>JAWDJE010000004.1:166680000-168032500 GCA_035047345.1 Bradypodion ventrale
TTCTGCTTCAGGAAAAAAAATGCATTCTTGGATACTAGTTGCAGTTGACGACGAGGGCTGGTATCTTTAACAATCTCTTATAGCAGGGGTTCCCAACCTTTTTAAGCTGGGGGGGTCATGCTCTTTCAGTCAGCTTTGAGGGCCAGGCAGCCATTTTACACTGCCTGCACGATGGGGGTAGTGGCCATTTTGTCCCAACAGCTTCAAAGGTGTGGCCATTATGTTTATTGAATGCCCTTGGAGGAGCCACATGTTATGGGCTGGATCTGACCCATGGGCGTTAGGTTGGGAACCCCTGTCTTATAGCATTCCTCTACAAAGAAAAGCTGCTTATGATGATAATAGTTTAATGATATCAAATGGTGGCAGAGTTAGATAGCCAAGCAAAACTGAAAAAACCCACACCACTGCCAAATCAAAGGGATGTCTTCAATGTTACCAAGGTATTGCATATGAATTCTTATTCCAGAAAGCAGTTGAGAGCTTTGAGAATCTAATTTCAGCCTACAAAGATCAGTGCGTAAACCCCAACAGCATGTTGATAAAAACAGGTTTAACAATGAATGCCACCCATTCCAGAAGTAATTTGAAAGGATGTATGATATCATGTGAGAAATAATGCCTTGCATTTCCTACCAGACTGAGAGTATAAAGCCCTTGTACCATGCAGGAAATGAGAGGCAAAAGAAATTCTGGCAATTGTTAATTGCCACCTCTTGCCTTCACTCGAGCAGAACCTTCTGGCAGCTAGTGTTGGGAGTGCTTTCATAGTTGGGGGACAGCTTTACTGTTGTATCCCATTCTAGTTCCTGGCTGGATCATTTCAAAGCTTTAAAAATTTCTCTAGAATCTATATTCCCCTGGTGTCAAATAACCTCATAAGATTTTCAGAACTGATAACATATCTGTGACCAGAAAAGAAGAACAACTGGAATATAAAAGGCCATCCAGTTTATCTGGTTGACTCCTATTACTTCTTATAAATTATTATAACTTCCATAGGTCTACTAAATGATGGTGCATAGGAAAGTCACCTACAGCTAAAGGTTTGTGTAAAACTGTTACTTTGTTCCCCCCCCCCCACACACACACACACACACACACACAAAAGGTTATGTTCATCCACATTATTATTGAGGTCCATATAACCAAGCTAAACTCACAGTTCTTGGATGGAGATTCAGTGTAGTTTACTGGTTTGTACCTTTCCATCAAAAGAATAGAAGCCTCATTTGTAGGATATGTTGTAAGTAATCTTTCTCACACCAGATATGGAAGAAGAAGAAGAAATGCTCTCAAATGTGTATCTAGATTGAGATATGGTGTTTTTACAGGAACTGTAATATAGTGGATTAGTGTGCTTATTGAACACTTAGTGACACATGTATTTTATTTCTCTTAGAAAAAAGCTGTGTCCCAAATTGTATGTATGTATGTATGTATGTATGTATGTATGTATGTATGTATGTATGTATGTATGTATGTATTTATTTATTTATTTATTTATTTATTTACTAGCATAGTTTGCCCGGCGGTGCTGGGCTTTTTAAAATTGTGTTGGATACTAAAGGGCTTCGTTTTTTTCTTGAACTAATGGTGATGGGCTGTTTTAAATGGTGGTGAAAGGTTTTTTGATTTTGTGGCTTCGAGGCGCTTCGTCCGCCTGCGGCGGACTTGCGCTCCCAGTGGGGTTTTTTTGGTTCTTTTTGGTTTGTTTGTTGTTGTTTTTTGCGTGCTGGCTTCCTCAGTGCCGGGCTTCTTAATTTGGTTTTTGAACTTGTTTTTTTATGTTTATGCAATTTTTTAAAAATTTTATTTTATTTAATTTAATTTAATATTATTCAGTTTAAAATTTAATTTTGTTTTTTAAAATGTTTTTTAACTCTTTTTTGGTAATTTTTGGAGTGAAAAGTGGTTTTTTTGGTAATTTTTGAGATTAGTGTGTTTATTTTAGAATGTTTGTATAACTTATTTGATTAAATTTGGAATTATTCTTATTATTTTTAATATTTTTGAATGTTTTTTCTCTTTTGGCCACTGGGTGGGGGTGGTGAGCTTTTGTGCCTCTCGTTACATTTGTTCTCTTCTGTCCTCTGGGTGTCACTTCTGGTAAGTTTCCTCTTTCTCATTTGAGTTCCGGTTCTCATAGAAGGAAGACGTCTTTTGGTAAGTTCTCTGGGGGGGGTTGGTGGGGGGGTGGGAAATTTTTTTTGGGGGGTGTATGTGTTTTTTTTCCTTTTTTGGCTGTGTTTGTGTGTAATTTTTGAATTTTGGTGAGTTTTTGAATGTTTTTGGTTTGTGTTTTTGTGTGGGGGTTTTTCAGTGGGGGGGTGGCTTTCTTTCTCGCGGGCCATGCTGGCTGGCCCATGGGAAGGAAGGCCAATTGCGGGGAGGCTTTCTTTCCCATGGGCCATGCTGGCTGGCCCGTGGGAAGGAAGGGCATTTGCGGGGGGGTGGTGCGTTCTTTTCCACGGGCCATACTGGCTGGCCCGTGGGAAGGAAGGGCAGCGGCGGTGGGGTGTTTCATTTTTTCCCCACGGGCCATACTGGCTGGCCCATTGGGAAGAAGGGCAGTTGCGGGGGGGGGTTGCTTTTATTTTTTGCGCGCCGGCTGGCCCTTCGAATGGAAGGGCAGCGGCGGCCGGGGGTTTACTTGTTTTTACTCGTGTTTTTCGCGCACCGGCTGACCCTTCGAACAGAAGGGCAGCGGTGGTGGGGGAGTTTATTTTTCCCCCCACAGGCCATGCTGGCTCGCCCATGGGGAAGAATGGCAGCGGCGGCAGGCTTTTTTTTACTTTTATTTTTCACGCGCCGACCACCTCAGCGTTCTGAGCGCTCATGGCGCACAGGACGCTGGGGCTTGTAGTTTTGGCTGCGCGTGCTTTCTTTCTGCGGCAGTTTTTTTTTGCGGCTTTTTTTATTGACTGCGGCACGTTTCTGAACATTCCTTTTGCCGCGCCGCTCAGCCTGATTGGCTCTGGCGCGGCGCGGTGAAAGGAACTTTGGGAATTGAAGTTCCCTTTTTTTGTTTGCGACTGGGGGGCTCCTGCCCCCGGGTTGAAAATTTCAAACCGGCAGTTACCTGCGAATCCCGTTCGGGCGAGTGAACGGAGGCTCGGACGGGGCTAGTGGGGCCTGGTACAACATCCTTTGTCACATTCCAACGGTTAACGCACCATTTTATAGGTATAGATTTACTAGCATATTTTGCCCGGCGGTGCTGGGCTCTTTAAAATGGTTTTGGAAGGTTTTTGTTTTATGTTTATGCAAATGAGGTTAGTTTTTAATTGTGGTTTTTTAAAAAAAATATTTTTAGACATGGGCTGTTATAAACTGTGATTTTTTGTTTTTGTTTTTTGGTTTTTAAAAAGAGGAAAGGATGATAAATTTTTTTATAATTATTGTATTTAACCAAATAATGTGTTACTATGTGAATTTTTTTAAATAGTTGTACCTTAGATAATAATTTTTAAAATGTGTAAGAATATGTTTTTTTAAAATCAATGTTTCTATACTGTGTTTAGATTTTTTGTTTTGTTGAGCGAAAACTTATTTCTTTTTTTTAATTATTTGTGATTAGTGTGAATATTTTTGAATGTTTTGATAACTTATTTCAGTAATTTGGGAATTATTTGTAATTATTTTGAATATTTTTGAATGTTTTTTCTCTTGTGGCCTCTGGGTGGGGCTGGTGAGCTTTTCTTGTATTTTACTATTTTTCTCTACTGTCCTCTGTGTGTCGCTTTTTCTTCCGGTAAGTAGTCTCTTTCTTTCCTCAGTTTAGTTCCAGTCGTCATGGAGTGAGGACGTCTCCTGGTTTTATTTTTTGGGGGGGGTTGTTTTGGGTTGGGGGGTGTCTGTGTGTTTTTTCTTGTTTGTTGTTGTTTTTGTGTTTCCTTTTTCTGTCTTTTATTTTTGGTTTTGATTATTTTTTACTGTTTTTGGATTGTGTTTTTGGATGTTTTTGTTTTTACGTTTTCTGTTTTTATTTTGGTTTTGATTATTTTTGACTGTTTTTGGATAGTGTTGTTTTGTTTTGGGGTGGGGGTATTTCCATGGGCCGGTCTCGGGGGCTAGACCATGGAAATACCATCGCCGCTTGATGTGGCGTTGGGGTGGTGGTATTTCCGTGGTCCGGCCTGGGTGGCCGGACCACGGAAATTGCCTCGCTGTTTCATGCGGCGTTGGGGTGGGGTTTTTTACATGGGCTGGCCTTAGTGGCTGGACCATGGGAATCCCATTGCCGCTTGATGCGGCATGGGGGGGAGGTATTTCCATGGGCCAGCCTGGGTGCCCGGACCACGGAAATTGTATCGCCGCTTACATGCTGCGTTGGGGTGGGGGTATTTCCGTGGGCTGGCCTAGGTGGCCGGACCACAGGAATTCCCATCGCCGCTTGATGTGGCATTGGGGTGGGGGTATTTCTGTATGTGGCAGTGGGGGGTGGGGGTTTTGCAGCCTGCCTTTTTTATTTTTATTTTTTGCGCACCGGCTGCCTCAGCATTCTGCACGCTCATGGCATGCAGGACGCTGGGGCTTGTAGTTTGGCGTGTGCGTTTTTGGCTTGTGTGTCTTTTTTTCTGCGGTTTTGATTTTGATTGGCTGCGGCGCGTTTCCGAACGTTCCTTTTGCTCGCGCCGCTCAGCCTGATTGGCTCTGGTGCGGCGCGGCGCAAGGAACGTTGAGAATTCAACTTCTCTCTTTTTTTGCGTCCGGGGGGCTCCTGCCCCACTGGCACAAAATTCAACCCAACAGTTACCTGTGAACCCCGTTGGGCGAGTGCACGGAGGCTCGGACTGGGCTAGTGGGGTCTGGCTAAACATCCTTTGTCACATTCCAACGGTTAATGCACCATTTCATAGGTATGGATTTATTTATTTATGTCAGAGGAGACAGGAAGAAAGCTAGTCTTCCTTCTTGTTAAAGCAAGAGTTCACCTCATTGAATTCCAGCCTGATAAGGTGCAGGGAGAGGAGACATTGGAGACTTGAGCAATGACTGGCTCTTTAAAAGCCAAAAGTCACAAAAACCCAGGTCTATTAAGAGAAGCTGCTGAAAGTAAAGGCAAACAAATGTTTGTGAACCATTGTTCTTTCCAGCAAACTTCATCTGCCCGTCTCATGAGAGTGCACCAGAGGGGCTCTCTAAATGTACCATCCGTCAGAGAGGCTCATCTCTCCAGTACGAGAAAGAGGGCCTTTTCGGTATCTGCTCTGGCCCTTTGGAACCTCCTGCCAACGGACTTTCGTCCTCAGCCAGAATTGTCAGTTTTTAGGAAAGGGCTGAAGACATGGCTGGCCCAGCAGGTGTGTGGAGCAGGGAGAGGAACAGCCTCCCCTCCCCCATTGGCTGATATGACTATACTAATCACCATCCGGGTTTTTAGTCTATTTGTTTAGTTTGTTGCAAAGAGTTTAACAATGTGTTTCATGTGGGGTTTTTAATGATGTGCTGGGGTTTTTCATATGTGCAATTGGATTGTGAGCTGCCTGGAGTCACCTTGGTGATTGGGCAGCTATACAAATCGACATAATGAATGAATGAATGTGCTAATTATAAAATGGCTGATTTTGTGTTAAAAAGGAATGGTTTAACTTAATATTTCCACAACTGAAGGGTAGATTTGCTGCAAATAAAAGGAACTCTTGATGAAAAACATTAAACTTATGAGACGATTTCATTGACATTTTCCAAGCTTCACATGCATATACAACCATCGGCCTATAGAGAAACTGATGACCGAATGTTATATCAGAAAACTGCAGCTCCCCCGGTGGCTTAGTGGTTAAGACACTGAGCTTGGCGACTGGAAGGTTGGGTTTTGATACCCAAGGGTTGCACAGGGACATTTCAACCTTTCAACCCAGAGTAATCTCTGACACAGAATTATTATTATTATTTTGTTGTTGTTCAGTCGCGCAGTCGATTCCAACCCTTTGGAATGGACCATTTTCCTCCAGGCACTTCTGTCCTCCACCATCCTCCTCAGCCCACCCAGCTATTGTGCCCACTGCGTCCACAATACCATCTATCCATTTCGTCTTTGGATGCCCCCTTCTTCTCTTGCCCTCCACCTTTCCCAGCCTTCTCAAGGGAGTCCTCCCTTCTCATTTGATCTCCAAAGTACTTTAGCTTCATCTTCACTATTTGTCCCTCCAATGAACAGTCAGGGTTGATTTCTTCCAGTATTGACCTATTTGTTCTCTTTGCTGTCCAAGGGACTCTCAGGACTCTCCTCCAACACCACATTTCAAAGGCATCTATTCTTCTGTGCTCAGCTTTCCTAATGGTCCAGCTCTCACACCCATACATTACCACTGGGAATACCATTGCTTCGACTATGCAAATTTTTGTTTTCAAGGTGATGTCTCTGCTTTTCACTATATTCCCCAGGTTTTTCATAGCTTGTCTCCCCATAATCAGTTGTCTTTTTATTTCATGGCTACAGTCACCATCTGCAGTGATCTTAGATCCTAGGAAAGTAAAATCTGTCACTGCTTCTAACTTCTTCCCCATCTATTTTCCAGGGACTGATCAGACTTGTTGCCATTATCTTGGTTTTCTTGCTATTGAGTCTCAAGCCAGCTTTTGCACTCTCCTCCTTCAGCCCAATCAAGAGATTCTTTAGGTCTTCCTCACTTTCTGCCATTAGGGTGGTGTCGTCTGCATATCTCAAATTGTTGATGTTTCTCCCAGCAATTTTGATCCCATATTGTGATTCCTCCATCCCTGCATTGCGCATTATGTGCTCTGTGTATAGATTGAATAAGCAGGGTGATAGAATGCAGCCTTGTCTTACTCCTTTTCCTATTCCAAACCACTCTGTCTTTCCGTGTTCTCTCCTAACTGTTGCTTCTTGATTCGTGTACAGATTTCTCATGAGGCATATGAGGTGTTCTGGTATTCCCATCTCTTTAATTACTTGCCACATTTTGTTGTGGTCCACACAGTCAAAAGCCTTGGTGTAGTCAATAAAACAAAAGTAGACCTGTTTCTGGTATTCCTGTTTTCTCCATGATCCAACGTATGTTGGCAATGTGGTCTCTAGGCCTCTTCTGAAACCAGCCTGCACCTCTGGTAGTTCTCTCTCCACATGTTGCTGAAGTCTATCCTGTATTATCTTGAACAGCACCTTGCTGGCATGTAGGATGAACACAATTGTTCGATAATTTGAGCATTCTTTGGCATTGCCTTTTTTGGGGATTGGAACTTTTTTGGGATTGGATCTTTTCAAATCCTGTGGCCACTGTTTTGTTTTCCAAATTTGCTGGCACATTGAATGCAGTAGTTTGATTCCATCATCTTTTAGGGCTTTGAAAAATTCAACTGGGATACCATCATTTCCACTAGCTTTATTGTTTGCAATGCTTTTTGGGGCCTTTCTGACTTCACTCTCAGTATGTAAATTGGTCAACACCCTTCAACTCACACTACAATTAGGTTACCATTTCTATGCATCATCTTTCTCTTATCTATATTTATTTGTAACACCACAAAATCAGTCATCCTATCTAGTTCATTAGTCATCTGTTGTTGATTTCCTTGCAGTTCCTGCTAAAAGAACTATATCATCTGCAAAGTCCAGATATTTAAGGTGAAAGGACAGGTTGCTTACCTGTAACTGTAGTTCTTCAGTTGGTATCTGTGAATCCACACTAATGGGGTTACGCTGTGTGCATGCTATTTTGAGTCTCCCAGAGCTTTGCAGGAGCCTCAGGCTCCACCACCACCACCACCACCACCCTCCTTTGTGCAGCAGTACCTCTGAAGTTTCCCTCAGTTCTGGTCCTGCTGCAGCAATTAAGAGATAGTGACCAGTGACAGTTTGGGCAAGATGTGTGAATTCAAAGGTGACCACTTGAAAAAACTACAGTTATAGGAAAACAACATGTCCTTTGTCATGGTCTCTGTGAATCCACACTAACGGGTGAGTACCAAGCATGCTAACTGGCTGGTGGGATGTCATTTTAGGGTGTTAAACAGGACCTTTCATCTGAAGAACGCTTCATACTTTTGTCTGACATCAAGTTGTAATGCAGAATGAATGTTTGTTGGCTGGGCATGTAGCTTCATTGCAGATGTTGGAGAAGTCAATTCCTTGAATAAAGGCAGAGGATTTGGATACTCCCCTTGTAAAGTATGCTTTCAAACCAGTTGGTGAAGCTTGGACTGCTAACTGATAAGCTAGATTTATGGTAGACACCAACCATTTGGATATACTGTATTATTTTTTTGTTTGAGTTACCTTCATTTTTAGATTTCCCTTGTAGAATGTCTGTTTGCTCTGCTGCACAATATCATTTGCTGCACTCTTATGCAGCAATAATATAAATAAGTCACATTGAAAAGCACTAAAAATCTATATTTGTATACTATTTCTATCCATAGGATCAGGTGGTTGTTATTGTTAAGTTTTGAAAGAATAAAGGTTCTCTCTGTGTTTTGCAGAATAAACAAATGAAGCTATTGCTGGACACTACCTGCCACCATCCTTTACCATGACAAGTGTTGACTAGTGCTGATGGGAGGAGTCATACATTTTCCCACCTGAAAGTAAACAATCTTTGTTACACTTGTTGCCTTTATGGCACAAGGTAATTTTTAAAATTGCTTTTGGTAGTGTGTCAAAAACTAACCTGCAATGTTGGCAGAGGGTGCATGATGAAGGTCAGCAGTTCGATTCCAGAGTACTGCAGGATGGAATGAGCTGCCATCTTTGTCCCAGCTCCTGCCAACCTAGCAGTTCAAAAGCAAGAAATTGCAAGTAGACAAATAGGGACCAGTTTGGTGGGAAGGTAACAGTGTTCCATGTCTAGTCATGCCTGCCACATGACCACGGAAACATATGCAGAAGCAGACAGCACTGGGTCTTTGGCTTTGAAACAGACATGAGCACTGAACCCTAGAGTCAGATATGACTGGCTTTTAAGCAAGGGAAACTTTTACCTTTAGTAGTGTATGTATGTATTTACTGGACTTCATATCCTTCCTGTCCATTAGGCTCTTCTCAGATCCTCATGATATATTAAAAACATGCTTCTCTCATATCCTATATCAGTGATGACTAACCTTGGCACTCCAGGTGTTCTTGGACTTCAATTCCTAGAAACCTTTATCAGCAGGAGTGCTGACAGGCTTCTGGGAATTGAAGTCCAAGAACACCTGGAGTGCCAAGGTTAGCCATCACTGCCCTATGTTTTAGAGGACTCAAGAATACCTAATAAGTCCTCTAAAACATAGAAAAGGCCATAAAGCCTAAGGCTATAGCCTTGCCAGATGAGACAGCATTGAGCTTGGGTGGTGTTCTGGACAAGTAGTTACGGAGAAAACCGAGACACAGAGACTTGCGTGTTCTTGTTGGAGAAAGAGGGATTCTGAAGGCAGCCAGGATAATTGCGATCTTTCTCCCTGCACCCTTGAGATCTTTTCTTCCTTTTTTTAAATAAGGTGCAACACTGATTCTTCTCCACTTCAGGTTTTACATCAGCACAACTGAGAAGCAATCTTCAGTGAGGGTATCTGAGTTTTGTTCACAGTAGCAGACACACATTTATGTATTCATTCATTCATTCGTTAGTTCAAATTTATATTGCTGCCCACTCGCCGAAGCAACTCAGGACGGCTTACATACAATACATTACATTACAATTCAATAAGTTGATGGGAGCTCAGGGGGAAGGGCGGCGAAGTCCTCAACCTGCCGTGGCTTCTTTCCCCCCGGATGTTGGTGTGAAAATAAACATTACCAATTGGCATATCGTTTTCTTTTGCTCTTTCTCTTTTTCTCAGTTTGCTTCTGTGCATCAAGGCTCATCCATACTCTCATTGCTATAAACAAAAAGAAAAACACCTGCTTCCTTCTACGAATCTTCTTGAAAGTGAAGGAAGCTTGGGTTTTCTCTGTTGCATGTGCTACAGCGCCACCTCCTGGTTGCAAGGGAACATGTCACCCCCTATACTTTGTGGCTACTCAACTGATCTTCATTGGCTACAGGATCTTTGATAAAGGAACAATGGGGTTGCTCATCATATTTTCGAATGACACCAAACTGGGAGGGGTAGCTAATAAAACAGAATAGGACAGAATTCGAATTCAGCAGAACCGGCTGCAATACTGGACTGAAGCACAATCAGGAGGAAATGTAAAAATCTACATTTAGGCTGGCAAAGTCAGAACTACAAATATGGGATAGATAACATCTAGATTAGGGCAGCTCATGACCAGGAAAGAAGTGTCTCTTCCACCGAATTTTGGAGTGAGGCTCTCCCACCCCATTGCAGTTCACAAGCCACCTGTGTAAAGGATTTGAATTGTTAGAAAACCATAAGTTAACACAGAGAGTCAACAATATGGTGCAGTGACCCTCTCCCAAAAAGAAACACGCTAATGTAGTTCTGGAATGCACCAATATCAGTACAGATCAAGGGAAATGATTGTACCATTCTATTCTGCTTTGTTCAAGCCTCTCCTATGAGGAGAGGTACCACGTGGTACCACATGTTAAGAACCACACTGGATTTTTAGGATGAGAGAAGCTACCCATTTGTCAGGTATGTTGTTACAAAAGGCCTGGGTGGGGATGAGGAAAGGAAAAAGAAAAGAAACAAACTAAATCTTCATTTACCCCCTATTATTATTCCCTGTTGTAAATGGGAAGGAGAAAAAGATATTCAGGTGTCTAAACTGGCATATCACTGGTGTCGAGTTTCAGTTGGAAATAATTATGGTTTTAGCTGAAAATTGAAAAAATGAGGAAAGTTTATATCTTCCACTGTTATAAAGTCCAGCTGTGATCATATTCCTGTCACTGTCATGCTTGAATCTCAAGGCTCCTCATTAGTTGTGACCAGGCATTCACTAAGGGCATATCTTGAGATTGCTTGAGAACTGGCATCCCAAAATAGTGATGAACTAGTTGTCACAAAGGGGTAAAAGAAAACTAGGTAGACCAAAGAAAACGTGGATGACTTTCAGAGAAGATTTGGATAATATACAAATCTCCTGGGAAACAGCACCAAATGTAGCAACAAATCAAACTCATTGGAGGCAATTGATTGTCCAGTATGCATGCACCCTCGTATGCAAGGGCATAAGAAGAAGAATTCAGATGCTATTGTCATGGGTTCAGGTTTAGCCCAACTGTGCCTGGAAGGGCTAACATCTCTGTCCCCTTCCACATCACATGTTTCTACCTGTTTAACCAACAGCAGCCTGTACTCTTCATTGGGGGGCAGCACCCCTTGTGCTCCCGTATACTCTGCTTAGCTTATGGGTTAGCATGTATGTGTAGGACTCTTTTAAAAATACTTGAGTGGTAGCATTAGTCCAAGGCATGGGAATCCAGGTCAGCTCTCTTCTCTAATAAACTGTCACAAAGGTGCTGTATTTTATACATGCACTATTATAAATTTCTAAGATTATAGCATAGAAATAAGATTTTGCAATCTAGCCATTTCAAACAAGAAAATAAAAACTCTTGCTTGCTTCAGGCTATGGTCTGACTAAATCTATTGGTGTGCTACATGTTGATTAAAATGTACTCACATTTTCCTCCGATGTAAAGCATTCTGCAGCATGGCAAAAAGAGATATTCCTTTCTCCTCCTCCTGCATTTTATATCTCTACCCAATTTTCACCTCTGAAATCTCATGTGGACGATTCCAGCCAATCATGTCTATCCAGCTCTGTGTGTCATTTCTCCACAATGATGGTAGAATGTTTAGTCTACCAATCCTTCTCTGCCCAGTAACACCCAGAATCCTTCACATTTTGTCAGATGGAGGAGCAGGGGATTGCTCAAAACCAAAATCTAATTCTGTGAATGATAAAAACAACTCAGGGTCCCTCCTGTGTGTACTAGGAGTGGAGGGCAACTCTAAACAAAATTGGTCATCATCAATAAAGGAATCCAGAGTGCTAGGCTGGGAGAGTGTATGGGTACACCTGGGGAGCATTCCACAAATTCCCCTTGAAGTCAGTCCCTAAAACACACCTGTGGGTCTAAGTTAGCTTGCTGCTGACTATTCCCTCTGCCCCCTGGGTTTAAATGGGTGAGCGCCAACCCTAATGTTGAGTGTCTGTATTCGTCCTGTGGGTCCAGTATTCTGGGTCTCAATTGATCCGCATGCCTCCTCCAGATCAGACCTGTGGCTGTTTCGATTATGTAAGAAACAGGACCAGTTTGATCGATCACAAACCCAGGCACCCACGTAGGACCACCAGCTGCATAAATTGCAGCAATATACAGATGGCAAACCCTTCTGGTGTTGGATCACTATATTTGTGCCTTTGTACTCCACCCTAGAGGGATCCAATCTGTCCAGCAAGGATGACAGTTTCCTTCGCTGGAACAATTCAGAAGGGGACAGCCCTGAGGCAAGGGGGGTGAGCCTATATGTGAAAAGAAACTGGCATAAATGGAGCTCTAAATCCCCTTCACCCATACTCCGCAGTGCGTCTTTAGTTGTGTGCACCTGCCGCTCCACCTGGCCATTGGTGGCTGGGTGGAATGGGGCGGCAGTGAAGTGCCTAATTGCATTCCTTTCCATGAAGGATTGGAATTCCGCAGATGTGAACGTGAATGCATTGTCGGACACCAGCACATCTGGAAGTCCAAATGCTGCAAACAGCCTTCTCAGGTGCATTATTGTGGTGTCAGAAGTGGTATTAGGCACTCTAATCACTTCCAGCCACTTAGAGAATGAGTCTACAACTAACAAAAATAGGGGACCCCTAAATGGATCTGCAAAATCTATGTGCAACCTGGACCATGGGCCCCTTGCAGAATCCCATTCTCGAGAGGGAAGGTGGGATTGCTCTGGGTGAGAGGATTGACAGCTGGGACAAGTGCCGACCATCTGTCTTATGTCATGGTCCAGCTGAGGCCACCAGAAGTAGCTACGGGCAAGGGCTTTGGAACGTACAATTCCCGGGTGACTTGTGTGAAGTAAATGTAAAACCTTTTTCCTGAGAGTGACAGGAATGACCACCCACTGGCCCCATAGAAGGCAACCTCATTTGACTGACAATTCCAAATGCTTGCGGTGGAATGTTCTGAATTCCTCGGCTAGAGGAGAGACAGGCCAGCCTTTTTGTACCCAAGACATTACTTTAGTTAATGTTACATCCTTGGCCGTAGCTTTGGCTATATCTGAGGGGATGACTGGGGGCGAGTTGAATGCCTCAATCATGAGGACCTGGTGGTCACTTTCGATCTCGCAATCTGCTTCCCTGACAGGGAACATGACAGGGCATCAGTGTGGCTGATGTCCTTGCCGGGCCTGTGCACCAATGTAAAATCGTATGCATTTAGGAAAATTGCCCAACGCAACATCCTGGGAGACAGAATTTGAGGCATGGGTTTCCCATTCACAAAAATTCCAAGGAGGGGCTTGTGGTCAGTTTCTATGGTAAAAGGCCTTCCATAAAGGTAATCATTGAATTTCTTAGTGCTTGCCACCATTGCCAACGCCTCCCTGTCTGTTTGAGAGCGAACGAGAATAGAATGCTATGGGGGCTTCCCTCCCGTCATTGAGTACATGGCATAACACAGCTCCCACCCCCCACAGGGGATGCATCACACACAAGTACAACTTCCTTGTTAGGATCAAAATGAGTTAACACAGCATCCGAATATAGTAGCCTTTTAAGTTCTAGGAACGCTTTCTCCTGGCAATGACCCCAGTGCCAAACAGTATCTTTCTTAAGAAGCCGATGTAATGGTTCGGCAACTGAGGCTTTGTGATGGAGGAAAGCATGATAGACGTTTAACAATTCTAGGAATGATTGCAATTCGGCTTTGCATTTTGGCCTGGGTGCATTCCGCATGGCCGTCACCTTGGGGTCAGAGGGCATGATACCTTGGGGTGCAATTCGGTACCCCAGGAACTCCACTTCCCGTGCCAAAAATACACATTTGTCTCTTCTGAGACGTAGACTGGCCCTCTCGAAACATGACAGTGTTATGGAATTCTGAACTAGACAAATTCGCATTCCACACGCTAAGACAGATTTAGGAGTTTTATTAATATTAATATTAATATTTGGCCAAACAGATTCAGGAAATGCTTTACCAAGCAAATTATTCCCTGAATGAATATACATTTTCAGAGCCATCCTTTTATAGCATAAAATTTGGAAATTTCTACACATTACGTCACTATGGGATAAGCCAAAATTATTAATTAATCTTCTGACATTTCATTAAGTTCAGGTTAGATCATTCCGTAACTGTTATTTAGATCATGTCATATAAGAACATGTCTCATGTCACATCATGTCATGTCACACAAATATTATTTACGGTTCCCTGTCAGCTGTACAAACTGTGCTGAGCTTGTGGACACAAAAGGCTTCTATTTACTTAGCCTCATCATCAGTTCTATGTGACAGGTCAATCTGATCTGTTTCAACTCTACAGAGTACTGAGAAAATAATTTTTACTTTTAAAACAGAATTAATATTATCTTAATATCTTAATTCTTTCACCCCTATTTCAACAGGACTCGATCGAGCCTGGCCGCTAGTTCAACGGTGTCCTTAGCGGTGATCAGGACATCGTCAAAGTATGGCAGGACACTGGGCAAACCTTTCAAAATATGTTCTACAAGAGATTAAAATATTCCAGGGGCCGCATTCACCCCGAATTGTAGTCTAGTTACCTTAAATGCCCCCCTATGCGTTACTATGGTCTGAGCTATGGCAGCAGCAGGAGACACAATTAATTGTTGGTAAGCCTGGGCAAGGTCAAGTTATGCGAAGCAATTTCCTCCATGTAAGGAGGAAGCAGTGACAGATTTTACATTCTTAGGAGCAAAGATCACTGCAGATGGGGACTGCAGCCATGAAATAAAAAGGCGACTGATTCTTGGGAGACAAGCTATGAGAAACCTGAGGAACATAGTGAAAAGCAGAGGAACATAGTGAAAAGCAGAGACATCACATTGCAAACAAAAATTAGAATAGTCAAAGCAATGGTATTCCTGGTGGTAATGTATGGATGCGAGAGCTGGACAATTAGGAAAGCTGAATGCAGAAGAATAGATGCCTTTGAAATGTGGTGTTGGAGGAGAGTTTTGAGAGTCCCCTGGACAGCGAGGAGAACAAATAGGTCAATCTTAGAAGAAATCAACCTCATTGCAAGGTCAAATAGTAAAAATGAAGTTAAAGTACTTTGGACATCAAATGAGAAGGGAGGACTCACTTGAGAAGGCCTTGATGCTGGGAAAGTGGAGGGCAAAAGAAGAAGGGGGAGGCCAAAGATGAGATGGCTAGATGGTATTGTAGACACAATGGGCACAGAACTGGGAAGGCTGAGGGGGATGGTGGAGGACAGAGGCGCCTGGGGGACAATGGTCCATAGGGTCGCAAAGGGTCAGAATCGACTGTGCGACTGAACAACAACAAGGAGGCAAGAAGGTAGCTTACCATGGGCACAGGATATGCGTTCGGGCGAATAGCTTTACTGATGGTACACTTGTAGTCTGCGCATATCCTGACCTCCCTGTTACTTTTCAAAGCAGTCACAATTGGTGTCTCCCACTCTGCGGAGTCCACCGGCACTAGGATGCCCTGCCCCACCAGTTTGTCCAGCTCGGCTTCTATCTTCTCCTTTAAAGCAAAGGGTACCCGGCGTGGCTTTATCCAGATGGTTGGGTCAAGTTCAAAGTCAACAGGAGGTCCTCAACCCTTTTTGAATACCTCAGGATGTGCAGCACAAACGTCCCAGATTGGGTCAGCGTCTACTGCGTGAATGCCAGAAAGCCGAATTCCCAGGGGCCTAAACCATTGGGTCCCAATAAGACAGTTCGTGCCCTGCTTGACTACAACCAATGGCAAGGAGGTGCAAATGTTTTTGAATTTAACCAAGAAATTTCCCACTCCCAGGACCGGAATTTGGCAATCTTGCACATCCCGGAGGGAAGTTTTAAAGGATTTAAGCTTGGGCCGAGAGGCAGGGGAAATTCTCAAAAACTCCCGCTGTGGAATTATGCAAAAGGTAGTACCTGAATCCACATCCATCTTGAAGGGGACGTCCTGCAGGCTCAGGTCTGCGAAGAAACGCTCACTGAGGATGCCCACTTGGCACGGCTCAGGCTCGGGTGACACTTTGGCGATGGACGTGTTGTGGTGATGACTCTTCTTGGGCTCAGGCGCTGGAGGTCTTCGCTTTCGCTGTCGACATACTTTAGCAATGTGCCCTCTACACCCGCAGTTGTGGCATTCTGCGGTGCGGAGTGGGCACTTCCTACGGTCATACCGGGCTCCGCAGCCATCACACTTGCAAAGGAATTTCTTCTCCCAATCATCACGGTGCTCTCGGTGCTTTCGTCGGACTGCTCAGACGTCTCCCTCTGCATCGCTGGACTCCGATGAAGAGGTGGAACCAGGTGATGCCGAGGAGGATGAAGATGAATTCTGCTGAGCTTGCACAGCTGAGTCAGTGGCACTGGTGGTAGAGTGACAATGCCGGAAGAGCTTTATCCCAGACCGTGCGGCCTCACATGCTACTGCCTCTTCTAGGACAGCCTTGAGGGTTAGCGTCTTTCTGATCATGAGGTGACATTGAGCATCTTTGTCCCTCATGCCAGCCAGAAGACAGTGCCAGAGTGCTTCTTCAATGTTGTCCCACTTGCATGGGGCAGCAGCAATGTGCAGAATGGCGGCGTAGTCTGCAATGGATTCACCAGGCCTCTGCTCCCTTCTGTGGAAAGCCACCCTCAGAGATCGAGACCTCTGGCTGCAAGTGCCTCTTCAGTGTGGACATGATCTCCACGAGCAGCACCACATCCACATCCCGTGGAAGAACGAGGTGGGTTGCCAGCTCAAGCGTCTCAGAACCGCACTGTGCGAGGAAACAGGAGCACTTCTGGTCTTCGTCGGTGATCTTCTGCGAGGCCATTTCGTGGTGGAACTGGCGTTCATATGTTGCCCATTTCTCTGGATGAGCTGGGTCGAATGGGCCAATGTTGCTGCCGTGTGGGGACGCCATCCCATCCTCGTCACCAGTTTAGTGTTCAAGGAATGAAGAACAGACAAATGAAGTAGTGAAATTCAGCTCTTTATTAGTGGGGCTTGAACACTTTGGATGGGGAAAAATTCAGGCATATACACTATAAACAGTAACAGTAACAACAATAACAAAAGCCCATTGGCTGAGTGTGCACATTTTTTGATCCACTTATTTGCATAAGAATAGATACATGAGAAAAGATACATTCCGCTCCTGTCAGATTCTAATTTGCGCGCCCATATCGAAATCTCGCGAGACTACGCTATCTGGCGAGATTGCATAGCTGTTAAACAGGGACACTGTTTTGACAGCTTGGAAAGCGTGGGAACATGGCGGTTTGAATTGCCTTGACAGTTACAAGCACAGTTAGCATACATAACAAGATCTCAACCTTAAAGTTACATTTTCCCCTTCCTCATCAGTTGCTGAACCAAGCATCTATACCTGTGTACCGGCAACTCCTCCAACCCTGTGGATCTATTAATTAAAACTCTGCCTCTTGTAACTGGAACATGACAAAAAGTGTTGTCATTAAAATGCAGGTGTTAATCTGCTCATCTACCTTATATCACTTGTTATGTATGTACAATGTTGCTTTAAGAGATGTTGCCTCAAAATGTATGAATGTAACCTGACCACAATTACAATGTAGCCCAGCTGTAAGGAACGTGAGTAAGCTGCCCATAGAGGGCAGCTGCGAGCGTTCACCTCACATGGTTCACATTCCCCAAATCAGCAACAGCCGCGGGAACTTTCCCGCACCGCCCAAACAACTATAGAAGAGAGGCGTGACTGGACGATGTCACGCCGGTAGCGGCCAATGAGCTACCGTGCAGCAAGATTCAAATGTATTGTGCTACTGTATATAATGTGATGTATCCCCGCCATTACCTCATGTTCATCCTGATCATCAATGAATAAACCTGTGTTAGTCCTTCCTGCGACTCCTTCTTTGTCTTCCGTGCAAGACACTAAATTGGCGACGAAGGTGGGATCGATGGCGAATCCCAAGGTCAAGCCGTACCAGTTCGATGTCAGCGAGCCCGAACAATGGGAGCTCTACGAGTGCCAGTTTCGGCATGTGATGGAAGCCGCGGGCGTCGACGACAACGCGAAAATGTGCTCCCACTTCCTGGCTCAGGTGGGGCCGGCCACGCTGCGGATCCTGATGACCCTGGTGGCCCCCCGGAAGGTGGACGAGGTGCCCATCGACCGTATCCTGGAGAGGCTGGGCGAGCACTTCCAGCTGCCCGTCTCGATCTTCCCAGCCCGGGTCGCGCTCCACAGGCGAGACCAGCGACCGGGCGAATCCGTGTCCGCCTACACGGCGGCCCTCAGGCTGGCAGCGGTGCATTGCCAATGGGATGACCTGGACCAGGCCCTCCGAGACCGCATGCTGTGTGGTTTGAGGGACGAGGAGCTTCAGAGGAGGCTGATGACCCGCGACCACCGCCTCACGTTCAACGAGGTACTGTGGGAGGCCCAAGCAGCCGAGGAGGCCAGGAGCGGGGTCAGACTGTTCAAGTCCCGAGGGGGCACATCCGAGAGGGCCAAGTCACCAGTACAGGCGGCCCGGCGGACACCAGCAAAGACGGCCTGGCGGGCCCCCAAGCCGCCCGCCGGCACACCAACGTCGTCCGAGGAGTCGCCCACGACAGCGGACCCCTACTCCAGCAAGGACAACGACGTCCAGAGGATCAAAAAGCGAGGTGAGAAGCGGCAGACCCGCGAACGGCAGGACCGCCTTTGCGACGGTTGTGGGGCGGCCCACGACTGCACGAGGTGCCCGTTCCGAAAGGCCGAGTGTCACAACTGCGGCCGAAAAGGACACATCGCCCGAGTATGCAGGTGCGGGCGAGTCGAGGACATGGGCAGTTCCAGCCATTCCCAGACGCACCAACGAAAGGCGGCCGGCACCAGGAAGGTCTCAGCCAGCTACAGCGAGGAAGGCGTGAACCGCATCGGCCTGGAGCACCGGCGGTTCTTCATAGAGGTACTGTTGCAGGGGGTCCCAGTGAGGATGGAGATAGACTCGGGGTCATCTTATTCCATCCTGTCCCAAAAAGAGTTTCTGCGTATTCCCCCAGAGAAGCGGCCCAAACTGCGGGCCATGAGATCTCATCTATGGGACGTGCAGGGAAATGGGATCCCGGTGTTGGGGGTGGGGAACTTCAAGGTGAAGTTCAAGAACTACTCCGAGAAACTGCCCCTAGTGGTCCTCAAAGGGGGGAGGTGCTGCCTTTTGGGAACGCAGTGGTTTGCTCCCCTGGGGATCGAACTGTCCGGCATTAATGCCATCGAGACTGACCCAATGCGGGACGTGTGCAACGCACACCCGGACGTTTTCAAGAAGGGGCTCGGGAAATACAAGGGGCCCCCGGTTTCTTTTGAGCTGGACCCAGAAATCCGGCCCATCCGCCTCAAGCCAAGGAGAGTGCCCTTCGCCCTCAAGGTCAAGATCGAGGCGGAACTGGACAAATTGGTGGGGCAGGGGATTTTGGTTCCAGTTGATTCGGCGGAGTGGGAAACGCCGATTGTTAAGCCCTCAAGTCAAACGGGGAGGTTAGGATTTGTGCGGACTATAAATGTACGATAAATAAGGCCATTCGGCCAAATGCATACCCGGTGCCCGTGGTCAGCCATTTGCTGGCCACGTTACATGGGGGGAGGTGTTTTGCCAAGCTAGATCTGGCCCAAGCATATCAGCAGCTCTCTGTAACCCCGGCTGCTGCCGCTGCGCAAACGATCGTGACGCACAAGGGGGCGTTTAAGGTAACGCGCCTTCAGTTTGGCGTGAATTCGGCCCCCGGAATTTTCCAGTCCCTCGTGGAACGCCTTTTAAAGGGGCTTCCAGGCGTCCTCTCATACTTCGACAACGTGTTGATAACAGCGCGGAGCGAATTAGAGTTAGCAAAGAGGCTAGATGGGGTTCTCTCAGTGTTCGAGAGGGCAGGACTTCGATTGAGGAGGGACAAGTGCGTATTCTTTGCGAGGGAGGTTGAGTTTCTAGGGTTTAAGGTAATCCCGGACGGAATCAAACCCTCCGAGTCCAAGGTTGCGGCCGTGAGAGACGCCCCTCACCCCACTGCGAAACCGGAGCTGCAGTCTTTTCTAGGGCTCCTAAATTTTTATCACTCCTTCCTGCCGCGGAAGGCATCAGTCGCAGAGCCACTGCACGCGTTACTTAAGAAGGATGCGGTTTGGCGGTGGGGGGACAAGCAGGAGAGAGCAATCAAAGAGCTTAAGTCACTCCTATCTTCGGATGCTGTCCTGACCCACTTCGACCCGAAAAAACCAGTGGTATTAGTCTGTGATGCGTCCCCGGTGGGGGTGGGGGCGGTCCTGTGCCACGTGTTGGAGAGCGGGAGGGAAGCCCCGGTGGCGTACTACTCAAGGTCCCTCTCGAAGGCCGAGCGCAATTACGCACAAACAGATAGGGAGGCCCTAGCCATAATCGCGGGAATGAAGAAGTTCCACGATTTCCTATACGGCCGCGAGTTTACGGTAGTGACGGATCACAAGCCGCTTTTGGGGATCTTCACTACCGGCAAACCCACCCCGCAAATTCTATCCCCCAGGATGCTGCGTTGGGCCATTTTCCTCAACGCCTACCAGTATGAGCTGGTCTATCGCCCAGGGAAGGAGATCTCCCATGCGGACGCCCTGTCCCGATCCCCTCTCCCGAGTTTAGGGGACCCCACATGCGAGGTAGAGCAGGAACACCAAGTCCTGCTGATTGAGTCTCTCGACTCACCCCCAATTGTACCGGCCGACCTCGCCAAGGCCACGGCGGCCGATAAGATACTGGCCCAAGTTAGTTCCTGGGTTAGCAAAGGGTGGCCCACCTCTCCCCCAGAGGAGCATTTCAAGCCGTTTTTCAGGCGCAGAGTGGAACTTTCTCTGGAAAGGGGCTGCTTACTCTGGGGACAGCGGGTGGTTATCCCAGAGAAGCTGAGGGCCAAGGTGCTGAGGCTACTGCATACCAGCCACCCCGGGATCGTGCGCTCCAAGGCTCTGGCCAGGAGTTTCTTTTGGTGGCCCCAGATAGATGGAGACATAGAACGCTTAGTGGGCACGTGTGAGAGCTGCCAGAGCTCTCGGCCCGAGGAGTCCCGGTTACCCCATAGGGAATGGGATACGGCCCGCGGGCCATGGTCCCGGATCCATGTCGACTTCGCTGGCCCTTTCCGCGGGTCCATGTTTCTACTGGTAGTCGACTCCTACTCCAAGTGGTTGGAGGTAATCCCCATGAACAGCACTTCCTCTGCCGCAACCATTAAACAGTTGCGCAAGCTTTTTGCCTGTTTCGGCCTGCCAGACGTCCTTGTTAGCGATAACACTAGTACCTTCACGTCGGCAGAGTTCAAGACGTTTATGGAAAGAAACGCCGTCAGGCACATAACCGCTGCCCCGTTTCACCCCGCCACAAACGGTCAGTTGGAGCGCCAAGTGCGCACTACGAAAGACGCACTTCAGCGCATGGGTCCCGGTGAGTTGAACCTGCATCTGTGCCAGTTCCTCATCTGCTACAGGACAACCCCCCTAGCTTCAGGTTTTTCCCCAGCCGAACTCCTCATGAGGAGGCGTCCGGTAACACTTTTTGACCGGATGGATCCGTCCAGAGTGGAGGATGAAGGGAGGAATATAAACATAGGGGGAGAGAGCTCCAAAAGTTTTTCGGTAGGGGACCCGGTTCACTGCAGGAACTACGCGGCCTCGGGGCCATCGTGGGTACCAGGCTCAATTGTTGAGCAAACGGGGCCAGTATCCTACAGGGTCGAGACTAGTTCAGGTCTACTCTGGAGAAGGCACGCCGACCAACTCAGAAGGCGAGTCACCGGTGAGGGGGAATCAGCGTTAGGGTCCTCCCCCACCCGCGTTACCCAAGGGGGAGACACGGCGGCACCCGGGGATACAAATGCATATCCTCGGTTCTCAACCGCAGAGGAGGATACTTTGGAGGAGAGGGATGAATTCGATTATGAGTTGCAGTACCAGGGGGATGTCGCGGAGTGGTCCCCCACCCGTCCTAGCGAGAAGAGGGGTTTCAGTTCAGCCCCTGGTACTTCCAGTCCCCCTAGCCCTTTTGTTTTGGAATATACCATAGCCCCAGCTCCCCGGAGACCAACACCCCCAAGACAGGCAACAGGGGGGAGCCCGCCCACCACAGTCTCTAGAACTCCAGGGCAGGTAACGGGGGGTGGCGAGGCCACGAGGGCCTCTTTGTCGGTCCCAAGATTCGTACTGGGGGGGACCCCAAACTCCTCAAACGGTAGACAGGGATTCAATTCCCAACTGTTCATTCCATTCCCATCCCCCAATGCAAGGTTACCGCAGACTCCACACCAAGCCACTAATGAGTCCCCCCTTTCCGTTGCAGGACAGGACTCCGCGGAACCAGGAGCCTCCGGCTCCCCTGTGTTAAGTCAAGCAGCCGCACGCCCCAGGCGCACGTGCGGCAAGCCACAATGGTTGAGGGACTTCGTCCCATCCTAGGGGGGGAGGGATGTTATGTATGTACAATGTTGCTTTAAGAGATGTTGCCTCAAAATGTATGAATGTAACCTGACCACAATTACAATGTAGCCCAGCTGTAAGGAACGCGAGTAAGCTGCCCATAGAGGGCAGCTGCGAGCGTTCACCTCACATGGTTCACATTCCCCAAATCAGCAACAGCCGCGGGAACTTTCCTGCACCGCCCAAACAACTATAGAAGAGAGGCGTGACTGGACGATGTCACGCCGGTAGCGGCCAATGAGCTACCGTGCAGCAAGATTCAAATGTATTGTGCTACTGTATATAATGTGATGTATCCCCGCCATTACCTCATGTTCATCCTGATCATCAATGAATAAACCTGTGTTAGTCCTTCCTGCGACTCCTTCTTCGTCTTCCGTGCAAGACACTAAATCACTCCAATCCCTCAACTGGTTTTGTCAAGAGCCACTATTGTGACAATGTTCCTGCCTTTTCCATTTCTATTTCCCCCATCCCTGCCTGAAGGGTGTGTAGACATTTCTCCCAAACAAAGCTATATTAGATACAACTGATGAAGTGGGTCACAGTGTATAAAGGTTTGCATAAATAAAACTTCTCAAGTTTTAAGATGCTGCTGGAATCTTTATTACCGTATATACTCGAGTATAAGCCAACCCGAATATAACCCAAGGTACCTAATTGTGACCTGAAAACCCAGGAAAATAGATTGATCCGAGTATAAGCGGAGGGTGGGAAATGCAGCAGCTGCTAGAGAGTTTCAATAATCAAAATACCTGAAAATATGGTAAAATTAATTAAATTGTTGGTTAGGGTGGTCCTTAAAAACTAAAATTAAATATATACCTGGGCACCCTCTTATTTTGTTCTATGATATAAACAAAGACTTTCATAAAAATTTCAGATTTTTAAAAATGTTGTAGGGGACGCTACTGAGCTTTGAACTTTTAAAATAATTGAGGATTTGGCGATACTTTTATAAAATTAAATTATACTGGTAAACACCAAAATTGTATTAAATTATTGATTAAGTTACTAAATTAGGTCAGTACATTATCCTCCACTTTCATCTCATTCATTTATTATTCACTGATCAGGGCCATACCCAGCATTCATGTTCAGACAGAGTGTTTCATGTCCAGACGCACACTTGGCACTGTCATGCAGAATCTGGCTTGAGTGCTCAGTTTCATGTTAGATACCACACTGTGAAGACTGTTTGTGCAGATCTGTGTTTTTGAAATGTGTTCATTTAAAAATAATTCTAACTATACATACATTTAGTGGTTTTCAATAAGTTAACATTGCAGTTTTTAATAATTTTTAAAGGTGGCTTAACTTTACTATTTCAAAATTTAAGTTTGGTTATTAAGAAAAAGAGAATTGGTATATTTTAGGACTAATGTGAATTGACTGTTTAATTAAGTAAGTAGGTAAGCTTAAAATATTTTTATATTCTTAGGACATCAAGACATTTAAGTATAGCATCTACGAGTAAGGGTCCCATTGTGACGAGAACATCTACAGATATTTGGCTTGTCGGTCAAATGTCGACAGCATTGAACCAAACAAAGTTACCATCTAAAAAAAAGTTCTTAGTGTTTTCTTTCACTACAAGAAGGAATTAAACCTAAACATAAGAGACTCAGCTCACTATGCTGCAAGTGATGTGATTCTGATTTGGGGGAAACCCAAGATTCCTATCAGATTAAAAAAACATGTAGTTGATAAAATTGAAGGTCTGTTCAAGGAATGGCAAAAGCAAAAAAATAAAGAAAATAAAGCTAAGCATTCAGAAAGCTTAATGCAGAAAGAAGAAGAGTGGAAAATGGGTTTAGAAGACCTTTTTGATATTGCCCATGCTAATGCTCTTAATATGATAAAAATTAAAGAAGATAAAGAATTTCTGCTTGCTCAAAGACAAATAGGATGACCTGGCAAAATGGGAAATGTTGATAAAAACTTTGTGAGGAAAGAAGTAAAGTACATAGAGAAAAAAGTACATTTGGAGAAAATGAAAGAACGTGAAGAAGCAAATAAAAGTTTGCTTTTTGAAACAACATCTATACCTCCAGATGAATGGGAAGACGAAGACAGCTCATCTGAAAGTGACAGTAATTATATACAAAAAGAAGATGTGGTTTCATGTTATTGATCCAGAAGTCATTTTTAAAAAGGACCTGCAAGATTTTGTTTCCAGTAACATCCTGAGGTTTTTCAAAATCCTAGATCTACCAACAGAGTTCTTGCAAATAGATGTAACAAACTGGAAACAAAATGAATCTTATAAGAAGAGCAAGGCAATAACTAGTTCACTTAAAGTTGTAAATGACGTTGCTGAACATGGAGTTGCACTGATGGAAGAGTACAACAAGCTTCATACAAAAGATGAAGAACAGAAGCAGTACTTATTACTGTTGGTTAAGCAGAAGCAAGTATCCAGACTCTAATAAATCGACTTTAATGTCTTATATATATAAAACATTACAATTGCTCTAAATAAAATTTTCTTTGCAATAGTCTTTAATTATTCATTCCTACCGGTTTTCCTAAAAAAATAAATTTTAAGTGGTGGTAGCAACCCCTAAAACTAAGTTTAGAAATCCCAAAAAATTACAGTAATTCTTTTTCACAGAGTAGATCAAACGTACAGCGTGCCCCAAAGAAAATTATGAATTGTTTTACCCTGATTTAAGGACCACCCTATTGTTGGTGCATTTCAATCCGGCACGGTCTTGGGACCCCCGTGGTTGTTGACCCGAGTATAAGCCGGGTCCCCTTTTGGGGGCTAAAAAACTCAGCTTATACTCAAGTATATACGGTATTATTTTTGCCACAACAGACTTGACACAGTTAACCTATGGAAATTTGACACAGTTACCCTATGGAAATTTCTTCAAACCAATACAGGTTATTTTTCTTCTTGTTTTCAAGAAATCTTATATTAATATTTGTTTCTTAGTTCAAATTCTAATATTATATGAAATATGACACCTGCAACATTTTGTTTCAAGTCTCTAACTTTACCAATACTGGAACAGTTTCTCTTAACTGCACTCCAGTGCAGGATCTTTCCTCTAATTCATATTTTATCCTCAGAATGACAATACCTCCCCCCAACAATGATGTAGATCTCATCGCACCTTGCAGCACGTTGACCTGACAATGTGCTACCACAATTTTAACAATATCGTTCTAAAAACCTTTCTTCCTGTCAACAAATATTTGAACTTGAAGTGAAGCCAGGAGCTGAGAGGAACGGAATGGAAAGGTAATTACCCACAATCTCCTTCAGGAGATGACAGAAGGCATGTTGTGACTTGGTAGCTCATGGGCTGAACCAGGCTTATTACAGCTGCTGCTTGAAAACTGCAGCTGCTCCTCTCTGCAAAACATTTTGAAGTGCACATTTCTGATGTTCAACTACAGCAAAAAAAGAGAAAGAGAGAACTCAAAGTAGCCACATGTTTATAAAATTGGTGCAGTGTGGCCATTTAATTTTTCAGAGTAGCAGAGCTCGGAGTCCTTTTATAGCTTTGTCACAACCCAGACCACAAAATGGTCAATGCTGAATGTTGACAATTTGCTGTCAAGGGTTCTGTAAGATATCTAAACAGTGAAATCTGGCCTAAAATTAACTTGTATCTTTCAGAATTAAACTGTCATGCACCACATCCCACACTAAGTTCTGAGAGCATGTCTTCCATGTTGATCTCCCCAGCTTTCTCATCAGTGTCATTTCATCACAGGTGTAATCTTAGACAAGATATAATGTCTGGGCACCTTTTCTGAAAGTATCTACAAGATGGAGAAAGAGAAGACCTCTGGTTCTGAAAGCAAATGGTAGCTGTAAAACTAGAGTTAGGGAAGGATGATATTATTATCATTATCATCATCATCATCATCATCATCATCATCAATATTAATATTAATATACTTGTATGCTGCCCCACTCACAGAACGACTATGGGCAGCTAACAGAGATACATAATACATAGTTACAATTACAATCCCAGAACACGCATATGAGAAAGTCCGACAGCAAAAAAACCCAAAAGTCAAAAAAGTCATTGCTCTTGTCCTCCTCCTCGCTGATGGAAAGTGCCAGAAGGGCGCAGCGGCACAGCTGGCATTTTCAACCTCCCATGGATGGTACAGGTGGCAGTGTCGGCGTTCTTCTTATGGCTGGCCGGGCCACTCAGCTGTTGCTCCTTCCCTCAGCTGGGCTGGCTGAGGAGGAGTCCGGTAGACCTGAGAGCCAAATGAACCTCTTAGAGCAGTTCTCAACCTTTTTAAGCCAGGGGCCAGGTCACACTCCCTCAGACAGCTTTGGGGGCTCGGTGGCCATTTTGCCCTTCCTCCACCACATGGCACTTCCTGGTGTGGTGGAGGAAGGGGACCACATGAAATGGTAATTCAGGCTGCATCTAGCCCACGGGCCACAGGTTGAGAATCCCTGTCTTAGAGTTTAGTGAGAGAGTCTTTATACTCTTCGCTGTGAATCACAAATTTTTAAAAAATAGCTGGGTGCTCAAAATCAGCGATGTTTAGACTTCTAAGAAGTACACAAAAAGTAACATTTAGGTTGAAGCCAGAATGTGGTGGAAAAAACTAGTTTGGTTTGGGGAAATAAAGACACCTTGAGGATATTTCTGGCTTTCTTTAACTGAGAGCTTGACCAAACTGGGGGATTGTTCCACAATGTTTCATCCTCCTTCTACTACAATGGCGAACCTTGGCACTCCAGCTGTTCTTGGACATCAGTTTCCAGAAACCCAAGCATACATGCAGTAAACCCATTTGTGTGGATTCACAGAGACTTGGGCTTCTGGGAATTAAAGTTCAAGAACAGCTGGAGTGCCAAGTTTGCCATCACTATACTACAACATATTAGATCATATTATTTGAATAAATTTCATATCCACAAATTTTTTGATCCAGGATGCTGTGCTTCAGCTGACTACACCATGGATGATACTAGCAGCCTTTTATCTCTGGTCCCCATTAAAAACACACTCTCTGCTCTGCCAATGTCACCACCTTTGTGCTGCCCTTTATGCTCCCTTTAATAACTTTTTTTTTTTTTGCGTGCCTGGAAACATAAACGAATAGAAACTACACATTTTGGATAATTTTTTACCAGCATTTTTTGTATTCCACGTATTCCATGTTTCTGCAGATTCAAACTCTTTTAAGAAAATTAACAAGCAATATTATGCTGAAGTGATTTAATCAGTATACAGTAGTTCAATATATGAAGCAGAACAATGAATGATTTCACTTAGTATAAGTGTTTTGAAACATAACCTTCCAAAAATTGTGACACTCTCTAGTGGCTCAAGTGGCTAAGACGCTGACTGGGAAGTGGAAGGTCAGCAGTTCGATTCCCGAGTACTGCAGGACGGAAATAAGCTCCCGTCTTCGTCCCAACCTAGCAATTCGAAAGCAAGAAATTGCAAGTAGATAAATAGGGACTACTTCGGTGGGAAGGTAACAGCATTCCGTGCGCTCCGGTGTCTAGTCATGCCTGCCACATGACCATGGAAACGTCTGCAGAAGCAGACAGTGCTGGCTCTTCGGCTTAGAAACAGAGATGAGCACTGCACCCTAGAGTCGGATACGACTGGCTTTCGAGCAAGGGAAACCTTTACCTTTACCTTAAAAAATTAAATGAACAACATGGAGTGGAGCTGAAATCATTTAGCACCATATTAGTACAATGCAAAAAAATTATGTTAGATATTACTTAAAATTACAGATTTAGGAGACATGGGTTCCCAATTTTTTGTTGTTGTTGTTCATGTATCCCCTTGCTTCCATTGAATGTTGTTCTTGAGTCAAATTGGTTTTTTTTTTAAAAAAAAAAAACTAATATTGCTCTGAAATGCTTTAGCCGCTGTGCAATATCAGTATTCCACAAAACTTTTTGAAACTGTCAAATGAAGTGTTAGAGTTACTGTAGATTTTTTAAAATTTATAAAGAAAACTTATTTTAATAGCAGTGCAAATCAGTGGGAAAGATGAGGGGAATTGTTCACTCCCACACCGTGCCTTATTGTACAAGTCCTAATTCGAGTTCTCAATACATGCTTAGCATTGTTCTGGAAAGAGTGGGGGGGAAATCATACAATACAATTCCAAGTCACAAAACAAAACAAAAATCAAAGCCTGTGAAGAAACAAAGCAACAATAACAAAAAGGAGCCTTGGGACTGAAGAAGTGTACTGGATATTCACACACACAAAGTCTTATACATGCAGGAGTAACAACCATGTTATTTGATTGTCAGTGAAAATATCAAAATAATCAATGAGGAACATCGAACAAGCAGCATCTGCTCACATTCTGAGTTTAAGTAACCATGCCAAGCATTGCAAAAGCCATGTATTTGTGAGTCAATTAGAGTACAAGCAAATTAAATGATATACTGTACTTAACACATCATTACAATCAGAGCTTTCTTAAGAGGAAAGGGTTGTTTATTCTAACATGAGCTGGCCTCCGTGCATTTGGCAATTTAGCATGGTCTCGTTTCGTAACTACTCAGTTCAGAGATAGCATGACTTCTTTTCCACCATATCTGATGTTTCAGACACATAGCCATGAATGTTCTACATGGCCAGCATTTAAATAGAAGGCATTGTAAGGACAACACATCCATGTGATCCCACTATCATAGGACTTGTTCCACCTATGATAGACCTGTACCCATTCAGAAAGCCCACACCACTTTTGTGCTGATTCAGAGTACAGTACCTGTGGTCCTGCTCCAGGCTTGAGAAATCTATGATAGGCTTCAATCACTGACTGTTTATGCCAGGAGTTCTCAACCTTTTAAAGTCAGGAGCCTGGTCACACTTCCTCAGACAGCTTTGGAGGTCAGATGGCCAATTTGTCCTTCCTCCACCACATGGCACTTCCTGGTAAGGTGGAGGCAGTGGGGGCCACATGAAATGGTGCCACAGGGTGCATGCGGCCCATGGGCCACAGATTGAGAATCCCTGGTTTATGCTTACAAACCAGCCAAATCAGGTACGACATGCAGTGTGAATTAGCTTAGTGTAGCGTGCCATTAAAGAATTAAAGGAACTGGAATTCACCTGCCAGCTTAAGCTCTATATAATAAGTACAACATCTTCTGGTTCAAAAATAGCTTTTATTTAAAAGAAAAATACAGGTAAGTTCAAGGTTCAGAATGATTAAAAAGGAGGTACAAAATTAAAAAGGAACATTTTTACTTTTCCCCTTCCCCCAGTGCTCCTTCTTCACATTCCAATATAACAAAACACATTTTTCATTTCTCATCCCACCTCTTCCGGGATATTAACCAATAAAATTACAGCATATAATGTCTATCATTCTTAGTTCCATTCTCACAGTTTTCAGCCTGTTTTGACTATTTTCAAAAGTAAATTAATAATCACCTGGCTTTGAAGGCCGTTTCCCAGGCTTCTTCAACCTTCCTCATGAAATAACGAAATCAAAGAACAAACTCACTAAAAGCAAAAGACCCATTTTAATTCATTACATGCATGTTTGCTGTTATATTTGGTTTGGTCCTTAGAATACCTAGGACAAAGATTATATTGAGGTCTGCTGAGTCGGTTCGTAATCTCCTGTTCAATCATTGTGGTGAAGACACTGCAGGACTGGTCCAATGCCTTCCACCCTGTTCTCAATAAAGAAAGGAAACCTTATGCGTAGAAAGGCTGGGCTAATGCCTTGACTGTCAAGTAGGTATTTGCATGTATCTGGAGTTCCATAAACCCAGTTCCTTGTAATTTAAACAATAGAGGGTACAGATAACTAAGTTGATATTACGTGAGCTTTTGTTTTGTTTGACAGCCTTCAAACCTTATGTTCCAATCTAAACCATTCTTACAACAAAAGAGATTCTTTAGTCAAGATGTCAATACAACCTTGATACCAACACAATATAAAACACAAAATATTTGTTTTGTGAAAGCTCTCATAACTTCTTCTTCCGCGTCTAGGCCAGACGGGAAACTGCCAAAATGAAGCCACCTTTTGGTGAGTTCATTCTGCAGTTCCTTTCACCTGACCTAGTGTGAGAAAGATTAGGCAGCACAAGGTGGCCATTGCCCAGAGTATGTCTGATTGTGGTTCAAAAAATCATAATCTTCAAGGAGGCTCTGTGTTCCCCACCATCATAACTGAGCACTTGTGGAAAAAAATCCTTTACTTCTTATTATGTGAACCATCTTTCAAGTAAGTGAGATGTTTAAGGAGTTGTTCTATCAGTTCCACAAACCCCATAAGTTTCCATGGCTGAGCTGGGATGCAAACCCAGGCTTCTTGAGTCCTAGTTCATCATTCTGTCCACTATATTGCACTGGGTATTTCAACTGTATTCTTAGTGACAAATAAAACTTTGCCTTTATTTAGTTCCATTTCAATAAATCCCATCTGCATTTTCTTGCCATATTTGTTTCATATTTGTTGCAAGACTTTTTTTCTTAATTCATTGAAATCCATGCACATTGTTGGTCTCTTTCCCAAATGTACATTTCTTCATTCACCTTCATTTACATGTTTATATCAGTGGTGGCATGACAGAGATGGCACTCAGAGCCCTCTCTGTGGGCACCCGTGCTGTCACTCCAGCACAGAGTTTACCCTGCCAATCTGCCCAGCAGCCCAATAGGATTGTTTCCTGCCTCCCCAAGCACAGAGCTCACCCCACTCCTCTGCCCAGCTGCCCAGTGGGAGCACTTCCTCCCTCCCCCCACCACAGAGTTTGCCCTGTCCCTCTGCCCAGAAGCCCAATGTGAGTGTTTCCTCCCTTCCCCAACACACAGTTCATCCTGCCCCTCTGCCCAGCAGCCCAGTGGAAGCGTTTCCTTCCTCCCCTGTTGCTGTGTTGGCACTTTGTGATAAATAAGTGTTTTTTTGGGTTGCAGTCTTTAAAAGGTTCGCCATCACTGTTTTATACAATCTTCATAGTCTCACAATGATTAAAGTATATTTGTGTTTTGCCCCCAGCAGAGTTAAATTTAGCCTTACTTCTCTAAAATGCCCTTAAGCCACACTTTATTCTGTGTCAATTCTTGTGGAAATGAATATTTCTCTCCCCAATCCATTTTGGAAGTTTTAAAAAATCTTATTGAGACCAATGAAATTGAAATTATTTTTTCTACCTACCTATTTTTTCACCATTATTCTGGAGTCACTTTCTACTAGATAATCCCGTTTACCAACAAATACCTCAAATTTCTCAAAAATAGAATTCTAACTGAGCATTCACATAAATAAGAATACCTACTCATTTTTGATTGGTTATCGTTGCCTAATATGCTGTAGTGGTGGAGACAGGCACCTCACAGTATGAGAAGAAACTACTACTACTAGCATAATTTTGAACTGTCACACAGCAAGTTGTTAAATACAAGATGTAAGATAAAATCATCCAGAGATGCTTTGATTTTTCAAAAAATTCAGGACAATTTCACCCTGGCAGAATTGGAATGGAGGAACGTTCCAAGGGAATTTTTGGTAGGAAAAATGGCTGATCTCATTGGTTGTAATGTAGCTTTGAGGTTAAAGGCATTCTATCCCAGGAATGAAGATGAGCTGCGAGAGCAGCCAAACTGCTGTTGAAGCGATGGCAAGTCTTCCTTGTGGTGCTGAAAAAAGAAAAACAGAGAAACCTCACATATTTTTATTTAAGTACAAGACCAAGATTACTTTAATTGGTGTCCCCCAGATGTTTTGGCCCATAATCTCAAAACATTGGTAGTGCTGGGAAGGGTTTTATGGAACTTGATATCCAAACTATCTGGGGAGCACTAGGATCCTTAAAGTCAACCTATCTCTTTCAGGAGTGTTGTTTTGAAAAAGCCATTAAAATTGTTGGGCTAAGTACTTTGGATCAGCATTAAATGAAGCACAAACACAACCCTTGGTGTTTGAAAAGAATGCCTTCTTGAGGGGCAGCAGTTTGGAACTCTTCTTTTGCTGGTTCCCAAAGAAGTTAATAACACTTAGGTGATGTTTGTAACTCCTTTTGGAGGATACAGTTCTAAAGAGTCCACCATCACCGGACTCTTCCCTTGGCCGGCCCCGACCTTAAGGGAATGGAGAGCAGCTGTGCAGCATGGCCGGCCGGCATAAGAATGCCGCTCACTCCACCACCGCCACCAGACTCTTCCCTCGGCCTGCCCCGGCTTTGAGGGAATGGAGAGCAGCTGTGCGGTGTGGCTGGCTGGCATTAGAATGCTGATCCCGCCTCCACCACCACCAGACTCTTCCCTCAGCCAGCCCCAGCCTTGAGGGAATGGAGAGCAGCTGTGCGGCACGGCCGCCTGGCAATAATAATGTGTTATATTGTGTTAATATTGTGTTGATGTGATATTTTGCAACTGTAATTTGTAGCTGATACTTTGATACTTTGTTTCATTGTTAGCCGCCCAGAGTCACATTGCGAGTGGGGTGGCATACAAGTTGAATTATTATTATTATTATTATTATTATTATTATTATTATTATTATTATTATTATTATTATTATTATTATTATTATCATCATCATCATCATCATCATCATCATCATCATCATCATCATCATCATCACTGAGAATGACATTTATTTTGCTGTCTGACTATCTTTGACCAATAATTTTCTATATCTATTAAAATGAATGAGGTACATTTACAGATACACACTAAAGTTACATTTTGTGCAATTTTTATGGGCAGACATGCAAGACACGCTGCATGGTTCTGCCTGAGAAAAGTGTTCAGAAACTTTAGTTTGTGTAGAATGCAGCATCCCAAGTGGAGGAATATCCCAGTTCCATTCCATAATGGAATTGGGCTAAAGAAAGCTACAGACTTGAGTATGCAAGTGCTGAACAACAGATGCTGAGGACAGGACATTTTGCAGATCGCTCATTCATGAGGCAGTGGTGCTGAACCTTTTAGAGACCGAGTGCCCAAACTCAACAGGCTGTCATCCACACTGCAGAGGGCTGGGGTGAACTCTGTGCTGGAGGGGAGGGAGGAAACACAGGCGGCTGGGCAGAGGGGTGGGGTGAACTCTGTGCTGGGGCAACGGTACACATGCTCACAAAGAGGGCTCTGAGTGCCCCCTGTGGCACTCGTGCCATAGGTTTACCACCACTGTCATAAGTTCTGTATAAGTCATAGATGACACAACAGCACATAACAACAACAACAAATTTCATATCATTTCCACTGATGCGTTCTCATACATTCCATTCACATTTCCCCTTTAAAAAAATGTGTGTAGTAAATTTCTCCAATTAGTTTTATTGGGGTACATACTGTTTGTCACTCTTGGTTTAAAATGCAAACTGGATCTCTCTTCCTCTCAAGTGCCCATTGGGATAATACATCCCAATGTTTTCCCCATCACTTCAAAGAAGTGTGATAAGTATTCTGTGTGCACATGTATACATTTATATTTAATTTTAATTTAATTTTAATTTCCAATTTGTATAGTTGCCCATCTCAGAATGACTCTGGGTGGCTTACAACATTAAAATCAGTACTACAATCTAAAAACTTAAAACCGGTAAAAACCCCAATTAAAAATACAATTACCCCGACAGCTAAAATTTATATGCTGGTGTCTCAGTCTCAAAAGTAGTTTTTCAGTGTTGCAGTAGGGAAACCATACAATTTCCATAATGCACTCCTGAAGCCAGCTCTTGAAAGGCTTGATGAAGTGAAATGGAAAGTCCTGAATTGTCTTTCATTGATCGGACAGTCATGGGTTTACTGGTTTCTGGAAGCAAAGGTTGTCAACAGGAAGAGAGGGAAGAAGGGATGCAAAGTGAATCCATGGGATTCACTGCTGCTTCTGTTGCTGCTATTGTTGCAATAGTAGTAATAATTAAATAGGACTTGGCTTATCATACTAAAAGTTTTAACATATGCACCAATTAAGAAAGAAGGTAAAGTAAAAGCATTGTCAAATGAAGCAAGAACATGATATAGGATGGACTTCTGCTCACAAACATTCTTAGGATTGTGTAAGGGGTGAACAGTCTCACTTGAGCACCCACACAGAAACACAGATGGAGATAAATAGATTACAAAAATTAGACAGGGAACCTGCCAATGGATTTCAGAAGCAGAAAGATTTGGGAGACAATTTTATTGACTATACCTTGATTACATTTCTCCACAGTTTGCCAATGGCATACGGAATTGAACAGATTTCCATTGAAAATATTTTTGTTTGTTTGTTTGTTTTACAAAAACAAAAAATAAACCAAAAAATGGCAACTGCAAAAAACCCTAGACAAAAATCTTAACTAAATTACATATAAGTACTACGTGTACCCACTACCAGTGGGACATAAACCTTCTTTTTAAATATTTTCAATATCATTACATTTTTGTACATTCTTCCCCTCAATCCCCAAAAAAATACACTCTGGCTTTACACCTTTCCCTTTTACTAATACATACTGTAATATAAAAATTCTCCCTATAATTCTTTAAAATCAGATTTTTTACTAATCCCTTTTTTACTTTTAATTCACATGTTAATTTATCGTTTATAGCTATATTCTCTTTGTACAAATCATCCAATTCAAATTCCCAATCTCCATTTTTAAAACAATATTCAATATCAAAGCTATTATACATATAACCATCATCTCTTTCTCATTCCATTCTACACAGAAAGAGCCTCCTTGGCATTATTGGCCTTTCTTTGATGGGTGTCATTTGGTTGTGGCCACTACAGAAAACTAGACTCTTCAGCCATGGATTGTGGACTATACCAACCTAATGATGGGAACTAGGGCCAAATTGAGAAGTGAGAGGATAGTGAAGTTAACTTAGTTCCACTGATAGGTTTTTGGAATGAGGTGCACCAGATGCCCAAACAATTATTGTACTCCGTTCCATCACCTTAATAAAAGGTGAGTGGTAAAAGAGCCAGTGGTGGGCTGGCCCATCAGGCAACTGGGACTCAGCCCAGGGTGCCCCCCAGGCCCCCAGTGCCATGGCTCCCCCCTTGGGTGTCAATCCAAAGAGCCGAGCCAAGCTGCGATGCCCAGAATGATTGAGCAAAGGAGCAGGGCTCCATGTTCCTCTTCCTGTGCTGCCAAAGATAAGATTACAAAAGCAGCTCCATTGATAGTGGAGCTGCTGTGGCTTAGAGGTTGCAATTTTGTCTTGTAAGCAGGAGGTTGTTGGTTCAAATCCCCAGAGGGGAGTTCAAATTAGAAGGCAAGTGAGAACCTATATATTTTGTTAGGGTTAGACACCCTGTCCAGTGCCCTTTTAGCTTAGCCAGCACACCCTTAGCAAGAGCCTTGACTTCATGGAACCCTTGGTTGAAGATGACCTCCTGCCGCCCTCAGCTGGTGTAGGCCTGCAGTGGTCATGGTCTCACTGAATGGCTGCATGATTTTGCTATCAGTTTTCACCTTTGGCAAAAATCTATCTGCAGATCCATAAGAATGTAACAGCTACCAACTGTTATTTAATCTGCAGGAGACAAACATCAGGAAATAGAGGGAGAAAAACATACTGTGGTTTCCTTCAGGCATACAGATTAAATATTTTCTTATAACTAGAAAACATGTTACCTTGAGGTTCTGGTCCATATTTGATATGACATATGTTGTGATGGGAAGTCAATTTTTTAAAAAGTTACCTAAAGTTATACCTTGCTTCCTCCCCCTCTAATTTCTGAGGGGGGTTCCCTTACTTTCCCCTTCATTCCTCTACCCACAAATCAGATGATACCATATTGCTTGTGAAAAGTAAGGATGGAGCGGAGAAAGGTGTGCCATCAGTAAAAGGTGGTGGCAAAAGACAACAGCCATCTAATTAAAATATCATCATAAATCCCTGTGTGTGTCAAAACTGTCTTTATTTATACAAATCTCCCACAAACCTGGCCACTTTGTCTGACCAGGTTACCCTGCTATGGTAATAGAGTAGGCCATACTGCCAGCGAATCAACACTAACTAACCTGACAACTCTGGGGACTAATGGCCTTGAGTGACAAAGTCCACAAGGAAGGGTGGTTAAATCCCACTTGAATCCATCTTGGTGGGGGACAGTAGCTTCATCAATACTGGCCTGGAGCTGATGAGGATTTTGCATGACAAAAAGGTTCAGGACTAGAAAGTGAGTCATAGAACTGGATCAGTGGTATGGGTGTCACACTGCAATGCAGAAGGTGGGGGAAGACCACTGTATTATGTTGCTCCCAGGACAACCCTCATAGCTAAAAGTCAAATAAACATGGCCTTCAGTACCTGGCAGCTCTTCAGTGGGCAGAGGGTGCTAAGAATTTCTGGGTCAGCCATAAAAGTCTGTACTTGGAATGTGATGAGTATTTATGAAAAAGGAATGATTTATAATGTAGTAAAGGAAATTAAGAGGCTGGATGTTGATATAATTGGAATGGTTGAGACAAGGTGGCCAGGAGTGGGCCAATGCTTGTGTTGGAGTATATGGTCCTTTTTGAGGAGATAAAGAAAAACATAACTGGAATGGAATTGAGGTGATCCTGAGCAAAGGAATAAAGAACACAGTGCTTAGTGTGATATAGGATAGGATCATTATAAAGGCAAACCTTTCCACATGAATGTCGTACAAGTCTATGTACCAACTGCAGACAAATTGGATGAAGAGACCGAGGAGTTTTATGATCAACTCAAAGCTGTGCTGAAGTATACAAAAGGAGATGAAGTTATGGTGATTATGGGAGACTTTAATGCTAAAGTTGGCCATGGTAAAGAGACGTTGATCCCCGGGTGCCGATTCCTAGGCACCCCTGGATGACCAGTTGCGGTGTCAACAGAGGACAATGTGTTTTATGTGTTTTATTGTTTGAATTATATTTTGTGATATTTTCTGATTATTGTTTGATATATTGTGAGCCGCCCAGAGTCACATTTTGCGAGTTGGGGCGGCATATAAGTCGAACTATAAATAAATAAATAATATAGTTGGACTAAATGGCTTTGGAAAAATGAAAGAGAGAGAAAATCACCTTGTGCTGCCACCCAGATGACTTTACAATTGGAAGTCCCTTGTTGATTACCCAAATAATATGGATACACTTTTGAAGAAGAAGAAATCTCCCACAATTATACATAGCTGCTTTGCAATCCTATTTAGCTTTATTTAGCATTATCTAGACCAGTGTTTCCTAACCTTTTGTTTTTGGACTTCAATTCCCAGAAGCTTAAGTCAACTCCCCAAAGTACTGTTCTAGACCAGGAGTTCTCAACCTTTTAAAGCCAGGGGTCGGGTCACGCTCTCTCAGACAGCTTCAGGGGTCAGACAGCCATTTTGCCCTTCTTCCACCATATGGCACTTCCAGGTGTGGTGGAGGCGGTTGGGGGGGCACATGAAATGGCACCATGTGCCGCATCTGACCCATGGGCTACAAGTTGAGAATTCCTGATCTCAACTGTTTTTCTTTCCCTTTTTGAAGGAAAGGAAGACAAAAACAAACAAAATTTCTCCCTGTCTTTTCCTTTAGATGAATCCCTTCTCACTGTTTCATCCTGTTAAGTTTGGTTGAGAGGCATGGAATGCCACAAGTAAGTTCCATCACTGAGAAGGGATCAGAAGTGTGCTTTTCCTGTTCCATCTTTCTAACCATCAGGGCCGCCATCAGGGGGGGGATAGCCAGGACTCCCATCCTGGGCCCGGAGCTGGAAGGGGCCCCGATGGTGGGGGCCCCCACATAGCTCAGATTTGTGCATTTTTAATTTTTTAAAACTTTTAAAAACTTTCTTTTAAAAATGCGGCACACAGGCCTAGGCAGGCACCACCACTGCGCATGCCCCGCCAGAGGGCTCCTGGTTCCGCCTCAACCCTGATAAGTCTGTCTTTTTGTTTTGTTTACTTTCGTTCGTTCGTGTGTGTGTAAAATGGGGTGAATTGAGGGGGAGGTGTGTGTGTGTGTGTGTGTGTGTAATGATGAGCTCCCATCTTAGTCCCAGCTCTTGCCAACCTAGCAATTCGAAAGCAAGAAATTGCTAGTAGATATCCTTATTTATCTACTTGCAATTTCTTGCTTTCGAACTGCTAGGTTGGCAAGAGCTGGGAGGGATGATGGGAGTTCATCATTAGCAACATAAATAGTGTTCCGTGCACTATTTAGTCATTCTAGTCATGCCTGCCACATGTCCATGGAAACATCTGTGAATGCAGACATCGTTGGCTCTTTGGCTGTAATCAGAGATGAGCACTGAACTCTAAAGTTGGATACAACTGGCTTTCAAGCAAGGCTTAAAGACTGACTGCTGTATTTCAATGTGAGCTTTTGTGGATCAAGGCCACTGGCTCTTTAGCTGTAATCAGAGATGAGCACTGAACTCTAAAGTTGGATACAACTGGCTTTCAAGCAAGGTTTAAAGACTAACTGCTGTATTTTAATGTGAGCTTTTGTGGATAAAGGCCACTAGATCTTTGGCTGTGATCAGAGATGAGCACTGAACTCTAAAGTTGGATACAACTGCTCATCATTTTATTTTGGGAAATTGTGTATTCCAGCTGCCGCCAACCACCCCAATGCGAGGAGAGAGAAAAGTGTGTGTGTGGGGCCAATAGGATTGCTCAGTATAGGGCCCAGAAATTTCTGATGGTGGCCCTCCTAACCATTGCACTATACTGGCTTTTTCAGTTCACTAATTTCTATACAAATGATGCCGGCTGAAACAGCCTGGTAGGAGAAAAGAAAATAATGTGCATAATAGGCACGTAAGGCTGCCTATATTTGGTGAATTGGAATATATCCATCCTGCTGATAATCTAGCAGGTGCAGGGCTACCATCTAGGTCAAAGCAGGGCCAGAACTTGCTAGTGTCGAACTTTCTCTGTCTCTCTGAAAGAAAGACTAACCTCCGGGGATTTTCTCCAAATACTTTCTGAAGACTTCAGATGCATGTTTGCTAAGGTATTGTACACAGGCTCAGCTCTCAGCCACTAAGCACTGAAGTGTCAGTGCTGTCAGTCACTGACGTTCTCTCTTTATCCACATATCAGACTGTGGGGAAGACAGCCCTGTTCAGAGCTTCCAAGCGCTTCTTCAGTAATGGCCTTAACCCTGACCTTTACAGATTGGGTGGTCTCTAGGGAGAGCAAGGTAATTCAGAATCTATTTTCATTCTATCCAGAGCTCTTGCTGCCAGTCTTAAAGAGAGGTGCATACGTGGAGAGACTGTGAAAATCCTCCATGTCGGACTGGCTGCTGTCCACTGATGCCAGTACCAACTCATGCTCTGGGGCCACATTTAGATTGTATGGGAGAACTTTAGATTGTAAGGGGAAAGAATGATAGATAATTGGCTTCTTTTCTTGCAGTACAAGAGGAGAAGTATTACCCACATCTCAGTAACATAACATGTCTCATGAATGTTTTTCTGTTTGATTGTTGAGTCAGGTATGCTGAAAAATCACTCTCCTCAAAACACCCTGATACAGTGGAACCTCAGTTAACAAACGGCTCGGTTAACTTAAAAATGGCATAACAAAAGGAAATCCATAGAGAATAGTGGCTTGGTTCATGGATTTTTGCCCCCAGAACGGATTAATTGGTTTTCAATGGGAAATGGTGTTTCGGTTAAAGTATTTTGGTTTTCAGTGCATCCCTATGGGAAATTCGGTTAAAGAATTTTTTGCTGTAAGAAATGTTCCAGAGAACGCATTAGTTACGTTAACCAAGTTTCCACTGTATATATAAAAAATTTCCTTCTGGATCTCATTCTATGATCTCAGAATGCAACTAGATTGCCCAATTATCCTAACCTGGAACTGTCTAGTTTGTGCTAAACAGGGTTGCTTTGAGGTGTGTTATGCCATTATTTGAGGTTCAAGGACCAACCACACTGCACATTAAGCAAGCCTGTTTAGCATGATCCAGACTGATCTTCTTTCCCTTTAAAATGAAAGGATAACAAAAACAAACAAACCCCACTCTTGTCTTATTCTCCATTCTTTGTCAACAAAATGGAAAGTTTTTTCCTCCTCTGTGGAGGAAAAGGGAGGTAAAAAAACAGTTTTTTTTAATTGTTACTAACAGACTAACATCACTACTGGTGCTTCAGCAACAATTTTAAAAAATTGGGGGGAAGGAAGCTTTTCATTTCACAATCTTGTTACATGGCTTAAATAAAGGTACATCTTAAGGCTCTGCTTTGGTTCAATACCACTGAACAGACATGCTGGAACTGGGGGAAAAATAGAGCAATTCCACCTTTAGAGGGATCCAATATTTTTCCTGCAATTAAATACCCCTTAACCTCAAAGCCACTGTGATGGCTTTAGCTTCAAGCAGTTTCTTGATCAGTGAGGCAAAGAAAATATTTTTAATTTTTAAATATATATTTGACATTTTGCATCCATGATAAGGTAAAGGTAAAGGTAAAGGTTTCACTTGCTTGAAAGCCAGTCATATCCGACTCTAGGGTTCAGTGCTCAGTGCTGTTTCAAAGCCGAAGAGCCAGCGCTATCTGCTTCTGCAGACGTTTCCGTGGTCATGTGGCAGGCATGACTAGACACCGGAGTGCATGGAACGCTGTTACCTTCCCACCGAAGTGATCCCTATTTATCTACTTGCAATGTCTTGCTTTTGAACTGCTAGGTTGGCAGGAGCTGGGACAAAGATGGGAGCTCATTCCGTCCTGCAGTACTCGGGAATCGAACTGCTGACCTTCCGCCTCCTAGTCAGCATCTTAGCCACTTGAGCCACTGCAGTCCTTTTGCATCCATGATAGTCTTCAGCAAATTTTTTAAAATTCATTTTCCCTGTCCTCTGCCTAGCAGGAAATATGATTAATTTGCCAATATTCAGAAATGGTCAAACAACTTCCCAATATTGGCAAAATTGATACTGGTGTGATCCAGGTGATTGCACATCAAGAAAACATTATTACTGGAATAATCCTTTATATTTAAACAAGACTTAGACTGGCCAACTCCTCAAATAGATTGTTGTTATCTGTAAAATTAGAAAAGGTTACAGCATCAAACATTTATATTTCATCAATCAAATGAAAATTCACAAAAAAATTGTTGGCAGTGTAAAATTTATTTCTCACATTCTGCATTTCAGCATGAATTTTTTCACCAATGACATCTTCTGCTGCATGGTGGGGGGGGAGGGGCTTTGCTTTCAAGTGTTCAGAAGAGCAGAGCAAGCAGAAGATTGATGATCCTCTCTGGATGTAAGCTCTCTTCCTTGTGAAGGCTGCTTATGAGGCCTGATAGACTTGTCATCTGTTAATAAACATCACTGATGTTGGAGAGGAGAGTGAAGAAGCAATGGGAGGACACTCGGATAGTGGCTAACAATTTACTCACTGTCACCCTCTTCCCTGATGCTTTTGAAAAGAAGAAAGAAGAAGACAAGAAAGAAAAAGAAAAGCCACGACATGAAAACTTTTCCTTCATTTTGTTTAGTGGTAGATGAAATACACACATACCCATAGCAGCTCTCTCTCTGTGTGTGTCTGTGTCTGTCTGTCTGTCTGTCTCTCTCTCTCTCTCTCTCTCTCACACACACACACACACACACACACACACACACACACACACATACACAAGAACAAACATTGTAACACATATAACACAAAATATTGTGCCCATCATCTCTCTCAGAACCCTTTACAATATCTATTCTTTTTCCTCCAACATTTTTCTTTTTAGTTGCCTAGCTCTACTTCTCTTGAAAAATACATTTTTATACACTGGCACCTGACCATATCTTTAAAGATATTCACTTTTGATAATCCTTTTTTCAGTCTGATTTCACACATTAATTTATCATTTATAGCTATGTTCCAAAGTTCTTTATACCCTTCAATTAGTTTAAACTCATGTCCTTCGTTCCAGTTATTGTTGTTTTTTGGCTATAATAAGTCTTGTTTAGAGATGTAAAATTTCCGGAAATTTTGAAGCTCAGGGAAAAAACGTTTTCCCCCCGGGGGGAAATGGAAATTTTCGGGAAAATTGAACAATGCTACATTAGCACTTCCTTTTTTCTTTTCCAGATTGAAAGTCATTCTGTTACTTTAGAAACATAAAATATAAATATGGAACCTAGGACGTGCTCCTCACAGAAATTAGAATAATCTGATACCATACATATTTTTTTAGAAATGATTTATAAAATATTTGAACCCAGCCTTATCTTAAAATATTTTATTCATCATGTTAAAATAAAACATTCCATAATATATATTTTTTATTATTTTTTTTCAATTTTTTCAATTTTTCGGAGTGGGGAAACAAAAAAAGCTTCAGGGAAAAACCCGAAAATAACTGAGGTTTTTGTTTTTTCTTCGGGGGGTTTTCCAGGCCTTCACATCTCTAGTCTTGTTACAGTTAACAAAAATGCAATTAACTACCACACACACACATTTAAGTTGAACATCTCCAAAGCTGGATAAATGCTGTTTTTGAATATAAATTGAGTTTTATAGATTAAAAATCTTATTCACTTCATTAAAAACCAGTTTCCATACTTTCCAAATCTCCTCACATTTCCATGGCTACAAATAGTTTTGTCTTTTCCTTTTTCTTATTGGCCTGGTAAAAGTCACTTAAAAGTTTGGATTTTGGAGTTTGTTGGGCAAAATGGCTGATTTAGTTTCCTGAATTGCTTGAAGGAAATCAGATATAACTAGCCAGGTCAGTTAGGGAGAGATAAAAGCAGACAGTGAGAAGCTGAGTCATTAATCGCAAGGCAATATTACCCAATTTGGTCTAAACTGGCTTTATTTAGTGTGGGGCTAGCTAAGTTCAGTGGTGCTAATGGCTGTTTTCAAATTGGCTGGCTACTTGGCAGATTTTTCTGGAATGAGCATGGCTAAAGTGGAAGAGGTATGGTAAAACAGACTAATTAGCATCCCTTTTAATTTTTTAAAAACAAATTTTTTTATAGGTTTCAATATTTCCACACTTTATTACAGGGGCTCCCAACCTATGGCCTGTGGACTGGATCTGGCTTGTGGTGCTATTTCATGTGCCTCCACCCCCTCCAGGGACATTCAAGAAGCAAAATGGCTGCCCCTTTGAAGCTGTTGGGACAAATGTCCTCCCATCATACAGGAAGGGCAAAATGGTCATCCAGCCCTCAAAGCTGACTAAGAGAGTGTAACCCGGCCTCCAACATGAACATAAAAATATACAAGAGTTTAAAATACATACGGTAATGTCCGGAATTGAACAGCTAAATTATACCTGCATAAGTGTTATGGGACAAATTACAGCAATGAAAGGATTCCCCTTGCCCCCATTGACCAAGAAGCATCTAAGAACAGAAGGTGAAAGTGGGCTGATCTCTTCATGTTATTCTCTGCCACAGGTAGGGTTAACCAAATTCAAAACTCCAAAAGCAGCTAGCTAAACAAGTCACATGGCAAGCCACAGCCTCATTTTGCTGGTTGGCTATGCAGCAAATTGTGCCTAGAAGCAGCTTTGGTTACAACCACTCCCACTAGCCAAGCAGATAAAAAGTGCGCTTGACAACACAACTGTTAGGTAAACTTTTAGCCAGTGGATGAGCACTTTTTTGTCCATGCCCAAGAACTGCTCACCAATTGTTTGTTGTCATCTTAGAAAGAAATAACAGGTGTGACGCACTCCCCCCCACCCCCAGCTTCAGTGTAGTTCAACATCTTTCCAAATAACTTGGATGAATTTGTGGAGGGGATGCTCATCAAATTTGCAGATGACACCAAACGGGGAGGAGGAGCTTTTTAAAAAAATCATGTCAGAAGCACACAAAGGTGCTTTCTGGGTTGAAAGGATTTTGCTGGAGAAACCCCACTCAGAGAATGCCCCAAATGAGGCTCCTTTCATGTCCCTATGATCTTTTCCCCACCAAAGTGATCCCCATTTATCTCCTTGCAATTTCTTACTTTCGAACTGCTAGGTTGGCAGAAGCTGAGACAGAGACAGGCACTCATTCCGTCATGCAGTACTCAGGTCTCGAACTTCCAACTTGCTGACCTTCCAGCTAACAAGGCGAGCTTCTTAACCACTGAGCCACCACAGTCCCAGAGGAGCAGTTAATACTTTAGGAGAGAGAATCAGGATTTGAGATGACTTTAAAAGATTTGAGAACTGAGCCAAAAAAGACAAAAATTACTTTTAACAAGGGGAAACTTGTTAAATTCTTCCTTTAGACGGGAAAAATCAGATGCACAAAATATAAGATGCAAATCACTTAGCTTGGCAGAAGTATATGTGAATGGGATCTATTAAACCATGAGCTAACAGTAATATGCACTATTCCAAAGAAATGAAGTACTGTAACAGTAAGAAAAATTTCCCCCTGAAATACTGTGTACAGTTCTGACACCACAGTTCATGAAGAATATTGACAAGCTGAACTAGCTAATGGTAATCATGGTGGTGAAAAGTCTGCAACCCAATCCCGCTGAGAAAACATTGAAGTATACGTTTAATCTGTAGAAGACCGAAAGGGGATATGATAGATATCTTTATATATTTGAAGGGCTGTCATGTGGAATATGGAGAAGGCTTGGCTTCCATAGTTACAGAAGACCTGTAAAGTAGAAGACCTGAAGTAATGGATTCAAATTACAAACAAGAAGATTTCACCCAATCAGTAGGAAGATCATCTTTGAGAGTAAGAACTATCTGAGAACAGTCTCAGAGGACTGTGGACCTTGCAAGCCCTAATGAAGTTCCTCTTTGGGAGCTTCCTACACCATCTGATCTCAAATGCCAGTCTCAAGGTTGTGGGGAGGAAGGAATTCAAAGCACACAGTGAGATACTGTACAGTATATCAGTTTATATTGGGGGCTGTGTAAGTATATGTTTTTTTCAAATTTAATATTTTTAAAATGTTTTAAAATGTTGTGTTTTTATTTTTGAGTGAAAACTGAACACAGGATTTAGAAATGTGTGAATCATTTCTGTGAATATTTTTGACTGTTTTTTCTCCTGTGGCCTCTGGGTGGTGCTGTTCAGGTTTTATTTTGCTTTGACTGTTTTTCTTTACTGGCCTCTTGTTGTCGCTTCTTCCGGTAAGTAGTCTCTTTCTTTCCTCATTTCATTTCTGGATGTCGTGGAGGGAGGACGTGGTGGTGAGTTCTCTGGTTTAATTTCTCTGGGGGTTTGTTTTGTTATATTTTTTTGGGGGGGGGTTCTGTGTGTTCTGTTTTGTTCTTATTTTTGGGTTTGATTTTGATTATTTTTGAATGTTTTTGATTCTGATTTTTGTGTTTTATTTTTGCGGTAAGTAAAGTCAGCGGGGGGAATGCTGTCCGCTGGCTTTGCTTACCTGGGAATGGGTTTACTTTCAAGGCGGGGGCAAGGCATCATTGCCTTGGCCCCCGGCTTGAAAGTGAAACTATTTTGGGGTAAGTAAAGTCAGCGGGCAGAGCACCATCTGCTGCCTTTGCTTAACTGGGAATGGGTTCAATGTGTGTGTGTGTGTGTGTGTGTGTGTGTGTGTGTGTGTGTGTGTGTGTGTGTGTGTGTGTGTGTGTGTGTGTGTGTGTGTGTGTGTGTGTGTGTGTGTGTGTGTGTGTGTGTGTTGGGGGGTGGGTTGGGAGGGTTTAATGTGACCTTGCCTTGTGTTGGGTTGGGGATGGGGATTCTTTTATTTATTTATATGTATGTATTTTTTTACAAGGGGGCTGGCCAGTGCCTTGCCGTAGCCTGGGTTTGGGGGGGGAAGAGGGGGGTATCCCCTCCCCCCAAGCTACGGGCTGGCTTGGGCAGGCCTCCAAGGCTGCAGGGGAAAACATAGGGGTATCCTCTTTCCCCACCCCCCATGCTACAGAGGAGGAATTGTTTCACTTTCAAGGGGTGGGGAGGCAATGATGCCTTCGCCCTCCCTTGAAAGCGAAACACTTACTCAGAAAGTAAAGGTACCGGGCAGAGCACCGTCCGGTGCCTTTCCTTTCCGGAGGAATTGTTTTGCTTTCGGGGGGGGGGGCGAAGGCATCAATACCTCCCCCCCCTTTGAACTTCCTCTGTTGTTGCGGTTTTTTCCACCCTGGCTCAACTTTTGTTGAGGCCGGTGGTGGTCTCGCCGTGTCTTCAGCGCGGTAGCGTGGAAGAGAGGGAGTCCCTCTCCTCCCCGTTGCTCTGTGCAAGAAGGCCGGTGGGTGTTTGCTTCGCTTTGAGGCGCTGCATCCGCCTGCAACGGATTTGCGCTCCCGGTGTGTTTTTTATTTTTATTTTTCGCACGCTGGCTTCCTCAGCGTTCTGTGCGCTCATGGCGCACAGGACGCTGGTGCTTGTAGTTTTCGGTTTGTGTTTACCATTGGTGCAGCATTTTTTTTCTGCAGCTTCATTTTGATTGGCCGCGGTGTGTTTCTGAATGTTCCTTTTGCTCGCGCCTCTCAGCCTGATTGGCTGTGGCACGGCACGGCCCACGGAACGTTGGGAAATGGAGTCCTTTCTTTTACTTTGCGGCCGGGGGGCTCCTGCCCCACTGGCGCAAAATTCAAACCGACAGTTACCTGCGAACCGGGTTCGGGCGAGTGAACAGAGGCTTATTACGGGCTAATAGGGCCTGGCTAAACATCCTTTGTCACATTCCAGCAGTTAACACACCATTTTATAGGTATAGATATAACCACTATCTGACAGAGACAATGTGACCAGAGTTTTGGACAACATTCCAATCCCTGCTTAGTCGGGTACAGGGTATAAAATAGGGGAGAGAAAACCATGCAGAGCAGCCCACTTAAAGTAATATTTCCAGTTTGTCACATATTGACATTTTGTCATGGGTGACAATAAACCACCTACAGATTTGTAAGAATGCCACAGCTATTAGCCATAAGTGACACTCTGGGCAACTGGAAATATCTAATTAGAACTAATGGAAAGAGCCTTTCTTAGCAGCTGATGATGGAGGTACAAAGATTTGACTGTATTTCCCTGACCCTGCCTTGCCTGCATTTCTTTCCTACAGCTTCCATGCCTGATTCAAGGCGCTAGTATTAACAAATAAAGCCCTAAATGGTTTGTGACCTTGGTACCTGACAGAATGTCTCAGTGATCAATTGGGCCTGGACAACTTGGTCTTCGCAGGCCTGGTGGCTACAAGTGCCCACCTCAAAGGAGACCCGGAAGGTCTCAACTAAGAATTGAGCCTTCTCAATGTTGGCTCTATCACTTTGGAATGCCCTTCCATCTCATGTTTGCCAGCCCTCCTGTAATGAATTAAAATGGGACCTTTGCTTTAATGAGTTAAAGTAGTTCTTTAAGTTCTTTGTTCCCTGAGGAGGGGGTGAAGGAAGCCTAAAAATGGCCTTCAAGCCAGGTGCTGATTTTGAAAATAGTCAAAACAGGCTAAAAACTGTGAGAGCGGGATTAAAAATGATGTGATTTTATTGGTTAATATCCAGGAAGAAGCTTGATGAGAGATGGAAATTGGGTTTTGTTAGAACATAAGAACAGCCTTGCTGGAACAGGCCACAGCCCATCCAGTCCAGCATTCTGTCTCACACAGTGGCTCTGAGAAGGAGGAAAATCCGTTCATGGCCAAAAGGCTAAAAAGTGACAAAATGTCTCAAATAGTTGTATTATGCGTCTTGCATAATACTACATGTCTCGCATTCCAAAAATGACATCACACATTGTGGGACATTATCACTGTCACAGCTGCATTTTCTGCAACTAAAGAGATATTTATCCCCAAGATAAATTACCATCATAAACTTAAACAATTCACTAATTGTAATAGCGAGTACTGCGTGTATCTTTTAGAATACCCCTGTCGCTTGAGATATGTCGGTAAATCCATTAGACCGCTAAAAACCAGGATTTGTGAACACCGGTCAAAAATGTGAACTCAGGACCTTAATGCTCCTTTAGTGTCTCATTTAATCCAAATGGGGCACAATGAAAATGATTTTACCTTTAGAGTATGGAGCAAATCCGCTCAAGACCATATCAAAAAATCGACATGGATAAACAGCTCTTGCACAGGGAAGCATTCTTTATACATTTATTTGACTCAGTCTCTCCAAAAGGTCTAAAATCAAGAATTGGAAATGTCTCCCTTTTTGTAAATGGTCACCTCATGAGTAACAATGAGTCAGCAAAAATGCAATCATCTGATGAGCTCCCACCTGGGTTACCTTAGGTGCTCTATTTAAGCTTAGTCACTCACCATGCTGGTTAATGTCCGCAGCACATAGCAGACTTCACATAGAGGCTAGGATGCGTGAATTCTTTTGCCTACAGTACAACTGTTTCATACTGAGGTAGGATTTTTTCTAGTGAAATTTTATCCTGATTATTATTATTATTATAAATAATTGAGAGTATTATAAATTGGTGTGTGTATTTATTCTTGGTATTTATTATTGATATGGTAGTAACTTTCAGCAATTTTAATAATGTATTTAAACCACTTTGTATATTAGTGAAATACATTATATATCCTAACCTCAGTTAATAATATAGTTGTACTAGTACCTGTTTTATGAACCCCAATATTTAGATAAATAGACAGACATTCATTTATACATATTTAAGGTAATACAGTATGTGTATATATGTATATATTTGTCCTTTATGTCCTATGTAAATATTCACGGTTATTTATGTTGCACAGAACACTTTCCCCCTTGTTTCCCAATATGAGAGATAGTTTAATGTATATTAACTTATAGATTTCCCTGAGGAAAGGGCTCATGCCCAGAAAAGCTTGTATTTTACCGGGTAAGCTTTGGAATTTGTTGTCTCAGTGGTGAATTATTTGGAAATATTTTCTCATTGTGGAACAACACAGCACATAAATTCTGTTAAATGGACAGTTGTTTTTGGACTTATTTCAATGCATAATACTACTATTTGAGACATTTTGTAACTTTTTAGCCTTTTGGCCACAAACGGATTTTCCTCCTTCTCAGTGTTCTTCCCGTTCAACCTTTCTTCTAGTCCTCACACAGTGGCTCACCATTTCCTTCAGGGTATTCCCAAGCAGATGCTTGTTATATTGGGATGTGAAGAAGAAGCACCATGATTATGATGAGGATGATTATAATTATGGGTCGCATGTGCTCCCAATGGAGAAGAAATATGTTTGTGAGTAAATAGTAGAAAGATGTAGTCAAATGTATTAGCTGGCTAGGCTAGGGAATATAGCTAGATATGCCTTTCTTGTTTTATCCTGGGAAAAGTAAAAATGTTCCCTTTTATTTTTGTACCTGCCTTTTAGTAATTCTGAACTTTGAAACTACTGTATTTCCTTTAAATAAAAGGTGTCTTGCTATAGAAGAAATGTACTTATTATATAGCACAGGAGTTCTCAACCTTTTAAAGCCAGGTCACGCTCCCTCAGACCGCTTTGAGGGCCGGATGGCCATTTTGCCCTTCCTCCAACACAAGGCACTTCCTGGTGTGGTGGAGGCGGTGTGGGGCCACATGAAATGGTGCCACAGGGTGCATGCATCCGGCCCACAGGCTGCAGGTTGAGAATCCCTGATATAGAGCATGAGCTGGTGTGAGAATTCCAGTTCTTTTATTTCATTTATTGGCAACGCTACAGTTTTGCTAATTCACACTGATCTGGCTGGTTTGTAAGCATAAACTGTCAGTGATTGCAACCTGTCATAGATTTCTCTAGCCTAAAGCAGAAAATCTATGTGGAACGAGTCCTTTGATAGTGGGATAATGTGGCAGGTTTTTCCTCTTACATGCCTTCAGACTTTCCACAAATTCTCTATGGCTGAGTTGTACAAAGGAAGCACTTGGGAATATCCTGCCCCTGTTGTAATTGTCCCCTCTGCTGACTTATTTTTCACACCATTCAGACTTGGTGTTACATGCTATCTCATGATTTATTTGATGGTACCTTGGTTATGTTGACATGTTGGAGAGTTTATATGTGCATTTTGTCTAATTTTAAAAGTATTGCAACCAGTTGTCCAGATCCCAGTTGTCATGGTATGATTTATACCATGTGCTTTAGCCCCATCCAAGATGGAAATTTCAATCCCGGGGAGACCCCTTTCTCACATGCCAAGGCATCGGTATGTGTAAATGTGGGCTGGAAGAGATGGGGCCTAATCTCGGATGGGCAAGTTATGCTGTAAGATCATTAGTTGGAATCCTTTAGGCGAATGGCTAGGAGGCAGACCCTGAGGGAGGAGATAAATCCTGAAGGTGGGGGCCGAGGAGGTCTCTTGGATCTGAACTGCAATTATGTAAAAGCTTAAACAGAAAGAGGGGGCTTTCCCTTAAAGAGCAGCTTTATTTTGATATGCTTTCTGAACTTTTGCTGGACTTTATTCTGTAACTTACTTTGATTTCAATGTACTTTATTATACCTGAAGACTGGAGTGTTTACTTGGCCGTGCTACAATACCTACACTAATTTCATGAGCTCCCCTTGCTTACCACCTAGACCTAGGCCAGGAGTGAGAGGGCAAGCTTTTAGGTCAGGTAGTATCAGGCGTAATCCCATTGTGAGGATGCCAAAGTGCTACTTGTGAGTAAGAGGATCCTTACACCAGTGATGGTGATCTGGCAGTGATTTTTATTTTTAAAGATGGCCCGCCCCCTAGGGATGCACCAAAGTGGGGTTCTTGCTCCAAGACGCCTGAATAAGGAAAGTTGGCAGAGGCGGCAACGCAGCAGGAGGAGCAAGAGCTGGATTCCCATTTAAATAAAATGCCAAAAGGCCATCAGTGGAAGTGACATTTATGGTGTTACTACAAATGCATTCGGTGGGAAAGCTGAGTAGCAGGAGTTGGAGCAGGGGGGAGAACAAGCTGTAGTGAAAACTGCCATCTGTATATTGTGCCCCCTTTTTTAATATTCTGTATTCTCATAAAAAGTGTTGTTTCTGTCACTATTCAATCTCACAAACTCACACAGAACACTGTTAAAAGTCAGCAGTGTGTGAAATGGTATTTTAAAATAAATGAAACTGGCTCACAGAGCTGCAGAGGAATATTGCAATGCTGAGGTGCTGACAGACAGGCACTGAAAAGTAACAACCGTTATCATCTTAAAGCAAAGCGGATTAAATAAAAACCCATAGCTAGTGGTGCATTACCAAGTCTGATATTGACACAGCTGCTCCGGTGGTTATTTTTCATTGTCTCATCAAGACAAAGCATCATGGGATATCAATCTTCCCTCTGTCAGGCCTAGCCTGGCATAAAGTTTTTGTTGTTGTTGTTGTTTACATTTTTATTATATTCCTTTTATCTCAGCTGCCAAAAATTGAGTCTGGGGTGAGAACAGGAAGGTTTACTGCCTATGGGTATGTCTGAGGACTGAAATTGACCAGTAGGATTACTAATGAACTGAAGAGTATTGCTTTTCCTGTTCATCGCTAGCCATCCTTCACAAGATGTTGGTTGTTATTCTTGTGTTTGGTGAGAGATTAAAATCTACGTGAGAATGGTCTGAGAGGTGGGGTGGAGAGCACAAATTGCATCTCTTGTGTCTTTCAGCCCAAGAGGAAGTTGATAGCACACTGCAAAATTCTAATTCTCTTGAGGCAAAATAAACCATGAGAAATATGATGAATGGGTGCTTCATTTATAGACACACTCAGTTCTTCCTGTAGACTTGTCTTTTCCTATAACCAGTTTTAGTTCCCAATGGCTAAGCTATGAAATCTAATTCAGCTTGTAGTGATTTTTTTTTCTTATAGTGCACCTGTTTGCTTCACACATTTTCTGTTCTGCTGAGCAAAGAGTGTCCTGGCTAGCTGATAACTTTTTCCTTTACCTCACAGCTCATAAAATAAAAGACTATATACTCTACACTAATGAACTACTTCTGGAACATGTTGCAACAGGATGATTTTTAATTTATAGTACCACAAGAGTATTATATCACTGCTTTCTTTAAGAAGCATAGGACCTTTCATAGAACAATAAAATGATTGGATTAAGAACTTTTGAAATGGAATAAAGCTAATGCCAGCCAGAAAAAAATAGCCTGTATTTCACCCATGTGTTTAAAATGCCTCCTTTTTTATCATTTATGATCCTTGGCAATCCTCAACTACTTTATGAAAATGTCATGCCATGCTGCCAAGCGAAACAACATGTACAAAGACCTTTAGACATTCTTTTCAAAACTCAGGAAAAACTTTATCTGCATCATACAGGGTATGATCTGCTTCTAGTTTCTATTAGGCATAACTTTTATTTTTTAATATACCATATCAATCAGAATTTGCTTTCTGCATTTTCTTTCTTTATTTTATTTGGTTTCATTTATAGGCCAACTTTCTCCTTTCTCTCCATAAGATTATTCAAAGTAGCTAGCTGTCTTTCTTGTTCTGTCTTTTCTCTCTCTCTCTCTCTCTCTGCCGCTTTCCCCACCCCCACCCCCATACCAAAGTATATAAGCTATATGTAGTAAAGTTCAAAAATGACTCCAAAGTCTATAACATTTTTGAGCTCCTGGGAATATTCCATTCTAGTCCCATACAGTGAAGTGTTACACCTTGAGCATGGACCAAAATATGTATAATCGACTTTCATCTGTAAAATCCCTGGACTGAAGTGCTTCAGAAGCACTTCCTCCTACAATGCAAATGTTGACATGCCCCTACTTTATTTATGATTCCCACGTATTAGCAGCCAATTCAGCTCTGCTGATTGGAATGGCATTTCCCTTCAAAGAATGTTCAGCAGGAGTATCTCAGTGTTGGATCTGAAAAGGCGCCTCTTTCTCTGCTTCTTAGAGACACTTGTTAATCTGAATTTTTAGTGGCACCACGGCTGCCGTCAGGGGGGGTACAGTCAGGACTCCCGTCCTGGGCCCGGAGCTGCAGGGGGCCCATGGAGGTGGGCAGCCTATTTTTTTAAAAAAAAAATTTAAAAAAATCTCTACCTTTTTAAAAATCATGGTGCGTATGCCCCGCCAGAGGGCCACCTCGCTCCTGCCTCGCCCCGGATATCTGGAGTCAAGGCTTGCCAGCCCATGAGGAGGGCAGGCCCTGGGGCTGAACGCAGCAGTGGGAAGCCGTGGGGCGTGCGCCTTCAAAGGCACCAGGGCCTCCAGCCGCCACCACCGAGCAGCAACAAGCCGTGGGGATTGGAGCATGACTTCTCAGGCCAGCGCCAACACTGGACGTCCGCTTCCCACCCCACCAGCAGCTATGGACCTGTCGAGCAAAACACATGCCCCACAACTGCCAGGTAAGCCTGACTGACTGCCCGCAGGGGGTGGGGGCAGGAAACAGAGCCGGGGTGGGTGGTCGGGGCCCACCCCCACCCCTCCTGCCAGTTCAGGTGGGCTGCTGCTGTTCTTTGGCCTGCCCCCTCCCCTCCCAGGCAGGACCATCTATCTTATCTATCTTATCTATCTCATCTATCTCATCTATCTCATCTAATCTATCTCATCAAATCTATCTCATCTAATCTTATCTAATCTTATCTAATCATATCTAAACTATTTTATCTTATCTAATCTATCTTATCTATCTATCTTCACTAATCCACACACCTTCCTTTCTCTTTCTTTCTTTCGGAGTCCTGGTGGTGCAAAATTGTGGTCATAAGGACTGCAGTGGCTAAGACACTGTCTGGGAGGCGGAAGGTCAGCAGTTCAATTCCCGAGTACTGCAGGACGGAATGAGCTCCCATCTTTGTCCCAGCTCCTGCCAACCTAGCAGTTCAAAAGCAAGAAATTGCAAGTAGATAAATAGGGAACACTTCGGTGGGAAAGTAACAGCATTCCGTGTGCTCCGGTGTCTAGTCATGCCTGCCACATGACCACGGAAACGCCTGCAGAAGCAGATAGCGCTGGCTCTTTGGCTTTGAAACAGAGATGAGCACTGCACCCTAGAGTTGGATACGACTGGCTTTCGAGCAAGGAAACCTTTACCTTTTAATTATGTTCGTGTCGGTATAAAAGTCTGTTTTTTGGGCATAATGTGTGGCACCTTAAAGACTAACTTCTGTATTTTAATGTGAGCTTTTGTGGATCAAAGCCACTGGCTCTTTGGCTGTATTCAGAGATGAGCACTGAACTCTAAAGTTGGGTACAACTGGCTTTCAAGCAAGACTTAAAGACTAACTTCTGTATTTTAATGTGCCCTTTTGTGGATCAAGCCCACTGGCTCTTGGCTGTAATCAGAGATGAGTACTGAACTCTAAAGTTGGATAAAACTGGCTTTCAAGCAAGGCTTAAAGACTAAGTTCTGTATTTTAATGTGAGCTTTTGTTGATCAAAGCCACTGGCTCTTTGGCTGTAATCAGAAATGGATACAACTGCCCATCGATTTCTTTTGGGAAATTGTGTATTTCAGCCACCGCCGTCACCCCAGTGTGAGGAGAGAGAAAAGTGTGGAGGGGGGCAATAGGATTGCTCAATACGGGGCCCAGAAATTTCTGATGGCGGCCCTGAGTGGCACTATAAACAAAAGTATCTAACGAACTAAATAAAATATATTTGCTTTGCAAATGAGATGTGCATGAAACACTGAATGCATTTTCATTTGAAAACGATAAGCCAAAATCCAGTTCTTAACCGTTTGATAATATGGAAATTAATCCAATTTTATCTTCAAAGATACAATTTGTATCTTAAGATATACTAACAACAGCACAGAGGTCTTTGGCATTTTACCTTTTGTAAAATGAAATAGAAAAACATCAACATGATGCTCCCCCAGTGGCTTAGTGGTTATGGTGCTGAGCTGGAGACTGGAAGGTCAGGTTTCGATACCCGAGAGCTGCACTTGGGGAGATGAAAGGAGCCTCATTCGGGGGTCCCCAGAAAATCCTTTCAACCCAGAGTAATCTCTGATACAAAATTATTATCAACATGGTTGTTCAAAGACACCAGAGTTTGCATACCTCACTCCCCTAAGTATGTAAAATTAACAAATTTGTTGGTTGCTTTGGGATTATATTTTTAAAAATTAATCACCAGTCTCTGGTGAGACCATCAGCAGTCAAGAAAGGCCAGCAGTTGTCCTGGGTTGAGCTAGGCTTACCATTAGTTCAGAGGAGGCAGTCAGTTCATGTTGATGGAGTGCTGGAAGCAGATGGGAAGCCATGATTGCCCACTGCCACTGATTATCTTTTCCTTCTAAGCACTAGTTGCCCACCTCCACAAGGTGTCCATCTCTCAGCTGGCTGCATGAGTGTTTCCTAGCTGTGATCACAGCCAAGACACCATGCGAGGAGTGGCCAGAAATTACTTGTGTCACATTATAATTTTTTGCATGTGTTACATGATTTTGGGCACCATTCCCTACAATGACTTGGCTCTTAGGATCCGTAGAGCTAGGCATTCTTCACAAAGCTGATGCTGTTGAAATCCTATCCGGATGCCTGGAGGCCATTGGGGTCTGGATGGGGGCCCAATGGGCTTTGGCTGAATCCCAGCAAGACAGAGTGGCTGTGGATAAGGGGCCCTGTGTTATCCAGGGAGTTACCATCTTTGGTACTGGATGGGGCTGTTTTGCCCCAGACAGACCCAGTGCGCAACTTGGGGGTCCTTCTGGACTCGCGGCTGCTGCTAGAAGAACAGGTAGCGGCTGTGGCCAGGAGGGCTTTTGCCCAACTTTGGGTAATTCGCCAGTTGCGCACGCTCCTGGACCGGGGCTCCTTGCTTATGGTTACCCATGCTCTGGTCACTTCCTGACTAGATTATTGTAATGCGCTCTACATGGGGCTGCCCTTGACGACCATTCGGAGGCTGCAGCTGGTCCAGAATGCGGCAGCCCGGGTGGTGATGGGATGCGGACGATATGCCCAGGCCTCACCGCTACTTCGGGAGCTGCACCGGTTACCAGTTTGTCTCCGGGTGCAATTCAAGGTGCTGGTTTTGACCTTTAAAACCCTATATGGCAGTGGGCCAGGATACCTTAGAGACCGCATCGTCCCAAGAGTGTCTGCCCGTCCAACCAGAGTGGACCGGAGAGGCTCTCTAATAGTGCCATCAGCTAGGGGTGCACATCTATCCAGCACCCGAAGGAGGGCCTTTTCCGTGTCCGCACCAACTCTCTGGAACCTCCTGCCAACAGATCTAAGACTTCAAAGAGAATTGCTGCCCTTCAGGAAAGGATTGAAGACCTGGCTGGCAAGGCAGGTGTGGGGCCCGAATGGGAACACGGCCCCCGCCTGCTGGCTTATGTAAACAATTAAGAACTCTCTCTTCTTCTTCTTCTTTTTATAGTGGGTGGGATGGGTGGGTGGGATATGGGTCTTTTAAAGTGGGTGGGATGTGGATCTTTTAAAGTGTTTTTATGTGTTTTTAGAACTTGTTTTAATGCCGCCCTGAGTCAGGTTCTGCCTGAGTGGGCGGCATATATAAATATGACTATTAAATTAAATTTAAATTAAATTAAAGCTGTTATGGAATTCTGAACTAGACAAAATCACATTCCACACGCTAAGACAGATTTTGGAGTTTTATTATCATTATTTGGCCAAACAGATTCAGAGGGGCTTTAACAAGCTAATTATCCCCCTGAATGACAAATAGATTTTCAGAGCCTTCTTTTATACCATATGATAAACAAGAAATTGCTGACATTATTATTAATTAATCTTTTGACATTTTCATGGAGTTCAGGTTAGAACATTCAGTAACTGTTATTTAGATCATGTCATATAAGGAACATGTCTCATGTCACATCATGTCACTTGACAGAAATATCCTGTGTTTACACTACATGTTTGTTCGGCTTCTATTGATTTTAGCTATATTGTCACAGTGAATCGATAGGGTTACACTGACCTGTTTAACTTTACAGATTACTGAGAAAATAATTTTTACTTTTAAACCAGAATTAATATCTTAATTCTTTCACCCCTATTTCATTCCCTCCTGATTTCTTGAAAATTATTAAAGTTTAATAACTTTTCACATTCTTTATTGCAAGAAATAAACATTTCTATCATGTTGATTGCAGATTCCTCAGGCTTCTACTGGGCATTGAAAAGACCGCCTCCAGTTTGGGTCTTTAGCCAAGTTGCCGTCTTCTTTCTTGTATTGATTATTTAAGCAAAATCTATGCATTTCACTCCTTCCAGGGTTTTAAACTGCAAGAGAAAGGAATACTACCGACAGTATATAGTTCTTTTTGGTTTTGCAATAATCCATTTTATCAATGTTTAACTATAGACCAAACTTGCCGTACTTTGATTCACATATTGATTTCTACTGCAGTAACTGAGTTAATAATTTCCTAACTTCCATTTCCCTTCTATGTGGGCCAGATCTGGCCATCTCTATGTGTTTAAATGGAAATTCAAATGGGGAAATAGGATACTTTGTACAGAAGGGAGTTCTCATATCATGCGTTGTCATTGGCTAAAACCTGGACATTGATTTACTTTCATACAATTCTGCAATGCTTTCAACAATCCCACTTGCTTTCTCAACCTCTTCCTAACTGTGGATTAAATGAACAAGGATGACTCCACTAAGCCTCCCTGCTTTAAGTAAGTATTCCCTTACTGGCTTTTTATTTTATTTTCATGTACTTCAGATGTTTTGTATTTTCAAGTCCTCAAATTCTTTAATCAAATACAACTGTGTTTGTTTTGGTTGTTTAAACATAGCTGTTCTTCGCTTCGCTTCTGCCCCTTCTGTTCCTTTTTGCCAACTGTGCCTTGAGTTTTCTGATTAATTGCAAGGGATTTAGGCATTCTGGGTAGCTTTGATAAGTCTTTGATTACTAACCCATAAATGTCCCTTATTTTCCAAATCTGGAGGGCATGGCCAGTATGTACTTGTACGTCTGCGTAAAAAGTAAACTTCCTTCTTGCGCAGGCCTTCAAGTTCCTTTGGAGTTAGGCAACTGGCCTCTGACATTTACACTTTTATTTCTGCGTACTTTCACATACTGCCTGAAAAGTTGGGACAAACCTAGTAGCCTTAAAGCTTGGGGCTGACTAGAGATTCAAAATCTTGGGGTTAGCTATCAAGTGCTCAGCTGTTTGTTTTTCTTCTTTTTCTGGGATTTCCCAAATTCCTCTGGTTTCTTCAATCATCCCATTCCATCACAGCCAATTCATCATGTTCTTTTTGTCTGTATCCATAACTTCCTCTGCCAAATGGGTGTATTTTTCTCATTCTTCTCTCGGGGCAATTCCTTTGTGAATGGCCCTCTTGCTTGCAGTAAGCACACTGAGTGTAATCGAGTGCCTCTTCCCAAAGCAAGGGCGATCATCTCAGCTTTCTTATATTCTCTCATTTTCTGCCTCTCCTCTTCCTCCTCTTCTCTATTAAAGTAGACCTTCCTCGCAATTTGCACCAGTTCGCTTGTGTTCTTTCCCAATGCTCCTTCCAGCTTTTGTAATTTCTTTCTTACATCTGGCGCACTCTGAGTAATGAATCTCTCATTTAACATCTGGCGGTTTTCAGGATCTTCCATATTTATCCCTGTGTTCACTTTATATGCCTCACTTAATCTGGTTAAGAAACTTTCAGGGGATTCTTCTTTCTCTTGAATTATATTAGCAGGTTTGCTAAAATTGACAGGACCTTTTGCTGCTTCCTTTAAGCTTTCCAAAATCAAATATCTGTACTGTTGAAGACTTGTCCTGTGTGTTGGATCATTAAGATTCCAATTTGGATTTTGTTCAGCAGCTGCTGCCATGCGCACTACAGTCTGATCTGCGTCTGGGAAATTTCTACGGAGAATTTCGTCTTTTGCCAATTTCAATTTTTGCTTATCTTCCATATTAAGGAGCGTATTTATTATTTGCTGCATATCACTCCATGTGGGATTATGTGTTTGGACTATGGCTTGGTACTAAAAGGTCCATAATGCTGTTTCCAATTTAACAAGTCTGTTGTGGTAAATGGTACATATTGGAAGATTGACTGATTTACCGGCTCATCATCTTCCCTCATATGGCTGGTTATCATCTCCCTCAGTGGGGCCATCTCCTTTCTTTTTTCCATCGTGTGCCATTGGGGTGTTCGGAGGTGGCTCCCTACCAGCTTCATTGTTATATGGTGAAGGTCTATTATACCTTTTAAATTTAGGTTATCCCTGGAGAGGCACCGTTTAACACATTAATATCCTGTGTTTACACTACATGTTTGTTCGGCTTCTGTTGATTTTAGCTATATTGTCACAGTGAATCGATAGGGTTACACTGACCTGTTTAACTTTACAGAGTACTGAGAAAATAATTTTTACTTTTAAACCAGAATTAATATCTTAATTCTTTCACCCCTATTTCAAAGCTACCCAAAATGTGGCCATGTTATAGAGGAGGGAAGTGAGCAATTAGAAGGAAAATGGCATCATTACCAAGCAATCACGTCCCCAGTCTTTTCTCCCTCCTCCTACACTGCATGTTTCCAAAGATAGGACAAGTGACAATGATATTGGCAGAGGCAGCTCTTCTCTTCCCATCTGAGATGGAGCAAATGCTTGGGTGGGCACCGATCTATAGAGACAAGAATCTCCCTGTTTCAGTGATCCCTTCCATGTGCTCCAGTGTCTTGCCACATTACTAAAGAAATGTCTGCAGAAGCAGACGGCGCTGGCTCTTCGGCTTTGAAACAGAGATGAGCCCTGAACCCTAGAGTCAGATATGACTGGCTTTCAAATAAGGGAAACCTTTACCTTTACCTAATCTACTATCAAGGCAATGCTAGAGTTAGTCGGAGTTGGAGCATGTGCTTTGTCATGTAGAAATAGAGTCACTTACTGGCTAAGGCCAGGAAATGCCCTCAGGCAAAACTTATTCTTAGCTAAGTCTTTAGAAAGTTTTTTTTATTTGGAGAAAGGAAAAAAATAGAAAATTGTTCCATTTTTATTTTATAATGTTTTTGCATTTTTGTACTCTTTTCTTTTTCACTTCTTTTTTATAATAAAGCTTTGAACTTTTGAGGAAGACTTATCATTTTTTAGAATCATGGATTGGTGGGAGATTTTTTCAGTTGCCTTAAATTGGAAGGCTACTGCTAATCTGTCCTGTTGTTGTTGTTGTTGTTCAGTCGCACAGTCGGTTCCGCCCCTTTGCGACCCTATGGACCATTGTTCTCCAGGCGCCTCTGTCCTCCACCATCCCCCTCAGCCCTCCCAGCTCTGTGCCCATTGTGTCTGTAATACCATCTAACCATCTCATCCTTGGCCTCCCCCTTCTTCTTTTGCCTTCCACCTTTCCCAACATCAATGCCTTCTCAAGTGAATCCTCCCTTCTCATTTGATGTCCAAAGTATTTTAGCTTCATCTTTACTATTTGACCTTCCAGTGAGCAGTCAGGGTTAATTTCTTCTAAGATTGACCTATTTGTTCTCCTCGCTGTCCAGGGTACCCTCAAAACCCTCCTCCAACACCACATTTCAAAGGCATCTATTCTTCTGCTTTCAGCCTTCCTAATTGTCCAGCTCTCACATCCATACATTACTACTGGGAAAACCATTGCTTTGACTATTCTAATTTTTGTTTTCAGTGTGATGTCTCTGCTTTTCACTATGTTCCCCAGGTTTCTCATTGCTTGTCTCCCAAGAATCAGTCGCCTTTTTATTTCATGGCTACAATCCCCATCTGCAGTGATCTTTGATCCCAAGAAAGTGAAATCTGTCACTGCTTCTACTTCTTCCCCATCTATTTTCCAGGAACTGATTGGGCCTGTTCTGAATTGCAGCAGAATCAATAAGGAATTGAAAATCTGTTGATAATTTCTCTAGCTCTGGTCTTAAACAGGTTTCCTCAGCGGGTAGTAGAGTCACAAGGACTGAAATGATTCCTTATACTTATCCTCCTACAAAATATAAAAATAAGGATGAGAAATATCTTTATTAGACCACTAAATTTTAGAAAAAATATAGCTCCCAAGTTCTGCATGACTCTTACAAATATATAAATAAAATGTTATATAGAGAATAGCTAAATGAAGGTATACAATGTCCCACTGGTGGTGGGTGTACCTAGCAGTTTATTTAAATTTTAAAAATATTTTGCATATTATTTTTCTTTTATATTGTATGTTATTGATGTTTTATTTTTATGTTTATACTAGCAGAGGTTGCCCGGCGTTGCCGGGCTGTTTTAAATGGTGTTGGAAAGTTTTTGTTGTTGTTGTTAATGTTTGTAAAGAAGAGGTTAGTCTATAATTGAAATTTTTAAAAATTTTATTTATCCAAATTTCTTTGGTGGCCTGTTATAAACAGTGATGAGTTTTGTTTGGTGTTTTGGTTTTGTGGATTAAAAAAAAGAATAAAGGATGATATACTTTTTCCCAAAAATTATTTAACCCAATAATTTTTAGTATGTATTTTTAAAAAATTATTGTACCGTAGGTAATAATTTAAAAATGTGAAAGTACATGTTTTTCACAATAAATGTTTTTAAACTGTGTATTGATGTTTTTGTTTTTTATTTGAGTAAAAATTCAGTACAGGATTTTTGAATAGTTTTTATTATATTTTATTGACATCTGTTTTTGATTTGTGTAAAATTGTGATTTTGTGTTATTTGTTTTTACTTGTTTTTACTCTTGGGGCCTTTTGTGTGGGGCTGTTGTGTCTTTTTGAATTTTTTTTTACTATTGTGGGCAGCAAGTGGTGCTGGTAGGGGTTACCTTGTATTTTGACTGTTTTCTCTCTCGTGGCCTCTGGGTGGAGCTTCTTCCAGTAAGTAGTCTCTTTCTTTATTAATTTCTTTTCCAGTCATTGTGGTGTGAGGTCGTGTGGTGGTGAGTTGGCTGTTTTTCTTTATTTGGGGTGGTGGTGGTGGTTGGATTTTGTGGTGTTTGGCTGGGTGCTGGGTGTGTTTGGAAATGCTTGTTGTTGTTTACTTTGTATTGTTTTTTGGTGTTATTTTTGTTTGTTTTTGTGTATTTTTGGATGTTTTTGATTGTTTGTTTTTGTGTTTTTTGGTGTCCTACGGGGGGATCCCTTCTCTGCCATGTCCCCTGGCTCTGGAAGGCTTGGGGGGCAGACCCCTTTTGTCTCCCCAAACCTTCCAGACTCATGGGACCCAGGAGAGGGGATCGAATCCAGGCCACCCTCTGATATTAAAAGGGAAATCTCAATTGGGGTTTCCCCTTTAATATCAGTGGGGGGGTTGTGATCCCCCTCTCCGCTGGCTTCCTTGGGTTTGGGAGGGTTGGGTGGACAAAAGGTGTCTGTCTCCCCCACCCTTCCGGACCCAGGAGAGCCATTGGAGAGGGGGATCCCCCCCAACTCCGTTTTTAAAGAGAAGTAACCGCTTGGTTTCTTCTCTTTAATATGGGGCATGTGTGTGTGGGGGGGGGGGAAGGGAATCCCCTCTCTGCCAGGTCCCCTGGGGTCAGGAGGGTTGCGGAGACAGACTCCTTTGTCCCCCCAAACCTTCCAGACTCATAGGACCCAGGAGAGGGGATCGAATCCAGGCCACCCTCTGATATTAAAAGGGAAATCTCAATTGGGGTTTCCCCTTTAATATCAGTGGGGGGGGGGGTTGTGATCCCCCTCTCCACCGGCTTCCTTGGGTTTGGGAGGGTTGGGTGGACAAAAGGTGTATGTCTCCCCCACCCTTCCGGACCCAGGAGAGCCATCGGAGAGGGGGATTCCCCCCCCCAACTCCATTTTTAAAGAGAAGTAAACGCTTGGTTTCTTCTCTTTAATATGGGGCATGTGTGTGTGTGGGGAGGGGAATCCCCTCTCTGCCAGGTCCCCTGGAGTCAGGCGGGTTGGGGAGACAGACTCCTTTGGTCCCCCCAACCCTCCCAGCCCCAGGGGAGCCAGTAGAGAGGGGGAGCACAACACCCCCTCCCAGTGATATTAAAGGGGAAACCCCGATCGGGAGCTTTAGGCGCCGTTGGGGAGGGGGGCTTTGGTTCCTGCAGCTTGGCAGACTTGCTCTCCTGGTGTTTTTGTTTTTGCTTTACTTTTTGTGCACTGGCTTCCTCAGCATTCTGTGTGCTCATGGCGCGCAGGACGCTGGGGCTTGTAGTTATGGGTTGGTGCTTTGTGTTTGTGCTGCGTTTTTTTAAAATGGTTTTCTTTTGATTGGCTGCGGCGCGTTTCCAAACGCTGCGCCGTGCGAGAGCCTCTCAGCCTGATTGGCTCTGGTGCGGCGTGGCGCAAGGAATGTTGGGAAGTGAAGTTGTTTCTCTTTTTCGCGTTTGTGGGGCTGTTGCCCCACTGCCAGTTTTCTCAATCCTTTCTTGACCTGCGGACCCAGATTGACCGTGTGCAGGAAGGGTGAGTGCAGGCAAGTAGGGCGAGGCATAGCAACCTATAGCCAGTTCCAACAGTTAACCCTTGGTTTTATAGGTTAAGATTTGAATACTTTTTAAAATCAGATGAAGGGCTGCTATTCACATGGCATCTTTGTCACTACCTTATCATGAAGCATATAGACCAGTGGTGGTGAACCTATGGTACACGTGCCAGAGGCGGCATTCAGAGCCCTCTCTGTGGGCACGCATGCCATTGTCCCAGCACAGAGTTCACCCTGCCCTTCTGCCCAGCAGCCCAATGGGAGTGCTTCCTCCCTCCCCCAAGAACAGAGTTCACCCCACCCCTCTGCAGTACAGGCGGTAGGTTGTTGAGTTTGGGCACTCGGTCTCTAAAAGGTTCACAATCACTGATATAGACCAAGGATCATACCGGGGAGCAAGAGAAAGGATCATCTGGTGATGGAAGAAACAATTTAGAACCAGAGGCAATTTAAGCACTGGTGACAAAATGTCTGGCCAGGTTATCTTGCTATAGTAATAGAGTAGACCATACTGCCAGCGACTCAATGCTGAGTGTCATGCAGTGGTTACCTAACCTGACAACCCTGAAGACTAATAGCATTGGGTGCCAAAGTTCACAGAAAAGGGTCATGGTCCTCAAGTGGATTAAATCCCACTTGAATCATTCTTGATGGAAGGCAGCAACTTCATCAATACTGGCCTGGGGCTGAGAAGGACTTTGCATGCCAAAAGGACTCAGGACCTGAAAGTGACTCACACGGAAGTGGATCAGTGGTATGAGAGTCATGCTGCGATGCGTAAGGCAGATTAAAGGCAACTGCATTATATTTCCCAAGACAATCTTCATGGCTGATTGCCATGATGATTGCCAATATTCGGATTTGGATTGGCAGAAGAAGAAGAGGAGGAGGAGAATCAATATCTAAGGACATCTTGTAGGGGAAGCTGCTGGTTTATAAATCTTGATTGTTTGTTGAATTGTATAATTGTAGGTTGTGGTGAAGCAAAGGTAACACTACCCCACTCCTCAGTAGACCAGGGAATGGCTACAGACAGTACAGTAGAGTGAGTTGTGTAGTGAGGGATGTAATTAATTCCAAATAAATATTTGTTGGTTAAGCTGATTACTGCTTCCAAGTCTCCTACCGGATTATGACTAACAACTCAAGTTGTTGAAGTATCCCTTCAAAGGAGGCATACTTGTTCATGGTTGGTCATTTGGAAGATGTTTTGCTGAAAGATTTGCAGACCTGAAAGGATAATAAGAGAAGGGAATAGGCATATTTCTTAAAATGTGATCTGATCCTCAATAATTAGACACTGCTTAGATTGTATACCTTTCTTCTCTGATACATCTCTTAGTTCCAGGAGGTGTGTTTAGAATAGTGTTTCCCAACCTTTGGATTTTGGACTTCAATTCTCAGAAGACTAAGTCAATTCCCCAAAGCACTGATCAGCCAATGGACTGACTTAGGCTTCTGAGAATTAAAGTCTGCCTGTGGGGCATGTGCCCCACATTGGGAACCACTGGTTTAGAAGAAGTGGTACTTGGTTATTTCTGATTTACAAAAATATAAAGCTAAATCCACTACACTCAGAAGGCATGCATTTGGAAAAGAGCAGTGCTGCACTTTTGGCATCTGCATCTGCATCACAGCCCTTCCTTCCCTCCCTACAGGAAGGCTCAGCAATTCTTTTCATGCAGCCTTTCACAGAAGATAGTATTGGATGGGTGGAGCTGCATTATCATGACTTGTGTTAAAATGGAAATTTGTCCAAACTGTTTAGCTCCTGCCAGCCCTTTATGCCATAACTGGAATGTGTAATGAAGAGGAATAAATAGCATCAGGTCATGGCTAAACACATATTACCTACCATACATATTCAAAATGTGCAGGATATTCTATGCACAACAGTTTCCTTTTAGCTCCAGCCAGGGAGTGGGCATGTTCTGAGGCCCAGAATGAAGCAGAGGGCAATTAATGCTGTAGAACTTTAACTTATGGCTCCTGCAGCCATAAGACTGCTGCTACTGCCACCAATGCGCCGAACTCCTTCCCCCGGTCCGGCCAGCTGTGGGGAGTGGGAGCACCTGGGGCGGCTCCTGCAGCTATAAGACCACCGCTGCTGCTGACACCAATGTGCCAAGCTCCTTCCCCCAGTCTGGCCGACTGGGGGGAGTGGGAGCACCTGGGCCAGCTCCTGCAGCCATAAGACTGCCGCTGATGCCAACACGGTGAACTCCTTCCCCCAGTCCGGCTGGCTGGGGGGAGTGGGAGCACCTCTACTGCGGCCCCCATGAGCCCTGGGCTCCATAAGGACATTGAGCCCTGGGCTCCATAAGGACGTTGAGCCCTGGGCTCCGTAGGGACGTTGAGCCCTGGGCTCCGTAGGGACGTTGAGCCCTGGGCTCCGTAGGGACGTTGAGCCCTGGGCTCCGTAGGGACGTTGAGCCCTGGGCTCTGTAGGGACGTTGAGCCCTGGGCTCTGTAGGGACGTTGAGCCCTGGGCTCTGTAGGGACGTTGAGCCCTGGGCTCTGTAGGGACGTTGAGCCCTGGGCTCCGTAGGGACGTTGAGTGGTAGAGGATTATTTGTTATTCGTTATTTTAGTGTTAATGGTACAGTGATACCTCATACAATGCTCAAACTTGGTTCCACAAGTTTGGACTTTATATGGATTTGGACTTTGTATGAGGCATGCAAAATCCTAGCCGCGATGCCTTATACAACGTCCAAATCCTTGCTGCGATGCCTCATACAATGTCATTTCCATAGAGATACATTGTACTGTAACAGCACAGACTTCAGGGCAAAGTCAAGGAAACAGACAGGAAACTGACAGAACTTTAAGAAATCATTGTCTAAAGGCTAAATACATTACAAAAACATGTCAAACAACCCTGATTTTAGGGGACAAACCAACCTGGGGAAAAACCCCAATGCCTCATACAAAGTTTTTTCAAGGAATTAGGCGATGTTGTATGAATTCGATGTTGTATAAGGCGGACTTTTTATGAGGTATTAATGTATATCATTGTGCTGATACATAATGTTGACATATTGTGAGCCGCCCAGAGTCGCACTGTCTGAGTGGGGCGGCATATAAATCAAACTATAAATAAAAAAATAAATAGTCTGGCCAGACATCCTGCTATGGTAATGGAGTAGACTGTACAGCCAGCGACTCAATGTCGAGTGTTGGGTGGTGGTAAATAACCTGACTCCCTATGGGGGCCAATGGCTATGGGCAGATGAGCCCCTTTAGGTGGGGTGATGGGGAGTGGAAGAAATGCCACTGGAAACCATCATATTGGGGTCAAAGGCAAAATGAGCGGAGGAGGAATTCTGATTCCCAATGGTCATGGAGTTGGAAGAGGGCATGCCAGATGGACTGGCTGTGAAGGCGCACCTTATCCATATCCTCAAGGCTGCAGCAGTCCATTGCAGTCTCAGTGTTAAATCCTGCATGTCCCATTTCATATGTGCCACAGGAGATGGCTCTGTGATCATAGTGTGTGGGTCACTTCATGGCAAGCTGGGATCCACCTTAAATAAATCCACACCAGTGGCATTTTTCCTGATTGCCTCAAAGGGTGAAGGCTGCCCTGAACCATCTGGCCTCCAAGACAGGCCTCCCGGAGCCCTGGGGCAGGAAAAAAAACGTATACTTGGATCGAGTTGCGGCCAACAAAATAGTAATTTCCCATAACAGAAAGAATTACCTCAAAGCAACATGACATGCCAAGCATACAAGTCACATTTGCGGTAAGAGGCTGTCCTGCTGCCTGAGACAAGAAAAGTGCAGCTCCCAAACATCCTGTGTACTCCCTTATTTAAACACAGTGGCAGACCCACATTGTGGATTGATAAACCTTTGTTTCCTCTGTGTCAGGGAGCGGGATTGCTGGAGGTAGTGGGCTTGAGGGGGAACAGGAGGGTAGGATCCGAAGAATAATATATGCAGAAACTATCAAGGGTTCCTTTATAGAACATCATAATTCCTCTCCCTCCCCTCGGTCCATGTCAGGAGAAGAGTGCCTTACTGATTTTCTATTCACAGTTAAAAATAGAAAGGAAGCAGTTTAAAGTATAGCTTGTATTTCTGTTCTTTCTCGGCATCTAATCTATTAGCCAGGGAAGGCTGCTTTGGATTGGCTAGTGGGCATCCTGGGGCCAAATCCTGTTCAGGGACTACTGCTAAATGCATTCATTGTATCTTTAGATTTTTCCCAGTGCCAAAATCAATCCAGTTTAAATCAGTAATACAGTAACTGAAAACTGTATGTCGTAGGGAGTGATAGACCATATTTACTCACTGTTATTGTACATAGATACCGCTCCCTTAGTCATATGGGGAAAGGGAGGAGGGAAGAGAATCAAAGTGGATTTAGGATAATATCAGGTCAAAATTACTGTCAATCAGTTTGGGAGAGTATTTTTTTCAAAGCAGCAGCAGTGTATCCATCTGTAAATGACTGGTTTAACCTTCCCTGAAACTGTGCCCTGTTATCTAAATTGATGTACAGTATTACCAAAGAATGAAAAGAAAAATATAGTAAAACCTCCATAGTTGACCACCTTCCTACATTGACCAGCCCACTAAGCTTGCCTAATTTTCATAGACGGGACATACACCATATGTACACAGCAGAAAGCCAACTTCTCTATATTGACCACCACTGCAAGTCGTATCTTGGCCACCTGGACTTTGACACATAGTGTTAATTTACTCTCTAATTTGACCAGTAGAATCTAGTCCACAACAAGGGCAAGAAAAGTGAAATGCAGAATTGGTAACAATGAATTTCTTTCAAGAATATCAAAGAATACAATATTTTTGACTTTTGACTTTGATTTGACAATTTAACAATGATAATTATGGATTCATTTCATAATACAAATTACACAAGGACTTACATTTTTCCCCAATTGTTTACTTTTTGACAATTAAAAAAATAGGCAGTCATAAAATGAATGGGGGCCCTATACATCCAGCTGCTCTGAAGCCTTTATTAATGGGAGTGGGGGGGGGTATCAATGAGAGGGCAGGTAATAATAATTTTGTGTCAGAAATTATTCTGGGTTGAAAGGATTTTTGCTGGAGGAACTGCTCAGGGGATATCCGAATAAGGCTCCTTTCATGTTCCCAAGATCTTTTCCCATGGAAGTGGTCCCTATTTACAGTATCTCCTTGCAATATCTTGCTTTCAAATTGCTAGGTTGGCAGGCAGGTGAGAGCAAGGGACGTCCTACCTAGTGTCCTTGCTCATTGGTCTTTGGGGGTAGGCCATCTTATAGGCCTGTAAGAGGCTTCTTTCAGAAAAGTGACAGAGGCTTTTGTATAGCTACTGCTAGCTGATTTCTTAAAGGAGGGCTTTGAGGTTTGAGACCTCAACAGCAGCAGCAGCAGCAGCAACACTTAGATGTTACCTTAACAGTTCTTAGTCCTTGATGAGGTGTAGCGATGCCTGGCCGCTAGGGCGGCGTTACGTCCCCGAGGAGACTGATCAATGACAATACGAGGCAAGGAAGCAGGATCAGATCAGTGTTTATTGGGAAAATGCATACACCTTTTATAGACCAGAAGGCAAGGAGAAAACAACCGTCATCAATAAGTCAATCACCGTACCTGTTTACTCAGGTTAATTGGGGAAACTCTTCAGGGGAAGTTAATTAGCAGGGGCAAACATGGGATGAGGAGGACTATTGTTTAGGGCTTAGACAGGGGTAAACATATTCACTGTTTGCACCGGAGATTTCCTTAACCAGGAGATGAGTGATTCTTCCAGGTGGTAATTGAGGTCTGCAAGATGCTGATTCGGCAGAGTCGTCGATCAGGCTAGAAGCAGCCGAATTAATCCCTATCAATAATTCACCCCCCTTATGCCCTGACAAGGGCCAGAGGCCAGGAGTTTGCCCGCTGGTTTAACCTCTGCCAGAGGCCGCTGGTGCCCAACCGGGCACGGGGAATCTTCACCTCCCCTTACTTTTTTATATTAAGAGCCTGACTGGCGACTCTGCGCAAAAGCGGCATCAGCTGTTGGTCGGGAATGATGTCACGGGGTTTCCTTCTGCGGCATCTTGAGATCAGCGAGGGGATACATTGAGCAAGACAGCAAACTGCAATGCCTAGTATAACTACCCCCACCACCACTTTGATTACCGTCTGAAGCCACCCCCATGGGATCCACGACCACATCCATTTCCATAGTGAGCTCCACCAAGCCCCCCATGCAGAGCCCTCTGTGATGCCAGCCACAATGGCATGAAGATCCGTGAGCTGGCTTTGAATCTTACGAGAGTTGTCTGTAAGGTTAAAGCAGCACATACCGTGAAAAGACTCGCATCCCAAGTGGTGCAACAATAGGAGGTAGTCGATAGCCGCTCGATTATCGAGGATGGCATGGCGAAGTTCCGCCTGCTCCTGATTGAGGAGCGCTATCGCTGAGGAGGTATGGTTGATGGCCTTTGCTAGACCGCAAGCCAAACGACCAATCCTTTTTGCGTTGCCGACGGCTAAGCCTGGCACGCCAAAGATGCTGACTGCCAGGGACAGATACTCAGCAGGTCTCATGACCCTAAAGCTGCTTTCACATGAGCTGTCTAACATAGTGGTGCGAGTGTGCCGTATGAGTGAGGGAACATTAGAAACATTGGAAACATTGGGAACATTAGGGCTTGGGGCAATCATATCCTTAGTGGGGAGCAAGAGTGTCAACCGACTTATACAACATATAGAGTCTGTAATATTAGCAGGAATGTAGTTAAACGTGTACTGGTTACAAGTGAAAAACCATCCAGATGGTAGAGTGATATGTGCATATGCTGTGCCACGCGGCACTGGGTTACTGCAAGTCCAATTGCCGCTGCCTACATCGAGGCATCGGCGCCGGGTTCGGCCGAGTCCGGAGCAACCGTAAATTCGGCCACAGGTAGAGTTCGGGCTGACCGCCACTCGAGGAGTGTGGAGAGTGGCCGCATCAGCCGGTAAAGTCATGGTTAGCCGCATCTCCCAACGAGCATATTCCGAGGAGGCTGTTGGGATGTACGGGCTGAAGAATCGCTTCACCAGCCAGTCCCCGTCCCGGGGGTGTGCGCCTGGAGAATGGCACACCGGGATAAGGCAGGTGCTGAGGATCGAGGCAGAGCCGACGTCCTGCCTGAGGCAAAAATCGGACTGGTTGACAAGGCTTGCCAACCTTTCCCAAATGTTGTACTGCATGCGGGCAGAAAGGTCTCCGCCCGGCATCAGATCGCTGGCCTCCAGTGAGGCGGCCTGAACGCCTCCCCCCAAAAGCAGGGTGAGGGTCAGGATGATGGTGAAGATCGCTGAATTGGCATTAATCTGGGCGAAGACTGCTGCAACGAAGTTCTCCGGTGTTGGCTCCTTCTCCTCGCGTTGGAGGGCGTCCTGGGCCTCACTGCAAAGGGATTTGACCATCCCCCAGGTTATCCTCGGTGCTGGGGTCCGCGACCGCCGCTTCTCCCGGTGGGTCTCCTCGGTCAGGGTGAGGTCCTCCATCTCCGGGATCGGGATCGGGTCGGCCTGGGTCCACGCCATGAGGTTCCAAATGAGGCTTGACGCACCGAGCCGGAATCCAAACGACACCTGTAGGAGACATAACTGCAGCATACCCTCTTCCCCAGGTTATGAGCGGCACCGGGCCCCTCCAAGAAGGGTCTGGTGGCACTCGGTACCGGACCATAGGTCGCGGGAGAGCTTCCGAACGGCGGAAATGCTTCTCCTGCGGCGTACAGTCCGAGAAAACATTAAGGTGATTGTATGTGAACAATACCTTATTCAGACAAAACTGTGCCTGTCCCTGTGATTTGGGGAGGGCTGGTGGCTCCCCCCTTTCTGTTTGTTTGTCAATGTAGGACTTTAGCGTCCGATTGACCCGTTCTACAATCGCCTGCCCTTGCGGATTGTAGGGAATGCCAAATGTATGCTTGATGTCCCAAGTGGCCATGAAGGCGGCCAACTGCTTAGAGCAGTAGGACGGGGCGTTATCCGTTTTCACGTGCCGCGGCTTGCCCATCGCCGCGATGCAGGAAAGGAGGTGCTGCTCCACGTGGGAGGCAGTCTCCCCTTTCTGCGCCGTGGCCCAAACGAACTGAGAAAAAGTGTCTATGCAGACATGCATGTACTGCCATCTGCCAAACTGCGGCACATGCGTGACATCCATTTGCCACACCTGATTAGCTTCAGTCCCCCGTGGGTTAACCCCCCACGAGGGCCCCCCCGGCGCCCCTGCACAATGCTGGCAAGAGCGTACTATCCCTTGGGCTTGAGAAAGTGGCAGATTGAACTGTCTAGCGAGAGCTTTGGCATTTTGGTGAAAAAAAGCATGACTCTGGATTGGAGTAGTAAAAACTCCCAAAACTGAACGTTGCTGAATTTCCTTTGCAGCCGCATCCGCTCTGCTATTGCCCGCGGAAATCGGACCCGGTAGGTCTTGATGACTGCGGATGTGGGCAATATAGAGCGGCTCCGTGCGGTTTCGCAAATGAAATTGAGCAGTGAGAAACAAGCTGAGCAAGTTTTTGTCTATCGCGGGAGTGATGTAAGCTCCCGGCAGACTGTGGAGTAAATTCCTAACATACAGACTGTCAGTTATGATATTTAAACGTTCCTGGGCGAAGGTGCGCAAGGCAAGGTTCACGGCTGCCAACTCTGCCCGCTGCGCGGACTTTTGTGGAAGAGTTAGCAGCGTGTGCCAAGCTTCGCCCTCCTGCCAGGTCAGGACACCATATGTGCGTCCCCCATCAGTAAAAACTGTCTTAGCCCCCTGAAGTGGGACCAGCGAAAGCAATTCGAACAAGCTGACTGTTCCTGTCTGGAGTGAGACAAGTCTGGGGTCTTTAGGCAAATGGTATGCTAAGCTTCCAGTGAAACCTTCCAAGGCTATTGGAAGCGAGTCACCTAGCTGCATCAACTGGTGAATTTGTTCCTTGGTGAACGGGACTACAATTTTGGCCAAATCATTTCCTGAAATGTCCCTAGCTCCCAGCCTGCCGCGGTAGATCACCGCGGAAACCAGCTCTTGGGGCGGAACGATGTTCCGTGAAGAAGTGTTAGGCAAGTACACCCACTCCACAATTTTCGCTCCCTTCTCTGAGTCTATTCCTAGCGCCCCAGTGAACATGGATCCTGACCGTACGATGTACAAATTCAGGATCGGGGCATATGGCCCCTGGGCGATTCTATCCACCCACCTTTGGCTGAGAACTTGGTTCACTTTCTCGATCGCCGAACGCGCGTCTCGAGAGATTTTTATCCGGTCTGCCGGCTGCTTACCTAAGGTTAGCAGCGAGAAGAGCGGTTTTAGAAGATCCGTGTCCAATCGGAAATACGGTCTGGCCCAATTTATATTTCCCAAAACTTGCTGTAACTCTACGAGGGTTACTGAATCCTGTAAATTTATCTGAGGCAAAACTGGCGCTGCAAAAGAACGGAGAAGCCGATGGCCCAAGTATGAGAAGGGCTCGGTCTTCTGCACCTTTTCCGGGGCAATGAGTAAACCTTTGTCCCCCAGGCTGGCCTGGAGGTCTGAAAACACTTCGCTGCCAAGTTGCGGCAACGCTACTAAAATATCATCCATAAAGTGGCACACAATAGCTTTAGGGTAAAGGCTTCGGAACTTTGCCAGCGCGTCGTGAACATATATTTGGCACAGAGTGGGCGAATTGAGCATGCCCTGTGGCAAATATTTCCACGCGTAACGCTGCGTGGGCTCACTGTGGTTCACGACCGGCACTGTAAAGGCGAACCTTTCCCGGTCCCTGGGGTCTAAGGGGATTGTATAAAAGCAATCCTTGAGATCTACGACTAGAATCTCCCACCCCTCGGGAATCATGTTAGGATTTGGGATGCCGCATTGAAGCGGACCCATCGGCTGAATGCATTTATTGATCTCTCTGAGATCGTGGAGGAGACGCCACTTCCCCGACTTCTTCTTAATAACAAAAAATGGCGAATTCCAAGGACTTGTGGACTGTTCTATATGTCCTGCATCTAGCTGTTCTTTCACTAGCTGCTTGAGAGCAACCAATTTCTCTCCCACTACCGGCCATTGTTCTACCCAGACCGGAGTATCGGTGAGCCATTTAAGTGGCAACGCCATTACCCGAAGGTAAGGGTGGCACCGTACTGCTGTAGAATGTCTCGCCCCCAAAGGTTGACGTGCACGTCAAGAATGTGCGGCTGAATCACCGCCGTGCCGTCAGCCCTTGGGATTGTGACTTCTACCCACTCTCGGCTTCTAAACGCTTCCTGAACACCGCCTACCCCCCACACATCGGAGACCGGCTCAATGGCCCACTCCCTCGGCCACTGGCTTCTGCTTATCACGGTCACATCCGCTCCGGTATCGAGTAACCCTGAGAACACTCTTTTGTTCAAAAATACCTCGATAACGGGGCGCTGTTTCCACTCAATGTTGGTCTCCACTGTCGCTAAGACCTGATATCCTTGCACTGCCTCACTCGCGCTCAAGCGGTCTGCTGAACCGGACTCTGAGCTGTCACTGAGCCTTCTTTGGCTGCCTGCTGGCGATTGACAAGGAACCATGATCAGTTGCGCTAAGGTGTCTCCCTTGTGGATTGTTTGGGGCAGGTGTGTCCAAAGCTGGACCTGGAGAACGCCTGAAAAATTCGAGTCAATGACTCCTGGAATTATAAAAATTCCGCGTGCTCCAGCTACACTACGGGGCAAAACTAAACCTATAAAGCCTCTGGGCAGGGGCCCCATGTACTGAGAATCGACTAGATAGACTGTGCCCGGCAGATTGCATGTAACGTCTGCCTGGCAAGCCAATTCTAGCCCTGTGCTACCCTTGGGGCTGGCCTGTGCCCTAGCAGTGCCTGGAATGTGCCTGGGACCTAGTCTAATTCTGGGGAATTCTGGATCTGGGGGAAGGAAGCCTCTGTTTGGACTGGGGCCAGAGACATGCCCGTGCTCCGGTTTCCCGAATTCTGGCAATATCTGGCCCAATGATAGCCTTTCTTGCACTTCGGACAGAGGGTGTTCGGAGCCTTGGGACGGCCGGACTTTTGTCCGCCTCCCTTGGATCGGCACTCCCTAGCGAAGTGGCCGATCTTGCCACAATTGTGACATGCTCCTTTGCTCTTACCATTAGGTCTTTTCCCTCCTTGCACCGCTGCCGCTAGCAGACCCATCTTATAGGATTCTGTGCCAACGTCGGCGCAAGCTCTAATCATGTCCGATAGGGTTAAGTCAGGACGATTGCCTAGGGACTGCAAGATTCTATGGCAGTCTAAGTTGGCATTGCCCTTGGCTAACTTAATCATGAGCTCTTCCTGGGCTTGCTCATTATCAATCTGCCTGCTAATTGCTTCTTCCAGGCGATTGATGAAGTCCATGTAGGGCTCCTGGGCTCCCTGCTTAATGGAGGTGTAATTTTTGGCCGCTTCGCCAGTGGCTGGGACCTTGAAGTAAGCCCTAAAGGCTGCCTCGGCTGACATCTCAAGAGTGGCGAGAGGCAAGTTGATCTGAGCGTTGATTGACTCGAAGGCACCTGAACCATACAACTGGTCAGGGATTACCGCGCCTCCCATCCTGGCAGCTCGAGTTTGAGCCTCTAGGCGAAACTCGCTGTCCCAGATCATGTACTGGCTGGGGGTAAGCATCATCCTCATGACGGCTTTCCAATCATGAGGAATCCACATGGTGGTTTCGCACACTTGCTGAAGCGTGCCCCTAGTAAAACGACTTTGGAGCCCTGTTTCTGCAATGGCCTTCCGCATAGCCATGAGAAGCTTATACGGAACTGGGGAATGAACAATCTGCTGTGCGCCCGTGAGCGCGTCCATCTCCATGCGGATTGGACATATCTGCCTGAGCTCAGCTAGCTCTTCTACTGGCAGATCCCCCTTTCTAAGCTCTTCCTCAGCTGTGCGCTGAAGGGCACTTTTGGTAACTAGGGAAGCCGAAGCTGTCAGAGAAGCGCCTGCGTTTCTCATTCCTTGCATTCCCTCGGTGACATCTGCAGCTGTCACCGCGGGAAAGCTCCCTACGCTACTCTGCTGGTATTTGAATGTCGGATAGAGCGAGGTGGGCGCAGTCGGTTCGACTGGCTGAACTGATGACTTATTTAACGGGGGTTCTCCTGCTTCTATCCGGACTGGTTCGATCTGCTCTAAGAGTCTCCTACACTTCCTCCATGTGCTAACTATCCCTCCTGGGGCTTTTGGGGGTTGCTGGATGCAGTCTCCTATCTGATCCCAGAGCGGTAGGGTTAATGTACCTGCTTCTGGGTAAAGCAGGCAGTGTTCCCTAAGGTACGCCAAAAGTCTCGCTAGCTCCCTGCTGTGAAAACATAACTGAAATACCCTGGCCAGGATCTTAAACTCTTCCTCACGAGTTTTTTGGCTAGCGGACGGACTTGGTCTATGAGAACAAGTCCCCATATTACCTGCGAGTGGTCCTCTGAAGTTTCCTCCTCGGGACGGGTTGACGCGTCTTGGGGCAAGGTAACAGGTCTTGGCGACGATCGTCTGGGTAGAGCTCGGAGCATGGCCTCCTGCCACGGGCCCTCGGCGGCCTCTGCGCTGTCAGGGGCTCACAGCTGCCCTGAGCGGAACGCGTTTTTCCCTTTAGTGCAAGTCTCCCCGAAAGCCGGGAGCGAGGTGTAGGAATGTCTCTCTGGAATGCCTCGCCGCGGGCCGTCCTCTGACCGGCTGGCTGCCGACCAGAGCGCCGCGCTGTCCTCCGGGATGACGGGTCGCGGTTCAAGCGTAGAACCGGACCGCGTGGATCGCTACTCACGAGTAGACCTCTCCGGGGTCTCTTACTCACGAGTAGAATCACGTCGGGGTCACCAGATGTAGCGATGCCTGGCCGCTAGGGCGGCGTTACGTCCCGGAGGAGACTGATCAATGACAATACGAGGCAAGGAAGCAGGATCAGATCAGTGTTTATTGGGAAAATGCATACACCTTTTATAGACCAGAAGGCAAGGAGAAAACAACCGTCACCAATAAGTCAATCACCGTACCTGTTTACTCAGGTTAATTGGGGAAACTCTTCAGGGGAAGTTAATTAGCAGGGGCAAACATGGGATGAGGAGGACTATTGTTTAGGGCTTAGACAGGGGTAAACATATTCACTGTTTGCACCGGAGATTTCCTTAACCAGGAGATGAGTGATTCTTCCAGGTGGTAATTGAGGTCTGCAAGATGCTGATTCGGCAGAGTCGTCGATCAGGCTAGAAGCAGCCGAATTAATCCCTATCAATAATTCACCCCCCTTATGCCCTGACAAGGGCCAGAGGCCAGGAGTTTGCCCGCTGGTTTAACCTCTGCCAGAGGCCGCTGGTGCCCAACCGGGCACGGGGAATCTTCAATGAGGGCTTGACCTGTTAATTTTATACTAGCCTTTGACAGTTAATCTAGTGGTAGATTTTTATAATGCCATGAGATGCATGAATTGAGGACAAACAACCGGGGGGGGGGGTGTGTCACAAAATATCATGATTTTTTTGAGCATTTACAGAGGAAATAAATTGTGGTTGCACCCATAGTAATTCGAGGCCTTGGAGCAATATCTAAAGGGCTTCCTATATATTTAGAGATATTGGGCATATTGGATTAGAACACCTTAACTTTACCAAAATAAACCTTTACTAGGAACTGCCTAGAGTGTAGCCAGATTATCTTGCTATGGCAATAGAATAGACCAAGGATGGTGAAACTACATCTGGCTCATGGTGCCAAATCATCCAGCCTGTGCTGCCCTCGCCTCTACTGGAAGTGGAAGTGAAATGTGCCTGTGCATGCACAAATGCTGCCGTAAATGCACCCACAGCTGTCGTAAACATGTTTACGACAGCTGTGGATGCGTTTTACAGCAGCATTTGCATGGGCGTGTTTTACTTCTGCTTCCGGTGGGAGGAACCACATGACTGACCCATGGTGCAAAAAGTTTAGACTATACTCCAGTGACTCAATGCTGAGTGTCAGGCAGCAGTTAACTAATCTGACAAGCCTGAAGACCAACGGTCTTGGGTGCCAAAGTCCACAGGGAAGGGTGATGGTCCCCAAATGGATTAATGCTGGCCTGGGGCTTGTGAGGACTTGCGGAACTGGGTCAGTGGTACGGGACTCAAGCTGCGATGCGGAAGGCAGATTCTCAGGACAGTCATCATGGCTGATCACCATGAGGATAACCAATATTTGGATTCGGATAGGGTAGAAGGAGGAGGAGGAGGAACTCCTCAGTTAATTTTATACCAGACTTTGACTGTGAATCTAATGGTAGTTTTATAATAATGGTCAAGAATAATTTTTGGATTGCATAATTATCATTGTAGAAATAGAGATTTTAGAAATGGGTCCTAAGAATTCAAGAAAGCCAGGTAGTAAGCAAACGTCTGAGACCCAACCACCCCCTCCACGTGCCCTTTCATCTAAGGATGAGGGTTTTGCAGATTTCAAAGCCATCTTTGTGCGGCTTAGTAACTTGGAGAAGTGTTGGGCTCAGGCAGCCTGTTCAATCTGAAGAGGGGACAAGGAGTCTCCTGCTCCAGTATCAGATTTAGCACTACCAGCCCCTCCGCAAGTCAGGGGATTTGTTTTAATAAATGTGGCCCAATGCCTTTCAACACAAATCTGTCTTCTGCCTCTTTATTTGACGGGTAGGGGGATAAACAAATACATGCACAACACAGACACATGTGAGCCATGTGATTAACAATGTGCAATTGACAATGGCTCTAATCATTGTGAAAGGAAGAAAAAGACATTTTAAAAGTGTAACAAACAATGTTTGGGCCCAATTATGAAGCAGTCAAATGAGAAAGAACCAAGCTTTTCTCTTTTGTCCTATCTCTATAGAATTTGGCTGAAAATGTTTGCTGTTAATTGAGTTGAGATGGCAAAAAGGAAAGAACTGAAAGAGCTGACACTGAAGGAGAAGGTCAATCTTTTATGTTTTCTAGAAAACAGTAGCCAAAGAAAGATGGCAGAACATTTTGGTGTCAACAAGATGACAGTACACAATATAAAAAAAGTAAGGACGAGTACCTGGAGAAATACTATAAAGAAAGGAGAAATTTACAATGGAAAGGGCGGGGCACTTTCCTGGATGAAGTCAATGAAGCCACATTACACTGGTTCAAACAAATGAGACTGAATCTCTGGGCCAATGATCCAAGAAATTGCTAAAAAAAATTGCAAAGGAGCTCAAGGTATCAGATTTCCAAGCATTAAGTGGTTGGCTCAAGAAATTTAAACTGTGACACAAGCTCTTCCAGAAAGTGTTCTGTGGTGATTCTGATGAAGATCCAGTAGAAGTTATTGGAGAGTACATTGAAAAGTTTCTGGACTTTGACAGTGGCTTCAAAGATGATTACATTTTTCATGCTGACAAGTGCAGACTATTTGTTTGTTTGCTTGCTTGCTTGCCTATTTGTTTGTTTGCTTGCTTGCTTGTTTGTTTGTCCATCCAATTTATATAGCTGCCCAACTCAAAATGACTCTGGGCGGCTCACAACATTAAAATCAACACCACAATCTAAAACTTAAAACCCATAAAAACCCAATTAAAAATACTACAAGAGTTACTCATGACAGGAGCCTTATTGTGAAGGGTGGCAAATATAAGAATGGAAAAGTTTCTAAAGAATGTTTCACAGCTCTGCTGTGTACTAGCTTAACCAGCACAAAACTGAGTAAAAGCAGCAAATACAGAAAACAGAAAGGCAAGGTAGTAGAGTAATAAATAAATAAAATAACAATATCAATAAAAAGGGACTATGAGAGGGACGAGCCTGGTGGGATACCATTTACCAAAGCCTCTATTGTCGAACAGTTTCTCAAACACCACTTTTCTTGAGAGGTGCACGTTTTTGGCTGTAGTGTTGCCCAGGGAGCTCGAAAGAAGGTTGGAACCGAGCAGATTGTCACATAGTAATGTGGTGGTGGTGGTGGTACAAATGTGCGCCAGGACCAGATGCTGGGCACTGAAGCCATTGAAGAGCCACTTGATGTTTACCTCAGACAAGCAATACCACAGCAGTTCATGGAGGCACTTCAACGATCCCTGAGGTTGCCTCAAAGCAAAGATGCTTGTGAAAGTATTCTTGCTTCAATGGTAACAGGAGATGTTACAACTCCAAGGAGACCTGTCATGAGCATGAAGCGGGCATCAGACCCAGTTTTGAGGCTCAAGAGTTGTGTGGCCAGAGAGGTGGCTGAGGACACAAGCCTCATTGATGTTGCTCTCCCTGAGGCAGTGATGGGAGCCCTGCCTCCACCTTTGCTGGCAGGGCCAGAGATGACAAGAATGTCTTTTTAGTGTGGGGGACCGAAGACAATGGGTTGGCTTAACACAGGTTTATTGCATGATGATCCGGAGGAACATGTGGTAATGGCGGATGGGTAGCTCAATATATACAGTTGGCTATACATTTGAATGTGGCTCGTTGACAGTCTATTGGTTGCTGCCTGCGTGACGTCATAGAAGGTCACGCCCTTCTTGTCCAGGTGAGGAGGTGGCGGGAATCTTCCCGCGCTGCTGATCCAGGGTGAATCTGGGCCATGAGAGCTGGACGCTCGCTATTGCCATCTAGTGGTCACTAGCTCGCGTCCTCTTATAAGGGTTACAGTGATACAGCTGGAGGTTATAATGTTGCAAACAGAAAGGTTACATTGTTACCACATGGCTAGGTACATTGTTAAAGGCACAGCTTTACAGAACACAACATCCCTCCCCCCTAGGATGAGACGAAGTCTCTCAGCCAAGATGGCTTATTGCAAGTACGTTTGGGCCGTGAAGTGGGCTGACCTGCCCCGGGGGCGCTACCGCTTCTTCGTTCCCTGGCCCCTTGTCCTGTAACGGGAGAGGGAGACTTGTTAGCGGCTTGCCGTGGCTTGGCGGCTTTAGGGGAAGGGAAAAACTCCATTGTGGGCAGACCGGGGGCGCTCGGGACTAACGAAAAACCCCTCTTCTCGCTTGGACAGGTGGGGGACCACTCCGAAAAACTCCCCCGGTTCTGAAAATCAAATCCTAACTCAGTTGGGGTATCCGTATTTGTGGGGGGATTCCGCGAGGTATGTATGAGGTCGGGTTCCTCCTCCGCCGAAGGATCCTGCAGGATATCTACGAGGACAGATTCCCTTTCCTCCCCCCTTGGTGGGGACCCGCGGCCCCCTTCCCCTCCCCCTTGGGCTAAATGGGTGGGGGAGAACCCTAACGCTGAGTTTTGTTCCTCTCGGTCCGCGCCCTGCTCATCGGGGACCCTGCGCCGGAGCTGGTCCGCGTGCCGCCTCCACAGTAGACCTGTGCTGGTCTCCACGCGGTATGAAACGGTGCCGGTTTGCTCCACGACAACGCCCAGCACCCAGGCTGGGCCCGCGCTGGCGTAGTTCCTGCAATGCACAGGGGGGCCTACGCTGAAACTCTTTGTGGCCTCTAGCCTGATGTTCCTTCCCTTGTCTTCTACTCTCGTGGGGTCTAGCCTAGTGAGGATGGTGGTCAGTTTCCTGCGCATTAAGAGCTCTGCAGGGGAGTATCCTGACGCCAACGGGGTCACCCTGTATCCTAGCAGAAACTGACACACTTGTAGGTTGAGGTCCCCGGGGCCCATGCGCCGCAGCGCGTCCTTCGTGGTGCGGACGAGGCGCTCTACTTGGCCATTGGTGGCCGGATGGAAAGGGGCGGAGGTGATGTGCCAGATGGCGTTAATCTCCGTGAATGCCCTGAACTCAGCGGACGTGAAACAACTAGCGTTATCGCTAATTAGGGTGTCGGGTATGCCGAACGTGGAAAAAATTCTCCGCAAATGCTTTATCGTTGCGGCCAAGGAGGTGCTCGTGACTGGGATGACCTCCAACCACTTGGAGAAAGCATCCACAACAAGGAGAAACAGCGTTCCTCGGAACGGGCCCGCGAAATCTATGTGTATCTGGGACCACGGCCCCTTAGCCGCGTCCCACTCCCTGTGGGGAAGGCGGGCCTCCTCTGGTCTGGAGCATTGGCAACTCTCACAAGTGCCGACCATGTGCTCGATGTCGGCGTCTAACTGGGGCCACCAGAAATAGCTCCGGGCCAGGGCCTTGGAGCGTACAATCCCGGGGTGGCTGACGTGCAGCAGTTTGAGCACCCACGGTCATAGGGACGTAGGGATCACTACCCGCTGGCCCCATAGAAGGCACCCCCTCTCCAGGGACAACTCTAGCTTTTTCCGAAAAAATGGGTCGAATTCCGCTGCCGGGGAAGACGCAGGCCACCCTTTCTGCACCCAGGAGCTAATCTTCGCCAAGGTATTGTCCTTGCCGGTCGCTTTGGCGATGTCGGCGGGCAATATTGGGGGTGAGTCTAGGACCTCTATCATCAGTACCTGGTGGTCTGGCTCCTCCCCGCCCACGTGGCTGCTATCCTGGGGAAGGGGGGATCTCGACAGGGCGTCCGCATGGCTGATTTCCCTCCCGGGCCTGTACACCAACGCGTGCTGATACGCGTTGAGGAAAATGGCCCACCTAAGCATCCTCGGGGACAGGATCTGTGGCGTGGGCTTATCTGCGGTAAAAATGCCTAGCAGGGGTTTGTGGTCAGTCACAATGGTGAACGGGCGGCCATACAGAAAATCGTGAAATTTTTTCGTCCCCGCAATTATCGCTAGCGCTTCCCTGTCTGTCTGTGCGTAATTTCTCTCCGCTTGGGACAGGGCCCTGGAGTAGAATGCTATCGGGGCCTCCCTTCCGTTTTCCAGCACGTGGCACAGCACCGCCCCCACCCCCACCGGGGATGCATCGCAGATCAGGACCACCGGGTGCTTGGGGTTGAAATGGGTCAGTATGGCATCAGACGCCAGGAGATGTTTTAGTTCACTAAATGCCCTCTCTTGGTCGTCGCCCCACTTCCATGCCTCGTCCTTCTTCAGCAGTTTGTGTAGCGGTTCAGCCACTGCTGCCTTGCGGGGGAGGAAGGAGTGGTAAAAGTTAAGCACCCCTAGGAACGACTGCAGCTCGGGCTTGGAGGTGGGGCGAGGGGCCTTCTTGATGGCGGCTACCTTAGATTTGGATGGTTTTATTCCCTCAGGGGTCACACGAAACCCTAAAAACTCAACCTCGGTCGCGAAGAAGACGCATTTGTCTTTTCGCAGTCTCAACCCCGCTTTTTCGAATATTGCCAGAACCTTTCCCAATCTCTTGGCCAATTCAGCCCGGCTCCCCCCCCCCGTTATCAACACGTCATCAAAATAAGGCAACACCCCCTCTAACCCCTTCAGGAGGCGTTCCACGAGTGACTGGAAAATTCCAGGCGCCGAATTTACGCCGAATTGAAGGCGCGTCACCTGGAACGCCCCCTTATGGGTGACTATGGTCTGTGCAGCAGCTGCGGCAGGGGACACCGAAAGCTGCTGGTAGGCCTGTGCCAAGTCGAGCTTAGCGAAACACTTCCCCCCGTGCAACCTGGCCAGCAAATGGCTGACTACCGGCACCGGATACGCATTAGGGCGGATCGCCTTGTTGATGGTGCACTTGTAATTGGCGCATATGCGGACCTCCCCATTGGCCTTTAGTGCTGTTACAATTGGAGTTTCCCACTCCGCAGAATCAACAGGAACAAGGATCCCCTGGCCCACCAATTTGTCCAGTTCCGCCTCTATTTTGTCTTTGAGTGCAAACGGCACCCGGCACGGTTTGAGTCGTATTGGACGGACCTCCGGGTCTAGGTCGAATGTCACTGGGGGCCCCCTGAATTTCCCCAGTCCTTTTTTGAAAACTTCGGGGTGCGCGTCGCACACCTCCTGTACCGGGTCAGTCCCAACGGCGTGCACCCCCCCAATGAACAAACCCAGGGGCTGAAACCATTGAGTTCCGAGGAGGCTGCAATTTCCCCCTTTAAGCACGACTAGGGAGAGGGCCGCGGCGTGCTTCTTAAATCTGACCTGAAATTCTCCAACCCCCAACACTGGAATACTGTTCCCTTGCACGTCCCGTAGCGTGGACCTCAACGCTTTGAGCTTGGGTCGCATGTGGGGGGCAATTCTCAAAAACTCCGTCTGGGAAATAATTGAATATGAGGAACCCGAGTCAATTTCCATCCTAATGGGGACCCCTTGCACTAGTACCTCAACAAAGTAACGGGGGTGTCCCGCGGACACGCTGAATACTGGGGCGTCGTCCTCGCTGCCGTCGGAGATGCGGCCCATGCCGTCCCGCTTTCTCGTGGCCTGGGCGTCGTCTTTGGGTCTCGTCGAGTGGTCTTGTCCCGCTGAACGGTCTGTCGAGCTCCTCCGGGCCTCGCGCCGCTTTCTGCATACCTTGGCGATGTGCCCGCAGCGGCCGCAGTTGTGACACTCGGCCTTTCTGAACGGGCATTTGGCGCGGTCGTGGGCCGCTCCACAGCCGTCGCACCGCCGGCCTTCTTTCCGGACCCTCCAGATGTCCTCGTCGTCGCTGCTCTCTGCGGACGATTTCGAAGTTCGCCGGGCTGCATGCACCGAAGTCTCTGCCTTGCTCGTCTTCGGCCGCCAGTCCTGGAGCTCTTGCATCCCAGCCTTTGTGGCTTCCGCGGCCTGTGCCGCTTTCAGGACCTCCTGCAACGTGGGGGGTGGCTCTTGGTTCATCAACGTGCGCTGGGTCTCGGCGTCGTTCAGGCCGCATAGCACGCAGTCCCTGAGGGTGACTTCTGCATTCTCCCATTTACATGGGCCGGCGGCCAGTCGCAGAGCCGCCACGAAGGCGGCGACCGTCTCCCCGGGCGCTTGGACTCGCCTCCAGAACGCGCTCCGAGTGGGGAACATCGCCGTTGAGGGCCGGAAGTATTCGCGCAGCATCTGTAGGAGCTCTTTGGCCTTGAATTCACTCACCCTCTTCGGTGCGATCAGGTCCACCAAGGTTCTTTTGGTTTCTTGTCCGAGCATCCTGGTGAAGATGGCCCTTTTCTTTGCCTCATCCGTGACTTCGGATTCGACCAGTGCTCCCTGGAAGTCCATTTCGAAGATCTCCCAGTCTCCCGGTTTCCTGATTTCGAAACCGGCGCATGTCTTGGTCCCGTGGGCAGCCATATCCCATCCTCGTCGCCAATTTAGTGTGGGGGACCAAAGACAATGAAACAGCCGAAGGGTTGGCTTAACACAGGTTTATTGCATGATGATCCAGAGGAACATGTGGTAATGGCGGATGGGTAGCTCAATATATACAGTTGGCTATACATTTGAATGTGGCTCATTGACAGTCTATTGGTTGCTGCCTGCGTGACATCATAGAAGGTCACGCCCTTCTTGTCCAGGTGAGGAGGTGGTGGGAATCTTCCCGCGCTGCTGATCCAGGGTGAATCTGGGCCATGAGAGCTGGACGCTCGCTATTGCCATCTAGTGGTCACTAGCTCGCGTCCTCTTATAAGGGTTACAGTGATACAGCTGGAGGTTATAATGTTGCACACAGAAAGGTTACATTGTTACCACATGGCTAGGTACATTGTTAAAGGCACAGCTTTACAGAACACAACAGTCTTCTACAAAAGCAAGCTACCCAGAAATGACACAGGACACCGGGACCCCAGCAGCGGTGATCCAGAACCCACTCGATGTGGCAGCTGCACTCCAGAACATTGCAGCCTCTCTAGCCACCCTCAATGCTGTGTTCCAGAGCCCAGTGCAGCCCACGACGTTCATTGCAGCGACTCCGAAGATTCAGCCTGAGTCCAAGATATTTTCCTCTCCAGAGGCTCCAGTTACAGCTGTGGTTCCTGAGAGGTTTCTGAAGACTGGCTCCCGGTGCCAGCAGGGGCAGCATACAGTCCAGAAATAGCAGCAGAAATGCCGCCGCCAACGACAACAGCATCTCTGCAGTGGTAAGCGCTGCATTGTGACTTCTGGCAGAGGAGGTGGGCACCATTTTAAGCTCTAACCTTTAGAGTTTAGAATAGCAGCAGCTGCCATTTTAGAGTTTAAAATAGCGCGATTTTTGGTCATAAACTGAAAATCCATCATAATCCAGATAATTATTTTAATTTAATTTGCCATCATAAAATGCAGCAAATGTGACCCAGGGCAGTTGTATGCTCAGGTTTGGCTGTATATAATTCATCTTTTATAGGAGATGTTATTTTGTTGTCAAGTCAGTTCTGTGTTTTGGTGACCCTAGTAAGATTTCAAAGATCTGTGAGATATTTAAAGAGTGGTTTTACCATTGCTAGGGCTGTGGAGGCTTAGTGGTTAAGATACTGAGTTTGACAACTGAAATGTTGGCAGGCCATCAGTTCGAGACCCGAGTGCTGTGTGACAGAGTGAGCTCTCATCATCTGTCCCAGCTCCTGCCAACCTAGCAGTTTGAAAGCAAGAAATTGCAAGTAGATAAATAGGCACCACCGTGGTGGAAAAGGTAACAACATTCCATGTGCTTTGGCATCTAGTCATGCCTAACACATGACCACAGAAATGTCTGCAATCACAGACAGCACAGGTTCTTTGCAGTAAACCAGTGGTTCCCAACGTGGGGCACTCACTCCACAGGGGGGGGGGGGGGTCAATTCCCAGAAGCCTAAGTCAGTACATTGCCTGATCAGTGCTTTGGGGAATCGACTTAGACTTCTGGGAATTGAAGTCCAATAACCAAAGGTTGGTAAACACTGCTGTAAATTGAATGCACCACATCCTAGAGTTGGACACGACTAACTTTAGAGCAAGGAAGACCTTTACCTTTACCATTCTCCAACAGGTTTCTATGGCTGAGTGGGGATGTGAATCGAGGTCTCAGGAGTCTTAGTTGAACACTTTATCCAATATAGTATAAAATACAGGGTATCGGAATAAGACTCAGTTGACCTTGGGTCCAAATACCCTCTTTACCACAGAAAGTCACTGAGGTTGGTGCTGGCAAAATCATTCCTTAAATATCTCACATACTTTGGAAATTCTGTTAGGATCACTCTAAGTCAGAATGGATTTGACACCATGTTACACACTATAGGAGTTAGTAATTAGTAAGGCATTTTGCCAATACTGTACACCCTTTCTCCTGGTTTTTAAAGTAGCAAAGTGTTCTAATTTTTAGAGGTATTTAAATGAATATAAAGAAAAACTGAACAAACACATACACAACAGAATCGAGCAGTGCAATACACTAGGCCCAGTCTTGGCAAGTGTCATGACAGGTGGCCCTTACTCCCCAATGGAGCCTCACAATTACCTCTGCTTTTCCTTTACCAGAATGCCTAGAACTCTGAGGTAAACTGCAAGTGTTAACATCCATTTCCCTTTCAGCATTTAGACTTCATAATTCTCCCTATTCTGTCATTCTTCATACTTAAAAGACATCTGGCAAGTGATTGATACACAGTGGTCATTCACATTTACTATCTTTCAAATTTATAGCCACTAGTAGCTTTGTCTCTGAAAGTATTGTTTCTCCCCACCCCCTTTCTATGTATATGCTAATTTCTAATAATTCTTAGGCATGATAGCAATTACTGACAAGAGTCAGCCTCCATTCATAGTTTATCACAGTTCATCATACATCCTTTGTCACTGGAAGCACTTTGACAAGACTGGGGTTAATTAAAACCAGGAAGACAATAAAATACACCTAATCAAACATTACAGGTACAGAAATCAATTAGCAGATGTATGGCTCTTTGGAACTTTATATAATGGACCAAGTTCAAAGAAACTGTCAGCTCTGTCTCCTCAAGACAGTATAATTGCATTTCTAATTGAAACTATCTTTCAATGGGTAACACAATCCAGCAAAGTGTGATTTGCATGAAAGGGAGGTCTACAGAGGCCAAAAGAAATCTACAAAAAAAGCCTTTCTCCCTCACGATGTTTCCTCATTACAACATAGATTCAAAAGAAGTTTGCAGTCAATAGAATGCAGAGTAATTAGTTACTGTATATCCTTGCACTTCCTAAGGCCTTGGAAGAATCATTTGACTGTTACAAAAAATATCACCAACAACCCTTATCTGAATTTTGCATGGATCAAGTTTTGAACAGGCTTGGGGTTCTTTCCAAACTAATATCCCATTCTTGAGCAACATATTGAAGTCTGTGGTGGCATCTAAATTAAAGGGTTGATGCAGATTATGGAGGGTTTCCTAGTCTAGCAGGACCCTACTGGCTATTGCAGAGCTGGAGCAAATTGGGAATGAAATACCATACTGAAACAGAACAGAGCAAAAATGTTGCAATATCAGAATTTGAGTTAAAGAATGTGTCAAGATGGATGCTACAAGCTCATTGCATCAAGGTGAGGTATCAGATTCCACCTCAAGCCATGTAGGATGATTTGTATTTCCCTATTTCTATAGACAAAGGGTTGCCAAACATTTCATGCATTCCCCATTGCTTTGTGTTGGACCATGTAAATTCTGTTTGTCTTAATGTAGAGGCAGGAGAAATGACAAGGAAGAGTTGGAAATTCAATTAACTTGATACACTTGGCAAAAGAGGCCACTTAGAGACAAATCAAAAGTATTTTCTAGTGGTTAGAGTCCTCAGTTGAAGCAATATTTTTGAGTGAGGGTAGATCTCCCCGCTCTTGTTGCAGATTATGGGCAGATCTTAGCCATAATGCAAAGGAGGGGGAAAGCTGGGTAGCCCCTCCTCAGCTTTAAGAAAGGATTAGACAAGTTAATGGAGGACAAGGGTATCAATGGCTATAATTATGGATTCCTAAGGACAACCTCTGGGTTGGAGAGATAGGCAGGATATCTCTCAATGCCATTTCCAGGGAATCCTAAGAAGGTGAAGGCATCTGCTTGGGAATACAGTACCTTGAAGCAAATGGTGAGCCACTGTATGAGACAGAATGCTGGACTGGATGGGCTGTGGCCTGTTCCAGCAAGGCTGTTCTTATGTTCTAAATTTAAAAGCTAGGGGGGATCACTATTTATTGTACCGATAGAATATTAAAAACAAGTGAGCTTTCAAGCTCAAGCAGTAGTCATCAGCAGTTTTGCATCATGGACTGGAGAGAAACCAAGTACAGTAGAACCTTGGATAACGTCAAAACTCCATTCCACAAGTTTGGACTTTATCCAATTTTGGACTTTATCCGAATCAAATGGGCGATGCATCAGATAACATCCAAAAATGGACATTATCCAAGGTTCCTATACCAAATACCTCGGATAACATCCTTTTTTAAAGCAGTTTTGGACTTTATGCATCACGTATGCATGAAAACCGCGACTTTATCCAAATCTGACATTATCTGAGATACCACTGTAGTTTCATCCTGAACATAATTTGTCAAGTGATGAAACTTGGTGCTACGTCCTGGTCTTTCAAGGCAGTTGCAAAAATCTTCTTTCAAGGTAGTTGCCTCTCAATCATCTTTCAAGGCATTTGCTTCTCAATCTTCTCTTGTCCAAACTAAACACAACTAATTTCCTAAACCATTCCTCAGAAGGCTTGGTTTCCAGAAATTTCCTCATTGCCATCTTATGGTCTCGTTTTAGCTTATCAATAGCTTTATTGAACTAAAAGGCCTAAAATTGGACATGAGATATGCCAAAAACAGAATAGAGTAGTATTTTTATTTCTTCCCATACACAGGAATTAAATAGCATACAGAATGCACCCTAATACTGTGAACATGTCTAAACAACTGCTTAATACACTATTTCAAGCTCTTTTTGGGGGGGAGGGGTGTCATTCTGGACATGCAGCACCTATATTTCACAGATGTTGGAATACCCCCCAACTTCTCTGTTAGCTATCTTTTTTAGAACCCACCCCACCCCCCCATCAGTGTGCAAACAGTTGATGACCAAAGGGGAAAGGGAAATAAATATTCTCCCCACCTTACCAATCCATCAAAAAGAGAGCAAAGGAGAAAAGAAAAAATTAACACTTTCCCTTCTTCTGTAAAGTAACAGAGAAAGTATCATTTGCCCACATGGTGAAGTGGCTCATCAGCCATTTCATCATATGGGCAAACACTCTGCTTAAGGTATTCAGATGGGAGGAACTACTTCTTCTTTTTGTGCTTTATACGATTCTGGATATTGGTGATCAGCCATGAAGACTGTCCTGAGACAGTGGCCTTTCATCTGCTTTCCGCATGACACCCATAGTACCACTGATCCAGCTCTGCAAATCACTTTCTGGTCCTGAGCCCTTTGGCACACAAAATCCTTATTGGCCCCATGCCAGTACTGATGAAGCTGCTGCTCTCCATCAAGATAGATTCAAGTGAGATTTAATCCACTTGGGGACAGTCACCCTTCCCTGTGGACTTCACCACACAACTGCATATTACACTTTTTACTTAATTTTAGCTAAGATCATTTTAATATTTGCTATTGTCAAGCCAATTATCTGACAGTGTGTATTTGTGTGGCTGATTTTGCTCTCCAAGAGTTGGAACTTGCGTTTTTCCTTTTTGAAACTCATTTTGTTTTACCCCAGTTCTGCAATCTGTTAAGGTTGCCTTGAATCCTGGTTCTGTCTTGTCAAATATTAGCTACCTCTCCAAGTTTGGAGTCATCTGAAAATTTAATGAACAATCCCAGGGGTGTGGTTGGCTGCTGTCAAAAACAGTAGCATAATAGCAATTCATATAATTAAATCAAAGCATGCAACTGTACAGTAAAATTAGTAAACCTGTGAAAGAAAAATATTGAGATGGAAAAGGCAAATGGAAAGGGCAGCAGAATGTCCTATTAGCAAAGAACTAGCAACTTATTTTAAAGGAAAAACACTGCTGGACAACAATGGAAATCAAAGCTATTCAGAAATAAGAGAAAACGTTGCCCGCTCAGCAAAATAATTTGGCATAGTTAAATAAGTCTCTGTAGTCAAGAGCTGAAGTACAGAGCAATTGGACAACAATGCTTTCACTGGTAGGTAGATGAGTCCTACTAAAAAAAACCACACGCGCGCACACACAAAACACCACCACCATTCTAGGGAATCAGAAAATATATGGCACAGGGTATCATTACTAGATTTGCCAGCTATCAAACAAAAGAACAAATCCTGTGACTGTTTGAGCATGTGGAGAATTTAACAAATTAATATCAAGTTGTCCCTGCAGAAACACTTAAAAAGAAAAAACATATAGCAATTGACAGAGTGTCCCAAAACATCTAGAAAAATAAACAGTAGTAGAGAAAATGGAAATAGATCTAATTGGCAAGAACAGAAATGGATGGAGGTAAATTTGGAGCAAAAAGGTAGCAAAATACCGGCTCAGACCTTCAAATGCAGGGGGAATAAAGGTGCTTGTGCTTTGGTTAGTCTTCACCTGGAATGCTAAGTCCAGTTCTGGGCATCACAATTTTAAAATTATACCAGCAAAGTGGAATATGTTAAAAAGAAGGTGACCAGGATGAGAAAAAGCCTACATAGGAGCAACTAAGGTAGTTGGGTGTGTTTAGACTACAGGGGACTGAGAGCCATCTTTAAATATTTAAATATCAGAGGCTGCAACTGGTCCAGAATGTGGCTGCCTGGGAGGTGATGGGGTGCAGGCGTTATGCCCATGCCTCCCCATTGCTTCGGGAGCTGCACTGGCTACCGGTGTGTCTCTGGGTGCAGTTCAAGGTGGTTGTAATGACCTTTAAAGCCCTATGGTAGTGGGCCAGGATATTTAAGAGACTGAGTCACCCTGAGAACATCTGCCCGTCCCACCAGAGAGGATCTCTTATTGTGCCATCTGCTAGAGAGGCTCACCTCTGTAGCACCAGAAGGAGGACCTTCTCTATATCTGTTCTGGCCCTTTGGAACATCCTGCCAATTGAGCTGCGTCTCCAGATGGAGTTGCTGCCCTTCAGGAAAGGACTAAAAGCCTGGCTGGCAAAGCAGGTGTGGGGCACTGGGGGTGCGGTGACCCCCACCTGCTGGCTGATAAAATAATAATAATATCGCTCCCTCGTTCTTTTAATCCCTGCAGTATTTTTAAATTGGGTTTTATGGGTTTTTAATGTTTTGTATTGCTGTATTGTTTTTAATGTTGTGAGCCGCTCAGAGTTGTTTTGAGTTGGCTGATTATACAAATTGGAAAATTAAATTAAATTGAATTAAAATGGCTGTCACAATGGGGCAAGCTTGTTTTCTACAACCACAAAGAGTAGGACTTGAAGTAATCGGCTCTGATTCTGAGAAAGATTTATCCTAAACATTAGGAATTATTTTTTGAGGGTAAGAAATGTTTGACAATGGAATGGACTGTCTCGATGTAGATTTTTAAACAGATGAATGGGCACCTGTCAGGGATGCTTCAGCTGTGGGTACCCAGCTATGGCAGAGAATAGGACAATGATCCAAAGAGTTGCTTCTAGCTCTCTTCCTCTGTGATCTATTTGGGCACCAATCAAATATTCAGTCTGGCCTGAAGGCTTTAGCACACCCATGGTTACAAACATTTTATTTCTACTCAAATACCTTCTATGTACCGTCAAAAATCACTTCATGTCTTTTCTATATAATGCTCATTCCTTCTCTGTTTGTTCTGCTGGTTTGGGACAAGTTATATATGCTTCAATTACAGTTATGAAACTCACCCCACTATGTTTCTCCAAAGCCTGTTAACACATATACAAGTTGCTAAATTAAGAGCTAATGTTTATACTGTACAGTGGAACCTCGGTTAACAAATGGCTCAGTTAACATAAAAATCACATAACAATAGGAGATCCATAGAAAATAGTGGCTCAGTTTACATAATTTTTTTTGGAACGTATTAATTGGTTTTCTATGGGACACTGCATATTGGTTAATGTATTTTGGTTTTCAATACATTCCTATGGGAAATTGCATTCAATGCATTCCTATGGGAAATTCAGTCAAAGTAATTTTCACTATAAGAAACATCCCAGAGAACACATTAATTATATTAACCGAGGTTCCACTGTACTGTATTATTAATTTCCCATGCTCGGTTGGATGATCTCTGGTGGGAGTGGGACGGAGGTCATTCCTCCATCCTTGCTCTTCTTGACCTCTCAGCAGTCTTCGACACCGTTGACCACGGTATCCTTCTGGAATGGCTCTGAGGAGTTGGGATCCAGGTCACTGTGTGGTCCTGGTTTGCCTCATTTCTGAGGGGCCAGACCCAGTTGGTGTGGTTGGAGGATGGGATGTCCAGCCCTAGGCCTCTCCAATATGGGGTGCCTCAAGGCTCGGTGCTCTCACCTTTCCTATTTAACATCCACATGAAGCCGTTGGGGAAGATCATCCATTCCCACGGGGTGAGGTATCATCAGTATGCTGATGATACTCAGTTGTACATCTCGGCCAGTGGTGATCTAAGCAATACAGTCTGAGTCCTATCCAGGAGTCTGAAGGCTGTTGGGGTTTGGATAGGGGACAACGGGCTACAACTGAATCCTGGCAAGACTGGGTGGCTATGGGCCGGGGGCCGTGCATTATCTCAGGAGCTACCATCTTTGGTTCCGGATGGGACTATTTTGCCCAAAACAGACCCGGTGTGTAATCTGGGAATCCTCCTGGACTCGTGACTTCTGCTCGATGAGCAGGTGGCAGTTGTGGCCAGGAGGGTTTTTGCATAACTTCATGTTATACACCAGTTGCGCCCACTCCTAGATCAGGACTCCTTGCTCATGGTCACGCACACTCTGGTCACCTCCAGACTTGATATTATGGAGCTGGAAAAAGTGCAGAGGAGGGCAACCAGAATGATTAGGGGACTGGAACACCTTCCTTACCATCTGAGGCTGCAACAGTTGGGCCTCTTCACTCTTGAACGACGACGTCTAAGAGGTGACCTGATTGAAGTTTATAAAATCATGCACGGTGTGGACAAAGTAGATAAGGAAAAACTGTTTTCCCTATCGCATAACACTAGAACTAGGGGACACTCCATGAAACTTTTGGGTACTAGTTCTCAAACAAATAAGAAAAAGTACTTTTTCACCCAGAGGATTACTGGTCTATGGAACTCCCTGCCAGAAGAAGTGGTGACAGCTGTCAGTCTTGACAGCTTTAAGAAAGGATTAGACAAGTTCATGGAGGACAAGAGTATCAATGGCTATAATTATGGATACTTAAGGACAACCTCCGGGTTGGAGAGATAGGCAGGATATCTCTCAATATCATTTCCAGGGAATCCTAAGCAGGCATCTGCTTGGGAATACCCTGAAGGAAATGATGAGCCACTGTGTGAGACAGAATGCTGGACTGGATGGGCTGTGGCCTGTTCCAGCAAGGCTGTTCTTATGTTCTTATGTTCTTATGACTATTGCAATGCGCTCTACGTGGGTCTGCCCTTGATGACTATTCGGGGGCTGCAACTGGTCCAGAATGTGGCTGCTTGGGTGGTGAGGGGGTGCGGGCAGTATGCCCGTGTCTTGCCGCTGCTTCAAGAGCTGCACTGGTTGCTAGTGTGCCTCCGGGTGCAATTCAAAGTGCTGGTAATTACCTTTAAAGCCCTACATGGTAGTGGGTCAGGAAACTTAACAGACTGCATCACCCTGAGAACATCTGTCCATCTCACCAGAGCAGACCGGAGAGGCTCTCTCATTGTGCCATCTGCTAGAGAGGCTCATCTCTCTAGCATCAGAAGGAGGGCCTTCTCTGTGTCTGCTCCAGCCCTATGGAACCTCCTGCTAATTGAGCTGCGTCTCCAAACAGAGTTGCTGCTCTTCAGGAAAGGGCTAAAAACCTGGCTGGCAAAGCAGTTGTGGAGCACCAGCAATATGGTGACCCCTGCCTGCTGGCTGTTTTAGTAAGAACACTCTCTCCCTATTTTAATCTCTTTTAATCTGTAGGGGTTGGGGTAATTTTTGTAGCAGTTTTAATTGGGTTTTTATTGGTTTTAAAATGTGATATTGATTTTTTTTCTGTGAGCCGCCCAGTGTCTTCGGAGTTGGGTGGCAATATAAATCAGAACTAATAATAATTAATAATTTGTGTAGAGAAATATGAAAATACAGGTGATTCTAGATGTTTCCTTATTGTCTTCAGTCATTCATTGGAAGTAAATTCCTGTTCCTTTTTCTGATGCATTGTTGCAAAACATATGCAGTTAGTACAGGATACGGAATGATGGAGTGGTTTGGAATAGGAAAAAGAGTAAGACAAGGCTGCATTTTGTCACCCTGCTCAAAACTTGTCTAATAACTTATATACAGAGCACATAATGCACAACACAGGGCTGGACGAATCACAAGTTGGAATCAAAATTGCTGGGAGAAACATCAACAATTTGAGATATGCAGATGATACTACGCTAATGGCAGAAAGTGAAGAAGACCTAAAGAAGCTCCTGTTTAGGTTGAAAGAAGAGAGTACAAAAGCTGTCTTGAGACTCAACATCAAGAAAACCAAGATAATGGCAACAGGCCTATCAGTCCTTAGAAAATAGATGGGGAAGAAGTAGAAGCAGTGACAGATTTTACTTTCTTAGGATCAAAGATAACTGCAGATGGTGATTGCAGCCATGAAATAAAAAGATGACTAAATTTTGGGAGACAAGCTATGAGAAACCTGGGGAGCAGAGTTAACAGTAGAGCAGAGGTGGGCTCCAAATTTTTTTACTACAACACTATGGGTGTGGTATGGTGGGCATGGCCAGGGGGAAAGCCCTGTGTTGCACCCGAATTAGGACTACTTTATTTCAAAACTTGGATGGGCGGGTCCAGACAGAATTTCTGCTGTTGGTTCTGGCGAACTGGTGCGAACCTGCTGATGCACACCACTGGAGTAGAGACATCACCTTGCAAACAAAAATTCTTATAGTCAAAGCAATGGTATTCCCAGTGGGTAATGTATGGTTGTGAGAGCTGGACCATAAGGAAAGCTGACTGCAGAAGAATAGACACCTTTGAAATGTGTTGTTGGAGGAGAATTTTGAGAGTACCCTGGACAGCAAGGAGAAACAAATAGGTCTATCTTAAAAGAAATCAACATTGACTGCTCCTTTGAAGACCAAATATTGAAGATGAAGCTAAAGTACTTTGGACATCAAATGAGAAGAGAGGATTCACTTGAGAAAGCTTTGGTGCCGGGAAAGGTGGAGGACAAAAGAAGAAGGGAGTGGCAGAGAACGAGATGGCTAGATTGTATTGTTGATGCAATGGGCACAGAGCTGGGCAGGTTGAGGAGGATGGTGGAGATTAGGGGAACCTGGCATGCAATAGTCCATGGGGTCGCAAAGGGTCGGACTCGACTATGCAACTGAACAATAACAACAATGCTGTTTGTAACTCTGATAGAAAAACCAATATACTTGTTGTGTTCTAAAGCCTGTGCCTTTAAACAATGTACCTATCCATGTGTATCCAATGTAACCTTTCTACGTGTAACATTGTAACCTTCAGCTGCATCACTGTAACCCTAATAGGACGGGAGCTAGTGACCACCAGATGGCAATAGCGAGCGTCCAGCTCATTGGTCCAGACTCACCTAAGAACAACAGCGCGGGAAGATTCCCGCCACCACCTTCACCTGGACAAGAAGGGCGTGACCTGCAGTGACGTCACGCGGACAGTAGCCAATAGACTGTCAAGGAGCCACATTCAAATGTATAGCCACTGTATATATTGAGCTGTTCGTCCGCCATTACCGCATGTTCCCTCTGACCAGCATGCAATGAAGTTGTGTTAAGCCAGCTCTTCGGCTGTTCCGGTGTCTTGGTTCCCATACACTAAATTGGCGACGAAGGTGGGATATGGCTTCCCACGGGACCAAGACATACGCCGGTTTCGATATCAACAAACCGGAAGATTGGGAACTCTTCGAAATGGATTTCCAAGGTGCACTGGTGGAGTTCGAGGTCACGGACGAGGGAAAGAAGAGAGCCATCCTCACCAGAATGCTCGGGCACGCCGGCAAGAGGGTGCTGGTCGACCTCATCGCACCGAAAAAGGTGGGCGAGTTGAAGGCCAAAGAATCCTGAAGGCGACGGCGCGAGGACCGGAGGAGCTCGCCAGACCGTTCGGCGAAACCGGACCGCTCAACGAGACCAAAGGATGGCGCCCGGCCCACGAGGAAGCAGGACTGCGTGGGCCGCATCTCCGACGACAGCGACGACGACGTCCCAGTTTTCAGCGTGTCCATGGGACACCCCCGTTACTTTGTTGAGGTACTGGTGCAAGGGGCCCCTGTTAGGATGGAAATTGACTCGGGCTCCTCATATTCAATCATTTCCCAGAGAGAGTTTTTGAGAATTGCCCCCCGCGTACGGCCCAAGCTCAAAGCGTTGAGGTCCACACTTCGGGACGTGCAAGGGAACAGTATCCCGGTGTTGGGGGTGGGGAAATTCCAGGTCCAATATAAACAGCACGCCGCGGAGCTTCCCCTAGTCGTCCTTAAAGGGGGAAATTGCAGCCTCCTCGGGACTCAATGGTTCCAACCCCTGGGTCTGTTCATTGGGGGGGTGCACGCCGTGGGGACTGACCCAATACAGAGGGTGTGCGACGCACACCCCGAAGTCTTCAAAAAGGGACTTGGGAAGTTCAAGGGACCCCCAGTAGCGTTCGACCTGGACCTGGAGGTCCGCCCAATAAGACTCAAACCGCGCAGAGTGCCTTTTGCACTAAAGGACAAAATAGAGGCAGAACTGGACAAATTGGTGGGCCAGGGGATTCTTGTTCCTGTTGATTCTGCAGAGTGGGAAACTCCAATTGTCACGGCGTTGAAGGCCAATGGGGAGGTTCGCATTTGCGCCGACTATAAGTGCACCATTAATAAGGCAATTCGCCCTAATGCGTATCCGGTGCCGGTGGTCAGCCATTTGCTAGCCAGATTACATGGGGGAAAGTGTTTCGCTAAGCTCGACCTGGCGCAAGCCTATCAGCAACTCTTGGTAACCCCTGCTGCAGCTGCTGCACAGACCATAGTCACGCATAAGGGGGCGTTCCAGGTAACGTGCCTACAATTCGGCGTGAACTCGGCGCCTGGAATTTTCCAGTCGCTCGTGGAACGCCTCTTAAAAGGGCTGGACGGGGTTTTGCCATATTTTGATGACGTATTGATAACGGGGGGGGAGCGAGGTCAAGTTGGCCGAAAGGCTGGACAAGGTTCTGGCGGCATTCGAACAGGCGGGGTTGAGGTTGCGAAAAGACAAATGCGTCTTCTTCGCGAATGAGGTTGAATTCTTAGGGTTCCGAGTAACACCTGAGGGGATCAAACCGTCCAAATCCAAGGTGGCCACCATAAAGAAAGCCCCTCGCCCCACCTCCAAGTCGGAGTTACAGTCATTCCTAGGGCTCTTAAATTTCTACCACTCCTTTCTTCCCCGGAAGGCGGCGGAGGCTGAACCGCTACACAAGTTGCTCAAGAAGGACGCGGCATGGAAGTGGGGTGACGGCCAGGAGAGGGCATTCACTGAACTGAAACAACTCCTGGCGTCTGACGCCATTCTAACCCATTTCGACCCCAAACGGCCGGTGGTACTGATCTGTGATGCATCCCCGGTGGGGGTGGGGGCAGTGTTATGCCACGTGCTGGAAAACGGGAGGGAGGCCCCGATAGCGTTTTACTCCAGGTCCCTGTCCCAAGTGGAGAGAAATTATGCCCAGACAGACAGGGAAGCGCTAGCGATAATTGCGGGGACCAAAAAATTTCACGATTTTCTGTATGGCCGCCCCTTCACCATAGTGACTGACCATAAGCCCCTACTAGGCATTTTTACCACAGATAAGCCCACGCCACAGATCCTGTCCCCGAGGATGCTTAGGTGGGCCATTTTTCTCAACGCCTACCAGCACGCGTTGGTGTACCGGCCCGGGAAAGAGATCAGCCATGCGGACGCCCTGTCGAGGTCCCCCCTTCCTCAGACACAGAGCCACGGGGGCGGGGAGGAGCGAGACCGCCAGGTGCTCATGATAGAAGTTTTGGATTCGCCCCCCATAGTACCCGCCGACATTGCTAAAGCGACAGGCAGGGACAGGACGCTGGCGGCGGTTAGCTCCTGGGTACAGAAAGGGTGGCCAGCGTCGTCCCCAGCGGAGGAATTCGCCCCATTTTTCAGGAAAAAGCTGGAGCTGTCCCTAGAGAGGGGTTGTCTCTTGTGGTGGCAGCGGGTGGTGATCCCTACATCCCTTAGGCCGCGGGTGCTTAAACTGCTGCACGTCAGCCACCCTGGGATTGTGCGCTCCAAGGCGCTGGCCCGGAGCTACTTCTGGTGGCCCCAGTTAGATGCCGACATCGAGCACATGGTCGGCACTTGCGAGAGTTGCCAATGCTCCAGACCTGAAGAGGCCCGCCTTCCCCACAGGGAGTGGGACGCGGCCAAGGGGTCGTGGTCCCGGGTGCACATAGATTTCGCAGGCCCGTTCCGGGGAACCCTGTTTCTCCTTGTCGTGGACGCGTTCTCCAAGTGGTTGGAGGTCATTCCTGTCACGAGCACCTCCTCGGCCACGACAGTAAAGCATTTGCGGAGGGTCTTTTCTACGTTCGGCATACCCGACACCCTAATTAGCGATAACGCTAGTTGTTTCACATCCGCTGAGTTCAGGGCGTTCACTGAAATTAACGCCATCCGGCACATCACCTCCGCCCCCTTTCACCCGGCCACCAATGGCCAAGTGGAGCACCTTGTACGCACCACAAAGGACGCGCTGCGGCGCATGGGCCCCGGGGATCTCAACCTGCAAGTGTGTCAGTTTCTGCTAGGGTACAGGGTGACCCCGTTGGCGTCAGGATACTCCCCCGTGGAGCTTTTAGTGCGCAGGAAACTGACCACCATACTCACTAGGCTAGACCCCACGAGAGTTGAGGACAAGGGGAGGAACATCGGGTTAGAGGCCACCAAAAGTTTCAGCGTGGGCGCCCTGGTGCATTGCAGGAACTACGCCAGCGCGGGGCCAGCCTGGGTACCGGGGGTGGTCGTGGAGCAGACCGGTCCCGTGTCGTACCGCGTGGAGACCAACACAGGTCTACTATGGCGGCGGCACGCGGACCAGCTCCGGAGCCGGGTCCCAGGAAGGCAGGGCGCCGAAAGCACAGACACGAATTCAGCGTTAGGGTTCTCCCCCACCCGTTTAGCCCAAGGGGGAGGAGAGGGGGGTCGAGGGTCCCCACCGAGGGGGGAGGAGAAGGAATTTGTCCTCATAGATATCCCGCGGGATCCCCCAGCAGAGTTTAATTTTGAGTTACAGAACCGGGGGGGGGGGTTTTCGGAGTGGTCCCCCACCCATCCAAGCGAGAAGAGGGGTTTTACGTTAGCCCCTAGTGCCCCCGGTTCGCCCACAATGGAGTTTGTCCCTTCCCCTAAAGCTGCACAACCGCAGCAAGCCACTAACGAATCTCCCTCTCCCGTTACAGGACAAGGGACCAGGGAGCAAGGAAGCGGTAGCGCCCCCCGGGCGGGCCAACCCACATCACGGCCCAAACGTGGGTGCAATAAGCCATCTTGGTTAAGAGACTTCGTCTCATCCTAGGGGGGAGGGATGTTGTGTTCTAAAGCCTGTGCCTTTAAACAATGTACCTATCCATGTGTATCCAATGTAACCTTTCTACGTGTAACATTGTAACCTTCAGCTGCATCACTGTAACCCTAATAGGACGCGAGCTAGTGACCACCAGATGGCAATAGCGAGCGTCCAGCTCATTGGTCCAGACTCACCTAAGAACAACAGCGCGGGAAGATTCCCGCCACCACCTTCACCTGGACAAGAAGGGTGTGACCTGCAGTGACGTCACGCGGACAGTAGCCAATAGACTGTCAAGGAGCCACATTCAAATGTATAGCCACTGTATATATTGAGCTGTTCGTCCGCCATTACCACATGTTCCCTCTGACCAGCATGCAATGAAGTTGTGTTAAGCCAGCTCTTCGGCTGTTCCGGTCTTGGTTCCCATACACTAAAATACTGTACTGTACATGAAAGAGAGGAGAGAAAGACCTACACACAAAACTAACAACTGACAAGGTTCCAAAGTTTATTCAATTCTGCAGCAGAATGGAATTGATTTGGGTCTTGCGTCCAAATCAAAATGTCTCAAAGACATATTCTCCTAGGTAAAATCTACATAGGATCCTTGTAATGTTCATGCTATTATTAGTTACATGAATCATCAAAAGAATAAAAGGAGTAGGTACAACATTCTCATATGTTTCTCTTTTCTTTGAAGCCTACTGCTTATGCTGCCTTCTTACTTGCTTTGACATGATAGATAGTGTGGTTTATAATCAAAGATTCATATGTTTTTCATGTGTATCTATGCTTGTCTTTTTAATTTAACTCATTTTGCACCCCTTTTTATTGCAAGTTCCCAGCCTCAGCACATTCTTTCTTAGTTGCCTGATACACTTCAGTAATTGTTTAACTAAAAGCTAAAAATTTATACCATAGCATAACTAACAGATTAACAATAGAAAACACAACACAGAAAACTTGTATTCTGTAAGAATCACTTTTTAAAAAAGAAACTACTTGATTATTCACCTAGGTAAAGGTCACCCCTGCTCGAAAGCCAGTAGTATCCGACTCTAGGGTTCAGTGCTCATCTCTGCTTCATAGCTGAAGAGCCAGTGCTGTCTGCGTCTGCAGATGTTTCCGTGGTCTTGTGGCAGGCATCCCCTACCTGTCAAATAAAGAAGCAGGAGAGACAGATTAGTGGTGAAAGGCATTGAGCCACATTTATTAAATTGAATCTCCTGACCTGTGGAGGGGCTGGTAGTGCTAAACCTGATACCAGAGCAGGAGGAGATGCCTTGTCCCTTCTCCAGACCAGATGGGTGAGTTCCTTTGCCCTTTGACAGCTACTACCCAGCCTGGCTAATTTGGGGAAGCATCTCCGCAGATATTTCCAACTCTATTCACAGGAATAGATGTTGGATGACTCATGGTGTGCGTGTGCATGTGCGTGTGTGTGCGTGCGCGGTGCCAAACCAATTCATTCGAATTGTGCCTGGCACCTAGGTTTCACCTTGTCTAACAATGCCCAAAGGGATTTACTGCTACCACCAGAAACCAGCACTACCCACCACTTGAAAGGGCCAGCACTTGCTTGGTTCCTCTTGCCCCAGCTGCCTTCAAGGATAGGTGCTATGCCCCTCTGCAAGTCTGCCAATAAAAGTCTGCCCCTATGTCAGAAAATAATCCCTATCCACAGAATACCTCTGGGTGATCCAGAAACATAGTCAACCTGAAATAGGAGTGAAAGAATTAAGATATTAATTCTAATATTAATTCTGGTTTAAAAGTAAAAATCATTTTCTCAGTACTCTGTAAAGTTAAACAGATCAGATTGACCTAATCAAATAGAACATAATGACGAGGCTAAAGTAAACAGAAGGCCTTGTGTCCACAAGCTCAGCACAGTTTGTACAGCTGACAGGGATTTCTCTTAGACTCAGAAAACCATAATGCTGAATAATATTTGTGTGACATGACATGAACAAATATTCTGAATGTTCTAACCTGAACTTCATGACAATGTCAAAAGATTAATTCATAATTTTGACTTATCCCATAGTGATGAAATGTGTAGAAATTTCCTAATTTTATGCTATAAAAAGATGGCTCTGAAAATGTATGGTCATTCAGGGATTATTAGCTTGTTAAAGCATCCCTGAATCTGTTTGGCCAAATAATAATAAAACTCCGAATCTGTCTTAGCTGGAAAGTGGTTTGTCTCGTTTTCATTCAACAACAAACCCACACCTTGAGTTTCCGACTGACTCCTCGGCCTGCCTGATGAAAGCATCAGGAATCACAGTCTTCTTTCCAAACTCTCTTAGGAAGAGTAGTTGACCAAATGAGAATCAGTTTAGGCCACAATTGCCTCAGGTTAGAAACATCTTGCACAACTCTTGAAGACAAGGACATCATGCTTTAACTGCACTTGGGCCAAAGCCCATCCAATCTCATCCAATCTCATCCATGCCTGATCATCCAATCCAATGTGGCTATCGCACGAACCAAGTTGGATGCTGTGGTGTATAAGGGTTTATTATGTTAAATGTAAAACTGCGCCAAACCGGGAACCCGGAAGCGCGCCATTTTCCAAGGGTGCGTAATTCAAAAAAGCAGCCTAGATCACTGATTCGCTGTATTGAATTTTTCTGCTTCTCCGGAAGCCTGCTGAAATGTCCCTTCTTCTTGGAATGGGTCACGAGGCAGAGGAAGGGGTGTGCAGGGGGCGGTCAGAGCTCCCTCTGATGGTGCTACCCATTCAAAAGGCCCCCTCCCCAATTAATATACTAGTGCTGGAAGCCTGCTGAAATGTCCCTTCTTCTTGGAATGGCCAAAGCCACTGTATAGAAGCAGGCCACCGTGTACATATTTCCCAGTCCGGATCTTGAGCTGAATAAAGATCACTGTTGTTAACCCAAACCTGCTGGTTAGATTACTTCTTTGTCCAGACTCAACAGAGTGTTCCCTCAGTGTTCCTTCAGCTAGAGGGGCTCACCTCTCTAGCACTAGGAGAAGGGCCTTCTCCATGTCGTCCCAGCCCTGTGGAACCTCCTGCCAGTAGACCTTCGGCTACAGATGGATTTGCTGCCATTTAGGAAAGGGCTGAAAACCTGGCTGGCAGGGCAAGTATGAGGGGGCTGATGGGGTGTTGACTCCCGCTCATTGGCTCTATTAGAAATATACGTCACTTTTTACTGATGGGTGGGAAGGGAGGGTCTTTTAACTTGGAGTTGATTTTTAAGAGCTTTTAAAAGAGTTTTATGGACGTTTTAGGGGAGTTTTAGATTCTTACGTATAAGTGTGCCACCCTGAGTTGTCCTAGGGCAAGTGGGCGGGGTACAAACTTAAATAAATAAAATAAAAAATTAAAATAAACAGATGCCCATACTCGTTTGAAAGGCTCTTTCTGTCCAGATGATTATGCTACCCACCCAGAGGAGCACATGCCTCCTTCTGTTGCGATGCTACCTACCCAGAGGGGCACATGCCTCCTTTTTTGACATTTCTACCCACACATAGGTGCACATGCCTCCTTCTGCGATAATGCACCCTTGCAAATTAAAACAGTTGATGCAATTATGGGACAAACATATTGCCAAAGCATGAGGAAATCTGTCTGCTATACTAGTGATCAGTAGAAGCAGCCCCTGATTCAGAACAAATATATTCCAATTTTCATGCCCTGCAGGCTAAAGCTGCCTAGAGCCTTCTGTGCCACTGTTATGTATGTTAACTGTGTTTTCTGACAGGAGCAGAATATATCTTTTCTCATGTATCTATTCTTATGCAAATAAGTGGATCGAAAAATGTGCACACTCTGTTAGCCAATGGGCTTGTTGTATTATTGTTTCTGTTACTGTTTATAGTGTATATAAGTCCGAGTTTTGCCCCATCCAAACTGTGTTCAAACCCCACTAATAAAGAGCTGAATTTCACTACTTCATTCGTCTGCTTCTTCATTCCTTGAACACGAAAGCCACTGACTAAAATGAAAACATGTCAGATCAAAATCAGCTGGGTGAACCAAACAAAATGGCAGCTGCAGTCACAGTGCCCAAAATACAATGTGAAAGGATCTAAATAAACCCCTCACTTGTACTGACACTCAAAGAAATAATTAATCACTCGTACAGAAATAAATATTAATTTAAAATTAAACACACACAAAAAATGGTGGATGCAATTGCAATGCCCATCCCACCACCACTGGCCACCAGGAGTCGAGGAGAGTGGGATGTGGGGGAGAAGGATCCTTTAAAGCCTGTTTCCAACACAATCCCACCACCATTGGCCACCAGGAGCCGAGGAGAGTGGGATGGGGTGGGTAGGGAGAAGGATCCTTTAAAGCCCATTTTCACCCCATCCCACTGCTTCTGGCCACCAGGAACTGAGGAGAGTGGGATGGGGGGCAAGATCGGCTGGGCAAGAGAGCTTCTTTGGAAGCTGCCCTTCACCTGGATCCTAGCAGTTGGCAGCGGCCACCGAACCCCAACAGCATGGGGGGGGCAGTGAGGGCAGCTTTAAAAATAATCCTTTCCTGTCTCCAGCCACTGATCCTCTCTAGCCACCAAACTGCACCAGCGGCGGACTGTTACCAGCGTATAAAATGCACTCTGTTTTTCTGGTGCACTTTAAGGGGGAAAGGTGCATCTTATATGGTGGCAAATACAGTAATTAATCCCTCCTACAGAAATAATATTAATTTAAAATTTAAAGCCATTAAACAAAAATTAAGATTAATAATAAAAGAAATGTCCCCAAGCCACTGAGAGCAGCAAGGGACCCAAACCTCAAAGCTCTCGTTCAAGGAACTAGCAGCAGCTATGCTGAAGTCTCTGCCACTTTTATGAAAAGAGGCCTCTTACAGGGCAGGAGAAGACAGGCCTATATGGTGGCCTGTTGCTCCCCCTGCTCACCCCCCCTCACCCCCCCCTAGCCAATGAGCAGGGACGCTAGGTAGGTTATCACTTGTTCTCACCTGCCCAAGGTGGATAAAATCCCCCATTCAGCCAGGCTCCATTAGCAGCTGGATGTACAGGGGCCCATTATAAAAATGCATTAATATAATTTGGATTACATTTGACACCCTTTCCCCCTGGCAGACATCTGGGAATCCCAGATGGATTCAACCCTCCATCTCAGATTTTCAAGACTCCCTTTTCTGCTGTTAAATCCAGGTTTCATAACAAAACCAAAACACCTATATTTAAGCTACAGGGTGGGAAGTGGCACATAAATAAACTTCCTTCACCCTTCATTATCTTTCTTGTGCCATTCAATGTTCTTTAGTAACAGAAAACCAAACAGAAAACCCAACAGAAGTGAAATAGATTAATTTTTAAGAGATTTGTACATGCTACTCAGGGACTGCGGTGGCTCAAGTGGTTAAGACGCTGAACTTGCTGACTGGAAGGTCAGAGTTCGATTCCTGGGTACTGCATGACGGAGTGAGCTCCCGTCTCTGTCCCAGCTCTTGCCAACCTAGCAGTTTGAAAGCAAAAAATTGCAAGTACTGAAGATAAATAGGGACCACTTTGGTGTGAAAGTAAATGCAGTTCGGTGGCTAGAGAGGATCTGCAGATGCAGACAGCACTGGCTCTTTGACTATAAACAGAAATGAGCACTGAACCCTAGAGTTGGATATGATTGACTTTCGAGCAAGGGTGACCTTTACCTTTACATGCTTCTCTTCAACTTTGTCAGCATAAATCCATGGTCAGTTAGAATCACTGAAATTCACATTGTTCAAAATTCATCAGCTGATCCATTTGTTGGATTCAATTTTGAGTCGTCGTCATTGTAATAGATAGCTGACATTCAGAGATTCCTTCTTGAAAAAAACAAATCAAAACAAAAATGTACACTTTTGCCGAAGTACACTGTATTAGCAACCTGTATTCCATTGGGATAGAAGCAGTGGTGGACATCAGCTGGTTCGCACCAGTTCGCCAGAACTGGTAGCAGAAATTCTGGCTGGCCCCGCCCATCCAAGTTTTGAAATAAAGTAGTCCTAATTCAGGTGCAACGCAGGGCTTTCCTCCTGGCCACGGCCACCATACCACGCCCACAGAGTAGGTAGTAAAAAAAAATCATAAAAGTTAGAGTATACTATATAAGTCCAAATAAATCAGTTAAATCTTTCTCATCCAGCATTCTGATAAAGTCCTGTACTGGTTAATGAATTGTTACTTGCCCCTTTTGGTCTGGTGCTTCACACTGTATAGCATCATTTGTTATTTGCATGCTATCAGGTGATAACCAACTTATAGCAACCATAATAGAACTTTCAAGGTAAGGTGAGATATTTTAAAGAGTGGCTTTACCAATTACACACATCTCATGGGCTGCCCTGGCTGGTGGACATTGGCGAGGAAGGCACACCTGATGCCCACCACCAGGAAGAAGTGCTGGAGCCCAGGAAAGTCAAGCGGTGAAAAATGTAGGGAGCTTTGTGCCGTATTTTATTAAGTTTAATTGTGTTTTGGGGATGGGCGGGGGTATTTTGAGGAGGTCAGGAACGTTTTTTTTATTTTAATTTTCAATGCATTCCTATGGGAAAATTTGCTTTGGTTCACAATTGATCCAGTTTCCAACAAAACTGTTGGAACGGATCAAAATCGTGAACCAGGGTTTTACTGTAATTTTTGCTATAAAAAACATCCCAGAAAACACATTAGTTATGTTAGCCAAAGTTCCACTGTATTCCAATACCTGAAAGCACCCACCAAGAGAAGGCTCTCCCTTGCGTCTTTACCAAATGAGCTTGGGAGGGCCTTAAAAACATGGCTCTGCCACCAGGTGTGGCGGGCATCGGACATCCCACCCCTGCTGGCTCATCTTGCCCTGTCGTTAGTTTTTTACTGAGGGTCAGCTTTTATGGATATTTTAATTGTTTTAGTGTAGGTTTTATTGTATGGGATTTTTTAATTGATGTGAGCCGCCTTGATTCGCCAAGGTGAGTAAGGCGGCATATAAGTCCAAAATTAAATTTAAATTAAAGTAAAATTAGTGGAAACAAGAAAAAAAGCCTCCCCAGAGAATCTTAGAAGTTGAGAAGGCTCAGTTGCATTGATGCAATACTTCAGATTGGTTGGCAAGGACTGACTGCCTCTCTAAATTCTACATAAAACAAAAACTTTTGAGATTAATTTAGAGCTTCTTGCTTGAATTGAACTTAAAACAAATTTAAGAGGACCAGAACAAGGCTGCCCTTTTCATCCAGTGGTTAATGTACTATGCTTACAGATTTGCATCTTGTGTTTTTGCAAATTATTCATGTTCTTTGGCAATAGATAAAATAACTTCAAGGGCCTTGCCTCTGCTAACAATAATGGGATTTAAAAGAAAATATTTCCTCTCTTCAGTCTCCTCTTTTCCATTTAAAAAAGATTCACTACCCAGCAATTCATAAATATTAGCCATGTCAATTATATTAAGAAAAGTAATGCTGATTTTTTTAAAAAAGCATTCCAACTGAACACAAGAAGCATTGTTTGCATATCAGAAAAATTAATCTCTGTAGAAAAACATGAGAGCCTGCAATTCAGAAAGCAGAGAATTAGGACAGCCCAGCTGAGAATAATTTTCTAGCCAGTTAATTTAATTGCATAAATCATTCCTTTGTTAGCAATAAAGAGATATAATTAAAATGAGATTGCTTCTCATTCCTATTCTCTAGAAAATAAAAGAACTGATTTTGGGGCATGCACTGCCGAATACCACATTGGCAAATTACATGTACCCTTTCAGAAAATCTACATCATCTTGTGATAGTGTTGTGGAGAGGTTTAATTAATTATAGATATGCCATATGGTCTTAAAGAAACAATTTACTTAATGCCCATTGAAATGAAGTTTGCAAATGTGAATATACTTTAGCTAGAGAATGTTCTGTTTTCAATGAGCAGGTCAGGAGATTTAACTCGAGTTGCCAGGAAAGATAAAATAATTGGGAAGATGACATGAGATTTATGTACAGATTTGGACATTCAGCATGGTGTAGTGCAGGGGTTCCCAATCTAAGGCCTGCAGGCTAGATCTGGCCCATGGCACCATTCCAGGGGCATTTGAGAAACAAAATGACCACCGCTTTGAAGCTGTTGGGACAAAATGGCCACCCCCATCATGCAGACAGGCCAAAATGGCCATCCGGTCCTTGAAGCTGACTGAGAGAGTGTGACCCAGCCCTCAGCTTGAAAAGGTTGGAAACCCCTGGTGTAGTGAATAGAGTAACAGACTAGGATCAGAAGATGTGTTCCTGCTCAGCCATGAAAGCTCACTGATAAAACAGCTCCTTAAATATCACTTTTAAAGCCTAAGTAGGATTGCTATAAATTGATCCAGATTTGATGGCATATAACATGTACTGATTCAGGGCAAAGGTCCACCTCATCCAAAAATGCTCCTCCAGACAAACAGTTGTTCTTGTTCAGTCGCACAGTTGATTCCGACCCTTTGTAACCCTATGGACCAATTCCTGTCAGGCACCTCTGTCCTCCACCATCCTCCTCAACCCGCTCAGCTCTGTGCCCATTGTGTCTACAATACCATCTAGCTGTCTCATTTTCTGCCTCCCCCTTCTTCTTTTGCCCTCCACCAAGCATCAATGCTTTCTCAAGTGAATGCTCCTACAGACAGATAGTATCAACTCATATATAATCTGCTCAATTACAATGCTACAACATCTCATTTATTATATTAAATATGTTTATTTTTAAATATCTGATTCAATGCTTTATGCCTTGATTATGTGTATTCTTCATATTAAAAAGGATTTAAATTTATTTTGATTGTACTGTAGACTGAGGTTTTTATTTTTTGGCAAAGGTCTAATGTGCAAGATGCAGTGGCTAACAGACTCTTGACTTATATAAGTAACAACCTCTTACATTGCAGCCCTCTGTGGCTCCCAACATCTTCTCTAGTTGGTTCATCTTAGTCTCTTAGAACAGCTTTTTAGGGTGTAGAAGACCCAAACATTTAAGACAATGTAGTCTTTTTAAAAACAGTAGCTCTTCCTGCCTTCAAGAAACAAGAAGGAGAAAAAAACACCAACAAAAATGAAATTATAGAGTTTACTACCATCTTTTACAAAACTACAGTATGCATGTTTATTGAAATACAAGGACAAATAGATATTCAATTCGACATTGGATATGTAAGTGAACAATTGCTGAACAAGTCAGCGTAACATTTGAGTCCAAAGGCAGACACTTCTGTAAACGTAAAGGAGCTGATGAAAGTAAAGTCAATTGTTCCAGAACACCTGGAGATTATTCAAAATCACAACAGAATCTATAGCATAGATCAGTGATGGTGAACCTTGGCACTCCAGGTGTTCCTGAACTTCAATTCCCAGAAGCCCTGATCAGCAGGAGTACTGACTTGGGCTTATGTTAATTTAAGTCCAAGAACACCTGGAGTGAAATGGTTCTCCATCACTGCCATAGATCAAAAAAGATACCACTAAGTCAGGGGTGCCCAAACTTTTCAGGCTGCAGGCCGGTTACGTGGTTCAGGGAGCCAGACACTATGGCCCGGGCAGGGGCTGGATCCGGTCCCTGATATCAATTAATCCTGTCCATGAATTAGTGTTGGGGAAAGTTATTAGAGCAACATGGCTTATTTCAGTTAATGGAGGTCTCATCCCCTCCAAAAGAAGAAAAACATTATATTGTATGTCAAGAGTAGCAACATAAGCAGACAGCAAAAGGATGCAAGAAAATATGTCAATAAGATTTGAACTGCAGATTACTAACCTTAAGTCAACAGTAAAACATTATTTAAATATACCAGAAGGAAAGAAGGTATGGAGGCATTTGAATCCTTGGCAAAGAAGCGAGTTAAAGGTGTGCTAAGTAGGACAGAGAGACTTGAGAAAGGCTGAATCAATTCCTTTCTTTTGTTTCCATGTAGAAGACTTACAGCTCTCATATGTGCCTGAAAACACTTTACAGCCAAGGGAATCCTACAAACAGCAGATGTGAGGGGAAAAGAAAGGAATTCGCTTATGAAAGGTTTAGTGTATGGGACCAAAGACACCAGGACAGCCGAAGAGCTGGCTTAACACAACTTTATTACATGCTGGTCAGAGGGAACATGTGGTAATGGCGGACGAACAGTTCAATATATACAGTGGCTATACATTTGAATGTGGCTCCTTGACAGTCCATTGGCTACTGTCCGCGTGACGTCATTTCAGGTCACGCCCTTCTTGTCCAGGTGAAGGTGGTGGCGGGAATCCTCCCGCGCTGTTGCTCTTAGGTGAGTTTGGACCAATGAGCTGGGACGCTCGCTATTGCCATCTAGTGGTCACTAGCTCGCGTCCTATTAAGGTTACAGTGATGCAGCTGAGGTTACAATGTTACATATGGAATAGGTTGCATTGGATACACATGGATAGATACATTGTTTAAAGGCACATGCTTTAGAACACAACATCCCTCCCCCCTAGGATGAGACGAAGTCTCTTAACCAAGATGGTTTCTTGCACTCGCGTTTGGGCCGCGTTGTGGGTTGGCCCCCCCGGGGGCCGCTCCCGCTTCCTTGTTCCCTGGACCCTTGTCCTGTAGTGGGAGAGGGAGACTCGTTAGTGGCTTGCCGCGGTTTTGCGGCTTTCGGGGAAAGGGTAGATTCCGTTGTGGGCGAACCGGGGGCACCAGGGGCTAACGTAAAACCCCTCTTCTCGCTTGGATGGGTGGGGGACCACTCCGAAAAAAACCCCCGGTTCTGTAACTCAAAATTAAACTCTGTTGGGGGATCCCGCGGGATATCTATGAGGATGAATTCTTCCTCCTCCCCCCTTGGTGGGGACTCTGGACCCCCCTCTCCTCCCCCTTGGGCTAAACGGGTGGGGGAGAACCCTAACGCTGACTTCGGCTCCGCGCTTTCAGCGCCCTGCTTTCCCGGGACCCGGTTTCGTAGCTGGTCCGCGTGCCGCCGCCAGAGTAGACCTGTGTTGGTCTCCACGCGGTACGACACGGGACCGGTCTGCTCCATGACAACCCCCGGTACCCAGGCTGGCCCCGCGCTGGCGTAGTTCCTGCAGTGCACGGGGGCGCCTACGCTAAAACTCTTTGTGGCCTCTAGCCCGATGTTCCTCCCCTTGTCTTCTACTCTCGTGGGGTCTAGCCTAGTGAGAATGGTGGTTAGTTTCCTGCGCATTAAGAGCTCCGCGGGGGAGTACCCTGACGCCAACGGGGTCACCCTGTACCCTAGCAGAAACTGACACACTTGCAGGTTGAGGTCCCCGGGGCCCATGCGCCGCAGCGCGTCCTTCGTGGTGCGTACGAGGCGCTCCACTTGGCCATTGGTGGCCGGATGGAAAGGGGCGGAGGTGATGTGCCGGATGGCGTTAATTTCTGTGAATGCCCTGAACTCAGCGGACGTGAAGCAACTAGCGTTATCGCTAATCAGAGTGTCGGGTATGCCGAACGTGGAAAAAATTCTCCGCAAATGCTTTATTGTCGCGGACGAGGAGGTGCTCGAGACTGGGATGACCTCCAACCACTTAGAGAAAGCGTCCACAACAAGGAGAAACAGAGTTCCTCGGAACGGGCCCGCGAAATCTATGTGTATCCGGGACCACGGCCCCTTAGCCGCGTACCACTCCCTGTGGGGAAGACGGGCCTCCTCCGGTCTGGAGCATTGGCAACTCTCACAAGTGCCGACCATGTGCTCGATGTCGGCGTCTAACTGGGGCCACCAAAAGTAACTACGGGCCAGCGCTTTGGAGCGCACAATTCCGGGGTGGCTGACGTGCAGCAGTTTAAGCACCCGCGGCCGAAGGGATGTAGGGATCACTACCCGCTGCCCCCACAAGAGACACCCCCTCTCTAGGGACAGTTCCAGCTTCTTTCTGAAAAATGGGGCGAATTCCTCTGCTGGGGACGACGCTGGCCACCCTTTCTGTACCCAGGAGCTAACCGCCGCCAACATCTTGTCCTTGCCTGTCGCTTTAGCGATGTCGGCGGGCAGTATGGGGGAATTATCCAAAACCTCAATCATGAGCACCTGGCGGTCTCGCCCCTCCCCGCCCACGTGGTTGTGCTCCTGGGGAAGGGGGGACCTCGACAGAGCGTCCGCATGGCTAATCTCTTTTCCGGGCCGGTACACCAACGCGTGCTGGTAGGCGTTGAGAAAAATGGCCCACCTAAGCATCCTCGGGGACAGAATCTGTGGCGTGGATCTGCGGTGAAAATGCCTAGCAGGGGCTTGTGGTCGGTCACGATAGTGAAGGGGCGGCCATAAAGAAAACCGTGAATTTTTTTGGTCCCTGCAATTATCGCCAGTGCTTCCCTGTCTGTCTGGGCGTAATTCCTCTCCTCTTGGGACAGGGACCTGGAGTAAAACGCAATTGGGGCCTCCCTCCCGTTTTCCAACACGTGGCATAACACTGCCCCCACCCCCACCGGGGATGCATCACAGATCAGTACTACCGGCCGTTTGGGGTCGAAATGGGTCAGGATGGCGTCAGACGCCAGGAGTTGTTTCAGTTCCGTGAATGCCCTCTCCTGGTCATCGCCCCACTTCCATGCCGCATCTTTCTTGAGCAACTTGTGAAGCGGCTCGGCCACCGCAGCCTTCCGTGGAAGGAAGGAGTGGTAGAAATTTAAGAGCCCTAGGAACGACTTGCAACTCGGGCTTGGATGTGGGGCGAGGGGCTTTCTTAATGGCGGCCACCTTGGATTTGGACGGTTTGATCCCCTCGGGTGTTACTCGGAACCCTAAGAACTCAACCTCCTTTGCAAAGAAGACGCATTTGTCTTTTCGCAACCTCAACCCCGCCTGTTCGAATGCCGCCAGAACCTTGTTTAGCCTTTCAGCCAACTCAACCTCGCTCCCCCCCGTTATCAATACATCATCAAAATATGGCAAAACGCCGTCCAGCCCTTTGAGGAGGCATTCCACGAGCGACTGGAAAATTCCAGGCGCCAAGTTCACGCCGAATTGGAGGCGCGTCACCTGGAACGCCCCCTTATGCATGACTATGGTCTGTGCAGCAGCTGCGGCAGGGGTTACCATGAGTTGCTGATAGGCCTGTGCCAGGTCGAGTTTAGCGAAACACTTTCCCCCATGTAACCTGGCTAGCAAATGGCTGACCACCGGCACCGGATATGCATTAGGGCGGATTGCCTTATTAATGGTGCACTTATAATCGGCGCAAATGCGAACCTCCCCATTGGCCTTCAATGCCGTGACAATTGGAGTTTCCCACTCTGCAGAATCAACAGGAACAAGAATCCCCTGGCCCACTAATTTGTCCAGTTCCGCCTCTATTTTGTCCTTTAGTGCAAAAGGCACTCTGCGTGGTTTGAGTCTTATTGGGCTGACCTCCGGGTCCAGGTCGAAAGTTACTGGGGGTCCATTGAATTTCCCAAGTCCCTTTTTGAAGACTTCGGGGTGTGCGTCGCACACCTCCTGTATTGGGTCAGACCCAACGGGGTGCACCCCCCCAATAAACAAACCCAGGGGCTGAAAGCATTGAGTCCCGAGGAGGCTGCAATTACCCCCCTTAAGAACGACTAGGGGTAGTTCCGCGGCGTGCCGCTTATACTGGACCTGGAATTTCCCAACCCCCAACACCGGGATACTGTTCCCTTGCACATCCCGAAGCGTGGACCTCAATGCTTTGAGCTTGGGCCATACGCGGGGGGCAATTCTCAAGAACTCCCTCTGGGAAATGATAGAATATGAGGAGCCAGAGTCAATCTCCATCCTAACAGGGGGCCCTTGCACCAGTACCTCAACAAAATAACGGGGGTGTCCCATGGACACGCTGAAAACAGGGGCGTCGTCGTCGCTGTCGTCAGAGATGCGGCCCACGCCATCCTGCTTCCTCGTGGGCCGGGCGCCGTCCTTGTGTCTCGTCGAGCGGTCTGGCCTCTCTGCGCGGTCGGGCGAACTCCTCCGGTCCTTGCGCCGTTGTCTGCAGACTTTGGCGATGTGCCCGCGTCGTCCACAGTTGTGGCACTCAGCTTTTCTGAAGGGGCACCTGGCGCGGTCGTGAGCCGCCCCGCAGCCGTCGCAGCGCCGGCCCTCCTTCCGGACACTCCGGACGTCCTCGTCGTCGCTGCTTTTGGCGGACGATTTCGAAATTCGCCGGGCTGCGTGCACCGAACTCTCTGTTTTGTCGGCCTTCGGGCGCCAGTCCTGGAGCTCTTGTACCCCGGCTTTCGTGGCTTCCGCGGCCTGAGCCGCTTTCAGGACCTCCTGCAATGTGGGGGGCGGCTCCTGATTCATCAGCGTGCGCTGGATCTCGGCATCCTTCAGGCCGCATAGCACGCAGTCTCTGAGGGTGACTTCCAAGTTCTCCCATTTGCATGGGCCGGCAGCCAGACGCAGGGCCGCTACGAAGGCAGCGACCGACTCACCAGGCGCTTGGACTCGCCTCCAAAACGCGCTCCGAGCAGGAAACATCGCTACCGAGGGCCGGAAATGGTCTCGCAACACCGTCAGGAGCTCTTTTGCCTTGAATTCAGCCGCCTTTTTGGGTGTGATGAGGTCAATCAACACCCTCTTGCCGTCGTGCCCGAGCATTCTGGTGAGGATGGCTCTCTTCTTTGCCTCGTCCTTGTCCTCGAACTCCACCAGCGCGCCTTGGAAGTCCATTTCGAAAAGTTCCCAGTCTTGCGGTTTCTTGATGTCGAAACCGGCGTATGTCTTGGTCCCGTGGGCAGCCATTATCCCATCCTCGTCGCCAATTTAGTGTATGGGACCAAAGACACCAGGACAGCCGAAGAGCTGGCTTAACACAACTTTATTACATGCTGGTCAGAGGGAACATGTGGTAATGGCAGACGAACAGCTCAATATATACAGTGGCTATACATTTGAATGTGGCTCCTTGACAGTCCATTGGCTACTGTCCGCGTGACGTCATTTCAGGTCACGCCCTTCTTGTCCAGGTGAAGGTGGTGGCGGGAATCCTCCCGCGCTGTTGCTCTTAGGTGAGTTTGGACCAATGAGCTGGGACGCTCGCTATTGCCATCTAGTGGTCACTAGCTCGCGTCCTATTAAGGTTACAGTGATGCAGCTGAGGTTACAATGTTACATATGGAATAGGTTGCATTGGATACACATGGATAGATACATTGTTTAAAGGCACATGCTTTAGAACACAACAAAAGGTGAAATAACGAAACTCCATTTTTGACTGTCAAAAATAAAGATTTCCCACTCTAATAATTTGTTTTCCTCTGCCCCCTCACGACAACGTGCACAAGCAGTATACATTCTCACAAGCATATAAGCCTAACATGCATCACCAAACTTCCCCATGAACACGAGTAGCGCGGAAGATCCAGCAAACCTAGAGTGCAATGGTTCCCCATCACTGCCATAGATCAAAAAAGATACCACTAAGTCAGGGGTGCCCAAACTTTTCGGGCCGCAGGCCGGTCACGTGGTTCAGGGGGCTGGATCCGGTTCCTGAAAGCTCCCTGCCTTTCTGGCATTATTTTTCATTGCTTATTGGTCATGATTCCATCTCGGCCAGAGGGTTCTGAATCTAAGTAAATCAAATAATACAAAAACATTTTCTTTTAAGGTATTTGACTAACATGTGTTTCCAGGGCATCTGTACCCACCCATTGAGGGTGCTCCAGACTTTGGACTTCATGTATTTCAGGTAGGGGGGGGGGGGGCTGCAAGGGTTTAGTGTATGAGAACCAAGACAATAGAAACAGCCGAAGGGTTGGCTTAACACATCTTTATTGCATGATGGTCCGGGGGAACATGTGGTAATGGTGGATGAACAGCTCAATATATACTGTGACTATACATTTGAAAGTGGCTCCTCGATAGCCCATTGGCTACTGTCTGCGTGACGTCATTCCCCGTCACGCCCTTCTTGTCCAGGTGAGGTGGTGGCGGGAATCTTCCCGCGCTGTAGTTGTTTGGGGAATTGGAACCATGTGAGCTGGGCACTCGCTATTGCCCCCTAGAGGTCACTAGCTCGCGTCCTGATACAGAAGGTTACAGTGTTACAGCTGGTGGTTATTATATCCACTCATTCGAGTGTTACATTACTTAAAGGTATAACATTTCAGACACAACATCCCTCCCCCCTAGGATGAGACGAAGTCTTTCATCCAATATGGTTTATTGCAAGCGCGTTTTGGGCGCAAGGCTGGCTGGCTTGTCCCGGGGGCGCTATTGCTTCTGTGTTCCCTGGTCTCTTGTCCTGCAATGGGAGAGGGAGACTCGTTAACGACTTGCCGCGGCTTTTGGGGTAGGGGTAAACTCCATTGTGGGAAAACCGGGGGCACTGGGGGCTAACGAAAAACCCCGCTTCTCACTTGGATAGGTGGGGGACCACTCCGAAAAAACCCCCAAGTTTTGTAACTCAAACTCAAATTCATCTACTGGGGTATCTGTGGGGGTATCCCTCAGGATATCTATGGGGACAAACTTATTCCCTCCCCCCCTGGTGGGGGCCCTTCCCCCCTTGGTGGGGACCACTGGCCCCCCTCTCCTCCCCCTTGGGCTGAACGGGTGGGGGAGAACCCTAACGTTGAATCCTGTTCTGCGCTGTCCGCGCTCTGGTTTCCGGAGACCCAGCGCCGGAGTTGGTCTGCGTGCCGCCTCCAGAGTAGACCTGTCCTGGTCTCTACGCAATACGACACGGGACCTGTCTGCCCAATGACTATGCCCGGAACCCAGGCTGGCCCTGCGCTAGCGTAGTTTCTGCAATGAACCGGGGCGCCTATTTCGAAACTCTTCGTGCCCGCTAACCCGATGTTCCTCCCAGTGTCCTCCACCCTCATAGGGTCTAGCCTTGTCAGTATCGTAGTCAGCTTTCTGCGCATTGGGAGCTCCGCGGGCGAGTATCCTGACGCTAGGGGGGTCACCCTGTATCCCAGCAAAAACTGACACAACTGCAGGTTTAAATCCCCAGGGCCCATGCGCCTCAGCGCGTCTTTGGTGGTACGCATGAGGCGTTCTACCTGGCCATTCATCGCCGGGTGGAAGGGTGCGGAGGTGATGTGCCGGATGGCGTTGATGTCGGTGAATGCCCTGAATTCGGTGGACGTGAAACAACTAGCGTTATCACTAATAAGGGTGTCGGGTATACCGAACGTGCTGAACACCCTGCGCAATTGTTTAATTGTTGCGGCTGAGGAGGTGTTCGCAACTGGGATAACCTCCAACCACTTGGAGTAAGCATCCACTATGAGGAGAAAAAGCGATCCTCTGAAAGGGCCCGCAAAGTCAATGTGTACGCGGGACCACGGCCCATTTGCCGCATCCCATTCCCTGTGCGGAAGTCGGGCCTCTTCGGGCCGGGAGCTTTGGCAACTCTCGCAAGTGCCCACCATGTGCTCGATATCGGCGTCCAACTGGGGCCACCAGAAGTAGCTCCTGGCCAATGCCTTGGAGCGGACAATTCCAGGGTGGCTGACGTGCAGCAGTTTAAGCACCCTAGCTCTCAGGGATTCAGGGACGATTACCCGCTGGCCCCACAGGAGGCACCCCCTCTCCAAAGACAGTTCTAGCTTTTTCCTAAAAAATGGGGTGAACTCCGCCACCAGGGAGGACGTCGGCCACCCTTTCTGCACCCAAGAACTGACCAGGGCCAACGTCTTGTCCTTGCCTGTCGCCTTGGCGATCTCTGTGGGCACTATGGGGGGTGAATCTAAGACCTCTATCATGAGCACTTGGTGGTCTTGTTCCACCTCACACACGTGGCTGCTTGTGTGGGGGAGGGGTGACCTCGACAGGGCGTCAACGTGGCTTATGTCCTTTCCAGGGCGATACACCAGCGCGTTCTGGTATGCGTTTAAAAAAATGGCCCACCTGAGCATCCTAGGGGACAGGATCTGTGGCGTGGGCTTGTCTGCAGTAAAAATGCCTAGCAGGGGCTTGTGGTCAGTCACAATGGTAAAGGGGTGGCCATAGAGGAAGTCGTGGAACTTTTTGGTCCCAGCAATTATCGCTAACGCCTCCCTGTCGGTCTGTGCGTAGTTTCGCTCTGCCTTAGACAGGGACCTGGAGTAGAATGCCACCGGGGCCTCCCGCCCATTTTCCAACACGTGGCACAGAACCGCCCCCACCCCCACTGGGGATGCATCACATATCAGAACCACTGGTCTCTTGGGGTCAAAATAGGTTAATATGGCGTCTGAGGATAAGAGTTGCTTTAGCTCATTGAATGCCCTCTCCTGGCTCTCGCCCCATTTCCACGCCTCGTCCTTTTTTAGTAACTTATGAAGCGGCTCTGCTACCGATGCCTTCCGAGGCAGGAAGGAATGGTAGAAGTTTACGAGCCCCAGGAACGACTGCAATTCGGACTTGGAGGTGGGGCGAGGGGCATTTTGAACAGCGGTCACCTTTGATTTGGAGGGTTTGATGCCTGCAGGGGTTACCCGGAAACCCAAGAACTCAACCTCTTTTGCGAAGAAGACGTATTTGTCTTTCCGCAGCCTCAACCCCGCCTTTTCAAATACCGTCAGTACTTTGTCTAGCCTCTCAGCCAATTCTGACTCGCTCCCCCCCGTTATCAACACGTCATCAAAGTATGGTAAGACCCCCTCCAGACCCTTTAAGAGGCGTTCCACGAGCGATTGGAAGATGCCTGGCACCGAGTTCACACCAAACTGTAGGCGCGTCACCTGGAACGCCCCCTCATGAGTGACTATTGTCTGCGCAGCAGCTGCAGCTGGGGTTACCGAGAGCTGCTGGTATGCCTGCGCCAGGTCAAGCTTTGCGAAACACTTTCCCCCATGTAACCTGGCCAACAGGTGGCTGACTACCGGCACCGGATACGCATTTGGGCGTATCGCCTTATTAATGGTACATTTGTAATCAGTGCATATCCGAACCTCCCCATTGGCCTTCAGCGCTGTTACAATCGGAGTTTCCCACTCCGCGGAATCAACAGGAACAAGGATCCCCTGGCCCACCAATTTGTCCAGTTCCGCCTCTATCTTGTCCTTGAGTGCAAAAGGCACTCTGCGCGTTTTGAGTCTTATTGGGCGGACCTCCGGGTCCAGGTCGAACGCAACTGGGGGTCCCTTGAATTTTCCGAGTCCCTTCTTGAACACTTCGGGATGCGCATCACACACCTCCTGTATTGGGTCAGTCCCAATGGCATGCACCCCCCCCCCAATGAACAAACCCAGGGGCTTAAACCATTGAGTCCCGAGGAGGCAACAACTCCCCCCCTTGAGAACAACCAGGGGAAGTTCCGCGGCGCGTTGCTTGTATTGGACCTTGAATTTTCCAACCCCCAACACTGGAATGCTATTACCCTGCATGTCCCGCAGCGTAGACCTCAGTGCTCTGAGCTTGGGCCGCACGTTGGGGGAAATTCCCAAAAACTCCCTCTGGGAAATGATTGAATATGAGGAACCCGAGTCTATCTCCATCTTAACGGGGGCCCCTTGCACCAGTACCTCAACAAAATAACGGGGGTGTCCTAAGGACACGCTGTGGACTGCAGTGTCGTCGTCGCTGTCGTCGGAGATGTGGCCCACGCCGTCCTGCTTCCCCGAGGGCCGGATGCCTTCCTGGATCCTCGGTGAGCGGTCTGTCGAGCCTTTCTGGTCTCTGCGCCGCCGTCTGCAAACCTTGGCTATGTGCCCTCAACGCCCACAGTTGTGGCACTCGGCCTTCCGGAAAGGGCACTTGATGCGGTCATGGGCCGCCCCGCAGCCATCGCAGCGTCGGCCATCCTTCCGCACCTTCTGGACGTCCTCGCTGCTCTCCGTGGAGGAGTGTGGCGCCCGCCTGGCCGCTTGCACCGAGCCCGCTGCCTTGTCAGGTTGTGGGGGCCTTGCTCTGAACCCCTTAACCCCGGCTCTCATGGCTTCTGCCGCCTGCGCCTCCTTCACGACCTCGTGCAGCGTCGGGGGCGGCTCCTGGTTCATCAGCTTTCGCTGGACCTCCTCGTCCCACAGGCCGCACAGCATGCAGTCCCTGAGGGCGATTTCCAGGTTCTCCCATTTGCATGGGCCGGCGGCCAACCGGAGGGCCGCTGCAAAGGCAGCCACGGACTCACCAGGTGCCTGGACTCTCTTCCAGAACGCGTCCCGAGCCAAAAACATCGAAACCGAGGGCTGGAAATGGTCGCGCATCGCTTTCAGGAGCTGCTTGACCGGCACTTCGTTCACCTTCTTCGGAGACACCAGGTCCACCAATAACTTCATGGCGGGGAACCCGAGCATTCGGATGAGAATGGCCCTCTTCTTCCCCTCGTCTGAGATATCGGACACCATCAGTGCGCTTTGGAAGTCCATTTCAAAGAGCTCCCATTCTTCCGGTTTGTTGATGTTGAAACCGGCCTGCGTTGTCTTGATTCCGTGGGGATCCATTATCCCACCTTCGTCGCCAGTTTAGTGTATGAGAACCAAGACAATAGAAACAGCCGAAGGGTTGGCTTAACACATCTTTATTGCATGATGGTCCGGGGGAATATGTGGTAATGGTGGATGAACAGCTCAATATATACTGTGACTATACATTTGAAAGTGGCTCCTCGATAGCCCATTGGCTACTGTCTGCGTGACGTCATTCCCCGTCACGCCCTTCTTGTCCAGGTGAGGTGGTGGCGGGAATCTTCCCGCGCTGTAGTTGTTTGGGGAATTGGAACCATGTGAGCTGGGCGCTCGCTATTGCCCCCTAGAGGTCACTAGCTCGCGTCCTGATACAGAAGGTTACAGTGTTACAGCTGGTGGTTATTATATCCACTCATTCGAGTGTTACATTACTTAAAGCTATAACATTTCAGACACAACAAAGGGGCACCCCGAGAATATCACTTATTAAGAAACTAAAATGTAGCTGGCAACAAGAACTCAACTTAAGAGCTTTGCAAGAACTCAAATCATAGATCTCTGCATACTGGGGAGGGGGTGGGGAACTGGATATCCACTGGTAGGGTGGAAGGGGAAAATGCATGCTGAAAAAACAATCAGGTTGCTAGACTCCACCTGGGTTTAAGAGCAGTGTGTGAGAGAGAGAGTGAGAGAGAGAGAGAGAGACAGACAGACAGATAGACAGACAGAGGGAGAGGGAGATTCTGCCAGCTAAGTAATGCTCAGTTTTAGGAATGATTTTTTCCAAAAGACTTACTTAAATGAGGTATCTGTGATTTTAAGAAGACACACATAGGAAAAGCCATTCCATTTGGGCTGGCAGAGAGGAACCATAGGAAAAAATGACTTCAAAAAGAAACAAATGGAAGATTTTGGCAGGACCTCTTTAGTGTATGAGACCAAAGACACCAGGACAGCCGAAGAGCTGGCTTAACACAACTTTATTACATGCTGGTCAGAGGGAACATGTGGTAATGGCGGACGAACAGCTCAATATATACAGTGGCTATACATTTGAATGTGGCTCCTTGACAGTCCATTGGCTACTGTCCGCGTGACATCATTTCAGGTCACGCCCTTCTTGTCCAGGTGAAGGTGGTGGCGGGAATCCTCCCGCGCTGTTGCTCTTAGGTGAGTTTGGACCAATGAGCTGGGACGCTCGCTATTGCCATCTAGTGGTCACTAGCTCGCGTCCTATTAAGGTTACAGTGATGCAGCTGAGGTTACAATGTTACACATGGAATAGGTTGCATTGGATACACATGGATAGATACATTGTTTAAAGGCACATGCTTTAGAACACAACAACCTCCCACTACTTAGATCTCCATTCAGCTCACCATGACTCCCACGCAGCCCCTGAGAAACAATATTGATAAAACTGTCACAGAAAGCCAGATAAAATATTAATGAAGTCTAGCAAGAGCAGACTCACAACGTTGTATGTGTTTTATGCCTAGGTTGAAAAAGAAGCAGACAGGAAGATAAACACCTCCCTCCTTTTAATCTATTTGCAGTTTATGGTTAAAATCTTTACTTTCCTGCTATACTATAAAGCAGAGGTTCACAACGTTTTTCTGCCAGGGACCAGACCCGGCCCTGACACTCCCCGCCAGGAGCTAGAGGTGTGGTTGCTTCCTGGACTTATGTTTTCATTGTCTCTGGCAGTAGTGGGAATCGCATCATCTTTCCAGCTTTTTGCACAGCCTCCGCCATTCCCCACCCCATGGGCTTTTTTCAACAAGTACCTGGTGAGTTTCAGCTGCTAGAAAGCGCTGCTGGGTGACTTCCTGGTTCTGTGCTGGGAACCCAGTTACTGACGCAATCTCCGCCCAGCACCAGATATTGCCCAGCAGTGCTTTCTAGCAGCCGAAACTCAGCAGGTACATGGCGAAAAAAGCCCAAAATGGAGCGATGATGCTCTGAAAAGCCTCCTGCCACCATGGGAGAAGCAGAGGCTGTCCAAAGCCCCAGAAAAACCACACAATTCCCACCACCACTGCAGTAAGTGACATATCACAACTTCCAGCAGTGGCGGGAGGGGGGGGGGCACAGGTCTAGAGGTGCCCAGGTTCTCACTGAGGGTCAGAATAATAAGATGCATGGGCTGGATTCGGCCCATGGACCAGGGGTTGCAAAGCCCTGCTTTAAAGCCCTAAAAACTCCACCATGAAATAGTGGAATCAGAGGAGTATGTGATAAATGTATGGTAATGCACAATGAAATAAAAAGTCCTAACTTCACAATCACAATGCCAATGTCTGACCTAGTGGGGACTGGACAGAACAGAGACTGTGAAGCGGCACTGTGTAAAGCAGTGTGAGAAAGGAGAAATGAAAACGGCTGAACATGAACCTTTATACTGAGCTGAGCCACATGTGAGAATTGTCCAAGAATGGTTGCTTATAGTATTCTAAGAAATCCTGAGTGGATTTTCTGTTGGATCTGGGCCGCAAAGCGGGTTGCGCAAGCTGGATCGGAACCGCGAAGCGGCTGTTGGGTCCCGGAGGAGACTGGTCAAGCAATGAGACACGAGGCAAGATGGAGCGAAGACCAGTGATTTAATGAAGACCAATCATCAGTATTTATCATGTTTTAGGCTGCATGTAAAAGCATTGCGATACTGCAGGTTTCACACATAATGTTTACACAAGTTAATTGGGGAAGTCTCCAGGCCAAGTTTACCCTTTCAGCACTGTGGATTTTGAAATGGAGAAGGCTTGAAATATTCCTACAACATGGTGATCCAGCTTGCAAGAGGCTTTCACAGTGCTGGGACCGAGCAGAGGCGGCTCAGAGTAGCAGAGGCAAAGCACAGCCGCCGCCACCACTGACGTTAGAATGGTGAGCAATCAGAGGAGCCCACCTCCAGCCCCCGCAGCTGCATGTCAGGGGCTGGACCGGCCTGCGGAAAAAAGTTTGGCCACCACTGGCTTAGGGCAGTGATTGGGAACCATTTGGAGACCAAGTGCTCAAACTCAACAGGCTGCTGTCTGCACTGCAGAGAGGCAGGGTGAACTCTGTGCTGGGGGAGGGAGGAAGCGCTCCCATTGGGCTGCTGAGTAGAGGGGTGGTGCAAACTCTGTGCTGGGTCAATGGCTCGCATGCCCACAAAGAGGGCTCTGAGTACCGCCTCTGGCATGCATGCCATAGGTTCTTCATCACTGGTTTAGGACTACAAATTATCCATATGCATTTTAAGTAAATCCACTGAATTACATCAAAAGCTTCTTTTTCATTATATATAGGCAACAGGAACATGCACAGCATATTTTTAGAGTAGATCTTGTGACATGAAGTTGTCGCTATGTTCAAAGCAGCTTTCTGAAGAGTGTCAAGAGGCAGAGGTACACCTTGGTTCTGACAGATTTATGACTTTAAAAATATCCACTCAGCTCTAGCAATGCACATTCCAGTGTACAACAGTGTCACCCAGTGGATAAACACAGTCTCTTACAGACATGCTTCTTTATGCTATATCGGGCAAGAAGAGGCAGAAGAAGAAAAAATGAAAGAGAATATACATGGCAATGATGAATTGCTCAGTAGAGAAGAAGGTTCCGAGTACAGTGGTACCCTGCATAATGAACACTTCGTATAATGAAAAAATTGTATAATGAAGCGTTTTTGAGCTATTGGCAATACCCCGCATAGCAAGAAAAAAAATTGCTATATGGGGTATACCTCACGTTACAAACTTTTCCCCCTGTTGTATGGTGTATTGCCATTAGTGATTCACATAACAAAAAAAATTGTATAATGAAGTGCTCCATGGAACAGAGCTTTTTCATTATATGGGGTTCTACTGTATCTTCCTATGTTGGCAAATGAAAAGGATCTGAGGGACAGTTGACTGGATACATCTTTGTATAAATGCAATAGAGAAGATGGGGTACTGGCAAAATTAGCCAGCTTGGTATCGTCATTGACTGCAACTCATAATCGAGACTGCATTTTCCCCCTGAAGCAGGGAAAATGTCATTGGCATGAATTTGTTTAAGGTGGATCCCAGCTTGCCATGAAGTGACCCACACACTATGATCACGGAGCCATCCCCTGTGACACACATGAAATGAGATATGCAGGACTCAACACTGGGACTGCAATGGATTGCCTCAGCCTATTCTAGAAAAAGCTCTGCACTGGTGTGAAATTCCAAGCCTGCAATATACAGAAACCACAAAGGAGAACACTTCATATAGGACCCTGGTGTCTAACCTTCGCACTCCAGGTGTTCTTGGACTTCAATTACTAGAAGCCCAAATCGACACGCTTGCTGATCAGTGCTTCTAGGAATTGAAGTTCCATGACAGCTGGAGTGCCAAAGTTCGCCATCACTGATATAGGATATCCTCCACTAAATAAAAAGAAATATCATAATTAAGAATGGGACTACACAGCAAAAGAAATGCAAATTAATTCACTTTATCTCTCTATGAAATCACTCTAGGGCAGTGATGGCGAATCTTGGCACTCCTGGTGTTCTTGAACTTCAATTCCCAGAAGCCCTTATCAGCAGGAGTGCTGACTTGGGCTTCTGGTAATTGAAGTCTAAGAACACCTAAAGTGCCAAGGTTTGCCATCACTGATCTACAACATTTGGTTCTCTTCGATACAGCTGGCCACACAGGCAGAGGAGAAAAATCTCTTTAATTGCAGTTCTATTTGAAGCACCTGTAGAATCACGCGATCACAGAACAATTGAGTTGGAAGGGGTCTCTGAGGCTGTCAAGTTCAACCTCTTGCTCAACGCAGGAATCCAAATCAAAGCATAATCTGACAGATGGTTGCCCAATTTTTTCTTGAATGCCTCATGTGTTGGAGCATTTGCTAGGTGGTCTAGTTCAAAAGAACTCCATTGAGAAGAAATGAGTGATTATTTCCTCAATCACTTGTTTCCTCAGGTTATCTTGCTCACAGTAGAGCTAGTTAAATTATAAAAATATTTTTAAAAATAAATAGGTGAAGCACGGCTTTGCAGAGAAAGATGAGTACTTGGCATGAAGTCAAGCCATACAGCACCAAATGTGAAATTGGCAGCCCTGAGAAGGCTGTGAGCATACCCATGTGCAGCAGACGTAGAGGAACTGACACACAATTACATCTAGAAGCAGAGGAATGGAAACTCCTGATTTCTTTTTGGTTTTTTAATTTAATTTAATTGTCACATTTATATACCGCTCACTCGGCCAAAGCCAACTCAGGGCGGTTCACAATAAAAATTAAAAAACACATGTTAAAAACAGTTAAAACTACCCACCCCCTAAAAACAAGGGCTGCAGGATCCAAAGGCACCATGGGGAAGAGTTCTTCTACACCAACCACCCAATGGAGGTTACCCTTCCACCTGCACCCCACACTTGACCCGCCAGCCAGGTTTTAAGTTCTTTTCTAAAAGGCAGCAATTCCGTCCGGAGACGTAGCTCTGTTGGCAGGAGGTTCCAGAGGGCCAGTGCAGACACGGAGAAGGCTCTCCTCCTTGTGCCAGAGAGGCGAGCCCCTCTGGCTGATGGAACAATTAGAGAGCCTCTCCGGTCCGCTCTGGTTGGACGGACAGACGTCCTCAGGGCGATGCGGTCTCTTAGGTAACCCGGCCCACTACCATATAGGGCTTTAAAGGTCAAAACCAGCACCTTGAATTGCACCCGGAGACAAACTGGCAACCAGTGCAGCTCCCGGTGCAGTGGCAAAGCACGGGCATAACGCCCACACCCCATCACCACCCTGGCTGCCGCATTCTGGACCAGCTGTAGCCTCCGAATGGTCGTCAAGGGCAGCCCCATGTAGAGCGCATTGCAATAATCTAGTCTGGAGGTGACCAGAGCGTGAGTGACCATGAGCAAGGAGTCCCGGTCCAGGAGTGGGCGCAACTGGCGAATCACCCGAAGTTGGGCGAAAGCCCTCCTGGTCACAGCCGCCACCTGTTCTTCTAGCAGTAGCCGCGAATCCAGGAGGACCCCCAAGTTGCGCACCGGGTCTGTCTGGGGCAAAATAGCCCCATCCAGAACCAAAGATGGTAGCTCCTGGGTTAACGCAGGACCCCTTATCCATAGCCACTCAGTCTTGCTGGGATTCAGTTGTAGCCCATTAGCCCCCATCCAGACCCCAACAGCTTCCAGGCACCTGGAAAGGACTTTGACGGCATCACTGGGGTCCCCATGGGCCGAGATGTACAACTGAGTGTCATCCGCGTACTGATGATACCGCACCCCATGGGAACGAATGATCTCACCCAGCGGCTTCATGTAGATGTTAAATAGGAGAGGAGAGAGCACCGAGCCCTGAGGCACCCCCCATTTGAGGGGCCTAGGACTGGACCTCTTACTCTCCAACCACACCGACTGGGTCCGACCCCTCAGAAATGAGGAAAACCAGGACCACACAGTGCCCTGGATTCCCAATCCTCGGAGCCGTTCCAGAAGGATACCGTGGTCAACGGTATCGAAAGCCGCTGAGAAGTCAAGAAGAGCAAGGACGGATGGGTGACCACTGTCCCGCTCCCGCCAGAGATCATCCATCAGTGCAACCAATGCTGTCTCGGTACCATATCCAGGCCTGAATCCTGACTGAAAGGGGTCCAGGTAATCCGCTTCATCCAGTACCCCCTGCAGCCGACGCGCCACTGCCTTCTCCAACACCTTCCCTAAAAAGGGGAGGTTGGAGACAGGCCTATAGTTGGTTAGGACAGCTGGGTTGAGGGAAGGTTTCTTCAGGAGGGGGCGCACCAAGGCATGTTTTAAAGGTGCAGGAAACACCCCCTCCCGTAATGATGCATTTATCATAGCCCCAACCCAGCCACCTGTCACCGCCTTGGAGGCTTTCACCAACCAGGTGGGACAGGGGTCCAATGGGCAGGTAGTGACGCGCACAGCTGCAAGGAGCCTGTCCACTTCATCAGGGGCAACTGTTTTGCCACAAGACCTGGGATGTCAGTTCTCACACTCTGGCCTGCAATACTTGGACAGGTGAACTGTTTTGCCTGCTGACTTTGTGCTTCTTCTTTCGTCCCAATCAAACCCTGGACTGCCAAAATGAAGCCATTTTCTTCACGTTGTTGTTGCCCAAACCCAAGTCCTCATTGGAGCATGTCTCCAGCAGCAGTCGGCAGACCAGTAAATAAGCCAGATTCTGTGTCTCTCCACATTCACACTGTGTGTTGTTGTGTGCCAGCAGGCCCCACTTCAGCATGTTGTTGTTATTGTTATTATTATTATTATTATTATTATTATTATTATTATTATTATTATTATTATTATTATTATTATTATTATTATTATTATTATCTTTTATTTGTATCCCGCTTCCCTCAGCCCAAAGGCGACTCAAAGCGGCAAACAACAATAGCAAAAACAATAGAATAGGTGCAATATCCAAAATAAATAAATACACAATACAGTAGTACAAAAATACCACAATATAATATAATCAATACAATATCAATAACAAGAGCACAGGAAAGACAAAATACAATGTAATATAACAAATTGAAACACCCCTCAATGAACTGTCAACCAGACCCGGGGTCCAGACATCCTCATACATATGTTGGTCTTGCATCCAACCCTCAACCTATTCAGTGTCCTCCAAGTGATGTAGGGGAGGTTAAGATCTTCAGCTATATCCTCCTTTAATGAAGTTCCGATGAACTCCTTCCTCCATCTTCTAATTTGGTTTTGCTCTTATATACCCTTAAGAATGCTTGTTCTTGCTATAAAGTTCTTCCTGAATCTGAGCCAGTGAACTTGAGACTCATATCCATTCAGAGGGTATCAGGGGTCATTCTCTTGCTTAGTTCAATCAGCGTTTGCTTCTACTTCTCTCCTGATCTTGGGTGGAGCAATACTGTATTAACAAGAGGGTATATTTTCTCAACTGGTGTAGGTTTGAGGCATCCTGACACTATATGCATGGCTTCATTAACAGTGGTGTCAACTTGTTTTGTGTGCGTGGATGCGCTCCATACTGGAGCAGCAGACTCTGCTGCAGAGATGCCCAGTGCCAAAGCAAATGTGCGCAGTGTAGATGGTTGAGTTCACCATTTATAAGTTTGTGAGTTTCCTGATCATGTTGTTCCTTGTACTAACTTTGGCTTTGGTATTCGGATAGCTGAGGAGGAGGAGGAAGATGCCGAGCACCGTGCCTTAGCCAAGCGCCACGTCTCCTCCCCACCCCCAGCCATTCCATCGCTGGGGGGTTTAAAAGGACCCTGGGACTTTGGGCTGTCTGGCAGCCGAAGAGGAGGAGGAAGATGCCAAGTGCCACACCTTTGCCGAGTGCTGTGTCTCCTCCCCACTCCTCCACCCCAGCCATTCCATCGCTGGGGGGTGTAAAAGGACCCTGGGACTTTGGGCTGTTGGGCAGCTGAAGAGGATGAGGAAGATGCTGAGCGCCGTGCCTTTGCCGAGCGCCGCGTCTCCTCCCCCCACCGCCCAGCCATTCCATGCTGCCATTGTTGTACCTTATTGTATATTACATCTTTATATGTAGTGTTGCTCTTTATATGGTTCTATATGTATTGTGACTGGGGAAACTGAAGTAATTTGTATCTGTAACTTGTATCTTATTTCTGCTTTTCATACATTGATGCTTTTTATGGTTTGACTGGGGAAATTGACTTAACTTTGATGTAATTTCTTGTAACTGTATTTGTATATTGTATTTTATTGGGCATTTTTTGTGAATTGACATGTTGTAGGCCGCCCTGAGTTGGCCCTGGGCTGAGAAGGGCGGGGTATAAATTGAATAAACATAAACATGAACATAGTGCTGCTTAAAAAAAAGTGTCCCGTTATGTGTCAATGACAATGTTCAATATTCTGGCACATCAAGCATAGGTATAATCTTTTCACCTTCCTGGTTCAATGCTTTACTGAAAATATCTGCTCAGTGCTAAAGATTGTGTAAATGACAAGCTTTAAAGAAATGCTTTAATATGCAACATGGAATCCTGTCTTCAATAGAGATGATCCAAGACTTAGCCTTCAATGGAAATGGCTGAGAGTTCACACACAGGGATCATACCTAGGTGCCTTTGGACTTCAAAGGAAGTTTTAAAAGGTGCTAAGTCTTTGAAAAGTGAAAATTTCCCACAGCCAGATGGGAAACCAAGTAGTTCTGATACTCTATTCTTCTTCAGCAGGAGGAGTCAGCATACAATACTGTCAATCATAGGATTCAGCTCCATAAAATAAATACAAAAATAGGGCCAAACGATGCAAATGAAAACAAAATCATACACTCTGACAACACATTATAGTTTGGCTGTGAGCCTTAAACCAAGATATCTAAACATAATACATACCAAGAGTTTTTTTACGTGTCTACTAGCTTCAGGGAGGAGAACAGCCTATTATAATGAGCTTTAAAGACGTTAAAACATATGGTACAATGTTTGCAATATATATTGTGTGTCGAGTGATGTATTCATGAGAAATAATTTTCTTTTTCTTTTAAAGATACAGTAAGGAGGCCGAAATGGCTTGATTATTTAGTGACAACATGCTCAGAATTATAAACCATGAAAATGATTATAAAAAACAAGATTATAGATTATGTTTTATAAATTATGCAAAAATCTTTGACAGATGCCAGCATGAGAAGATGATCACAGCACTGAAGAAAATAGGTATAGATGATTAAAGCTATCAAAATCATCACTAATCTTTATTGGAATCAGACAACTGAAGTCAGAGTTGAAGAGCAGCTGATAGAGCAGGTTCAAATTCTCAGAGGTGTGCGACAAGGCTGTGGGTTGTCCCCAACACTGTTTAATATACAGTATATTTGGAGAGTATTTTTTCAGAAGCACTATCAGATTTAAACATTGGCATTAAAATTAATACCTGGATAACATCTGATATGCTGATGATACAGTGTTGTTGGCCACAAACCTGGCAGATCTTCAGTTGATGTTAGATCAAGATAGATCTTCAAGCGTAGAATATGGTTTGGATCTTATTGTGTCCAAGCCTAAATTAACGTATATTGCCTAAGAGCAATTGCGATCAAACTAGTGCTGCATTGCACCCCCTTTTGGTGCAAGACAGCTAGTTCATATGTTGTTACTAACAGAGATTGCCCGGCGGTGCCTGGCTGTTTTAAAATTGTTTTGGAAGGTTATTTTTTTTAATGTTTGTAAATAATTGCTTAGTCTGTAATTGTTATTTTTAAAATGTTTATTTATACATTTTTTTTTGTCTGGGCTGTTGTAAACTGTGATCAGCTTTTTTGGGGGGATTTTTGTGGATTAAAAAAAGAACAAAGTATGATATAATTTTTTCAAATTGTTTTATTTAACTGAATAATGTTTTAGTTTGTGGGGTTTTTTAAATAGTTGTACCATAGGTAATACTTTTAAAAATGTAAAAGTACATGTTTTTGACATTCAATGTTTTTAAACTGTGTTTAGATGTTTTGGATTTTTATTTGAGTAAAACTCCACACAGGATTTTAGAAATGTTTTTATTTTATTTTATTGACATATGTTTGTGATTTGTGTAAAATTGTGATTTTGTGTTATGTTTTTGATTTTGATTTTTTTTTACTCTTGTGGCCTTTTGTGTAAAATTGTGATTTTGTGTTATGTTTTTGACTTGTTTTTACTCCTGTGGCCTTTTGTTTGGGGCTGTTGTGTCTTTTTGAATTGTTTTTACTATTGTGGCCTGCAGGTGGGGCTGCTAGTGTATCTCGTTTACTTTCACTGTTTTTTCTCTCCTGGCCTCTGGCTGGTGCTTTTTCCAGTAGGTCATCTCTTTGTGTCTTCATTTGTGTTCCGGTCGTCGTGGAGGCAGGACGTGTGGTGAGTTGGCTGTTTTCCTTTATTTTGGGGGTTTGGTTTATTTTGCTTTTGTGGTTGTTGTCTGGCAGGTTTTTCTGTTTGGTTGTTGTATTGTTTTATTTTTAGGTTTAATTGGTTTGGTTTTTTGTGTTTTTGTTTACTTTTTCTTGTTTGTGTAATTTGTGGGTTTTTTGTTTGGTACTTAGTTGTTTTGTAAGTGGTTTTGTGTGTTTTTTGTGATTTGTGTTTTAAGTAATGGTTGTTTTTAATTATGGTTTTATTTTTGTTAGGTGTTTAGGTGTGTGTGTGTGTGGGGGGTGTATGTGTGTGTCTGAGTGTGCGAGGGAGAGAGAGGAGGCTGCTGCCGGGTAAGTACCTCCGGTAGGCGAAGACAGCAGCCGGAGTGCCGTTCACTGCCTTTACTTTCTGGAGGATTTTTTTGCTTTCAAGGGGGGGGGGGCGAAGGCACTGATGCCTTCGCCCTCCCTTGAAGTGAAACATAAGAACATAAGAACAGCCTTGCTGGAACAGGCCACAGCCCATCCAGTCCAGCATTCTGTCTCACACAGTGGCTCACCATTTCCTTCAGGGTATTCCCAAGCAGATGCCTTCACCTGTTTAGGATTCCCTGGAAATGGCATTGAGAGATATCCTGCCTATCTCTCCAACCCGGAGGTTGTCCTTAAGTATCCATAATTATAGCCATTGATACCCTTGTCCTCCATGAACTTGTCTAATCCTTTCTTAAAGCTGTCAAGACTGACAGCTGTCACCACTTCTTCTGGCAGGGAGTTTCATAGACCAGTAATCCTCTGGGTGAAAATGTACTTTCTCTTATTTGTTTGAGAACTAGTACCCAAAAGTTTCATGGAGTGTCCCCTAGTTCTAGTGTTATGCGATAGGGAAAACAGTTTTTCCTTATCTACTTTGTCCACACCATGCATGATTTTACAAATTTCAATCAGGTCACCTCTTAGACGCCATCGTTCAAGAGTGAAAAGGCCCAACCGTTGCAGCCTCAGATGGTAAGGAAGGTGTTCCAGTCCCCTAATCATTTTGGTTGCCCTCCTCTGCACTTTTTCCAACTCCATAATATCCTTCTGGAGGTATGGCAACCAGAACTGTACACAGTATTCCAGATGGGGCCTCACCATAGATTTATAAAGAGGCAAAATGAAACACTTACTCGGAAAGTAAAGGCCGCGACTGGAGCGCCGTTCGCTGCCTTTACTTTCTGGAGGATTTTTTTGCTTTCAAGGGGGTGTGAAGGCACTGATGGCTTTGCCCTCCCTTGAAAGTGAAACACTTACTCGGGAAGTAAAGGCAGTGACTGGAGAGCCATTCACTGTCTTTACTTTCTGAAGGATTTTTTCCCTTTCAAGGGGGGGCGAAGGCACTGATGGCTTCGCCCTCCCTTGAAAGTAAAACACTTACTCGGAAAGTAAAGGCAGGGACTGGAGAGCCGTTTGCTGCCTTTCCTTTCTGGAGGATTTGTTTAGCTTTCAAGGGGGGCAAAGGCACTGATGCCTTCACCCTCCCTTGAAAGCGAAACACTTACTCGGAAAGTAAAGGCAGCGACTGGAGGGCCATTCGCTGCCTTTACTTTCTGGAGGATTTGTTTCGCTTTCAGGGGCGGGGGGGGCGAAGGCACTGTTGCCTTCGCCCTCCCTTGAAAGTGAAACACTTACTCGGAAAGTAAAGGCAGCGACTGGAGCGCCGTTCACTGCCTTTCCATTCTGGAGGATTTGTTTCGCTTTCAAGGGCGGGCAAAGGCACTGTTGCCTTCGCCCTCCCTTGAAAGCGAAACACTTACTCAGAAAGTAAAGGCAGCGACTGGAGCGCCGTTCGCTGCCTTTCCTTTCTGGAGGATTTGTTTTGCTTTCAAGGGGGGGGGCAAGGCATCAGTACCTTTCCCCCCCCCCTTGAATCCTCCCCCCATTTTTGTGTTTTTTTTTCCACCCTGGCTCAACCTTTCTTGGGGCCGGTGGTGGTCTCGGCTTGTCTTTGGCGGGGTAGCGTGGCTGTGAGGCGCTGCATCCGCCTGCAGTGGACTTGCGTTCCCGTTGTGTTTTTTATTTTTATTTTTCATGCGCCGGCTTTCTCAGCGTTCTGCGCGCTCATGGTGCGCAGGACTCTGGGGCTCGTAGTTTTGTTTGTGTTTTCTGTTTGTGTGGCAGTTTTTTTCCTGTGGCTCATTTTTGATTGGCCGCGGCGCATTTCCCTTTTTTTTTTTGCTCACGCCTCTCAGCCTGATTGGTTGTGCGTGGCGCAAGGAACGTTGGGAATTGAAGTCCTTTCTTTTTGTTGGCATTCATGGGTCTCCTGCCCCACTGGCGCATTTCTCCAACCCCGTTACCTCCGTATCCAGTTTGGGTGAGTGCACAAATGCTCGGTTGGGGCTAGTGGGGCCTGGCTAAGGATCCTTTGTCAAATCACAACGGTTTACGCTCAGATTTATAGGTATAGGTATTGGTTGGTTCTGCACAGGTTTTTCCTGCCCTAGTTTGGTCCAGAAAATGTATCCCTTTTGGCTGCCTTCCTGTAGTTATATGTGTTACTTCGCCCCTGTTTTCCCCAGTGTGTGTTAAGTGGTCTGTACGTGATTGGAAGTCCTGCCGACACACGTAGCTCCTATCTGTACTCAACTTTAATAAACTACCTCTGAGTTAGCTCAAAGTGCTGTCGTGTGCGATTCCTTCTCAATACACAATAGATCTCAACACCAAGAAAATGAAATATCTTATTATAACCAAATACCAACTCACAGCAAGCTAATGGTAGGAACACAAGAAATCGAAAGAGTGGATAAAATTGTCTATTTGGGGAGTATGTTAAATGTAAATTGGGATCTGGAGGTAGAGATTAAAATATGAATAGAAAAAGCAAGATCCACCTTAATAATGCAACATTTGTTATGCAGTAGAGATCTAACTCTCGCTACAAAGATCCAAATAGTGAGATGTTATGTATTCCCAGTGTTGCTATATGGAATCGAAGCTTGGACATTAACTAAAGCATCTGAAAAGAGAATTGAAGCTTTTGAAATGTGGATCTATAGATGGCTGCTAAGGATATCATGGGTTGACCATGTGACTAATGTAGAAGTGTTGCGCCGGATGGATAAAGAACAAGAACTGTTTAAGACCATTAAGCAAAGAAAGCTCCAATACCTTGGCCATATCATAAGGAATGACATAAAATACTCTAACTCGCTATTCATGGAAAGATCCCTGAGAAGAGAGGCCCTGGACATGTAGATGAACTTCATGGCTGATGAACCTGAGAAACTGGTGTGGCATGTCCTCGGAAGAATTGTTCTGAGGAGCTAAGGGAACTAGACAAATTACATACTCTGCTCCTAATTCTTCAAGTTAAAATTGCTTTCTAAAAACTACTGTTGGTGTCTTGTCAGCAAAGAATATACAAAGTACCACATGAGCCAAACATTGAAGAACATGTTGTACCTGGAAACCATCTGGCAACAAATTATCTCTTGCAAAGGCATGGTAAGATAATTATTTGTGCTGGCAGGATTCTCTTGTTGAAGGCTTCTAACATGTCAAATGGATGTCATTAGGATAAAAAACAGATTCTCCTAAATCAGTGATGGCAAACCTTTTAGAGATTGAGTGCCCAAGGAGGCAGGGGAGATAGGTGACAGGCATCACGCGTGCCAGTAACATCAAGTTTGTGCTTGCGCACCCACATGTCACAGGTGCACTTTAACTGAGCCCCCTTGTGCGCATGCACACCCCCACCAAGCTTCGCACTGCCCCCTGCAAGCCCCACCCCAACAAGACCCCGCTGCCGTACCAGGCCCCACTGCCGCCGCCACCAACAAGCGCCATGTGGCCGCACCGGACACCAGAAAGGCCTCCCAGGCTCCGGAGAAGTCCCTGCACGGCTCTGGAGAAGCCCTTCCCACCCCACCGGGCCTTCCTATCCCCCAGCCTTCCTACTTCCCTGTTGGGCCTCCCCCCATACGAGTGCTCCCCACCTTACATCCCCCAGCCGTAGCCTCCCTGCCAGGATTTCAACCTCCCCTCTCGCTCCTCCTTTTGGGACTTGTGATGATGCTTCATGCGGAATCTCTTCACAAATCAATTGAGAAGAATGCTGAACCTGAGCTGAGTAAACCTCAGGGCTAATATAATGGTAGCTATAAGGCCAAAAAATTGGATTAGATTTGACTCTTAAAGGCCACACAATTAGTTATGCTTGCTATCTTCTTGGCTTTATCTAGTGGAAAATATGCTTTTCTTTAATCCACCAGAAAGGTCTTTGTTAAGACCAACTGTAACAATGATCTCAATAAATACTGAGGGACTTTAGAGCAGGGGTGCCAAAACTATGGCCCAGGGGCCAGATCTGTCTCCTGACACCATATGGGCATGTTTTACTTCTGCTTCCAGGAGTGACAAGGGCTTCGTGGGCCAGATGAATTGGCATCAGGGGCTGGATCTGGCACCCAGGCCAAGTGACCAGCTCCCTGAACCATGTGACCGGCCCGTGGCCTGAAAAGTTTGGGCACCCATGCTTTAGAGTAATATGAGTGTCTTAGAAGCGGAAATATGTGTGACATACTTTTGCTCTAGGAAACACATCGGGGCACAGCAAAGTACAGATCCAAAGTGGTTGGAAAACAACTAGTGATTGAGAGACCACATGATCAGTACGGGAGTGCAATCCTTGTTAGACCTGCCCTCAATATATCAGCTGCATTGACGGAAACAAACAACATTGAACTTCTCACCATCCATACCCCACAATTCTCCGTTCTCTCTCTCTAAAAGCTGCCAGAAGCAAATTTGTTTTAATGAACTAGACAATTTTACTTATGATCAAATAAATTTTGATATTGGAGATTTTATTGTCACAGTGAGACTTGGGAATATAACCAGACCAATGAGGATGGTGCACAACTGTATCTTGCACAGACACCAATGACCTCCAACCTGTCCATGATCTGAAACAGACTGCATCCTTTAACAGTGGTAGATGGAGGAGGGGGTATAATCCGGACATCTTTGTTAGTAAGAAGATAGCAGCACAGGGGATGAAAGTTGTTGATGATCCAATCCCACGCACTCAACACAGACCCATCGTGTGCATTGTAAATGCTGCAGTGAAAACCCAGGAAGTGTCTTTTGGCAGATGGTTTAACTATAAGGCTAAATGAATTTTCAAAAACAGCTGGACAAAAGCGTGAAGATCCCCCTGCATCCAGATAATTATCATTAAGTTGTCCATCTTTTGAAATAATATCAAGGAAAGATATTCCAAGAGGATGCCGCATACAGTATATCCAGGTTCTGACTGATGACATCAAACCTCTGCTGTATAGGTATTAGGCAATCTACAACCAGGATATTTTTCAGGAAGATACTGTTGAAACTGGAGAAGAATTGAAAATCGGAAAACATGAGGGTGCATACTAGTCAACAACCTGGTTATGAAGCAGAACAGTAGACAAGCTTGGAAACTCCTTAAAAATGTAGGTGGAGATTTAACCCAGCCACAGTAAAACTACCGTATTTGCCAGCATATAAGACACATTGGAGTATAAGACGCACCTCATTATTACCAATATAGTCCACTATATACAGTACAAGGTGCACTCCATTTTTCCAGTTTATTTTAAGGGGGGAAAGTGAGTCTTATATGCCAGCAAAATACTAGAGAAACAGCAAACCAAATAGCTAGTCAGTTACTAAAGAATGGAAAAACGCAAGGCAAAAAGGTATGGGAAAAAGCCATTCAACCAGAGGAACAAGAGAGGGGTTTACTTAATAGCCCTTTTGCGGCATCTGAATTGAAGGAAGCTATAAACAACATGAAACCGAATAAAACAGCAGGTTAAAGACCATTCAGGGTACATACAACATGTACATAAGGCAATCACATACACCCCAAAATCACAAAAAAAGCATTTATTCAGTAGCAATATGCAGTTGATGATACTACCCCACTTATGTATGAAGAGCTGCACAAGATTTCAACCATTATGTCCAAACTGGAATTATACTTGGCCTACTTTACTTTGGCTCAGCCTCTTTCCTGAACCTCAGCCTACTGGAATATATCAAAACCCTCCTATATTTGAATTTAGTTCCCTGATTGATACGTTTCCCTGGGTTTTATACTAAATGTGTTCACAACTACTCATTCTCTTATTTCCCTGGGTTTTATACTAAATGTGTTCACAACTACTCATTCTCTTATTAGACACAAAGGGCAAAAGAACAAAATTGGGAATTAAACAGCTAGATATACACAAAGGGACTGTTACTCAGTCCAGTAGCTCTTGGGTTTCATCTCTTTGACCGCGAGACCTCCAAGTGTGTGTGGGTGGGGGGCAAGCCTGCTCTTCAGGCCCTCTCCCTGCAGGAGAAACCAAGGAAAATATCCACTCTCCCTGGGACAGTAGACCAAGGCAGTGTCTTGGACTCAGCCATGTGGTCAGTAGATCCACAGAAGACCCCTGGCTGTCCCCTTGAAACATATCTCTAGTACTGTAGAAGTTTATTCGAGATATAAGAGGAAAGCCAAGCATGCAAGGAATAAGAAAGCCTAGAAGAATTAAGATGAATAATCTATTAAGATAGGAGGAAATTAAGACTGAATTCCCGTTGTTCTCATCACTAGAGGGAGGCAACAGCTCAAAATTGATTGATTAAATAGCTCCTCCTATCAAGGTGAATGGGACAACCCACTATAAAGATTTACTTCCTCCTAATAGGAAAAAAACACCATCCAGATTGAAGGACCCTTGCTTACAGGTGTTTGATTTTTTTCCCAGGGACCCCTGCTTCCCCACATACTACGTACAGTTCATCCTAGTCAGCAGAGCCCTTTAATCTTTTGTCTACTCTAGTATTTTTCCTTTCAGGATGGAGCTGTGTAACTTGTTTGAAATGTCATGGAAGTAGAATTCTTTCCACCAGTTCAGCTAAATCTTGATCTTACAGTTTATGTTGGATTCTGTAACTGTACCTCATACGTTTCCACACCCCTGCACCAAACCCCTTGCAATTTGGCACACACCAAACTTGGGCGTCCCAGATGGTCGGGGCCGGGGTCCAGAGGCAGATGTGGAGTGCACACCCCATAAAACAGGGAAAAGGACAATGCATGTGCATGGAGCGCAAGGGGGGTCGTGCGCAGCCATTGGTCATGACATGGTACTGTTGCAAAAACTTGCCAAACAACGGACAGTGGGGGCGGCGGGCGGACAGAGCCACCCCAGCGAAAGGGCTGGCAGCAGAGAAGGGCGGGAGCACCATACCAGGGCCGAAGTCCAGGGCCTCGGCGCTTCATTGCAGTGCTGCTGCTGAGGGGCCGGGACAGCACAAGCAGCGGTCAAGACGAGGCCGGACCTGGGACTCTTTTGCCGACCGCCCAGGACTCCCGTAGCAGGGTTCACCTACGGGTGAGCTATGGAGGGGTGGGAGGGAAAGAGGGGTGGGGTGTGTGTGTGAGGAGTGGCGCAGGGAGTGAGGTGTGTGCATGTGCGCACGCACATGGGATGGCCAAGATGCGGGCACAAGGGGGCAGGTGTGTGTGTGCGGGGGTGCGGGGTGGGAGAGAAGGGGAAAAGCCAGTCGCCGCAGTCTCTGCCTCAGGGTGGTGGTGGCACCAAGGAGAGCGTGGCTGGGGCGACTGGAAAGCCCCACTTCGGAGTGCGGTGTCTTTCCAGCCTCGGCCTGACCCAGTCCTTCTGGGGCTCAGGAGGGGGTGGCAGAGAGAGGCAAACCCCAGGGCGAAGCCGGGTACTAAGCTAATTTAATATAATATAAACTGCTAAAGTTTTTGATACATACATAAGGTTATATGGCTCTTTCTTGGATTTTCCTTACAGTTAAGGATATTATAATAAGGGAAGCCAACAATCTTCAGATTCACAAATATTTTATTGTGCAAAGATTTGTTGAATAAAAATGATAAAAACATATTTTAGAGATGCAATGACTCTTAACACCACAAATCCATGGAAGTGCTTCCCTTTTGTTTTAGGATCCATCAATTAGAGCTCTTGATGTACCAATGGAAGTAAAATTGTGCTTGTACACTCCATCCAAAGAACATTGCTTACTCACTGCAGTATCTTTTCTGGCATCAGATGGAGAATGGGACCCTCAAGAAAAGGCCACAGATTTTCCATTATTGCTTTAAAAAGGGAAACCTGCAAATAGTATGTCACTCAGCATTTTTCTCTACTGCAGATCTGTGAATTCTAACATTTTTATAGCTGACAGTTTAATTTACACTTTTTAGTATGGTACAATGATGAACTAAGAAAAAATAGTCCAGATGAAATGAACAAATTCTGCATCTAACAGGCTTTATCAACTGTTGTTCTAACATTCAATAGGCCTCAATTATCTCCCCATAGGCAAAGAAAAACTTAAATGGTGTCCTTCCGTATAAACACGGTGAGAAAATAAATGTCTTAAAAAGCAGAGTATAAATAAAATGCATTGTAGAAATTGAGTTAAAACAGTCCGTCTAATTCAGAAATCTTGTTTTCTCTTGCAGTTGTGTAGCTGTCCACAATTTTTGCCAGATTTTCATGGTATTTCTCCAAGCCAACCCTCAGGCTAAGGTAAATCTCCTTAGATAGATGGGGAAAAACAGAGTCAGAAATATGATGTCAAGCATACTTAAAGATCTTAGCATTTTTTTCCTAACTGATGTCTTAAGACATTTTTAAAAATATGAAACACATGGTTGCTTTAATATGCTAAACTCTGGGTACTTTTGGTCTCGGTAAAACCAATAAAAATGTATGTTTGCTCTTCTGGAAATATAAAAAATAATGGATTGAGTGGAAGCCACACTTATATCCATTCTAGAGGCATGCAAAGTGACCCTTAACACATGCTGTATAGCAAAGTTCCAAAAACGAGTTCCTGTTATGAGTTTAACCCATTTCATTTAGCAATATATAATCTTTCCCTCAAATCAGGCTTTGTGCCTGATGACTGGAAGGTAGCGAATATAACACCAATTTTCAAAAAAGGATCCAGGGGTGATCCAGGAAATTACCGACCTGTCAGTTTGACATGTGTCCCAGGTAAAGTGATGGAAACCATCCTAAAAGATAGAATTAATAGGCACATAGAAGAGAAGGCGCTGCTAAAGGAGAGCGAACATGGCTTTTGCAAGGGCATATCATGCCTCACTAATCTGTTGGAATTTTTTGAGTGTGTCAACAAGCATGTGGATAAGGGGGATCCAGTTGACATTGTTTATCTGGACTTTCAGAAGGCTTTTGACAAGGTCCCACACCAAAGGCTCTTGAATAAACTTACCAGTCATGGAATAAAGGGACAGGTCTTGTCCTGGATCAGCAACTGGCTAAGGGACAGGAAACAGAGGGTAGCACTAAATGGACACTTCTCCAAGTGGAGGGAAGTAAAGAGTGGGGTCCCCCAAGGTTCAGTACTGGGACCCCTGCTTTTCAACCTCTTCATAAATGATCTAGAGGTAGGAGTAAAAAGCAAGGTAGCCAAATTTGCTGACGACACTAAATTATACAGGGTAGTGAAAACTGTGAGAGATTGTGAGGAGCTCCAGAGGGATCTCTTGACACTGGGGGAGTGGGCAAAGCAGTGGCAAATGAGCTTCAACATTAGTAAGTGCAGAGTGATGCATGTTGGGGCAAAAACCCCCAAATACATTTATAAACTGATGGGGTCTGAACTCTGCGACAAACCAGGAAAGGGACCTTGGTGTCCTGGTGGACAACTCAATGAAGGTGTCAACCCAGTGTGCCTCACCAGTGAAAAAAGCAAACTCAATGCTAGGGATCATTAGGAAGGGTATAGAAAATAAGTTAGCAAGTGTCATTTTGCCTCTTTATAAATCTATGGTGAGGCCCCATCTGGAATACTGTGTACAGTTCTGGTCGCCATACCTCCAGAAGGATATTATGGAGCTGGAAAAAGTGCAGAGGAGAGCAACCAGAATGATCAGGGGACTGGAACACCTTCCTTACCATCTGAGGCTGCAACGGCTGGGTCTTTTCACTCTTGAACGTCTAAGAGGTGACCTGATTGAAGTTTATAAAATCATGCACGGTGTGGACAAAGTAGATAAGGAAAAACTGTTTTCCCTATCGCATAACACTAGAACTAGGGGACACTCCATGAAACTTTTAAGTACTAGTTCTCAAACAAATAAGAGAAAGTACTTTTTCACCCAGAGGATCACTGGTCTATGGAACTCCCTGCCAGAAGAAGTGGTGACAGCTGTCAGTCTTGACACCTTTAAGAAAGGATTAGACAAGTTCATGGAGGACAAGAGTATCAATGGCTATAATTATGGATACTTAAGGACAACCTCCGGGTTGGAGAGATAGGCAGGATATTTCTCAATATCATTTCCAGGGAATCCTAAGAAGGTGAAGGCATCTGCTTGGGAATACCCTGAAGGAAATGGTGAGCCACTGTGTGAGACAGAATGCTGGACTGGATGGGCTGTGGCCTGTTCCAGCAAGGCTGTTCTTATGTTCTTATTAAATTAAACTGGAAGTGTAACATCTGACTCTTAACGATTGTTCTTTTGCATGATCGCTGGTGAATGGAATGGGATCTCTTGTGCCTATACAGAATATCAATCAATCTGTTTAATTTATATCCTGCCTTTCTCAGCCAAAGGCCAACTCAAGGCAGCTAACAGCATATTCAAAGAAAATAACAACAAAATAATAATAGGGATACAATAAATTTACAATAGCGAGCAATACAAGTAAGCATGATATCAAAATACAAAAACTACATAATGAATTACATCATAATAATACAGTAAAAAAACAGTATAATACAACAACAAACCCAGTGTAGAAAGACCCCATTATCCGCTGGAGTAAGTCGCAGGAGCTACCACTCCCCCTGACAACTTGGGGGAAGGAGCTCTGCGACTCGGCCGCGGCAGCAAAGGCGGCCACGGTAGTCCAGATTGTCCCCAGGGATGCAACAGCTGCAAAGGCGCAGGCAAAAGCCTTAACGACTGCATCAGCTCCAGCTGAGACAAAAAGGGGGGTTAGTCCCAGGAGCAGCAGCGGCCGGCCATCTAGAATATGTCTAGATTGAACTTTGTAGTGCTGAACAATGTTTTTGGCGCAAGTCCTGCACTCTCTATTGTCTCCCTCCAATTTACCTTAGTTCTTAGTGAAGCTAATGACCAAACTGAGGCACAGTTAGATAAAGCAGGTACTGTACAAAAGTTCACAGATTACAATTTGAAAAACTAGTTACAAGCAGACAATTTCATTTTATCTTTCTCTGCAATCCATGCACCTGTCAGTGAATACTGTCATCAGTGTACAGAAACAACAGTACAGTATTGGTTTAAATACTGACTAGGCCCTGACATCCAAATGTTAGCAGTGGATAAAATTAGATAGGTATTAGTAAGTCACAGCATAACATACCTCTGAGAGTGCTGCATCCCAAATAAAGGCATTTAAGCTTATTATTGCTATTGACTGATTTGGTTCCCTATGGCAATAGAAGCTCAGGGCAGCTGTAGAACATTTTGCAATAGACATCACTCTACAGTATTTGCTTTGCAAAATATTGAGATATTTGTTTCCCTTTGTTTAAGGTAAAGGTTTCCCTTGCTCGAAAGCCATTCGTATCTGACTCTAGTGTGCAGTGCTCATCTGTTTCAAAGCCAAAAAACCAGCACTGTCTGCTTCTGCAGATGTTTCCGTGGTCATGTGGCAGGCATGACTAGACACCAGAGCGCACAGAACACTGTTTACCTTCCTAGTGGTCCCTATTTATCTACTTGCAATTTCTTGCTTTCAACTGCTAGGTTGGCAGGAGCTGGGACAAAGACGGGAGCTCATTCCGTCCTGCAGTACTCGGGAATCGAACTGTTGACCTCCCGCCTTCCAATCAGCGTCTTAGCCACTTGAGCCACTGCAGTAGGTTTGTTTAAGCCCTCATGACAAAAGAAAAACAAGATGACATTGGGAAACAGTGGATCCTCTTCCATGGAGGATGAGGAAATAATAGCAGGTGACAGAGAAGCCAGAACACCTATCTTTCATCTGTTTTCTACCAGAAGGGAGGTGTTGCCTAAACCAGGGCAAGTAGCCAAAAGGAAGAACCAAGGGAGCTATTCTCCACAGTAGGTACACAGCTAGTGTGGGGACATCTAACCTCTGGAAATGGGTTCAGATCTCTATGGTCAGATGGCTTAAATCCAGGAATGCTAAAATAATTTGGAAATAGAAGAATCTCTGTCTATAATTTTTGAGAACTCTTAGAAACAGGTGAAATCCTTAAGTACAGCAAATGTCATCTGATCTTCAAAAAGGGGAAGAGAGAGAATCTGGGCAACTATCAACCAGTCAATTTGACATCAATACCAGAAAAAGTCCTAGAATAGATTATTAAGAGTCAATTTCTGAGCACTTAGAAAAGAACATTGTAGTTGAAATCCTGTTGCCTAGCTACACAGGCATAAATCAATGTTATGCCAGAGTAGCTACATCCACACCAAGGCAGAAGTGCTATCTACAAAGCACTTCTTTCAACACATTGTGCAATCGCCTTGAATGGAACACATGGCATATTTACAATGGCACAACATACATTATGCCTTGATGGACAGGGTTCAAACTTGTGATTTCGAAGAGCCAGTACGGGTTTCTCAAAAACAAGTCACACCAATCTAATCTTATCTTTTTTGATGATCACAAGTTTAATTTCAGCAAGGCATTCAGGTCAAAAAAGAAAGATGCTTAATCTGGCATGACTTGTTTTTGAGAAACCCATGTGGCTCGGTAGTAATGCATCTGAAAAGGATATAGGGATCTTACTAGAACACAAGCTCAATAGTCAAGAGTGATATGATGGCAAAAATGTTAATGTAATAATCAGCTGCAGCAGCACCAGCACGTCTAAATTAAGGAAGTACAATGGTAACGCTACATCCTGCATTAGTCAGACTTCAACTGGAATCCTATGTCCAGTTCTGGACACCAGCTTAAAAGTATTAAGAATTCAGAATGTGTCCAGAGGAGTGAAAGGCAAGCCCTACAAGGAACAGCTGAGGGAATGGAATAGTTTGACGAAGAAGACTAAGACAATAGCCAAAGAAAAATGTTTGAAGGGCTGTCACATGGAAGTTATATTGAACTTGTTTTCTTCAGCTCCAGAGGGTACGGCCTGAAGCAATGGATTTAAATTACAGGAAAGGAATTTTCACCCGAACAATAGGAAGATCTTCTTGACAGTTAGAGCTCTTTGATGATAAAATGGACTGCCTAATAGCGTGATGGATTCTCCAACTCTAAAGGTTATTAATCAGATTCAATAATCAGCTATAAAGGATGCTTTCTGGTTTAATATTTAATTTTCTGCTCAGATAGGGAACAACAGGATCAGTTTTGTATTAGGGTCAGAAAAATACTTTTTTAACCCTACTTCAGAAGAGGAAATGGTGCTCATACCACATTTATTCACTCACCTGAGCTTTCGATTTTTCTTTTTCAATATTGTCATTAAACTGCTGGATAGTACTTTTGAGCTGCGTGATTTCTGCACGAGTCGTTTTTAGCTTTTCACAGACAGTCTCTCTTTTCTCCTGAAATTTGTTGCAACATCTAAAGAACAATTTGTTAAATATGTAAAAATGCTACTTCCAAATTTTATTTCATTTTTTCTCTATAGATAAGCAATACTGTACTAGCAAATAGGACATGACAATGATAAGTACATATTCTATGTTTTGGTCCAAAATAAAATTATGGAAGTTATACCTACAATATGTGCATTTGTTACCAAAACTCCTTGTTGTTGTACCAACATTGTTGCAGTTTTAAAAATAACTTAAGTTTTATCTGAAATCTGCTACAATCCAGCTGTTGCATGCTAAGAGTACGATTTTTTTTTACTCAGTTTTGTACATTTGGTAAAACATTTCTACACCACTGAAGCTCCAAAGTAATAGAAAAGCATACCTGCTAAGGGTCATGGTCAACAGACTGGATAACCGGATGATATGGATATGGCAGTGCTCAGCACTATGATTAGTTCTAGCTTCATCTACTACCTTGGCACTACACCATTCCCTATATCCCAATAGTACAGCTAGATCCTAGGTTGATCTGTTCACTGCAATCAATTTATCGGAGGCTATCTTGCAGTGAATAGATGAGTATTTGAGATTGGTACTGGGGAACTTCAACAGCCATGATCTTATTAAAAAGTAGTTCAGCCTCCATGAGCCTGTCCCAAACAGTATTTGGCCTTTCTGACACTGCAGGACACATACTGGACCTAGTCTTCTATGCTGGGCAGGATGGTGAACTGGATGTACAAAGGCAAACAAGGACGATTAGCCATGTGATCCATATTAAAATTGTAAAGATGCAAAAGATGTAGGAAACAGGTGGTACCTTCAAGCTTTCGTGGTTCAAGACCACTTTTCGTGGTTCAAGACCACTTCTTCAGGCATGTATTAAAGTGTTCATGGCATGGTGGTCTGCCAGGCTCTTTTCTTAAGGACAGCAAAATATTTCACGGAGTTAGGATGCCACTCCTACAGGAAGCTGGGCATTTGCTCCCAGCTCATTTGACAAACATAACAATATTATCCCCACCCCTGCCGTGCCATCTATTATCTAAAAACAAATATAAAATCTACAAAAACCTTAAAAAATTAATTACAGGAGGGGGGAAGCCTTAGACGAGCCAAAAAGGGGAGCTTGTTAACAATCATGTCCCCCAGAACCATTTTGCCAACCACGTCTTCATGTTCTACTGGGAGGAGGTTCCATAGTGTGGGGGCTACGACTGAGAAGGCCCTTTTCCTTGTGCTGGAGAGGCAAGCCTTCCCAACAGATGGCACCTGAAGGGTGCCCTCTCGGTTTTCTCTCATAGGATGGGTCGAAGTCCTAGGGATGACACGGTCCCTGAGGTATCCTGGTCCGCTAACATTAAGGGCTTTAAAGGTGACAACCAGCACCTTGAATTGCACCTGGAGACATATAGGCAGCCAGTGCAGTTCCCACAGCAGTAGTGAGGCGCAGGTGAAATGACTACACCCCACCACTGTGCGAGCTGCCGCATTCTGGACCAACTGCAGTCTCCGGATGGTCATCAAGGGCAGCCCCATGTAGAGCGCATTACAATAGTCAATGGGAGGTGACCAGGGCATGGGTGACCATGAGCAAGGCCTCCCGGTCCAGGAGTGGGTGCAATTGGTTAATGATACGTACTTGCCTGAAGGCCCTTCTGGCCACGGCCGTAACCTGCTCCTGGAGCAAAAGCCGCGAGTCTAGGAGGACCCCCAGGTTGCGCACTGGGTCAGATTGGGGCAACGGTGCCCCATCCCAAACTAGCTCTCTTTTTATGGGGTGGGTGGTTTTAATGTTTTATGATGACAGTGTTTTAATGTTTTTATAATGGCTTTGTATCTGCGTTTATGTTTTATCTATTATACTGTTGTTTTATGCTGTGATTATTGTAAAATGCCCTGAGTCGGCGTAAGCTGAGGGGGTGGAATATAAATTGAATTGAATTGAAATATGGAACTGCACGGAAAGGTTTCTGCAGTTTTGAAATTCTGTGCCACCAATATGCGGAGGGCATTGAAACTCTCTCTCTCCTTTTCATCTAATTTCAGGAAAGCTATCAGTTCTAAACTAATACCAGGCGTTAGTCATGGGGTAGGTAAAGGTCGCCCTTGATCGAAAGCCAGTCATATCCAACTCTAGGATTCGGTGCTCATCTCTGTTTATAGCCAGAGCCAGTGCTGTCTGCATCTGCAGATGTTTCCATGGACACGTGGCAGGTATGCCTCAACACCCAGAGTGCACAAAACACTGTTTACCTTCCCACCGAAGTGGTCCCTATTTATCTACTTGCAATTTCTTGCTTTCAAACTGCTAGGTTGGCAGGAACTGGGACAGAGACGGGTGCTCGCTCTGTCATGCAATACCCAGGAATTGAACTCCAACCTTCCAGTTATCGAGTTCAGCACCTTAACCACTTGAGCCGCCACAGTCCCTATCATGGGGTGGATGAGGGCAAATAAGCCGAAACTTAATCCATACAAGACAGAGGAGCTAATGATCAATCAAAAAGAAGATTAAGAAACAGGGATACAACCTGTATTGGATGGAATTACACTCACTGGTGGGCTCCAAAAAAAATTACTACCACACTGTGGGTGTGGCCCTGTGTTGCACCCGAATTAGGACTACAGCATACCTTTCAAGTTTCGGGAAATATCTGTCAAACCCCTGTATTTTATACTCTTTTCCTCCATCATCCCATATTAGTTAGACTGCAATTAGACTGGAGGCCAGCACAGGATAAGCATAGCTGTCCAGTTTCCTGTTTTGGCCGGGAATTTTCCCTTATTTGACAGAATTTTCCCAAAACTTGACAGGTATAGACTATAGCGGTACACTGCATAACGAACGCATCGCAAAAAATCGCATAACGAAGCGTTCATTATGCAATGGTGATACCCCACATGAATTTTTTTCGTTATGCAGGGATTTTGGTAACCGGGGTATACCCGCTTAATGGGAACCCCGGTTAACGAACATTTTTTTCCATTATGCGGGGTATCTCCCATAGGGAACCGCATAATGGGAAAAACCGCATAGCGAAGAGCTCCGTGGAACGAAGGTTTTTTTTTTTGTTATGCAGGGTTCTACTGGACTTTATTTCAAAACTTGGATGGGCGGGGCCAGCCAGAATTTCTACCGTTTTTGGCAAACTGGTGTGAACCTGCTGATGCCCACCACTGGTTACACTCCACCTGAAAACATAGATCTACAGTTTAAGACTGCTCCTAGATTAACCTCTGAGCCTGGATGTCCAGAAGTACAGTTGCACAGTTAAATCTCTTGTACCAGTTGCATCCATTCCGAGATGTCTGACTTGGCTAACATGACATTTATATTACTGTTACTCTCCTTTTAATTGTTTTAACATGCTCTATGTGGGGCTGTTTTTGAAAACCGTTCGTAAATTTCTGCCTGTTCAAAATACAACTGTCGGACTGTTGATGGGGTGTTACAGGGACGTAAAACACCCTGGCCCAACAACTGCACTGGCTACCAGTCCATTTCTAGGCCCAGCTCAAATGGCTGTTTATGACCTACAGTCTGAGTCTAGACCAATGTTTCCTGACCTTTAGTGTTTGGACTTCAATTCCCAGAAGCTCAAGTCAATTCCCCAAAGCACTGATCAGCCAATGTACTGACTTAGGCTTCTGGGAATCAAACACACCCAGGGGTGCCCAAACGTTTTGGGCCGTGGGCTGGTCACGTGGTTCAGCGGATTGGTCATGTGGTTGCTCTGACCGGAAGTGGAAGTAAAACACACCTTACGGTCTGTTTTGAAACATTTTGCAACAGGATGAGATAGATTTTAGGCTGCCATTTTCTCTGTTTAAACCAGGGGTGCCCAAACTATGGCCCACAGGCCAAATCCGGCTCATGATGCCAATTCATATCGCCCACACCACCCTTGTCGCTCCCGGAAGCGGAAGTAAAATGCTCCCGTATGGGTGTATTTTACTTCCACTTCCTGGAGCAACAAGGGTGGTGCGTGCCAGATGAATTGGCATCAGGGCCAGATCTGACCCGTGGGTCATAGTTTTGGCACCCCTGGTCTAGACTATGAAGGACTGTATCTCCCCATATCAGCCTTCCCAGCCCTTCTCTTGATCCCTTTCTATCACAGACACATCGGATGGGGACAGGAGAAAAGGCTTCATTGTGACTCCTCCCAGGTTAGGTTGGCCCCTCCCTTTTATCTTTCCACTGACAATTGAAGACTCATCTCTTCAGGCAGGCTTTCGTTAACTCTGACTGAGTCCCTCAATGCTGTTTTCTCCTCTAATTGTTTAATCTAATTTATTATTTATCTAAGTTTATTTTTCAAGTTATAAATTAATTAATGGATTTTAATTATCATTGCAGTTTAATTGCTTTTTAAACTGTAATTTATTGTGGTTACAATATTACTTGTTTTAATGTTGTGAGCCACCATGGGTCCCCTTCACAGGGAGAAAAATCTATTTCTTAAAAAACATATTGCAGGATTATCATATACACTTTCATCAAGGTAATAGCTCTGAAACTGTGTCAAGATCTTTCAACAAACCAAACAGCATTAAAAATGACAAATTCATACTCTGTTATTGCTTGTTTGCGTTGTTCAATATCTTCATATATCTTTTTTAGTTTGATGTCAGCAGTTGAATATTTTTCTCGTTTAACAGTAACAGCCCTCTTTAATGACATTTCTTCTGTCTTTGCATTCTTTAAAGCACTTTTAGCATTCTCTATTTGGTCCTCCAGTGCACGAATCTAGAACAAGAATTTATTTTGGGGGTAAATTCAAAAGAACAGGTTATACGAGACATTTTATCTACTGGCTAGTATAACAGAATTTTACAATATTAAATATGATGCACAATCAATCAAAATGCTAACTTCTTTTGCAAAAATGAGCTTCACAGAACAAGAAAGGAATGGGTCTCTAATTACTTTGCACAAGGAAGGCGTGGCTCTCCCTCATCTTCATTTATTTCATACCACTGTTGTCAGAATACGTGGTCTGAGGCATACCTGTCAACCGCGGCTCCGGCGAATCCGGGACCTCCGTGGACCGGGTTTGCGCAGGTCGCGTTGTACGCATGCGTGTGGAGGGCTACGCCGCTTGCGTAGCCTTCTACGGACGCAGCGTAGCCTTCTGTGCATGTGTGGAAGGAAGCTACGGAAGTCTAGAGCCCTTCCAAGCATGCGTGCAACGCGACCTGCGCAGATGGGCTGAGCAGTGCCTCCTTTCCCCCGCTGCCGAAATCCGGGGTTTCGGCAGCGCGGAGCGGGAAATGGCAAAAATCGACGCCGAAAACCAGGAAATCCCGGCCAATCCGGGAAGGTTGACAGGTATGGTCTGAGGTGTATTTAATGCAGATGTTTGCAACCTATGGCTCATGGGCCGGCCCCGGCTCCCAACACCATTCCATCCGACCCATGGTAAAGTCAAATATTATTCACCACTGTCTCATAATATCAGAAATATATACCTGACTCATACTATTTGTCTTATTCAAGTGACTCAAAATCCCCAAAGCATCCTGAATTAGACATGACAACCTAGCAACAGGAAAGCAAAAACCAAAGGCATGATCCTTGCCAGAACAAGTTCTGCTATATGTGTTGGGAGCAGAGTGCATGGCTTAATACACCCTTTGTCTAACTCTCTTGTCCTGTATACATGCAGGAATTGTTGAAAAGCGAGCTGCTATTCAGAATAGAAATTCAATATGTTTCTCATTTCACCATTCAAACATCTAACTCAGGGCCCAATATAGAATTTACTTCAAGTTATATGAGGATGTGCTTAAGATGTTTTAGCAACTGAGGTTCAAAGATAAATAGAATTCTATTTCCACTAATACAAACCTCTGCCAATACATTTGACAGTCTATCCATATTTGCTCCTTGTGTTTGCATTTTCTTTTGGTAGAACTGTACTTCCAACTGGCATGATGGAATCATCTCTACTAAGTCTCTGTAAACTTCATACTTCTCAATGACGTTTTGCTTTAGAATTAAAAAAATAAGCAGAGTTTTAGAATGCCATGCAACAGACAAGTTATTCTGAAGGGAAAAAAACACAATGTCTGGGAACTTTGAAGAACCTGGCTGTATTATTTTGCTTTCTTTAAGGATCACAGTGCTCAAAGTTTTAAAGGCCAGAAAAATGAAATCATAAACAATAAACAGAATATTATATTTGTATACCATTACCATAATTCTAATATTTTAATAACACCATACATGATAAGTATAAGCCAAAATCCTGTTAGCTATACCTACTCACATAATTCAAGTGGCACAAAACTTAGTGACAAACTGCTTTACTTTAAGAAATCAATGTAGCCATGCAATTTAAGGCCAATAAATAAATAATCTAAACCAGGGGTGCCCAAACATTTTTGGCTGCAGGCCAGTCACATGGTTCAGCAGACTGGTCACATGGTTCCTCCCACTGGAAGCGGAATTAATATGTACCTTGCAATCTGTTTTGCAACAGGATGAGATAGATTTTAGGCTGCCATTTTCTCTGCATAAACCTTGGGTGCCCAAACTACAATCCATGGGCCAGATCCAGTCCCTGACCCAAATTCATCCAGCCCGCGCCACCCTTCTCGCTCCCAGAAGCAGAAGTAAAATACACCCGTACATGATGGGTGGCGCAGGCCAGATGAATTTGGGTCAGGGGCCAGATCCAGCCCATGGGCCATAGTTTGGGCACCCCTGCACTAAAGAGTATAAGCATTAAAAGCTGCACAAAGGCGCATGAGTAGTACCTGTGACAGTCTGAAGCACAAGTGACATAAGTAGCATGAAAATTAGTGGAAAGGTAAGCACTTCCTTGGGCTGGAATGTTGTATTTACCATTAGACTTTTCACCATGTATTTGATGATTTTTTTCCAAGGAAACTTTGAGATAATCTAGAAAAATGTGAGAAACTTTCCCAAGAAAAGTAGCCAAAATGTTATTTTTACTGGTTGGGTTTTTAAAAAGATAAAATCTTTCTTCTCCTTTGGGTCACTGAAACTTGTTAAATTCACTATTTTTCAAATAATATATACTCGTTATAGTCCCACAATAGATTTGAATGCACATAGCAGGTGGTGAAATACTGAACTGTAGTTATACTGATTTGAACAAGTACTCTTGAGATTTAGTTCTTGAGATTTAAAGACAATGAAGTTCTAGAAATTATGTTGCTGGGATTGGGAGGTGGGGGGTGGGAGAAGAAGAGTACTATTTTTCATGTGATCCAATATGAATGCTACATATGGTCCCTCTTACATAGAATAGAAAGATGTATGAGGGGGTAAATCCAATGTTAATATTAACCATACTAGAACCACTGAAGCCAGTGGTTAAATTATACAAATACAGTAAAACCTTGCATAAAGAGCACCTCGCTTAGAGACTAACTTGATTAACGAGCAAAATTTTCTCTGAATGGTCACTTCATTTATCAACTAAAACCAACCAAAATCTCGCTTAACAATTAAATAGGGGTTCGCAATCCCCCCTGCCAGAAGTCACAATTGGTTACTTACAATGATGTTTCACTTAAAGAGCAAACTCGCTTAAATAGCAATCTCGTGGCACGCATTATGCTCTTTAAGCAAGGTACCACTGTAGTGACTAATTAGTACCATTCATTTCAGTTCATTTATTGGGACTAACATTAAATTTACTCATAATATCAAACTTCAAGGAACTTGGCTTAATTCATTTGTCAAAGCAGCTTACTTACTGCTGATAAATATAAAGCCAAAGAGATAGTTTAACATGAAGACTCACCTTGTCATTCTTGATTTTCTCTAGTGTCTGCTTCAAGTGTTTTTTGCAATTAGTCAGCTCCTCTGGAGACTCTGTAATCTTGGACTTCAGTTGTCCCTGTTCCTCTTTCAGATTGCATATTGCCAATTTTAACTCATTCTGATTTAGAAGAAAGTTAATACAAATCTAATCTTAATGTACGCCATGAAATTTATGTTTGCCATCCAGAAAAAACCAACCTTTAAAACAGTTTCCCCCTTTGCTGTAAAGTCAGTATATTTAACATTAAGTATGTATATAGTATAATTTTTAACATAAATATTTTAAAAAACTTTAAATTCTATCAAACATTTGCTGGAATGGGTTTATAATAGCAAATAATCACAGAGAAATTCAAAAATTCACTCCAAGTAAGCATACACATTCAATCATATCTTCTTGCAAATAAAAGCTGCTCTTAATTCCATATCCCACCAAGGATCCACTCACCAGAGTTTGCTTTTTTCCTGCAATTTCAATTTTCTTTTGGTGGATCTCTTCTTGCAAAACACTCTAGAAGAAAGGATTGTTTCATAGTTAAAGAACGAAATTTTAAAATACTACTTTTCAGTTTAAGAAAGTTCCACGTTTTTAACTTGGCATTTTATCTTTCAGATTATATAGCCATTTCTAAGAAGGTTAGAGATAGAGCAAGTGTTTTCTCAACAGAAGGACTAAATGAGAAAGCTACCACAATAAAGCAGGATAAAAAATTAGCTATAAGAATGTTAATATACAAGGATTTCTTTGTATAAGAATCTGTCCAGCCTGACTGCTTGAAAATAGCTCTACGGCATAGATGCTCAGAAGCATGGAAAGAATGACAATGGACAGGGGCCCAACAGCCCACAAAAAAATAATTGACAGAGGACAGTATCAGTTCATTCATGTAGTGCAGTGGTTCCCAACGTTTTCCTGCCACAGGCCGGAACTGCCCCCAACACTCAGCTGTGGCGCTGAAGGTGTGGTTGCTCCCACTGCTTATGTTTTCGGTGGTGGCGGCAATCGTGCCATTTTTGCGGCTGCTTACACAGCCGCTGCTGCTTCCGAGGACAGTGTGAGGCTTTTTGGAGCATTTTGCTCCATTTTGGGATTTTTCACCGCTTTTCCTCTGCGTTTCGACAGCTAGAATGCGACAGTTGGGTACTTCCTGGTTCCGTGCTGGGAACCCAGGCTGGGAACCCAGGCACTGCTGGAAGCTCCGCCCAGCACTGTAAGTCCCTAACCGCCATGGTTTAGCTGCCAAAACGCAGAAAAGCGGCAAAAAAATATATATCCCAAAGTGGAGCAAAAATGCTCCAAAAAGCCTCCTGCTGCCTTGGGAAGTGGTGGAGGCTGTGCAAGAAGCTGCAAAAATGGCGCGATAGCCACTGCTGCGACATATTACGACTTCCGGTGGTAGTGGTGGGAGCTTTTGGATGTGCTAGGGTGGCCTCCGTGGGCTGTATCAATGAGCTCCATGAACCAGATTAGGCCTGCGGGCCATAGGTTGGGAACCCCTGATGTAGTGTATATATTTTTCATAAGCCATTGATTTTAGTGATCTACAAAGCTAACCGGTCAAGGTGTTATAGTTTAAGATACAGAAACCCACTCAAAGTTGTTACCTAACATTAAAAGCAAAATCAGAGTAGCTCTACATTCCAAAACACATACCGTCTTCTGCCGATACTCTTGGTTGAGCTTTTGCTCCAGGTCTTTAATATCTTGAGAAAGCTCCTTGAAATCTACTTGCTGATCTGGAGGTATGGTACTGAGTATACAATGAAAGTAAGCTGTTACTGTATGTGCATGTGCCCACATGTGAAAAAGACACAGTAACTTTTACAACAACTTTAAAAATAAAAAAAACAACCACCACCGCACACACAATAAAATGTAAAGTCTCACTGAAATTGAGTGATGTAGCAGCAACGTTAAACAAAAGTACACTCTTGCAGTCTCCAACCTCAGAAGAAAAGGAGACTGTTTCAAAACAGATCGCAAGGTGTGTTTTATACCAGACATACTTTATGTAACATACTTTATGAAAAGAAAGGTGCACACTTCACAAAAAAGTAGCTGGCCCTATTGAGTTACCTCTTCAAATGGTCAACAATGAATATTTAGGGCCAATTTACACATGGTCACAGTGTAGCTATACATTTTGGACTCAAATGTCTCCTCAAATCACAAAAAGAATGTACTTGGATAGGAAGATACAAGCAAGATTTACATGCTTCAATAACTGATTCATACTCTGTATCCTATGTCTGGCAATAGAAAGTGTGTAACTCCCAATGCTTTTGGATATTATACTCTAGGCCTGCGGTGGCGAACCTTGGCACTGCAGCTGTTCTATTACAGTAAAACCTCGCATAAAGAGCTCCTCGCTTAGAGACTAACTCGCTTAAAGAGCTGTGGGTTGCCCAGGCCACTGATTGGACAGCTACCTTTCCCAAAGGGTTTGTCGGGTCTGCAAAGGATCCCGAGACCATCCTGGCTCGACAGGAAAGGCAATTGGGTACGGGCAAGTTAGTTATAGGGAGCAATTGTGACTCCATATTTACTTAGCTAAGGGCACTGAAAGCAAGTAGAGCAAGTGTCATGTAGAGAGAGACCCAAGGTCTCGCAAACAGCTACGGTATCTCGCTCATGTCCGTGTATAAGGACTGAGCAGACACTAACCACAGTTAGACCAAATAACTATGCATAGGTACGCAGAGCCTTCTAGAAGTTAGATAACATGGAAACAATGAGTCTCACCGCAATCCGCTGATATAACCTGCCTATGGGCAACCTGGGCACGCTGGCTGGCTGTAACACAATCAGCCAAGTGCCACATAGTAAACTTTATGACACGGGGGTCTCACGCGGGCTGTGCGTGCTGACTCCCAATTATAGTCAATAAATACAGTCCACCCGAGAATTCGGGGCTGACTTTTACCATCATACTTCAGTCTCGCGTGCCTTCCTTGAGTTCAGCACCTCGACTCCCATGGGCCATTACAACATCTGGTGACCCCGAGACGTGATTACTCGGGAGTAGAGCAGTTCTGATCGGTAAGCATCTCAGGCCAGAACTCAGTACATGCCCTGGGGAAACAGCGCGCTCATACGCCGGCAGACCTCACGCATAGGAACAGACGCGTTCCAAAGCCGGGAAAAGCCAAGACCCAGAACGACCGAAGGCAGAGCAGCGGATGTCCGGCGACCGAGGCCGCTATCCCCATCCATCAACCAAACCTGAGGGACATCGTCCTGTGCTTCACCCGCCCCGCCATACCACTCAGACTCGTCCCACGCAAGCGTCGACCAGTGAGTTGTGTAAGACATCCAGGGAATTTCCCCACCGGGTGGTAATGGGGGCCAGCTTGGGGAAGCAAATTTTGACCATTAGGCAAGAGATTCATAGGGGTGAGCTTGAAGCCCTGGCCAGGCGAAACCAGTACAGAATAAGCAGACAGCGTCTGACGGCACTGGTGAAGCATCTGGGGGAGCATTGTCTGTTCTACCCAGAAGCAGGAACGTTAGAACCATAAGTTTGGGATAGGATAGGGTACTGCCTTAAAAAGGAGCCCCGTGCTCCTGCTGACATCATCGAAACTTGGAGCAAGTGTAGACAGATCATTTCAGTAGCAAGTCCAGTCCGGACAGAGACCAATACACCAGAGTACATGGAACCATCAGCCCCAACACGTCTCTGTCTGACCATCCAGTTTAGGCATGGGGGAATGGGGGATTTTCCTCCAGCGGCATCTGCAGAAGCCGTGGGAGGGGGCAGAGATTCGGAAAGTGCAGGCACTTCCTGAGCAACCAAAAGCCCTTTTCAATTGATGGTAGAGGAGGAAACACGCAAGGGGGAGATACTGGCCAATGAGTTGGCTGCGCTGCAGCAGTTATGTCCAGTCTGCATAGAAACGGACGCCCTCATGGGCGATCACAGCGGTGTACACGCCAATTCCATACAAGTTGCTTGCGGAAATCCACAAAGCCATTGTAGAGACAGGACTCCAAAGCAGATTCACAAAGGGTACATTCCGGCAGCTCTGTGAGTTCGCCTTACTCATTCCTCACGACTGGAAAGCCATCATGAGAATGATGTTGAATCCCAGTCAGTATCTTTTGTGGGATAGTGAGTACAGGCTGGAAGCGCAAGCTAGAGCAGCTAAGATGGGCGGAGCGGTGATCCCGGAGCAGCTTTATGGCTCTGACCAATTCAAGACTATTCAGGCACAGTCCCTCTTGCCAGCGGCCACGCTCCAACTGGCTTCGGAAGTAGCCTTTAAGGCATTTCTCAAGGTTCCAGCTTCCAGCAAGGGAGCTAAAAATTACACCTCCATCAAACAGGGTGTGCAGGAACCCTACATGGATTTCATCAATAGGCTAGAGGAAGCAATTAGCAGACAGGTAGACAATTCGGATTCACAAGAAGACCTGATAAAGAGTCTGGCAAAAGACAATGTCAACCTTGACTGTTGCAAAATCTTGCAGGCAGTGGGTCACAGACCTGATCTGACACTTACTGACATGACGTTGGGACGGACGCATACAAAATGGGTCTGTTAACAGCGGCAGTACAAGGGGGAAACCGGTCCAAGAATAAAAGCAAGGGAGCTTGCTACCAGTGTGGCAAAATAGGGCACTATGCAAGGGAGTGCAGGTCTAAACAGCCCCAAAACAAGGGGGGTGGCCGATCCATGGGCCGTCCACCCGACCCAACCACCCAGTGTCCAAGGTGCCACAACAGCTTCCATTGGGCACGTTCTTGCCCCAATTCGGGAAACCAGACCACAGGTGTGTCCCTGGCCCCAGTCCAAACAGGGACAATGCCTGCTCTGGCAGCCCCAGGGCAGGGATCCCAGTAGCCACATCCAGTCTGGCACCCAGCGTTTCCCAGGCACAGGCGGAAATCACCGCAGGACTAGATTTAGTGTGTCAGGAGGAGGTCACTTGTGACCTGCCAGGCGCAGTCTATCTGGTCAATTCCCAGTATCAGGGACCCCTGCCTCATAAATCGTGGGAAGTCTTGCCTCGGAGCAGTGCTGGGAAAAAGGGAATCTTTGTGATCCCGGGAGTCATCGACTCCGATTACACCGGAATCATTAAGATCCAGCTTTGGACACAGTTGCCCCAAACAATTGGCAAAGGAGATTCAGTAGTGCAATTGATCATGGTTCTGTATCATCTGCCAGGTGGGGTATGAGCTTTAAACCTCTTCCAGACCTTGCCTTCTAGGGTCTCCCCAGCCCAAAGACTCCGACCTGTAGGTTTCAAAGCCCAGTCCAGCCCAAGGCTGCAATTACCTGGGTTCCTGCCTTTAGGAAGTCCCAGTAAAATTAAATTGGAAAGAATGAATAATCAAGTAGCATGGAGATTGGCTGAACTCTTATCTTACCCCTTCCAAAAGATCAGGCGGTTAGATGAATCAACATTGTTTATTTCTTCAGGTTCATAGGTAGTTCGAGATACAAAATCGATCAAGATACAGCTAATCAAAATATATCAGGGTTTCCTCATAACAAGCTTTCCCCACCAAAGAAACATAATCTAACTATTTCTAAGTCACCATTATGAACAGCAGCACCAGCTGAGGTGCTAATCCTCCATCTTTCTGGATCAGCCTCCCCATGAGGTCTGGTAAAGCAAAGGAGGCCTGACCTGACCTCCCCCTTTGGCATAAAGCCAATCAGGGTCAAAAATTAACTAAACAATACCTGGCTTTCAAATCAATTGGCTATCTATGTCAGGTGATGAAAGATGAGCATCTTCAGCCAGGGTGGTAAACAACATTCTTTAGCACCATTTGGCTATCAGCATCACAATAAAATTGCAAGAGGAAGTCAAGAGGCCCACCTTCGATACAGGGGCAAAACAGCTCCTCTAATAGCAGTTTAAGAAACAGGAAAATGCCATGTTTGATGAGTAGTGACATACTATTACATGGGGGTAAGGAGATTGTCAGAGGAGATGCAGGATTCGGGTTGACGGGCCGTCAGAGAGAGGAAGGGGCAGTAGAAGGATTCCAGATCATAGCGACAGTGGAACAGAGCATAGAGTGGAAACAGCGACCAGTCATTAAGGTATTTCGGAATGACAGATTGTTTGAAGGACTGTTAGATACAGGAGCAGATGTGAGTGTAATCAGTCAGAAATTGTGGCCACCAGAGTGGGCCACTGAACCAGTTTCAGATGTGTGGGGAGTAGGAGGAGTTCAGGAAACTTACAGGAGCTGTGACTAGAGGTCACTATTCCAGGAGCTGTGAATAGAGGTCACTATTCCAGAAGCAGAAGGCACAGTGGTCATCCGACCTCACATTTTAAACGTGCCTATCAATCTCTGGGGTAGGGACATTCTGCAACCCTGACATTTGGGTAATGGCCCTACTGCTCAAATGGTTAACCGATGAGCCGGTATGGATAAACCAATGGCCTGTCGTTGGGGGAAAATTAGTAGCTTTGAAGCAGCTTGTTAAAGAGCAGCTTGAAGCGGGACACATAGAGCAATCCACCAGTCCCTGGAATTCACCGATATTCGTAATTAAGAAAAAGTCTGGTAAATGGAGACTTCTTCATGATCTCAGAGAGATCAACAAATGCATTCAGTCCATGGGACCACTTCAGTGTGGCATTCCCAACCCGAACATGATCCCCAAAGGGTGGGAGATCCTAGTCGTGGACTTGAAAGATTGTTTTTACACCATCCCCTTAGATCCTAGGGACAGGGAAAGGTTCGCCTTTACACTGCCAGTCATTAACCATAGGGAACCAACCCAAAGGTTCACATGGAAATTTTTGCCACAGGGCATGCTCAACTCGCCCACTCTGTGCCAAATTTATGTCCATGACGCACTGGGAAAGTTCCGAAACCTGCACCCCAAAGTCTTAGTTTGTCATTTCATGGATGACATATTGATCGCAGCGCCAAAATTGAGTAGTGACACATTCTGTGACCTCCAGAGCACTCTGGGGGAGAGGGGATTGATCATCGCCCCAGAAAAAGTTCAGAGAACCGAACCCTATTTGTATTTGGGTCATCGGCTGCTCAGATCTTATGCAGCACCAGTGCTGCCTAGGATTCATATTAGGAATTCCATTACGTTAGTGGAACTCCAGCAAGTTCTTAGAAATATAATTTGGGCCAGACACAGAGCTTTTAAAACCGCTCTTTTCGCTGCTTACACTAGGGAAGCAGCCAGCCGACCGCATATGCATTCCGCGAGAGGCGAAAATAACTCTTCAGGAGATAAACCGTGTTCTCAGCCACAGATGGGTAGATAGAATCAGTGGAGAGCCAGGCGCTCATGTCCTGAAACTGTACATAGTCAGAACTGGGACCATGTTCACCGGAGCGCTAGGAATAGATTCTGAAGGGGGGGGGAGAATAGTAGAATGGGTGTATCTTGCAAACACCTCATCCCGCAACGTCATCCCTCCCCAAGAGCTGGTAGCAACAGTAATCTACAGAGGGAGGCTAAGAGCGAGAGATATCTCTGAACACGATCTTGCTAGGATAGTGGTGCCATTCACCAAAGACCAGATAGAAAGACTCATGCAGTTAGGAGACTCTCTCCCGATTGCATTGGAGGGTTTTACAGGGAATTTAGCATACCATCTGCCTAAAGACCCTAGACTTGTCTCGCTATAGACGCAGACAGTCGAATTGCAGGGAATGTTGTCCCTCCTCCCACTTCAGGGAGGTTACAGCATTCACGGATGGAGGAAAAGTGTATGGCATTCTTACATGGCTTGAAGGGCAGGCTTGGAAAGTGCTGACGACACTTCCACAAAAGTCAGCACAGAGAGCAGAGTTGGCAGCAGCAAATTTAGCCTTAAGAACCTTTGCCCAGCAGCCACTGAACACCATTACAGATAGTCAGTATGTAAGGAATTTGATTCACAGTCTGCCAGGAGCTTACATCACTCCTGCAATAGACAAAAATTTGTTACGTTTGTTTTTGACCATGCAGTTCCATTTGCGCAATCGCAGGGATGGACTTTATGTCGCCCATATTAGGAGCCACCAGGATCTGCCTGGCCCCCTCTCTGAGGGTAACAGCAGAGCCAACACGGCTGCAAAGGAGGTGCAGAGCCAACACGGCTGCAAAGGAGGTGCAAGCAAAGTTAGTTTCGGGAGTGTTCTCGACCCCGATTCAAAGCCACGCATTCTTCCACCAGAATGCAAAGGCACTGGCAAGGCAGTTCAAACTGCCATTGTCTCAAGCCCAGGGAATAGTCCGTTCCTGCCAGCAGTGTGCAGGAGCACCTGGGGGGCCATCCTGGGGGGTTAACCCAAGAGGAACTGAAGCCAATCGTGGCAGATGGACGTTCCGCACGTTAAGCAGTTTGGGAGATGGCAGTTCATGCATGTCTCCGTTGACACTTTCTCGCAGTTCGTTTGGGCTACAGCTCAAAAGGGCAAATCTGCAACTCATGTAGAGCAACATCTCTTTGCATGTTTCACGACCAAGGGTAAACCAGATTGCTTGAAAACCGATAACTCGCCAGCCTACAGCTCCAGCCAGCTGGCCACATTCTTGGCCATCTGGGACATTAGGCACATTTTCAGCATACTGTACAACCCCCAAGGACAAGCCATTGTCAAACAGGTGAACCGGACGCTAAAGTTTTATATTGAAAAACAAGAAAGAAGGGAAGAAGTAGCCATGCCAAGAAATCAGGCTCAGGCACAACAACGCTTGCATAAAGTTTTGTTTACATACAATCATCTTAACATCTTTGCCGACTGCACCCCGCAGGAGAAGCATTTCCGTACTCGGGAATGCCTCCCACGCCCCATGGTACGTTACCGGGTCCCACCGGGTCCTTCCTGGAAGGGTCCGGTCCCCCTGGTTACGTGGAGGGTATGCAGCAATTTTGTCTCCTACAGGTGTCGTTTAGATTCCAGCCCATTGCGTAAAACCGCATCTCGAGCCTCATGGCTTGGAGGCAATCGATCTGGGACCCCCTGCCCAAGATGGAGGGACTGGGTCTGACCAGGGGACCCAGACGGAGGAGGCAGTTCCGGCATAGACCAGACCCGAGAATCACATGGGGAATGGTCAAAACCCTGTGTGATGATGCCATGTCCATCCTGGTTGAGCAACACACTGAGCCCACCCCACAAAACATGGTGGCCGCAGTGCTAGCTCAAATCACCTACAATTCCCTGATGTTTGTCCTGGTCCTCTCCTTGCTTCTGGGGGGAGGGGTTGGGGCTACCGGAGGGGACTTTACGCCTGGCGGGGACTTGTCTGCCAGGCTCCAGTACAACATATGGGAAAGACTTGCCGGACTTGTCAACCAATCTGACTTTTGCATAAAGCAGACCATGAACCCTGCTTCATTATTAAGCACTTGCCTTGTTCCAGGCTGCAGTGCTCCAGGAGAGCAGACCCGGGACATTGAGTGGGTGCCTAAACGTACACTTGGGCGCTACCGCCGCATCGTGTATGTGACTTACATACATTGGGGGACTCAAATAAAAAAAACTTTGCCCGCTGACGCAGTCACTCTTGTTACACCCCGAGTGGCCATCAGCCCAAATACATCTCCTTAGTCGGGAGCCCACATCACCATTGCCTTGAACCAGGCAAAGAGACTTGGAGATGTAATCACCCGGACATTATTGGTTTTATGTATACAATGAGGTAAGATAACACACCCAAAAAGAACAAGTTTAAATGCACAAATATAAACTTATATGTATTAGATCACATAAAAATAAGTATGAGCTAATGAATACCAATGAACAAATAACAGCTTTAATATAATAATATAATAATATAATACTCATATACACGTGGAAATAAATGTGAACTAAAGGGCAAAAGCGACAAGTAAGTTGCTGAGACGCATAACCATGACATTAAAACAATCACACACCCGCCCTCATGATCCTGCAAAGAACTATACTATAACAACGGAGACTCCCTGTAAGAGATCATGGTAAGGTTCATGCGAACAGTCTGTACAGTAGCTCGGCACGTGATCCTTAATCCATAAACAGTCTTGGAGCTATAGAAGAGCTTCGATACTTTATTCAGGGCTAAACTTCGTGTAGATCACTGGCAAGGGAGAACGAAGAGACTACGACCGTGCAGGCAGAGGAACGGCGTGGAACACTAGGTCTCGATATCTATCCGGTAAGTGGACATTTCGTGAGCCTTTTTCAAGAGTAGAATACTTTCATAGCGCATCAAACCTCCATGGTGATATTCTTATTGGGTATAGTCATGTCATTTTGCCCACAGGGTGGTTCTTCACTTGAAACCAACGTACATGGAACTATATTCCAGCTAATGTATCAGATTCATTTTGCTGTTTAAGCCGTTTGACACTGGTTCTCCCAAAAAGGGAAATGCTTACACCACACCGAGTCGTACCACGACCTGCACGGATCACACGAGCAGTCAGGCTCGACAAGACCTGAGACAGCAACATAAGGTTACTCAGTAAATCAGAGTATGTCGCCTTGGCGGTAAGCCTCGTCGGAGTACCTGGACTTGCAGCAGGTAATACACGTAAGATTGGTCAACTGGCATGCGCCCTTGGCCAAAGGTCTTAATCACACTTCTACAGCTATAGCTTTACGTAATCAAGGACAAATAGAGGTTAGACACGCAGTATTGGATAATCGAGCAGCTATTGATTATTTGCTTCTTCTCCATCACTTAGGATGTGAAACAGTTCATAATAGGAGTTGCTTCAATCTCACAGATAATTCCCGCAGAATCCAAAGCCAAATCACTGACTTAGATAATATAGTCACACACATTCAACAGGACACCAGTTGGGGGTGGTGGAATGAGCTCTGGAACTGGGTGCCATGGGGTTTGCTGCAAACAACGCTTAAAGTCACCGCTGGCGTTGTGGTAGTGAGAGTCATGCTATGCTAATTTGCGCAATGCATCCCCTCGTTCCTATCCATGTGCCACCCAGACAAGAGACACCAGAATATAATCATGCCTTGACAGCTCATGCCCTATGTCTGCCAGGTTCTTAGCTAAGTCGCTTTAGAAAACAAAGAAAAAGGAATTGTGGATTGCCCAGGCCACTAATTGGACAGCTATCTTTCCCAATGGGTTTGTCAGGATCTGCAAATGATCCCGAGACCGTCCTAGCTCGACAGGAAAGGCAATTGGGTACGGACAAGTTAGTTATAGGGAGCAATTGTGACTCCATATTTACTTGGCTAAGGGCACTGAAGACAGTAGAGCAAGTGTCATGCAGAGAGACTCAAGGTCTTGCAAACAGCTACGGTATCTCGCTCACGTCCGTGTATAAGGACTGAGCAGACACTAACCAGTTAGACCAAATAACTATGCATAGGTACGCAGAGCCTTCTAGGAGTTAGATAACATGGGAACAATGAGTCCCACTGCAATCCGCTGATATAACCTGCCTATGGGCAACCTGGGCACACTGGCTGGTAAGTGTAACCCAATCAGCCAAGTGCCACATAGTAAACTTTATGACACGGGGGTCTCACGCAGGCTGTTCGTGCTGACTCCCAATTACAGTCAATAAATACAGTCCACCTGAGAATTTGGGGCTGACTTTTACCATCATACTTCAGTCTCGCTTGCCTTCCTTGAGTTCAGCACCTCGACTCCCATGAACCATTACAACAAAGAGCAGAATTTTCTTTAAATGGTTGCCTTGCTTAACAACTAAAACCAACAAAAAACTCGCTTAGCAACTAAATCGGGGTTCGCAATCCCCCCCCTCCGCCAGAAGTCACAATTGGTCACTTACAATGGTGTTTCGCTTAAAGAGCAAACTCACTTAAATAGCAATCCCGTGGAACACATTATGCTCTTTAAGCAAGGTACCACTGTACTTCAATTCGCAGAAGCCCTGATCTGCAGGTGTACTGACAAGCTTCTGGTAACTTAAGTCCAAGAACAGCTGGAGTGCCAAGGTTCACCACCAATGCTCGAGGCCCTATGAATTGGGCCTTAAATAACATGTGTTTGTAAGGTAAAATATTCAATAGACAGCTTACTCAATCTTCTCTAGCTTCAGAGTTGCTTCCTGGATTGCCATCTGAAGTTGCTGTTCTTTTTCCATAGCTGATTTCTGTAAAAGATAATATTTCAGTTTATATACAGTTCTACATAAAATCCATATATTATTCAGCAAATCTAATTTTTTTATAAGTCAGAGCACTTCATCACTAGTTAACCTACACTCAATTCCAGCTGGACAGTATCAGCTCCAATCTTAGCAGACACTTCAGAATATAGTCTTAGACACTTGTTGATTAAAACTGAGTTTATCATCTGAGAGGTCTATCATGCCAAGCAAGAGAAGGCAATCCCCACATTCAGCCCTAATGCACTCAAAAGGGTGAAGCTGTGGCTTTTGCATTTTGGAGATAAAAGGTTTACATGAATATGGTTGATGAGGTGCATGTAGATGAACAGATTGCAGGAGAGAGGCTCCTTGTACTAGGCGATTCAATAATTAGAAATACAGAGAAATGGATTTGTGATGCACATGATAACCGCATGGTGACTTGCCTGCCAGGTGCAAAAGTTGCAGACATCACAAGAAATCTAGATAGATTGTTAGAGAGAACCTTGGAATGAGCCAGTTGTCATGGTACACGTTGGTACCAATGATGTTGGGAAGGCCAAGCGGTCTGTCCTGGAAGCCAAATTCAGGTTGTTAGGAAGAAGATTGAAGTCCCGGACTTCCAAGGTAGCATTTTCAGAAGTGCTGCCTGTCCCTCGCGCAGGACCTACCAGGCAGGCAGAGCTCAGAAGCCTCAATGCGTGGATGAGGCGGTGGTGTCGAGAGGAGGGTTTCAGATTTGTCAGGAACTGGAGAACATTTTGGGACAAGCCAAATCTGTTCAGGAGGGATGGGTTGCATTTGAACCATGATGGGACCAGATTGCTGGCACTCAACATCAAAAAGGCTACAGAGCAGCTTTTAAACTGATAACTGGGGGAAAGCCGACAGGAGCTGGGCAGCATCCGGTTCGGGAAAGTGTGTACTTGAGTAGTGAGGAGGATGCAAAAATTACTGAGCAGAGCGAGGAGCTAGTCACTAGCATTCTAGCAGAAGGATGCAAGAGGCAGTCTAACAATGCAACTGGACACAAAAGACTGTGTCAGAAAAGCATATATAAATGCTTGTATACAAATGCCAGAAGCCTCCGGAACAAAATAGGGGAGCTGGAATACTTAGCAATAGATAAGAATATTGATATTATTGGTATCACTGAAACCTGGTGGACGGATGATAACCAATGGGATACAGTTATCCCAGGCTACAAACTGTACAGGAAAGATAGGAAGGGGCAAATGGGAGGTGGGGTGGCCTTGTATGTCAAAGAAGTGATAAAATCATATGAATTGGAATATCTAGGTGATTTGGAGTCACCATTAGAAGCTCTGTGGGTAAGAGTACCAGGCCACAAGGATGGTCTAACAGTAGGCATATACTATCGGCCTCCGACCCAAACTCTTGAGGGAGACTGGCATTTGGAGAATGTTGTAAAGGAGGCATCCAAAAAGGGAAGCCTGGTTATAATGGGGGACTTCAATTACCCTCACATAGACTGGGTGAACTGTTGTTCAGCACATGATAAAGAGATAAAGTTCCTAGATATGCTAAATGATTGTTCCCTGGGACAGATGGTTGAAGACCCAACTAGAGGTACAAGAATCCTTGACTTGATCCTGAGTAATACTCAGGATCTGGTGCAAGATGTTAATGTGACTGATCCAATAGGGAACAGTGACCACAACTCAATTATGTTTAACTTGATCATAGACCGCAAGTCACTGATAAAATCTAACACAGAGACCTTAAATTTTCAAAAAGGAAATTTCCCAAAGTTGAGGAAACTAGTAAAAAAGAAGCTGAAAGGGAAAATTGAGAGAGTCCAAACACTCCAAGAGGCATGGAGGCTGTTTACAAAAACAATAACAGAGGCTCAATTGGAATGCATACCCAAAAGGAAAAAGGGCACTGCCAGGTCCAAGAGGACTCCAATGTGGCTTACAGGAGCTGTTCGGGCAGTGATCAAGAGCAAGAAAAGCTCATTTAGAAGATGGAAGGCTTGTCCGAATGAGGACAGCAGGCAGAAACATAAATTCTGGCAGAACAAATGCAAGGCAACAATCAGAAAAGCAAAGCAAGACTTTGAGGAGCGTATAGCTAAAAATACTCCGAGAAATAACAAAGACTTCTTTAAGTACATTAGAAGTAAGAACCCAACTAGGAAGGCCATTGGACCATTAGATGACAATGGAAGGCAAGGGGTTATTAAAGAGGAAACAGAGATTGCAGAGAGACTCAATGAATTCTTTGCTTCAGTATTCACTGAAGAAGACAGAGACCACATGCCCAAAACAGAGCCTATCTTCGTAGGGAGGGAGACCGAAGAATTAAGCCAGATAGAAATAACCAGGGAGGAGGTCCTTGCATGTCTTGTTAAGCTAAACACTAACAAATCACCAGGACCAGATGGCATCCATCCACGAGTTCTCAGGGAACTTAAAGATGAAATTGCTGATCTCCTAGCCAAAATATATAATCTTTCCCTCAAATCAGGCTTTGTGCCTGATGACTGGAAGGTAGCGAATGTAACACCAATTTTCAAAAAAGGATCCAGGGGTGATCCAGGAAATTACCGACCTGTCAGTTTGACATGTGTCCCAGGTAAAGTGATGGAAACCATCCTAAAAGATAGAATTAATAGGCACATAGAAGAGAAGGCGCTGCTAAAGGAGAGCCAACATGGCTTTTGCAAGGGCAAATCATGCCTCACTAATCTTTTGGAATTTTTTGAGAGTGTCAACAAGCATTTGGATAAGGGGGATCCAGTTGACATTGTTTATCTGGACTTTCAGAAGGCTTTTGACAAGGTCCCACACCAAAGGCTCTTGAATAAACTTACCAGTCATGGAATAAAGGGACAGGTCTTGTCCTGGATCAGCAGCTGGCTAAGGGACAGGAAACAGAGGGTAGCACTAAATGGACACTTCTCCAAGTGGAGGGAAGTAAAGAGTGGGGTCCCCCAAGGTTCAGTAATGGGACCCCTGCTTTTCAACCTCTTCATAAATGATCTAGAGGTAGGAGTAAAAAGCAAGGTAGCCAAATTTGCTGACGACACTAAATTATACAGGGTAGTGAAAACTGTGAGAGATTGTGAGGAGCTCCAGAGGGATCTCTCGACACTGGGGGAGTGGGCAAAACAGTGGCAAATGAGTTTCAACATTAGTAAGTGCAGAGTGATGCATGTTGGGGCAAAGAACCCCAATTACATTTATAAACTGATGGGGTCTGAACTCTCTGCGACAAACCAGGAAAGGGACCTTGGTGTCCTGGTGGACAGCTCAATGAAGGTGTCAACCCAGTGTGCCTCAGCAGTGAAAAAAGCAAACTCAATGCTAGGGATCATTAGGAAGGGTATAGAAAATAAGTCAGCAAGTGTCATTTTGCCTCTTTATAAATCTATGGTGAGGCCCCATCTGGAATACTGTGTACAGTTCTGGTCGCCATACCTCCAGAAGGATATTCTGGAGCTGGAAAAAGTGCAGAGGAGGGCAACGAGAATGATTAGGGGACTGGAACACCTTCCTTACCATCTGAGGCTGCAACGGTTGGGCCTCTTCACTCTTGAACGACGACGTCTAAGAGGTGACCTGATTGAAGTTTATAAAATCATGCACGGTGTGGACAAAGTAGATAAGGAAAAACTGTTTTCCCTATCGCATAACACTAGAACTAGGGGACACTCCATGAAACTTTTGGGTACTAGTTCTCAAACAAATAAGAGAAAGTACTTTTTCACCCAGAGGATTAGTGGTCTATGGAACTCCCTGCCAGAAGAAGTGGTGACAGCTGTCAGTCTTGACAGCTTTCAGAAAGGATTAGACAAGTTCATGGAGGACAAGAGTATCAATGGCTATAATTATGGATACTTAAGGACAACCTGCGGGTTGGAGAGATAGGCAGGATATCTCTCAATATCATTTCCAGGGAATCCTAAGCAGGTGAAGGCATCTGCTTGGGAATACCCTGAAGGAAATGGTGAGCCACTGTGTGAGACAGAATGCTGGACTGGATGGGCTGTGGCCTGTTCCAGCAAGGCTGTTCTTATGAATTCCCAAATTTTTAGCAGTAGGGGCCTTGGGGATAACCCTATCCTAGTTCAAGACTAGCTGTAGCCACCACTCAGTCTAAAAAACAAAGATCTGTACCAAACTAAAGGATCTGATGAAAAATGCAAGATGACGATCAATTCAATCCTTAATTCTGAAATTTGGCTTGCTTTTTGTTCCTATCTCCTAGCCTGCCCTTGGGTACACAGAAAGAGCCTTCTGGAAGATTGTGATATTTTTGAACCACAAACATACCCTGGTAACGGCAACCTTATGATGCCAGCTAATCATTCTTGCACTAGGACAGGCTAAAGGAACTGCAGAATGAACTCACCAAAAGGTGCCTTCATTTTGGCAGTTTTTACGTCTGGTCTAGACACAGAAGAAACCAGTGCTGACACTTGGTTTTGCCTTGCACTTTACTCTTAGTTTCCTTTAAGCTATCTCAGCTTCAACAATCACAGTTTTCTAGCCAATGCAACACAAATGAACAAGGATGAAACATTTACATCCTTGTAAAACTGTTCCTTGATAATTTAGTACAGACATCTGTTCAGTCATTACATTAATGCAGATTTATGACAAGAAGATTGTTTCATTTCCCAAGAAATATACATTTTTCTGGAGAGCACAGCAAAAAAATGACCAGGGCTTGCACGCAGCTCACATGTAACCCATCCCTGTCATGGAATAATCAGGGTTCGTGTCATCTGCACACTCAACAGGATAGCATAGAACATATGCCCCAACCATCTCCAAACAGGTAAAAAAAGAGGTCACTACACAATTTGCAAAGTTTTATTCCAAAGTTGTTTCTAATTCCTTTTGTTTTCATTTTCTTCCAAAACTACACTGAACATGGAAGAATAAACACTTTTTAAAATGGCAAAGCTAACATAAAAGCAAACTAAAAATACAGCTAAAACCCATCCATAATAGCAGCACCCTGCCAGTTAAACCTTAGATTAAATCATGTTAAATGCCAAAGGCCTATTCGAATAAAAAGCACTTTTCATACCACTGGTTAACAGAAAGAGGTCTTGTCTAGTATTCTTTCAAAGGAAATTGCTAACCAAGGAACAGCCACTAAGAATTTTTTTTTATCTTAGCATTTGGACTGAGTGATGTATCTCCCCCTGAAGATCTCAAAAGTCAGGTAGAATCATGTGGTCTTTGAAACAACTCAGATCATATAGGTTTATAAGTAATGGCCAGTATGTTAAACTGTGGCTGGAAACAGTTATTGCCCATGGTTATTTACAGGGGAATATAGCTCACCTTATTCTTGTTACTTCAACAAGAAAAAGGTGAGCTCTAGTCCCTTGTAAATAGCCACGGGCAATAATATGGATGCGGGTTCTTGACAATTAGACTCCATCTACAAATATCCCTTCTTTTGGGGGTGCCTGAATGTTGTGACAATAAAACTGCAAAAATGTTGGAATGATTTATCTCTAGACTAATTTCATTCTATTCATTGTCACCTTGATAACTTACTTTTACCAAATAGGCAGTGCTCCTTCATTCCTTTGGATTATAACTCCCAAATTATCCAAGAATGCCCCAGCAAAAATCTGAGAGTTCCAGACCATCATTCTTTGTACAGATCTCTCCAAAAAATTTGAGTCCCCTAATCTCTTGCAGTTCCCACATATTTTAGCTACCCATTTCCTCTTTCTTTCTCATAGGAATAAAACATCTGATAGAACTTTCATAATCCACCTGTCAGATACTGAAAATGTCCGTAAGAACTAAGATATATTGGTTAAAGCCTGTGTTCTTGCTGGCAAAATTCTTGGTGAATTCTGGGGGCTGAAATACAAGATATAGGAAAGTCCAATGCTTAAGTCATTTGTGATTTCAACTACTTCATAATGTGAATTTAACTACATTATGTTAATTGTTGACTGTCCAGAGCTATCACAGGGAAGAGTGGGAATCAAATCAAACTAACAATGATACTGCTGATTCATAACCATATATATTTTTCTGAGCCCTACTGGTGTAAATCAGGCAATCATGTATTTTACATTTACAGAATTACATATATATCACAATATAATTCTGCCATTTCCCAGTGTAACAATAAGTATTCATAAATAAAACAAATAATGCAGCATTTTACAGAACTAAAAAGTTCAAGTTAAACTCAACTTTATATATTAGCTTCAAAAGTTAATGTTTATCTCATATATGAGTAAATTAATGTTAAAATCTCCAACAGAATTTAAGAATTTAATTCTTAAATTTAAGACAGCTGTTGAAAGAATATGGCATGGCAAATGCTTCAACTCCTATGAGTTACATTTCTGAAACAAAAGATTGTACTTACATATGTATTCTGGATTTCCATGTAGGCTTCATAACGTGATTCACGGAAGAAAATAAAGTTAACAATGCCACATAAAAAACGAGCTGTCCTCTTTGCTTCTGCAATAGCAAGACAAAATGAAACAGCAGCTTTTAAATCAAATGATTATGACAGTCAAACACTGAGTATCTAGTTCAGGGGTCCTCAACCTTTTTCAGCAGGGCCTGGGTCACACTCCTTCAGACTGTTGAGGGGCCGGACTGGTGGTCCCTCCCACCACCACCACATGGCAACCACCCCAAGCCCACCACACACCCCAAACCACCCCCACCCCCCAATTTTCCAGCCTGGAGGAGCTGCATGCCTGTGTGAAGGAAACATGTCCACGGCCGCTTCTGCTGCTGCCTCAATCCTTGTCTCCTCCACTTCGCTTGGTGTGTCCCTAATGGCGCTCTGTAGCAGGGCAGATTTTGCAAACCTTAGAGACATGGCAAGCCAAACAGAGGAGACAAGGATTGAGGAGGCAGCAGCTGGAGCGAGGGCATGGGCTGGATGATTTGGTGCCACGGGCCATAGGTTGAGGATCTCTAATCTAGTCAATAGCTGGTGTCTACAAAGTAGAATCAGTATGTAGCAGCTAAAGAATCCATGTAAAAATCCAAATGTTTGTTATGATAGAAAATGTTAGAACTTCATCCTAGTTTCTTTTTTATTTTATTTTTAATTATTGAAACATAAATATAGATACACATGCAAAAAGTAATAAAAATACAATAAAAATAAATTAATAATATGAGAAACAGCACCACATACCTTATAACAAAATTCAGTTTAGTATATAGGTATTGTAACCTCATTAATTAACCTTAATCAACATATATAAAACATATATAACTTTTAACAAGTGCAGGGTGCACTTGCATCCTAGTTTCTGAAGACACCCACTGCGAGCTGGCTATAACATCAGCATTTTTCTTTAATGGGATCTGAATTAGAAACTCCTGGGAATATTTTATGGCTGAATCCAATTGGCCAACTGTGCTGCATAAATGCTGGTGATGTTTGTTTGTTTTTTACTTTGCAACTTTTATTTTTATTTTAATTAAATGTAAAACTTATCCCCACATTCAGGTTCTGAAACCCTTTTGCTTGGGGAAGCCATTTGGGAGCGCTGGAATGAGGGGGTTGGGGTGGTAGTGGTAGCCTTTAAAATCAGAGAATCAGTCCTGCTTTAAAAATTTCCACTTCAATTAATACTGGAGATGACATTCTCTGGACGTTCACTTATTTCTGGCTGAGATGCATCTGGTTTTTAAAAGGAGGGTATCCACTAAACAGAACCAAATGAAATTGAAATTTTAAAATTGAAAAGGGGACATTTAGAGCTAATCCGAATACCAAACCAGAGATCATCTGCTACTGCTAGCTGTGGGAAGCTGTGTTGCTATGCATGCTTATCTGTAATTCTGAATGATTGCTTTTACCTCTGTATCTGGAGTATATAAGGCAGGGGTTTGCAACCTACGGGCCGTGGGCCAGATCCAGCCAATGGCACCAAATAATCCAGCCCCTGACTTCGCTCCAGCCACCGCCGCTGCTGCTGTGATCAAATGCACTCATTTATGGCTGTGTAAATGCGTTTACGACAGATATTAATGAGTCTGCGCCTGTCATAAATGTGTTTACTACAGCCATAAATGAATCCACGGCCATTGTAAACACGTTTATGACAGCCACATGTGTGTTTTACAGCACCAGTCCAGCCTGCTCAGCTGTCTGAGGGGGGCGTGGTCCGGCCCATGGCTGAAAAACGTTGAGAACTGATATAAGCTCATGTCTTGAAATTTCACTCGTACATCTAATGAAGTAGACTTGATCTACGAAAGCTCACATTAAAAATATAGCAGTCAGTCTTTAAAGTGCTGCAGTGTTTTTGTTTTCTGATATTTATAAAGGTGCTAATTCTCAAAGTCTCTTCCTTTGTTTGATACATTTCTTGTCAAACTGGAAAGAATGAGCTAAGGTGCCTGTTGGAAGTCTGTCAAGTGGCAAGACTCAACGGACCAAGTCAGGACTGACAAAAACATCACCATCTATGGATTTGGGGTGGAGGGGGGAATGTCAATATATTCTGCTACTAAAGCTACATTTTGAAATAGAAAACTCAAGTGGTAGTGCTTGAAAGAAAATATTACTTGAATCAGTATCTCACTCTCATCTACCTCGAAGGGCTGTTGTGAGGATTACTGGGCAGGAGGGGGATTTGAACAGCTTCCAGGAATAGTGAAACATAAATATAATAAAATAATTAAGCTTAGAATCAGTTCTTTCTTCTTGATGCGGTAGATTACTGCTTCCATATGGTCAGAAGCCTACAGTACTGCAGTGCTGATCATACAATAAGATCTCTGATTTGTCCTGACCTAAAGCAATGACAGTTTTCAACAACAAAATGAAAATAAAATCCCAAACTTGCAAAATGACGAGCAAATTTCAAAGAATAAGATCTTGGAGAAAGCCAAAGGAAAGGAAAATTTACTACTATTAAAAAAACACCCAAAAGAATGTTAAATGCTTACTTGGATTTATGAGATCGGCAATCTGGAAGTCATTTACACGGCAGATTGGGAAAAATCTCTCCCTGCCAAAGTTATACAAAGCATTATTTAATTTAATTGATTTATATACCACCCTATTCAATAACTCTGGGCAGTATACACAAGTTAAAACCAATATAAAACAATTTAAAAACCCTTAAAAACATAGCAATATTAAACCCCCCCCCCCACTGTGCCATTTACTATCTAAAAACAAATATAAAATCTACAAAACCTTAACATTAAAAAATTAATTACAGGAGGGGGGAGCCTCAGACGAGCCAGAAAAGGGGGGGGGGGGCTTTTTGATAATCCCGGCACACCCAAGTTTTAGCTATGTAAGAAAATTTAGTCCTGCTCTTCTGTTGTGATCAAAACTGGTCAGGGCAACTTCTAGTAAATTTAAAACAATTACAAAGTAAACTGAAGACAAAAGTTGGGCACAGTAGAAGAACAACTTGGAGGTTTCAGTTCATTAGAACTTCTCTACAATCAAATGACTGTGTGTGTGTGTGGGGGGGGGGGGGGGGAGTCAAAGCATGCCATGAGATAGAGTGCCAAAATGAATTTCCTAAACACAATTCCATAGTCTAGCCATGGTTAGAGAATACACATGTGCATCTTATTTCTGAAAAAACTCAGGTCTTTACAGTTAATTCGTCAACCAATTCCATATATGGCATTCACCTCTGCCTCATTTTACCGTATTTATTCGTGTATAACGCGCACTCGTGTATAAGCGCACCCCTAATTTTCCATGAAACCTCGGTATAAAATTTTGTTTCACACCACGCATTGTAATTGAATGCGTGGTGAAAAAGCTTGTTCATAAGAGCTACCTCCGGGCCACGCCTCGTCTCCCGCGCCACCCAATCAGATCCCGTCAATTTCTTCAAAGCCACGCCCTCGCCTCCCCTTCACCCGCCGCAGCAATAGACAGCTGACCCAATTCTAAAAAGGAAGTAAAAGAGGCTCGCGACGGGGGTGGGACTCCGGGAGTGAGGAGGCGTATGGCGGGAAATGGCTGGAGGCGGAGGCCACGCCCCGTTCTGCTGGAGAAAACCACGCCGGCGCCGTCCTTGTAGGGTGGGTGACGTCATGCGCTCACTGAGTCTCCCGTGTGGGCGAGGAAATGAAGCGGCACAACCCTATTTGTGACGCACACTGTACACGACAAGGTGACGTGAACTCGCGGGAACTCACCATTCGCGCCCTCAAGGGACCGGCCGCCACTGCCACACCAGTCCTCGTTTATAACGCGCACCCCAACTTTGATTTCTTTTTTTGGTATAAAATTTTGCGCGTTATACACGAATAAATATGGTATTTACATTTGACAATTAAAATCTGTGAGAACTGAAGGTGCTGCAGAGATATGTATCAATAAAATTGCCAAATAAAATTCTCTCATCTTAATTTTAAAAATGTTCATGAATTCTAACAAAAATAACATTGGCAGTTTGACTTAGCCAAAAACTAAGCATTTTGTGCTTCACCCGAATAAGGCCCTCTTGATTTTGAAAAATAAGCTGAAATGTTTTTCTGACTAGACAAAAATTCCATCACCAACCAAATTCAGAAAAATATTAAAACATTTGTATGCAAAATAGAACTTTAGGATACTCACATATTAATAAATAGATTCCCTATAGGTATGAAGCTTTCAAAAATCTGGGGATGTGGAGTTTCAAATGTCACTGGCATCTGAAAACACAAGATCAATATGTAGTATCCATATATGCTTTCTTCCCTAAATTCTTTAGATTAATGAAGCCTCACTGACTGAAATCCTGTTACCTAGCATTATAACATATAACTTATAACATTAGAACAAATCACAAGTAAGGTAGCCCATTTGAAGGAGTTGAACCATAAAATCACCACTGATTTAATGAGCCTACCTTGTACAATTATACAGTAGTAAGTAACATTTAAGTCAGTAATTTTTTAAAGCATTAGAAAGCAATTTTCTTAAATTGCTAAAATGTATACATGAAACGTTAAGACTAAAATGTTATTAAAATGAATGAACATAAATCTGCAAAGCAGGTAAAACACAAGATAAAAGCCCCAGTCCTATAATCTGAATTTTCTCATTTTTTAATTCACCATAGCCCTCAATGTGCAAAACAAGTAAAATTTATTGCAAACAGACAGAATCAATTACAGAGGTAAAACACTATTTAAAAGCATATGTAAAATAGTCTCGAAAAGCCAATTTTAAGATTATTTTAATGCCCAAAAAGGCTTTTTAGAAAAATGTTATTTTGGCTGGTATTCTCACAACCAGTCTCACCCATCTCCTATACTCACTGATAAAGCTTCCATTAAAGAGTTTAAATTTTCGTCAAGCACATGTAGAAGAGGCCATCTTTCAAAAATCTGGTCCCCAAGCTATTCAAGGGCTTTGTAAATCAGAAGGAACACACTGAATTTTAACACCTATTTCTTAATGCAAGAAATGGTAACAAGACAATTTAACTAAGTGCACTTTATTCTAAAAAAATTGGGATGCAATACCTGCTGGCAGAACCATAGTACCGTATTTATTCGTGTATAACGCGCAAAATTTTATACCCAAAAAAAGGCTCAAAGTTTGGGTGCGCGTTATACACGAGGACTGGGCCGCGCGACTCAAGAAGCCGGCGCCGGGTAGGCGTGGAGCACGCCGCGGCCCTCTCCCGGAGGGTTCCCTTCTCGGCGGGTGCGTGCAGGTGAGCGGCGGCGGCAGCGGGACCTGGGCGCCTGCCTAGGTCCCGCTGCCGCCTCCGCTCACCTGCACGCACCCGCCGGGTCGAGAAGGGAACCCTCCGGGAGAGGGCCGCGGCGTGCTCCGCGCCTACCCGGCGCCGGCTCCTTGAGTCGCGCGGCCCGGGTAGGCGTGGAGCACGCCGCGGCCCTCTCCCGGAGGGTTCCCTTCTCGGCGGGTGCGTGCAGGTGAGCGGCGGCGGCAGCGGGACCTGGGCGCCTGCCTAGGTCCCGCTGCCGCCTCCGCTCACCTGCACGCACCCGCCGGGTCGAGAAGGGAACCCTACGGGAGAGGGCCGCGGCGTGCTCCACGCCTACCCGGGCCGCGCGACTCAAGGAGCCGGCGCCGGGTAGGCGCGGAGCACGCCGCGGCCCTCCTCCCAGGTCCCGCTGCCGCCGCCGCTCACCTGCACGCACCCGCCGAGAAGGGAACCCTCCGGGAGAGTGCCGCGGCGTGCTCCACGCCTACCCGGGCCGCGCGACTCAAGGAGCCGGCGCCGAGTACGGTAGGCACTGCTGAGATGCACCGTCTGCCCCACCCACGGGCCCAGGGGCGCGCGGCTGGCGGGATCTGATTGGGTGGCACGGGAGACGAGGCGTGTGAAAAAAAATTTTATACCAAGATTTCATGGAAAATTAGGGGTGCGCGTTATACACGAGTGCGCGTTATACTCGAATAAATACGGTATTTTGCCATCCGCCACAAACATAGCTATTGGAAAGCCTTAACCAAAAGTTAGGTTGTAGTTACACATATTTAAGAAGCACAGCTCCTTCAGATTGTTTATCCTCACTTACAGTATATGAACATGATTCCCAGCAGATAATCGCATTAGCCTTTTGCAAGTACAACCAAGAATAGTGTGAAGTCCCATAAAGAATAGTAAAGATTTAAAAAGCCTTATTGCAGAATAAAGCTTTCATTGTCTAGTTACCACACTATGTCTATTGGTGTTCAAGTTCCACAAAGTCTTTGCACAAGATGATAAAAGTTTCATTTTGATTCAGGAAAAAACTTAGTGTAAGTTACCCTTGCAGCTGGGTGATAATATCACTGGCAGGGGGAAAGATTTTTCTGTAACTGAACACTTTTCCTTTCTGTCAAATGGCTTGCCCAATTCATGAATAATGTGTTTCATTGTGTGGAAGACATGAGAGCCAAGAAAGATGACATTAATTGGGGGGAAACTCCCCAAGCTGCTGACACCATCAATTTTCTGCAAGTGTAACTTAAGCAAGGATTTCACCACTATCTAGAATAACCCGTGCACTAATGTATATACTTACCATGTAAAAGTGTTCTAGACGGATTCCATATACTCTTTGTAAAGTTCTCATGAATATCATATACAATACTTCAGGCTGAAGAATAAACAAAAACTTATTTATTAAGAGAAACCATACTAAATTTACATGTTACTTATCTCTCAAGCATTGATTTAGTTTGTCTATATTTCCAACATATGACACATTTTTAAGCAAGGAATAGATTCTTAAACAATTACTCCAATATAACGTTGTGCTAAGATGTAGAACCTTCCTGCAGGGCTGTGTATCTTGAGGCAGGCACATTACCTATAGACCATATGATGTAGATTGAGAAGTGATTTCTGGCTATCTTCAAATATCTTGAGGGTGGCTATTTGAAAGATGCTGCTACATAATATACAACCCAACTGATGAATTCAAATAACAATATATGAGAATCCAGCTAAACATTAGTAAGTGCTCAACACTGGAACAGACTACCTTGAAAGTATGGGACTCCTATTCGTATTAAGTTTCTAAACAAAGGTTGATTAGCTAACTGCAAGGAGGATTTAATTGTGATTTCATGCATTGAGAGGGCTGGGCAATAATGTAGGTAAGAGATGATGTTTAGAGCCCCTTATAACTTCACAGTTCTATGGTTCTATGAAGTTTAATAGGATTTTTATAAGCTGCATGCCATCAAATTGCATCTAAATCAGGCGTACCCAACCTATGGTCCGTGGGCTGGCCCCAGCACCCAACGCCATCCCATCCGGCCCATTGTTGCCTGTCACCAACGCACCCGCGGCTACCATAAATGCAGAAGTGGGCACATTTACCTCATACAGTCCTTGACATTTTCAGATTTAGTTTCCAAATTCAAAAATATTTTTTATAATCTTGCAATTTATTTATCTTTTCAATGAAAATTTGTTCATCTAATTCTGTTTTATTTTCTAGAAATCAGTTCTAGAAAAGAGCATCATATAATCAAATCAATTCAAAATTAGCCGCTCTTCTAATCTCTCTGGTCTTTATCTTAATTTCTCCTTTTTCGATAAATGTCAAATCCCTATACATTACCTACCTTCCTTTTTTATAATTTCTTTTCTATGGAAAACTTCTTGAGATGAAACCCATAGTGATAACTTCCTATAAAATATTATTTTATATTTCCCCCAAATCTTTGTTAATCATTAAATCAGAAGGGGATTAATTAAGTCTCAATTTGCCTCAATTTTATCATACCAAAGGTATGCATTAAAATCTGGCCTAATTGGGTAATCTTCCTGCTATGTAATAGAGTAGACCATACTGCCAGCAACTCAATGTCGAGTGTCAGGCAGCAGTTAACTAACCTGACCACCCTCAGGACTAGCGGCCTTGGTCAGCAAAGTCCACACGAAAGGGTGATGGTTCCCAAGTGGATTACTGTAAATACCACTTGAAGCCATCTTAATGGAGGGCAGCAGCTTCATCATTACTAGCCTGGGGATGAGGACTTTGCGTACCAAAAGGGCTCAGGACCAGAAAGTGACTCGCAGAACTGGATCAGGTGTCACACTGCAATGCAGAAGGATGGAAGGCCACTGCATTATATTGAACACTATAAATATTTCACAAATGATTTATAAAGTGAATAGCCACAGTTGCTAAATTCTATCATTCTTCCACACATTAGGAAAACTGAATACTATACAGTACATGCATCGTAGTGCTGAAATTTAATTTCACCAAGAGTAAGATGTTCTATAGTCCTTACCTTGACATTTGGAAATAAATCACTTTTGGAAAAGTTTTTAGCCTCATTACCAGTCAGCAAGTGACTCTTTATGTGTACAATGATATCATTTTCATTGTATCTTGGAAATGTACAATTATCCATTCTGCAAGGGGAAAAAATGAAGTATGTGATTAGAACCAAAGCAGACAATAGCTAAATATAGGATTACCTGCTTTACCATGAGTAACAACCAAGAATGATGATGAAAATGCATTGTGCAAGTAACCTAATTAAGTACCCACTGCAGAAGAGATAATGCAATATCCTTCACATATTTCAAGTCTATAGAAAAGCTTAATTTGTAGATCTCAGGTAAATTTGGAATAACCTTTGGCAATATACTTTGCTATTAGCCCACCCAAACATCCACCCACCTGACCCCAAGAGGAATTTACAGAGCTCTCCAATACCTTTTTCAATTAAAAGATGCAGAATTAAAATGATGTTATATTACATCAGTTCTCTACTATTTTAATATCGAATTTGAGAGAAGACTATTCTAAATGTTCACAATAAGATTGCAAATTGCCTGATAGCTCATTGGTTTAGTGGAGGCTGCCAGTTTGATTTTCTGCTGTGCATCTTTAACAGGGGTGAAACTCAAAGCCCCATAGGATCTCTTTGAGGTGTGCAGATCTAAAATACTGTAATGCATTATTAAGATATTACAGCCCAACAATAAACACTTCTCTGAAAACTATTCTAAAGGCCAACAAGGCACTTCAGCAATTTAATCTATTAAAAAGGCAGAGATTAAAATCTGCAAATACATTTTATAGGAAGATGGAGGAAGTCCCTTTAAAATTAATACAAGTGTTGAAATTGCACATTATCCTAGCAGCGGTGACCTAGTCTTAGAGACCTATGATATATTAAGTGAATTCAGATTTTGATGTTTACATGTATGCACACACAAAAAAAAACTTCTGAAATTCATGTACAGTACTGTACTTATAGCCCTAATAGCAGTGGTTAAACTGTCCAGCAACCAAAAGTTTGTGAGTTCAATCCTGACCAGGACTGAAGGTTGACTCAGCCTTCCATCCTTCTGAGGTCGGTAAAATGAGTACCCAGAATGTTGCGGGCAAAATGCTAATTAACTTGTGAACCGCCCAGAGTGCACTAAGCGCAATGGGGCGGTATATAAGTGTGATTGCTTTGCTTTATAGCCAGTTATTTTGTTGTTGTTGTTCAGTCGCACAGTCGATTCCGACCCTTTGCAACCCCATGGACCATTGCCCTCCAGGCACCCCTGTCCTCCACCATCCTCCTCAACCCGCCCAGCTCTGTGCCCACTGCGTCTACCACACCATCCATCCATCTCATTTTTGGACGCCCCCTTCTTCTTTTGCCCTTCACCTTTCCCAGCATCAAGGCCTTCTCAAGTACTTTACAATAATTTAAGCAGTGGCTCAAGTGGCTAAGACGCTGACTGGGAGGTGGAAGGTCAGCAGTTCGATTCCCGAGTATTGCAGGACGGAATGAGCTCCCGTCTTTTGTCCCAGCTCCTGCCAACCTAGCAGTTCGAAAGCAAGACATTGCAAGTAGATAAATAGGGACCACTTCGGTGGGAAGGTAAACAGCATTCCATGTGCTCCACTGTCTAGTCATGCCTGCCACATGACCACGGAAACGTCTGCAGAAGCAGACCACGCTGGCTCTACGGATTTGAAACAGAGATGAACACTGAACCCTAGAGTCGGATACGACTGGCTTTCGAGCAAGGGAAACCTTTACCTTTTACAAGTGCTGCTACCCACCCATCTCCATGAATACTGTCCAATGAGTTTCCATGGCTGAGCCCAGGTCTCCCGAGGCCCTCCGTCTCCACTCTACCCGTGTGGACACCCACTTCCTAGACCCGAAGGCATTCCTTCTAGAATTGCAGCTGCCACTTTTCTCCAGGAAAATAATAATTTCGTGTCAGGAAATTATTCTGGGTTGAAAGGATTTTTGCGGGAGAAACTCCCCTCAGGGAACGCCCAAATGAGGCACCTTTCATGTCCCCAACAGCTGGGACAGAGACGGGCGCTCAATTCGTCATGCAGTACCCGGGTCTCGAACTGCCGACTTGCCGGCCTTCCAGCTAGCAAGGCGAGCTTCTTAACCACCGAGCCACCGCAGCCCCTTTGGCAATATACTTTGCCCAAAGTGTACTGCCAAAGTATACTTCGGGGAAAACCAACAAGGAAAACACAGAACTGCCTTCCTGCTTCCACCCACCCCCTGGCCTCACACCACCTTCTCCGGCTTTTCCAAGGCAAGCGGCGGGCGGGGGCGGGATTCGAACCCAAGGCTCGGCCAGGACAACACCCCAGGCGCTGCCTCCGAGAGCCAGGGCTTCGTATGATGTCCCGCACTTTGGCCTCCCCCAGGAGGCAGCCCGGACTGCAGTGGCTCAAGTGGCAAAGACGCTGACTGGGAGGCCGCGAGGCGGAAGGTCAGCAGTTCGATTCCCGAGTCCCGCAGGACTGAATGAGCTCCTGTCTTTTGTCCCAGCTCCTGCCAACCTAGCAGTTCGAAAGCAAGACATTGCAAGTAGATAAATAGGGACAACTTCGGTGGGAAGGTAAACAGCAGGTCTAGCCATGCCTGCCACATGACCACGGGAACGTCTGCAGAAGCAGACAGCGCTGGCTCTTCGGCTTTGAAACAGAGATGGGCACTGAACCCTAGAGTCGGATACGACTGGCTTTCGAGCAAGGGAAACCTTTACCTTAGGAGGCAGCCCAGGGTCTTCGGGACTCTCTAACGGAAGATTACGGCCACCACCCCTCTCCTCGCCCTGCAAGCTCGACGACTTGAGCCGCTGCCGCTTCCCTTGCCCAAGTCCTCGGAGGCCAGCTGGCCCTTCCCGCCCCCTGGAAGCAAATGGGGGAAGAAAGCTTGCCTCCGAGTCCCCGGTTTTACCCCTTACGGAGAGGCGCCCCCCCCGGCCAAGCCCCACTCGCTGACTCCTCCTTTCCCACCGCGGCACCACTGCCACTATTCAGGCCACCAACCAACCATCTCTCCAAAGCGCGCCGGCCCGGGACGGCGGACGAGCTGTTTAAATTTGGCGGGAGCCCCGCCCCTTCCAGGCACGATGACGTCACGCGCAACGGACTGGCAGACGTGGACATGGAGGTATAAAAAACAGGAGATGGCACTACAGGCTTCATGCTGTACGCTGCTTTGAAGCCAGTGGGCGTGGCCTGCCGCCATATTAGGTGGACCAAAACATTAGCAGACTACCGTTTACGATTGCTTCTTGTGTTGGAGGGGGTGGTGGATTGATCCCCTCTCCTGGGTCCCCTTGGTTGGGGGAGGTTGGGGGACAAAAGGGGTCTGTCCCCCCAACCCCTCCTGAGCCAGGGGACCCGGCAGAGAGGGGATCCCCCGCAGGACACCGCGTTATTAAAGAGAAGAAACCAAGCGGTTTCTTCTCTTTAAAAACGGAGTGTTTGGGAGGGGGGTGGAATCGATCCCCTCTCCCTGTTCCCTTGGGTCCAGAAGGGTTGGGGGGACAAAAGGGGTCTCTCCCCCCCAACACTTCCAGAGCCAGGGGACCCGGCAGAGAGGGGATCCCCCCCGCAGGACACCCGTTATTAAAGAGAAGAAGCCAAGCGGTTTCTTCTCTTTAGAAACGGGGTATTGGGGGGGGGGGGTCCTCCCTTTCTGCGGGCTCCCCTGGGTCCAGAAGGGTTGGGGGGACAGACCCCTTTTGTCCCCCCAACCCTCGGACCCACGAGACCCGGGAGAGGGGATCGAATCCACTCCACCCGCTGATATTAAAAAGGAAAACCCGATCGGGGTTTCCCCTTTAATATCAGTGGGTGGGAGGTTGCAATCCCCCTCTCCGCTGGCTCCCCTGGGGTTGGGAGGGCTGGGGAGACAGACCCCCTTTTGTCCCCCTAACCCTCCCAATCCCAGGGGAGCCAGCGGAGAGGGGATCGAATCCACACACCACACACACACACACTCCGTTGTTAAAGAGAAGACACCACTTGGTTTCTTCTCTTTAATATGGGGTGGGGGGGATCCCCTCTCCGTTGAGTGGGTCCCCTGGGTTCAAGAGGGTTGGAGAGACAGACCCCTTTTGTCCTCCCCCCTCTGCCTCAACCCTTCTGGACCCAGGGGAGCCAGTGGAGAGGGGGATCGCAACTCCCCACCCACTGATATTAAAGGGGAAACCCCGATCTACTTTCACGACTCCACACAAAGCACAATTAGCAAATGTTTTGGGTCAACTAACATGGCGGACTTTCAGATTAGTCGGCTTCAAGTTTGTGACGTCATGACAACTCCTGTTTTTTTATATCTCCATGGCAGTGGCTTGAGTGGCAGATCGCCTCGGCTGGGCTGGGGCTTCCGCATTCCTGATCGCCTCTTGGTTTGGTGTTCGCTTCTGTTAAGAATAGGCGACTCCGGTGGCTTACTGGTTAAGACACTGAACTCGCTGGCTGAGAGGTCACAGTTTGATTCCCGGGTACATGACGGAGTGAGCTCCCGTCTCTGTCCCCGGCTTCCGCCAGCCTAGCAGTTCCACAACAAGACATTGCAAGTAGATAAATAGGGACCACTTCGGTGGGAAGGTAAGCAGTGCTCCATGCATTCCGATGTCTAGTCATGTCTACCACATGTCCACGGAAACGTAAGCAGAGAAAATGGCAACTTAAAATCTATCTCATCCTGTTACAAAACAGATTGCAAGGTGCATTTTACTTCCACTTCCAGTGGGAGGAACGTGACTGGCCCGCTGAGCCACATGACTGGCCCACTGAATCATGTGACCAACATTAAAGTTTAGGGGTTGTTTTTTTTAATCGTCAGAAACACACAAAGGTGCTTTTTGGTTTGAAAAGGTTTTTATTGGAGGAACTCCGCTCAGGGGATGCCTGAATGAGGCTTTTTTCATGTCTCCAAGATCTTTTCTCACCAAAGTGTTCCCTATTTATCTACTTGCAATTTCTTGTTTTCAAACTGCTAGGTTGGCAGGAGCTGGGACAGAGACGGGCGCTCATTCCTCCACACAGTACTCAGGTCTTGAACAGCCGGCTTGCTGACCTTCCAGCTAGCAAGGCGAGCTTCTTAACCACTGAGCCACTGCAGTCCCTAATTAAGTGATGGCTCAACTGGTTAAGATGTTGACTAGGAGGTAGAAGGTCAGCAGTTTGATATCCGAGTACTGCATGACGGAATGAGCGCCCAGTTCTATCCCAGCTCCTGCCAATCTAGCAGTTCGAGAGCAAGAAACTGCAAGTAGATAAACAGGGACCACTTCGGTGGGAAGGTAAACAGCATTCCGTGCACTTCTGTGTCTAGGCATGCCTGCCACATGTCCACAGAAATGTCTGCAAACGTAGACAGCGCTGGCTCTTTGGCTATAAACAGAGATGAGCACTGAACCCTAGAGTCGGATACCACTGGCTTTTGAGCAAGGGTGACCTTTACCTTTACTATAAGATTGTTGTTGGTGACTAGGTAACAAAAAAGTATGCTGTGAAATTGCATGATTATCATTTTCTTAATATCTTTCTTTTATTAATAGATTAGTCAACTGACCATATAAAAATTAGCATCTATTACAGTAAATACAGTGCAAATACAGGAGAATACGATATTTTAAACTGATTTGCTTAATATTAAATAATTACAGTTTTGAATTAGGTACAAATGCAATCTAAAACTGTTAGAATTAGATTGCTGTAGCCACAAGATGTCACTGTTGTATTATTTGGATCTCTATTCAGATTTCCCGGATAATAATTTCGTGTCAGAAATTATTCTGGGTTGAAAGGATTTTTGCTGGAGAAACTCCACTCAGGGAGCACCCAAATGAGGTTCCTTTCATCTCCCCAAGAGCTGGGACAGAGATAGGTACTCAATATATCATGCAGACATGGGTTTTGAACTGCCGACTTGCCGGCCATCCAGCGAACAAGGCGAGCTCTTAACCACTGAGCCACTGCAGCCCTTTTCCTGTGATGAATCCCTGCAAATTTTCCAAGTCTCTCCCAAACCGTTAGAATACATGATTTAGAACTACTTGGAAGGCCATGTTGGAAATTGCCACCAAATTGTTCAATCGCAGAGGTGGATTGTGTTCAGTAATGCATGGGTTGTTGTCCTGTCCCTTCTGTTGCCCCCACATGCTGCAAAAACAGAACAAAGAGATGCAAAGAAAATTTTAAAAATCTTCGCCTTGTCTTAAAAGATTGTTTGAGAAACTGCCTCGTTCCATTGCTGTTTGGGTAACCATCAGTTTTTCTTCCTCTAATTTTGTTATTGCCCATGTCAGAGCACATGTTCCACTGGCATAGCCTTCCAAACCCATTGCCACTTCCGCACCAACTTTGAGGTAGCGAAGTAGGACTTTACGGACTTTTCACTGTTATGTTCTCTAAAGCTCCCTTTTAATTTTTCTATCTTTACTGTACAAATTTAGAGTAAAACCTATAAATGCTTTAAAATCTTATTCTAAGGTTTTCAGTTCTATACAGAATAAAGCTTACTAAATCAAATTTCTACCTCATCTTTGATCACTGAAATGTGCTTCTTATTTTTCTGCTATTTAAAATGACATGCAACTATTTTGCCTGGTGTCTCCCCATTTTCCAATATATCTGGCTGAAACAAGTAAGAGCAAATCAGCCTTTGTGAAAGTGTATTATTCAGACCATACATGTTTGTACAGTAAAACCCCAACTTACATATGCCTCAAGTTACATAAAATGCAACTTACATAATAATTTTGTGCTAAAACCATGTCCCGATTTACATGATTTCCTATGGGTTTGCTTCGAGTTACATAAAGATTCTTTTTCCTATGGGCTTGCTTTGAGTTACGTAAAAATTAATTTCCCTATGGGTTTGCTTCGATTTACATTTTAAAAAAATTCCAATGGGTTTTTTTCCTATGGGTTTGCTTCGAGTTACATAAAAATAATTTTTCCTATGGTTTTGCTTCGAGTTACATAAAAAACCGATTTAAGCAAAAGCCTACGGAACGGACTTTTTTTGTAAGTAGGGGTTTTACTGTAATTCCCAACAAAGGGTTGGAGTAGGTATTATTGCCAAACTAATGTAACAAAAATCTCAATTTTTCATTAGTTTTTTTCCTTATAGGAAGCACAAGCAATAATTCTGCCAAAACCAAAAAAGTTTTATAGACTGCAATTCAAACGTTCAGATAGTCACTGATCCCTCATTAATATTAAAATAATCAAATATTTCAACAGCTATTTGAACTTTAAAGCATCCATTATCTAGAAATAAAACACTGAATTGCCAGAGAGCAGAGGTCTGGCATGGGTATAAAATTTAGAACACAGTACAGTACAACACAGTGGGGTACACAGAAAGAGCATTCTCAAAGATTATGGTATTTTTTGCACCACAATTGGGCAACAGCCACCTTTTGCCAGTTAATCTTTATCACACTAGGTCAGGTGAAAGGAACTGCAGAATAAACTTCCCAAATGAGGCTTCATTTTGGCAATTTTACATCTGGCTTAGACATGGAAGAAATACAGTAGAGTAACCTGGTCAGAAATATCATACACATTTTGTGCAAATTTGAATAAGGTTAATTAATAGGTTTATGTTTGATATATACTAAATAGTTTGAATTTTGTTACAAGTTATGTATTGCTGTTTTTCTTTTTTTTCTTTATGTGTGTATTTTTATGTGTGTTAAAAAAAGAGGAAAAAATATCATACACATTTCTGTGGAGCAGAAACTAAAAATTATGCTGTCTCCTTTTTAAATGACCTTTACAGCAAAATGTCAATCATACACCTTCAGTTATAGAAACCTTAGGTATAGATACTGTACTACCAAAGATTGTAATTTATATGTAGGTAGGTTTCTGTCAGGGACTATGGTGGTTTAGTGGTTAAGATGTTGAACTTGATGACTGGAAGATCAGCAGGTCAGCAGTTCAAGACCAGAGTGCTGCATGATGGAGCGAGCTCCCGCCTCTGACCCAGCTCCTGCCAGAGTAACAATTTGAAAGCAAGAAACTGCAGGTAGATAAATAAGGACCACTTCGGTGGTAAAGTAAACAGCATTCCATGCACTCCAGTGTCTAGTCATGCCTGTCACATATCCACAGAAATGTCTGCAAGTGCACTGATTTCTGATTATGACTATTCTTACATCTCCCTATGCTGGGGATCCCAAAAACATCCCCAGGGTAAAAGGGAACTTACGGAACCTTAAAACTAGTTGTTCCCTTTGATGTTGGCAGATTGATACGCAGCAGTCAGCAGTTACAAAGCTAAACACATCTTTATTTAGTGGTATACAATCTGAACATGTGGTAATGGCGGAGGTACAGCTCCTTTTATACAGCAACAATACATTTGAATATGGATACACGGTAGCCCATTGGCCACCGCCTGTGTGATGTCATTCTGAGTCACGCCCGTCTTCACCAGGTGTAGCCGTGGCGGGAATGTTTCCGCAGTTGACAGTAATTGGGGAATTTTTACCATGTGAGCTGAACGCTCGCAGCTGTCCTCTATGGGTAGCTAGCTCGCATTCCATTACAGCTGAGAAACATTGTATTCATTACAAGGTTACATTCTTACATTGAAGTGGTTACATTCATTCTTAAAGATATAGTGTTTCCATACACAACATTCCCAACTTGGGGCCCATGCCCCATAGGGGGTCTTAAATTCCCAGAAGCCTGAATCAGTACATTGGCTAATCAGTGTTTGGGGTAATTGACTTAGGCTTCTGGGAAATGAAGTCCAAAAACCAAATGTTGAGAAACTGCGGATTCCCCATGCCCAATTGGCATGGAACTGCCCTCGCAGAGGCCACTTTCAGTCGAGAAGGCTCCTGGCCCGTGGGCTCTGCGGGCACAGAAATTAAGGAGGGTGGATTAATAATAAGGGTTGATTCACCTGCTTCTGACCTGACCGACAGTTCTGCCGAGAAGGCAGATTGCTAACCTCCGTTACCCATTAGGCAATCACTCATCTCCGAGTTAAGCGTAATCTCTGGTGCAAATAGAAGCCATATTTACCCTGGTTTAAGCCCTAGACAATAGTTTTCCCCTGTCAGTATTTGCCCAAGTTAATTAACTTCCCCAAGAGAGATTCCCCATTAACCCGAGTAAATGGGTGATGTGATTTTCTGTCAGATGACGGTTTTTTTCCTGCCTTGCCTTCTGATCTATAAATGATGCCTTTTCCTCAATAAACCACTGATCTGATCTCGCTCCATATTGCCTCGTATCGTTCCTTGATCAGTCTCCTCCGGGACCTAACGGCTGTCCTAGCGGCCCCGATTCCTACACCAAACATTGCTTAGAATCAAAAAGGAGGGAGAAAGCAATTGCTTTAAATTGAATGCTTCTGAAACCCAATCTGGGTTATACTGGCTCAATATTACACACAGGATTTTGGCCAATACTTCAAGTGTTAGAAACTCTGCCATCGTCAGTGCCAAGTTTGGATGAAAAAGGAGGAAGGCTGGGCACCAGGTTAGCACTCTGGTCCCATTAAATTTTATTGCTGCAAAAGCAATGAGAAGCCTAATTGCCGGGTATGCTGTATAGCAGGGGGACCCAAACTTTTTGGGCCGTGGGTTGGTCATGTGGTTAAGTGGGCCGGTAACGTGGTTCCTCCCACCAGAAGCAGAAGTAAACGCACCTTGCAACCTGTTTTGCAACAGGATGAGATAGATTTTAAGCTGCCATTTTTTCTGCTTAACCCAGGGGTTCCCAAACTACGGCCCGCAGACTAGATCCAGCCCTCAACCCCAATTCATCCAGCCCATGCTACCCTGCACCCATAAGATCATGTTTTACTTCTGCTTCTAGGAGCGATGAGGGTGTTGTGGGATGGATTAATTGGTGTTGGGGGCCGGATCTAGCCTGCAGGCCATAGTTTGGGCACCCCTACTGTATAGCATGAGGAGGAACTACAGTAAAACCCCTACTTACGGGAAAAGGTCTGTTCCGTAGGCTTTTGCTTAAAACATTTTTTTATGTAACTCGAAGCAAACCCATAGGAAAAAATATTTTTTTACATAACTCGAAGCAAACCCATAGGGAAAATGAAATTTTTATGTAAATCGAAGCAAACCCATGGGGCAATGAATTTTACGTAACTCAAAACAAACGCATAGGAAAAATAATCTTTATGTAACTTGAAGCAAACCCATAGGAAATCGTGTAAATCGGGACATGGTTTTAGCACAAAATCATTATGTAAGTCGAATTTTATGTAACTCGGGACATTTGTAAGTCTGGGTTTTACTGTAATTCTAAGTAGATCAAGTCCTGGAAGAGTGTGGGGGATAAATTTCCAGTTTTGTGGAACAGAAGGAATGAAATGGCCCTGAAATGTACTGTATATGATCTCTGTTGGAAGAATTATAAAATTAATATCACTGAAATTTAATTCCACTGAAATTTAATTCCAGTGTTTTATCTCAAGAGTTCAAGGGTTGGAAAGGCTTAAAAGTATATGCTACCCACTTAAAATAGATAAAAGCTGGGAGAAAGAAATGGGGCAAAGAAACCTAATGCTGGAGGCTGGTTTAATAAATGGCAAAGATGGGCTTTTCAGAAAAGAATTGCTGCTCAAGTGTTTCTTGCAGATGAGATTTCTGGGCAAAGCACACTGCAAAATGATTTCATTTTACTCATCTGCCGGAGATAACGGGAATGGGTTGTCTAGGTCCAACTCAGGCACCTTCAGCAGGTACTTGTTCTTATAGAAGGTTCCCATTTCTTCACTTGTCATTCCTACTTTCCACACAGGGAAATGTGGAGCTGTCTTTAACCACCAGTCTTCCATTGGGCTTCTTCCAGTGAACCACCACTCCTACCAAAAAAATGAAAAAATGGACAACAGAGATGGATTGCCCTAACACTTCTCTTACCACCCCTCCCCACCCACACACACTGCAAGAACAAAGTTAAAATGCAAAGGAATTTTTTTGGAATTTTTGTTTGTTTGCCTTGTCTTAAAACGTTGCCTGGATTTCTTCCATATAAAGAAAAGCAAGTGAGGCCAACAAGTATGAGAGCCCTTTTAAATTTGGTGTAGCTTTAGGATCGCCTGTTTCTGAACAAGAGGTAAAACAGGTTTACATTTTTAAAGTCATAATCTAAAAAACATTTGTCCACTCTCCACGTCTCCCTTAATTTGGCATAGACAGTCTACTACAACTGTGTCAACTTTGGTGCTGACCCAAAAGCCAAGTTATTTTTTAAAAAAACTTGTGTGTGGGCTGCCACCAATTTTTAAAACAGTTTTGTACAATGTTGCTTTGCAACACAATATCATTGCAGTATTCTCATGCAGTAAAAATGCATAGTTAAAGACTATGCACTGGAATCTTTACAGTTGTAACAGACCCATTTGCCTGCACCTCATTCCCGCTTGATAGAGAACATTATATCATAGTGGAAAAGAGCAGCTACAAAACTACTCTGATATTTAATAACTTATGATACCATGTTCAGTGTTGTGATCTAGCCTGAGCCCTTTAGGACAGAGATTGATTGACTGATAAAAATCCAACTGTTACTCTCAAATGAATTACACTCAGTGATACTTACTTAAGGTTGATTTATCAAAGTCTCCCTGGTGCCATAGGTCTAGGTAAGAATAGCAATTGGCTTTAGATACAGTAAAACCTCGGGTTACAATGGGGGTCCATTCCAACAACCTCCGTCTTAACCTGAAATGGTCTTAAACCGGATCGTGATTTCCCATGGGGATGCATTGATATATTTTTTTAAAAAAAGCGTCCGGAACAAAAATAATATTTAAAAAATACAATAGCACAAAATGCCAGATGTGATCATCTCCCACCCCCACAAAACCAAGGGAGCAATCTCCCTACCTTTTCCATGGCATTTGGGGACCTTATCCAACGACGATGATGGGACCTGCATTCTGAGTTTGGGTAGGGTGGAAGGCAACCATATTATGTCCAAAAATGGTGGTGTCAGCCATTTTATTCTGCAAAGATTTCTGGGAAATGTAGTCCTGAACAACAAAATGGCTGACACCACCATTTTAGGACATAATATGGCTGCCTTCCACCCCACCCAAACTCAGAATACAATGTTTACTGCTCCCAAGGTCCCATCGTTGTTGTTGGATAAGGTCCCCAAATGGCATAGAAAAGGTAGGGAGATTGCTCCTTTGGTTTAATTAAATGTGAGATTGTAAGCTGCAGCAAACATAACCCAGGGCAGTCATATGTTGGGGTTTTACTGTACTTAGTTAACATTCCCTTACCAGTCAACCTCTATCCCATGATGAGTCTTTTCACAGAAGCACAGTTCTAATTTGAAGCCTGTCCCTTTTGCCATCCAAATATGGTAATTTCCCATGATTATTATAAGATGTTTAGTGTACTGCCCATATTTGAAAAGGTTTTTAGATATATGATGTCATGGGGGAAAACTGTTCTAACTGTGCCTTTCCCTGATCCCTGTAGCCACTTAATTATCTAGTACTTCAAGATGGAGAATTTCATATGTAGGAGTCCCTGTATATGACATTCCAATGAGAGACAGAAGAATGTAAATTAATTTCAATTGGCTAGAAGTCCCCATGTGGGAAGACTGATAAGAGGATAATAAACCACTGTGCAAGGAACTGCTCTCTCTCTTTCACCATGGACCAGCCATGGGAGGGCCTCACAGAATGTAATTGTGAGTCAGATAGGACCAGAGGGCCTTGATAACCAGTTAAGTTTTCTTTATTTTTGTATGTACATTGAATGACTACGTTTGCAAGTTTGCTTCCTTATGCTATACTCATTTTCTTAACTTATTTAATAAACTTTATTAATCATAGACCCCTTGTGTCTATTGAATTGGGACTGGGGGTTGACTGGACCACACTGAGAGGCCACATCTATGCTACCTAATTCTAATTCCCTGCACCCTCGCTAGCCTTGGCCAAGAGGAGCCAAGGGGAACTCATAAGGGGGGGTTGCCCCACAGAGGAGGAGGCAGGTGCTGCTGGTAATAAGGCAAATGGTGAGGTGTGACAGGAAGGCATGATTAAACTCCTCTGAAAGAGGGTAAATATCATGACATATGATAAATTTTGAGGACCTTACCTTGGTAATCTCTAGCCAAGATCGCTCCATATAGTTTCCATATACATCACTATACTGGAATGCCTTCTCAAGAAAGTTTTGACTGTATTCATCATGCCCAAGCATCAGTTGGAAGTAGGCCTTCATATGGTAAACCCTGGGGTAGAAGACTGGGCTTGTGGAACATTGAGTAATTATTTGCTCCAAATTCTAAGGAAAACAATACAAAATCATGTCAAGAACATAAGTAGCATAACACAGGGGTCCCCAACCTTTTTTTGCACCACAGGCCGGTTTCATGCTAAACAATTTTTCCACAGACCGGTAAATGGGGGTGGTGGGATTGGACAGTGCAAGTGTATAATAAAACATTGCACACATGTGGGGGCGGGGGCAGAACCCTGCCGTAGTTAAGCAATGTGGAGGAGGGTCTTGGCCACCTGCCTATCTGCTGTGTATGAAGCCCATGCTCTCACACCATTTGCTAGGCAGACCCGGCGGATCACATTGAGGGCAGAAGGCTGCTATCAGGACTCCCAGCGCCACCCACCCCCACAGCCCAGTTTGAGACAGCCCATGGCCTAGTACTGTTGCCTGGTGTTTGGGGACTCCTGGCATAACCTGAGACAGGGTAAAAGGTTGAGTGGGTTTAGTGTATGGGACCAAAGACAATGAAACAGCCGAAGGGTTGGCTTAACACAGGTTTATTGCATGATGATCCGGAGGAACATGAGGTAATGGCGGATGGGTAGCTCAATATATACAGTGGCTATACATTTTGAATGTGGCTCCTCGACAGTCTATTGGTTACTGTCCGCGTGACGTCATGGACGGTCACGCCCTTCTTGTCCAGGTATAGGTGATGGCGGGAATCTTCCCGCGCTGTTGTTTGCTGGTGAGTCTGGGCCAGGAGAGCTTGAACGCTCGCTATTGCCACCCGGTGGTCATTAGCTCGCGTCCTATTGTAAGGGCTACAGTTAAGCAGCTGCTGGTTATAATGTTACACAAGCATGGTTACATTGGATACACGTGAATGGGTACATTGTAAAAGGTACAGTGATAGAACACAACATCCCTCCCCCCTAGGATGGGACGAAGTCCCTCAGCCAAGATGGCTTATTGCAAACGCGTTTGGGCCGCGATGTGGGCTGACCTGCCCCAGGGGCGCTACTGCTTCCTTGTTCCCTGGTCCCTTGTCCTGCAACGGGAGAGGGAGACTTGTTAGCGGCTTGCCGTGGTTTGGCGGTTTTGGGGGAAGGGAAAAACTCCATTGTGGGCAGACCGGAGACACTCGGGGCTAACGAAAAACCCCTCTTCTCGCTTGGACGGGTGGGGGACCACTCCGCAAAACTTCCCCGGCTCTGAAAATCAAAATCTAACTCTGTTGGGGTATCCGTATTAGTGGGGAGATCCCGCGGGATATCTATGAGATCGGCTTCCCTTCTCTCTGCTGACCGATCCCGCAGGATATCTACGAGGACAGATTCCCTTTCCTCCCCTCTTGGTGGGGACCCACGGCCCCCCTTTCCTCCCCCTTGGGCTGAACGGGTGGGGGAGAACCCTAACGCTGAATCCTGTTTCCCGCGGTCCGTGCCCTGCTCGTCGGGGACCCTGCGCCGGAGCTGGTCTGTGTGCCGCCTCCAGAGTAGACCTGTGCCGGTCTCGACGCGGTACAAGACGGGACCGGTCTGCTCTAAGATGACGCCCGGTACCCAGGCCGGACCCGCGCTGGCGTAGTTCCTGCAATACACGGGGGCACCCACGTCGAAACTCTTTGTGTCCTCTATCCCAATGTTCTTCCCCTTGTCCTCTACTCTCGTGGGGTCTAGTCTAGTTAGTATGGTGGTCAGTTTCCTGCGCATAAGCAGCTCCGCGGGGGAGTATCCTGACGCTAGGGGAGTCACTCTGTAACCTAGCAGAAACTGGCACACTTGATGGTTTAGGTCCCCGGGCCCCATGCGCCGCAGCGCATCCTTGGTGGTGCGCACAAGGCGCTCTACTTGGCCGTTTGTGGCAGGGTGAAACGGAGCGGAGGTGATGTGCCGAATGGCGTTGATTTCTGTGAATGCCCTGAACTCAGAGGACGTGAAATAACTTGCGTTGTCGCTTACGAGGGTGTCAGGTAAACCGAACGTGGAAAAAACCCTCCGCAAGTGCTTTATGGTCGTGGCCGTGGACGTGCTTGTAACCGGGATGACCTCCAACCACTTGGAGAAGGCATCCACCACAAGGAGAAACAGCGTCCCACGGAACGGGCCAGCAAAGTCTACATGAACCCGGGACCACGGCCCCTTCGCTGCGTCCCACTCCCTGTGAGGCAGGCGTGCTTCTTCTGGTCTGGAGCTTTGGCAAGGCTCACAAGTGCCGACCATGTGCTCGATGTCGGCGTCTAGCTGGGGCCACCAGAAATAGCTCCGTGCCAGGGCTTTGGAGCGCACAATTCCAGGGTGACTGACGTGCAGGAGTTTGAGTACCCGCGGTCGCAAGGACGTCGGGATCACTACTCGCTGGCCCCACAGAAGGCACCCCCTCTCAAGTGACAACTCTAACTTCTTTCGAAAAAATGGGTCGAACTCTGCTGCCGGGGAGGACGCTGGCCACCCTTTCTGCACCCAGGAGCTAACCTTTGCTAAAATGTTGTCCTTGCCGGTCGCCTTGGCGATGTTGGCGGGCAGTATTGGGGGCGAGTCGAGGACCTCTATCATCAGCACCTGGTGGTCTGGCTCCTCCCCGCCCACGTGGCTGTTACCCTGGGGAAGGGGGGACCTCGATAGAGCGTCCGCATGGCTGATCTCCCTCCCGGGCCTGTACACCAACGCGTGCTGATACGCGTTGAGAAAAATGGCCCACCTAAGCATCCTTGGGGACAGGATCTGTGGCATGGGCTTATCTGCGGTAAAAATGCCTAGCAGGGGCTTGTGGTCGGTCACGATTGTGAATGGGCGGCCATACAGGAAGTCGTGGAACTTTTTTGTTCCCGCAATTATCGCTAATGCTTCCCTGTCTGTCTGGGCGTAGTTTCTCTCCGCTTGGGACAGGGACCTGGAGTAGAACGCTATCGGGGCCTCCCTCCCGTCTTCCAGCACGTGGCACAGCACCGCCCCCACCCCCACCGGGGATGCGTCACAAATCAGGACTACTGGGCGCTTGGGGTTGAAATGGGTTAGGATGGCATCAGACGCCAGAAGCTGCTTTAGCTCACTAAATGCCCTCTCTTGCTCGTCGCCCCACTTCCATGCCTCATCCTTTTTAAGCAATTTGTGCAATGGTTCGGCTACGGCTGCTTTCCGGGGAAGGAAGGAGTGGTAAAAGTTCAGCAGCCCTAGGAACGACTGCAACTCGGGCTTGGAGGTGGGGCGAGGGGCTTGCTTGATGGCGGCTACCTTAGACTTGGACGGCCTTATTCCCTCAGACGTGACACGGAACCCTAGGAATTCGACCTCGGTCGCGAAGAAGACGCATTTGTCTTTTCGCAGTCTCAACCCCGCCTTTTCGAATATCGCCAGGACCTTGCCCAACCTCTTTGCCAATTCGGCCTGACTCCCCCCCGTTATCAATACGTCATCAAAATAAGGCAACACCCCCTCGAGCCCCTTCAGGAGGCGTTCCACGAGTGACTGGAAAATCCCAGGCGCCGAGTTTACGCCGAATTGAAGGCGCGTCACCTGGAATGCCCCCTTATGGGTGACTATAGTTTGTGCAGCAGCGGCAGCTGGGGTCACCGAGAGCTGCTGGTAGGCTTGTGCTAAGTCGAGCTTAGCGAAACACTTTCCCCCATGTAACCTGGCTAGCAAATGGCTGACTACCGGCACCGGATACGCATTAGGGCGAATGGCCTTGTTGATGGTGCACTTGTAATCAGCGCATATGCGCACCTCCCCGTTGGCCTTTAGTGCTGTTACAATTGGAGTTTCCCACTCCGCAGAATCAACAGGAACAAGAATCCCCTGGCCCACCAATTTGTCCAGTTCCGCCTCTATTTTGTCCTTGAGCGCGAATGGCACCCAGCGCGGTTTGAGTCTTATTGGGCGGACCTCAGGGTCTAGGTCGAAGGCTACTGGGGGTCCCTTAAATTTTCCAAGTCCCTTTTTGAAGACTTCGGGGTGCGCGTCGCACACCTCCTGAATCGGGTCAGACCCAACGGCAACGGCGTGCACCCCCCCAATGAACAAACCCAGGGGCTGGAACCATTGAGTCCCGAGGAGGCTGCAATTCCCCCCTTTGAGAACAACTAGGGGGAGAGTCGCGGCGTGTTTCTTAAATTGAACCTGAGAATTCCCAACCCCCAACACCGGAATGCAGTTCCCTTGCACGTCCCGAAGCGTGGACCTCAAAGCTTTGAGTTTGGGCCGCACGTGGGGGGCAATTCTCAGAAACTCCTTCTGGGGAATGATGGAATATGAGGAACCCGAGTCAATTTCCATCCTAATGGGGGCCCCTTGTACTAGTACCTCAACAAAGTAACGGGGGTGTCCCGCGGACACGCTGAACACCGGTGCGTCGTCCTCGCTGTCGTCGGCGATGCGGCCCACGCCGTCTCGCTTCCTCGTGGCCTGGGTGCCGTCCTTGGGTCTCGACGCGCGGTCTCTCGAGCTCTTCCGGGCCTCGCGCCGTTTCCTGCAGACCTTGGCGATGTGCCCGCCGCGGCCGCAGTTGTGACACTCGGCCTTTCTGAAGGGGCATTTGGCGCGGTCGTGGTACGCTCCGCAGCCGTCGCAACGGCGGCCTTCTTTCCGGACCTTCCGGACGTCCTCGTCGTCGCTGCTCTCCGCGGACGACTTCGAAACTCGCCGGGCCGCGTGCACCGAAACGTGCACCGAAGTCTCTGCCTTGCCCGTCTTTGGCCGCCAGTCCTGGAGCTCCTGGACCCCGGCCTTCGTAGCTTCCGCGGCTTGTGCCTCCTTCAGGACCTCCTGCAATGTGGGGGGTGGCTCGCGGTTCATCAATGTACGCTGAGTTTCGGCATCGCTCAGGCCGCACAGCACGCTGTCTCTTAGTGTGATTTCTGCGTTCTCCCATTTGCATGGGCTGGCCGCCAGTCGCAGGGCCGCTGCGAAGTCGGCGACCGTCTCCCCGGGCGCTTGGACTCGCCTCCAAAACGCGCTCCGAGCGGGGAACATCGCCGTCGAGGGCCGGAAGTACTCACGCAGCATGTGCATGAGCTCTTTCACCTTGAATTCACTCGCCCTCCTCGGCGCGATCAGGTCCACCAAGACCCTCTTGGTGTCTGGCCCCAGCATCCGGGTGAAGATGGCCCTTTTCTTTGCCTCATCCGTGACTTCGGATTCCACCAGGGCTCCCTGGAAGTCCATCTCGAAGATGTCCCAGTCTGCCGGTCTCCTGATTTCAAAACCGGCGCATGTCTTGGTCCCGTGGGCAGCCATATCCCACCTTCGTCGCCAATTTAGTGTATGGGACCAAAGACAATGAAACAGTCTAAGGGTTGGATTAACACAGGTTTATTGCATGATGATCCGGAGGAACATGAGGTAATGGCGGATGGGTAGCTCAATATATACAGTGGCTATACATTTTGAATGTGGCTCCTCGACAGTCTATTGGTTACTGTCCGCGTGACGTCATGGACGGTCACGCCCTTCTTGTCCAGGTGTAGGTGATGGCGGGAATCTTCCCGCGCTGTTGTTTGCTGGTGAGTCTGGGCCAGGAGAGCTTGAACGCTCGCTATTGCCACCCGGTGGTCATTAGCTCGCGTCCTATTGTAAGGGCTACAGTTAAGCAGCTGCTGGTTATAATGTTACACAAGCATGGTTACATTGGATACACGTGAATGGGTACATTGTAAAAGGTACAGTGATAGAACACAACAGTGGGACAAGATTATAAGGAGGCTGTGAATCAGGCATGACCAGCCAGCCCTCCAGATGTTGAACATTAATCTTATTGTTCAGTCGCACAGTTGATTCCGACCCTTTGCGACCCTATGGACCATTGTTCTCCAGGTGCCTCTGTCCTCCACCATCCCCCTCAGCACTTCCAGTTCTGTGCCCACTGTGTCTACAATACCATCCAGCCATCTCATTCTTGGCCTCCCCCTTCTTCTTTTGCCCTCCACCTTTCCCAACATCAAGGCCTTCTTAAGTGAATCCTCCCTTCTCATTTGATGTCCAAAGTACTTTAGCTAGAGAAAGGGGGAACCAAACGTCGACAATGGCGCAGAAACAGAGAAACCGTTTGGTGAGCACACAAATTTCTTTAATCCAGAAGTAAATCGAAATAATATCAGATCCAAATTCCTTCCGATATTGGAATTTTCAAAAGTACATTACCACTGGGAATACCATTGCTTTGACTATTCTATTTTTTGTTTGCAATGTGATGTCTCTGCTTTTCACTATGTTCCCCAGATTTCTCATGGCTTGTCTCCCAAGAATCAGTCGCCTTTTTATTTCATGGCTGCAATCCCCATCTGCAGTGATCTTTGATCCTAAGAATGTAAAATCTGTCACTGCTTCTACTTCTTCCCCATCTATTTTCCATGAACTGATCGGACCTGTTGCCATTATCTTGGTTTTCTTGATATTGAGTCTCAAGCCATCTTTTGCACTCTCCTCCTTCAGCCCAATCAAGAGATTTTTTAGGTCTCCCTCACTTTCTGCCATTAGGGTGGTGTCGTCTGCATATCTCAGATTGTTGATGTTTCTCCCAGCAATTTTACTCCCATATTTTGATTCCTCCATCCCTGCATTGCGCATTATGTGCTCTGTGTATAAGTTGAATAAGCAGGGTGACAAAATGCAGCCTTGTCTTACTCCTTTTCCTATTCCAAACCACTCTGTCATTCCGTGTTCTGTCCTAACTGTTGCTTCTTGGTTCATGTACAGATTTCTCAGGAGGCATATGAGGTGTTCTGGTATTCCCATCTCTTTAATTACTTGCCACATCTTGTTGTGGTCCACACAGTCAAATGCCTTAGTGTAGTCAATAAAACAAAAGTAAACTTGTTTCTGGTATTCCTTTGTTTTCTCCATGATCCAACGTATGTTGGCAATGTGGTCTCTAGTCCCCCTGCCTCTTCTGAAAGCAGCCTGCACCTCTGGTAATTCTCTCTCCATGCCTTGCTGGTGTGTGGGATGAGTGTAATTGTTCGGAAATTTGAACATTCTTTGGCATTGCCCTTTTTTGAGATTGGGACGTATACTGATCTTTTCCAATCCTGTGGCCACTGTTTTGTTTTCCAAATCTGCTGGCATATTGAATGCAGTAATTTGACGCCATCATCTTTTAGAGCTTTGAAAAATTCCACCGGGATACCATCATCTCCACTAGCTTTGTTGTTTGCAGTGCTCTTTATGACTTCGCTCTCCAGGATGTCTGGCTCAAGTTCAATTTTTTCATCATTGTGATTATCAGGAGTGTTGAGGTCCTTTTTGTAGAGTTCCTCTGTGTACTCTTTCCATCTTTTCTTAATCTCTTCTGCATCAGCTAGCTCTTTTCCGTCGTTGTCCCTTATCATGGTCATTTTTGCTTTAAATGTTCCCTTCATTTCCCCGATTTTTTTTTGAAAATATCTTTAGTTCTGCCTCTTTTGTTGTTTTCCTCCATTTCTTTGCATTGTTCTTTTAGGTAGTTTTCCTTATCTCTCCTTGCTTTTCTTTGAAATTCTGTGTTCAAATGATTGTATTTTTTCCTTTCTCTTTTGATTTTTGCATTCCTTCTTTCCTCTGCTGTTTTAAGAGCCTCATCAGACAACCACTTTGCTTTATTACGCTTCTTTTCTTTTGGTATGGTTTTCTTTGCTGCTTCCTGCATGATGTCCCTCATCTCTGTCCATAATTCTTCTGGCACTCTGTCTATTGAGTCTAGGCCATTATATCTGTTCATCACCTCCACCGTGTATTCTTTAGGGATGCTGTCTAGGTGATATCTTTCTGGTCTCCTTGTTTTCCCTATTTTCTTTAGTCTAAGCCTGAATTTTGCAATCAGTAGGTTGTGATCTGAGCCACAGTCTGCTCCAGGTCTTGTTTTTGCTGACTGTATGGAGGTTCTCCATCTTTGGCTGCAGTGTATGTAGTCAATTTGGTTTCGGTGTTGGCCAGCTGGTGATGTCCATGTGTAAAGTCGCCTCTTGTGTTGCTGGAAGAGAGTGTTTGCTATGACCAGTGCGTTCTCTTGGCAGAACTCTATCAGTCTTTGCCCTGCTTCATTCTGTACTCCTAGACCAAACTTGCCTGTTATTCCCTCCACTTTTTGATTTCCTACTTTGGCATTCCAGTCTCCTAATATAATTTGGACATCATTTCTTGGTGTCTGTTCTATGAGGTGTTCTAGGTCCTCATAGAACTGATCCACTGTGGCTTCATCTGCACCAGTGGTTGGTGTGTATATTTGGATCACAGTGACATTGAAAGGTTTGCCTTGAATTCTGACTGACATAATTCTGTCATTTTTGAGATTGTATCCCATTACTACTTTTCTCACTCTTTTATTGACAAGGTTTTCTTGTCCACAATAGTAGATATGATGGTTTCCAGAGCTGAATTCGCCCATCCCTGTCCATTTTAGCTCACTGATGCCCAAGATGTCAATGCTTATTCTTTCCATCTCATTTTTTACCACTTCCAGTTTACCTTGGTTCATTGATCTCACATTTCATGTCCCTATGCAGTATTGTTCCCTGCAACACTGTATTTCTCCTCCCCCTTTCCTGTCCCTCCCCTTCCTCCACTCTGTGGTGCTAAGCATCCTGTATCATCTAAACTGCTCCTTTGTTTTGCCTTTTGTTTTGGTCAATAGGGTTCTCTTGGCAAGCTTTATGGCGTGGTTTGCCGGTTTCTACGCCATTTTTCTCCCCTCATACACTTTATCACAGTTTTAAAAGTTTAGAACATTTTAAACAACATATTATCATGCATGTTATCACACTTTAAAACACAGTCTCTTTAGTGTATGAGAACCAAGACACAGGAACAGCCAAAGGATTGGCTTAACACATCTTTATTGCATGGTGCTCCGGGGGAACATGTGGTAATGGTGGACGAACAGCTCAATATATACAATGACTATACATTTGAATGTGGCTCCACAATAGCCCATTGGCTACCGCCCGCGTGACGTCATCCCTGGTCACGCCCTTCTTGTCCAGGTGAGGTAGTGGCGGGAATCTTCCCGCGCTGGAGTTATTGCGTAATTGGAACCATATGAGCTGGACGCTCGCTATTGCCACCTAGTGGTTACTAGCTCGCGTCCTATTACAGAAGGTTACAGTGTTACAGTTGATTGGTGTTACATTGTTGCAAAGGCATAGTATTAGGAACACAACAGTCTCTATGTCAGTTGCTATATTAAGTCAGTATAAAGTCTCTATGTGAGTTGCTATGTTAAGTCAGTATAAAGTCTTTGTGAGTTACTATATTAAGTCATCTACATTTCTGCATATCAGCTACTTATCCTTTGCATGGGGCTCTGAGTCTCGCCCCCTGGTTTTCCTCCTCTGCCTTCTTCCCTTTAATCTACTCAACATAGAAGAGTCAAGTGGATAATGAGATTATTAGGAAGATACTCAGCAACAACTGGAAGACCAAATGTTCCACACACCTGCCATCATTTAATCTCTTTTTTCCTTCCATCCTTTGATGGAATCAGGTACAATGTTCCATGGCCGGAGCTTGGAATGTTATATTTTAAAATTAATTAATGAAAGTAAAATGTTAGAAATTCACTTGTTGGTATAAATTTGACATTTTAAACACATTTGTTTAAACATTATTTAATGGACTCTCTAAAGCAGGGGTTCTCAAACTACAGCCCACAGCATCAAATCATCTGGCCCACACCTTCACTCCAGCAGATGGGGACCGGGGGGGCCTCCTGCGGCTTTCCAGGGGGATGGCGCAGGTGCACATGGCTTTTCTGGGGGCCACAGGCAAGGACAATTTGGACCCCTCCTTCACCCATGCCATGCAGCTCCTCCAGGCCAGTAAGCAGGGAAGGGGTGGGGTGGGGTGGGAGGAGTTTGTGGGGCTCTTAGTAGGGGGTGGGGAGTGCAATAGCCCCATCAGGTAGAAAGCAGCTTCCCACCAACTGCAGCTGGAAAGTGGCTGCTATGCCTCTCCACTCAGCTGATCAGCAGCAGTGGCAAAGACTTTCCATGTGTGGCTACAAATATCAGCATACAGTACCTGTCTATTCAAATCTGCAACAAAAAATAGCTGAATAACCAAGATAATTCCACTGTGTGGGCTAGACCAAGGTAAGCACCAGAAAAACATACCAGAAATGTTCTAAATTGCATCATATTCTCCAATAAGCACAGTTTATTCCATATTTGAGAATATTCTGTTTGAAAAATGTGATTTTAGTCACCAGTCAAATTACAAATACCACCCGCACCTTCCCCGCCCCCCAAAAATACCACCCTCTATAGAAATCCATCATCCCTTTAAGGCTGCTGGAATTAATTTTACTGATAAATTCTGCTGTACAGTTTAATAAGAACCATTATCCTGGCTTTACTACATTCTGACTGCTGTGGAAGTTGTTAGTATTATGAAGCAAGATAAAATAAAGGATTATAGGGTACTGTGCTTGGTACTTCACAGTAAAGTTCTCAAACTTTTATGTTAGTACCCTGTTTATGTTAGAACTACATGGGAAATACTATTGGTTTGTGGTAGGCCCATTTGCATTTACAGTAACCCATTGATCACATTATGTGATAGGGAAAGATACAGTAATGATTGAGGAAAGAAAGCCTTCCTGCGATAGCATCTTTCAACCATGAGACCTACAGGTACTTGATATGGAACTGCTATTACATTCTCTGTGGTCACCTATATTGAAGAGAAACAAGTGCAACTTCACAGTGAGAGACTATGAGTTGATTCACATTTCCCTTGACGTATCATTATCCCCTTAGACCAGTGGTGGCCAACCTATAGCCCACAGGCTGGCCCACAGCACCATTTCGTGTGACACCACCAACACTCTTGCCGGTAATGGAAGCAGAAGTGGATGCATTTACAAAAGCTGTAAAACACGCCTGCACATATGTAAACATGCCGTAAATGCATCCACAGCTGTCATAAATGCATTTACGACAGCAATGGGTGCATTTTATGGCAGCATTTATGGTGAGAGGAACCATGTGACTGGCCCACTCAGCTGTCCAGAGGGCGTGGTCTAGCCTGCAATGAAAATGGTTGGGAACCCCTGCCTTAGACTGTCACCCAGGGACCCAGACAACTTTCTCAAATGTAATTCATGGCATGTGAGAGCCTGGTAAAATGAAATCCATGAATCAACATTTCTGCAATTTATATGAAGTTATAATATAGTTTTTACGCAGGAGATGTGGTTAACACGAGCTAGTATTAAATGTTTTAATCTCTCACATTCATCTTCAGATAGCAAAGGACACACAGTACTACAATAATAGGAGATTCATTTGTTTGGTACTGTATGTTACTTAGTGTAATGTGTGCTGTTACAATAACTATCTTTGAAGTCTTTAAAAACAGCTTGCATCTTTACATAGAAAGATCATGTAATTATTGGAATAAATATGTTCCTTATTATTTGCTTTTTTATTTCATTTATTCTTGATCTGCTTTGTCTACAAACCTTGAAAACTGAGGTTAACTATTCTAAAGCACAAATATTTCATTTATTATATGTATTTATTTAAAATAATTTTACCTTGCTTTTCTCCATAAAAAGACCCAAGGCAGCTTACATCATTATTAAAAAGAATAACATATTCATTATTTAAAATGGCCAGACAAAAGCACAACCGAAAAACAGATCAAAAACAACAAAATACTATCATCCCAACTTTTAAAACTCTAGACCAGGGGTTCCCAAACTAAGGCTTGTGGGCTGGATCCGACCCCTGGTGCATTTAATGTGGCCCCTACCCCTCCAAGGGCATTTGAGAAACGAAATGGCCACCCCTTTGAAGCTGTTGGGACAAAATGGCTACCCCCATCATGCAGGCAAGGCAAAATGGCCATACAGCCCTCGAAGCTGACAGAGAGTATGACCCGGCCCCCAGCTTGAAAATGTTGGGAAACCCTGCTTTAGACAGTCATTATGAAAAGAAAGCCTGTCTGAAGAGAAAGGTATTCATCTCCATGCAGAATGACACCAGGGGAGGGAATTCCAGAGTCTGGGAGAGCAATAGAGAAGGTCCATGTCCCCAACAAAAATACATGTGAGAGAAAAACCTCCCCTGGTGATCATAGCACCTGGGCAGGCTGATAAAGGAAGATCTGGTCTATGAGGTATATGGACCCCAAATCAGTACTTTGATGGATTGGCAGGCCATGAAGCTGTCAAAACAAGGGTTATGTGATCCCTATAGTCAGCCACAGTTAACAATTTTTAGCTCTTCCATTTCTGGTTCTTTAGGGGAGATAAAGTCAACGTCTGTATCTTGTCCCAACCATACAATAGCCATGTCATACAATATACATAAATTTCCCTAAACTATGTCTCCAAGCATCTCACCTTTGCTATCCTGCTGCGCATTTCACGTGCCTTGTCAGGCCTTTCCTCAATCAATTTCCTCAGCAACAGAGTTTCACACTCAACAAATTTGCAAAATCCATGGTTAGCATAGAATGAAGCACTTGTTCTTCTTACAAGCCTTTTTGCCTGTTCGAATGGATGTACAAAGTCATCCCAAAGTTGACGTCTAGCAAACCTATAAGATAAATCTTAATCAAGTATATTTGAAACTGGAGAGACTCAACCTTTCACACATAAATAAAGGTGTGTCTTGATTAGGAGAAAGTATTACACTCGTGTTAGCTTTGTCAGGTTCAAAATCAATTCAAAGACTAAGGAATACACAATGCTCAGCAGAGGTACATGTTACCTACCAAAATGTGGGTTACAGTCAGTGGTAGGCATTTAAAAAATTCCCTGCCACACTGTGGGCATGGCCATGTGACTGAGTGGTGTGGCCTGTTGGCCATGTGACTGCTCTTTGCTGTAGAGCTATGAAAATAGAAGTCTCTTCTATTTTCATTACAGCAAACCTCCGTAGCCATTCCCCCCCGCCACTTTGTCCAAGGCTTTTCCTGGGCTCCGTTTCACCCCAAAGTGCCTCCCCAGCCACTCTGGATTGATGAAGGGGGAAATGGAGCCAGCCCCGTCCCAAGCCTCTTCTAGGAGGAGGAGGAGGGAGGTGGGTGGGGCCAGCCATTTTTACTACCGGTACGCGCGTACTGGTGCGAACCTGCTGATGCCCACCATTGGTTACAGTGGTACCCCGCATAATGAATGCTTTGTATAATGAACAATTAGTACAACAAAGCATTCATTACACAATCGCGATACCACGCATAACAAAAAAAAATGTTATGCGGGGTTTTCATTACCCGGGGTATACCTTGTTTAACGTAAACCCTTATAAAAAACTTTTTTCCCATTATGCAAGGTATCGCCAATTGGATCCGCATAATGGAAAAAACCGCATAACGAAGAGCTCCATGGAACAGAGCTTTTTCGTTATGCAGGGTACTACTATATTTTAAACCACTCATTTGGGTCATTTATTTTGTACAGATTTCAGAACTGTTGTATTCTTCTGTGTGCACGTATGTGTTGGTGCATATAATTTGCCTTGTGAAGTTTACTGGATTCTCCACAGCCTGGACATGGGTGCCCGTCAATCCTTCCAGTTGTAACACTACAACAATTTGGCAGTTAATTTGCAGTCATGACAAAGCATCACTGCAGCATTTTAACAGTTGTTGACAACAGTGACAGCAGCAGCAGCAACACCCCAAGGAACCGTACAGTACCTTGATGTGGTGGAGGGGCTTGTTTGTTCACAAGAACCAGACTAAATCTGTTCCACAAGCCATTTAATATGGTGAGAAAACATAATTCTAATGCCATGGCAGCTGAACTGTTCACCGGATTAACAAGGATTGCGATGGATGCTATAGCTCCTAGGCATCCATTGAAAAATTGGCTAAAGGGCTCAACGCCTTCTGCTAGGCAACCAGGGCATGGAGTTGATGAGATACTGGAAGACAATAAAAACAAACAAACCTGAAGAATCTGGATGAGGGAAGGAAACTATTTGATTATGGAAGTCTGAGACATCAAAACATGGATTTCAACAACGAATATACCAAATTTGGAAAGAAAATCACCCAGATTTGGAAATTGGTGAGCAAAGACTAATAGACCGGAGAAGTGTTGTTGTTTTTTTAAAAGCATAAGTTCTTCACTGAACTTGAATTACAAGAGATTGTAAGCAGATCAGTGCAAGATCCAGACCCAAGCATAACTTATAAAGTGGCTAATTTAAGAACACCTGGAGTGCCAAGGTTGGCCACCATTATAACTAGGGAATGGTGCAAAATCATACATCCACACTGTCTCTGTTCCAAATGCAGTATCAAGTAAACTCAGTACTGTGTCTGGCATAAATTAGCCAAACTATGGAATACCTATGGACTGAGAAAAGAAAAACAAAATGATAAACAATACCAAATTGCCAGAGAAGAGTAGAGGCCAAGCATGATGTTGTTTTGAGACACGAGAACGCAGTTAGTTTCATTGGAGAGAACAAAGTCTAAGCAATGCTGAAATGGCTTAAATGAAAAACCTGCAAAAGAAGACAGATCGGTGAGCAGCTATCCCTACTTGTGATTATCACTGAGGTCTGGTAGTGGCCAAATGTTCTGACATTACATGGTAGAGATTACTGCTATACCCTTGAATTACAATCCATTCCATTTACAGAAGGGAGAGCCAAGTTTGAGGACTTATGTAATAGATCAGGGGCCGTCAACCTTTTTAAGTCAGGGACTGGGTCACACTCCCTCAGACAGTTGGCCAGACTGGTGGTTTCCCTGCCATTTACGGCTGCTGTAAACGACTCAGCCACCAAGTCCTCCGCCACTGGTGGTGGCTGGAGTGAGGGCACAGCTGAATGATTTGGTGCCATGGGCCAGATCTGGCCCATGGGCCATAGGTTGCCAACACTTTTATAGAACATAGCTACGATAGACTGCAAAGAGGTGAAATAATTTTAACACTTGGAGATTCTGCTAATAACCTGAACTTGTTTGGAACCATCATGTAATTTCTTTTTCAAACACACTTACGAGAGATATTATTAAAACCTGCCAAGACTTACCAGCATAAAGCATGACATTTAAGCAGCCAGAAATAAAACAGGCCTGTCCAATAACATTGTCATCTTCAATGGAGACCTTCTCCAGCCAACTGAGCACTAATACAGCATCCTGGTATCTAGGAAAAGGCAAACACTGTAGTAATAAAAATCTTTAGGAACTTCTAAACATTAGTTCCTTTAAAAGTTGTTTTTTTTTAATGATACATCAGTGGTCATGTATGACAACAATACAATTATTTCTCAGAAGCTGATGGCTAAAATCCATTGTACAGCTCTGTGTGTGCATAATTCCTACTTACACAAGAAGGGGAAATTGCACCAAATCAGAATTATCACACACATATATTAATAATCATGTTTGGTAAAGTAACTTTAAAAATGAAATTTTGTCATCATTTTGGCCTCTCAAAACCATGTATAGGGTGTAAATCTATAAATAGCTATGCAGGTATGCTGGGTCATAAATTTTCTTGGTGATTTTTAGGCTTTGAGTAAAGAACCTAGTTTTGAAGTTTGGTTTGGGCAGAGCAGCAATCTTTACAGGTGTCCTTTTCATAGGGAGGGTTGTTTCTCACTCAGGTCTAGCACCTTGCATAAAACCATTATCTTTCAAAGTGGATTTTCTAAAAAGCCAATGTGCACAAAGAATCTGTTGGCTGTCAACGTCAGGTTTATGATGTTGTTCTGAATTTTGGAGGACCTGAATATTGTTGGAATCAATAGAAGCCTGTTGCAGTTTGTCAGGCATCCTCATACACACCAAGCAGAGTGTTGGATTGGGGCCGTGGGGGCGGCCGTTGGGTCCCGGAGGAGACTGGTCAAGGAGAAGACGCGAGACAAGATGGAGCGAAGACCAGTGATTTATTCAGGGAAAATCATAGAATATATAGAAGGCAAAAGGGCTGCGTGTGATACAATCGTCATCTGACAGAAACTGCATCTCATGTTTACACGGGTTAATTGGGAACCTCTCCCGGGGAAGTTAATTAACTAAAATAAACACCGACAGGGGAACTTCATTGTTCCACTCTAATCCAGGAATAAACATGGCCGATGTTGACGTTAGGGCTTGGGGTAATTCGCAGGTGCGATATTACCTATTACCTAACCGCTTAGTTAGACATTCAGTTTCCTCCTGCTCGGACTGCCTGTCAGGTCAGATATGGGTGAATCAATCTTATGACTATTAATCCGCTCCCCAATTTCTGTCCCCTCGGAGCCAGGCTCGGAGCGTTCTCACAAGCCGTGGCCTCTGTCAGGGACAGTGTGCCAATTGTGCCCGCGGATACCACACTCCCCCTTTATTTGTTTGATTGGACCTGACAGACGGCTCGGCGTAGGAGTGGCATCAGCTGACGTGGAGTAATGACATTCCGGGGTTCTCTCCATGGGGGGCATCTCGCCATCAGTGAGGGAATACATTGCACGAAACAACACACTGCTGTGCCCAGTATTATCACCCCCACAATCACCTTGAGCGTCGTTTGCAACCAACCCCATGGGAACCACGACCATAACGAATCCCACCACCCCCACGTAGCGCCCTCCTTGATATTCTTGACCAAGGTGTGGAGGTCTGTGAGCTGGCCCTGTACCTTATGCGAGTTGTCTGTGAGATTAAAGCAACACATGCCGTGGACAGATTCGCAACCCAAATGATGTATCGACAGGAGATAATCGATGGCTGCTCGGTTGTCCAGTACGGCATGGCGAAGCTCTGCTTGCTCCTGATTGAGCATCGCTATCGCCGATGAGGTGTGGTTAATGGCTTTTGCCAGAGCGCAAGCCAATTGACCAATTCTCAGAGCGTTGCTGGCGGCTAAGCCTGGCACGCCAAGTATGCTGACCGCTAACGAGACGTACTCAGCTTTGCTCATAACCTTGATGTTACTGTCACATGAGCTGTCTAACTGGGTGGCACGAGCATGCCGTATGTGTAAAGGAACATTCGTGCTTGGTGCAACCATGTCTCTAGTGGGAAGCAACAATGTCAGGCGACTAATACAACATGTGGAATCTGATACATTTGCCGGAATGCAGTTCCAAGTATACTGATTGCATGTAAAGAACCAACCTGAAGGCAGGGTAACATGAACATACATTGAGCCAATAGTCTCTGGGTTATCGCAAGTCCAGTTGCTGCTGCCGGGGTCGAGGCAACGGCGCTGTGGCCCATCGACCGCGGAGCAGCCTGTCATCCGAGCACAAGTAGAGTTCGGGCTGACTGCCACTTGGGGAGTGTAGAGAGTGGTGGCATCAGCCGGCAAGACTTTGGTGACCTGGGTTCCCCAGCGCGCATACGTTGAGAATCCAGTCTTGTAAAACGGACAGAATATCCGCTTCACCAACCAGTTACTGTTCCTGATGTGTGCGTCTGGGGAATGACATACCGGAATGAGGCATGTGCTCAGAATTGAGGCAGAAGCAGAGGTCTGCCTCAGGCAAAAATCGGACTGATTGATGAGAGTCGCCAATCTTTCCCAAAGGTTGTACTGCAGCCGGGCAGAGAGATCTCCGTCCGGCATCAGGTTGCTGGTTTCCAGCGAAGCCGCTTGAACGCCTCCCCCCGCAAGTAGGGTGAAGATCAGGATGATGGTGGTCATCGCGGAGTTAGCGGTGATCAGGGGAAAAACTGCAGCCAAGACGTTCTCCGGTGTCGGCTCCTTGTCCTCACACCGGACGACGTCTGCCGCCTCCTGGCAGAGGGCTTTGGTCATCCCCCACGTGATTTTCGGCGCTCTCATCTGCTGTTGCCGCCTCCTCCGTCTGGCTCCCCTGGTCAGGGTGAGGTCCTCCATCTCCGGGATCTGGTTCGGAACTGCCTGGGTCCACGCCATTGGACTCGAAGTGAGGCTTGACACACCGAGCTGGGATCCAGACGACACCTGTGGGAGACATAATTGCAGCATACCCTCTCCCCCATGTTATGAGCGGCGCCAGGCCCTTCCAGGAGGGGTCCGGTGGCACTCGGTAACGCACCATCAGCCGCGGGAGAGCTTCCGAACGGCGGAAGTGCTTCTCCTGCGGAGTGCAATCTGAAAAGACATTGAGGTGATTGTACATGAACAATACCTTGTTCAGACAATGCTGTGCCTGACCCTGAGATTTGGGGAGGGCTGGCGGTTCCCCCCTTTCTGTTTGTTTGTCAATGTAGGACTTAGGTGTCCGATTGACCTGTTCCACAATCGCTTGCCCCTGCGGATTGTACGGAACGCCAAAGGTGTGCTTTATGTCTCAGGTGACCATGAAGTCGGCCAACTGCCTGGAGCTGTAAGCCGGACCGTTATCGGTTTTCATGTGCCGTGGTTTGCCCATGGCCGCGAAGCATGAAAGGAGATGCTGTTCCACATGGGAAGCTGTCTTCCCCTTCTGCGCTGTTGCTCAAATGAACTGTGAAAAAGTGTCAATGGAAACGTGCATGTACTGCCATCTGCCAAACTGTGGAACATGTGTGATGTCCATTTGCCACACCTGGTTGGCCTCTGTCCCTTGTGGGTTGACCCCCCACGAGGGCCCCCCTACCGCCCCTGCACAATGCTGGCAAGAACGGACTATGCCTTGGGCTTGAGAGAGCAGCAGATTGAACTGCCTAGCAAGTGCTTTGGCATTCTGATGAAAGAATGCATGACTCTGAATTGGAGTTGGGAAGACTCCCAAAACTGACCATTGCTGAATTTCCTTTGCGGCCGCATCTGCTCTGCTATTGCCCTGAGAAATTGGACCAGGCAAGTCCTGGTGGCTTCGAATGTGGGCTATATAGAGCGCTTCGGTGCGGTTCTGCAAGTGAAATTGAGTTGTGAGGAATAGACTCAGCAAATTTTTGTCTATCGCGGGAGTGATGTATGCTCCCGGTAGACTGTGAAGCAAATTCCTAACATACTGACTGTCGGTAATTATGTTTAGGCGCTCTTTGGCAAAGGTGCGCAAAGCGAGGTTCACGGCTGCCAACTCTGCCCGCTGCGTGGACTTCTGCGGAAGAGTTAGAAGCATGCGCCAAGCTTGGCCCTCCCGCCAAGTTAAGACACCATACGTGCGACCCCCATCCGTGAACACTGTCCTAGCCCTCTGGAGCGGAACCAGCGACATCAATTCACACAAACTGACTGTCTGCGTCTGAAGCGAGACAAATCTGGGGTCTTTCGGCAAATGGTATGCCAAGTATCCCGTGAATCCCTCCAATGCGATTGGAAGCGAGTCACCGAGCTGCATCAGTTGCTGAACTTGCTCTTTCGTGAATGGGACCATGATCTTTGCTAAATCATGCCCTGAAATGTCCCTTGCTCTCAGCCTTCCTCGGTAAACCACCGCGGAGACCAATTCCTGCGGGGGAGTGATGTTTCGGGAAGAGATTGCAGTAGGTACACCCATTCCATGATACTCGCCCCTCGCTCGGAGTCCACCCCTAGGGCTCCGGTGAACATGGATCCGGTCCGAACGATGTACAGGTTCAGGACCGGGGCATATGGCCCCTGACTAACCCTGTCTACCCATCTCTGCTGAGAACTTGGTTGACCTTCTTGAGAGTCAAGCGCGCCTCTCGAGGAATTTGTATCCGGTCTGCCGGCTGCTTACCTAACGTTAGCAGTGAGAAGAGCAGTTTCAAAAGATCCGTATCCAATCTGAAATACGGTCTGGCCCAATTAATGTTTCCCAAAATCTGCTGTAACTCCACTAGGGTGACTGAATCCTGTAAATTGATCTGGGGCAAAACCGGTGCTGCGAAAGAACGGAGAAGCCGATGGCCCAAGTATGAAAACGGCTCGGCTCTCTGGACTTTCTCTGGGGCAATGAGCAACCCTTTCTCCCCCAGGGTGGCCTGGAGGTCCTTAAACATTTCGCTGCCGAGTTGCGGTGCTGCGACTGAGATGTCATCCATGAAATGACACACTAAAGCTGTGGGGTGAAGGTTTCGAAACTTTGCCAGTGCGTTGTGAACATAAATTTGGCACAGGGCGGGTGAGTTGAGCATCCCCTGTGGCAAATATTTCCACGCGTAACAATGCGTAGGCTCTTGGTGGTTCACGACTGGCACTGTAAAGGCGAACCTTTCCCTGTCCCTAGGATCTAGGGGGATTGTATAGAAGCAATCTTTAAGGTCTACGACCAAGATCTCCCATCCTTCGGGGATCATATTCAGATTTGGGATCCCGCATTGAAGTGGACCCATCGGCTGGATACATTTATTGATCTCTCTGAGATCATGAAAGAATCGCCACTTCCCTGACTTTTTCTTGATGACAAATATAGGCGAATTCCAAGGACTGGTGGACTGTTCTATATGTCCTGCGTCTAGCTGTTCCTTCACTAGCTGTTTTAGTGCGACTAGTTTTCCCCCCACTACCGGCCATTGTTCTACCCAGACTGGCGTGTTGGTTAGCCATTTAAGTGGCAGAGCCATTACCCGAAGGTAAGAGTGGCACGGTATTGCTGAAGGATGTCTCGCCCCCAAAGGTTGACGTGCACGTCCAGAATGTGCGGCCGGATGAACGTGACTAAACCAAGTGAGAAAATCTTTTGCTCTTTTCAGTACTCACCGTTGGTGAGTAAAGTACAATCTATTATTAAGAAGCACTGGCACATCGTGAGCCACTTACCTGGTTGCTCTGCTTATCCCCTGATAGGGCTCAGGAAATCTAGATCCATCAAACAGATTGTGAGTAGATCGGATCATGAATCTCGCATTCAATTAAGACGCCCGATCATTACAGGGCATTTCTGGTGTGGTAACTGCACCCATTGCTCTTTGGCGTGGCAAACCAAAACAGACACCATCTCCAGTAGCGAGTTTACTTTGACTTTAAAACAATTTTTTAATTGTAAAAGTTCTGGGTGCGTCTACCTTCTCGTATGTGCATGCGGCTTAGGATATGTGGGGGTCACGTCCCGCCAAATGAAAACTAGGGTGGGGGAACATAGATCGAAGATCCGCACTGGAAACATTTCTGCCCCTCTCGTTAGCCATTTTTTGGAGAAAAATCATAAAGATTATGATTTCAAGTTTGTGGTGTTGGAAAGCCATAAACAAGATTCATTTTCCCGCAAAGATATTGACATCATTTTAAGACAAAGGGAGTGTTTTTTCATACATCGCTTTAATACCCTATACCCCTCAGGCCTCAACATGGAAATTGATTACACATGTTTCTTATAATCTCTGTTTGGAGCTCAGCTGTGTGGTTCAGTCTTCCTTTAAATACAAGCATAGCTCACCATTAGCTTAACGTCCATCGACACTGAATGAACTCACGATAGAGGTCCGGGACGCGCTATAATATATTAATGCTTCAAAATCTTACTATTTACTGGGATACACAGGTAACTGATTGATTTATTAACTATTGTTTAAGCAACTTATATTATGTCACAGCATGAGATGCATCCAAGACTATGTAAATAATGTACATATTGCACATTTTGTATATTATGTATATAAGTTTTTGACAGAGACATTATCAATTTGTTTTGACTTAGATCCCTGAAGAAGAATTGAAAACTCCTATATCGGAAGAAATTAGGATCTGTTACCCTTAAATTGAATTATTGGATTAAACACTTATTATTCATCAGCCAAGACAAACGGTTTTCCTTCTTTGTTGTTAAATCTACGAACTATACTTGAAAACTTGTATCTAGAATATATCAACAAAAGTCTCTTGAAATAGTTGTATTTAATTTCTGTTGATTAAACAAAATATTTTTCAAACAGCTTATGTTTTGTCTCCCATAGCAAAGATAGCAAAATCATTCCTTTTTTAGATTTACAGGTTTTTGTCTCCCCAAATCACAATCTTCAAATGAGACTATATCGCAAACCAACGGACCACAATATGTAATTAAGTTATGATTCATTTCATCCTCGATCATTAGAGACAGTATTCCATATAGCCTCCTGGCATGAGCCAGGAGAAATTCCACTAATGAAGTAGATTACAGGGAAGCAGCAGATGTGATTAAGGATATGGGTTTTGAAAGACCAGGTCCCTCCATAATATATTAACACACTCTGATGAGCACCCAGCCAACACATCCTCGGACCACTGGCCACTTTAAATGTTACAACTGCATAAATTGCAAATATGTATGGGAAACAAAGATAATAGATTTACCTGATGTTAATTTTAGAATCATCTTGAAGGATTTTATAAATTGTGATACAAAAGAATACCATTTACCTCTGGCAATGCCGCTGTGGCCTTAGATACGTTGGCAAATGAACACATCCGATTAAGGTACGGATTAGTGAGCATCGCTCTCATATCAAAAATCGTATAGAACAAGCCCCCCTAGTCGCTCACTATTGGGAAAAGGGACACTCAGAAGAGGAATTTATATTTACGGTCATTGAAGTTATTCATCCCAAATTGTTTGAAAAAATCAGTATAGACAACATCTTACTATGCAGGGAAGCTTTCTATATATTCAAACTGAAGATTATCATCCACTTGGTCTCAATAATGATTTAGACTTGTCGTGTTACCTTTAAGCAAACTTTCAGTAACCCCTATAGTACAATTCAATCATGAGAGCATAAACTCACCTGAGAATGACTTATTTAAGCTAGTAGATAGTTTCAGTATTCAACATTCCACAGCCCAAAAAGAGATCAGCAAATAGAGGCTTAGAATGTGCAGGAAACAAAACAAAATTAAGGTATGTTTGGTAATTTATAGATTATAACCAAAAGAGATCCTTTTGATAATTAATGAACATAATTAAGAAATAAGATAAAGTTTGTTTGTTTAAAATTACTTTCACCACGGTCTGTTATCATGTAATGTATGTTTCATGTACAGGTTGTTATTGTAGATAGAACATTAGACTGGTGTTACCCTTTGTTGTTACAGAATTTAAAAAGATAGTTTCTGATGAAGAATTGTTTCGAAAAAGTTCAAAATTTGGAGGACTTTCAAATATCTACTTTGAGTTATAACATAAGCTGCAAATATCTACTTAGAGATACAAAAACAAACGGTTTGAACAATATTCAAACATTTATTTTGAGACAAAACATAAGCTGTTCGGAAAATATTTTGTTTAATCCACAGAAATTAAATACAACTATTTCGAGAGACTTTTGTTGATATATTCTAGATACAAGTTTTCAAATATAGTTTGTAGATTTGACATTGCCATGAATGGTTCAGCATTTTATAAAGGATTTATACCATTTGGCCAAGTATTTACTTACAGAACTTTCTATAGCACAGAGTGTTCCACAGTGCACAGACAGAGCAGATGTATTGCTCCACAAAGGATTCCCCCAACTGAAAGGAGAGTGCTTGAAAAATCACAGCTTAATTAATAAAAATTCAACATGAATACCTGGTGCTCAGATAGAGAGCACTGAAAAGGTCAACGAGAACAAGGTAGTTAACCTTAGGTTTCTTCAGCTGCTCACACAGTTCATGTGCTCGAGAACCTGCAAAGAAAACAATACATGAAAACTCACCTCTTTTGATTATAAAGGTCACTGCTTATAGGAGCTATAAAGCTGACTTACCTAGTTGGATGGCCAGGGGCAAGTTTCCTAAGCAAAGCTTCATGTAGGCTAGTGACAGTGCCAACCTAGTTATTATTAACAGCCCTTCTCCAAGCACTCGAAGATGTGAACTGCGTTTAATGGCCATTAATTCATATTTCAACCATTCGTGTTGGTAGCCCATTAACTGGCAGCAAAGTGAGAATTCCATGTAGGAGGAGATTATCTAAGATATTGGAAACAAGAAAACAAGCAACATTGTTTTTTCTTATTGGGAACATTCCATTTGATATCATCCATCATAAAAGTTATGGCATTTTGACAAATCAGAAGTCCTAGAGCAGTGGTTCCCAATGTGGGGCACATGCCCCACAGGGGGACTTAAATTCCCCGAATCCTAAGTCAATACATTGGCTGACCAGTGCTTTGGGGAATTAACTTAGGCTTCTGGGAATTGAAGTCCAAAAACCAAAGGTTGGGAAACACTGTGATAGAGTCTTATCTTTACCTTTCCTTGGTCCCCTTTCATCTGTCTACTCTTTTGGCTAGGGGGTCAAGATCTTTCCTTGGAAGTTAAAAACAAATTATCTCACAATTAATTCAGCTAGATATTTCTGTGATTTTTCAATAATAAGCTATTGTGTTGTTTTAGATTGTTTTGAATTTTTGTCTTACCTAATAGTTTCCGAGGGTGATGAGTGGAAAGGTGTTGGCAATATATATATATTGCGTCACCTTAAAGGCTAACAGATTTGTTTCAATGTGAGCTTTCATGGGTCAAAATCCACTTTCTCAATCACAAAGGCTGAAATCCTATTCATAGAGCCATGCTGCACAATACTTATGTTATCATTAGACATGTCAAAAAAAAATTGATTTTTAAAAAAAAGTCCTGTCCCATCAACCAATGTGTCTATGGTGTTAGGAAGTAAGCACACCGGGTTAGAGAAGTAACACTAACTTGTGGATTCAGTCCTCTTGAAACTCAGATTGATTGCCTGAGCATACTTCCCTCCTTGCAAAGGAATCACATTCACACTTCTTTCTGAGAAAATAGCAAGGCTTCTCTTTATTAGAGAAATACACTTGGGTTTCAAAAATGTCAGAAGTCTTAGTTCTAATTAACTAAGATGGAAATGTCAGGAAGCATGGCTAGAGAACAAAAAAAGTAGTTTTCTCTTTCTAGAGAGACAAAAGAAAATCATGAAATGGAAGAAATTAAGGAAACGCCATCAGCAACCTCCAGAATAGCAATTAACCAGTTTGACTAGACAGAGTCTTGCTAATGGTAGTGGAGTTCTGCTAATTTTGATCACCACCACCCGGTTGGCTACATGATGTAAACCTAATTATGCATAGATCCCAGTTTACTGAATCATAATCTTGTTGTTGTTGTTCAGTCGCACAGTCGACTCCGACCCTTTGCGACCCCATGGACCATTTTCCTCCAGGCGCCTCTGTCCTCTACCATCCCCCTCAGCCCTCCCAGCTCTGTGCCCATTGTGTCTACAATACCATCTAGCCATCTCATCCTTGGCCTCCCCCTTCTTCTTTTGCCCTCCACCTTTCCCAACATCAATGCCTTCTCAAGTGAATCCTCCCTTCTCATTTGATGTCCAAAGTACTTTAGCTTCATCTTTACTATTTGACCTTCCAATGAGCAGTCAGGGTTAATTTCTTCTAAGATTGACCTATTTGTTCTCCTCGCTGTCCAGGGGACTCTCAAAACCCTCCTCCAACACCACATCTCAAAGGCATCTATTCTTCTACGTTCAGCCCTCCTAATTGTCCAGCTCTCACATCCATACATCACCACTGGGAAAACCATTGCTTTGACTATTCTAATTTTTGTTTGCAATGTGATGTCTCTGCTTTTCACTATGTTCCCCAGGTTTCTCATCGCTTGTCTCCCAAGAATCAGTCGCCTTTTTATTTCATGGCTACAATCCCCATCTGCAGTGATCTTTGATCCTAAGAAAGTAAAATCTGTCACTGCTTCTACTTCTTCCCCGTCTATTTTCCAGGAACTGATGGGGCCTGTTGCCATTATCTTGGTTTTCTTGATGTTGAGTCTCAAGCCAGCTTTTGCACTCTCCTCCTTCACTCCAATCAAGAGGTTCTTTAGGTCTTCCTCACTTTCTGCCATTAGGGTGGTATCGTCTGCGTATCTCAAATTGTTGATGTTTCTCCCAGCAATTTTGATCCCATATTGTGATTCCTCCATCCCTGCACTGCACATTATGTGCTCTGTGTATAGGTTGAATAAGCATGGTGACAAAATGCAGCCTTGTCTTACTCCTTTTCCTATTCCAAACCACTCTGTCATTCCGTGTTCTGTCCTAACTGTTGCTTCTTGGTTCATGTACAGATTTCTCAGGAGGCATATGAGGTGCTCTGGAATTCCCATCTCTTTAATTACTTGCCACATCTTGTTGTGGTCCACACAGTCAAATGCCTTAGTGTAATCAATAAAACAAAAGTAAACTTGTTTCTGATATTCCTTTGTTTTCTCCATGATCCAGCGTATGTTGGCAATGTGGTCTCTAGTCCCCCTGCCTCTTCTGAAACCAGCCTGCACCTCTGGTAATTCTCTCTCCACATGTTGCTGAAGTCTATCCTGTATTATCTTGAGCATCACCTTGCTGGCATGTGGGATGAGCGCGATTGTTCGATAATTTGAACATTCTTTGGCATTGCCCTTTTTTGGGATTGGGACGTATACTGATCTTTTCCAATCCTGTGGCCACTGTTTTGTTTTCCAAATCTGCTGGCATATTGAATGCAGTAATTTGACGCCGTCATCTTTTAGCGCTTTGAAGAATTCAACTGGGATACCATCATCTCCACTAGCTTTGTTGTTTGCAGTGCTCTTTAGGGCCTTTATGACTTCGCTCTCCAGGATGTCTGGCTCAAGTTCAATTTCTTCATCATTGTGACTATCAGGAGTGTTGATGTCCTTTTTGTAAAGTTCCTCTGTGTACTCTTTCCATCTTTTCTTAATCTCTTCTGCATCAGCTAGCTCCTTTCCGTCTTTGTCCCTTATCATGGTCATTTTTGCTTTAAATGTTCCCTTGATTTCGCCGATTTTTTTGAAAAGATCTCTGGTTCTGCCTCTTTTGTTATTTTCCTCCATTTCTCTGCACTGTTCTTTTAGGTAGTTTTCCTTATCTCTCCTTGCTTTTCTTTGAAATTCTGTGTTCAACTGATTGTAGTTTTTCCTTTCTCCTTTGGCTTTTGCGTTCCTTCTTTCCTCTGCTATTTTAAGAGCCTCATCAGACAACCACTTTGCTTTCTTACTCTTCTTTTCTTTTGGTATGGTTTTCTTTGCGGCTTCCTGCATGATGTCCCTCATCTCCGTCCATAATTCTTCTGGTACTCTGTCTACTGAGTCTAAGCCATTAAATCTGTTCAGCACCTCCACCGCGTATTCTTTAGGGATGCTGTCTAGGTGATATCTTTCTGGTCTCCGTGTTTTCCCTATTTTCTTTAGTCTAAGCCTGAATTTTGCGATCAGTAGGTTGTGATCTGAGCTACAGTCTGCTCCAGGTCTTGTTTTTGCTGACTGTATGGAGGTTCTCCATCTTTGGCTGCAGAGTATGTAGTCAATCTGGTTTCGGTGTTGGCCATCTGGTGATGTCCATGTGTAAAGTCGCCTCTTGTGTTGCTGGAAGAGAGTGTTTGCTATGACCAGTGCGTTCTCTTGGCAGAACTCTATCAATCTTTGCCCTGCTTCATTCTGTGTTCCAAGACCAAATTTGCCTGTTATTCCCTCCACTTTTTGATTTCCTACACAGATCATAAACCAGTTATCCAATAGCAATTTTCTAAATTTTTGGACCAATATGTGAAAACTTGGTGAAGTGGATAAGGTAGGAAAAAATGATATTATATGGTGACATTACAGATGTGATTGTCAGGGTTCTGAAAGCACCCTAGACTTTCTAGTAGTGTTAAGATGGAGTCTCTTCAGCTGAAGAGCTCGTGTGTGTGTGTGTGTGTGTGTGCGTGTACACACGCGCGTGTGTGTGTGTGTGTGTGTGTGCGTGTGCGTGCACGTGTGCGTGTGTGTGTAGTGCACAGCAATTCCAAAACTGCTGTTCTCACACAGGAAAAACAGCCAAGCCTGCTATCTTGCAGGTGCTGGAATAGAGAGGCCTTGTAAAGAGGAAAAGCTATGGAGCATGGTTTTCTCCCTCCTTGCGCAGGAATGTGCAAATGCATCAACATTTGCAGACTGAGAACACAATGTGAGAACAGTAATGTTTTGAATTAATAAAGAGATTTGATTGGCTTTATGCTAATTACCCAGTTCAGTAGCCAGATTTCTATATAGCAGAACATGAGTTAGTGAGTGAGTGAGAGAGTGTATGTTGGAGTTGGAAGATTTTCTATCTTTCCCAACCAGTGAATCACTTTAAAGAAGTGATTTATCTGTTCCTTGCTTTACCCTGCAAGGGTCTGCCAAAATTAGGCAGGTTGTTTAGATCAGGTTAACTTTACCTGGACCCTGCGAAGTCTTCAGAAGTGCCAGAGTCCCTGACCTCACTTGGCAGGTAACCCCATAGGGCACGAGGGGAGAGCTGAGGGCAAGGGGAGGTCTAAAGTTAATTCTGACAGTGATAATTATAGGAAATGGTCTATGAATGATGGGCTCTCTGTGATATTATAAGAACAGGTATTAAGACAGGATATAATCACTGGCTTTTCATCTGCAGAAATGCCAGAATGCTTTTTTTAAAAAAAAAGACTGTGCAATACTTTTTTACACAGTGTGGCATGCCAGCATGATCCTGATGTGGAGGGACTGGATTCACACGACACAATGGTTAAATGATGCAATCTTTTTTTAATAGAAATTTTTTTGCAAAAGAAACTTTAGTATTCTTTCTCTGTTTACAAAATGGATAATTAAAGAGAACAGGTACATATCCAATAGCAAAGTTTAAATATTCTCTTATACAAATATTTATACAAATCTATACCTATAAAAATGGGATGTGGCTGTGCGTGTCCGGAATGTGTGTCCACACACATTCAGCCTATCCCGTAATGAGCCGGCAACACTTACCTTAACTCCCGGACATTAACCCCGCAAGTGTCTGGAAGCCAAGAGTAGGGCCAACACCCCACGAACCCAAACAAAAAACTATGCTTCCCAGTGTCCTCCGCACCGCAACACCCCTCAGCCAATCAGGCTGAAGGACGCGAGCACGGAGGAGGCGGGACAGCTGGCACACATGCAAAAAGAAAATGGCGGATGCGCGCCAAAAAAACCTCAGCCCAGGGCCCTGCCTTACTGAGGCAGACAGAGCCCAGGCTGAGAAAACGATCTGCCTGAGAGCATGGCCTGGTGAGGCACTGCCGTAGGTGCCGCCTCTGCCCTGCCGCCCCTCCCGCCATCAGCCATGCCACCTGAGGACACGGCCAGGCAAGGCGGCACTGTAGGCCCATGCCTTCCATGGGGGTGGGGGCCAAAGGCACTGCTGCCTTCAGCCCCCGCCAACTGAGGGAAGTGAGCCACTTCCCCAGGAAGCAAAGGCAGAGAATGGCCCTCTGTTCTTTGTCTTCGCCTCCCGGAGGGAAGCGAGTGCCTTCCATATTTGGCCCTTGCCTGTCGGAAAAGGGGCTTGCTTTCTCCGACAGGCAAGGGCCAAATGCAGAGCTCCATTTCACCCATGCCTGCTGGAGAAATCCACCCCCTTTTCGGAAAGGCAATGGGCCAAATGCGGAGCTCCCCCCCTCTGTGTACCACCCCAACTACCAACACACACTATACCTGCCCGGCAAGGCCGGTCAAAAATTGCTAGTAGTAACTAAAGATGGGTGTTGTTATTTGAGTGCAGCAGAATTCACAGTTGTTTATTAATTTCCTTTCTCTGGTAGTGAAAACACTGGCTGATAACTCATCTCACTCCCTTCAGATAATGTCTCCTATGAAGTTTTATGTCTGCTTTTGTCACATTAAAATCAGATGTGTCTGTCATCATATGTGTGCTTGACACGCATTATATCTTTAAATGTGATAAGAAACAAGTGATAAGTATCACAGGTGGATGGTTCCCCTGATTCCAACTGGATGATTAGCCTCCTTTCATGGCCCTCTATCGATTTAATGGCTGCCAACTCGAGATCCAAGCAGGAACACTGTGGTGGAAGTATGCTACTCATCACAAAGAAAATCCACTCACTTGATATTACTGAGGAGTAGGGAGGGGGCAAGAGAACCTCTCCCTGGCAACATGAGTTGCCCAAACCTCCACAGGGCCAGAGCTAAAAAAAAAGTTTGGGATGGGTTAAAAGTTATTTATTTATTTATTTATCTATTTATATCCCACCCATCTGGGATATTTTCCCACTCTCGAGAAACAACATTTTTTAAATAAAAAAAATGTTATTTATTTATTATACAGTTCATACATCAAAAACAAGAAGCCCTAAAAGCAAAACCTATATTTGATGGAGAGAAACATGGAAATATCTCTAACAATCGGCCATTGCTAAAACTACCCAAAAAGCCTCTTTAAAGAGGAGTGTTTTCAGCTGGTTTTTTTTTTGTGGGGAAAAACTAAAGCAGGGATGATACCTGGCACAGCTCAACTGGAAGAGAGTTCCACAACATTGGTGCTGCCACCGAGAAGGCTCTTCTCCTAGTCATGGCCTTCCTAGCTAATCTCGGGGTGAACACCTGGAGCTGCGCCATCAGAGAGGAGAGAGTAACATTGGGCTTCTAATTTGGTTTTGAACTTTGCAGAAAAGTGATATGAATAAACAGTAAATTTGATTTTTACAAATAATGACTGCAATCCTATTGTGGAACTACACTGGAGAATGATCAAATTAATCCTACATTTATACTCATAATGTTCATGAGAAGCCCTACCACCCTTATAATCATTCACTGAAATATAAGAAACAAATTTATTCTGCTTTTTCACACACAGATTGTAAATGGGACATGATAATCAAAGAACCCAAATAGCAGATGCATAGAAAGCATGCTAAAGCATGAATTTTCAAGATATCAACTGACAAAGTAGTAGGTACATTATTCATTAGAGTTCATCAGAGATGACAGAAGGGTAGCATGAGGTAATCTCCATATCTAAGAAGAAAAGACAATTACCTGTGACTCATCTTGAGATTCCTCTGCACAATTCACCTTCATAAGAGCTGCCAAGCGGGAGAACTTTTTGCTACTTTTGGCAAGATCTAGGCTGAAGAGCTGCCACAACAGGGAAAGGCAATGACCTTGCTGGTATAGAATAGCCAGTCTCTTCTCCCTGCTACAAAAGATGGCATAGCAGAGGACCAATAAGCTCAGATCCCTTCAGCTTATTAGCTTTGTGGTCATCTACAAAGTCACTAGACCTGAATGCAGCCATGAAGGAAGACAAAAAACAAGTAGAGACACAAATTCATCCAGGACCATGTTGGCCCTGTTTGGGACCATCGTTGCGTAAGGACTATAGAAAAACAATGTGATTTTTCTTTTGCCTTCCATATGGCCTAGATCAGGGATCAGCAAACTTGACTCTCCAGGTGTTCTTGGACTCAATTACCAGAAGCCCAAGTGAGTACACCTACTGATCATGACTTCAGCAAACTGAAGTCCAAGAATGTCTGGAGAGCCAAATTTGCTGACCCCTGGCCTAGATCATACGTGGACAACATGGCAGAAAGCAAGTGGACAGCAAAAATGAGTTTTCCCAGACCCCTAGAAAGCTCATAACATGATGGTTGTCAGTTTGTCTTTGGTTGATTGAGTCTAATGTTGTGAGCCTTGCTGGATTTTGCTGGGTGTGGAAAAAGGTGCCTAGCATTTCTTAGCACAAGGCGAGTCCCCATCCCAGGAACCAAGGAATTAGTAGGTAAGCAAAGAGTACTCAGATATCTCAGCAAGGTGGTGGGCAGTGTCTTAAGAGGGAAAAAGAGCAAACTTCTGTAGAATAAAAACAACCACTACAAAATCAATGCCTGTGTTGAAAACAAAGAATAAATCCCAAAGGTAGATGGTTCCATGATACAAGCAGGATAATTGCCCTCCTTTTATAACCCACATGAATTTGATGGCTGCCAGGCATCCAAAGTGATTATACTAAAGTTGGCTGTCTTTCAAAAGGGTCAAAGAAAGTTTTTTTTAAATTTACTGACATGATTTTGTGTGTGGATACTTTGCAGGAGTGACATCTTTTGAGTTTGTAGGGCTATTAAATGCTATCATCCTCAACCAACATGGCTATTGTCATGTTGGCTGGACAATGGGAGTTGTAGTACTAGTCCAGCACACTTAGTATATGCTGCATTCAAGAAGTTTATCTAAGGTAATAGGAAACAACTGGTCATTAGTAATAGAAATTTTTATTCAAAGGCAACAACATTCTCAGTTGATTTTCTCCCACCCCCACCCTGTTATAACTGTGCTGGACGAGAATTCATCTTTCTCTGTTCTAAGAACTTATCCTGAAAAGTTGTGTCTCACTTCCTCGCATTATCAACAATTCCATTTGCTAGTCGTGTGTGTGAAAGTAATTTTGCATAACACTAAACCAGGGGTTCCCAATCTTTTCAAGCTAGGGGCTGGGTCATGTTCTTTCAGTCAGCTTCAAGGGCCAGATGGCAATTTTGCCCTGCCTTCATGATGGGGGGTGGCCTTTTTGTCCCAACAGCTTCAAAGAGGTGGCCATTTTGTTTCTGAAATGCCCTTGAAGGGGGGGCACATGAAATGGCACCATGGGATGGATCCAGCTCACGGGCCTTAGGTTGGGAATCCCCTGCACTAAACAATGTGATTTATTATACCAAATTCCTCAGAACATTAATTTAGGCCTTGGAATGACACCTATAAGGTCCCTCCAATAAAAGGCAATTTTTTTAAAGTGGTAGAAAAGAAAAGAATATGTGAAGGTCAGTTGATTCTACCTCATATTCCAGCCAGCATCTGATCCTCCTGAATCCCTAGATCATAGCATTTACTCTAGCTAAAGCAATTTCTATGATTCCCCATTATCAGACAGTATGCATGTGAATATCACAGAATTTTCCATCTCTTGACATATAAAAATATTCTTCTTTTTCCTTTAGGGGCCAATCTTTCTCCAATCTTAACTTATAAAATCAAGAGTTAACCGTTGGAACTTCAGATACAATCCTAAGCCAGGCCCTACTAGCCCACACCTACCATTCGTGCACACACCCGAACTGGGTCCGCAGGTCAACGAAGGATTGAGAAATGCGCCAGTGGGGCAAGAGCCCCACAAATGCGAAAAAGGGAAACAACTTCATTTCCCAACATTCCTTGTGCCGCGCCACGCCACAGCCAATCAGGCTGAGAGGCGCGAGCAAAAGGAACGTTCGGAAATGCGCCGCGGCCAATCAAAAGGAAACCGCAGGGGAAAAAATGACGCACAAGCCGAAAACACAAACGCCAAGCTACAAGCCCCAGCGTCCTGCGTGCCATGAGCATGCAGAACACTGAGGCAGCTGGCGAGCGAAAAAATAATAATAAAAAAAATAGAAAACACACCGGGAGCGCAAGTCCTCCGCAGTGGGACACAGCGCCTCACAAAAAAAACCAACACAGGGGGGGGTGTCAAGGGGGGAAAAGGCATTGCCTCCCCTTGAAAGTGAACCCATTCTCAGGTAAGCAAAGCCATCGGACAGCGCTCCGTCCGCTGACATTACTTACCGCAAAAGGGTTTCGCTTTCTGCGAAACCAAAGCCCCCCTCCCCAATGGTGCCTGAAGCTCCCGATCGGAGTTTCCCCTTTAATATCACTGGGTGGGGGGTTGCGCTCCCCCTCTCTATTAGCTCCCCTGGGGTTGGGAGGGTTGGGGGGACAAAAGGGGTCTGTCTCCCCAATCCTCCTGACCACAGGGGACCTGGCAGAGAGGGGATTCCCCTCCACACACACCCCATATTAAAGAAACCAAGCGGTTACTTCTCTTTAAAAATGGAGGTTTTTTTGGGGGGGGAATCCCCCTCTCCGATGGCTCTCCTGGGTCATAAGAACATAAGAACATAAGAACAGCCTTGCTGGAACAGGCCACAGCCCATCCAGTCCAGCATTCTGTCTCACACAGTGGCTCACCATTTCCTTCAGGGTATTCCCAAGCAGATGCCTTCACCTGCTTAGGATTCCCTGGAAATGATATTGAGAGATATCCTGCCTATCTCTCCAACCCGGAGGTTGTCCTTAAGTATCCATAATTATAGCCATTGATACTCTTGTCCTCCATGAACTTGTCTAATCCTTTCTTAAAGCTGTCAACACTGACAGCTGTCACCACTTCTTCTGGCAGGGAGTTCCATAGACCAGTAATTCTCTGGGTGAAAAAGTACTTTCTCTTATTTGTTTGAGAACTAGTACCCAAAAGTTTCATCGAGTGTCCCCTAGTTCTAGTGTTATGCGATAGGGAAAACAGTTTTTCCTTATCTACTTTGTCCACACCGTGCATGATTTTATAAACTTCAATCAGGTCACCTCTTAGACGTCGTCGTTCAAGAGTGAAGAGGCCCAACCGTTGCAGCCTCAGATGGTAAGGAAGGTGTTCCAGTCCTCTAATCATTCTGGTTGCCCTCCTCTGCACTTTTTCCAGCTCCAGAATATCCTTCTGGAGGTATGGCGACCAGAACTGTACACAGTATTCCAGATGGGGCCTCACCATAGATTTATAAAGAGGCAAAATGACACTTGCTGACTTATTTTCTATACCCTTCCTAATGATCCCTAGCATTGAGTTTGCTTTTTTCACTGCTGAGGCACACTGGGTTGACACCTTCATTGAGTTGTCCACCAGGACACCAAGGTCCCTTTCCTGGTTTGTCGCAGAGAGTTCAGACCCCATCAGTTTATAAATGTAATTGGGGTTCTTTGCCCCAACATGCATCACTCTGCACTTACTAATGTTGAAACTCATTTCCCATTGTTTTGCCCACTCCCCCAGTGTCGAGAGATCCCTCTGGAGCTCCTCACAATCTCTCACAGTTTTCACTACCCTGTATAATTTAGTGTCATCAGCAAATTTGGCTACCTTGCTTTTTACTCCTACCTCTAGATCATTTATGAAGAGGTTGAAAAGCAGGGGTCCCAGTACTGAACCTTGGGGGACCCCACTCTTTACTTCCCTCCACTTGGAGAAGTGTCCATTTAGTGCTACCCTCTGTTTCCTGTCCCTTAGCCAGTTGCTGATCCAGGACAAGACCTGTCCCTTTATTCCATGACTGGTAAGTTTATTCAAGAGCCTTTGGTGTGGGACCTTGTCAAAAGCCTTCTGAAAGTCCAGATAAACAATGTCAACTGGATCCCCCTTATCCACATGCTTGTTGACACTCTCAAAAAATTCCAACAGATTAATGAGGCATGATTTGCCCTTGCAAAAGCCATGTTGGCTCTCCTTTAGCAGTGCCTTCTCTTCTATGTGCCTATTAATTCTATCTTTTAGGATGGTTTCCATCACTTTACCTGGGACACATGTCAAACTGACAGGTCGGTAATTTCCTGGATCACCCCTGGATCCTTTTTTGAAAATTGGTGTTACATTCGCTACCTTCCAGTCATCAGGCACAAAGCCTGATTTGAGGGAAAGATTATATATTTTGGCTAGGAGATCAGCAATTTCATCTTTAAGTTCCCTGAGAACTCGTGGATGGATGCCATCTGGTCCTGGTGATTTGTTAGCATTTAGTTTAACAAGACATGCAAGGACCTCCTCCCTGGTTATTTCTATCTTGCTTAATTCTTCGCTTTCCCTCCCTACGAAGATAGGCTCTGTTTTGGGCATGTGGTCTCTGTCTTCTTCAGTGAATACTGAAGCAAAGAATTCATTGAGTCTCTCTGCAATCTCTGTTTCCTCTTTAATAACCCCTTGCCTTCCATTGTCATCTAATGGTCCAATGGCCTTCCTAGTTGGGTTCTTACTTCTAATGTACCTAAAGAAGTCTTTGTTATTTCTCTGAGTATTTTTAGCTATACGCTCCTCAAAGTCTTGCTTTGCTTTCCTGATTGTTGCCTTGCATTTGTTCTGCCAGAATTTATGTTTCTGCCTGCTGTCCTCATTCGGACAAGCCTTCCATCTTCTAAATGAGCTTTTCTTGCTCTTGATCACTTCCCGAACAGCTCCTGTAAGCCACATTGGAGTCCTCTTGGACCTGGCAGTGCCCTTTTTCCTTTTAGGTATGCATTCCAATTGAGCCTCTGTTATTGTTTTTGTAAACAGCCTCCATGCCTCTTGGAGTGTTTGGACTCTCTCAATTTTCCCTTTCAGCTTCTTTTTTACTAGTTTCCTCAACTTTGGGAAATTTCCTTTTTGAAAATTTAAGGTCTCTGTGTTAGATTTTATCAGTGACTTGCAGTCTATGATTAAGTTAAACATAATTGAGTTGTGGTCACTGTTCCCTATTGGATCAGTCACATTAACATCTTGCACCAGATCCTGAGTATTTCTCAGGATCAAGTCAAGGATTCTTGTACCTCTAGTTGGGTCTTCAACCATCTGTCCCAGGGAATAATCATTTAGCATATCTAGGAACTTTATCTCTTTATCATGTGCTGAACAACAGTTCACCCAGTCTATGTGAGGGTAATTGAAGTCCCCCATTATAACCAGGCTTCCCTTCTTGGATGCCTCCTTTACAACATTCTCCAACTGCCAGTCTCCCTCAAGAATTTGAGTCGGAGGCCGACAGTATATGCCTACTGTTAGACCATCCTTGTGGCCTGGTACTCTTACCCACAGAGCTTCTAATGGTGACTCCAAATCACCTAGATATTCCAATTCATACGATTTTATCACTTCTTTGACATACAAGGCCACACCACCTCCCATTTGCCCCTTCCTATCCTTCCTGTACAGTTTGTAGCCTGGGATAACTGTATCCCATTGGTTATCATCCGTCCACCAGGTTTCAGTGATACCAATAATATCAATATTCTTATCTATTGCTAAGTATTCCAGCTCCCCTATTTTGTTCCGGAGGCTTCTGGCATTTGTATACAAGCATTTATATATGCTTTTCTGACACAGTCTTTTGTGTCCAGTTGCATTGTTAGACTGCCTCTTGCATCCTTCTGCTAGAATGCTAGTGACTATCTCCTCGCTCTGCTCAGTAATTTTTACATCCTCCTCACTACTCAAGTACACACTTTCCCGAACCGGATGCTGCCCAGCTCCTGTCGGCTTTCCCCCAGTTATCAGTTTAAAAGCTGCTCTGCAGCCTTTTTGATGTTGAGTGCCAGCAATCTGGTCCCATCATGGTTCAAATGCAACCCACCACTCCTGAACAGATTTGGCTTGTCCCAAAATGTTCTCCAGTTCCTGACAAATCTGAAACCCTCCTCTCGACACCACCGCCTCATCCACGCATTGAGGCTTCTGAGCTCTGCCTGCCTGGTAGGTCCTGCGCGAGGGACAGGCAGCACTTCTGAAAATGCTACCTTGGAAGTCCGGGACTTCAATCTTCTTCCTAACAACCTGAATTTGGCTTCCAGGACAGACCGCTTGGCCTTCCCAACATCATTGGTACCAACGTGTACCATGACAACTGGCTCGTTCCCAGTTCTCTCTAACAATCTATCTAGATTTCTTGTGATGTCTGCAACTTTTGCACCTGGCAGGCAAGTCACCATACGGTTATCATGTGCATCACAAATCCATTTCTCTGTATTTCTAATTATTGAATCTCCTAGTACAAGGAGCCTCTCTCCTGCAATCTGTTCATCTACATGCACCTCATCAACCATATTAAGGGAGAGAACCTCAGTTTGTTTCTGTTGTTTATCTTCCTGGATCTCATCAAGTGTGATGAAAGAGAGATCATCAGGTGGAACCAGTTGTTCCTCTGTGTGTTCCTCATCAGGTGTGATGAGGGAAAGAGCCTCAAATTTATTCTGTAATTTCAGACTCTCAGAGTGATCCCCTACTCTTCTCCTCCTTTGAGTCATATTCCTCCAAACATCTCCCTCCTGAGTTAGTGAAGGGCCTTCTTCCTCAGAACTGTGCCCTGTCTCTTCTTTGTCCAGCATAGTCTGTTCCGCTCTGTCCAAGAACAGCTCAAGCTCCTTAATTTGTTGATGGTTAGATATGCGGGCCTCTAGCTGCTGGACCTTCTCTTCTAGTAGTGCAACCAGCTTGCACTTGCTGCAAGTGTAGTTCTCCATATGCTTTGGCAAGAACACAAACATGGCACAAGTATTGCAGGTAACTACAACTGTTCCCTCAGAATCCATTTTAACAAGTGCAGTATTCTGGGCCTCAAAAATGTATACGTTTACTACCTTTCTACCTAGTAAGACTATATTCTTCCTTTGTTACTAGTTTGCAATCTCACGTGCCGTTATGCGTGCAGGCCTCTAAAGCAGCTCTACTCCAACTGCAAAACTTACCAGTGCTCACTTCCTTTGTTTGGCTCTCCTCAGCAGCAGCTCTGCTTAAGAGCACATGCAGAGTCAAAAGGAAGCCAGCGGAGAGGGAGATCACAACACCCCCACTGATATTAAAGGGGAACCCCCAATTGAGATTTCCCTTTTAATATCAGAGGGTGGGCTGGATTCAATACCCTCTCCTGGGTCCCATGAGTCTGGAAGGTTTGGGGGGACAAAAGGGGTCTGTCCCCCAACCCTTCCAGAGCCAGGGGACATGGCAGAGAGGGGATCCCCCCATAGGACACGAAAAACAATCAAAAACATCCAAAAATACACAAAAACAACCAAAAATAACACCAAAAAACAATTCAAAGTAAACAAAAATTTCCAAACACACACAGCACCCAGCCAAACCTCACAAAATCCAAACACCCACACACACACCCCAAATAAAGAAAAACAGCCAACTCACCACCATATGACCTCACTCCATGACGACCGGAAAAGAAATGAATAAAGAAAGAGACTACTTACCGGAAGAAGCTCCACTCAGAGGCCATGAGAGAAAAAACAGTCAAAATACAAGATAACCCCTACCAGCCCCACCTGCTGGCCACAATAGTAAAAACAATTCAAAAAGACACAACAGCCCCACACAAAAGGCCCCAAGAGTAAAAACAAGTCAAAAACATAACACAAAATCACAATTTTTCACAAATAAAAAATATATGTCAATAAAATAAAATAAAAACTATTCAAAAATCCTGTGCTGAATTTTAACTCAAATAAAAACAAAAAACATCTAAACACAGTTTAAAAACATGTACTTTCACATTTTAAAAATTATTACCTATGGTACAACTATTGAAAAAATACATACTAAAACATTATTTGGTTAAATAATTTTTTTAAAAAAAGTATATCATCCTTTGTTCTTTTTTTAATCCACAAAACCAAAACACCAAACAAAACTGATCACAGTTTATAACAGCCCGCCAAAAAATGTGTATAAATAAAAATTTTAAAAATTTCAATTATTGACTAACCTCTTTTTTCCAAACATTAACAACAACAACAAAAAACCTTCCAACACCATTTAAAACAGCCCAGCAACGCCAGGCAACCTCTGCTAGTACAAAATAAAAGTAGTGTGCTGTAACTCATTTGTGAAGAAACAGGACACTGAGAGAACTTTTACAATTCCCACAAAATTATGAGAACTGAGATGGGCAAGGTGTGGCCGTCAGGCTGCATACTGTGCTCAGGCTGACCAACGCTTCCTTGGGTTTTTGTTTGTTTGTGCCCCTCCCTTCTTTTCCTTTTTTTTTTTTGAAAGAAAGTTCAACTTTGACTCTTGGACACCTTCACAAGTCATAATTTTGAATTACAACAAAGGCATAGCCAGAAGTTAAATCCCAAATATTTTTGTCTTTGATAGTTCCATTGAACTTTGTTTTTACATTTTAAGGTCTGACAGCCCCTGGTTTCACATAACTTACTTACCTCTGCATTAGAAACAAACAAAAAGTGTAAAAAATGAGTACAAATTATTGCTGCCTTCAGAGAGAATGAAACAATGCAATCCCTTAACTTTGCAGATTGTCACTAAAGGCCAGACTGGTATTCACCAGGAGGACTAGGTAGTATATGTTATTGCTTCTAATGCTATGATTCTATAGCCTATATACACATATCTGTTTAAAAAGGAGTTTACCAACATCTTACCCGCTGGGCATTTGCCAAAGAATCTGCTTCTTCTGATGAGACAAATGTTTTGAGGTTTCAACCATAGACATGAAAAAAACTCCCACAATAGTCACTGGGAAGCTCTTATTCAATAGTCTCAAAGCCTTCCTGATCAGTTTTTTTGCTAATGTAATTTGACCCATATTGAAAGACACCTGCAGAGACACACGGGAACAATAAATGGCCTTTGAACATATAGTAATACATAAGCACATTCCAAGATTTCTATGTTTTGAGGTGAAAGCCTCCACAGACATTTAAATGGGCCAACCGCTCCTGCCCCTGCTGCTGTTCTTCACCTCCTCATCCTCCTGTTTTCTACCATTATGTGCAGTTTTTCAAATAGCACATACCAATTTGGATGTCTACAGCGTCTCCCTTCTACGTTAAACATTAATTAAACATTACACCATGCAGGCTACCTGGTATTCCTCTTTTCCTCCACTTACTTTATAGGATTTTGCATGAAGAAGATACCTCAAAGGTCAGCATTTTTGTACTTTCTTGGTTGGTCTAAAAAAGTCATTACCACAATAGTAGGTTTAATCATAGTATAACCTAATTGGAAGGAAATGATGAGGCCACTGAGTCCAACCCTCTGCACAATGCAAAAATCAAAATCAAAGCAGGTTTGACAGATGGTTGTCCAATTTTCTCTTGAATGTCTCCAGTGTTGGGGTAGTCACCATCTCCAGAGGGAATTGGTTCCATTCTTGTACTTGTCTAACAGTTAGTTTTTCCCCCCTGACATTCAGCTTCCTGTAACTTGAGCCCATTATGACATGTACTGCACTCTGGATCAAGAACAGATCCTGTTCCTCCCCTTTATGGCTACCTTTGCTTTTATTTTTGACTTTGATGATACAGAATTGCCTGTTTAATAGTTGGTTCCTATACTGAAGGAAGATGGTTTTGAGACTGAAAACCATCCCATCTTAACATAATAGATAAAGCTATCCAAATTGGTTTCTCTTGGGGTTTTTTGTCCCATTCAGTAGCTAAAATTATCTCCAGGCTTAATCACCAGCTATGTAAGGACTGAAAATAGTTCTGAATTTGCTGTGGTTTATATGTGTGTGTTTCCTACAATGCAAGACCAAAGTAGTCTACTTTTCCAGTTCCCAGGAAATCTACAAGATACTCCAGGTATCGTCTAATGTCTTCTCATCATCTGATAAACCCCTTTGTAAAGCCTTGCATTCAATTACATTTCAAATGCACAAATAAAGCCATTCACTGGTGGGAAAACATTTGCACATTGCTTAATAAGGACAAAATAAAACTGTTGCTTCACAAGTCTTTACTGTTTAAATAATTTTCTTCAAATAATCAATAAATCAAATGATACTTTCTCTTCAGTGTCAATGAATAATAATAATAATAATAATAATAATAATAATAATAATAATAATAATAATAATAATAATAATAATAATAATAAAATAATAATAATAATAATAATAATAATAATAATAATAATAATAATAATAATCCTTAAATGTTTCAGGTAAGTTTCTTGAATTATCCTAATGTAATGTAGTTATCTCCAATATTGTTCATTATGGTAATGGAGTTATTAGCAAAAGCTGTAAGAGATGATGGAAAAATAGTGGGGATTATGGAAAATAAGACAAGTATGTATGCCGATGACACTTTGATAATTGTAAAACAACCTGAGAAAATAATGGACAGAATTAGAGTACAATTAAAGGACTTTGAAAATATTACCGGGCTGAGGATAAATTGGGACAAATCGGAAATGATGCTTTGTAACATGGGTGATGAAGACCAGAAGAAGATAAAGCAAATAGTTAATATTCAGATTAAAAATAAATTGAAATATTTGGGAATAATTATATCAAACAGATTGGAAGAGCTTAAAAGACTGAACCATGATAGTTTGAAAATTGAAATTAAAAATAAGATACAAAGTTTTCAAAAGTTAAAACTGTCATGGTTTGGAAGAATTGCGCTCACAAAAATGATGTTGTTACTTAGAATAAATTTTTTATTTGAGGCGTTAGCGATTCAATTGAAGGATAAGGATGTTAAGGAGTTTCAAAATTTGTTTAATAATTTTTGTAATGGTGGAAAGAAATCCAGGTTACCAAGAAAGCTATGGTATTTATCACAGAAAGAAGGTGGATTGGGAATGCCGAATTTGATGGCATATTATCAAGCATTTCAAATTAAGAATGTTGTGAAGATCTTGGCAAGGGAAAAGGTAATATGGGAGGAAATTGAGATGAGGGACTATAGACATATAGGTAAAATGGTTTTTTTAGGAAGTAATTTGGGAAAGACAGTAACTAAAAATACTATGATGAAAGGATTAATGAACGTATGGAAGAGAGTAAAGAAAGATCTGGCCCCGAATGTTTCTCCAATATTGGAAATTTTGGATATGGCAAGCTTTCCAATTAATATAGATGATGAGGTAAAGGAAGTATTGGACAAGAATGAGGTTTTCCTATTGAAAGACTGGTTACGGATCTGTAGTGATGAGATTAGTAGGATAAATTTGTTCGAGCAATTAAAAATGAATTGGTTTCAGAGACTGAGGATTAATAAATGGAATAGCAAATATTTGAGAAAATATTATTTGGAAAGAGAAAAGACGGAATTTCAAGATCTGATTCTAAAAATTAGAAAGGGATATAAAAATACTAAGGGATTAGTCAGGAAATTGTACACAATATTAAATAGAGAAAGTGATCCACAAGAGGATTTGAAATTAAGGTGGGAGCAAGAGTTGAATATAAAGATTGAAAAGGATACATGGAGAAATAAATGGAAAAAGAGGATTATGAGAACTATGTCGGTTAGAATAAAAGAACACAATTATAAAATGTTATGGAGATGGTATCTGACTCCAGTGAGGTTGTACCAAATGGATAATAAAAAAGATAAAATGTGTTGGAGATGCAAGGACACAATTGGAACGTATGAGCACATGTGGTGGGGGTGTAACGTGGTAAAAGATTTTTGGAAAAGAATTGAAAAAGAGATTGGAGAAATATTGGGTAAGACAATTAAACTGGATTCAGGTACCACTCTGTTAACAAATGTGGATGGTATTAATTTAAATAAGGATGAGAAAGAATTATTAGAAATAATGCTTACGACGGCTAGACAATGTATTGCTAGAAATTGGAAAAATGATGTAACTATACAAATTGAAGAATGGTATAAAGAAATGTGGAATTTAGCATTGAACAATAAATTGACTTGGGAGATTAAGAAAAAAAGGGATAATTTAAAAGTGAATAGATTTTGGAATATTTGGAAACCTTTTCTGAATCACTCCCTTATGGGGGAGGATAGAAACAGATCTGTACCTGAACAAAGTGAATTTTGGAAATAAAATAATGAGATATTCTGAGTTCTCCAGGGCAATGTAAATAAACACTGGGTGATGACTATTTATAATTGTATTATTGTATTTTTTCCTTTGTTTCTCCCATCCTATCTAAAACTGCATATTATGACTTTTTGGGGAAATGAGTATTGGAACATTAGCTGTTAGAGAATAACCATTAAGTCATAATTTAAGAGATTTTTAAATTATTATTATTTTTTAGGATGGTGTTAAGATTTTGATTTTAAAAAGATAGGTATAAAAATGTATTAGGATAGGTGTGTATATTTTTTTCATTGTTTGTGTATATTGATTTATTTGTTTCTTTAGTATGATGTTATTTTTTCTCTTGTACTGTGTTTTGTATTTTATTTGTTAAAAAATTTAATAAAAATTATTATTAAAAAAAAGTAAATATAAGTTGCTTCCTTTCGAAGAGAATTCGATAAATCTCTTTACATTCTATCATCAGGAAAGGAAGATGACAGTTCTGAAAGAAATATGCAATAACATTCATTACGAAATTCATACTTACTCCCTCAAACATATTTCCCTTTGATGTCACAATACATTAGTTGAAACATTCTTACCAGATCAATCTTTAGTCTTTATATCGTGTCTTTGCCTCTAAATGTTTATTCTTTCTGGGCCATGACGTTAAACCTCCAACTCACACTATCTTAGAATTTAAACTCTACACCATCACCCTGTGTCTGCACACCTGACATCACTGACCAAGATCTTTCACCTGACTGCATCGACTTCTCCAAAATTACTTAAAGGAAACATGATAAATCTTGCTTCGAATTCAAACCATTAGGATGCATTGTGTTCAAACAGTGGATGTAATACGCCTCCCTTTTTAGAAGTACAATATTAATGTCCATTCTTTCATACAGCTTAGCCTTAGCTACCTCTAGAACTACGAATCTAAGGTCTTCTGGCCATACCTGTCAAGTATCCCATTTTGCCTGGGAAAACCCCATAATTTAGAGCCCCTCTTCCCACCATCACATTTTTTTTATAATTTCCCATATTTTTTAAAAAAATCCAGGGGCATGTAAATCTCCCATATATTATTGTGTTATATCTTTATTCATGAGGTGTACAGCTCATACCAGAGCAGCGGAGTGTTGGGCTCCCCCTGGTGGAGGAAGAACCACCCCTTAGGCATGACTGTTTCCCCTCATGGGGGAAAAGGCAGCTAGCAAGCCAGGATTACTGTAATAATTCTATTCTAAATTCCCCCCTATTTTCCCCCTATTCGAGTATTCTGTTTATGCTGTATGCAAATATACTTGAAGCCGATTGGCTCATTGACTTCCCTTTAACACCCTCTTTCCCAGGAGATATGGCTTCAAGTATATTTGCATACAATATAAACAGCATACTTCCGGGGTGTGGCTAAGATGGTGCCTGGTTAACACATACATTGCTTTGCTCGTGCCGAGAATGGGACTTTAAAGTGGCTAAATAATAAAAAATTGGAACCTACATAAATGATCTAGAGGTAGGAGTAAAAAGCAAGGTAGCCAAATTTGCTGACGACACTAAATTATACAGGGTAGTGAAAACTGTGAGAGATTGTGAAGAGCTCCAGAGGGATCTCTTGACACTGGGGGAGTGGGCAAAACAGTGGCAAATGAGCTTCAACATCAGTAAGTGCAGAGTGATGCATGTTGGGGCAAAAAAACCCAATTACATTTATAAACTGATGGGGTCAGAACTCTCTGCGACAAACCAGGAAAGGGACCTTGGTGTCCTGGTGGACAGCTCAATGAAGATGTCAACCCAGTGTGCCTCAGCAGTGAAAAAAGCAAACTCAATGTTAGGGATCATTAGGAAGGGTATAGAAAATAAGTCAGCAAGTGTCATTTTGCCTCTTTATAAATCTATGGTGAGGCCCCATCTGGAATATTGTGTACAGTTCTGGTCGCCATACCTCCAGAAGGATATTATGGAGTTGGAGAAAGTACAGAAGACGGCAACCAGAATGATTAGGGGACTGGAACACCTTCCTTACCATCTGAGGTTGCAACGGTTGGGCCTTTTCACTCTTGAACGGCGGCGTCTAAGAGGTGACCTGATTGAAGTTTATAAAATCATGCACGGTGTGGACAAAGTAGATAAGGAAAAACTGTTTTCCCTATCGCACAACACTAGAACTAGGGGACACTCGATGAAACTTTTGGGTACTAGTTCTCAAACAAATAAGAGAAACTACTTTTTCACCCAGAGGATTACTGGTCTATGGAACTCCCTGCCAGAAGAAGTGGTGACAGCTGTCAGTCTTGACAGCTTTAAGAAAGGATTAGACAAGTTCATGGAGGACAAAGGTATCAATGGCTATAATTATGGCTACCTAAGGACAATCTCCGGGTTGGAGAGATAGGCAGGATATCTCCCAATGCCATTTCCAGGGAATCCTAACCAGGTGAAGGCATCTCCTTGGGAATACCCTGAAGGAAATGGTGAGCCACTGTGTGAGACAGAATGCTGGACTGGATGGGCTGTGGCCTGTTCCAGCAAGGCTGTTCTTATGTTCTTATGACTTGCTAGAGAGTTTATTTCTGGAGCCAGGGAGTCTTTTGAAGTGAGTTTACTTTCACCGTAGACGGAGTTCGAGGAGCGGGCGGCGAGGGAAGCGCAGCATCGGCTGTGCTGAGCTTGCGGCTCGGGTCGGATGGGCTTCTGGCAATTTAAAGTGAAATGGGCTTCGGAACTTTAAGAGAGAGAAAAGGAAAAATAAAGTTAAAGAGGACGCTGGCGGCGGTGAACAGGGTCTTGGAGCCGGACAATTGAGAGGGCACAGTAAGTGTGGAGGGAAGGAGGAGGGATAAGCCTGGTAATGGAGGGCAAAGCCGGGAAGGAGTAATGGCGGCGAGGAAGAACAGAAACGAAAGTTAAAAGTTTTGAGAACGGCTGAGAGGAGAGGAGTGGAGAGTGTGAAGCTGTGGTGGAATGGCTGGAATGCTGAAATTGAGGCTGGAAATGGAGGTCGGAGAGGGGGAAGGTGAAGATTTCAGCATAGCTGAGATGGAATAAGGAAGAGACCGTTTGGAAGGCACGGAACACGGCTGGTGTGCCTGGGAGATCGGAGGAGAGACCGGGTTCGGGAGCCACCAATGTGGCTGGATGTATAAATATTTCTTCTTTCATCTGTGTGGGCATGCAGTCGGGTTTTCTGGAGTGAAGGAAATATAGCTGCTTCTCATCTTGTTTTTTTCCCTGCCCGTTAATGCTTCGAGTTTGGATAAGTTACCCTGTGGCTCTGCTTTTTTTCCACTTCCTTTGGATATTTTGGATATAAAGTAGTTGGTCTTCCTCCTTGGATATAACAGTACAGCTCTGAGTGATTTGAAAAGCTTTTTCCCCTCTCTTTTCTCTTTCTTCAGTTGGAGTGGGGTTTGGTTGGTTGGTTGGGGGATACTAAAGCAAGCTGGAAAAAATTGGGGTGAAGTGCTTGTTGGGTATAAAAGTGTTTTGGCTCTGGGTGCTTTGTTTGAAGATTTTATAACCAAAATGGAGACGAGAAAAGAAGATGAGACTGTAAGACCAAAAAAGACTGATGCAAGAAAAGAGGAGAAGAAAGCGCCATGTGCTGATGCATCTTTATCATCTGCAACAGCAGCAGTAGAGCAGACGAGAGCAATGGACCAAACCCAAATTTTGGTAGAGCTGGGGAAGTTGTTTAAAAAAATTGATAAGATGGATGAAATGACTACGAAAGGATTCAGAGAAATGAGGGATGTGAGAGTGAAAGATAATGGGTAGCCATAAGAAACTTGTCGGTATGTTTACTGATTTTTCTATAAAAGTGGAAGCTAATAGTCAGAAAGTGGATAAAGTTCTGAATCTGGTGCAAAAAGATATGAAATTAATGCAGAATGATATGAAAGGGCTTCATGAGGAACATAAAGAGGTTAAACTGAAAGTGGAGGGTTTTGGGAAGAAATTGGATCTGGTGGAAGAGGTGATGAGAAAACAGAACGTGGTGATGAGAAATTTGTCGGAGAAAATGCCAGATAAGCTAAAAGAAAGAATAGTGGATTGACTGAATAATTTGAACATGGGCAATTTTTTTGTAAATGAAGATATTGCAAGTGTTTTTAGATTGGGCCCAAGGAAGGGGGAAAAAGTCCAAAGGAATGTGTTGATTAAATTTGCAAATTGGGCGGATAAATTGAAGGTGATGGCATTTATAAAACAAGCTAGGTCTGGCGTTTTAAAAATTGATGGTTGTGATATTGAGGTTTATAACGACATATCTGTTGAGCAATGGGTATGGCGCTATAAGATGAAACCTGTGACACAATTATTAAGAGAACGTGAAATTGTTTATCATTGGAAGTTTCCTCAACAGCTCAGATTCTTTTATGAAAAAAATGCATACAATAGATATTGAAATGGACTCATTAGATTATCTGTGCCAGATTGGATTGGTTAAAACAGCATCTCGAGAGTGGCGAGCCTTGAGGAAGGCCCTGTTCGAAGTGGGGGGTACACAAAGAGAGTCAGGGACCGAACAAGAGAAGGGGGCCACAGGAGGAGCAGAGGAGGAGGATGAGGGACAGGCGGCGGAGGTGCCAGGGTGAGGTAGGGTACTAGAGAGGGGGATTTGACGGGTAAGGGAAAGATGAGGGGCTTTAATTAGGTTAGATTTTGAAGAGGAGAGTCGGCGCTAGAGCTTTAATTAGAATGCACATCTTACATGTCTCCCCCCTTCCCCCTTTGAAGAATAAGGGCCACTTTTTGGTAAGAAGAGTGGGGAGGGCGATTTTGAATGTTAAATGTATTTTGATTGTTTTTTTTTAATGTAGTTATATGTATGGTGAAGGTAATTACACAAAAAAGAGTCTGTGGTGGTCAAAATGCAAGGATGTTAGATAATTTATGAGGACTTTTAAAGTATTGACGTGGAATGTGAAAGGTACAAGCAGCCAAATGAAGAGGAGGAGGTTGGAATTTGCTTTGAGGAAAGATAGGCTGGACATAGTCTTTCTCCAGGAAACACATCAAAAAACAGTGGACACAAATAAGATTTATTTGGGATGGATGCAGATATATGAAAAGTCCTGTGGAACCTCTAAAGCAAGGGGGGTGGCAGTCTTGATTTCGAAGAGACTTGGCTTTGAGATGTTAAAGAGTATTTCCGATCCAGATGGCAGATATTTAATAGTTATAGGGAAAATAAAGGATGAAGAGATAATGTTGGTAAATATATACGCCCCGAATGATCATCAAGAAGAAATTTTAAATAAAGTACTGGGTATATTGGAAAAAGAGAGATTAGTTAATATGATTGTGGCAGGAGATTTTAATTTGCTAAGGGCCCCGGAGGGTTGTACTAATGTAGCTAGAGCTGGAAGACCAGTCAAAATGAAGATATTAGATAAATGGATGAAGTGTTTGGGATTAAAAGATGTTTGGAGGGAAATTAAGGGACAAGAGAGGGCTTATACTTATTTTTCACAGGTGCATAATACATACTCCAGAATTGACTATATCCTCGCCACAGAAAATTTGATTAAAAATGTAGATGATGTAGAAATCGGGATTTTTAAGGAATCTGATCATGCAAAACTCTGGATGGAATTGAGATTTGATGGTGAAAAAAAGGATAGGAGGAATTGGAGATATGATGAAAAATTATTTTATGATCAAAAGAGTAAAGAAAAGATAATTGAAAATTGGAATGAAAGTTGGGCCTGGAATGATAATGGAGAGGTTAGCTATAATGTGGTTTGGGATACCATGAAGTCGGTATTTAGAGGGGAATGCATTAGGTTGGCTAGTATTAAAAATAAACAACGTAGAGACAAACAGTCTGAGATAGAGAACGAGATTAAGCATTTGCAAGAGGAACATATAAAGACCAATAGTAAAAAAGCATTTGATAAAATTCAAAGGTTAAAGTCAGAGTTGATAGGAAAAAATATGCAGAAGGTAAAAAAAGATCTATTATATTTGAAGAGAGAGTATTTTGAATATAGTAATAGGAATTCTAAATTATTGGCAAGAGCTGCTAAAGAAAAGATGACGAAAAGAGAGATTGGAATTTTGATAAATAAATTAGGGGTGAGATGTAATAAGGCTAATGATAAGATTGAGATTGTAAAAGATTTCTATCAGAGTTTGTATACTAAAAGAGATATCAATATAGAAAAGTTGAGAGAACAGTTAGAAAAACATGTGCAAATAAAAATAGAATTGGAACATAAAAATAGAATGGAGGAGCGAATAATGGAAAAAGAGGTCAAAGATACAATAGCCAACCTGAAGCTAGGTAAATCCCCGGGTGAGGATGGACTGACAGCGGATTTTTATAAGGAATTTAAAGATAGTGTAGTTCCAAGATTAGTGAAATTGTTTAATTATATATTAGATGGGGGAAAGATCATGGAACAGAACTATAATTGTTTTGCTGCCAAAGCCTGGAAAGGATGTTGAAAAAGTGGAATCTTATAGGCCTATTTCTCTGATAAATCAAGACGCTAAGATATTTACAGCAATAATCGCAAAAAGATTAAATGGGTTCATGGGCAATTATATAAAGGAGGATCAAGCAGGATTTTTGAAAGGGTGTCATATGTCTGATTTGATTAGGAGGGTTCTGGACTTGATTGACATAGCAGGGCATACAAAAGAGAAAGTTGGATTATTGTCATTAGATATATTTAAGGTTTTTGATTCTTTGCAATGGGTTACAATTAAAGAGATAAAAATTGAATATGTTTTTTTTCTTTTAAATCATGTGTTTTCTTTTCTGTATTTTCTTCTCTTTTGTAATGTTTATCTTTTTATATTCAATAAAAAATTATTATTAAAAAAAATAAACAGCATACTTCCGTGGTTTTCTCTTAAATACAAAGTTTTTAAAAATGAAATTGAGGCACAAAACGCTAAGACAGTAGACAATTAACTGATTAAAATGTAAAAAAACAGTTCCATGAAAAATCACCATAATATGAAATGCAGTCGAATAAGGGGAGACATTAAAGTATTGTCATGGAATGTAAAAGGTACTGGCTGTCAAGTCAAGAGAAGAAGGTTAGAAATGGCCCTTAGGAAACATAAATTGGATATAGTCTTTTTACAGGAAACTCATCAAAAGTCAGGTGATGTGAATAAGATATATTTAGCATGGATTCAGATTTATGAAAAGTCTTTTGGCACTTCAAAGGCAAGAGGAGTAGCGATTTTGATTTCAAACAGATTGGGGTTTGTGATGACAAAGAATATTTCTGACCCTGAAGGTAGATATTTAATTATAAAAGGGACAATTAATGATGAGGAAATAACTTTGGTGAATATTTATGCTCCAAATGAACTGCAAGATGAATTTTTAGACAAGGTGTATCGTATCTTAGAAAAAGAAAGAACAACAAAAATGATTGTGGCAGGTGATTTCAATCTAATAAGGTCAAATATAGATTGTACAAATACAGCGAAGTGTAGAATGAGTTTAATCTGCGAATGTTAGATAATTGGATGAAATCCCTGTGTTTGAGAGATACATGGAGGGAACTTAAAGGATCAGAAAGGGTTAAAAAAAATTCTCACAAGTTTATAATACATATTCTAGAATTGATTATATATTTGTAACGGACAATATGATAAAGGATTTAGAGGAAATAGAAGGAATAGTCAAGGAATCTAATCATGCGAAAGTACTGTTGGAATTAAGAGTGGCGGGTGTAATGAAAGCTAAAAATAATTGGAGATATGATGCTAAATTGTTTAGAGACCCTAAATGTAAACAGCAAATAATGTAAAAATGGGAAGAAAGCTGGGATTGGAATGATACAGAAGAGGTTAGTTATAACGTGGTTTGGGATACTATGAAGTCGATATTTAGAGGGGAAAGTACAAAGTTAGCCAGTATTAAAAATAAGCAAGTTAAAAGTAGACAAGAGGAAATTGAAAAAGAAATTAAAGTGTTGCAAGAGGAACATGTAAAAACAAAAAATAGAAGGGTACTTGATAGGAGTGAGTGAGTGGCTTGTCTAGCAGACACAGATGGGAGCGTGGTTGGCCCATGAGTGTTGCTTGATTTCTGACATCTATGGTGTGGCTGTGAAGCAGGCTGGGTCATGCCATCTTAGTCAGCTTCGAGGGCCAGATGGCCATTTTGCCCTGCCTACACAATGGGATGGCCATTTTGTCCCAACAGCTTTAAAGGAATGGCCATTTTGTTTCTTGAATGCCCTTGGAGGGGTGGGGGGCACATGAAATGGCGCCATGGGCCAGATCCAGCCCACAGGCCTTAGGTTTGGAGCCCCTAATGTATGTGGAATAGCTGAGTACGAGCTGCTTGGATTTAAGGACACGGGTTCAGGAAGAAAGCACTGGTGAAGGAAGCCTCATAAAGATTTTTTTTTTTTGGTAAAAAGCCAGTGATCCCTGTGGGATGAAGAAATTCTACATGGCAGCTTCATGCCAAAAGGGCCTGGACCCGTGATGGGGTGAACATTTCCACTCCATTTGTTCTTGGACTTCATCTCCCAGAAGCCCAAATCAGCTCTCCTGCTGATCAGGGCTTCTGGGAATTGAAGTTCAGGAACAACTGGAGTGCCAAGGTTCGCCATCACTGTACTAGTCTTTGCTTTATCTGTCTATTTCTTTTGTAGTTTGTATAGTTCTGACCAGGCTCATTCTCTGTGGTGGAGTAGGAGGACCTCTTTATTTTACAACTAGCCAGTGGTTGGTTTTTTTTTTTTTTTTTAATATTCTCTTGATTTTCTGAAGTCCAAGTTTGATACTTTATCTGACATCCAGACCAATCTCCTGCCAGTAGAGTTGCGGATGTAGACGGAGCTGCTGCCTTTCAGGAAAGATCTAAAAACCTGGTTGGCGGGGCAGGTGTGGGGTCCGGATGGAAGAGTGGCCCCCGCCTGTTGGCTTATAAAATAAAGCCTCCCCACCTTTTAATGTGGGTAGTTTTAATGTGGTTAGTTTTTAATATGAACGGGATGGGGGGTATTTTAGGGGTTTTAATTGTTTTTATATATATGTTTTAACCTGCTGTAAGCTGCCCTGAGTGGGGTTCGCCTGATTGGGTGGCATAGAAATTTGAATTATAAATAAATAATTATAAATAAATAAATAAATAAAATAAAAGATTAAAGATGGAATTGGTGGGGAAAGAGATTGGAAAAAGTAAAAAAAGATTTGATCTATCTAAAGAGGGAGTATTTTGAATTTAGTAATAGGAATTCTAAATTATTAGCAAAAGCGGCTAAAGAAAAGAAAATTAAGAGGGAAGTTGGAATTTTGGTTAATAAAAATGGAATGAGATGTAATAAGACTAAAGATAAAAGTAAGATAATTAAACAATTTTATCAGGATGTGCACACAAGAAAGAATATAGATTTGGGAAAATTAAAGGATCGATTGGAAAAGCAAATTGGAAATAAAAATAAACCAGGAGCATGTAAATAGGATAGAAGAGCGAATAATGGAAAAAGAGATAAAAAAAAGTGATAGCTAACTTAAAAGTTGATAAATCCCCAGGAGAAGATGGGTTATCGGCTGAATTTTATAAAGAGTTTAAGGATAGGGTCGTATTAAGATTATTGAAGCTATTCAATTATATTTTGGATGGAGGACAAATTCCAACTTCATGGTACAGATCTATAATTGTGTTGTTGCCAAAACCTGGGAAAGATCCAAAAAAAAAATAGAGTCATACAGACCCATTTTGTTAATAAATCAAGATGCAAAAATTTTTACTGCAATTTTAGCAAGAAGATTAAACAGCTTTATGGGCAACTATAAAGATCAAACAGGCTTCCTTAAAGAAAGGCATATGGTGGACCTAACAAGGAGAGTTTTAGACTTGATAAATATTACAGAACAAAGCAAGGAGAAAGTGGGGTTACTAGCATTAGATATTTTCAATGCATTTGATTCGCTTCAATGGGAAACAATTAATGAGATAATTAAATGTTATGGATTTGGGAACAAGTTCAGTAAGGCGATAGAACAATTGTATCGGCAGGGGTCTGCCAAGGTTAGAATTAATGATACTTTTACAGAAGACATAAAGTTGGAAGCAGGAACGAGACAGGGATGCCCGTTATTGCCAATTTTATTTGTTATGGCAATGGAATTGCTTGTGAATGCCATAAGAGAGGCTAAAAGTATTGAGGTCATAGTAGGTAAAAAGATAAGTCTGTATGCTGATGATACTTGGATGACTATAAAAAATCCTATGAAGGCACTGGAAAGGATACAGATACATTTGAAGGAATTTGAAGAGATGACAGGTTTAAGGATATAATTATATGAGTTATAACAATTAAGATTTAGTGAAGGATGGGAGGTAGTAGCTTAATAAGTAGAGGTATTGTTATAGTGTTTTTTTAGTATTGTTTATTTTTTGTTTATTATTGTATGAATTTTATGTATTGTATTGTATATTGTCATATGATTTTTTATTGTATTGTATTTTTTTATTTAGATTTTGTAATTTAGATTTTGTAAGTATATTTTGAAAATTAATAAAATAATAATAATAGTAAAAAGAATAAGGGGAGAATAGGGGGAGATTTAGAATAGAATTATTGCAGTAAGCCTGGCTTGCTGACTACCTTTTTCCCTGTGACAGACAGGAATACCTATCTCCACTTTAGTTCTTTCCATCCAATATTTTTAAAGGAGAACATACCATGTGGGGTATTCACTAGAGCAAGGAGAAACAGCACAAAACAGGAGGACTTTATTTAAGCAGCAACAACCATCAAATAAAACCTAATAGGAAGAGGCTATCAGGAAAGGATTATAGATCAGGTATTCAGTAAAGCAACTAGTACTGAGAGGCATAAACTGTTTCAGAAAGATGAACCTGTAGTGAGCTAGCTTTTAATATAAAATAATTAAAAAGTACTAGCACATACTGGATGTTCCAGGATGTGAAATGACTCCCAAGATAGGATTTAGGAAGACTCAAAGTATTAGTAATATAGTCGCCAGAGCAGACCTTGCAGCAGACAGACCATACAGGAGTATAAATTATGCCCACTTCAAATGCCATGGGTGTAGCGCATGCCAATTAGCCTGGGAGTCGAAAACCGTAACGTTACCAAGCTTTAAGAAACCTCTTGTCCTCAAACAATTAAGTAATTGTAATAGTTTGGCATGTGTATATTTATGCGTGTGCCCTTGCCAACTGGGCTATGTCGGTAAAACAGAACGAAAAATTAAAGTCCGTATAAATGAACATAAATCCAGGATCAAGAATGGCATTGTACAATCACCTCTAGTCGAACATTTTATGGGGAAAGGCCACAAGGCAGGGGACCTTAGATTCGTAGTTCTAGAGGTAGCTAAGACTAAGCTGTATGAAAGAACAGACATTAATATTGTACTTCTAAAAAGGGAGGCATATTACATCCACTGTTTGAACACGATGCATCTTAATGGTTTGAATTCACAGCAAGATTTATCATGTTTCCTTTAAGTAACTTTGGAGAAGTCGATGCAGCCAGGTGAAGGATCTTGGTCAGTGATGTCAGGTGTGCGGACATAAGGTGATGGTGGAGAGTTTAAATTCTAAGATAGTGTGAGTTGGAGGTTTAACGTCATGGCCCAGAAAGAATAAACATTTAGAGGCAAAGACACAATATAAAGACTAAAGATTGATCTGGTAAGAATGTTTCAACTAATGTATTGTGACATCAAAGGGAAATATGTTTGAGGGAGTAAGTAAGAATTTCATAATGAATGTTATTGTATATTTCTTTCAGAACTTTGTCATCTTCCTTTCCTGATGATAGAATGTGAAAAGAGATTTATCGAATTCTCTTCAAAAGGAAGTAGCTTATATTTACTACATTGCATTAGGATAATTCAAGAAATTTACCTGAAACATTTAAGGATTATTATTATTACTATTTTCATTGACATTGAAAAGAAAGTATCATTTGATTTATTGATTTTTTTGAAGAAAATAATTTAAACAGTAAAGACTCTTGTGAAGCAACAGTTTTATTTTGTCCTTATTAAGCAACATGCAAGTGTTTTCCCACCAGTTAACGGCTTTATTTGTGCATTTGGTATTTTACAGTTCCACCCCGATTGTACAACACATTCAATTACATTTCAACACACCATCTAGTCACCATCTAAGATTAGGCCTTAGCACCCTCCCCCTCTCCCTTCTCTTTATTCCATCTTCCATTAATCTAAAGCAGGGGTTCCCAACCTATGGCCTGCATGCCGGCTCCAGCCCGTGGCGCCATTTCATGTGCTCCCTACACCTCCAAGGGCAGTCAAGAAACAAAATGGCTACCTCTTTGAAGCTATTGGGACAAAATAGCCACTCCCATTGTGCAGGCAGGGCCAAATGGCCATCCAGACCTCAAACCTGACTGAGAGAGCATGACCCAGCCCCCAGCTTGAAATGGTTGGGAACCCCTGCTCTAAAGAACAGATGTGATACTGCACAAAATCCTGTGGTGCATAGTGATTTTGACAGAAACTGGATCTGTTGCCAGAAATAGCTAATTTAAGCAAACAGAAGCCCCCTTTCTTTCTTTCTTTTTTGTTAGGTTCCAAAGCTCCCTAGGACTCCCTTTTGTCCTGAGGAAAGTCTTTGGAAGATTTGCAATAAGACAGCTCAAAGCCTTTAATAGTAAAAAAAATCACCTCACCATGGAAGGGGGTGCCAAGTTACATGGACTGGGAATGTACCTCTTCTCCAAAAGGCTAGCTGGAAACTATTGGCAGTCACCGATAAATGAAGCCTATGGTTGATGAGACCTTTTCAGCTATCTCATCACATAGCAGGAGCAATAAGCAACTCAAATGGGGAAATATGTAGGAGTGAAATTTAAGGATGAGGGATAGAGGATATCCTTTTGTAGATGGTTGATATGAGGTGGTCTTAAGCTTCACCACCTGATTTTGTCTCTGCAGATTTGTTTTCCATTTTAAGGAAATAATAGCTCCTTTTGATTATTTTTTTAGGTAAGAATTTCTTTCAGAGCCAGGGAATCCGAAGATCATTTTTGTATTGTGATAAAAGTGTGTCTTACTTGTGCACTCTATCAATAATTCTTTCAATTTTGCCAATGTTAAGCTTGTCAGTAATTTAGAATATACAAATGTCCCTTCAACTTCTTCTTCCTCCTCCACTGCCACCACCACTGCCACCGTATTCAAATCCAAATACAGTATTGGCGATCCTCATGGCGATCAGTCATGAAGACTGTCCTGAGAAAATGCAGTGGCCTTTCAACTGCCTTCTGCATTGCAGCATGACACCCATATCACTGATTCAATTCCGCATGTCACTTTCTGGTCCTGAGCCCTTTTGGCATGCAAAGTCCTCCTCAGCCCCAGGCCAGTGTTGATGAAGCTGCTGCCCTCCATCAAGATGGATTCAAGTGGGATTTAATCCATTTGAGAATCATCGCCCTTTGCTGTGGACTTCAGCATCCAAGGCCATTAGTCCTCAGGGTTGTCAAGTTAGTTAACCTTAGCCTGACACTCAGTGTTGAGTATGGTCTACTCTATTACCATAGTAGGATAACCTGGCCAGACTATATTTTTTAACTTGGGGTCCCTTTAAATTCCAGGTATCAGTGCTTTCAGACTAGCATGCTGTACCTACTCCACAACTGCCATTCTTTATGTACACCTCTCTCTGCATTCTTCCATTCTGTTGAGAAAAAAGTGGCTAAAAATTGCCAAAGTTGCATTTACATTTTCAAAATAGACTGTTAATTCTAAAGCAGCATTATGACTGCCAAAATTGACTACTGTGGGGACTTTGGGTGACATAAAAAGTCATTTCTTGGCCATTTTTCAGGGGCAGAGCGGGTGCACAACTGGGCTTAGGGACACATGTGTCTTATGGGCCACAATTAGTTCACTCCTGATCTAACCAAACAACACTCCTGAAGAAAAGTGTCTCTGTCAAAGTTTAGAGGCATGCAACAATTATGTAAAAAAGGTTCATTCTGAGACCAGATTTTCCTTCATTTTTTTGATTAGAACATGTAGCAGGAGTGGTGAGGGCGTTGGGGGCTGGATGAATTGGTATTGGGGGCTGGGGCTGGCCCATGGGCTGTAGGTTGCAAATGCCTGGTGTAAATAGTCTGGCATTAAATTAATGTTTGATTTTGGACTGGTTAAAGAATGATTGATTACTTAATAGTATCTAAGATAAAACTGGTATGGATTTTGCACAACTTTGTGTAATTTGCCAGTTGCACAATACTCCTGGACCGGGACTCCTTGCTCATGGTCACACATGCTCTGGTCACCTCCAGACTAGATTATTGCAATGCCCTCTACATGGGGCTGCCCTTGACGACTATTCAGAGGCTGCAGCTGGTCTAGAATGCACCCACCCAGGTGGTGATGGGATGCGGGCGTTATGCCTGCGCCTCGCCACTGCTCCGGGAGCTGCACTGGTTACCAGTTTGCCTCTGGGTGCAATTCAAGGTGCTGGTGATGACCTTTAGAGCCCTACATGGTAGTTGGCCAGGATACCCAAGAGACCGCGTCTCCCTAAGACCAGAGCAGACCAGAGGGGCTCTCTAATTGTAGCATCAGCAAGAGGGGCTTTTCTCTCTAGCACAAGAAGGAGAGCCTTCTCCGTGCCTGCACCGGCACTTTGGAACCTCCTGCCAGCAGAGTTACGGCTCCAGACAGAACTGTTGCCCTTCAGGAAAGAACTCAAAACCTAGCTGGCTGGGCAAGTGTGGGGCACTGACGGAAGGGTGACCCCTGCTAGTTGGCTGGTACAGATTAGCAGAATCCTCCCCCTCTCGCTTTCTAGCTCTCTTTTTATGGGGTGGGTGGTTTTAATGTTTTATGATGACAGTGTTTTAACTTTTTATAATGGCTTTGTATCTGTTTTTATGTTTTATCTGTTATACTGTTGTTTTCTGCTGTGATTATCTTAAGCCGCCTTGAGTTGGCGTAAACTGAGTGGGCAGCATATAAACTGAATAAATTTAATTGAACTGAATTTTTTCACATACAAAGCAAGACCAATGTATTTATAGTTCAACTATCCCCTTTGCCTGCTGTCTGTACTATAGCTTAACATGCTGGCACACAGGCTGCCACACTTTTCTTCTGCTTAGCAGTTAGATATGGGTATTAATTCAGAAGGCACCTTGTAAGGCTGCCATAGTTTATGGCTTTCCTTCTTCCTATGTGAGTCAGATTTAAGATAGAAGGTTAGGTATAGCCATCACCTATTATCTGGCTAGTAAAACTTACTGAGCAGTGTTTGATTTGTAGACCCAGGGGTAGGCAACCTATGGCCTATGGGCTAGATCTGGCCTGTGGTGCCAAATAATCTGGGGCCTGCCCTCACTCCAACCACTGCAGCCACCATTGCTGGAATCAACTGTTTTCGTGTTCAGGGAATGAAGAAGCAGACGAGTGAAGTAGTGAAATTCAGCTCTTTATTAGTGGGGTTTGAACACAGTTTGGATGGGGCAAAACTCGGACTTATATACACTATAAACAGTAACAGTAACAATAATACAACAAGCCCATTGGCTAACAGAGTGTGTACATTTTCGATCCACTTATTTGCATAAGAATAGATACATTAGAAAATATACATTCTGCTCCTATAAACAGTAACAATAATACAACAAGCCCATCGGCTAACAGAGTGTGCACATTTTCGATCCACTTATTTGCATAAGAATAGATACATGAGAAAAGATACATTCTGCTCCTGTCAGAAAACAGTTAACATACATAACATTCTCCCCCACCCCCACCCCCCACCCAGGTAAAAACAAAATCCTTTAACCAAGATGGCTGTCTATTTTCCCTTCTGTGTTGGATGCTTGGCTGAGCCAGCTCAGGGGCTCATAGGATGGGCGACCCGACTGGAGTGAGGGATTGACTAGAGGTGGAGGATTGTAAACCCAAATTTAAGCCCCGTTTGTCAGATGGAGGAGCAGGGGATCACTCAAAACCAAAATCTAATTCTGTGGATGAATAAGACAACTCAGGGTCCCTCCTGTGTGTACTAAGAGTGGAGGGCGACTCCAAGCAAAATTGGTCATCATCAATAAAGGAATCCAGAGTGATAGGCTGGGACAGTGTAGGGGTACACCTGGGTGGAATAGGTTATCATTCCACAAATTCCCCTTGAAATCGGTTCCTAGAAGACACTTCTGGGTCAATGTTGGCTGGCTACTGACTATTACCTCTGCCCCGTGGGTTTAAACGGGTGGGGGCCAACCCTAGCGTTGAATGTCTGTATTCGTCTTGTGGGTCCAGTATTCTGGGTCTCAATTGATCCGCGTGCCTCCTCCAGATCAGACCAGTGGCTGTTTCGTTTCTGTAAGAAACAGGACCAGTTTGATCGATCACAAACCAAGGCACCCACGTAGGGCCACCAGCTGCACAACTGTGGCAATGTACAGGGTCTCCAGACAAGAAACCCTTCTGGTGTTGGATTGCTATATTTGTGCCTTTGTCCTCTACCCTAGAGGGATCCAATCTGTCCAGCAAGGATGACAGTTTCCTTTGCTGGAGCAATTCAGTAGGGGACAGCCCTGAGGCAAGGGGGGTAAGCCTATATGTGAAAAGAAACTGGCATAACTGGAGCTCCAAATCCCCTTCACCCATATGCCAAAGCACGTCTTTAGTTGTGCGCACCTGCCGCTCTACCTGGCCATTGGTAGCTGGGTGGAATGGGGTGGCAGTGATGTGCCTAATTGCATTCCTTTCCATGAAGGATTGGAATTCTGCAGATGTGAACGTGGACGCGTTGTCAGACACCAGCACATCTGGAAGTCTAAATGCTGCAAACAGCCTTCGTAGGTGCATTATCGTGGTGGCTGAAGTGGTATAAGGCACCCTAATCACTTCCAGCCACTTAGAGAATGAATCCACAACCAACAAAAATAGGGCACCCCTAAATAGACCTGCAAAATCTATGTGCAACCTGGACCTTGGGCCCCGAGCAGAATCCCATTCCTGAGAGGGAAGTTGGGATTGCTCTGGGTGAGAGGATTGACAACTGGCACAAGTGCCAACCATTTGTTCTGTGTCTTGATCCAGTTGAGGCCACTAAAAGTAGCTACGGGCAAGGGCTTTGGAACGGACAATTCCCGGGTGACTTGTGTGAAATAGATGTAAAACCTTTTTCCTGAGAGTGACAGGAATGACCACCTGCTGACCCCATAGAAGGCAACCTCGTTCCACTGACAGTTCCAAGAGCTTGTGGTGGAATATTCTGAATTCCTCGGCTAGAGGAAAGACAGGCCAGCCTTTTTGTACCCAAGACATTACTTTAGTCAATGTTACATCCTTGGCCGTAGCCTTGGCTATATCTGAGGGGACGACTGGGGGCGAGTTGAAAGCCTCAATCATAAGGACCTGGTGGTCGCTTTTGAACTAGCAATTGGCTTCCCTGACCCATGGCAGTGGAGAACGTGACAGGGCACCAGCATGGCAGATGTTCTTGCCGGGCCTGTGCACCAAAGTAAAATCATATGCATTTAGGAAAATTGCCCAACGCAACATTCTTGGGGACAGAATTTGAGGCATGGGCCTCAAAGATTCCAAGGAGGGGCTTGTGGTCAGTTACGATGGTAAAAGGTCTTCTGTAAAGGCAGTCGTGGAATTTCTTAGTGCCTGCCACGATTGCCAATGCCTCCCTGTCTGTCTGAGCATAATTTTTCTCAGGCTTTGAGAGTGAACGGGAATATAATGCTACGGCGGCTTCCCTCGTCATTTAGTACATGGCATAACACAGCTCCCACCCCCGCAGGGGATGCATCACACACAAGTACAACTCTTTTGTTGGGATCAAATAGGTTAATACAGCATCCGAAGATAGCAGCCTTTTGAGTTCTAGGAATGCTTTCTCCTGGCAATGGCCCCAGTGCCAAACAGTATCTTTCTTAAGAAGCCGATGTAATGGTTTGGCAACTGAGGCTTTGCTATGGAGAAAAGCGTGATAAAAGTTTAACAATCCTAAAAATGATTGCAATTCGGCTTTACATTTTGGCCTGGGTGCATTTCGCATGGCCACCACCTTGGAGTCAGAGGGCATGATACCTTGGGGTGTAATTCGGTACCCCAGGAACTCCACTTCCTGTGCCGAAACCACACATTTGTCTCTTCTGAGACATAGACAGGCCCTCTCGAAACATGACAGGACTTGATCGATCCTGGCCGCACGTTCGACGGTGTCCTTAGCGGTGATCAGGACATCTTCAAAATATGGCAGGACACCAGGCAAACCTTTTAAAATACGTTCTACAAGAGATTGAAATATTCCGGGGGCCGCATTCACCCCAAATTGTAGTCGAGTTACCTTAAACGCCCTCCATGCGTTACTATGGTCTCGGCTATGGCAGCAGCAGGAGACACAGTCAATTGTTGGTATGCCTGGGTAAGGTCACGTTTTGCAAAGCAATTTCCTCCATGCAAGGAGGCAAGAAGGTGGCTTACCACTGGCACAAGATATGCGTTTGGGCGAATAGCTTTATTGATGGTACACTTGTAGTCAGTGCATATCCTGACCTCCCCGTTACTTTTCAAAGCAGTCACTATTGGTGTCTCCCACTCTGCGGAGTCCACCAGCACTAGGATGCCCTGCCCCACCAGTTTGTCCAACTTGGCTTCTATCTTCTCCTTTAAAGCAAAGGGTACCCGGAATGGCTTCATCCGGATGGGCCGGACGGTTGGGTCAAGCTCAAAGTCCACAGGGGGTCCTTTGTATAAACCTAAACCCTTTTTGAACACCTCAGGTTGTGCAGCACAAACGTCCCAGATTGGGTCAGCATCTATTGCGTGAATGCCAGAAAGCCAGATTCCCAGGGGCCTAAACCATTGGGTCCCAATAAGATAGTTAGTGCCCTGCTTAACTACAACCAATGACAAGGAGGTGCAAATGTTTTTGAATTTGACCAAGAAATTTCCCACCCCCAGGACTGGAATCTGGCAACCTTGCACATCCCAGAGGGATGTTTTAAAAGATTTGAGTTTGGGCTGAGAGGCAGGGGGAATTCTCAAAAACTCCTGCTGTGGGATTATGGAAAAGGTAGTACCTGAATCCACCTCCATCTTGAAGGGGACATCCTGCAGGCTCAGGTCTGCGAAGAAAAGCTCCGTGACGATGCCCACTTGGCATGGCTCAGGCTCTGGTGACACTTTAGCGATGGACGTTTTGTGGTGATGACTCTTCTTGGACTCAGGTGCTAGAGTTCTTTGCTTTCGCTATCGGCATACTTTAGCAATGTGCCCTCGTCGCCCGCAGTTGTGGCATTCTGCAGTGCGGAAGGGGCACTTCCTGCGGTCATGCCGGGCTCCGCAGCCATCATACTTGCAAAGGAATTTCTTCTCCCAATCGTCACGGTGCTCTCGGTGCTTTCGTCGAACCGCTCGGACTTCTCCCTCTGCGTTGCTGGACTCTGATGAAGAGGTGGAACCAGGCGATGCTGAGGAGGATGAAGATGAATTTTGCAGAGCTTGCACAGCTGAGTCAGTGGCACTGGTGGTGGAGTGGCGATGCCGGAAAAGCTTGATGCTGGACCGTACGGCCTCAGATGCTACTGCCTCTTCTAGGACAGCTTTGAAAGTTAGCGTCTTCCTGATCATGAGGCGACATTGAGCATCTTCGTCCCTCATGCCAGCCAGTAGAAGGTCCCGGAGTGCTTCTTCGATGTTGTCCCATTTGCACAGGGCGGCAGCAATGCGCAGAGCGCCGGCGTAGTCTGCAATGGACTCCCCAGGTCGCTGCTCCCTTCTGTAGAAGGCCACCCTAGCCGGGAAGATCGAGACCTCTGGCTGCAGGTGTTTCCTCAGTGCGGACATGATTTCTGCAAGCAACACCACATCCACGTTCCTTGGGAGAACAAGGTGGGTTGCCAGCTCAAGCGTCTCAGAACTGCACTGAGCAAGGAAACAGGAGCGCTTCTGGTCTTCGTTGGTGATCTTCTGAGAGGCCATTGCGTGGCGGAATCGGCGTTCATATGTTGCCCATTTCTCTGGACATGCTGGGTCAAATTGGCCGATGTTGCTGCCGTGCGGGGACGCCATCCCATCCTCGTCGCCAGTTTCGTGTTCAGGGAATGAAGAAGCAGACGAGTGAAGTAGTGAAATTCAGCTCTTTATTAGTGGGGTTTGAACACAGTTTGGATAGGGCAAAACTCAGACTTATATACACTATAAACAGTAACAATAATACAACGAGCCCATTGGCTAACAGAGTACACATTTTCGATCCACTTATTTGCATAAGAATAGATATATGAGAAAAGATACATCTGCTCCTATCAGAAAACACAGTTAACATACGTAACAGCTGTGGACTCGTTTTTGTTGTTGTTCAGTCCCACAGTCGAGTCCGACCCTTTGTGCCCTCAGGGACGCTAGGCTCCTCTGTCTGCCATCTTTTTCAGCCCACTCAGTCTTTACAGCTGTCATAAACATGTTTTCGACAGCCATAAAGGGGGGGCACCAGTTTGGCCCCCTCAACTGTCTGAGGGTGCATGACCCAGCCCTCGACTCAACCAACAATTAACCACAGCTGGTTTGACCCTGAATTTCCTTGGAGACCCTGTAAGCTAAATTTCTTTAACTTGATATCTAATTCAAGAGGTGGCCCAATATTGGGCAGATGTCATCTAGTTCCTGTTTGTTTTATATATGTTGGTTTTAGCTTTGTAAGCTATTAAAGACTTTGTGGTGCCTCTGACATGAATAAAGAAAGAATTCAAGAGGTGGAGACGCTGTATCCAAAACTGCCATTTATAAGTCTGTATACAAAAGTGCCATGCCAATAATTGTCACCAATGTTGATGTTGTTTTTAAACAGTCACAGTGCTAATTATTTTAAACAATATCATGGTATCATAGAATAATTGGTTTGGAAGGGATCTTGAGACCGTCAAGTCCTATCCTCTGCTCAATACAGGAATCCAAATTAAAATATATTTAACACAACACATGATTGTCTAATTTTCCCCTGTGTGCTTCTAGCATTGGAGTGCTTGTCACCTCTCAAGGTAATTGATTCCATTGTTATACAGCTCTAACAGTTAATTTCAGTACCTTGACCAGAATCTACACCCTGAGTTGAGCTATACTTCTGATGGAGCAAGTAGATAAATGTGCTGTTGGTTGACAGCATGACTTCTTACCTCGCCTTTCAGACTGTAGAAAACTGACTCCTCAAAGTGAGTGATGATTTTCTGTTTGTATTCCAAAGATTTCAACAGGCCTTCAGCTGTGTTCAGATATGTGAAGGCCTCAAACAAGAATGAAACAGGACAAAACATTTATTTTCTATATTGTCATGGGCAATTTGTTTCTGTTTTACTTTTTTATCACATCCTATGGGGATTTCAATTCTGAGAAACTAATGCTTGAAGTATGGGGTACCTCTGAGGTTTAACTAAGTACGTGGTGACCCTTCATCACGGCAACAAGAAAATGGATGAGTCTGGAAAGTAGTCTTACTCTATGTTTTTCTACAAAGACATAAAAGCCAAGAAGACCAGGCTTAGTGTTGGGGATCCAAAAACATCTTGGAGACTTATTCTTTATATCAGTGCAATGTTACCCAAATAAGCACTAGAATGCTGTTTATTAGCCTCCATAATTAGTATCTTTAAAAATACCACTAGAAGAAGAGCTTTTTCAGTATCTGCTCCGGCCCTATGGAACCTCCTGCCAATTGAACTGTGCCTCCAGACAGAGCTGCTGCCCTTCAGGAAAGAGCTGAAAACCTGGTTGGCAGGGCAGGTGTGGAGAGGGAGCAACCCCCCCACCCCACGCTCATTTAGAAGAGGATCACTCATGCTTTAAAAAGTTTTTAACTAGATTTTTAATTGGTGCGGGTGGGAGGTAGTTTTTCAGTGTTTTTAGGAATTTTAAGGGTTTCTGTAATTTAAATGATAGGGATTTTATGTACACCACCCAGAGTCGCATGTCGATTGGGGCGGCTATACAAATTGAATAAACAAACAAACAAATCTAAGACCTACTACCCAGTTATCATTTAATAACTTTAAATATTTCACAAACGTAGAACTTGGAAAGAGTAATATTTAGGTGCATATAAATACATGTGTTTAAAGACACTAAGGATAAAGTAGAGAAAGGGGAAATGATGAGGGGCTTGAGAAGCTGAATCGGAAGCTGACAGTGAGAACAATGGTTGCCTCTTGCTTACCATGTAGTTGTTGGAGAGGTGTACATAACCAGAAGCACATTCCAATAAGTAATAAAATGCCCGAGTGTAGTTTCCAAGAGCCAAACAGTGTTGCGACAAAGGCACAATGACAGATTCTACAATCTCTTCACATTGACACTCAGAGGACCCCATGGTCTTGAACCTTTGCTTGCCCGTGTTAGTAAGCAAGATGATTTCATCCATCCTTTTTAGGAACTCCAGTTCAGTCACTTCAGCTCTGTTGAAATGCAGATAGGACCAGAAAATCCAGAGATTCTTACTACAAGCTTGGTCTATCACCCTGTGACACCAGAACCTAAGAACAGCTTCTAAAGCCTTCATTTGGAGATAGTCAGTCTAGTGTAATACAGTAATTAGTGTATTTGATCAGCAAAGGCTCTAGCAGAAATCCCTGCACAGCAATGAAACACTTTTTATCTTAAAGGACACAGAGGGGTGCATAACATATAGAAAGATGCCCAAGCATTTAAGAATGGGACCAAGTCAATGGGCAAGATGACATCAAGGGAGTAGGTATCTACCCTCCAAAGGTAGACATCATGAAGCCCCGCCCCTATGACTCCTTTTTTATTTTTCACCATACAGAGAGAGGCAGGAAACTCCAAGACTGACTTTGTTGAGAGAAAGGGACACAGGAGAGACTTAGAGCATCATTTTGGGGATCTTGCTCACAAAATGGTAGCCAATATATATTTGGAATATGATCTCTAGTGCCTTTGTCTTTTCAAAATCGAGTTTGAACAATTATTAGTACATATGGGGTAAACAATTTTGTTGCAATACCGTGCGCCTCATATTGTTCGCATGAAAAATTAATGCAGTTCGATTCCCGAGTACTGCAGGAAGGAATGAGCTCCCGTCTTTGTTCCAGCTCCTGCCAACCTAGCAGTTTGAAAGCAAGAAATTGCAAGAAGATAAATAGGGACCTCTTCGGTGGGAAGGTAAACAGCATTCCATGCGCTCTGGTGTCTAGTCATGCCTGCCACATGACCATGGAAACGTCTGCAGAAGCAGACAGCGCTTTGAAACAGAGATGGGCACTGAACCCTAGAGTCAGATACAACTGGCTTTCGAGCAAGGGAAACCTTTACCTTTACTTTTACTACCTTGTGCCTCATATTGTTTGCATGGAAAATTAATGCAATGATCCTATGGGTAATTGCACTCTTTGGAGCCTCCTTCCTTGGAGACTGGAATGTATATTGCATATTTCCAGTCTGGGCCATCATTTAATTTTCCACATAGATTCAGTCTCCATAGTTTAAAAAAAGTTTGATTGTTGTCCCTTCTACTCCTGGGGATTTATTTCTCCCAAGTATTTTCAGATAGTTTTCAGTTCACTTCCTAAAACTGCAGGTTCTTTATTGCAGTATTTGTCTTCAAAGGAATCTGTCATTCTTGCATGTATAGTTCTGGAATATACAGTTTCCATCATTTCTTTATTTTATTTTGGTATGAAATGTTCCCTTTTGGATCTTTCAGCATTCCTTATCTATGTTTAAATTTCCTTTTGATTTCTTGGATCATGTGGAACACTTCTCTTTGTTTTTTGTCCTTTGTCCTTAAATTTCTTTGCACTTTCTATTAGTTCCTATGTGAGTTGCCAAAAATCCAGATTCAGGATTCTGGCCCCTTTCTGACATTTTTTTCTTTTTTTTCTTTTAGTTTCCCAGCTTTTCTTGTACAGTGGAACCTCATACAACAATCGCCCTGTAAAGCAACAAAACCGCATAACAATTAGGTTTTTTTGGGAGGAAATGGCGTCCCACATAACAATTTTCCCTATGGAATTTTTCAATTGGAAAACCCACTTAGCGAAAAACATTGTTGTACGATGAATCCCATAGGGGAAATTGTTTTGTACAACAATGAGCCCCATGGAATGGATTGAAATTGTTGTATGAGGTACCACTGAATTTTGATTAATACGATTTTCCTTTTTCATTCTTCCCTAACAGTATCCTTAATTTCAATCCACAGTTCTTCTGATTCATTCAACTGATCTTAATAATGTAAATGTATTGTTTATATGGGTTTTGAATTCATTAGATATGTTATTTAACTTTTCTATCTCCATCCAATTATATAATTTATTTGATTTCTGTACTGGCCATCAGGCGATTCCCATGTATATGTGTGAAGCATATATTTCCAATAAACAGATGCTTAGCTTCCTGCTTCATTTCTTACTCCTAGGCCAAATTCTCCAACAGGATTTGGAGCCATACAAGATTAGCAATATATAATGTGTGATCAATTTCATCCTCAGCTCCTGCATACTCTTCAACATCTCTAGTTGGAGTGCAAATTTGAATTATGGTTATGCTGAAAGGTATTCTTCTGGATAATATAATTCAATGAGATTTTGTGTTATAGCCCTTAATTGCCTGTGTTACATCTTGATTCTGAATTTGTCATTTTCAGGGTAAAACATTTTGTAAATTGTCTGACTGAAAACGTCATATTCCTGCCTACTTTAGTTTGCTCACATCAAGAAGTAAATAATATACTATCTCTTAGATTAGGTTTGTGCCCCAGGATTACTTTGTTAAATGATTTGGCAGGATTAAAACTCCATAAACATAAAAAATACATTATTGTTATCATGGTGACAGTAGCGAGAATTCAAATTGCTAGGAATTGGAAATCGTATCGATAGCTAGGTTTAGAGGAATGGTATAAGGAGATCTGGAACTTGGCAATTAATGATAAATTGATGTGCAAATTGAAACTAAAAAGAGGTATCAATAGAAAGTGTTTGAAAATATTTGGAGAGAATTTATTGAATATACATTGGGAAAATCTAAATGCATTAAACCTAGAAATGAACATATGATATTTTGGAGCTAGGTAAAAAGATAGCCTTAATACATACTGAGTAACTGTGTTGGAAAAGTACTGATGTTCCCCGGGTGATGGGTATACACTGTATTTGTATTACAGTGGACCCATGAATAATGACGCATTCGATTAGCGTTGTTTTTGACTAACAATGTGTTTTTTGCATCCAGGTCATCTCTCGATTAACGACATAGCGTCGTTATTCAAGGGGCCGTATTTCATCTCCTACCTTCCAAGCTGGAAAATCGCCATGGGAGGGTGTCCCTGTTTCCGGTTCTCTGTCTCCCCAGCAGTGTGTGGGAGGCTTGGAGGACCTATTCTGCACTATTCCCTCCTTCCTAGGTGCTCCCTGAGCCGCGCAACAGCTGATTATAGTTGCGGCTGCCATTTTGTTTGGGTTTTTTGTTTTTCAAAATGGCAGCCACAACCGTTATCAGCTGTTGTGCGGTACAGGGAGCACCTAGGAAGGCGGGACTAGTGCAGAATAGGTCCTCCAAGCCTCCCACACACTGCTGGAGAGGCAGAGAGCCAGAAACAAGGACCCCCACGACGGCGATTTCCTAGCTTCGAAGGGTAGGAGATCGCATCATAATCATGGGCAGAGGCGAAGATCATGTCATGACGGGATTTTTTCTGCCCATTTTCGGGTCTCCGCCACCACTGTCACCTCTGGTAGGCACGCAGGAGGCGATCCATGCTGTTTCCGACCCCACTGGACCTTTTCTGACGCTGCTACAAGCAGAAACCTGCAGCAGATGAAGGGGTTTACCCCGGGGTTTCTGCTTGTAGCAATGTCGGAAAAGGTCGGGTGGGGTCGGAAGCAGCTTGGATAGCCTCCCCTGAGCCTCCCATGGGTAACGGGGTCCCGAAAATGGGTGAAAAAAATTCCACCCGCACAACGTTAAAATCCAAATAATGACATGACTTGGGGAACCAAACTTTGTCGTTATTCGGGGGTCCACTGTATGTTCTTTTTGGTTGTAATAGTTTTTTTAAAAATACATTTTTTAAAAGGAAAAATTGTATTATTCCAATTCTTTACTTTATAATCTTATTCATGATTTTATCTCTTCTAGTCACTCCAGTAGCCTTCCTCAAACAACTCATTTCCATGGTGAATAACTTATGTTTATATAACTGGTACCATCTTTTGGACTAAAAGAGTCACTGCAGTTATATATTTTATTTTGGCTAACCACCAACTTGCCCACTTTGACAAACTTCTTTGGAATCAATCAAAAAGAGAGGTACAGTTGGGTGTAATCAGCAAACTGGCGGCATGGGATCCAAAACTCCAGAAAACTTCTCCCCACAGTTTCATATATTGTAGATGTTAAATAGCATGGAACCCTGGGGGATCCAATATCAACAGTCAGGATGTCAACCAGGATTTGCCCAGCATTACCTTCTGAGTTCTCCCTTCCAGAAAGGAGTAGAGCTCTGTAGAAGAATGCCTCCAAGTCCCATGTTAGAGAGCTGGCTCAGCAGGATACCATGGTTAATGTACCGAAATTTGCTGAGAGGTCCAACAGAACCAATAGAAATGCATTCCCTCTGCCCAGTTCCCAGTGTAGGTCATCTGCCAAGGTGACCAAAGCCATTATATAACTAGACCCAGGCCCGTACTGAGGCACCAACTGACCGGACCAGCCGGCTGCGTGCCTCTACTGAGAACCCATAACTTAAAGGGCCATGCCTGTGGGATCCATGCACACAATTGGCATACTGTCCCTGACAGAACCACGGCTTGGGGGAACACTCCTTGGAGCTCTGGTTCCGAAGGGACAGAAATTGGGGACCGGATTAATAGTCATAGTTTAATTCACTGATCGCTGACCTGACAGGCAGTTTGGACAATAGAAGGCAGAAGATCACCGGGTGATGAACTCGATAAGCATGTAATGGGTAATCTTGTATCTGCAGAGGCTCTAGTCCAAGAGTCAATTTAGGCATATGTTTACTCCCGATAGCAGTAGAAAATGCATGTCCCCCGGTAGTAAATTAGATAGATAAAAAACTTCCCCCCCCCCCCAGTGAGGTCACCCCTGATGAGCAATTTGTGTAATCTAAAAGTGCAGACCTGCAGTTTTCCTGTAATGGCCACGCGCAACCTATGCACGCGGTCGAGCTAGGCGGGATATAAAGATTAGAGCCTTCTGATCAATAAACACTGGTCTTCGCTCCATCTTGCCTCGTGTGTCTTTACTTGACCAGTCTCCTCCGGGACCTTCCAGCCCACATCGGGCCCCAATCCAACATATGGTGACCCCGACATGATCCTACTCGTGAGTAAGTGACATCCTTGGTCCGGTTCTACGCCAGAACTGTGTCCTAGTCTTCCCGGAGGTTGCGAAGCGGTTCGGGTCGGAAAGCCATCTGATCTGAATTCAGCTACGCTGAGAGGCGAGGCATTCCAGAGGCAAAGCATGCTCCAAAGCTCTGAAGAATCTTGCACATCGGAAACGCGTTCCGCTCAGGGTCGACTGTGAATCCTGACACCATCGCAGAGGCCACCAAGGGCCTGTGGTGGCAGCCCATGTTCCGAGTCCTTCCCAGAGGTCCGTCGCACTGAATCCAGTTACCTATGTCTAGATGCGTCAACTTGTCCAAAGTCAACGGACCGGCAGGTAATATCCGACCACTAACCAGAGAGCTCACTTAATGGAGCTCAAGGCCCTGGCCAGGGTAAACCGTACTCGCATTCACAGTGCCCAGTTAGCGGATCTTTTGGTGTATTTGGGGGAGCACTGTCTGTTTTATCCAGAAATGGGCATGTTAAGCCTCCAACTTTGGGACAGGATAGGGACCTGCATTAAGCAAGAACTAAGCGCCCCAGCTAAGGTGATCAGCACGTGGAGTAAGTGTAGGAAGCTCATCGCAGAGGTAGACCCAGTCCAGATAGAGACCGAGAACCCCCCCCAGCACAGTCAGAGTCATCAGCCCTGATGGGTCTCTATCCGACAATACAGCTTAAACAGGGAGGCTTAGGGAGCTTTCCTTCAGCGGCAGCGGCAGACGCCACTGAAGGAATTCAAGGTTTGGGAAACGCTGACGGTTCCCAGAGAGTTAAAAGTTCCGTTTAGCACGTGGTAGAAGAGGAAACCATCAAAGGGGAGTTATCAGCGGAAGAACTAGCTGAATTTAGGCAGCTATGCCCAGTCCACATAGAGATGGACGTCCTCACGGGTCAACAGCAAACGATCCACTCAGCGGTTCCATACAAATTGCTAATGGCAATACAGAAAGCAATTACAGAAACGGGATTTCAGAGTCGTTTCACTAGAGGTACACTTCAGCAGATTTGTGAGAAAATGATGCTCATTCCATATGACTGGAAGGTCGTCATGAGAATGATGCTCAATCCAAGCCAGTATTTGCTTTGGGACAGCAAGTATCGACTCGAAGTGCAGGCAAGGGCTGCCAGGATGGGAGGAGCGGTAATTCCTGACCAGCTATATGGGTGGGGTCAGTTCGAAAGCATCGATGCGCAGACCGCCTTGCCAATCGCCACACTCCAACTGGCAGCTGAGACAGCCTTTAGGGTTTATCTCAAGGTCCCGGCAGCTGGCAAAGCAGCCAAAAATTACACAGCAGTTAAACAGGGTGCCCAGGAGTCCTACATGGACTTCATTAACAGATTGGAGGAAGCGATCAGTAGGCATATAGACAACGAACAAGCCCAGCAGGAGCTTATGATGAAGCTGGCTAAAGACAACAGCAACCTTGACTGCCGTAAAATCTTGCAGTCACTAGGCAATTGTCCCGATCTGATGCTTACTGACATGATCAGGGCTTGTGCCAACATTGGTACAGATTTACAAAATGGGTCTGTTAGCAGCGGCGGTGCAGGGCGGTAAGGGACCCAAAAGCAAAACCAAGGGGGCATGTCACATTTGTGGCAAGATCGGTCATTTCGCTATAGAATGCTGATCCAAGAAGGGTAATGACCAAAACACAGGTCGTCCCAAGGCTCCAACCACCCCATGTCCCCGATGTAACAAGGGCTTTCACTGGGCCAGGAACTGTCCGACTTTGGGAAACCGGAGCATGGGCTTGTCTCTGGCTCCGGTCCAAACAGAGAACTCAGTCGCTCTGGAAGAGTCAGACCTGGATTAGATTCACAGAACATTCCACCCTGCGTTCCTGAGACATAGGCCAGACCTAAGGGCAGTGCGGGACTAGACTTGACTTGCCAGTCAGAAGTCACATGTGACTTGCCAGGCACAGTCTACCTGGTTGATTCCCAATACATTGGACCCCTGCCTAAGGGCTATATAGGTTTAGTTTTGCCCCGCAGTATCGCAGGAACACGAGGAATCCTTGTGATTCCAGGAGTCATTGATTCCAATTTTTCAGGTGTACTCCACGTTCAACTTTGGACACACCTGCCACAAACCATTCACAAAGGAGACACGTTAGCACAACTGATCATGGTTCCTTGTCACCCGCCAGCAGGCAGCCAGGAAAGGCTCAGAGACAGCTCAGAGTCCGGGTCGGCAGACCGCTCAAGCGCAGAAGGGGCAGTACAAGGATAACAGGTCTTAGCGACAGTGGAAACAAACATAGAGTGGAATCGGCGGCCAGTCATAAAGGTCTTTTTGAACAAAAAACCTTTTGACAGGCTGTTAGATACGGGAGCTGACGTCAGCATGGTCAGCCAGAGTCAGTGGCCATGAGAGCGGGCTCTCGAACCGGTATCTGACGTGTGGGGGGTAGGCGGTGTTCAGGAAGCGTTTAGAGGCCGAGATTGGGTGGAAGTCACAATTCCCGGAGCTGACGGCACGGCGGTCATTTGGCCGTATATCTTAAATGTTCACGTCAATCTTGCAGCAGTATCGTGCCACTCTTACCTTTGGGTAATGGCTTTACCGCTCAAATGGCTTACCAACACGACAGTCTGGGTAGAGCAATGGCCGATAGTAGGGGGAAAACTAGTCGCCCTAAAGCAGCTGGTTAAAGAACAATTAAATGCAGGACACATAGAACAGTCCACCAGTCCCTGGAATTCACCCATATTCATCATTAAAAAGAAGTCAGGGAAGTGGTGACTCCTTCATGATCTAAGAGAGATCAATAAATGCATTCAGCCAATGGGTCCACTTCAATGAGGCATCCCAAATCCGAACATGATCCCCGAGGGTTGAGAGATCCTGGTCATAGACCTGAAAGACTGTTTTTACACCATTCCTTTAGATGTAAGGGATCGGAAAAGGTTCGCTTTTATGGTGCCAGTCATGAACCACAGAGAGCCTACGCAACGTTTTGCGTGGAAATATTTGCCACAGGGGATGCTCAATTTGCCCACTCTGTGCCAAATTTACGTTCACGACGCACTGGGAAAGTTTCAAAACCTTCACCCCACGGTCTTGGTATGTCATTTTATGGATGATATTTTGATCGCAGCGCCGCAACTCAGCAGCAAAATGTTTAAAGACCTCCAGACCACTTTGGGGGAGAAGGGGTTACTCATTGCCCCGGAGAAAGTTCAGAGAACCGAGCCCTTTTCATACTTGGGCCACCGGCTTCTCTGTTCTTTCGCGGCACCAGTTTTGCCACAAATTAACCTCAAAGATTCAGTTACTCTCATAGAATTGCAACAGATTCTGGGGAATATCAATTGGGCTAGACCGTATTTTAGGCTAGATACGGAACTCTTGAAGCCACTCTTCTCACTTCTAACGCTAGGTAAGCAGCCAGCAGATCGGACACACATTCTGCGAGAGGCTTGCTTGACTCTCGAAAAGGTCAACCAAGTTCTCAGCCAAAGATGGGTGGACAAGATTTGTCAGGGGCCATATGCTCCTGTACATAGTCCGGACTGGAGCCATGTTCTCCGGAGCTCTAGGCATAGACTCCGAGTGAGGGGCAAAAATCGTGGAATGGGTTATTTACCACACACCTCTTCCCAAAACATCGTCCCTCCGCAGGAACTGGTTTCCGCGGTGATTTACCGAGGACGGTTGAGAGCAAGGGATATCTCAGGGCACGATTTAGCGAAAATCATTGTTCCATTCACCAAGGATGAGGTCCAGCAGCTGATGCAGCTTGGTGACTCACTTCCGATTGCATTAGAAGGATTTACAGGATCTTTGGCATACCATCTGCCAAAAGACCCCAGACTTGTCTCGCTTTAGACGCAGACAGTCAGCTTGTGTGAGTTATTGTCTCTGGTTCCTCTTCAGGGAGCCAGGACAGTGTTCACTGATGGGGGTAACATGTATGGAGTTCTTACTTGGCAAGAAGGATAGGCTTGGCGCACACTTTTGACTGTTCTGCAGAAATCCGCGCAGCGGGCGGAATTGGCAGCGGTGAACCTTGCCCTGCGTACTTTTGCCAAGGAACGCTTGAACATAATTACAGACAGTCAGTATGTCCAGAATTTGCTTCACAGTCTACCAGGAGCCTACATCACTCCTGCAATACACAAAAACTTGTTAGGTCTCTTCCTCACAACTCAATTTCATTTGCGTAACCGCACCGAAGCGCTCTATGTCGCCCACATAAGAAGTCACCAGGATTTACCTGGCCCAATTTCCGCGGGCAATAACAGAGCAGATGCGGCCGCAAAGGAAATTCAGCAGAAGTCAGTTCTGGGAGTCTTCACGCCTCCGATTCAAAGTCATGCATTTTTTCATCAAAATGCTAAAGCACTTACACGGCAGTTCAACCTGCCACTTTCCTAAGCTCAGGGCATCGTCTGTTCCTGCCCACAATGTGCAGGGGTGGCGGGAGGGGGGGCTCATGGTGTGTCAACCAGCGAGGGACAGAAGCCAACCAGGTGTGGCAGATGGATGTCACGCATGTTCCGCAGTTTGGGAGATGGCAGTTCATGCACATCTGCATAGACACGTTTTCACAGTTTGTCTGGGCTACAACTCAGAAGGGAGAAACGGCTTCCCACGTGGAGCAGCATCTCCTCTCCTGTTTCGCGGCCATGGGTAAACCACAGCACGTGAAATCCGACAATGCTCCGGCTTATAGCTCCAGGCAGCTGGCCACGTTTATGGCCACCTGGGACATTAAGCACACTTTTGGTGTTCCGTACAATCCGCAAGGGCAAGCGATTGTCGAGCGGGTGAATCGGACACTCAAGTCCTACATTGGTAAACAAACAGAAAGGGGGGGACTAGCCCTCCCCAAAAATCAGGGTCAGGCACAGCATTGTCTGAAGAAGGTACTGTTCACGTACAACCACCTCAACGTTTTCTCAGATTGCACTCCACAGGAGAAGCACTTCCATCACATGGAGGCTCTCCTGCGCCCTATGGTGCGTTATCGAGTGCCACCGGATCCTTCTTGGAGGGGCCCGGTGCCACTCATAACGTGGGGAAGAGGGTATGCTGCAATTATGTCTCCTTCAGGTGTTGTATGGATTCCAGCTCATTGTTTGAAACCTCATCTCGAGTCCGATGGCGTGGAGCCAGGCATTCCCGGATCCATTGCCGGAGATGGAGGAATTGACTCTGACGGGGAAACCAGGTGGAGGAGGCGACGACAGCCGATGCCAGTGCCGAAGATCACATGGGGAATGGTCAAGTCCCTGTGCCAGGAGGCAACTGACATCGCGCAGAATCAGAATGCAGAACCAACTCCAGAGAACATCGTGGTTGCGTTTTTGTCCCAGATCACCTTTAATTCTTTGACGATGATCATCTTGATCCTTTCCCTGCTTATGGGGGGAGGGGTTCAAGCCGCTTCATTGGAAGCAGAAAATCTGATGTCTGGTCGAGACCTCTCTACCCGGCTACACTACAACATCTAGGAAAGATTGGCGAACCTCGTCAATCAGTCTGATTTTTGCCTGAGGCAGACCACCGATTCTGCCTCTCTCCTTAGTACTTGTCTCATCCCAGTTTGTCATGCCCCAGGCGCACACATCAGGCACGGTGACTGGTTGGTGAAGCGGATATTTGGCCCTTTTCACAGGATCATGTATTCGACATATGCTCACTGGTGAACCCAGGTCACAAAAGTCTTGCCGGCTGATGCGGCCACTCTGTACACTCCCCGAGTGGCGGTCAGCCCGAACTCAACTTGTGCTCGCATGACCGGCTGTTCCGCGGTCAAAAGGCCAAATCACCGTTGCCTCAATCCCGGCAACAGCACTTGGACTTGCAATCACCCAGAGACTATTGACTCATGTCACTTTGCCTTCAGGTAACCAATGCACATGGAACTATATTCCCGCAAATGTATCTGATTCCTTCTGTTGTATCAGTCATTTGACACTGTTGCTTCCCACAAAGGATATGGTAGTCCCAAGCACCAACATACCTGCCCACACACGGCACGCTCGTGCCACCCAGCTGGATAGTTCATGTGACAGTAACATTAGGCTTTTGAGCAAAGCTGAATACGTCTCATTGGCGGTCAGTTTGTTCGGCGTGCCAGGTTTAGCCGTAGGCAACGCTCTCAGGATTGGTCAACTGGCTTGTGCGCTGGCAAAAGCCATTAACCACACCTCATCGGCTATAGCGATGCTCAATCAAGAGCAAGCGGAGCTTCGTCATGCTATATTGGATAATCGAGCAGCTATAGACTACCTCCTACTCTTACACCATTTGGGTTGCGAGACAGTCCATGGCATGTGTTGTTTTTAACCTCACGGACAACTCTCGCAAGGTACAAAGTCAGATCACAGATCTCCATACCCTGGTTAAGAATATCAAGGAAGATGCCACGTGGGGGTGGTGGAATTCGCTCTGGTCATGGTTTCCATGGGGATGGCTTCAAACAATGCTCAAGGCGATTGTGGGTGTTGTAATTTTGGGGATAGCGGTTTGTTGCTTCACACAATGTATTCCCTCATTGCTGTCAATGTGTCCCCCATGGAGAAAACCCCAGAATGTCCTCACTCCACGTCAGCTCATGCCACTCCTACGGCAAGCCGTCTGTCAGGTCCAATTAAACAAATAAAGGGGGAATGTGGGTTCCGCGCACACAATTGGCATACTGTCCCTGACAGAACCATGGCTTGGGGGAACACTCCGTGGAGCTCTGGTTCCAAAGGGACAGAAATTGGGGAGCGGATTAATAGTCATAGTTTAATTCACCGATCGCTGATCTGACAGGCAGTTCAGACAATAGAAGGTGGAAGATCACCGGGTGATGAACTCGATAAGCATGTAATGGGCAATCTTGTATCCGCAGAGGCTCTAGTCCAAGAGTCAATTTAGGCATATGTTTACTCCCGATAGCAGTAGACAATGCATGTCCCCCGGTAGTAAATTAGATAGATAAAAAACTTCCCCCCAGTGAGGTCACCCCTGATGAGCAACTTGTGTAATCTAAAAGTGCAGACCTGCAGTTTTCCTGTAATGGCCACGCGCAACCTATGCACGCAGTCGAGCTAGGCAGGGTATAAAGATTAGAGCCTTCTGATCAATAAACACTGGTCTTCGCTCCATCTTGCCTCGTGTGTCTTTACTTGACCAGTCTCCTCCGGGACCTTCCAGCCCGCATCGGGCCCCGATCCAACAATGCCACCTCAGCAGTTTCAACTTTGGTTCTTCTCACAGGGTTCCCCTCGGCCCTGTGGGAGAAAGTCTGAAGCGCTTCGGCAGCAGTGCGGAGATTATTATTATCTCTGCACCGCTGCCAAAGTGCTTTGGACTTTCTTCCACAGGGCCAAGGGGAGCCCTGTGAGAGGAGCTGAAGCGGAAACTGCCAAGGTGGCATGGCCCTTTAAGTTATGGGTTAGTGGCGCACACCTGCCCATCCTGGCAATTTGGCACCCCAGCACGGACCTGATTCTAGACCTGAAAATGTTGAAATTACTTCAGATAATCTGCTGCATTCAGGAACCCATGGAGTTGAGAAGCCAATATACATTCCGATACCTTGCCCAGAAATCGAATGTTGGAGACTGGATAATGATTAGCCAGCATAGTGGGATCCAAATAGAGCTATTCTAACAATGGTCTTACTACTGCCTCCTTTAGGCATGCTAGTACCTGTTTGGTTATTTATTTGGTGCTTAATGGTAAAGATGTATTTAAAATATGATTTTTCTCCAGCAATTGTAAACAAAAGAAAAAAACATTTGGTTAGATGGTAATTATTGTGGTTTCAGGGAATGATAAAGGGATACTTTGTCTAGGACATTTGTCAGGGAAAATAAGGTGTGATGTGGAAGGCAGATGGAAGACCATTGCATTATATTCTCAGGACAATCTTTATGGCTGATTGCCATGATGATAGCCAATATATGGCATCGGATATGGCATAAGAAATAAGGTTGAATAAATAAGAATTTCCATTTGTGCTATCTAAATGATGTTTGTATCATATACTGTAAGCTGATCATATAATGACTGTCAGCTAATATAGATATGGGTTGTTTGTTTATGGTATATGATTTTGAGAAGAACAAAGTCAACTCCCTATATCTTAAAGTTTTGCACCACTGGCTGCCTCAATCCCTAGTAGTGGCACCGTTCCCAGGAACTTAAATGTTATTTTCATCAAACCTAAATGATTCTTGCGAGCCAAAGGGTCTTCCTCCAGTGTATTCTGAGAGAGAGAGAAAAGATAAATAAATCGTCTTAGAACATTGTGCTATGTGCTATAATTCCTTCATAAAAGGTAAGAAATAATGATTCATAGCTACAAACTGGGGATTCAGAAGCAATGTGCCATGCATTCATTTTGACTGGGCTTCTACAGAAGCATTGAGCTGAGGTTATATTCCATTTACATTTACTCGGATGAATCCAGATGTCTGCAAACAACCCACAACAAGCTTTTTAATGCAGATGATCTGGAAACAGGTACTAAACTGCTTGTTTTACACATCTATTTTAACATTAATGGACTGTGATGGCTTAGTGGTTAAGACGCTGAACTTGATGACTGGAAGGTCAGCAGGTCAGCATTTCGAGACCAAACTGCTGCATGACATAGTGAGCATCCATCTCTGTCCCAAGTCCTGCCAACCTAGCAGTTAGAAAGCAAGCACTGACTCTTTGGCTATAAACAGAGATGAGCACCGAACCCTAGAGTTGGATATGACTGGCTTTTGAGCAAGGGCGACCTTTAACCTTTACCTTTACCATTAAGGCAAGATATGGAGATGCAACCAACCAGCAAGCCAGCACTGGGAGACTTCCTGCCACTGCTGACAACACTGGGGTTGGAGCAACAGCTCATCTGCATGACATGGCATGAGAACAGAAGCTGCTCCTTCCTCAGTAAGAACCACATTGCCAGCTGATAAGTACTCCTATACCTGTGAAGTCTTCTCTGCACTGGCTGGGCATTGATGTTGGTTTTTTCCATAGAGTAGCTCCAGTGGCTCTGTTTTTGCTGCATGTTCCTATCTTGACCCTTGCGCTGTCAGTAGCTGAGAAATCTTACAAACACTGGCCTGCTGGAAATGCAAGTGCTGATGCGGTTTTTAAAACTGTGCTGAGCTGAAATATGTATGGAGGAAAGTGTTTTATGTAATGAAAGAAAATTATCCCTCTTATCTCACCAAATGATTTTCTTCACAGTTGCATCCTGCCACCAAACTTTGAATGCTCTGAAGCAATTTCCTTCTCTGGAACACTATAAAATCTTTTTCACAGACTAGATTGATAGTTACTGTAGTATAATGTATTCTATTAATTGTCATCGACTGCAACCCGTATCCGAGAATGCATTTTTTTAACCGAAGCAGGAAAAATGTCATTGATGTGAATTTGTTTAAGGTGGGTCCCAGCTTGCCCTGAAGTGACCCACAACTATGATCACGGAGCCATCCCCTGTGGCACATATGAAATGAGACATGTAGGATTCAACACTGGGACTACAATGGACTGCTGCAGCCTTGAGGATTTTGACAAGGTGTGCCTTCACAGCCAGTCCATCTGGCATGGCCTCTTCCACCTCCATGACCGGTAGGAAACAGAGTTCCTCCTCTGCTCATTTTGCCATTGGGTCCAATATGATGATTTCTAGTGGCATTTCCTCCACTGAGGGGACCATCACCCCCACCTAAAGGGACTCATCTTCCCATAGCCATTGGCCCCTTTCAGGAGTCAGGTTAGTTAACCATCACCTGACACTTGGTGCTGAGTCACTGGCTACTCCATTAACATAGCTGGATATCCGGCCAGACATGTATTCTATTAATAACACTAAATAAATACATTGAAGTTTTTAGAAAAACCAAAGAAACAATAACTTCACATCTGTGTGAACAAAACCCATCTTTGTTATGTTTTTAAAATAATGGATTTTGATGCATTAATTCGTTATTCTTCTGCTGTTATCGTCGCTAGACCTTCAGCTTCTCTTTTTTTCAGTAGTTGTCTGCCATTTTCAAATGATTCTCTCTTACCCCTGCTAAAGGAGCGTCTTGGAATTCTTGTTTCCTTGCATCCCTCTGATGAAATTGTTTCTAAATATATGAAACATAGAAACAAAAGGCTGATATGGTTCCTCTACTCAACATTGGAATTATGCTTTAGTGCAGTGTTTTCCAATTTTTGGATTTTAATTCCCAGAAGCCTGTCAATTCCCCAAAGCACTGATCAGCCAATGTACTGATGAAGGCTTCTGAGAATTGAAGTCCACTGGTTTTTCATGGACCCTAGTTTGGGAAACACTGCTTTAGTATAACCTCCAGGAGGCCCAGTGGGACCCCCAAACCTGTTGGGTTTGGGGGGTGTTGGAAGAGGTTTGGGCCCTCTATGACGTGAAGGAGGACAGCTTGCCATTGACCCTTAGATCTAGGGTATACTTTACCACCACTTGAATCCGACAGAAGTTCCAAAGTAGGACGTTTATTACTGGAGTCAAAGATGAAAGATATACGTGCTATAAAGGAAATAAAATTCAAGAATTTTCAAGGAGTGCCTCATTGTTAATCTGCTCCAGTTTATATGACAGAAACAAAAATTTGAATTGTGGAACCTTAAAGATTAACAGACTTCGATGGAAAGGTTGTGGATTACAATCCACTTCATCAAGCATATGCTTTAGCCACAGGTTTAGGGCATAGGGTACTTGGGCGGTGGAAGTGGAGATCAAGTGCCAGGAGATACAGACACAGGTAATAATTTTTACATGTGACAATAGTTTTATCAACACAGATAACTGAACTAATAAGTTGATTTCATAAGCCAGTTGGGCAATAGGTAGGATGTGTAAGTAATGTAAACTGTCTAATAAGTAAGCAAACTGATATCTTCGTAATGCAAAATATTCTCAAAGTCGGACGCCGACACCGCCTCGCCTGAGCCCTTTCCTTCGTTCCGGCATAGGTTTGCGTGGGTTTCTCTCTTCCCTTCATGGTTTGACTCGGGCTTGCAGCATCGTGTTGTTACCTCGCCCTGGTGATGCTGCTCCGACATGGTTGTTGAGCTGCCCTGGCCCTAGTTAAGGTTAAGGTTAAGGCTGAGCCGGGACCTAGTTTGGGCTCGTTTAAGGTCGTTGAGACTTGGGCTCCGACACCCCCCCCCTTGGATTATTGTATTTTTCCCTTCTTTCTTTGATTTGTAAACTGTTACTGTAATCATAGTTGTATATTTTGTTGCAATTGTATCCTGATATTGTATCTTGATATTGTTTTTTCTATTTATTTTGTTTGTATTTAATTTATATTTATTTGTATTTGTATTTATTATGTTGTAATGCCACCTTGAGTCGGCTTTGCGCTGAGTAGGGTGAAGTAGAAATCCAATCAACAACAACAACAACAACAACAACAGCAGCAGCAGCAGCAGCAGCAGCAACAACAACAACAGCAACAACCGGAAATGTCTGAGCTTGATAAATTATTTTCAGATTCTGAACCAGGTTTTGCCAAAGATAGTAATCATTACCTGTTCGAAAGATTGCAAAGCATGTAGCGTTTTCATATATTTAGTGAGTTGAAAGCCATGATCTTTATATGAAGAGCGTAATTTATGGATATAGTCCACTCCAGCCACCTCCCTCTCGGATCTCTCTTTGTTTTTCCCTTGTCCTATAAGACCCTGTTTACAGCAGAATATCTAGGCGCTGAAGTATTCTGAAACTGGCATTTACGTGTAACCATTTCTGACATCGTATTTGTATCCATTGTTCTGTACAGATTACCCTGTTCGTCTCATGCAGAATGCACAGGAGAACAGATCACATTATCAAATGAACACATAAAGTAACCCCAAAGTTGTAAGTAACTATCAGCCCCTCAAGACAAGGCATATAGCCTGCTCGTTGGAGCTCTAGGACTAAGGATGCCCAAATTTTTTGGGCCACGGGCTGGTCATGTGATTCAGCAGGTCAGTCACTGGATCAGTGGGCCAGTCATGTGGTTCTTTCCACCAGAAGTGGAAGTAAAACACACCTTGCAATCTGTTTTACAACAGGTTGAGTTTGATTTTAAGCTGCTATTTTCTCTTCTTAAATCAGGGTGCCCAAACTATGGTCCATGGGCCAGATCCAGCATGTGGGCCATAGTTTGGGCACCCCTGCTGTAGGGGATTACTTCTTATTATGGAATCTACGTATCAGTAGAATATGGGAGTTATACTTTTTGAGGTGTGCTCATTTTTAGCCCGTTCATAGCATGAGTGATCAATCTTAACCTATAAAACCAAGGGTTAACCGTTGGAACCTGCTATAGGTTCCTATGGCTGGCCCTACTTGCCTGCACTCACCCTTCAGGAACACAGGCGGACTGGGTCCGCAGGTCAACGAAGGATTGAGTAAAGCGGCAGAGGGGCAACAGCCCACAAACCGCGAAAAAGGGAAACAACTTCATTTCCCAACGTTCTTTGCGCCACGCTGCGCCACAGCCAATCAGGCTGAGAGGCAGGAGCACAAAGAACGTGGGGAAACGCGGCACGGCCAATCAAAAATGAGCCGTACAAAAAAAAAGAAGCACAAAGGGAAAGCACAAATGAAAAAATACAATCCCCAGTGTCCTGCATGCCGTGAGCACGCAGAACTCTGAGAAAGCCGGCGTGTCCCAAGGAAGCCAGCCCCCGGTAAGGGAAGCCCACAACCCCCCCACCGCCACTGGGCTTCCTTACCACAGGCCGCAAGGCAGCCCCCGGTAAGGGAAGCCCACACACACCCCGCCACTGGGCTTCCTTACCGCAGGCTGCAAGGCAGCCCCCAGTAAGGGAAGCCCACACACACAGCCCACCGCTGGGCTTCCTTACCGCGGGACACAAGGCAGTCCCCGGTAAGGGAAGCCCACACACACCCCGCCGCGGGGCTTCCTTACCGTGGCCTGCAAGGCAGCCCCCGGTAAGGGAACCCCACACACACCCCGCCGCTGGGCTTCCTTACCGTGGGCCGCAAGGCAGCCCCCGGTAAGGGAAGCCCACACACACACACCACCGCTGGGCTTCCTTACCTCGAGCCAGCCAGGGAAGCCAGCCCCTCTCTCTCTCACACACACACTCACAGCTTCTCTCTCTCTCTCTCTCTCACACACACACACACACACACACACACTCACACACACACACACACACAGCCTCTCTTTCTTTCTCTCTCTCTCTCTCACACACACACACCCACAGCTTCTCTTTCTCTCTCTCTCTCACACACACAGCTTCTCTTTCTTTCTCTCTCTCTCTCTCTCACACACACACAGCTTCTCTTTCTCTCTCTCTCACCACAGTTTCTCTTTCTCTCTCACACACACATACAGCTTCTCTTTCTCTTTCTCTCTCTCTCTCTCTCACACACAGCTTCTCTTTCTCTCTCTCTCTCTCTCACACAGCTTCTCTTTCTTTCTCTGTCTCTCTCTCTCTCACACACTCACATATTCCTCTTCTGCTCCTTTCCCTAATGAGCTCTCCCTATCACACACACAGACACACAGCTTCTCTTTCTCTCTCTCCCTCTCTCACACACACAGCGTCTCTTTCTTTCTCTCTCTCTCACACACACTCACAGCTTCTCTCTCTCTCACACACAGCTTCTCTCTCTCTCTCACACACACAGCTTCTCTTTCTCTCTCTCACACACACACACACACAGCTTCTCTCTCTCTCTCTCTCTCTTTCACACAGCTTCTCTTTCTTTCTCTCTCACACACTCACACATATTCCTCTTCTGCTCCTTTCCCTAATGAGCTCTCTCTCTCTCTCACACACACACACACACACAGCTTCTCTTTCTTTCTCTCTCTCTCTCTCTCACACACACACACACATATTCCTCTTCTACTCCTTTCCCTAATGAGCTCTCTCTCACACACACACACAAACACAGCTTCTCTCTCTCTCTCTCTCTCTCACTCACACACACACACACACACACACACACACACACACACACACACACACACACGACACTCCTGCCTTGCCATAAATTTTTAATATGTGTGTTGGTGATTGGAGTGGTATTCTATGGGTGGTGGTGGTTGTGCACACCCAAAACCACCCTTAACCACCAACACACACTTTTGAAAAAAGACACATTATAAAACATTATTTGGTAAAATAAAAAAAGGAAAAAATATCCTTTGTTCTTTTTTTTAATTCCCCCCCAAAAAAACCAAAAAAAACCAAACAAAAACAAATCCTCCTCAGTCCACACAACTCCGTACCCATTGTATCTACAATGCCATCTAACCATCTCATCCTTGACCGTCCCCTTTTTCTTTTGCCCACCACCTTCCCCAGCATTAAGGCCTTCTCAAGTGAATCCTCTCTTCTCATTTGATGTCCAAAATACTTCAGCTTCATCTTTACTATTTGACCTTATAATGAGCACTCAGGGCTAATCTCTTCTACTATTGATCTATTTGTTCTTCTCGCTGTCCAAGGGACTCTCAAAACTCTCCTCCAGCACCACATCTCAAAGGCATCTATTTTTCTTCGCTCAGCCTTTCTAATGGTCCATTTTAAAAAAACTCATTTTAAACAGCCCAGCAACGCCGGGTAACCTCTGCTAGTAAGAATAAAAGTCAGACACACCGTTGTCAATCAGCTGCTTCCTTTCTAAATTTCCAATATTCTGAATCCCCTAATGATTTTCTGATCTTCTCCCTAAAAATACTTTTGATTCATTTGTATTTTCTCTTGGAAATTTCTTCTGTTTCCATTTTTAACAGAGGGGCTTTTCAAGTCTCAACTAACCCTATAGCTCCCTATGTAAACTACATGGGTTTCTTGAGATGCTTTGTGGTGTGTTCTAATTTATTTTAATTGTTTGCAGTTGTGTCTTCAATATTTCATATTTAAGAAACTCCCATCTATTGTGGCTTCCCTTCTACATAAGAATTTATCACCACTAGATTTCACCAATATGGCTGAAATCAAAGTGTGTGCCTAAGCACGTGTATGCATTTTTCGTAACACCACAGCCAGCGAACAATGACAATACAAATATTATCAAAAGTAGGACTAGATATGTGGTATTGAAAAAGATTGTAGATAGTAAAATCAGTCAGTATGAAACTGTGCACCTGTCACTTTCTTTATTCATGTAATTAATTGCTACCTTTTTCCTAAGACTTACGTCTGTTGCCAGTGGAGTTGTTGACAGTTTTAAGTTGTTGTGAGAAGGTCAAGCTTACGTTATGTATGGAATTTCACTTTTAGATTGAACCCTAATGTTCCTAAGCTATTTGATATGTGTTTGTGCATATGTGTGTGCTCAGATCTCTAACTTTCTGTGTAAGAGATTAATTACTTCCTAACTTCAGTGGCTCAAGTAGGTAAGACGCTGACTGGGAAGCGGAAGGTCAGAAGTTCGATTCCCGAGTATTGCAGGACGGAATGAGCTCCTGTCTTCATCCCAGCTCCTGCCAACCTAGCGGTTCAAAAGCAAGAAATTGCAAGTAGATAAATAGGGACCACTTCGGTGGGAAGGTAACAGCATTCCATGTGTCTAGTCATGCCTGCCACATGACCACAGAAACGTCTGCAGAAGCAGACAGCGCTGGGCTCTTCAGCTTGGAAACAGAGATGAGCACTGCACCCTAGAGTCGGATACGACTAGCTTTCGAGCAAGGGAAACCTTTACCTTTACCTAACTTCAGTTTTGAGTTCTTTGCCATTTGAGTTCTTTGCCATGGATTCATCTGATCAATAGCAACCTTCCTCAAATAAGCAGTTAGGCTACAGTACTTGGGGGCCATTAAACAATTAAGTGATCCTTGAAGGGAGGAAAGGGGGTCTGCCATCTGAATTACAGAAAAATTACATGGGGTCGGGGGTGTCAGGTTAAAGATTACGTAATCAATTTGGAGCTGTTGTGCATTAGGCACCACTAGTGCAAAGCTCTAAAAACTAGAGTTTCGATACAAAAGCTCTGGATTACATAATTTTAAAGGGGGGATGGGGTTGGAGCTAAAATTACGGTCAGATTACATGGGGGGGGGGGAGAGGCCGATTTCCCCCAAAAACTGGATCACATAATTGTTGAATGGCCCCTTAGTACCTCTAGCCAGTAGGCTTTGTGGTTATGAATATAGATACAGGTTTCTTTTGGAGGGAAATTTACCTTTACATGTAATTGGCTTTTGGGCAGGTCCTTCTTCAAATAAAACTGAAGAGCTGGCATGTACATTATCTTTCTTGTCAATATCTGTCAAACAAAAAGATGTTGTCTGTTATGTAGCAAGGTACAGAAAGCACAAATTCAAGTCCACTTTACATATAACGAGGACAAAATGGACTGCCTTAGAAAGAAATCAACACCTTAATTGGAAGCTGTTCAACAAATGGGCTGGCCATCTTCGGGGATGACTTAATTATGTTTTTCCAAGTATCAGCAAGGTCTTGAGCATATTCCAGTTTTATGATTTTATAACTCTGCTTCAACCTATCTAATGTAGCATTCACAGCTACTTTTCCACAGCAGCGTAAGTGGCAATAGTATATTAATTGCTTCCAGTACCAATCACTTTTCACTTGTAACCCACCCTCTTCATGGTGCTCCAGGTATCTGTATGCAATGGACTGTATGAAATAGGCATCATTAAGGGGGGAAATGTGCCATGGGAATGCAGAAAGTGCTCAGAATTTTTGCATAACAAGTTGCTACTCTCAGTGGTCCTTTTCAGTAAAGATGTGGCCCTCATGGTTGTTACACACATTGCTGCAATATTTCTTGCAATTTATTCCATAGTTTCTTGACTTCCTAGTTCTGTCTCCCACATAACCTATAGTTGTTATGGACTACATTAGCCACTACCAATTACACACAGTCAGCATATGCAATGATAGCCAGCATATCCAGTGATCAGGAATGATGGGAGTTGCAGGTCACACTAGGTGAGGAAAGTTGTTCTAACCTCTTTTTTTGACACACATCCCCAGCTGCCCATTCACAGGCTAGCTATAATAAATTAATAATAATAATAAATAATAATAAATTATAATAATATTATAATAATAATAAATGTTGCATTGCAACATTTAGGCCAGATAGGTTCTACAGCATCGTAATGTATTTAAAGGAAAAGGTACAATATAGTACCATTGTGGATTCCCCGTGCCCCAATGGGCACGGAACGGCCCGGCAGAGGCCACTTCGGTGAGAAAGGCTCCTGGCCCGTGGGCTCTGCGGGCACCGAAATTAAGGGGGGTGAATAAATGATAGGGTTTGATTCACCCAATTCCTTGACCTGACCAGCGGCTCTGCTGAGAGAGCAAATCTCTAACCTCTGTTACGTATTAGGCAATTACTCACTCTGAGTTAAGCTTCATCTCTGGTGCAAATAGAAGCCGTATTTACTTTTGTGTAAGCCCCAGACAATGGTTTTTCTCCTGTCAGTGTTTGTCCAAGTTAATTAACTTCCCCAAGAGAAGTTCCCAATTAACCCGAGTAAATGGGTGATGTGATTTTCTGTCAGATAACCATTCTACCATGCGCAGCCTTGAACATAATATATACTGATGATTGTCCCTCAATAAATCACTGGTCTTCGCTCCATCTTGCCTCGTGTCGTTCCTTTGACCAGTCTCCTCCGAGACCCCAAGGGCTGCTTTACGGCCCCGATTCCTACATCTGGTGACCCCGAGACGTGATCTACTCGTGAGTAAGTGACCCCCGAGCGGTCTACTCAGAGAATCACACAGCCCGGTTCTGCGCTTGAACCGCGGCCACTCGTCCCAGAGGACAGCGCGGCAGCCCGGCCGGTAAACCAGCCGGTTGGGAGAACGGCCTACGCGGCGAGGCACTACCGAGAGGCTTCCTACAGTTTGCTCCCGACTTTCGCGGCAGCTTGCAACAAAGGGAAAAACGCGTTCCGCTCAGGGCAGCTGTGAGCCCCTGACAGCGCAGTGGCCACCGAGGGCCCGTGGCCGCAGTCCACGCTCCGAGCTCTACCCAGAAGCGTCATTGCCAGAACCTATTGCCTGCCACAGACGCGTCGACTCGTCCTGAGGAGGAAACTTCGGAGGACCCAATCGCAGGTAATATGGGGACCTGTCCTCAGCGACAGCGTCCATCCGCTAGCCAAAGAACTCGTGAGGGAGAGTTCAGAATCCTGGCCAGGGTTTTTAAGTTGCGTTTTCACAGCGGAGAGCTAGCGAGACTTTTGGTGTACCTAGGGGAATACTGCCTGCTTTACCCAGAAGTAGGTACGTTAACCCTTGAGCTCTGGGATCAGATAGGAGACTGCATTCAGCAACCCCCGAAAGCTCCAGAGGGCATAATTCGCACATGGAGCAAATGTAGGAAACTCTCAGTAGAGGATGACCCAGTCCGGATAGAGACCCAGAAACCCCCAGCGCAGTCAGAAACATCAGCCCCAAGGAGTCTCTATCCGTCATTTCAGCTTAAGCAGGGCAGGGTAGGGAGCATTCCCTCAGTGACAGCTGCAGACGTCACTGAGGAAATTCATGGCATGAGAGGCCCTGGCGCTTCTCTGACAGTTAAAAGTCCCCTGCCAATTAAGAACTCCATTCAGCGCATGGGTGAGGAAGATCCATTCACGGGGAAATTGCCAGTGGCACAATTAGCTAGCGCCCAACTGCTGTGCTCAGCCTATCTGAAGGCAGACACACGTTCAGGCAGGGCTGCTCAGCGCCCACTGCTCACGGAAATCTGCACGGCACCTGGCCACGCAGGGCTCCAGAGCAGACCCATTACCACACTCAGGCGCAGAGCAGTGCCAAAACCCCAAGGCGCCTGCTTCCAGTGTGGTAAAATGAGACACCTTAGAAGAGAATGCCAATCTAGACCAGGCAGATCTTCAAAAGGTTGTCTTAATGCCAAATGGCCACGCTGGCATGCATCTGGCCCAGGCTAGAAAGGAGGCAGCCATCGCCCTGGCTATGCCAGAAGAACCATCCCAGCAATAGTACCCCGAGTTCCCCCAGGGCACAGGCAGAACCTACTTGTCTCACCTTGGGAGTAGCCCAGAGAAACTCACCCCTAAGTAGAAGCACCCAGGTGGTTGTAAATAGCCAGCTGTGTATAAAGTCATCTCCTCATGTGTAGGATAGAACGCTGCAGATCAGGGGAGGAATGTGAGAATGCGTAAATAGATGTGGTGCACCACTGAATGTATGACTGCAAGAACTATGTATGATTGCAAAAGCCTTGTCTCTATGACCACAGTATGACTGAAAAAGTGTTCCTTGTGTGTAACTGCATGGTAATGTCACTGTGAAATATGTGTTAAACAGTTTGCACTCTGCTCATGGGCAGGAACTATTTAAAGTTTGAGAAAGCATGATGAACAAAACCCCTTGCCTTGCCTGCTTAGCACCTTAAGCAGGAGAGGAGGGGGGGGAATCCTAACCTACAATAGGGCGGGGTGGTTCCCCCTCCTTCCCTTGAGACTTTTTCTTTGTCAAAGGATTAAGCCACTCTTGGAAACCGGTTTTGCAATCCTTGCCAGTCAGGAAAACAGATTTTTCTTTTCAGAAGCGCGATCTGAAAACAAAAATCACTTCTATGAGTTTTCCTCACTAGATCATAAGCTATGGGGCCTCTCCCTATGTCTGTGTTCCGCAAACCCCCATCTCTGTGTTTTAAGGTTTTTTGAATGTCTCTTAGCGTCTTGAAGTCGTATCTCACTAGGAGTGAGAGAATTGCATTGTCTTCATGTGTGTATTGTGTTATCACCTTGTAACCTCGGTTCTCAACCCTTTAAAGTCAGGGGCCAGGTTCCGGGGCCTCAGGCAGCTCTGGGGGTCCGGACAGTCATCCTGCCCTTCCTTCGCCACACAGCCCTTCTTGGCTTGGTGGGGGTAATGGCGGAGCAACATGGGCCACATCTGGCCCACTTGCCCACATCTGGCCGCAGGTTGAGAATCGCTCTAACTCTCCTTCATTCTCTTAGGAAAGATACAGTTCTGGTATTTTGACTTTAATCTGTGCAAAGTAACTCACTCATTGTACCCCTTTCACAGGAAAAAGCACGCAAACATTCTTGCGCTCTGCATATTCAGAAAATGCTTAGCTTTTTACAGGAACAAAATTCCTCTCCAGGCCTTAACCAATTTATTTATTTCTACAGCCTTCCTTTCACAGGCTCCAGGGTTAATTACTGATATGGATTTCTTAGCAGGAGGACCCGGTTGTCTTAGTTACCTGACCTAATCTGATTTCGTCATGACAAGAGTTGCTGCATTCTCATTGTGCTAACTTCTGACTTGTCTTTCCTCCTTTCGCCAGTGGAACTCCCTGCTGGAAATGTTTAACTTGTGTGTCTTTTCATTTTTTGTGTATTATTTCCTTACAGCTGGCACGTCATAGTTGGCTTGTTTTTGATAAGTCTTAGTAGGTCATTTTAAGTATGGAACCTGGCCCACAGCACCCTCTCTAGGGAGCAGACACATTTCGCAAACTCCAGAGCACAGAGGAAGGATTAGTCCCTGAGCTCCCGAGCATGTGCAGAGTGCCACCCATTAGCCAGGACTGCCTAGGACCATTTTAAGAGTGCAGTCAGGTCACACCTTCAATCAGATACAGGCATTTCTAGGCCACCCCTTCCCTTTTGGCTGCTAGTCTAAGCACAGGCAAAAGGCTAAGCCACCATCTGGCACCCTTCTAAACGTGTGCATGCACGCCATGGGTGGATGTGCGCAGGGGGGCCTTCATGAGAAATTTACCCAAGGGAAGCCTGGCGCTTCACGCGCCAAGGTTTGCCATAAGACCCCAGACTCGTCTCGCTTCTAGCAGACACCTTGTGTGAATTAATGTCGCTGGTTCCTCTTCGGGGGGGGTGGGGTGGCTAGGACAGTTTTCACTTATGGGGGTCGCACATATTAGGTTCTTCCTTGGCAAGAGGACCAAGCTTGGTGCATGCTCCTGACTCTTCCGCAAGCGGGCAGAGTTAGCAGCCGTGAACCTCGCTTTGCGCACCTTTGCCAAAGAACGCTCCAACATAATTGCTGGCAGCCAGTTTCCTAGGAATTTGCTTCACAGTCTACCGGGAGCATACATCACTCCCGCGTTAGACAAAAATTTGCTAAGTTTGTTCCTCACAACTCCAATTCAGAGTCATGCATTCCTTCTTCAGAATGCCAAGCACTTGCAAGGCAGTTCAACCTGCCACTTTCCCAAGCCCAAGGCATAGTCCGTCCCTGCCTGCATCGTGCAGGGGCACTGGGGGGGCCCTTGTGGGGGGGTCAACCCACGAGGGACAGAGGCCATTCAGGTGTGGCAAATGGACATCACACATCCCCACATTTTGGCAAATGGCAGCACATGCACGTTTGCATTAATACCTTCCCACAGTTTGTTTGGGTAACAGCACAGAAGGGAGAAACGGCTCCCCATGTGGAGCAGCATCTCCTTTCCCACGGCCAAGGGCGAACCTCGGCACACAAAGTCCGATGACGCCCCAGCTTATAGCTCCAGGCAGCTGGCCACCTTCAGGGCCACCTGGGATATTAAGCTCACTTTTGGTGTTCCTTACAATCCGCAGGGGCAAGCGATTGTGGAACGGGTCTATCGGACGCTTAAGTCCTACATTGACAAACAAACAGAAAGGGGGGGAACAACGTCCCATAGTTGCACAGCAATTGCTATCCTATAAGTGCAAAAACTAACTAACTCTTTCAGAATTTTTATCTCCCAAACAAGTCTCTTCCCCATGCAGGTCCCAGAGGCCAGAGTCAGACCCGGATGATTGCAAAGAGCGGCACCAGTCACTGTCCTGGATGTCATCAGCTGTCCGTCTTCCTTTATGACTTACATCTCCAAAGACATTTCTATGAACATTTTGCATACTCAGTGCTCCCCAAAACAAGACTTTTCCAAACTCAAGTTACACATGAAACCCCACCAAGAAGGGAAGCCTCATCCTCAAGAAGCTGATTGCTATCTGTAGTTGCTCTTTATTTATTCATGCCTTGTACAATGCTCCAGTTGGGATTTGCAAGGGACACTTGAATTTCTGTATATTGTTAATAACGGCCAGCTTCCACCAAAGGAAGCCAGACCGGCCCATGTTTTGCACCGGCCCATTGCTTGCAAAGTTTGAGCACCCGGTAGCCGATAATCCCCAGCCTATTTTCACACCTCCCCATAGGTGTTAGAAAAACATTTGCACAACACCAGAAGCTGCAGAGATAGCTTAGAATCTCCCCAGGTCACAGCAAGAGATCAATGACACATCTCATTATCTTGCCTTGCTACAGGAAGCAGTCTGGATTCAGACCCACAGCTCTGAAAAACCAGGTAGCAGTATATTCAGCGTGCCCGGCTTAGCCATAGGCAATGCTCGGAGAATTGGTCAATTGGCTTGCGGATTAGCAAAAGCCATCAACCACACCTCCTCAGCAATAGCGCTGCTCAACCAGGAGCAGGCAGAGCTTCGCCATGCCATACTGGATAATCAAGCAGCTATCGATTATCCCCTATTGTTACATCATATGGGCTGCAAGTCTGTCCATGGCATGTGTTGCTTTAACCTCACAGACAATACCCACAAGGTGCGGAGCCAGCTCACGGACCTCCACACCCTAGTCTAGAACATCAAGGAGGATGCTTCATGGGTTGGCTTCAGACGGTGCTCAAAGTGATCGTGGGGGTGATTATACTAGGCATAGCAATCCACTGCTTTGCGCGATGTATTCCCTCACTGATATCAAGGTGCCTCCCCTGGAAGGAAACCCCGAGACATCATTCCCGCTCATCAGCTGATGCCGCTCTTGCGCAGAATTGCCGGTCAGGCTCTTAGATAAAACAGAAAGGGGAGATGTGGATTCCCCGTGCCCCAATGGGCACGGAATGGCCCGGCAGAGGCCACTTTGGTGAGAAAGGCTCCTGGCCCGTGGGCTCTGCGGGCACCGAAATTAAGGGGGGTGAATAAATGATAGGGTTTGATTCACCCAATTCCTTGACCTGACCAGCGGCTCTGCTGAGAGAGCAAATCTCTAACCTCTGTTACGTATTAGGCAATTACTCACTCTGAGTTAAGCTTCATCTCTGGTGCAAATAGAAGCCGTATTTACTTTTGTGTAAGCCCCAGACAATGGTTTTTCTCCTGTCAGTGTTTGTCCAAGTTAATTAACTTCCCCAAGAGAAGTTCCCAATTAACCCGAGTAAATGGGTGATGTGATTTTCTGTCAGATAACCATTCTACCATGCGCAGCCTTGAACATAATATATACTGATGATTGTCCCTCAATAAATCACTGGTCTTCGCTCCATCTTGCCTCGTGTCGTTCTTTTGACCAGTCTCCTCCGGGACCCCAAGGGCCGCTTTACGGCCCCGATTCCTACATACCAGTCCCTTGGTCATGAGAAAATTGATTCCCTAGGTTGCCTTCTGTAAGAAAATATAGATAACCGTAGGGATTACATCTACAGTTCTACTCAAGATGCCTAACACAGCTGGCAGATGTTGGATAAGATGGAAAATTGTGTAAGGTAATTGAAATGGAATCTTGATTTTGTGATTTAAAATGGATTCTGTTCATTCAATTTTCTTCCTCAGAGGGGGTGAATTCTTGGAGAAACCAGAGGGGTGAAATTTGGCCTTGGAGCTCAGGTGCATATTCTTATCAAAATTATGTAGGAACATCAGAACAGAAGGGAAGATGATGGACGTTTAAAAGTAGGAATCTTATTGGATAGGAGAGAGAAAAGGTGAGACAAAAGATGAAAGATGGGGTTTGTAAATCTTAGAATAAAGAGAAAAACACCATGTTTTAAGCAGGAAGGTGGATGGCTTGTGAGTAGAAAGTAGAAAAGGTGTTAAATGGCTAGGCCAGGAAATAAATATAGATAGTAATTCCTTTCTTGTTTTAAGAATGGGGAAAGGGCAGGATGAAGAAAGAATGTTCCTCTTTAATTTTGTAATATTTTGTATTCCTTATTTTTAATCTTCCCTTTATATAATAATCAAGTGTGAGCTTTCTACCGTTGAAACTGAAAGTCAGGGGTTGAGCTGGATGTTACATAGCAAAGGAATCGATTACAGCAGTTCTCAACCTTTTAAAGCTGGGGGCTGGACCACGCTCACTCAGACAGCATCGGGGGCCAGACAGCCATTTTGCCCTTCCTCCACCTCATGGGTATGGTGGAGGTGATGGGGGGCCACATGAAATGGTGCTGCGGGCTGCATCCAGCCCACGGGCCACAGGTTGAGAATCCCTGGGTTAAAGCATCATTCAGCACCTCGGTGTGACACTTGACAGGACACTCTCTTTTAAGCAGCACTGCCTGAAAACCAAAGCTAAAGTTAGTACAGTGAAACCTCAGTTAACATACTTAATGTGTTTTCTGGGACGTTTCTTACAGCAAAAATTACTTTAACCAAAATTTTCATAGGAATGCATTGAATGCAATTTCCCATAGGAATGCATTGAAAACCAAATAATCCATTCTGAAAATTCCGTAAACTGAGCCACTATTTTGATGGATTTCCTTTTGTTATGCATTTTTATGTTAACGGAGCTGTTTGTTAACTGAGGTGCTACTGTACAAGGAACATCATCAAGAAACTCACAAACTGGGGAACTCAACCATCCACACTGTGTACATCAGTTTTGGCCCTGAGCATCTCCGCAGCAAAGTATGCTGCTCCAGTATGGAGTTCATCCACACACATGAAACAAGTTGACATCGCTGTTAATGAAGCAATGTGTATATTGACAGAATTGCCTCAAACCTACACAAGTTTGGAAAATATACCCTCTTGCTAGTATCACTCCACCTACGATCAGTGAATAAGTAGCAGCAGATGCTGCAAGAACTAAGCAAGGGAATTACCCTTGACATTTTCTGAATAGATATGAGCCTCAAGTCTACCAGCTCAGATTCAAGAAGAGCTTTATGGCAAGAACAAACATTCTTGAGGGCACACAAGAGCAAAATAAAAATAGAAGGTGTTGGATCGGGGCAGTGAAGCGGCCCTTGGGGTCCCGGAGGAGACTGGTCAAGGAACGACACGAGACAAGATGGAGCGAAGACCAGTGGTTTATTGAGGGAAAATCATCATCATATATAGGAATTCAAGGCAGCGTGTGATAGAATCGTCATCTGACAGAAAATCACATCACCCATTTACCCGGGTTAATTGGGAACTTCTCTTGGGGAAGTTAATTAACTAAGGCAAATACTGACAGGGGAAATCCATTGTTCATGGCTTGCACAAGAGTAAACATGGCCACTATTTGCGCTAGGGCTTGGGCTAATCTCCAAGTGTGGAATTACCTAATTCCTAACTTGAGTTAGATATTCAACTTCCTCCTGCAGAACTGCCTGCCAGGTCAGATATGGGTGAATCAATCTTATGACTATTAATCCGCACCCCAATTTCTGTACCCGCAGAGGCCAGTGACCAGGAGCCTTCCTCAACCGGTGTAACCTCTGTCAGGGACAGTTTATGCCAATTGCGCCCGCGGACACCACAAGAAGGTGGAGGAAGGAGCTCAGTGGACAAGGAATAACATTAAAGGATGATATGGCTGAGGAACTCAATTTTCCATATGTCACTTGGAGGACCCTGAACAGGCTGCAAGTTGGAGTGCCTAAATGCAAGACAAACATGCTCAAGTTGGGCCTGCTGTCAGACAACAACATGCTGTGTGAATGTGAAGAGATATAGTACCTGGCTCATTTACTGCTCTGTCAATTACTGCCAGAAACATGTACCAATGAGGACTTAAATTTGCCCAACAACAAGGCTAAGAAAGTGACTTTATTTTAGCAGTAAAAGTTTTATCTGGATACAAAAAAAGAAGAAAAAAAAGTATATACTGCTGAATATGAAAAGACCATGCTGAACAAAACTGTGGAATCTGAAGTGGAACATTGTGTAGAAGCATGCTCAGAAAGAGACTAAAATGTTTTATTTCATTTCATTTAATATTTCTACACCACCTTTCTCAGACCAATGGCCGACTCAAGGCGGTTTACATAGAACATGAAATGACAAAACAAAAATAGCATGATGTTGTGTTCTAAGGGTTTTACCTTCCACATGGATTACAATGTATCTGAACCAATGTAACCTTGCCTATAGCAACAATGTAACCTTCAGCTGTATCATATGAACCCTGCATGAGGACGCGAGCTAATGTCCACCAGCTGGCAGCAGCGAGCGTCCAAGCTCTCTTGGTCCGATCTCATCAAAGGCAGCAGCGCGGGAAGCTTTCCCGCCACTACCTACACCTGGACAAGAAGGGCGTGACTCGCAATGACGTCACGCAGGCAGTAGCCAATGGGCTACTGTGGCACCACGTTCAAATGTATTACCACTGTATATAAAGAGCTACCGATCCGCCATTACCTCATGTTCCCTCTGTCCACGATGCAATAAACCTGAGTTAACCCAGCCCGAGGCTGTGTCCTGTGTCTTGGTTTGCATACACCAAATTGGCGACGAAGGTGGGATAATGGATTCCCAAAGTGCCAGGACACAGAGCGGGTTCAATATTACCAAGCCGCAAGACTGGACCATCTTTAACATGGATTTCAAGGCGGCATTGGTGGAACTCAAAGTCAAAGACGACGAGGAAAGGAAGAGGGCCATCCTCACCCGAATGCTGGGTGTAGAGACCAAGCGGACGCTGGTGGGCTTGATCGAACCGAAGACGTTGGACGACTTCAAAACCGACGACATACTGAAGTTGCTGCGTGAGCGTTTCCAACCCTCGAAGGCAATGTTTCCCGCTAGGAGTGCGTTTTGGAGGCGAGTCCAAGCGCCGGATGAGTCGGTAGAGGCTTTCGTGGAGGCCCTGAGGGTAGCCGCCATTCCCTGCAAGTGGGACAACCTGGAGATGATCATGAGGGACGTCGTGCTGTGTGGCCTGAAGGACAAGGAAGTGCAGCGCCGCCTGATGAACAGGGAGCCGCCACCCACGCTGGCCGAGGTCGTAGAGACCGCGGAATCCGCGGAGTCCACGAATGCGGGAGTGGACGAAATACACGAGTGGCGTGAGTGGCGTCCTAGGGCCAGCAAAGCGGAAAGTTCGGTGCGTGGCAAGTCAGGACAGCCGGTGCACGCGACCCGACGAACCTCGAGATCCTCTACAGATGGCAGCGACGGCGAAGAGGTACAGAAGGTCCGGAAAGGGGGGCGCCGCTGCGATGGTTGTGGGGCGGCCCACGAGCGTGCGAAGTGCCCTTTCAAGAAAGCCGAATGTTACGGCTGTGGCAGGCGCGGGCACATCGCCAGGGCATGCAGAAATCGGAGAGAGGGCCGGAGGCAGTCGAAAGACCGTTCGGCCAGACCGGACCGTCCAGCGAGACCCCAAGATGGCGCCCGAACCACGAGGAAGCAGGACGGCGTGGGCCGCGTCTCGGACGGCAGTGAGGACGACGCCCCCGTGTTCAGCGTGTCCGCGGGACAAAACCATTACTTCATTGAGGTAATAGTACAAGGGGCCCCAGTTAGGATGGAGATTGACTCGGGGTCCTATTATTCCATAATTCCCCAGAAAGAGTTCTTGAAGATCGACCCCCAAGCGCGGCCCAAACTTAAGACTCTGAGGTCCACGCTACGAGACGTACAAGGGAACAGCATTCCAGTGCTGGGGGTCGGGAAATTTCGGGTTCGTTATAAAAGACATTCCGCAGAACTCCCGTTAGTCGTTCTCAAAGGGGGGAATTGTAGCCTCCTAGGGACGCAGTGGTTTCAGCCCTTGGGTTTGTTCATAGGGGGGGTGCATGCCGTGGGCGCGGATCCGATACAAGCGGTGTGTGACGCGCACCCCACCGTGTTTGAAAAAGGACTTGGAAAATTCAAGGGACCCCCTGTAGCCTTCGACCTAGACCCGGAGGTCCGCCCGATAAGACTCAAACCGCGCAGGGTGCCTTTCGCACTAAAGGACAAAATAGAGGCGGAACTGGACAAATTGGTGGGCCAGGGGATTCTTATTCCTGTTGATTCCGCGGAGTGGGAAACTCCAATCGTAACAGCCCTGAAGGCTAACGGGGAGGTGCGCATTTGCGCTGATTATAAGTGTACAATTAACAAGGCGATTTGCCCTAATGCATATCCGGTGCCAGTGGTCAGCCACCTTTTGGCCAGGCTAAATGGGGGAAAGTGTTTCGCTAAGCTCGACCTGGCACAAGCCTATCAACAACTCCCCGTAACCCCCGCCACGGCCGCGGCGCAAACGATAGTCACACATAAAGGAGCGTTCCAGGTGTCGCGTTTACAGTTCGGCGTGAACTCGGCACCCGGCCTTTTTCAGTCGCTTGTGGAACGCCTCCTGAAGGGGCTGGAGGGGGTGTTGCCTTATTTTGATGACGTGTTAATAACAGGGGGGAGTGAGGCCGAACTGGCAAAGAGATTGGATAAAGTGCTAACTGTGTTCGAGAAAGCGGGGCTGAGGCTGAGGAAGGACAAATGTGTCTTTTTTGAAACTGAGGTCGAGTTCTTAGGGTTCCGGATTACACCCGAGGGTATTAAACCGTCCAAATCCAAAGTAGCAGCCATCAAGAAGGCCCCTCGCCCCACATCCAAGACCGAGCTTCAGTCATTCCTGGGGCTCCTCAATTTCTACCATACATTCCTTCCGCGGAAAGCCTCCGTGGCCGAACCGCTTCATCGGTTACTTAAGAAGGAGGAGACATGGATGTGGGGTGACGAGCACGAGAAGGCGTTCAACGAACTAAAGCAACTTTTAACATCGGACGCAATCCTTACGCATTTCGACCCCAAACGGCCGGTGGTCTTAGTCTGTGATGCATCACCGGTGGGGGTGGGGGCGGTGCTTTGCCACGTGTTGGATGACGGTCGGGAGGCCCCAGTGGCGTTTTACTCAAGGTCCCTGTCCCAAGCAGAGCGAAATTACGCACAAACCGACAGGGAGGCATTGGCAATAGTAGCGGGGACCAAAAAGTTTCACGATTTTCTGTATGGCCGCCCGTTCAAAATCGTGACGGATCACAAGCCCCTGTTAGGAATTTTCACGGCAGGCAAGCCCACGCCGCAGATACTGTCCCCGAGAATGTTGCGATGGGCCATTTTTCTTAACGCATACCAACACGAGTTGGAGTACCGGCCCGGAAAGGAGATCAGCCATGCTGATGCGCTGTCGAGATCCCCTTTGCCCTTGTCGGACGACCAAAAAGCCAGAATAGGAAGAGACCGCCAGGTGTTGCTAATCGAGGTTTTAGACGAACCCCCAATAGTACCGGCCGATATAGCCAGGGCGACAGGCAAGGACAGAACGCTGGAGAAAGTCAGCTCATGGGTGCAGAAGGGGTGGCCAGCATCGTCCCCAAGCAAGGAATTCGACCCATTCTTTCGGAAGAAGCTAGAGTTGTCCCTAGAAAGGGGGTGCCTGTTGTGGGGCCAACGGGTGGTGGTCCCAACACCCATGCGGCCGAGGGTTCTCAAACTGCTGCACGTCAGCCACCCGGGCATCGTTCGCTCAAAAGCGCTGGCCCGCAGTTACTTTTGGTGGCCACAGCTGGACGAGGACATTGAGCACATGGTCGGCACTTGTGAGGCGTGCCAGGGGTCCCGACCAGAGGCGGCCCGGCTCCCGCATAGGGAATGGGACACAGCAAGGGGGCCATGGTCCAGAGTGCACGTAGATTTCGCTGGCCCTTTCCGAGGAACCATGTTTCTCCTGGTGGTGGATGCATTCTCAAAGTGGCTGGAGGTCATTCCGGTAAAGAGCACATCCTCCACCACTACAATTAACCAACTACGGAGAGTCTTTTCAACGTTCGGTTTACCCGACACTTTAGTCAGCGATAACGCGAGTTGTTTCACCTCCTCAGAGTTCGGGGCATTCATGGAGGCGAATGCCATTCGGCATGTCACGTCCGCGCCGTTTCACCCGGCCACGAATGGCCAAGTGGAACGGTTGGTGCGTACAACGAAGGAGGCGCTTCGGCGCATGGGCCCCGGGGACCTGAACCACCAAGTATGTCAGTTCTTACTAGCGTATAGGGTGACCCCCTTAGCGTCAGGTTACTCGCCGGCAGAGCTATTGATGCGGCGGAAACTGACTACACTCCTGTCCAGGCTGGACCCCACAAGAATTGAGGATAAGGGAAAAAACGTGGGGCTGGCAGTCTCGAAAGGGTTCGCCGCCGGCGACCCTGTTCATTGCAGGAACTATGCCAGCGCGGGGCCAGCCTGGGTGCCGGGGACGGTTGTAGAACAGACGGGGCCAGTGTCGTACCGGGTCGAAACCCACACCGGTCTCCTCTGGAGGAGGCACGCAGACCAACTGAGACACCGAGTAAGTGGACCAGTCAGTGAGGATCCCCAACAAGATTCAGCGTTAGGGTTCTCCCCCACCCGCGTAACCCAAGGGGGAGACAGCAGCGGACAACAGTCCCAAGCAAGGGGGGAAGGAAGAAGCAGCGGCCCCGACTCATATCCTTTTGATAAACCAGTTCCGTCAGAGGCCGGGGAAGGGGGAGAGGAGTTCGCGACCGCTGCCCCCGACTGGAATTTTGGGTTTGATTTAGCAAACCGGGGGGGTTTTCAGGAGTGTTCCCCCACCCTTCCAGGCGAGAAGAGGGGTTTTTCGTTAGTCCCCAGTGCCCCCGGTTCCTCCCTAAGTAAGAGCACACCTCCCAACAACGCCGCGGAGCCGCGGCAGGTCACTAACGAGTCTCCCTCTCAAATTACAGGACAGGAAACCAGGGGACAAAGAGAAGGTAGCAAACCCGGGGAGAGGCAGCCCGCATCGAGACCCCAGCGTGTTCGAAACAAGCCATCTTGGCTGAAAGATTTTGTCTCCTAGGGGGGGGAGTGTCTAGAAGCATGGGCTCGAGACGTTGTCTCGTCCTAGGGGGGAGGGATGTTGTGTTCTAAGGGTTTTACCTTCCACATGGATTACAATGTATCTGAACCAATGTAACCTTGCCTATAGCAACAATGTAACCTTCAGCTGTATCATATGAACCCTGCATGAGGACGCGAGCTAATGTCCACCAGCTGGCAGCAGCGAGCGTCCAAGCTCTCTTGGTCCGATCTCATCAAAGGCAGCAGCGCGGGAAGCTTTCCCGCCACTACCTACACCTGGACAAGAAGGGCGTGACTCGCAATGACGTCACGCAGGCAGTAGCCAATGGGCTACTGTGGCACCACGTTCAAATGTATTACCACTGTATATAAAGAGCTACCGATCCGCCATTACCTCATGTTCCCTCTGTCCACGATGCAATAAACCTGAGTTAACCCAGCCCGAGGCTGTGTCCTGTGTCTTGGTTTGCATACACCAAACATATACAAAGTTACATAATTCAATTAAACAAGCATACACAATAGAAATTCAATTACAAGCAGCATCACAAGATATCAGCAATACAATACAATTTAAAACATTTCAAAAAAACAAAAGGGAGACCTCATCCTGAAGTCCCAAACAAAGTCTAGTAAACAGAGCTGGGAGGGGTGCAGCATGGGGGCTCCCTTTATCCTTCCCCCGCCAGGTGGAGGGGGCGGAGGTGCGGCATCATGGCGTCAGCGGCGGGGGCATTTCAGAGCTCCCCGTGGCCACGGGGCTCCCTTTATCCTCCCCCCAACAGGTGGAGGGGCAGGAGGAGTGTGGCAATGCAGCGTCAGCGTCAGCGGTGTTTCAGAGCTCCCCATGGCCACAGGGGCTCCCTTTATCCTCCCCCCCAACAGTTGGAGGGGCAGGAGGAGTGCAGCAACGCAGCGTCAGCGGCGGCGGTGTTTCAGAGCTCCCCGTAGCCACGGGGGCTCCCTTTATCCTCCCCCCACCAGCTGGAGGGGGAGGGGGTGCAGCAACGTGGCATCAGTGGCGACAGCGTTTTGGAGCTCACACAAAAGAACCATGCTTTGAGACAGTAGAGAACAAAGAAGATACTCAAACAAATATAGCACCAATGACTGCAAAGAGTACCAAAAATGAGAAAAGGATAATCATTATAGATAATCATAAATAGAGCACAGCTGCTGCTCCACTGCTATAAAATATTCTTCAGAATTTAAGCAAACAGCTCCTGGAAGACTGGAAACTAGCACTAAAACCAATTGACAGCAAATTTATTTATTTATTAAACTTATTTAAACTAACCAAACTATCTGAGTCAATAACTTATGTGGAAATGATAACAAATGAAATGATGCAAATCAGCTTAAAGCAGGAAAAGGAAATAAATTATTACAAACAACAAAATATCTTCAAAATAAGAGAAAGGAAACAAAGAACAGGAGAAGAAGACCAAATGTAAGATTCCATAGAAAAAAGATAGATCCATTATATGTGTTCCGGTCATTAGGGATAAATAAACACTGCATACACTTGCAAATTACTGAATAAAACATCAAAAAACCACACAAAAACGTTAGGACGAAGTTCAAGAAATAAATCCTACAGAAGGATTTAACTAATTTGTTTTTACATCAACCAAACAAAAAGCAGGTCTGATGTGCTTCCAAAAATAGACAAGTGTACATATCAAGGAGAGAAAATAATCACTTATGAGAAAACAGAACCAGTCTTGCAGCATCCTGTGGTTTAGATGTACCTAAAGTCACAGAGATATTGAGTATAAATCTCAAAAATGTGACCAGTGCCAATTTCATTCCTATGTCAAGCCTGAATCCAGACCGGCATGGGAGTAGACTGTAGATAAATATTTGCCCCTGAAAAAAATGTAATTTTATGAAAGAAAAATTGGTTGTTTGTCTGCTGCACTGATTTCTTATGGTGTTCTTGTGTGTGTGTGTTTTTTTAATGTGTTTTTAGATCTGGTTTTAGCTTCCAGTAATACTGTATCTCTTTAATTATTTTTATACTGTAATAATTTATTGGTTTTTAGCTCTTAACACTGTTTTTACTTCTGCAAATCTTTTTGGATCCTTTTTAGGAGAAAGGTGTGCAATAAATATTTTAAACAAAAACAAACAATTTTTTGTTCTTCTGCTCTATGTCTCTCAGTGATTCACGTCATCTGTAGCATTTACATTTACATTTGCTCTTTGTTCTTTATGAAATAATAACGATTTCTGCCTCATGTTCCAGCTATCACTTTGGCTCTTCTATGTAATATGAGAATTGAATCTGACCCAGATTAAGAAAAACAGTTATTGCAACACCATCTCCAAAATCATATGCTGGCTAAAACCTTTGATATTACCTTCAAAGCAGGGGCGATTCAAATTTTGCAGTGTTTCTGAAACTATCACTCCAGCAGCTTCATTCAGCTCAGTTTCCACAACTTTCCCAATTTTTGCCTCCCATGAAGCTATGTTTTCCAGCATGCCCTCCACTGCATACCGGTGGAAGGAAACAAAGTCTCCTTCCCCACAGCACTTGCATCGGTGAGCCTGCCACTCTAGGTAACCAGCACATTTGACATGCAATGCTCTTTTCTGACTCTTGAGCCAGAGCTCATAGGCTGCTTCTTGCAACAATGGTGTGCAGAAACTCATGACTTTGCTGCGCATCACTATCTCCTCTTGCTTGATCCTCTTGGAAACAGTAATTGAAGGATCTGAAAGACAAGGTAGGGTTTAGGCTCAGTGTTTGTTCTAACAAAGCAGAGGTGACCCAACTACTGCCCTTGGGCAGGATCCGGCCCCTGACACCAATTCATCCAACCCGTGCTGCCCTTATCACTCCCGGAAGCGGAAGCAAAATGCGTCCATACAGATGTGTTTTGCTTCCACTTCTGGGAACGATGTGGGTGGTGTGGGCTGGATGAATTGGCATCAGGGACCGGATCTGGCCCACAGGCCATAGTTTGGGTACCCCTGGTTTAAGCAGAGAAAATGGCAGCTTAAAATCTATGTCATCCTGTTGCAAAACAGATTACAAGGTGCATTTTACTTCTGTTTCCGGTAGGAGGACTCATGTGACCAGCCCACTGAACCACATGACCGGCCCGCTGAACCACATGACTGGCCCATGGCCCAAAAAGTTTGGGCACTATGCCTCCAACACCCATGTACTCCTACTGGCTCACTTACAAGGCAGAACAGCTAAAGCACTATGGCTGGTTAGGTTCTACACCACAAGTTGGCAACTATTTCTGATGTGTCTCACAAAGCGGGAGGGGGGAATTCCTCCAACTTTCTCCTGCACCCCATTCAATCAACTGCATGGTGGGAGTGAGGAATACTGTTCCAGCACTGCAATTGACCATGTCAGAACAGCAGTCTATGTGGTGATTGTCACAGGATGGTTGAAAGCTTCCCTCTCCCTGTGATCTCTGTTGGGACTGCTTAGGAATGAAGAGCCATTTACCTCTTTTTCCACAATCCTAGATTTCAGCAAATAGGCATAACTTGAATCTCTCCAGCCCTGCACATTGGGGTGCTGATGTGGATGTGTTCCAGCAACTCAGCCAATATCATCTCAGTCCTCAGACTGAAGAGACTGTCCACTCTTGTTTTGAAGAGATGTCAAGATGTTAATTTGTCTCCATTAGGCCAGGCTACACCTGAATCCACGATGCCCAGGTGCCATTATGAATGAGTACAGGCCTCTGGAAGGTGGAACGAGTCCTATGATAGTGTGATAATTGAGGTGTATTATCCTTACAGTCATGTGGGTTGGGTGAGATTATATGAGGCTGAACATCTCTCGGAACACCTAAACTATAAGTGTTTTTTCATGGCCCTAGCAATGGCCATACTAGAGACTTAGCAGAAGATAAGGGCCATCAATATAGTTCTGTACCTATGGCATACATTTAAGGTACATTCATCAATAGTTAAATATGAAATGAAAGGGCAGCCCATAACAATTTTACTACATAAGCCCTATTTATCCTTCAAAAATTCAAACTGGAATGTTAGAATATCTTTTCCCTACCTACCTGACTTTTCTCCCATTGATTTCACAACTGGGGAACGGATGCAGAGTTCTTCAGAAGATACATCCTGTTTTCGGGTGGTAATTTGTGTTTTTCTTTCACTGAAACACTGGAAGATATGAGAATCTACAAGAGCTCCCAGTGTTTGATTCATTTTCAGCTTGGTCCATTCAGGGAGGATGTGAAACAAGAGCTCTGTGGTGAAGGTTGCACCAATAACAGATGCACACTTTACCACCATCTGCTCTGAAGGATTCATGTTGTCTATTTCTGCCAGGGCAATTCCTAAGCAGAAAAAAAAATTAAGTCACACTGTCAGAAGATAAATGCAGAGCTGAAAATAACTTATTACAAGTAACAAAGTTGTCTGCAACTAGTTGCCTTGGAGTGGTGGTAATATGCAACAACTTATAATTTGTTTTTTCATTGTTATTATTTGTACATTTTTAGATTGGTTTTCTATCCATTGACTTTTACTTCTTATTGGTTGTTTTAATATTGTAAGCTGCCTTGGTTCCTCTTGAGAAATGAGGGATAAATAAAAGAAAGAAAGTTACTTTTTAGATACAATGAATAAAATTTATGTTACTTTGGTATAAGGAATAGAGCATAGTTACTTATATGAACACTTTAAAGCTTTAAATTCACTTTTAATCCACTTTTAAAAATAGGATTTTTTCAGGTGCTGTACTATTTTCTAGTCACAATCATTAGGCAAAGGAAGAATTCTTTGCGGGCTGATGTGTACCCTGACATCTGTGCAGCCCAGAATAAGCTGTAGGGTCCCAGAGCATGCCGTGCTCAAGTGTTTAAGACACTGAATTTGATGAGTACAGCACGAGTGAGTGAGCTCCCAACTCTGTTCCAGCTGCCTAAACCTAGAGTCAGGTACGACTGGCTTTCGAGCAAAGGTTGCCTTTACCCTTACCCAGAGGAAGTGCTTCTGACTCTTCTGTAGCTAGAAAGCCCATAATGGTTACCAAAGCAAGAAATTACTTGATAGAAAATAATTCTGGGGCAAGAGGGAATCAGTGCATAGTAGAAGTGGTGAATGAAGTAGGCAGGGTGACTGGATAGAAGGATGGAGCTATGGACACTGATGGCCAATAAAACAGTTTTGACTTAAACATGAGGTGTTGCTACACCCTTACATTCTCCGCACCGGTTATGTCAGTGCTGTCACACATGTAAAAACAGCTTGAAATTCAAAACAGTGTTGGATGTTTCCTATACCAAGTGTGTGGGCCTTCCAACTACCGCTCTTATGTAATTCCTGGCTTCAGGAGGCAAACTGTTGCAGAAATTTGTCCATTGTCTCTCTCACCTTTTAATGTTGGAGGCAGCATTATATTATGAAGCTTCACATTCTGTCTGATTGTGCAGATGTATGAGTCACTCTCATCACTAAGAGTCTGGGAAGCTTGAGTCTTCAGAACAGCAGTGGCTTTGATGAAGATCATAAACAAATAATAACTGGATTTAATATCATTCATTCATTTAACTGCTGTTCTACCTAATTATTCTGTGATTTCAAAAAAGAGTACACAAATGTTTTGTGTTGCTTTTATGTTCTCTCTTTAGTGTATCCTTTTGGTGCCCTTTCACCCTCTATTCCAGTTGGGCATACCATGGGTGGCAACCTTGTTGGCTAATCCCTCTAACACCAGATCAGGCCAAAGGAACTGAAAAATGAACCCACCAGAAAGATCTTTGTCAAGACCAACTGTCAAAACCAACTGTAACAATGATCTCAATCAATATTGGGGGGCTTTCGAGTAATAAGAGTGTCCTCCTTGCAGACATGTGAAGGAAATACAAATGTGACATACTTCTGCTCCAGGGAACACATCAGGAGACAGCAAAATACAGACCCAAAGTGGCTGGAATGGAGCTAATGATTGAGAGACCTCATGACCAGTATGGGAGTGCAATTTTTGTTAGATCTGGCCTCACTATAATATCAGCTGAATTGATGGAAACAAACAACATTGAAATTCTCACCATCCAAACCCAACAATTCTCCATTACCACTGTCTATAAGTCACCAGAAGCAAATTTTAGTTTTAATGAACCAGACAATTTTACTTATGACCACATAACTTTGTTATTGGAGATTTTAATTTTCACAGTGAGGCTTGGGGATATAACCAGACCAATGAGGATGGTGCAAAACCTGTATCTTGGGCAGACACCAATGACCTCCAACTTGTTCATGATGCAAAACTGCCCGCTTCCGTTAACAGTGGTAGATGGAGGAGGGGTATAATCGGGACAACATCTTTGTTAGCAATAAAATAGCAGCACAGTGCATGAGAGTTGTTGATGATCCGATTCCACACACTTAACACAAGCCCATCGTGTGCATAGTAAATGCTGCAGTGAATCCCCAGGAAGTGCCTTTTTGCAGATGGTTTAACTTTAACAAGGCTAAATGGATGAATTTTCAAGAACAGCTGGACAAAAATGCAGAGAAGATCCCCCTGCATCAAGATAAGTATCATGAATTTGTCCATCTTGTGAAATAATATCAAGAAAACATATTCCAAGAGGATGCCGCACCCAGTACGTGCAGGGTCTGACTGAGGACATCAAACCTCTGCTTGATAGGTACCAGGCACTCTACAACCAGGATCCCTATCAGGAAGATACTGTTGAAGCTGGGGAAGAGCAAGATTGCCTATTACACACCTAACACGTTAGTCATTAGCTCTCTGTTGACCGAGCAGTTTGTCAGATCAGCTATTGATGAATTAAACTCTATCTAATATTCCGCTCCCCCAATTTCTGTCCCCTCAGGAACCCCTGGCAACGAGGTGATCACCCATTACCGGGGTTCTGTCAGGGACAGTATGCCAATTGTGTGCGCGGATCCCACACTCCCCCTTTATTTGTTTAATTGGACCCGACAGATGGCTCGACGTAGGAGCGGCATCAGCTGATGTGGAGTGAGGACATTCCGGGGTTCTCTCCAAGTGGGACACCTTGACATCAGCAAGGGAATACATTGCATGAAACAACACACAGCTGTTCCCAGTATTATCACCCCCACAATCACCTTGAGTGTCGTTTTTAGCCAACCCCACAGGAACCAAAACCATAACGAATTTCACCACACCCACGTAGCATCTTCATTGATGTTTTTAACCAAGGTATGGAGATCTGTGAGTTGACTCTGTACCTTGCGCAAGTTGTCTGTGAGGTTGAAACAACACATGCCATGGACAGACTCGCAACCCAAATGATGTAACAGTAAGAGGTAATCGATAGCTGCTCGATTATCCAGTATGGCATGGCGAAGCTCCGTCTGCTCTTGATTAAGCAGCGCTATTGCCGAGGATGTGTGGTTAATGGTTTTTGCCAAAGCGCAAGCCAATTGACCAATTCTCCGAGCGTTGTCTACGGCTAAGCCTGGCATGCCAAACAAGCTGACTGCTAATGAAACATACTCAGCTTTACTCAGAATTCTGATGTTGCTATCACATGAACTATCTAACTGGGTGGCACGAGCGTGCCGCATGTGTGAGGGTACATTTATGCTTGGGGCAACCATGTCTCTAGTGGGAAGCAACAATGTCAAACAACTGATACAGCAAAGGGAATCAGATACATTTGCAGGAATGTAGTTCCAAGTATACTGGTTACATGTAAAAAACCATCCTGAAGGCAAAGTAACATGAGCATACATTGAGTTAATAGTCTCTGGGTTATTACAAGTCCAATTGCCATGGCTGGGGTCGGGGCAACGGCGCTGTGGCCCTTCGACCGCAGAACAACCAGTCATGCGAGCACAAGTAGAGTTCGGGCTGACCGCCACTCAGGGTGTGTACAGAGTGGCCGCATCAGCTGGCAGGACTTTCGTGACTTGGGTTCCCCAATGCGCGTACGTTGAAAAGGCAGTCTTGTAAAACGGACCAAATATCCGCTTCACCAACCAGTCACCGTTCCTGGCACGCGCATCTGGGGAGTGACACACCGGGATGAGACAAGTGCTCAGAATAGAGGCAGAAGCGGTGGTCTGCCTCAGACAAAAATCGGACTGATTGACGAGGTTCGCCAATCTTTCCCAAACGTTGTACTGCAGCCAGGCAGAGAGATCTCCGCCTGGCATCAGGTTGTTGGCTTCCAGTGAAGCTGCTTGAACTCCTCCCCCCACAAGCAGGGAAAGGATCAAGATGATGGTGATCATCATGGAATTAGCAGTAATCAGGGAAAAGGCTGCAACCAAGATGTTCTCCGGCGTTGGCTCCTTGTCCTCCCGCCGAAGGGCGTCCGCCGCCTCCTGGCACAGGGACTTGGCCATCCCCCAGGTGATCTTCGGCGCTGTCATCTGCTCTCATCGCCTCCTCCACTTGGCTCTCCCTGTCAGGGTTAATTCCTCCATCTCCGGTATTGGGTCCGGGACTGCCTGGGTCCATGCCATTGGACTCTAAGTGAGGCTTGACACACCAGGCTGGAATCCAGATAACGCCTGTAGGAGACATAATTGCAGCATACCCTCTTCCCCATGTTATGAGTGGCGCCGGGCCCTTCCAAGAAGGATCCGGTGGCACTCGGTAATGCACCATCGGCTGCGGTGGAGCCTCCATGCGACGGAAGTGCTTCTCCTGTGGAGTGTGATCCGAAAAAACATTAAGGTGGTTGTACGTAAACAATACCTTGTTCAGACAATGTTGTGCGTGACCCTGATTTTTGGGGAGGGCTGGTGGTTCCCCCCTTTCTGTTTGTTTGTCAATGTAGGACTTAAGCATCCAATTGACCCGTTCCACAATCGCTTGCCCTTGCGGATTGTATGGAACGCCAAAGGTGTGCTTAATGTCCCAGGTGGCAATGAAGGTGGCCAGCTGCCTGGAGCTATAAGCTGGAGCATTGTCGGATTTCACATGCCATGGTTTGCCCATGGCCGCGAAGCAGGAAAGGAGATGCTGCTCCACATGGGAAGCTGTTTCTCCCTTCTGTGCTGTAACCCAAACGAACTGTGAAAAAGTGTCAATGCAAACGTGCATGTACTGCCATCTGCCAAACTGCGGAACATGTGTGACGTCCATCTGCCACACCTGGTTGGCCTCTGTCCTTCGTGGGTTGACCCCCCACGAGGGCCCCCCTACCACCCCTGCACAATGCAGATAGGAACGGACTATGCCCGGGGCTTGAGAAAGTGGCAGGTTGAACTGCTGTGTGAGTGCTTTGGCATTCTGATGAAAGAATGCATGACTCTGAATCGGAGTCGTGAAGACTCCCAAGACTGACCGTTGCTGAATTTCCTTTGCGGCCGCATTCGCTCTGCTATTGCCCGTGGAAATCAGCCCAGGAAAGTCCTGGTGACTTCTGATGTGGGTGATATAGAGTGCTTCAGTGCGGTTCCGCAAATGAAATTGAGTTGTGAGGAAAAGACTTAACAAATTCTTGTCTATCGCGGGAGTGATGTACGCTCCCGGTAGACTGTGAAGCAAATTCCTAACATACTGGCTGTCAGTTATTATGTTCAAGCGTTCTTTGGCAAAGGTGCGCAAGGTGAGGTTCACTGCTGCCAATTCCGCCTGCTGCACAGATTTCTTTGGAAGAGATAGAAGCGTGCACCAAGCCTGGTCCTCTTGCCAAGTAAGAACACCATATGTGCGACCCCCATCAGTGAAAACTGTCCTAGCCCCCTGAAGTGGAACCAGGGACATTAATTCACACAAACTGACTGTCTGCGTTTGAAGCAAGACGAGTCTGGGGTCTTTTGGCAAATGGTATGCCAAACATTCAGTGAATCCTTCCAATGCAATCAGAAGCAAGTCACCGAGCTGCATCAGTTTTAGAAGGTCCGTATCTAGTCTAGCCCAACTGATATTCCCCAGAATTTGTTGCAATTCTACAAGGGTGACTGAATCTTTTCAGTTGATCTGTGGCAAAACTGGTGCTGCGAAAGAATGGAGAAGCCGATGGCCCAAGTATGAAAATGGCTCGGTTCTCTGAACTTTCTCCGGGGCAATGAGTAACCCTTTTTTCCCTAGAGTGGCCTGGAGGTTTTTAAACATTTCGCTGCTGAGTTGCGGTGCTGCGACCAAGATGTCATCCATGAAATGACACACTAAGACTGTGGGGTGAAGGTTTCGGAACTTTTCAAGTGTGTTGTGAACGTAAATTTGGCACAGGGTGGGCGAGTTCAGCATCCCCTGTGGCAAATATTTCCACGCGTAACATTGCGTGGGCTCTCTGTGGTTCATGACTGGCAGTGTAAAAGCGAACCTTTCCCGATCCCTGGCATCTAAGTGAATTGTATAAAAACAGTCTTTTAAGTCTACGACCAAGATCTCCCAACCCTCGGGGATCATGTTTGGATTCGGGATGCCACATTGAAGCGGACCCATTGGCTGGATACATTTATTGATTTCTCTTAGATCATGAAGGAGTCGCCACTTCCCCGACTTTTTCTTGATAATGTATATGGGGAAGTTCCAAGGACTGGTGGACCATTCTATGTGTCCTGCGTCTAGCTGTTCTTTCACCAGCTGTTTCAGGGTGACTAATTTCTCCCCTACTACCGGCCATTGTTCTACCCAGACTGGCGTGTTGGTCAGCCATTTAAGCGGTAGAGCCATTACCCGAAGGTAAGAGTGGGACGGTACTGCTGCAGAATGTCTCACCCCCAAAGGTTGATGTGCACGTTCAAAATGTGCGGCCGGATGACCGCTGTGCTGTCAGCTTCGGGGATCGTGACCTCTACCCAATCCTGGCTTTTAAACGTTTCTTGAACACCGCCTACCCCCCACACATCAGAGACCGGCTCGAGAGCCCACTCACGCGGCCACTGACTCTGGCTGACCACGCTGACATCAGCTCCGGTGTCTAATAACCCGTCAAAAGGTTTTTTATTTAAAAATGCCTTTATGACGGCCGCCACTTCCACTCTATGTTGGTTTCCACTGCCGCTAAGACCTGGTATCCTTGCACTGCCCCTTCTGCGCTCGAGCGGTCTTACGACCCGGACTCTGAGCTGTCCCTGAGCCTTTCCTGGCTACCTGCTGGCGAGTGACAAGGAACCATGATCAGTTGTGCTAACGTGTCTCCCTTGTGAATGATTTGGGGTAGGTGTGTCCAAGAGTTGAACCTGGAGAACACCCGAAAAATTGGAGCCGATGACTCCCAGAATTACAAGAATTCCTCGTGTTCCTGCAATACTACGGGGCAAAACTAAACCTACATAGCCTTTAGGAAGGGGTCCCATGTACTGGGAATCGACCAGATAGCCTGTGCCTGGCAAGTCACATGTGACTTCTGACTGGCAAGTCAAATCTAGTCCCGTACTGCCTTTAGGGCTGGCCTGAGCCTCCGGAATGCAGGGAATGTGACTGGAATTTAATCCAGCTCTGGCTCTCCCAGAGCGATTGAGGTCTCTGTTTGAACCGGGGCCAGAGACAAGCCCGCGTTCCAGTTTCCCGAATTCGGGCAGTTCCTGGCCCAGTGGAAGCCTTTATTGCACCTTGGACATGGGGTGGTCAGAGCCTTGGGACGGCCGGTGTTTTGGCTGTTGCCCTTGGTGGATCGGCATTCCCTAGCGAAATGACCGATCTTGGCACAATTGTGACATGCTCCCTTGGTCCTGTTCTTGGGTTTCCTACCGCCTTGTACTGCCGCTGCCAACAGACCCATTTTGTAGGAATCTGTACCAATGTCGGCACAAGCCCTAATCATGTCAGTGAGAGTCAGATCGGGACGATTGCCCAGTGACTGCAGGATCTTACGGCAGTCAAGGTTGGCATTGTCTTTCGCCAGCTTCATCATGAGCTCCTGTTGGGCTTGCTCATTGTCAATCTGTCTACTGACTGCTTCCTCCAGTCTATTGATAAAGTCCATGTAGGACTCCCGGGCACCCTGTTTGACTGCTGTGTAATTTTTGGCTGCTTTGACAGCTGCCGGGACCTTGAGATAAGCCCTGAAGGCTGTCTCAGCCACCAAGTGAAGGGTGGCGATTGGCAAGGCAGTCTGCGCATCAACGGATTCGAACGGACCTGAACCGTATAGCTAGTCAGGGATTACTGCTCCGCCCATCCTGCAGCCCTTGCCTGTGCTTCAAGATGATACTCGCTGTCCCATAGCAAATACTGGCTGGGGTTGAGCATCATTCACATGATGGCTTTCCAGTCGTATGGAATGAGCATCATGGTTTCAAACACTTGCTGAACCATGCCCCTGGTGAAGCGACTCTGAAGTCCTGTCTGTGTGATTGCCTTCCGTATAACTATAAACAGCTTGTACGGAACTGGCGAATGGACTGTTTGCTGCTGATCCGTGAGGGCATCTACCTCTATGCGAACTGGGCATATCTGCCTAAGCTCAGCTAATTCTTCTGCTGGCAACTCCCCCTTACTGATTTCTTCCTCAACCATGCGCTGGATGGAACTCTTGGTAGTCTGGGAACTTTTAACTGTCAGAGAAGCGCCAGCGCTTCTCATTCCATGCATTCCTTCAGTGATGTCTGCAGCTGTCACTGAGGGAAAGCTCCCTACACTACCCTGCTTGAGCTGAAATGATGGGTAGAGAGCCGTTGGGGCTGATGGCTCTGACTGCGCTGGGGGTTCTTGGGTCTCTATCCGGACTGGGTCTTCCTCTGCTAAGAGCTTCCTACACTTGCTCCACATGCTGATTATGCTATCTGGAGCTCTCAGGACTTGCTGAATGCAGGCTCCTATCCTATCCCAAAGTTGGAGGTTAAGCATGCCTGTTTCTGGACAATTTCCCCCCAAGTACACCAAAAGATCCGCTAACTGGGTGCTGTGAATGCGTGTATGGTATACCCTGGCCAGGGCCTTGAGTTCCATTAAGTGAACTCTCTGGTTAGCGGTTGGACATTGCCACTGAGGACAAGTCCCATATTACCTGCCGGTCCTTTGAAGTTTTCCTCCTCGGGACGAAGCGATGTGTCTGAGTTTAGGTAACAGGTCTGGCATGACGAACCTCTGGGAAGGAACTCGGAACGTGGGCTGCTGCCACAGGCCCTCGGCGGCCTCTGTGCTGAAGTCAGGGTTTCACAGCCAACCCTAAGCGGAACGCGTTTCCGCTGAGCAAGCTGCCTCAGAGCTTTGGAGCGTGCTCTGCCTCTCTGGAATGCCTCACAGCGTAGCTGTCACTCAGATCGGATGGCTTTCCAACCAGAGCTGCCGCGTGTCCTCCGGGACGATTCGGACATGGTTCTGGCGTAGAACCGGACCGCGAAGATTGCTTACTCACGAGTAGAATCACGTCGGGATGACCTCATGTTGGATCTGGGCCGCGAAGCGGGTTGCGCAAGCTGGATCGGAACCGCGAAGCGGCTGTTGGGTCCCGGAGGAGACTGGTCAAGCAATGAGATACGAGGCAAGATGGAGCGAAGACTAGTGATTTAATGAAGACCAATCATCAGTATTTATCATGTTTTAGGCTGCATGTAAAAGCATTGCGATACTGCAGGTTTCACATATAATGTTTACACAAGTTAATTGGGGAAGTCTACAGGGGAAGTTAATTAACTAACTTAATCAACGGCAGGGGAAATACATTGTTCCGTGTTATCCGGGGTAAACATGTGGCTGGTATTGGTTCTGGGGTTTAAGGTAATCCGCAGGCGCGAGATTGCCTATTACGCACCTAACACGTTAGTCATTAGCTCTCTGTTGACTGAGCAGTTTGTCAGATGAGCTATTGATGAATTAAACTCTATCTAATATTCTGCTCCCCCAATTTCTGTCCCCTCAGGAACCCCTGACAACGAGGTGATCACCCATTACCGGGGTTCTGTCAGGGACAGTATGCCAATTGTGTGCGCAGATCCCACACCAGATAATCCAAAAAGCTACCAACCAGTGTCACTCCTTTGCCATCTTTATAATTTAATTTAATTTTCCCCTTTGTATGCTGCCCAATCAGGAAACCTGACTCAGGGCGGCTCACAATCATTATATATAACATTGTGTATATAACAATACAAATACACAATATAATCAATACACAATACTCAATACACAAAAATTATACAGTATTCAATCCAACAATATACAGTATTCAATCCAAACAATATACCACATTGAAATACTATTCAATGGCCTCTCTACCCCAGATATGTCTGGGGGGTAGAATCCTACTGCCATGTTGTGTATGGAATTCCGTACCTTTAAGAATGTAACTGTGAATGATTACAATGTAACTCAATGTAGAGCAGCTGAGATGATACGCGGGTCAGCTGCATCTAGAGGATTGAGAGGCATCTGCAAGCGCCCGGATCACACGGTATAAAACAACCAACCATAGGCTTCCGCAGGAAAGATTCCTGCCACAGGTAACTCCTTGTAAGGTATACTGTACGTCTCAATGACGTCATGGATACCACAGGCAATGGTCAACCATGCAGCTAAATTCGAATGTACTGTGACATATATAAGGAGCTGCGTCTCCGCCATTAACTCATGTTCAGATTGCATACCCTGAAATAAAGATGTGTTTGGCCCCGTGAATGCTGCCTACTGCATATCAATCTGTGTACATCAAACTGGCGATGAGGATGGGATAATGGCATCCCACTGCATCAGGCTACCTCCATTCGATGTGAAGGACCCAGAACAATGGGAGCTGTACGAGTGCCAGTTCAGGCACGCGATGACTGCCGAGCGCATCAAAGAAGAGGAACAAATGCACTCGTGCCTGCTCACCTAGATTGGCATCCCCACGTTGCGGCTACTAATTCACATGATGGTGTCCCGGAAGGTTGAGAGGGTTCCGCTCGAACAGATCCTGGCGGCCCTGCGAGGACATTTTCAGCCTACAGTGTCCATCTTCCCAGCAAGAGTTGCATTCCACAGGTGGGACCAGCAGCTGGGTGAGTCCGTGGCAGATTATGTGGCAGCTCTCAGATCGGCCGCTGCCCCGTGCTGGTGGGAGAACTTGGAGATATCCCTGAGGGACCAACTGTTATGCAGTCTGCAGGACGAAGAGGTCCAGCAGAGGTTGATGACCCGAGATCAACTCTCTTTCTAGACCGTCCTGCGGGAGGCTCAGGCAGCTGAGGTGGCAAGGTCCGGAGTCAGAGCTTTCAAAGTAAGGCCTGCCGCACTCAAGGGGTCCCGGTCTGCCGTACAGGCCGCCTGGCACTCGTCCTGACCTCCAACCGACCCCCTCTCATCTTCGGAAGCCTCAGCACCAGTGGGGTCTGCCTCCAGCGACGACGATGACGCATCCAGAAGTTCCGGAGGAAGGCTCTGAAAAGCACACTGGGAACAAGGGAGACCGCCGATGCGACGGCTGCGGAGCGTCCCACGACCGAAAAAGGTGCCCCTTCAGGAAAGCTGAGTGCCACAGCTGTGGACGCCGAGGCCACATCGCCAAGGTATGCAGGCAAAGGCAGAGAGGAGACCAGGAGGCTGTGGAGCATCCTCGGCAGAAGGCGGATGCCATCGGGAAAATCTCCGTGGACAAGACCACCGTGAACCGTGTGGCTGTTGCACACTGAACTTTTTTTGTTGAGGTACTGTTACAGGGGGTCCCGGTTAGGATGGAGGTGGACTCGGGTTCATCCTACTCCATCATATCCCAAAAGTAATTCTTGCGCATTCCCCCCCACGCACGGCCAAAGGTTAAAGCCCTAAAGACTAACTTGCGGGACATGCAGGGCTATGGCATCCCGGTTTTGAGGTGGGGGAGTTTAAGGTCAAATTCAAGAGGTTCACGGAGAAACTACCCCTAGTGGTTCTCAAACAGGGGTCCAGTTGCCTCCTGGGAACTCAGTGGTTTACCCCTCTGGGTATTGAACTGTCCAGCATTAATGCCATAGAGGCTGACCCCATGTGAGACATGTGTGATGCACACCCAGCAGTTTTTGAGAAGGGGCTCAGAAAGTATAGGGGCCCCCCAGTCTCTTTTGACCTGGATCCAGCAATCCGACCCATCCGGCTCAAGCCACGACGAGTGACATTCGCCCTCAAGGACAAGATTGAGGTGGAACTGGACAAACTGATGGGCCAGGGGATATTAGTTCCAGTGGATTCTGTGGAGTCGGAAACTCCAATTGTGACTGCAATGAAAGCTAACGGGGAGGTTAGAATTTGTGCGGACTATAAATGTACCATTAACAAGGCTATTCGCCCTAATGCATGCCCAGTGCCGGTAGTTAGCCACTTTACATGGGGGTAAATGTTTTGCTAAGCTAGATCTGGTGCAGACCTATCAGCAGCTTATATTTTCACCTGCTGCCGCAGCGGCACAAACAATTGTAACGCACAAAGGTGCCTTTAAAGCAACACGCCTACAGTTCGGCGTGAATTCAGCCCCCGGGATTTTTCAATCTTTAGTGGAACGCCTCCTCAAAGGTCTCCCTGGGGTTCTCCCATATTTTGACGATGTTTTGATTACTGTGGGGGGAGAGTTGGAATTTGCCAAAAGATTGAATAAGGTCCTTACAGTATTCGAGAAAGCTGGACTAAGATTGAGATGGGATAAATGTGTGTTCCTGGCGAGGGAGGTAGAATTCTTAGGGTTTAGAATAACCCCCGATGGTGTTAAGCCCTCCAAATCAAAGGTTGCGGCTGTTTGAAATGCCCCTCACCCCACCGCAAAACCAGAGTTGCAGTCCTTCTTAGGGCTCCTGAATTTCAATCATTCCTTCTTGCCAAGGAAAGCTTTCATAGTGGAGCCTCTGCATCGTCTTTTAAAGAAAGACGCGGTTTGGCAGTGGGAGGACAGCCAGGAAAAAGCTTTCAAGAAGTTGAAACAGCTCCTCTCCTCAGAGGCAATCTTAACCAATTTCGACCCCAGGAAGCCCATGGTGCTAGTTTGTGATGCTTCACCAGTGGGGGTGGGGGCAGTGCTGTGCCACGTGTTAGAAAATGGGCAGGAAGCCCCAGTTGCCTTTTACTCCAGGTCACTTTCTAAGGCAGAGCGCAATTACGCACAAACAGATAGGGAAGCCCTTGCGATAGTCGCTGGAACCAATAAATTCCACGATTTTCTCTATGGTCGGGAGTTCACCACTGTAACCGACCATAAGCCTCTGCTGGGGATCTTCACCATGAGCAAGCCCACACCCCAGATTCTGTCCCCAAGAATGCTTCGGTGGGCCATATTTCTAAATGCTTACCAGTACACACTGGTTCACCACCCAGGCAAAGAGATCAGCCACACTGATGCGCTTTCCCGGTCCCCCCCTCCCAGAGCTAGGGGAACCCGAATGCGAGGTGGAACAAGATCACCAGGTGCTGCTGATCGAGTCCCTCGATTCACCACCCATAATAGCCATAGATCTCGCCAAGGCCACAGCAAAGGACAAGGTTCTGTCCCTAGTAATCTCATGGGTAAAGAGGGGCTGGCCCACAACTCCGCCAGCTGAGGAGTTCAAAGCATTTTTCCGGAAAAGGGTTGAACTTTCGATAGAGAGGGGTTGCCTCCTCAGGGGCCAACGGGAGGTCATTCCCGAGGCACTGTGTACAAAGGTGCTCAGATTGCTGCACATCAGCCACCCAGGGATTGTGGGCTCAAAGGCTTTGGCCAGGAGCTATTTCTGGTGGCCCCAGATAGACGCGGACATTGACCACATGGTGGGCACTTGCGAAAGTTGCCAAAGTTCTCGGCCTGAGGAGTCCTGACTCCCTCACAGGGAATGGGACACAGCCCACGGCCCATGGTCTTGATTACACATTGATTTTGCTTGCCCATTTTGAGACTCCCTTTTCCTTCTAGTGGTAGATTCATTTTCCAAATGGTTGGAGGTTATTCCAATGCCAGATACCAATGCCAGATTACCAACAATAAAACAGTTGCGAAGAATATTTAGTTGCTTCGGTTTACCCGATATACTAGTCTCCGATAACGCTAGTACCTTTACGTCTGGCGAATTCCAAGAATTCCTCGAGAGGAATTCGATTCGACACATCACCTCAGCCCCTTTTCACCCCACAACAAACGACCAGGCCGAGCACCAAGTATGAAGGACAAAGGAGGCACTTTGGTGGATGGGGCCCGGGGACCTAAATTTGCAACTGTGCCACTTTCTCATTTGCTACAGAGCAACCCCCTGGCATCCGGACTATCGCCTGCAGAGCTCCTTATGCGAAGGAGGCCCGTAACGCTGTTTGATCGGTTGGATCCAACCAGGGTGGAGGATAAGGGGAGGAACGTAGAGATGGGAAGCACCAAAGTGTTCACAGTAGGGGACCCGGTGCATTGCAGGAACTATGCAGCCACTGGTCCACCATGGGTCCCAGGGGTTGTGATTGAGCAAACAGGGCCAGTGTCCTATAAAGTAGAAACAAGTGTGGGTTTACTCTGGAGGATACATGCCGACCAACTCAGGTGTTGGGTCTCGGATGTCTAGGGGGAGGAGAGCCAGGATGAGTCAACGTTAGGGTCCTCCCCCACCCGCGGATTCCAAGGGGGAGACACGGAGGACCTCCCATGGGGGGACTGTTACAGAGACGCAAAGTACCTTCTTCCGCGGGAGGATCCTTATATCTATTCCTTCCCCAAAAATGTGAGGTCGAATCCCTGTCCCTTGTACCTTCCGGGGGGAGAGGGAGATAGCACAGACCCCAAGAGTTCCGGTTTTGGTTTACAGACTCAGGGGGAGTTTGCGGCATGTTCCCCCACCCATCCAAGGGAGAAGCGGGGTTTTGATTTAGTCCCAGGTACCCCCGAGCCTTTGGTCTTTACCCCTGTTCCCATAGAAATGAGGCAACCGGCTGTCGAGTCGCTTGCCACTCCAAGTACTAGGCAGGACGGGGGTTTAAGGTACTCCTCTTCATTTCCAAGTTTTGGGTTTGGGCGATCCCCCGCCTCTATGGGTACAAGATGGAGTTGTAAGTTACAATCTTCCCTCCCAGGCTCCCCTTCTGAATTGGAGCAGTGTTTCCGACACACAGCTAATGACTCTCGTTTTCCCATTGCAGGGCAAGAATCTGCGGAGCCCAGACACCCTAATTCCCCTGAGCTCGACCAAGCTGCCACACGGCCCAAATGAACATGCGGGCCACCACAATGGTTAAGGGACTTCATCCCATCCTAGGGGGGGAAGGATGTTGTGTATAGAATTCCGTACCTTTAAGAATGTAACTGTGAATGATTACAATGTAACTCAATGTAGAGCAGCTGAGATGATACGCGGGTCAGTTGCCTCTAGAGGATCAAGAGGCAGCTGCAAGCGCCCGGATCACATGGTACAAAACAACCAACCATAGGCTTCCGCAGGAAAGATTCCTGCCGCAGGTAACTCCTTGTAAGGTATACCGTACATCTCAATGATGTCACAGAGACCACAGCCAATGGTCAACTGTGTAGCTAAATTCGAATGTACTGTGACATATATAAGGAGCTGCGTCTCCACCATTACCTCATGTTCAGATTGCATACCCTGAAATAAAGATGTGTTTGGCCCCGTGAATGCTGCCTACTGCATATCAATCTGTGTACATCAAATGCCCATTGCCATGGTGGCCATTAGAGCCCCAGCCAGGGGCGCGCCGGTGGTGTAGGTGTCCTGGCGCCCATTATAAAGCACTGGAATGGATGATTCACAATTGCATCTTGGAATTTATTGATGAAAAGATCATGAAGGAGCAAGCAGGCTTCAGGCTGGACAGATCATGTTGTGGTTAAATCCTTAACCTTACACAACACATTGAGGATGGCTTCGAAAGAAAGAAAATTACAAGAGTTGCTTCCATTGTCCTAACTGCAGCATATGATACTGTCAATCCTAGTATTCTGCTCCAAAAAATGAATAAGCTTACAAAAATAACAAGCTTACTAGGGTCATTGGAAGCTTCCTTCAGAATCGGAGATTCCATGTGACGATAAATGGAAAGAACCGCAGATGGAGGGTACAGAAGAATGGTCTGCCTCAAGGAAGTGTATTGTCTCCAACACTGTATAATATATACTGTACAAATGATCAGCCAGTTCCTGACAAGAGAAAACTGTTCATCTATGCCAGGGATTCTCAACCTGTGGCCTGTGGGCTGGATGCAGCCCACGGCACCATTTCATGAGGCCCACCTCCACCACAACAGGAAGTGCGATGTGGTGGAAGAAGGGCAAAATGGCCATCCAGCCCCCAAAGCTGTTTGGGGGAGCGTCACCTGGCCCCCGGCTTTAAAAGGTTGAGAACTCCTGATCTATGCAGACGACACAGCAATGGCTATTCAAGGGTCAAGCTTTGATGAGGTAGCTAGAAAACTTACTGGAGCACTTGAAGAATTAGGACAGTATTACAACCTCAACCATTTGAAGCCTAATCCAAGCTAGACTCAAATATGTTCTTTCGACCTTCAAAACCGAGAGGCAAGGGTTAAGTTGAATGTCACATGGCAAGGGAACCAATTACAGCATTGCCCAGCACCCAAATACCTCGGTATGATGCTTGACCGGACACTCTCTTTTAAGCACCACTGCCTGAATACCAAAGCCAATGTTCGTACAAGGAACAACATCACAAACTCACAAACTATAAATTGGGGAACTCAACCATCCACACTGCACACATTAGCTATGGCCCCGAGTGTCTCTGTAGCAAGGGATGCTGCTCCTGTATGGAGCACATTTGCACATGCAAATCTAGTTGATATTGATGTTAATGAAGCCATGTGTATAGTGACAGGATGCCTCAAACCTACACCAGTTGTGAAAATATACCCTCTTGTTGGTATTGCTCCACACAAGATCAGGAGAGAAGTAGCAGTGGGTGCTGACAGAACTAAGAGAAGGACCTTTGACACCCTCTGAGCCCTCAGGTCCGCTGGCTCAGATCCAGGAAGAGCTTTATGGCAAGAACAAACATTAATGAAGGTACAGAAGAGCAAAACAACTTAAAAGATGGAGGAAGGAGCTCACTGGGCAAGGAACATAATTAAAGGAAAATATAGCTGAGGAACTCAATCTCCCCTACATCACTTGGAGAACCCAGAATAGACTGAGGTTGGAGTTCCTAGATGCAAGACCAGCATGCTCAAGTGGGAGCTGCTGGTGGACAACAACACACAGTGTGAATGTGGAGAGACACAGAATCCAGCACTTTTATTGGTTTACCGATTACTGCCAGAAACATGCATGGATGAGGACTTAAGTTTGGCCAATGACAAAGGCAAGAAAGTGGTTTCATTTTGGCAGTCCATGGGTTGATTGGGACATGAAAGATGAAGTCATCCTTAAATATGAGATACTGTACTATATTTAAAAATCATTAAGCATATAATATTAAGAAATCACAAAAACACTTAAAACAGTTTTAAAATCCTTGAATTTGATAAGTGCAGCAGTGCTAAAAAGAGCAACAAAACCCCACACTTAATCAAACCACTAAAAGGCCTGCCTGAAAATGAAAGTCTTTGCCTACCAGTGGAAGGACAAGGTGGAGAAGAGACAACTTAGCTTCTTACGGGAGTGTCTTCCACAACCTGGGACTAGCCATTGAAAAGGCCCTCTCATGCATCCTCCCTCCCAAAAACTTTTAAGATGGGGGGACTGAAAGAAGCCCCCACCGCTGCCCAATCTTAAAAGATAGGTAAAAGGTAAAGGTTTCCCTTGCTTGAAAGCCAGTCGTATCCGACTCTAGGGTGCAGTGCTCATCTCTGTTTCTAAGCCGAAGAGCCAGCGTTGTCTGCTTCTGCAGACATTTCTGTGGTCATGTGGCAGGCATGACTAGAAACCGGAGCACACAGAACGCTGTTACCTTCCCACCAAAGTGGTCCCTATTTATCTACTTGCAATTTCTTGCTTTCGAACTGCTAGGTTGGCAGGAGCTGGGACAAAGACGGGAGCCCATTTCCGTCCTGCAGTACTCGGGAATCGAACTGCTGACCTTCTGCTTCCCAGTCAGCGCCTTAGCAACTTGAGCCAAGAAGGCTCATATGTAGTGATAATGTTACTTGGGCCTCTGAGGGCAGCACTTACTCCTGCAAACCCTCCCCCACCCCCATTTCTTACAAAAATTTGGTGGTTTTTCTCCCCAACTGAAAATAGAACCATTCAGGAGTTTGATACCTGAGTACTGCACAATGGAGTTAGCTCCTATCTCTGTCCCAGCCCCTGCCAAGCTAGCAGTTCAAAAGCAAGAAATTGTAAACAGATAAACAGGGACCACTTTGGTGGGAAGGTAAACAGCATTCCGTGCACTCTGGTGTCTAGGCATGCCAGCCACATGTTCATGGAAACATCTGCAAAACACTGACAGCATTAGCTCTTTGGCTATAAACAGAGATAAGCATTGAACCCTAGAGTCAGATACGACTGGCTTTCAAGCAAGGGTGACCTTTACCTAACCACCCAAATGTTTTAGCACACTTTTAGCTTTAAAAAAAATCTCTTTGGGCATTGTAGAGAACATGATTATATTGCCAGAACCTAAGAGTGCTAGGGACCCTGACAACATGGCAAAACCATTTTTGAGTGTATGGGATGGGATAGGAACAGTTAATACTTCCATTACCCATTTGGGAGATGGCAAGATATGTCCCAGAAAGGACAAGTTGAGTCCCTTCAGCTGGTGAAGAGCAAGGAGTAATGAGCTGGAGGATGATATGCTTCGTTACCTGTGTTGGTTCAGTGAGAAAAGAGATTATAAAAGCCTCCACACAGTTTAACTCTGATGGAGAATCCTTCTTGTTAGGAGGTAATAAGGCAAATATTGTTCCAATCCCTTATGACTGATACTCAAGAGGAAAAGAAGGAGACAAGGCTGTTTATCTCACTGGCTGATAATCTATACCTATAAAATGGTGCGTTAACCATTGGAATGTGACAAAGGATGTTGCACCAGGCCCCACTAGCCCGTAATGGGCCTCCGTTCACTTGCCCGAACCCGGTTCGCAGGTAACTGTCGGGTTGAAATTTTCGACCCAGGGGCAGGAACCCCCCAGTCGCAAACAAAAAAGGGAACTTCAATTCCCAACGTTCCTGGCACCGCGCCATTCCAGAGCCAATCAGGCTGAGCGGCGCGGCAAAAGGAACGTTCGGAAACGCGCCACGGCCAATCAAAAAAAAGCCGCAAGGGAAAAACCGCTGCAGTAAGCAAAAACGTGCAGCCAAAACTACAAGCCCCAGCGTCCTGCGCGACATTAGCGCGCAGAACGCTGAGGCGGCTGGCGTGTGAAAAATAAAAGTAAAAAAAAGCCCGCTGCCACTGCCATTCTTCCCCACGGGCCAGCCAGCATGGCCCGTGGGAAAAAAAGACCACCCACCCCCCCGCTGCCGCTGCCCTTCCGTTCGAAGGGCCAATCGGCGCGCAAAAAATACAAGCAACCCCCCCCCCGCAACTTCCCTTCTTCCCCACGGGCCAGCCAGTATGGCCCACAGGGAAAAAAAGGAAACCCCCCACCGCCGCTGCCCTTCCTTCCCATGGGCCAGCCAGCATGGCCCGCAGGAAAGAAAGCCACCCCCACCCCCTGAAAAAATAAATACAAAAACACAAACCAAAAACATTCAAAAACACACAAACATCCAAAAATGAAACACAAAAACAGTCAAAAAGACACAAGAAAAAAACACAGACACCCCCTCCGAAAAAAATCCCACCCACCCCCCACCCACCCCAAAAAAACCCCAGAGAACTTACCAAAAGACGTCTTCCATCTATGAGGATCGGAACTCAAATGAGAAAAGAAAGAGAAAACTTACCAGAAGCGACACCCAGAGGACAGAAGAGAACAATTGAAGAGAGGCAGAAAAGCTCACCACCCCCATCCAGAGGCCAAAAGAGAAAAAACATTCGAAAATAATAAAACTAATAAGATTAATTCCAAATTTAATAAAATAAGTTATAAAAACATTCAAAAATAAACACACTAATCTCAAAAATTACCAAAAAAAACAGAAATCACTTTTCACTCCAAAAAAAACAAAAAATAAAAATGCGTAAAAATAAACATTGTAAAAACCAAAATTAAAATTTAAAATAAAAAATATTAAATTAAATTAAATTAAATTAATTAAAATAAAATTTGCATAAACATAAAACCAAAACCTTCAAAAACCAATTTAAACAGCCCGGCACTGAGGAAGCCAGCACGCAAAAAAAAAAGAACAAAAAAACCCCACTGGGAGCGCAAGTCCGCCGCAGGCGGACGCAGCGCCTCGAAGCCACAAAATCACAAAACCTTACAACACCATTTAAAACAGTCCAGCACCATTGGTTCAAGAAAAAAAAATTAAACCCTTTACTATCCAACACAATTTTAAAAAGCCCGGCACCGCCAGGCAAAATATGCTAGTCTATACCTATAAAATGGTGCATTAACCATTGGAATGTGACAAAGGATCTTTAGCCAGGCCCCACTAGCCCCGTCTGAGCCTCTGTGCACTCGCCCGAACGGGGTTCGCAGGTAACTGTCGGGTTAAAGTTTGCACCCGGGGGGCAGGAGCCCTCCGGACGCAAACAAAAAAAGGAAACTTCAATTCCCAATGTTCCTTGCGCTGTGCCGCACCAGAGCCAATCAGGCTGAGCAGCATGGGCAAAAGGAACATTCGGAAACGCACCGCGGCCATTCAAAAATAAGCCGCAGGGGAAAAAAACGTTGCACTACCTAACATCGTGAATGCCAAACTACAAGCCCCAGCATCCTGCGTGCCATGAGCGTGCAGAACACTGAGGCAGCTGGCGCGTGAAAAATAAAAGTAAAAAAAAACCGCCACCGCTGCCCTTCCTTTCCATGGGCCAGCCATGGAGCATGGCCCACGGAAAAGAAAGGGCCCCCCACCCCTGCCTTTCCTTTCTACAGGCCAGGCTTCGAGCCTGGCCCGTAAAAGAAAAAAGACCCCCCACCCGGCCTTTCCTTTCCACGGGCCAGGCATTGAGCCTGGCCCGTGGAAAAGAAAGACACCCCCTCAGCCCACGAAAAAAAGACCCCCCACCCGGCTTTCCCTTTCCACGGGCCAGGCTTTGAGCCTGGCCCGTGGAAAAGAAAGACCCCCCTCGCCCCTAAAAAACTAAAAACAAAAACACAAACCAAAAACACTCAAAAACACTCAAAATCAAAATTCAAAAGGACAAAAAGGAAACACAAAAACAGTCAAACACAAACAAGAAAAAACACACAGACCCCCCTGAAAAAAAACCACACACACACCCCAAAAAAGTAAAAAATTAAACCAGAGAGCTTACCCGGAGACGTCTTCACTCCATGACGACCATAACTAAACTGAGAAAATAAAGAGAATACTTACCGGAAGAAGAAACAACACCCAGAGGACAGTAGAGAAAAATTGTAGAGTAGAAGAAAAGCTCATCAGCCCCACCCAGTGGCCACAAGAGAAAAAACATTCGAAAATAATAAAACTAATAAGATTAATTCCAAATTTAATCAAATAAGTTATAAAAACATTCAAAAATAAACACACTAATCTCAAAAATTACCAAAAAAAACAGAAATCACTTTTCACTCAAAAAAAAACAAAACAAAAAATAAAAATGCGTAAAAATAAACATTTTAAAAACCAAAATTAAATTTTAAAATAAAAAATATTAAATTAAATTAAATTAAATAAATTAAAATAAAATTTGCATAAACATAAAACCAAAACCTTCAAAACCCAATTTAAACAGCCCGGCACTGAGGAAGCCAGCACGCAAAAAAAAAAAAAGAACAAAAAAACCCCCACTGGGATCACAAGTCCGCCGCAGGCGGACGCAGCGCCTCGAAGCCACAAAATCACAAAACCTTACAACACCATTTAAAACAGTCCAGCACCATTGGTTCAAGAAAAAAATGAAACCCTTTACTATCCAACACAATTTTAAAAAGCCCGGCACCGCCAGGCAAAATATGCTAGTCTATACCTATAAAATGGTGCGTTAACCATTGGAATGTGACAAAGGATCTTTAGCCAGGCCCCACTAGCCCCGTCTGAGCCTCTGTGCACTCGCCCGAACGGGGTTCACAGGTAACTGTCGGGTTAAAGTTTGCACCCAGGGGGCAGGAGCCCTCCGGACGCAAACAAAAAAAGGAAACTTCAATTCCCAATGTTCCTTGCGCTGTGCCGCACCAGAGCCAATCAGGCTGAGCAGCATGGGCAAAAGGAACGTTCGGAAACGCACCGCGGCCAATCAAAAATAAGCCGCAGGGGGAAAAAACGTTGCACTACCTAACATCGCGAATGCCAAACTACAAGCCCCAGCATCCTGTGTGCCATGAGCGTGCAGAACACTGAGGCAGCCGGCGCGTGAAAAATAAAAGTAAAAAAAACCCGCCACCGCTGTCCTTCCTTTCCATGGGCCAGCCATCGAGCATGGCCCACGGAAAAGAAAGGGCCCCCACCCCTGCCTTTCCTTTCTACAGGCCAGGCTTCGAGCCTGGCCCGTAAAAGAAAAAAGACCCCCCACCCGGCCTTTCCTTTCCAAGGGCCAGGCATTGAGCCTGGCCTGTGGAAAAGAAAGACACCCCCTCAGCCCACGAAAAAAAGACCCCCCACCCGGCCTTCCTTTTCCACGGGCCAGGCTTTGAGCCTGGCCCGTGGGAAAAAAAGACCCCCCTCGCCCCTAAAAAAGTAAAAACAAAAACACAAACCAAAAACACTCAAAAACACTCAAAATCAAAATTCAAAAGGACAAAAAGGAAACACAAAAACAGTCAAACACAAACAAGAAAAAACACACAGACCCCCCTGGAAAAAAAACACACACACACCCCAAAAAAGTAAAAAATTAAACCAGAGAGCTTACCCGGAGACGTCTTCACTCCATGACGACCATAACTAAACTGAGAAAATAAAGAGAATACTTACCGGAAGAAGAAACAACACCCAGAGGACAGTAGAGAAAAATTGTAGAGTAGAAGAAAAGCTCATCAGCCCCACCCAGTGGCCACAAGAGAAAAAACATTCAAAAATATTGAAAATAATAAATACTTCCCAAATTAATGAAATAAGTAATCAAATCATTCAAAAATAGTCACACTTATCACAAAAAATTCAAAAAAAAAGAAAGAAGTTTTCACCCAAAAAAATCAAAACAAAACATCTAAACACAGTATGGAAACATTGATTAAAAAAACATATTCTTACAAATTTTAAAAATTATTACCCAAGACACAACTATTTAAAAAAATTCACATAGTAACACATTATTTGGTTAAATACAATAATTATTAAAAAAATATATCATCCTTTCCTCTTTTGAAAAACCAAAACAAAAAATAAAAAATCACAGTTTCTAACAGCCCATGCGTAAAAATAAAAATTTAAAAAAACACAATTAAAAACTAACCTCATTTGCATAAAAATAAAACAAAACCCTTCCAAAACCATTTTAAAGAGCCCGGCACTGAGGAAGCCGGTGCACAAAAAATAAAAATAAACAACACACTGGGAGCACAAGTCCGCCACAGGCGGACGCAGCGCCTCAAAGCCACAAATTCACGAAACCTTTCAACACCATTTAAAACAGCCCGGCACCATTTGTTCAAGAAAAAAAAACGAAACACTTTACTATCCAACACAATTTTAAAAAGCCCAGCAACACCGGGCAAAATATGCTGGTAATGCTTCTATTATTCCTTGTACACATGCATGGTTTGTGGACCACAGAAGGGAATGACTTCCCCACTATTTTGGAGTCATGTCTCTACCCTGTTCTGTCCACAAACTACCAGGAACTGCAACATAATTTTAGCCATACATAGCTGTTTTCTATTGCAGAACTGGGTTCTCTCTCGCTCGCTCGCTCGCTAAAAGACATAGCCTTGTGGACCATTTGTGTGGTCCAGAATCTCCTCTGGTGGACACTACGTTGTGTGGACAGTGAATTCTTTTTTGCTTACTGAAAAGACTGTCCCATTCATCTTCTCTTTCTTCATCTTCCTCCAGAAGACGGAACTGGAGCACATTGTTTAAGTGCAGGTTCCGGAGAAGTTCCTCACAGAAAAATGGGTTTCCATGGCTCCTCTGTATTACGAATCTTGTTGGGGAAGGAGAGGGGAGAGAATTATCACACGTGAGTTGCATGTCACAATATCTTAGTTCTTCCATTTTCTGACACTATCTCATCGACAGCAAAGACTAAGTGTCTCTGGAATTCACATTGGAAACGGGACTGCGCAAGGGCAGTTAGAACAGTTGTAGCTGCTCCTGACCAGATGGCCACAAACTGACCAGAAGCTGCAGAGATTGCTCGTGGGCTGTATTTTTGCTTCTGATGGTCTATGCATTTCCCTAAAGTTCAGGTATATTTGAGGTTTCCTAAAAAATTGATCACCTGCTTTAGTACCAGAGCCACAGATGTTAGTGAAGCAGAGGTGGTAGTTAATCATTTTAACAGATTAACACAAGAACTGGAAACAACTTTTGCTTCACTCTGAAGCCCAGCTGAATTTTAATAGCAAACAATTTAAACACACTTTTTCTTTTTGGCACAGTGAACACCTTAATATATATATACCAGCCTTTACTCTGACATGAAATTGAAGCCATGCCCAACTCATGATCATTGTTGGAAATGTTGCGTTCTCCTGTGTGCACTGATTCTTCTTCTTCTGTGTCTAGTTTTGATGTAGGCAGATTGATTGCACTCAGAGCCAGCAGGAGGGCCAAACACTTCTTTATTGCAGCATGGTCAATCTGTACATGGGCACATTTAGGAGACGCAGCTCCTTATATACTGTATTTGAATTCCCCCCCCCCCCCAAAGGCACTCATCGGGGACGTACTGCAAACCTTCCTAAGGTCCGTCTAACCTTACTAAGGCTTGTTGCAACCTTCCGAAGGATCAGCTATAGCGGGGAGGTTTCCCGCGCTAGTTGTTGATTGGGTGATTGAGGACGCACGGGCTGAGCTTCCTCAGCTGCGCTGTTGCTGGCAGCTAAGTAGCGTGTAGTGACTGATTACTTGCTTGCATACATAATACTAGGCCAGATGTAAAACTGCCAAAATGATGATAGCAACATTATGTGGCAGAGAAAATTGACATTCTGCAAGGCAATTCTAAAATGAGGGGCAGACCAAACCAAAAAATATATAACTTTTTTACAGGACTTTTTCTAGTCTGGTCTGGTTATACTGCTATGGTATAGTTTAGGATGTGGTGTTTATGCTTTTGTGTTCTTGTTGCCATGGACTGTAAAGAAAATTGAATTGAATTGCTATGGCAATAGAGTAGACCATACTGCCAGTGACTCAACGCTGAGTGTCAGGCGGTGGTTAACTAACCTGATAACCCTGAATCCATCTTTTTTTAAAAATAAGTTTTATTAAATTTTTCAAACAATATTACAACATATAAAATAAATCAACTAACATACATAAGAGAAAATACATAATGCAGTTGCATACAAGTTATGTCTGTTTGCATTCTAACACCTTATTACAATTAAACTATTTCATTAATACTCCAATACATTATCAACCTGTCCTTATAAATTGCAATTAAAACTTTTTGACATAACTTTAGATATAATGCAAAATTTAATTCATAGATTCATTAATAATAATGATACAATACTAACTAATAATATAAAAAGGAAAAAAAGGAAAAAGAAAAAAAAGAAAATAGTTCACCCTGTGATATTTACAATGCCCTGGAGAGATCAGGTTGTCTTAATATTTTCCTTCCAGAAGCTTCTTTGATCAGGTACAGGTTTATTTTTTTCATCCCCTCCAAGTGAGTAGTTCACAAAAGCCTGCCAAATATTCCAAAATCTGTTCTCTTTAATAATACCCCTTTTTTATTTATCTCCCAAGTTAATTTATCATTCAATGCTAAATTCCACATTTCTTTATACCATTCTTCTATCTTTATATTTATATCATTTTTCCAATTCCTGGCAATACATTGTCTGGCAGCTGTGAGCATTATTTCCAATAAATCTTTTCATCCTTATTTAAATTAAAGCATTCCACATCTGTTAACATAGTGATACTTGATCCCAGTTTAATTCTCTTATCCATAATTTCACCATTCTCTTTCTCCACTTTTTCCAAAAGTCTTTAACCACAATACAACTCCACCACATGTGCTCATATGTTCCAATTTCCTCTTTGCATCTCCAACACATTTTATCTTTTTTTTATTATAATTTTTATTAAATTTTTGACAAACATACAAGAAAAGAAAAACAGTAACGATACAATACAATAATAACTCAAAAAAACATCAATACTCACATTCATAGAAGCTAGCACATAATAGTACTTAGACTAATTGTTTACCATATAACCACCAATGTTAGATACCACAATGTAAATTATTACACAATCAAAACAATAAAAGCTTTCTGTGCTACCACTATTATAATTTTTTAATAGTTACAAATCACCCTGTGAATATATACAATACAATATACAAAACCCTCTTTGAGATGGTGCAGGTCCAGGACATTTTATCTTTTTTATTATCAATCTGGTGCAACCTCACTGGGGTCAAATACCACTTCCACACATTTTATAATTATGCTCCTTTATTCTAACTGACAAAGTTCTCATTATCCTCTTTTTCCATTTATGCCTCCATATATCGTTTTCTATCTTTATATTCAACTAGCAGATTTTGCCCGGCGGTGCCGGGCTGTTTTAAATGGTTTTGGAATGGTTTTTTTCTTAAGGTTGGTAAAGAGCCGGGCTGTTTTAAATTGTGTTGTAAGGGATAAAAACTTTTTTGGTAATTTATGTAAAAAAGAGGTGTGCTGGTGGTTAGGGGTGGTTTTGGGTGAGCACAACCACCACTACCCATACAATACCACTCCAACCACCAACACACACATTAAAAATTCCTGGCAAGACAGGAGTGGTGTGTGTGCGTGTGCGTGTGTGTGTGTGTGTGTGAGAGAGAGAGAGAGAGAGAAAGAGAGAGAGAAGCAGAGTGTGTGTGTGTGTATATATTGTCCCCCCAACCCTTCCAGAGCCAGGGGACCCTGCAGAGAGGGGATCCCCCCCCCCCGCAGGACACCCCATTATTAAACAGAAGAAACCAAGCTCTTTCTTCTCTTTTAAAACAGAGTGTTTGGGAGGAGGGGTGTATTTGATCTCCTCTTCCTGGTCCCCTAGGTTTGGTAGGGTTGGGGGGACAAAAGGGGTCTGTCCCCCCAACCCTTCCAGAGCCAGGGGACCCACCAGAGAAAGGATCATTCCCCCCCCAAAAAAACCCACTCCGTTTTTAAAGAGAAGAAACCAAATGGTTTCTTCTCTCTTAAAATGGAGTGTGTGTGTGTGTGTGTGGGAGGGGGTGTATTCGATCTCCTCTCCCTGGTCCCCTGGGTTTGGTAGGGTTGGGGGGACAAAAGGGGTCTGTCCCCCCAACCCTTCCAGAGCCAGGGGACCCAGCAGAGAAAGGATTGTTCCCCCTCCCCCCCCAAAAAAACCCACTCCGTTTTTAAAGAGAAGAAACCAAGTGGTTTCTTCTCTTTTAAAATGGAGTGTGTGTGTGTGGGGGGGGTGTATTCGATCTCCTCTCCCTGGTCCCCTGGGTTTGGTAGGGTTGGGGGGACAAAAGGGGTCTGTCCCCTCAACCCTCCTGGACCCAGCACCTTTCATTGCCTCCCTCACCCACCCCCTAACCCTTACCTAACCCTTATCTTTTCCTGGCTCCCTCCAGCTGGGTCTTTCAAAGTCTTTCCCTCCGGCTCTCGGTGCACGTTCCCAGCCTCCTGATTGGCTGAGGGGTTGCACAGTGCAAAGGATGCTGGGAATTGAAGTCCTTTTTCTTTGTTGACGTTCGGGGGGCTCCTTCCCCACTGCCACATTTCTCAACCCGACAGTTACCTGCGAATCCAGTTCGGGTGAGTGCAGGGAGGCTCGGTCGGGGCTAGTAGGGCCTGGTGCAACATTCTTTGTCACATTCCAACGGTTAACGCACAGATTTATAGGTATAGAGTCCTGCTCCCAACTTGTATTTAAATCCTCCTGTGGACTTCCCTCCTTATTCAAGATTGTATACAATTTACTGACTAAACCCTTAATATTTCCATCTCCCTTTCTTATTTTCGAAATCAACTCCTCAAATTCCGTCTTCTCTCTATCCATCTCAGGTTCTCTCAGATATTTAGTATTCCATTTATTTACCAACACAATCTGAAACCCATTCAGATTCATTTGCCCAAACAAATCTGTTCTTTTATCTATATCTGTACAGATCCATAACCAGTCTTTCAGCAGGAAAACTTCATTTTTATTCAATACTTCTTTTACCCTTTTATCTATCTTTATTGGAAAATTTGCCATATCCTCCATTTCAATAATAGGTGAAATATTCGGGGCCAGAACCTTCTTTACTTTTTTCCATGAGCTCATCAATCCCTTCATCATTGTGTTATTGGTTACTACTTTCCCCTTATTGGGTCCTAAAAAAACCATTTTATCTATTTGCTTAAAATCCTTCATTTCAATTTCTTCCCATATTGCTTTTTCCCTAGCCAAGATCTTCACGACGTTTTTAATTTGAAAAGCTCAATAATATACCAATAAATTCGGCATCCCTAATCCACCTTCCTTCTGAGATAGGTACCAGATTTTTTTTTTTGATAATCTGGACCTCATTCCACCATTACAAAATTCATTAATCAATTTTTGGAATTCCTTAATTTCCTTCTCTTTCATTTGAATTGCTAAAGCATCAAATAAAAAATTAGGTCTAGGTAAAAGCATCATTTTACTAAGTGCAATTCTTCCAAACCATGACAGTTTCAATTTTTGGTAATTTTTAATTTTAACTTTGAATTCTTTTTTCAAACTATCATAGTTCAGCCTCTTAAGTTCTTCAAGGCTACTTGAAATATTTATTCCCAAATATTTCACTTTATCTTTAATTTGAATATTACTCAATCCTTGTATCTTCTTCTGATCTTCATTTCCTATATTGCATAACATCATTTCCGATATATCCCAATTTATTTTCAAACCTGTAATATCCTCAAAAACCTTCAAATGCGCTTGAATCCTAACTAATTCCTTCTCCGGGTGCTTAGCGATTATCAAGGTATCATCAGCATATAAACTTATCTTAGTTCCCATAACCCCCTCTATTTCCCCATCTTCTCTTATAGCTTTTGCTAATAACTCCATTGCCATAATAAACAAAATTGGAGATAATGGGCAACCCTATCTCGTTCCTGCTTCTAAATTTATCTCATCAGTAACCTCATCATTTACTCTAACGATGGCTGTACCTTGTTGATATAATTGATCAATTATCCTTCTAAATTTATCACCAAATCCATAACATTTAATTATTTCCTTAATTGAAGCCCACTGTAATGAATCAAATGCCTTAAAGATATCCAAGGATATTAATCTCACTTTTTCCTTCGTTTGTCTCCTGGTGTCTAATAAATCTACCACTCTTATTGTCAAATCCGCCATATGTCTCCCTTTCAGAAAACCCAACTGGTCTACATTTATATAATTGCCCATAAAATTGTTTAACCTGTTTGCCAATGTTGCTGTGAAGATCTTGGCGTCTTGATTAATCAATGAAATAAGTCTATAAGATTCCACTTTTTCCAAATCATTTCCAGGCTTTGGCAACAATACAATCGTGGTCCTATACCATGAAGTCGGAATTTGTCCACCTTCTAATATATAATTATACAATTTTACCAATTTTGGTACCACTATATCTTTAAATTCCTTATAAAAGTTGGCGGGTAACCCATCTTCCCCAGGTGCTTTCCCCATTTTCAAACTAGCTATTACCTCTTTTACCTCTTTTTCTGTTATTCATTCCTCCATTTTATCCTTATGCTCCTGTTTTATACCACTGTCTTTTTGCTTCTCTAATTGTTTTTTAAGCTTATTCACATCTATCTCTTTTTTTGCATATAACGCTTGATAAAATTTTCCCACAATTTTACATTTGTCTCTAATCTTATTACATCTCAATCCTTGTTCATTTATCAAAACTCCAATTTCTCTTTTCTCTCTCTTTTCTTTAGCTGCTCTTGCTAATATTTTTGAATTTTTATTGCTGTATTCAAAATAATCTCTTTTTAAATAAACAAAGTCCCTTTTCACCTTTTCTATATTCTTTTCTATCAACTCAGTCTTCAATCTTTGCAAATTATCAAAAACCTTCCTATCCTTCGTCCTTGCATGTTCCTCCTGCAATCTTTTTATCTCACACTCAATTTTGTTCTGTGAAATCTTAATATTTTTATATAATACTAGCTAGCCTGATACTTTCCCCTCTAAAAACCGACTTCATGGCATCCCAGACCATGTTGAAATTTACCTCATCGTTGTCATTCAATTGCCAACTTTCATTCCAGCTCTCCATGATTTGTTCCTTACATTTATAATCCTTAAACAATTTATCATCATATCTCCAGTTCCTTCTCAACTTCTTTTTACCCTCAATTCTCATTTCCAACACCACTTTAGTATGATCTGACTCTTAAAAAATTCCAACTTCTATTTCCTCTATGTTTCTAACCATATTTTCCATTACAAATATATAGTTAATTCTGGAGTATGAATTATGGACCTGTGAAAAATAAGTGTATACCCTTTCTGACCCCTTGAACTCTCTCCAAGTGTCTTTCAAGCCTAAGGATACCATCCAATTATCCAGTATCTGTCCTTTAATACCTTTTCCACATCTTAGTATATTTGTGCTGTCTAAATTTGACCTTACTAAGTTGAAATCACGAGCTACGATTAACTTTGCTGTTTTCTCTTTTACCAGTATTTTCTGATTTTTTTCTAAAAATTCAGCTTGATGGTCATTTGGGGCATATATATTCACCAGAGTTAATTCCTCCTCATCTATTTTCCCCTTTACTATCAAATATCTACCCTCTGGATCCAAAATGCTATTTATTATCTCAAACCCCAGCCTATTCAAAATCAAGATTGCCACTCCTCTTGCCTTTGATGTACCGAATGACCTCTCATAATACTGCATCCATCTCAAAAAAAAATTATTCGTATCCTGAGATTTTTGATGAGTTTCCTGCAAAAAGACTATATCCGGCCTGTCCTTCCTCAATGCTGATTCAATTCTCCTTCTCTTGACCGGAGACCCTGTACCTTTCACATTCCATGTTAACAATTTAATACTCCTCATAATATAATTCGCCGCCCTCTTCTTCCACCCCTGATTTCTCCATTTGGTGTGATACCTACTAACACACAATAATTAACACAATACTAACGACAAAAAACACTCAAATCTAACCTCCCCACTTCTTTAACCAAAAAAGTCACCTTCGTCTTCCGAAAAGGGGAGTGGGGGGAACATGGAAGATGTACTTAACAACAAAGGCTCTAGCGCTAATCTTCTTATTAGTAAAATCAATCATTTTATATAGTCTCCCTTTAAAACTCATTAACTTCAATCCTTTCGCCTATTTCCCTCCCTTCTGACCCTTACTTCCCCCCACATCGACTACTACCAGTGATTGTAAACCGACCTCAGTCTCTCCTGTTTCCTCTCCTCCTGCAGCCCCTTCCTCCTTAGCTGCTCCATAATCCCTTCTTATAGCCCCAGACTCCAACAAAGCCCTCCTCAGTGCCAACCATTCTCTTGAGGATGCCTTGACCAGATCATTTAAACACAAGTATTCCAATGCATCAGTCTCTGCATCAATCACATGCATTCTCCTGTCATGAAAAAATCTTAGCTGTTGTGGAAAGCGCCAATTGTATTTTATCCCTTTTTCCATCAAAAATTTTGTTACCGGCTTCATCTGATACCTCCCACCATGTTCCTTCATAGAGATGTCATTGTAAACTTCCACATCATTCCCATCAATCTTTAAAACACCAGACTCAGCTTGTTTTAAAAAGGCCATCACTTTCATCTTATCTCCCCAGTTTGCAAACTTGATCAAAACATTTCTCTGTACAACTTTTCCCTCTTCGGTCCCACCCTATAAACGCTTACAATGTCCTCATTAACAAAATCTTTCTCCATTTTCAGATTGTTCAACCAATCAATTATTCTATCCTTTAGCTGGTCTGGCATTTTTCCATCATATTGCGAATCACTATATTCTGTTTTCTCATCATCTATTCCATCACATCTATCCTTTTTTCCTGCACATCCACTTTCATCTTAATTTCTTTCTCTTCCTCATTCAACCCTTTAATATCACCTTGCATCAATTTCATATCATTTTGCATCAATTTAACATTGGCATCCATCCTTTGCAAATTAAGATAAACTTTTTAAAGAAAAATCAATAAACATAGTTAGCCAGCTTATCTTGTTTTCCCAAAATTTTGTTTTTATCTTTCACTCTTGCCTCTTCCATCTTCTCAAATTTTTTGAACAATTTCTCAAATTCAACCATTATTTGTGTTTGGTCAATTAGTGGTGGCTCAGCCGATGAAGTTGGTGGAGATACCTCCTCTGCTAGTGGTTTTTTTTTCCTTAGGTTTCACAACCTCCTCCTCCTTTCCCTTTCCTTTTGCAATTTTATCCATTGTGATGTCAAACAATAGCTTCAATGCAGCAACTTTTTTCGCTCCCACAGGTCTCTCTCCTTAAAACTGTTCCAGAATTCAGGCTTGATATTATCCAAATATGTTATATTAATTGCCAATCCCCAATCCAAAACACAAAAAAGGAGTGTATCCACCAAAAATAAAGATGTTACTATTATTGATATTATGTCTCCAATGTGAAGGCCAGAAGAGAAGGGGAAAAACAAAATAACATGCCCAAAACTCCAAAAGCAAAATGGGCTCACTTTAAAAACCAAACTTGAAAAGATGAAAAATATATAGGCTCCTTGTAATCCAATTGTACTGACCGTCCTCTTTATTAGATCCAATTATAGCCCCGATATGTCTCTATTATATTCCACATATGGCATTATTTCAATGTTAATCCAACTTCATAAACGCCAAGTAAAAATAGAAAAAACCCCACACTTTTTATTCCACTTGAATGTTGGTAACAAACACAAAAAGGAGAGTAAACTCACAAAAATTAAAATTGTAAAAAAAAAGAACCATTCTCACTTAATCCACTTCAGCAATCCAGCAGGAGGTTTTTATAAAACAGACTAAACTGTTCCGTTCCAAAAAAAGAAAAGAAAAAGTTCCACCTTTAACTTCAAAACCGTGTCAGCAGTTTCCGGACGAGGACCCTTCCCCTTTCCATTTCAATCCAGCCACTTCCAAAAAATTCCAATTATCAGTCTTAAATTTTCTCCTTGTTTTCTTTCTTAAATTTCATCTCTCCCGGTAACCTTCCAATTCCTCCCCTTCGTTGTTGCCCACTTTCTATTCCTCCCGGCTCCGCTCAGCTTTTTCCTTTTAACTTTTGTTTTAAGAATCATCTGCCGCCATTGCTCCTTCACCAACACACTACCACTCACTTTCCACACTTACTTGTCCTTTCTTGGCTCCCCCGGCCCGATCCAGGACCTCTCGTCCCTGCCGCCACCGCTCTGATGTTTTGATTTTTTTAAATTCCATCTTAAAAACACTTTAGCTTCGGCACCGCTATTACCCAAAATCAGGGATTCCATCCGAGACCAGTGTGGCTCATTTGGCGTGACCTAAGCCGCGTCTCACAAGCCGTCCGGTCCCCGAACTCCGATCCCGAACCAATATCTACTTGTTCAGCAACTTTCGAGGAATCCGAGAAACACTTTCATGGAACAGTTAGTCTGGTAGTTTTAATTATTTTCCACTTTTTTCTCATTTCAGCGCGAGCCAAGCGTAATACGTGTTACACAAGTCTCATCCTAACCACGCCCCCCAGAATCCATCTTGATGGAGGGCAACAGCTTCATCAAAACTGGCCTGGGGCTGAGGAGGACTTTGCATGCCAAAAGGACTCAGGACCAGAAGGTGACTCACAGAGCTGGATCAGTGGTATGGTGTCATGTTGCCATGTGGAAGGCAGATGAAAGGCCAAGGCGTTATATTCACAGGACAATCTTCATAGCTGATTGCCATAATTGCCAATATTCAGAATCAGATATGGCACAAGAAGAAGAAGAACATACTGTACAGGATTTTGAATCAGCATTGGAAGTAGATGTTCTGATGCTGCACTGTGCCAAAATTGGTGACATTTGGTCAAACAATTTTAAAGTTACTGTACTGTATTGGCTTTTTAAAGTATGGACTCCCTGTACATCCGGCTGCTATGCAGCCTGGCTGTCTGAATGGGGTTTTTACCTGCCTTGGTCACTGAGCAGGCAGGTGAAAGCAAGGGGTGTCCTACCTAGCATCCCTGTTCATTGGTCTGGGGTGGGGTGGAAGCAATAGGCTAATCACAGAGAACAACTTTACTTAGAACTGCCTGTAAACTGAGATGTTACCTTGGCAGTCTTGGGTCCTTAGTCAGGACATTCTCTCTGTAGAGAGAACAACTTTACTTAGAACAGCCTGTAAACTGAGATGTTACCTTGGCAGTCTTGGTCAGGACATTCTCTCTGTAAAGAGAACAACTTTACTTAGAACTGCCTGTATACTGAGATGTTACCTTGGCAGTCTTGAGTCGTTTGGTCAGGACATTCTCTCTGTATACTATTAAATGTATACCTGTCTTTGACTGTGGATGATGATGATGATGATGATGATGATGATGATGATGATGATGATGATGATGATGATGATGATGATAATAATAATAATAATAATAATAATAATAATAATAATAATAATAATAATAATAATAATAATAATAATAATAATAATAATAATAATAATAATAATAATAATAATAATAATAATAATAAACTGTACTAGGAACTGCTTATATATGTTACCTTAACGGTTCTTAATCCTTGAGGAGGGGTTGGTCTGTTAATTTTATACCAGTTTTTGACAGTTAAGCTAATGGTACATTTTAATAATAATACCAGGAGATACATGAATTGAGGACAAACAACTAGAAATAATCACAAAATATCATCTATACCTATAAAAAGTGTGCTTAACCGTTGGGTTCGCTCAAAGGCTCCAGCACCCGGCCCAACCATCCCCGACCGAGCCCTCTGCAGTGGTCACCAGTGGTGCAGCAGCCCCACGAACATGACCAAAAGGAAAAAACTTCAAGCCCCAACATCCTTCACGCTGCACCACCCCTCAGCCAATCATGACCACGAAGGAGGCCGGGAAAGCGCGGCATGCAGAAATTAAACAAACCGCTGCAGCAACCGCTTCCCAGCCCAGTAGCGAAGGCCGGCGCCAGCCGCACTGCAACTTTGGCGGGTTTGCAGAGAAAAGAGGGTTTAATGTTCCAAGATTGATACGCAGCAGGCAGCATTCAAGGGGCCAAACACATCTTTATTGTAGGGTATGCAATCTGAGCATGAGGTAATGGCAGAGATGCAGCTTCTTATATATGATTACAGTACATTTGAATTTCACCCTGTGGGCACCCATTGATTGTGGTCTCAGTGACATCATTATGACGTACTGAATACCTTACAAGGGTTACCTGTGGTGGGAAGGTTTCCCGCACTACTCAGTGATTGGGTAATCTGTACCATGTGAGCTGAGCTCTGCAGCTGCCTCTAGTGGCAGCTGATTCGCTAGCAAGTACACCTGTGTTACATTGTAATCATAGGGACTCACTCACAGTTCATTCAGATACAAGGTTACTTCGACTGCAAGGTTACATTTCTTTAAAGACACAAGTTCCATACATAACATCCCTCCCCCCTAGGATGGGACGAAGTCCCTCTACCATTGTGGTGGCCTGCAAACTCTCTTGGGCCGGGTCGCAGCTAGGCTGAGCTCAGGGGAACGGGAGGTTCCGGGTTCTGCAGACTCTCACCCTGCAGAGGGGAAATGAGGAATGTTAGCAGTGTGTCGGGAGCACTGGCCCAAATCGGAGGATGAACCCGGGAGGGAATACTGCATATCGAAACCTGGAAGGGGAAGGGACTGACTTGAAGGAACTACCCACCTGCTACTCTGAGTAGACGGGGACCCAACGGAAAACTGCCTCCTTTGCACAGGAGAGGAGGTGGACTCAAAAACTAGAGGACGGGGGGTTGCTGAGGAGAATTCAAACCCCCGCTGCTCGCTTGGATGAGTGGGGGAACACTCTAAAAACTCCCCCCGGGCCTGTAACTCAGAATTTAAAGTGTTGAGGTCTGGGTTCTCGAATTCTTCCCACTCTCCCTGTAAAAGATGGGTGAAACTGAAATCAGGAGCACTTGGGTGGCTATCTGCCATGTCTCCCCCTTGTGATAAGCGGGTGGGAGAGAACCCTAACGTTGAATCACCCTGGTCCTCGGACCCTTGGGTGTCTGTGACCCGACGCCTGAGCTGCTTGGCATGTCGCCACCACAGGAGTCCTGAACTTGTTTCTACCTGATAGGAAACTGGCCCTGTTTGGTCAATCACCACCCCTGTGACCCACGTTGGGCCAGCGGCCGCATAATTCTTACAATATACTGGGTCCTCAACTGCAAAACTTTTGGTTTGTGCAATTTCTACATTCCTTCCCTTATCCTCCACCCTGGTCAGATCCAACTGATTGAAAAGTGAGACTGGTCTCCTGCGCATAAGGAGTTCTGCTGGAGAGAGTCCGGAAGCCGGGGGGGGGTGTAATTCTATAGCACAGGAGAAACTGACACAATTGTAACTCTAGGTCCCTGCGGCCCATTCGCCGAAGTGCCTCTTTAGTAGTTTGCACTTGGCGCTCAACCTGGCTGTTTGTTGCAGGGTGAAAAGGGGCAGAGGTGATGTGTCGAATTGCATTCCTCTCCAGGAATGCCTGGAATTCGGTGGAGGTAAAGGTACTGGTGTTGTCAGAGACAAGCACATCGGGTAACCCAAAACAACTAAATAGCCTCCACAGATGCTTGATGGTTGCGGCTGAGGAGGTATTGGGCATAGGAATAACCTCAAGCCATTTAGAAAAGGAATCAACTACTAAAAGGAAAATTGAGCCCCTGAATGGACCAGTGAAGTCGATGTGCAATGTCCACAGGCTGTGTCCCATTCTCTTGGAGGAAGTCGGGACTCTTCGGGTCAAGAACTCTGGCAACTATCGCAAGTGCCTACCATGTGTTCAATTTCCACATCTATCTGGGGCCACCAAAAATAGCTCCTGGCTAAAGACTGTGAGAGAACGATTCCCGGGTGGCTAACGTGTAGTAATTTGAGCACCCTTGGCCGCAGTACCTCGGGGATGACCACCCTCTGGCCCCACAGGAGACAATCCCTCTCTATTGAAAGTTCGACCCTTTCCCGAAAAAAAGCTTTGAACTCCTCGGCAGGAGGAGTCATGGGCCACCCCTTCTTAACCCATGAAATAACTAGGGACAGAACCTTGTCCTTCGCCGTAGCTTTGGCGAGATCTGTGGGCATAATTGGGGGTGAATCGAGAGACTCGATCAGCAATACCTGGTGATCCTGCTCAACCTCGCACTGGGGTTCCCCTAGCTCTGGGAGGGGAGACCAGGAGAGGGCATCAGTGTGGCTGATCTCCTTACCCGGGTGGTGAACCAGTGAGAACTGGTACGCATGAAGGAATATAGCCCAGCGCAGCATCCTGGGGGACAGAATTTGGGGTGTGGGCTTGCACGTGATGAAAATACCCAGTAGAGGCTTGTGGTCGGTCACAATAGTAAAAGCCTGACTGTAGAGGAAGTCGTGGAATTTCTTAGTTCCAGCGACTATTGCAAGAGCCTCTCTATCTGTTTGCGCATAATTGCGCTCTGCCTTGGAAAGGGACCTTGAGTAAAAGGCAACTGGGGCTTCCCACCCATTTTCTAGCATGTGGCACAGCACCGCCCCCACCCTCACTGGTGAAGCATCACAGACTAACCCACAGGCTTCTTTGGGTCAAAGTGGGTAAAGATTGCCTCTGAGGAGCGGAGCTGTTTTAACTCCTAAGAACATAAGAGCATAAGAACAGCCTTGCTGGAACAGGCCACAGCCCATCCAGTCCAGCATTCTGTCTCACACAGTGGCTCACCATTTTCTTCAGGGTATTCCCAAGGAGATGCCTTCACGTGCTTAGGTTTCCCTGGAAATGGCATTGAGAGATATCCTGCCTATCTCTCCAACTCCGAGGTTGTCCTTAAGTATCCATAATTATAGCCATTGATACCCTTGTCCTCCATGAACTTGTCTAATCCTTTCTTAAAGCTGTCAAGACTGACAGCTGTCACCACTTCTTCTGGCAGGGAGTTCCATAGACCAGTAATCCTCTGGGTGAAAAAGTACTTTCTCTTATTTGTTTGAGAACTAGTACCCAAAAGTTTCATCGAGTGTCCCCTAGTTCTAGTGTTGTGCGATAGGGAAAACAGTTTTTCCTTATCTACTTTGTCCACACCGTGCATTATTTTATAAACTTCAATCAGGTCACCTCTTAGACGCCGTCGTTCAAGAGTGAAAAGGCCCAACCGTTGCAGCCTCAGATGGTAAGGAAGGTGTTCCAGTCCCCTAATCATTCTGGTTGCCCTCCTCTGCACTTTCTCCAACTCCATAATATCCTTCTGGAGGTATGGCGACCAGAACTGTACACAGTATTCCAGATGGGGTCTCACCATAGATTTATAAAGAGGCAAAATGACACTTGCTGACTTATTTTCTATACCCTTCCTAATGATCCCTAACATTGAGTTTGCTTTTTTCACTGCTGAGGCACACTGGGTTGACACCTTCATTGAGTTGTCCACCAGGACACCAAGGTCCCTTTCCTGGTTTGTCACAGAGAGTTCAGACCCCATCAGTTTATAAATGTAATTGGTTTTTTTTGCCCCAACATGCATCACTCTGCACTTACTAATGTTGAAGCTCATTTGCCACTGTTTTGCCCACTCCCCCAGTGTCAAGAGATCCCTCTGGAGCTCCTCACAATCTCTCACAGTTTTCACTACCCTGTATAATTTAGTGCCATCAGCAAATTTGGCTACCTTGCTTTTTACTCCTACCTCTAGATCATTTATGAAGAGGTTGAAAAGCAGGGGTCCCAGTACTGAACCTTGGGGGACCCCACTCTTTACTTCCCTCCACTTGGAAAAGTGTCCATTTAGTGCTACCCTCTGTTTCCTGTCCCTTAGCCAGTTGCTGATCCAGAACAAGACCTGTCCCTTTATTCCATGACTGGTAAGTTTATTCAAGAGCCTTTGGTGTGGGACCTTGTCAAAAGCCTTCTGAAAGTCCAGATAAACAATGTCAACTGGATCCCCCCTTATCCACATGCTTGTTGACACTCTCAAAAAATTCCAACAGATTAGTGAGGCATGATTTGCCCTTGCAAAAAGCCATGTTGGCTCTCCTTTAGCAGCACCTTCTCTTCTATGTGCCTATTAATTCTATCTTTTAGGATGGTTTCCATCACTTTACTTGGGACACATGTCAAACTGACAGGTCGGTAATTTCCTGGATCACCCCTGGATCCTTTTTTGAAAATTGGTGTTACATTCGCTACCTTCCAGTCATCAGGCACAAAGCCTGATTTGAGGGAAAGATTATATATTTTGGCTAGGAGATCAGCAATTTCATCTTTAAGTTCCCTGAGAACTCGTGGATGGATGCCATCTGGTCCTGGTGATTTGTTAGTGTTTAGCTTAACAAGACATGCAAGGACCTCCTCTCTGGTTATTTCTATCTTGCTTAATTTTTCGGTTTCCCTCCCTACGAAGATAGGCTCTGTTTTGGGCATGTGGTCTCTGTCTTCTTCAGTGAATACTGAAGCAAATAATTCATTGAGTCTCTCTGCAATCTCTGTTTCCTCCTTAATAACCCCTTGCCTTCCATTGTCATCTAATGGTCCAATGGCCTTCCTAGTTGGGTTCTTACTTCTAATGTACTTAAAGAAGTCTTTGTTATTTCTCTGAGTATTTTTAGCTATACGCTCCTCAAAGTCTTGCTTTGCTTTCCTGATTGTTGCCTTGCATTTGTTCTGCCAGAATTTATGTTTCTGCCTGTTGTCCTCATTCGGACAAGCCTTCCATCTTCTAAATGAGCTTTTCTTGCTCTTCATCACTTCCCGAACAGCTCCTGTAAGCCACATTGGAGTCCTCTTGGACCTGGCAGTGCCCTTTTTCCTTTTGGGTATGCATTCCAATTGGGCCTCTGTTATTGTTTTTGTAAACAGCCTCCATGCCTCTTGGAGTGTTTGGACTCTCTCAGTTTTCCCTTTCAGCTTCTTTTTTACTAGTTTCCTCATCTTTGGGAAATTTCCTTTTTGAAAATTTAAGGTCTCTGTGTTAGATTTTATCAGTGACTTGCAGTCTATGATCAAGTTAAACATAATTGAGTTGTGGTCACTGTTCCCTATTGGATCAGTCACATTAACATCTTGCACCAGATCCTGAGTATTACTCAGGATCAAGTCAAGGATTCTTGTACCTCTAGTTGGGTCTTCAACCATCTGTCCCAGGGAACAATCATTTAGCATATCTAGGAACTTTATCTCTTTATCATGTGCTGAACAACAGTTCACCCAGTCTATGTGAGGGTAATTGAAGTCCCCCATTATAACCAGGCTTCCCTTCTTGGATGCCTCCTTTACAACATTCTCCAACTGCCAGTCTCCCTCAAGAGTTTGGGTCGGAGGCCGATAGTATATGCCTACTGTTAGACCATCCTTGTGGCCTGGTACTCTTACCCACAGAGCTTCTAATGGTGACTCCAAATCACCTAGATATTCCAATTCATACGATTTTATCACTTCTTTGACATACAAGGCTACACCACCTCCCATTTGCCCCTTCCTATCCTTCCTGTACAGTTTGTAGCCTGGGATAACTGTATCCCATTGGTTATCATCCATCCACCAGGTTTCTGTGATACCAATAATATCAATATTCTTATCTATTGCTAAGTATTCCAGCTCCCCTATTTTGTTCCGGAGGCTTCTGGCATTTGTATACAAGCATTTATATATGCTTTCCTGATACAGTCTTTTGAGTCAAGTTGCATTGTTAGACTGCCTCTTGCATCCTTCTGCTCGAGTGCTGGTGACTAGCTCCTTGCTCTGCTCAGTAATTTTTGCATCCTCCTCACTACTCAAGTACACACTTTCCCGAACCGGATGCTGCCCAGCTCCTGTCGGCTTTCCCCCAGTTATCAGTTTAAAAGCTGCTCTGCAGCCTTTTTGATGTTGAGTGCCAGCAATCTGGTCCCATCATGGTTCAAATGCAACCCATCCCTCCTGAACAGATTTGACTTGAACGCCTTTTCCTGGCTGTCCTTGAACGCCTTTTCCTGGCTGTCCCCCCACCGCCAAACCGTGTCTTTCTTTAAGAGCCGATGCAGAGGCTCTGCTACAGACGCTTTCCTTGGCAAGAAGGAATGATAGAAATGTAGGAGTCCTAAGAAGGACTGCAGTTCTGGTTTCGCGGTGGGCATTCCGAACAGCCGCAACCTTGGAGTCGGAGGGCTTAACTCCTTCGGGGGTTATCTTGAACCCTAGGAACTCTACCTCCCTCGCCAGGAACACACATTTATCCCTTCTCAATCTTAACCCCGCTTTCTCGAATACAGTTAGGACCTTGTCCAACCTCTTTGCGAGTTCTGACTCACTTCCCGCCGTGATCAAAACATCATCAAAATAAGGGAATACCCCGGCGAGACCCTTTAGGAGGCATTCTACGAGAGATTGGAATATCCCGGGGGCTGAATTCACTCTGAACTGGAGGCACGTTACCTTAAAGGCACCTTTATGAGTTACTATCATCTGTGTAGCTGCTGTCGCAGGCGTTACTGTGAGCTGCTGATAGGCCTGAGCTAAGTCCAGCTTTGTGAAACATTTACCCCCATGTAAAGTGGCTAGTAAATGGCTAACTACCGGCACTGGGTATGCATTAGGACGAATAGCCTTGTTAATCGAGCATTTGTAATCTGCGCAAATTCTAACCTCCCCATTAGACTTTAAGGCAGTAACAATCGGTGTCTCCCATTCCACGGAGTCCACTGGGACCAAAATCCCCTGGCCCACCAGTTTGTCCAGTTCCACCTCAATCCTGTCTTTGAGGGCGAAGGGCATTCATCGTGGCTTTAGCCAGATGGGTCAAATTTCGGGGTCCAAGTCAAAAGAAACTGGGGGCCCTCTGTATTTCCCAAGTCCCTTCTCAAAAACTGCTGGGTGTGCATCGCACACGTCTCGCACTGGATCAGTCTCTATGGCATTGATGCCGGACAGTTCAATACCCAAGGGAGCAAACCACTGGCTCCCCAGGAGGCAGCTGGGCCCCCGTTTAAGGACCACTAAGGGCAGCTTCTCCGTGAAGCGCTTGAACTTGACTTTGAAGTCCCCCACCCCCAAAACAGGAATCAGGTTGCCCTGCACGTCTTGCAAGGACATCTTAAGGGTTTTGAGTTTGGGGCGAGAATTAGGAGCTGGAGCTGGCCCCGGAGGATGCAGAGACCTCCGGGGAGGAAGATGAGCTGGATGTGTGGTGGGACGAGCGCCGTGTGGCCTGCATGGAGGACCCAGCCCCCCCAGACATGGCTTGCTTGGCCCTGAACGCCTTCACCCAGGACCTTGCTACTTCGGCCGCCTGAGCCTCTCTCAGGACGGAGTTGAATGTGAGGTGCTCACGGGCTATCAGCTTTTGCTGGACCTCCTCGTCTCGCAAACCGCACAGCAGGTGGTCCCTCAGGGCTTCCTCTAAGTTGTCCCACCGGCAAGGGGCAGCAGCTAACCTGAGGGCAGCGGCATAGTCTGCCACAGACTCACCCGAATACTGGTCCCGCCTGTGGAAGGCGACTCTAGCTGGGTAAATGGATACTTTCAGCTGAAAGTGGTTCTGCAAAGCCGTCAGGATCTCTTTGAGCGGGATCGCATCGATTTTCCATGGCAACATCATGTGCATCACCAACTCTAGTGTGTGGGGTGGCCAATCTGGGCTAGGAGGCAGGAGCGCATCTGTTCCTCATCCTCGATGCGCTCGGCGGCCATCGCGTGGCAGAATTGGCACTCGTACAGAGCCCATTGCTCTGGCTTCCTGATGTTGAATGGAGGTAGCTTGATGCTGTGAGAAGCCATTATCCCACCTTCATCGCCAATTTAATGCTCCAATATTGATACGCAGCAAGCAGCATTCAAGGGGCCAAACACATCTTTATTGTAGGGTATGCAATCTGAACATGAGGTAATGGTGGAGATGCAGCTCCTTATATATGCTTACAGTACATTTGAATTTCGCCCTGTGGGCACTATTGGTTGCGGTCTCAGTGACATCATTATGACGTACTGAATACCTTACAAGGTTTACATGTGGCGGGAAGGTTTCCCGTGCTACTCAGTGATTGGGTATTCTGTACCATGTGAGCTGAGCTCTGCAGCTGCCTCTAGTGGCAGCTGATTTGCTAGCAAGTACACCTGTGTTACATTGTAATCATAGGGACTCATTCACAGTTCATTCGGATACAAGGTTACTCCGACTGCAAGGTTACATTTCTTTAAAGACACAAGTTCCACAGATAACAGAGGAAGACCCTCTTCTCTCCACAAACCTGGCAAAAAGCTTCCCTCAGGAAAACAGAGACCCAGAAAGGCACTCCGTTCTCAGGCCTCTGTCTCCCGGAGAGAAACTGTTTTGCTTCCCTACAGGAGACGGAGGCCAAGAACGGAGCACCGTTCTCAGCCCCCATTTCCCTGAGGGAAGCGGTTCGTCTTCCTAGGAGGACGGAGGCCAAAAGATATGGGCCCCATCTTCAAAGGAAGACGGACTCCTTAAAAACACCTTAAAAATAGAATGGGGGAGGATACCCCCTCTTCCCCCCAGGCTTTGCAAATACAGGAGGGGAAAAAAATTCCCCACAGCCTTGGAGGCCGGCATAAGCCTCCACTGTAGCACGGGGGTGGGAGAGGATACCCCTCTTTTCCCCCCCAACCCATGATTCGGCAAGGCAGTGGGGGAAAACAATTTTCCCCCACAGCCTTGGAGGCCGGCCTGAGCTTGGGGGGAGGGGATACCCCCCTGTTCCCACCCCAACGCAGGATATGGCAAGGCACCGGCCGGCCTCCCTGTAAAAATAAGTAAATAAATAATCCCCTTCTCACCCCAGGACTTAATGCGGCCTGGCCAGCAAGGCTACGTTAAACCCTCCTAAATAAATAAAACATAACACACACACACCCAACGCCAGGATTTAACGCGGCCTGGCCAGCAAGGCAAGGCCACGTTAAACCCTCCTAACACACACACATACACACACACAAACATAAAACCCTCCCACCCACAAAAAAAAAAACGGGAGCACTTACGGGACACGTCTTCCCTCCATGCCGATGGAAATGAACTGAATTTTAAAAAAACCCAAAAACTCTTACCACCACTCTACCTTCAGGCCGTAAGAGTAAAAACAATCAAAAAAATTTAAAAAAACCAAACACGGTACTCTTAAGCACAGCCCCGCCTAGAGGCCACAAGAGTAAAAACAGTCAAAAAATAATTAAATCAAAATAAACAATACAATAAATAAACAAATTCAAATAAAGTCAAAAACAACTAATTCAAATCACCACCACCCAAACCACCCCTAATAATAATAACAACAAAAAAAAAAACACCCAAGAAACTTCCTGGCATAGCCAGGCACCAATATGCTAGTGATTTATAAAAAGAAGCTAAGTGTTTATGGAAGGAAAAATCTATGCAACCATTGTAATCAGGCCTTGGAGTAGTACCTAAAGGGCTCCTTAGGTATATGGAAATTTTGGCCTTATTGGACTTGAAAATCCTAAATTTACACACACACACACACAAAAGGTCTTGAATTGTTAATTTTATACGAGTTTTTGACTGTGAATCTAATTTTAGTTTTATAATAACAATGGTCAAGAATAATTTTTGGATTTCATAGTTATCCTTGTAGTAATAGAAGTTTTTGGAAATGAATCCTAAGAAGAATTCAGGAAAGCCAGGTAGTAAGCACACCTGCCCTTTAATCTAAGGTGAGGGTTTTGCAGATGTCAATGCCATCTTTGCATGGCTTATTAACTTGGAGAAGCATTGGGCTCAGGTAACCAAATCTAGCAAGCCCCAGCAGGAGCAAAGACCTATAAAAGCTGCCACATCTTACTTACGTTTCCAGCTCCCTGGCGATACTGACCACCCCAAGGTCTTGACATGCCTTCTGAATAATTACTGAAGGCGTTAACTCCCTGAGCTGAATGAAAGTTGTGATTGGGCTGTTCATGATATTGACTGCAACATCACAAAGCATGCGTCCGTTGGAATTGATAGGAGGCAAAGACATCACGACAAAGATGGAAACCTTTGTTAGAAGTTTAGATAGGAAATCCCAGGAAGATGGATCAATGAACTGAGCTTCATCAATGAGAAATATGAGAATTTCCTTCTCTGTTGCCTGAAGAAGAAAGAACAACAATCCAGTACCAGATGATCTCACAGCCATAAACCTCCTGTCTTTTTCAGCCCACTGTTTACAGCAGGGATTCTCAACCTGTGGCCTGTGAGCCAGATGCAGTCCATGGCACCATTTCATGTGGGGGCCTCCACCGCTTCCACCACAAGTGCCAAGTGGTGGAGGAAGAGCAAAAATGGCTATATGGCCCCCAAAGCTGTCTAAAGGATTGTGACCCGGCCCCCGGCTTTAATATGTTGAGAACTCCGGATTTACAGCTACCACCCATTGTTGTTGTCAAGGAACTTTTCCTTGAAGCGAAAAACTTACACCATTTAGGTATATAGTTACTGCATTTCTTATAGCCACTATTTATTCTCCTAATAGTGCACAAGACATTGTGAAATGGAGATGTATGATGCGTGGTCCTCCAGATGTTCCTGGGTTAACTGCCAGCTTCCTTACCATGGGCTATGATGGCCAGGCATCATAACACCTGCAGTCCAAGCCACCTGGAGGGCTGCATTTTGTTCATCTCCCTTTTCAACTTCTTAAAATATAATTATCAGAAGAAAAAACAAACCAAACATTTCCACCATCAAACTACAAAGAGAAAACTACAAGAAAACAAGAAGAAAAATCACTCCTTATTCAAAACAAATTAAGCATGTGTGGATGATGGAGGACTCGGAAGCTCTCATGTAATATAAAGGAAGGCCACACATCTAAAAATAATAATTTCTGCTACAGAGTGAAGAAATCAACATGAATGTGTGGTGTTAATTTTTCCATAAGAGCCAGACACAATCCTTTCAAGATATTATAAGATTATTATTATCCATTTTCAAGGTAGTGGCAATCATAATTTTAGCACTCAGTCTCTAAAGGTTCACCATCACTGCTCTATGCCATGTTCTTTAAAGTTAGGCCAAACTGATTTAATTGGAGCAGATTGATATAGCCCAGGAATTCCCAACCTTTTCAAGTCAGGGGTTGGTTCATGCTCTATCAATCAGCTTTGAGGGCCGGATGGCAATTTTGCACTACCTGAATGATGGGATTGGCCACTTTGTCCCAACAGCTTAAACAGTTTCTCAAATGCCCTTAGAGGGGGAGGCCATATGAAATGGTGCCATGGGCCAGATCCAGCCCACGTAGGGTTGCCAGATGGTATCCTAAAGGAGGACATGTCCTCCTTTTCTATAATTTGTCTTTCCGTCCTCCCGTACCTACTGTATCATACATGTCCTCCTTTACGATACCATCTGGGCTCCGTCACGGACACTAGGTGGTGGAGGACATTGCAACTGTGTAACTTTGGTAATGTGACAAACTGTATATTTGCTTGTTATTGTATTGTATATTGTACTTGTTTAATTTGTACCCTGTATTTTGCATTTAGTGATACTGTATTTTCGGACTTGTAGCTGTAATTTGCATTTGTAACTGTGTTCTTTTTTTGTATTTGTTGTAATTGCATTTTTGATATACTGTATTTTGTATACTTTTTCTATGCTGTAAATGCCACTTTGGGTCACCCATTGGGTCGAGGAAAGCGGGGTATAAATAATAAATGAAATGAAATCTGGCAACCCTAGCTGCCCACGGGCCTTAGGTTGGGAACCCCTGATATAGTCTATTCCAAACTTTCATGCACTAGATAGATCCCATAAATCTGACTCCTAGTTCGTCTTTAATCCTTGAAGGAATCGGGGCCACAGAGGGCCGGGGCGCCCGGAGGAAGACTGATCAAGTAACGACACGAGGCAAGGAAACAGGATCAGATCAGTACTTTAATGGCAAAAGGCAATATCATTTATAGGGAAGAAAACGCAACGGTGGCAAACTGTCATCTAACAGCGCATTACCTCATACGTTGGTTCAGGTTAATGGGGAAACCTTCAAAGGGGAAGTTAATTAACTCGGGCAAACACGGGGAAAGAATGACCATTGTGTTGGGGATTAGACAGGGACAAACATGGCTTATTTGCGCCAGGGATTTCCCAAACCGGGAGATGAGTTTATTACACTTAATGTTACACAGGAGTTAGCTATCTGCTTACTTGGCAGCGTCGCGGGTCAGGTCACGGTAATTGGGTGAATCAAACCCAATCTTTTATTCACCCCCCTTGATTTGGCGGCCGCAGAACCCACAAGCAAGGAGCGTCTCTCACTGCAGTGGTTTCAGGCGGGCCGTTCCATGCCCTATGGGGCATGGGGAATCCGCATCTCCCCTTTTAATTTTCTATTTAAGGACCTGAGCGGCGACCTTACGCAAGATCGGCATCAGCTGCTGAGCAGGGATGACGTCACGGGGTTTCTCTCTGGGGCGGCACTGGGCGATCAGTGAGGGAATGCATTGAGCCAGGCAACATATCATAATGCCTATAATGACAATCCCGACGACTATCTTGAGTACCGTTTGCAACCACCCCCAGGGAATCCATGACCACATCCAATTCCACAGAGAACTCCACCAAGCCCCCCATGCAGAGCCCTCTGTGATGCCTGCAACTATGGTGTGGAGATCCGTGAGCTGGTTTTGGATCTTGCGGGAATTATCAGTAAGGTTAAAACAGCACATTCCATGAAAAGACTCGCATCCCAGGTGATGTAGCAAGAGGAGGTAGTCGATAGCCGCTCGATTATCAAGGACGGCATGGCGAAGTTCTGCCTGTTCCTGATTAAGGAGCGCTATCGCTGTGGAGGTATGGTTAATGGCTTTAGCCAAACCGCAAGCTAAGCGGCCGATCCTCCGTGCATTACCGACGGCCAAGCCTGGCACGCCGATTAGGCTGACCGCCAGTGATACATACTCAGCGGGACTTAGCACTCTGAAGCTGCTGTCACAGGAGCTGTCTAACTGGGTTGTGCGTGTGTGCCGTATGAGTGGGGAAACATGAGCATTTGATACATTTGCGTCAACAGTGCTTGGGGCAATCATGTCCTTGGTAGGAAGTAACAGTGTCAGACGACTGATACAACACATCGAGTCCGACAAATTCGCAGGGATGTAGTTCCATGTGAACTGGTTACAGGTGAAAAACCACCCAGGAGGTAGGGTGACATATGCATACAATGAGATGAGTGTCTCTGGTTTGGTACAAGTCCAGTTGCCGCTGCCAGGGTCCACGCAGCGGCGCCGCGCCTGACCGCCTGAGGTGCAGCCGGTCATGCGGGTACAGGCAGCGTCCGGGCTGATCGCCACTCGAGGGGTATGAAGAGCGACCGCATCAGCCGGCAAGGTTGACACAAGCTTCTGTCCCCCCCAGCGTGCATATGCTGAGAAGGCAGTAGGAGAATGTGGCCCAAAAAAGGCCTTCAGCAACCAGTCGCCATCCTTGGTGCGTGCGTCTGGAGTGTGGCACACGGGGATGAGACAGGTGCTGAGGATAGACGCAGAACCAACGCCCTGCTGTAAGCAAAAATCGGACTGGTTGACGAGACCCGCCAACCTTTCCCACAAGTTATACTGCAATCGGGTAGACAAATCTTCACCAGGCGGCAAACCGTCGGCCTGGATTGGAGTAGCCTGAACGCCTCCCCCCAAAAGCAGGGAAAGGGCCAGGATGATGGTGATTGCCACTGTATTGGCATGGAGTTGAGCGAAGACTGCAGCTGTGAGGTTCTCCGGTGTCAGCTCCTTCTCCTCGCGCTGGACGGTGTCCTGGGCGTCACGGCAAAGAGCTTTGACCATCCCCCAGGTGATCTTGGGCATCGGTGGCCGCTTCCTCCGGCGGATCCGCTGGGTCAGCGTGAGGTCCTCCATCTCCGGGATCGGACTCGGGTCGACCTGGGTCCACGCCATGCGGTTCCAAATGAGGCTTGACACACCGAGCTGGAATCCAAACGACACCTGTAGGAGACATAACTGCAGCATACCCTCTTCCCCACGTTATGAGCGGCACCGGGCCTCTCCAAGAAGGGTCCGGTGGCACTCGGTACCGGACCATAGGTCGCGGGAGAGGCTCCGAACGGCGGAAATGCCTCTCCTGCGGCGTGCAATCCGAAAAAACATTAAGGTGATTGTAAGTGAACAATACCTTGTTAAGACACATCTGTGCTTCTCCCTGTGACTTGGGGAGGGCTGGTGGCTCCCCCCTTTCTGTTTGTTTGTCAACGTAGGACTTTAGCGTCCGGTTGACCCGCTCTACAATCGCTTGCCCTTGCGGATTGTAGGGAATCCCAAATGTATGCTTGATGTCCCATGTGGCCATGAAGGCGGCCAGCTGCCTAGAGCTGTAGGATGGCGCGTTGTCCGTTTTCACGTGCCGTGGTTTGCCCATGGCAGCTATGCAGGAGAGGAGGTGCTGCTCCACGTGGGTCGCAGTTTCCCCTTTCTGCGCCGTGGCCCAAACGAACTGGGAAAAGGTATCAATGCAGACGTGCATGTACTGCCATCTGCCAAACTGCGGCACATGCGTGACGTCCATCTGCCACACCTGATTGGCCTCTGTCCCTCGTGGGTTGACCCCCCACGAGGGCCCCCCCGGTGCCCCCGCACAATGCTGGCAAGAGCGAACTATGCCTTGGGCCTGGGAAAGCGGTAGATTGAACTGTCGGGCAAGTGCCTTGGCATTTTGATGGAAGAAAGCATGACTCTGAATTGGAGTAGTAAAAACTCCCAAAACTGAACGTTGCTGAATTTCCTTTGCGGCCGCGTCCGCTCTGCTATTGCCCGCGGAAATCGGACCTGGCAGGTCTTGGTGACTTCGAATGTGGGCAATATAGAGCGGCTCCGTGCGGTTTCGCAAATGAAATTGAGCAGTGAGAAACAGACTAAGCAAATTTTTGTCTATCGCGGGGGTAATGTAAGCTCCCGGTAGACTGTGAAGCAAATTCCTTACATACCAACTGTCAGTAATGATATTTAACCGTTCTTTGGCGAAGGTGCGCAAGGCAAGGTTCACGGCTGCCAACTCTGCCCGCTGAGCGGACTTCTGCGGAAGAGTTAACAGCGTGTGCCAAGCTTCGCCTTCCTGCCAGGTCAGAACACCATAGGTGCGACCACCGTCTGAAAAAACTGTTCTGGCCCCCTGAAGCGGGACCAGCGAGAGCAATTCGAACAAGCTGACTGTTCCTGTCTGAAGTGAGACGAGTCTGGGGTCTTTGGGCAAGTGATATGCTAAACTCCCAGTGAAACCTTCCAAAGCTATCGGAAGCGAGTCACCTAGCTGCATCAACTGGTGAATTTGTTCCTTGGTGAACGGAACCACAATTTTGGCCAAATCATTTCCCGAAATGTCCCTAGCTCTCAGCCTGCCGCGGTAAATCACCGCGGAAACCAGCTCCTGGGGCGGAACGATGTTCCGTGAAGATGTATTAGGCAAGTAGACCCACTCCACAATTTTCGCTCCCTTCTCTGAGTCTACGCCTAGCGCCCCAGTGAACATGGATCCTGACCGTACGATGTACAAATTCAGGATCGGGGCATATGGCCCCTGGGCGATCCTATCCACCCACCTCTGGCTGAGAACTTGGTTCACTTTCTCGAGCGCCAAGCGCGCGTCTCGAGAGATTTTGATCCGGTCTGCCGGCTGCTTACCCAAGGTTAGCAGCGAGAAGAGCGGTTTTAGAAGATCCGTATCCAATCGGAAGTACGGTCTGGCCCAATTAATGTTTCCTAAGATCTGCTGTAGCTCTACGAGGGTGACTGAGTCCTGTAGATTTATCTGAGGCAAAACCGGTGCTGCAAAAGAGCGGAGAAGCCGATGGCCCAAGTATGAGAAGGGCTCGGTTCTCTGCACTTTCTCAGGGGCAATGAGTAAGCCTTTGTCCCCCAGGCTGGCCTGGAGGTCTGAAAACACTGTGCTGCCAAGCTGTGGCAACGCTACTAAGATATCATCCATAAAGTGACAAGCTATGGCTTGTGGGTAGAGGTTTCGAAACCTTGCCAGTGCGTCGTGAACGTAAATTTGGCACAGAGTGGGCGAATTGAGCATGCCCTGTGGCAAAAATTTCCACGCGTAACGGAGCGTGGGCTCACTGTGGTTCACGACCGGCACCGTAAAGGCAAACCTCTCCCGGTCCCTGGGGTCTAAGGGGATTGTATAAAAGCAATCCTTGAGATCTACGACTAGAATCTCCCACCCCTCGGGAATCATATTAGGATTAGGGATGCCGCATTGAAGCGGACCCATCGGCTGAATACATTTATTGATCTCTCTGAGATCGTGGAGGAGTCGCCACTTCCCCGACTTCTTTTTAATCACAAAAATTGGCGAGTTCCAGGGACTCGTGGACTGCTCTATGTGTCCTGCGTCTAGCTGTTCTTTCACTAGATGCTTGAGAGCAACTAATTTCTCTCCCACTACCGGCCATTGTTCTACCCAGACCGGGGTATCAGTGAGCCATTTAAGTGGCAACGCCATTACCCGAAGGTAAGGGTGGCACTGTACTGCTCGAGAATGTCTCGTCCCCAAAGGTTGACGTGCACGTCAAGAATGTGCGGCCGAATTACCGCTGTGCCCTCAGCCTTTGGGATTGTGACTTCTACCCACTCTCGGCTCCTAAACGCTTCCTGAACTCCACCTACCCCCCACACATCGGAGACTGGCTCAATGGCCCACTCTCTCGGCCACTGACTCCTGCTTATCACGGACACATCAGCTCCTGTATCTAACAATCCGGAAAATGATCTTTTATTCAGAAATACCTCAATAACTGGGCGCTGTTTCCACTCAATGTTGGTCTCCACTGTCGCTAAAACCTGGTATCCTTGCACTGCCTCACTTGCGCTGTCACTGAGCCTTCCCTGGCTGCCTGCTGACGGGTGACAAGGAACCATGATCAGTTGCGCTAAGGTCTCTCCCTTGTGGATTGTTTGGGGCAGGTGTGTCCAAAGTTGGACCTGGAGAACGCCTGAAAAATTCGAGTCAATGACTCCAGGAATTATGAAAATTCCACGTGCGCCAGCCACACTACGGGGCAAAACTAAACCTAAAAAGCCTCTGGGCAGGGGACCCATGTACTGGGAATCGACCAGATAGACTGTGCCTGGCAGGTCGCATGTAACGTCCGCCTGGCAAGTCAATTCTAGCCCTGTACTACCCTTGGGGCTGGCCTGTGCCCTCGTAGTGCCTGGAATGTGCCTAGAATCTAGTCTAGTTCTGGGGAGTTCTGGATCTGGGTGAAGGAAGCCTCTGTTTGGACCGGGGCCAGAGACGTGCCCGGATTCCGGTTTCCCGAACTCGGACAAAACCTGGCCCAGTGATAGCCCTTTTTGCACTTGGGGCAGGGGGTGTTCGGAGCCTTGGGACGGCCGGACTTTTGTCCGCCTCCCTTGGATCGGCACTCCCTAGCGAAGTGTCCGACCTTGCCACAGGAGTGGCATGCCCCTTTGGTCTTACCATTGCCATGAGGTCTTTTTCCCCCCTGCACCGCTGCCGCTAGCAGACCCATCTTGTAGGAGTCTGTGCCAACGTCGGAACATGCGCGGATCATGTCCGTTAAGGTTATGTCAGGGCGATTGCCCAGGGACTGCAAGATTTTACGGCAGTCCAAGTTGGCGTTGTCCTTGGCTAGCTTAATCATGAGCTCTTGCTGGGCTTGCTCATTATCAATCTGCCTGGTGATTGCCTCTTCCAGGCGATTGATGAAGTCCATGTAGGGCTCCTGGGCTCCCTGCTTGATCGCAGTGTAATTTTTGGCCGTTTTGCCAGTCGCCGGGACCTTGAAGTATGCCCTATAGGCGGCTTCGGCCGACATCTCTAGGGTGGCTAGAGGCAAGGCGATCTGTGCCTGGATGGACTCAAAGGCACCTGAACCATATAGCTGTTCAGCGATTACCGCGCCTCCCATCCTGGCGGCTCTGGCCTGAGCCTCGAGCCGATACTCGCTGTCCCAGATCATGTACTGGCTAGGGGTTAGCATCATCCTCATGACGGCCTTCCAGTCATGGGGAATCCACATGGTGGTTTCGCACGCCTGCTGAAGCGTGCCCCTGGTAAAACGACTTTGGAGCCCTGTCTCTGAGATTGCCTTCCGTAAAGCCATGAGAAGCTTGTACGGGACTGGGGAATGAACGATTTGTTGGGCGCCTGTGAGCGCGTCCATCTCCATACGGATTGGACAGATTTGCCTAAGTTCAGCTAGCTGTTCAACTGACAATTCCCCCTTCTTTAGCTCGATCTCGGCGGTGCGCTGAAGGGCACTCTTAACAACTAGGGAACCTGGAGCTGTCAGAGAAGCGCCAGCGCCTCTCATTCCTTGCGTTCCTTCGGTGACGTCTGCAGCTGTCACCGCGGGAAGGCTCCCTACGCTGCTCTGCCGATAGCTAATTGACGGGTAGAGTGACGTGGGCGCAGTCGGTTCGACTGGCTTGCCTGATGACTTCTCTAACGGGGGTTCATTGGCTTCTACCCGGACTGGCTCGATCTGCTCTAAGAGTCTCCTACACTTCCTCCATGTCCTAACTATCCCTCCTGGAGCTTTCGGGGGTTGCTGAATGCAGTCTCCTATCTGATCCCAGAGCGTCAGGGTTAACGTACCTACTTCTGGGTAAAGTAGGCAGTGTTCCCTGAGGTACGCCAAAAGTCTCGCTAGCTCCCTGCTGTGAAATCGTAACTGAAAAACCCTGGCCAGGATTCTGAACTCTTCCTCCCGAGTTCTTTGGCTAGCGGACGGACTTGGTCTATGAGAACAAGTCCCCATATTACCTGCGATGGTCCTCTGAAGTTTCCTCCTCGGGACGGAGATCGACGCGTCTTTGCAGGCAACAGGTTCGGACGTCTAGTGTCTGGGGTAGACCTCGGAGCGTGGACCTTCCGCCACGGGCCCTTCTAACGGCCTCTGCGATGTCAGGGGCTCACAGCCTGCCCTGAGCGGAACGCGTTTCCCTCTATGGCAACCTCCTCGAAAGCGGGAGTAAGCTGTAGGAATGTCTCTCTGGAATGCCTCGCCGCAGGCCACTTCTCTGATCGGCTGGCTGCCGGTCAGAGTGCCGCGCTGTCCTCCGGGGTGACGGGTCGCGGTTCAAGCGCAGAACCGGACCGCGTGGATCGTTACTCGCGAGTAGACCTCTCCGGGGTCCCTTTACTCACGAGTAAATCACGTCGGGGTCACCAGATGAAGGAATCGGGGCCACAGAGGGCCGGGGCGCCCGGAGGAAGACTGATCAAGTAACGACACGAGGCAAGGAAACAGGATCAGATCAGTACTTTAATGGCAAAAGGCAATATCATTTATAGGGAAGAAAACGCAACGGTGGCAAACTGTCATCTAACAGCGCATTACCTCATACGTTGGTTCAGGTTAATGGGGAAACCTTCAAAGGGGAAGTTAATTAACTCGGGCAAACACGGGGAAAGAATGACCATTGTGTTGGGGATTAGACAGGGACAAACATGGCTTATTTGCGCCAGGGATTTCCCAAACCGGGAGATGAGTTTATTACACTTAATGTTACACAGGAGTTAGCTATCTGCTTACTTGGCAGCGTCGCGGGTCAGGTCACGGTAATTGGGTGAATCAAACCCAATCTTTTATTCACCCCCCTTGATTTGGCGGCCGCAGAACCCACAAGCAAGGAGCGTCTCTCACTGCAGTGGTTTCAGGCGGGCCGTTCCATGCCCTATGGGGCATGGGGAATCCGCAAATCCTCTGTTATTACTGTAAATAGAGTCTACAAGAATATTATGAATATGGGAATTGAAATTCTTTGCTTCATTTGTGGGATCAAATAATAATCATTCAAAATTGAATAATTGCCTACATGCTAGATCTTTTTCTTGGAAATTTTGAGATTGTCCTGGAGAGATAAATATGAGAGATTGTAACTCAGAGCTCCTCCTGGTGGAGCATTTGCTCTCCTTAATGTATCTTAATAAGTATCCAGCAGGAAATGTTTTATGTTTTAAAAGGTTTTTTTTAAAAGACAAGCGGCTTTCTTAAAATGAAGAGAGGTAGCTTTAAAAATAGTTTGGAGAAACTATTTGTCCATGGTGCCCATGGTGCCTTTGGATCCTGCACCCCTTGTTTTAGGGGGTGGGTAGTTTTAACTGTTTTTAACATGTTTTAAATTGTGATTGTGAACTGCCCTGAGTAGGCCTTGGCTGAGTGGGCGGTATATAAATTTGACAATTAAATTAAATTAAAAATTAAATTAAAATCCTACTAAGCCAGGGATGGAGAACCTTTTCCTTTTGGAAGGCCAGATTAATTTAGCTGCAATCAAATAACACCACATTAGAAGCCACATTAATTTAGCTGTAATGAAATGAGGTTGCATACCAGAAACTTCATATTAGATGTACTTTAAAATGTATATTATTTTGTAAAAATCTAACTACTGTGTAGTTAATAATTTCAAAAAATGAAAACTACAGTATTTGTTAATTTTAAAGTTACTAAAATAAAATAAAAATATAAAAGACAAATAAAATGTATTAATAAAAATAAAAGGATTTGTTTCATAAAATCTGGATTCAGTCAAAAAGCCACACTTAAAGACCTAGAAGACCGCAGGTTCCCCACCCCTGCACTAAACCATATTCTCCTTCATGGTCACCAAAGGGACGGGGAGAAGGAGACCTGGTATTCCTTTTGGGAAAGGGTGTGCACAATTTTTTGGAGGCTACTAAGAAGTTGCTTAGTACTATAAAATCTGGAAATTATATTGCTGCAGGATTTAAAAAAAATCACTTACGCTCTCTAGGATCTTTATAAGTATTTGTTCCATCTTTTCATTCTTGGCCTCATTGTTCAGTTTGGAAACCTCTTCTGATGCAGGAAACTGATCAGGGAAACACGAAGAAACAAGTAAATTTCACTTTTTAAATCAGCAAGATGGACCTTTACCCATCTGGCAGTAGTACTTATGTAATAAATAACACAGAGACCATAGCAAGTATTTTATAAGATTCATGCAGGCTGCCTATCTCCATTCATTTGTTCATTCTTCACACCATAATTGGTTTCATAACTAGTCATTGTTCCCAAATGGAGGCATCTGAACTGATCAGTATACCATGACCTCAATGCCTAGGTATATTTTATGTATAAAATAATGCCTTGAAGCCTCACTCTTATGTCTGATGAAGTGGATTTGATCCACAAAAGCTAACATTAAAATACACGAGATAGTCTTTAAGGTGCCACAATGTTTTTTGTCTTTTTGTTTTGATTACTCTCTGAAATGTCTAGGCCAGGGGTTCCCAACATTTCCTGCCAGGGGCCAGTTCCCGCTACAATGCTCAGCTGTGGAAGCCGGAGGCGTGGCTGTGCCCACTACTTACGTTTCTATCATCATTGACAGTGGCAGCGGCAGCAATCATGCCATTTTTCTGGGTTCTTGCACAGCCTCTGCCACTTCCCAGGGCGGTGGGAGGCTTTTTTTGAGCATGTTCACTCTGGTTTGGGTTTTTTCCACCTCTTCTCCACTGCGTTTCAGCAGCCAAACCACGGTGGTTTGTGACTTCCTGGTTCTGCGCTGGGATCTCAGATGCTGATGTAACTTCCAGTTGGCACCGGAAGTTACCAACCGCTATGTTACAGATGCCAAAGTGCAGTGGAGAAGCAGCGGAAAATTCCCAAAATGAAGTGAACGTGCTCCAGAAAGCCTCCCACCACCCTGGGAGATGGCGGAGGCTGTGCAAGAAGCTGGAAAATGGTGCAATTCCCACCACCACAGTAAGTGACATATCATGACTTCTGGTGGTGGTGGGCGGTCCTAGAGGTGCCCGAGTGGCCACCATGGGTCAGATTAATGAGATGCATGGGACGGATTAGGCCCACAGGACTGCCTAGACCAGGACTGCCTAGACTGCTGGGACCAGGGATTAGGAATCCCTGGTCTAGGCAACCTTTTTCAAGTATCCATATTGGCAATTACACTTACATACAGTACTACCCTATAGCGCTTAGTGCACTCTCTGGGCAGTTCACACAGCAATTGGCATTTTGCCCCCAACATGCTGGACCCTCATTTTACTGACCTCAAAGAATGGAAGGCTGAGTCAACCTTGATCCCTTCAGGATCAAACTCACAACGTTCAGGCTGAAGTACAGCAGTTTAACCACTGCACCATCAGGACTCTATAATAGGAATATAAACCCTTGCTTGACCTCTCCTTTTAGGCAAAGGTAAAGAACTACAATATTTACCAGTAAAGATGTTAGATGATGTCCTGGCATTCTTGGCAGAGCTCTTGCATTAGTGAGAAATATGTTTTGTGCAAAAAAGATAGCATGTTTTACGCACAATTGCCTATTTTTGCACAAGACTTATCTTGTAATAGCAATCTGCAATTGTGGCAAGTGTATCGATTGATCATAACTGGGAAAATACCTGTTTTATTTAGGAACTTGAAATTGTAGATGGATTACTTTTATCTTTTGAAGAACCATTCTTTCCTTTCCTGCTTCCTCTGTGCTGGGGTAGTAGAAATATCTTCAGAGGGAAAAATATTCTTTGTTTTGCTTTCATTTGGAGGCAAGGCTTTAGAATTCCTTAATAAATGTTCCTTCATATGCAGACAGCCTAAAACAGGGGTTCCCAACCTTTTCAAGCTGGAGGCCAGATCACGCTCTCTGTCAGCTTCGAGGGCCAGATGGCCATTTTGCCCTGCCTGCACAATGCGGGTGGCCATTTTGTCCCAACAGCTTCAAAGGGGTAGCCATTTTATTTCTTGTGGATTCCGTGTACACAATTAGCACAGCTGACCCTGACAGAACCCCAGTTATGGGAGAAAACTCCTTCAAGCTGTTGGTTTCGAGGGGACAGAAATTGGGGAACGGAATATTAGATATAGTTTGATTCACCGTTTGCTGACCTGACAGGCAGCTAGGACAATAGAGAGCTAAAGATCACAGATGGTTAACTCAATAGGCACACAATAAGTAATCTCGCATCCGCAGAAGCTCTAAAGCCTTAGAGTCAAATTCGGCCACTTGTTTGCTCCCGATAACGATGAACAATGCATGTTCCCGGTAGTTAATTAGCTAGATAAGAAACTTCCCCCGGTGAAGACTTCCCCAATTAACTTGTGTAAACATGATGTGCAGACTCAGGGCGTCCTCTGTATCGCTACGCGCAACATATGCACTGTTATGTATGCATGTACAATGTTACTTTAAATATATGAATGTAACCAGTCCACAATCACAATGTAGCTCAGCTGTTAAGGAACGCGAGCAAGCCGCCCATAGAGGGCAGCTGCGAGCGTTCAGTCTCACATGGTCCACATTCCCCAAATCACGAACAGCCGCGGGAACTTCCCCACATGATCAAGAGCTACAGAAGAAGAACTACAGAAGAGAGGCGTGACCTGGGCGAGGCCACGCCGGTAGCAGCCAATGAGCTACCGTGCAACAAGATTAAAATGTATTGAGTTACTGTATATAATGAGATGTACCTCCGCCATTACCACATGTTCATCCTGATCATCACCCAATAAACCTGTGTTAGTCCTCACTGCGACTCCTTCTTTGTCTCCCGTGCAAGACACTAAATTGGCGACGAAGGTGGGATCGATGGCGAATCCCAAAGTCAAGCCGTACCAGTTCGATGTCAGCGAGCCCGAACAATGGGAGCTCTACGAGTGCCAGTTCCAGCACACGATGGAAGCCGCCGGTGTCGACGACGATGCGAAAATGCGCTCACACTTCCTGGCCCAGGTGGGGCCGGCCGCGATGCGGATCTTGATGACCCTGGTGGCCCCCCGAAAGGTGGACGACGTGCCCATCGACCGCATCTTGGAGAGGCTTCGTGAGCATTTCCAGCCGCCCGTTTCAATCTTCCCAGCCCGGGTCGCGTTCCATAGGCAAGACCAGCGCCCAGGCGAATCCGTGTCCGCCTACGCGGCGGCCCTCAGGCTTGCAGCGGTGCACTGCCAGTGGGATGACCTGGACCAGGCCCTCCGAGACCGCATGTTGTGCGGTTTGAAGGACGAGGAGCTGCAGAGGCGGCTGATGACCCGCGACCACCGCCTCACGTTCAACGAGGTACTGCGGGAGGCCCAAGCAGCCGAGGAGGCCAGGAGCGGGGTCAGACTGTTTAAATCCCGAGGGACCGCGTCCGAGAGGGCCAAGTCACCAGTGCAAGTGGCCCGGCGGACACCAGCGAAGACGGCCTGGCGGGCCCCCAAGCCGCCCGCCGGCTCACCAGCGACGTCCGAGGAGTCGTCCACGACGGCAGACCCCTGCTCCAGCGAGGACGACAACGTCCAGCGGATAAGGAAACGCGGGGAAAAGCGCGAGACCCGCGAAAGGCAAGTCCGCCGCTGCGACGGTTGTGGGGCGTCCCACGACCGCCCGAGGTGCCCGTTTCGTAAGGCCGAGTGCCACAACTGCGGCCGAAAGGGACACATCGCCAGAGTATGCAGACGCGGGCGGACCGAGGGCAAGGGCGGTCCAAGCCACCCCCGGGGACACCAACGGAAGGCGACCGGCACCAGAAAGGTCTCAACCGGCTTCGACGAGGAAGGCGTCAACCGCGTGGGCCTGGAGCACCGGCGTTTTTTCATTGAGGTACAGTTACAGGGGCTCCCAGTGAGAATGGAGATAGACTCGGGGTCGTCCTACTCTATCCTATCCCAGAGAGAGTATATGCGCATTCCCCCAGAGGCGCGGCCCAAACTGCGGGCCATGAAGTCACACTTGCGGGACGTGCAGGGAAATGGGATCTCAGTGTTGGGGGTGGGAAAGTTCGAGGTAAAATTCAAGAACTATTCCGAGAGACTGCCCCTAGTCGTCCTCAAGGGGGGGAGATGCTGCCTTTTGGGAACACAGTGGTTTGCTCCCCTGGGAATCGAACTGTCCGGCATTAACGCCATCAAGACTGAACCAATGCGGGATGTGTGCAATGCGCACCCGGACGTTTTCAAAAAGGGGCTCGGGACGTACAGGGCCCCCCCAGTTTCTTTTGAACTGGACCCAGAAATCCGACCCATCCGCCTCAAGCCAAGGAGAGTGCCCTTCGCCCTAAAGGACAAGATCGAGGCGGAACTGGACAAGCTGGTGGGGCAGGGGATTTTGGTTCCAGTTGATTCGGCAGAGTGGGAAACGCCGATTGTTACGGCCCTTAAATCAAACGGGGAGGTCAGGATTTGTGCGGACTATAAATGTACGATTAATAAGGCCATTTGGCCAAATGCATATCCGGTGCCCGTGGTCAGCCATCTACTGGCCACATTACATGGGGGGAGGTGTTTCGCCAAGCTAGATTTAGCGCAGGCGTATCAGCAGCTCTCGGTAACCCCAGCTGCTGCCGCCGCACAGACGATTGTAACGCACAAGGGGGCCTTCAGTTTGGCGTGAATTCGGCCCCCGGGATTTTCCAGGCCCTCGTGGAACGCCTATTAAAGGGACTCCCAGGTGTTCTCCCCTACTTCGACGATGTCCTGATAACAGCGGGGAGCGAGGCAGAGCTAGCTAGGAGGTTAGATGGGGTCCTCTCGGTTTTCGAAAAAGCGGGGCTTCGCCTACGAAAAGACAAATGCGTGTTTTTCGCGAGAGAGGTCGAGTTCCTCGGGTTTAAGGTAACCCCAGAGGGAATTCGGCCCTCGGAGTCCAAGGTTGCGGCTGTAAAGAACGCCCCTCGCCCCTTCGCGAAGCTGGAGTTGCAGTCTTTCCTAGGGCTCCTCAACTTTTATCACTCATTCCTGCCTAGGAAGGCATCGGTCGCGGAGCCACTGCACGCGCTACTCAAGAAGGACGCGGCTTGGTGGTGGGGGGACTGGCAGGAGAAAGCATTCATAGAGCTAAAGTCACTCCTTTCATCGAATGCTGTCCTGACTCACTTTGACCCGAGAAAGCCAGTGGTTCTAGTATGTGACGCGTCCCCGGTGGGGGTGGGGGCGGTCCTGTGCCACGTGCTAGAGAGCGGGTGGGAGGCCCCGGTGGTGTACTATTCAAGGTCCCTTTTAAAAGCTGAGCGCAATTACGCGCAAACGGATAGGGAGGCACTGGCCATAATCGCGGGAACGAAAAAGTTCCATGACTTTTTGTATGGCCGCGAGTTTACGGTGGTGACGGATCACAAGCCGCTTCTGGGGATCTTCACTACCGGCAAACCGACCCCCCAAATCTTATCCCCCAGGATGCTGCGTTGGGCTATATTCCTCAACGCTTACCAGTACGAGCTAATTTACCGCCCAGGGAAGGAGATCTCCCATGCAGACGCACTGTCCCGATCCCCTCTCCCTAGCCTAGGGGACCCCGCATGCGAGGTGGAGCAGGACCACTAAGTCCTGCTGATCGAGTCCCTCGACTCACCCCCATTGTTCCGGCCGACCTCGCCAAGGCCACGGCGGCCGACAAGATCCTGGCCCAAGTCAGCTCCTGGGTTAGAAAAGGGTGGCCCACTACTCCCCCAGATGAGGAATTCAAGCCGTTTTGCAGACGCAGAGTGGAGCTCTCCCTGGAAAGGGGCTGCTTTCTCTGGGGACAGCGGGTAGTCATTCCAGAGAAGTTAAGAGCGAGGGTACTGAAGCTACTGCACACCAGTCACCCAGGGATTGTGCGCTCCAAGGCTCTAGCCAGGAGTTTCTTTTGGTGGCCCCAAATAGACGCGGATATAGAACGTTTAGTGGGCACGTGCGAGAGCTGCCAGAGCTCTCGGCCTGAGGAGTCCCGGCTACCCCACAGGGAATGGGACACGGCCCGCGGGCCATGGTCCAGGATTCATGTCGACTTCGCGGGGCCTTTCCGCGGGGCCACGTTCCTACTGGTAGTCGACTCCTACTCCAAGTGGTTGGAGGTAATCCCTATGAGCAGCACCTCCTCCGCGGCGACCATTAAACAGTTGCGCAAGCTTTTTGCCTGCTTCGGCCTGCCAGACGTCCTCGTGAGCGACAACGCGAGTACCTTCACGTCTGCAGAGTTCAAAACGTTCATAGAAAGGAACGCAATCAGGCACATCACCGCTGCCCCCTTCCACCCCGCCACAAACGGTCAGGTAGAGTGCCAAGTGCGCACTACGAAAGGCGCACTGCGGCGCATGGGTCCCGGTGAGTTGAACCTGCACCTGTGCCAGTTCCTCATCTGCTACAGGACAACCCCCTTAGCTTCAGGTTTTTCCCCAGCCGAACTCCTCATGAGGAGGCGTCCGGTAACACTTTTTGACCGGATGGATCCGTCCAGGGTGGAGGATGAAGGGAGAAATATAAGTATAGGGGGAAAGAGCTCCAAAAGTTTTTCGGTAGGGGACCCGGTTCACTGCAGAAACTACGCGGCCTCGGGACCAGCGTGGGTACCGGGGACAATTGTGGAGCAAACGGGGCCGGTATCCTACAGGGTCGAGACCAGTTCAGGTCTACTATGGAGAAGGCACGCCGACCAACTCAGAAGGCGAGTCACAGGGGAGGGGGAATCAGCGTTAGGGTCCTCCCCCACCCGCGTTACCCAAGGGGGAAACACAGCGGCTCCAGGGATTACAAATGTATACCCTCGGTTTTCACCCACAGCGGAGGGTACTGCAGAAGAAGGGGCCGAACTTGATTATGATTTTCCATACCAGGGGGAGTTAGCGGAGTGGTCCCCCACCCGTCCTAGCGAGAAGAGGGGTTTCAGTTCAGCCCCTGGTACCTCCAGCCCCCCCAGTCCTTGCATACTAGAGTACACCATAGCTCCGGCCCCTAAAAGACAGGCAGCCGGCGGGAGCTCGCCCGCCGCAATCTCCTGAACTCCCGAGCAGGCAGCAGGAGGTGGCGGGACCGCGAGGGCATCCTCGTCGGTCCCAAGGTTCGTGCTGGGAGGGTCCCCGGGCTCCTCAGGCAATAGACAGGGGTTCACTTCCCAGCTGTTCATTCCATTCCCATCCCCCAAGGCAAGGGTGTCACAGACTCCCCACAGAACAACTAACGAGTCTCCATTTTCCGTTGCAGGACGAGACTCCGCGGAACCAGGGGCCACAGGCTCCCCTGTATTAGGTCAGGCGGCCGCCCGCCCCAGGCGCACGTGCGGCAAGCCACAATGGTTGAGGGACTTCGTCCCATCCTAGGGGGGAGGGATGTTATGTATGCATGTACAATGTTACTTTAAATATATGAATGTAACCAGTCCACAATCACAATGTAGCTCAGCTGTTAAGGAACGCGAGCAAGCCGCCCATAGAGGGCAGCTGCGAGCGTTCAGTCTCACATGGTCCACATTCCCCAAATCACGAACAGCCGCGGGAACTTCCCCACATGATCAAGAGCTACAGAAGAAGAACTACAGAAGAGAGGCGTGACCTGGGCGAGGCCACGCCGGTAGCAGCCAATGAGCTACCGTGCAACAAGATTCAAATGTATTGTGTTACTGTATATAATGAGATGTACCTCCGCCATTACTACATGTTCATCCTGATCATCACCCAATAAACCTGTGTTAGTCCTCACTGCGACTCCTTCTTTGTCTCCCGTGCAAGACACTAAATGCACACAGCCAGATTAGGCAGGCATAAAAGGTTCTGATTTGTCATCAATAAACACTGGTCTTCGCTCCATCTTGCCTCACGTGTCTTGCTTGACCAGTCTCCTCCGGGACCCTCCAGCCCACATCAGGCCCCGATCCAGTAATTTCTCAAATGCCCTTGGAGGGATTGGGCCCCACCTGAAATGGTACAGTGAGCCGAATCTGGCCCATGGGTATTAGGTTGGGAATCCTTGGCCTAAACTAATGAGCAACCAGGAATTCTAATGCAGGGTTTTCCTCTATCTCTAGCTCACTATTCCATACAGATTTTTTTCAGTGCTGGAGCCTGGGCTCCAAAAAATATTACTATCACACTGTGGGCATGGTATGGTGGGTGTGGCCAAGGGAAAAGCCCTGTGTTGCATTCAAATTAGGACTACTTTATTTCAAAACTTGGATGGGTGGGCAGGGCCAGCCAGAATTTCTGCTACTGGTTATGGCGAACTGGTGCAAACCTGCTGATGTCCACCGCTGGATTTTTTTCCAGTTAACCACGGATGAGGATTCTTCATATCAAGCACCATAAACTGATATGGAAAAGAATAAGGTATCATATGCTTGCACATTTACCTTAACATGAAACAGGCTATTGAAAAGGCATAAATACTCTTCTTTTATTATTCCACGGAGTTTGTTCCCAAGGAGGTACTGTCTTGCATCATATGTTTTACAGGTATCAATCCCCAGAAACATAGCCACGAGTGTCCGGATAGCAAAGAAATTCTGCCACACATTTATCTTTGTGAGCTCCATTGCAACAACTCTGTTGGATTTCAAAAAGACAACTGTTAAGAAAAGTAACAACCATACTGGCTGTCCCCACCATACATTATGCAGCCAGAGCAGGATATTTGTAGCTGGACAATCTCACATCTAACCTAATGCTAGTTATGCTGATCTTTTAATATCTTCCATTTATCTAGTTTGCAGTCTTCCTCTATCTACTCCTTCTTCCGATCTGAGGTCGCCACTGATTTACACCATGACCCATCTACTTGTCTCATGAGCTGGAGACTGGAAGGCCGGGTTTTGATACCCAAGAGCTGCACTTGGGGACATGAAAACTCATTCGGCTGTCCCCTAAAAGTCCTTTCAACCCAGAGTAATCTCTGACATAAAATTATTATTATTGTATGGCCCACCTATCTACATTTTAATGATGCTGGTATTTTCCTGCCATTGTTTTTCCTTTTTGTCAAATATCCCAGTTTCTTGCTGTATCTTTTAGTCTGATATTTAGCATATTTCCTTCCGTTGCTCTTTGAGTTTTTGCAAACTTTTCCAGGTCAATGCAATTTTAAAGACCTTTATTTTGTTTGTCCATTCTGACAATGAAAGTTTTATTTTCCTCTCCACTTCTGCTTTCTGATTAGATTCCCCACATTGTACTCCATACTTCAGGTAAACATAATCTCATACTTATCTTACATGATAGCCATATGTAAAGTTAATTAATTTTATGGGGGGAAACATTAAAATGTTTGAAAATGCTAGCTGCTTAAAGAGGTTGTGTATTGATGTAATCTTGAAAATGAATTATGATTAGAAAAGTAACATTTAAGTAGTACTGATGTACTGAATGTTCATCAAAGACCACTGCAGAGTAGTTAAGTTGCATGGAAAGGTAAAGGTCACCCTTGCTTGAAAGCCAGTCGTATCCGAATCTAGGGTTCAGTGCTCTCATCTCTGTTTCAAAGCTGAAGAGCCAGCGCTGTCTGCGTCTGAAGACGTTTCCGTGGACATGTGGCAGGCATGACTAGACATCGGAGTGCATAGAATGCTGTTTACTTTCCCACCAAAGTGGTCCCTATTTATCTACTTGCAATTTCTTGCTTTCGAACTGCTAGGATGCAGGAGCTGGGACAGAGACGGGAGCTCATTTCATCGTGCAATACTCAGGTATTGAACTGCTGACCTTCCACAGCGTCTTAACCACTTGAGCTACTGAAGTCCTTAACTTGCATGACTTCAAGTCAATTTATGCTTTCCAACAATTTTCTAGGTAGAGAGTACACAAAAGTGATTTACAATTCCTTTCTTCTGGGAGCCCCTTACGGCTATTCAGCTTGTCTATTATTACACAGGCTGGCTCTTCTGCCAGGAAACACAGTGGGGAATTGAATTCCCAACCTCTAGCTCTGCAGCCAGATAATAATAATTTCATGTCAGAAATTATTATGGGTTGAAAGGATTTTTGCTGGAGAAACTCCACTCAGAGGAAGCCCAAATGAGGCTCCTTTCATGTCCCCAAGAGCTTGGACAGAGATGGGTGCTCAATCCATCATGCAGTACCCTGGTCTCGAACTGCTGACTTGCCAGCCTGCCAGCTAACAAGGCGGGATTCTTAACCACTGAGCCATCGCAGACCCTTGCAGCCAGATACCTAAACCTTCGAACTATCCAACCAGCTAACCCCCTATATAAATCCATTATTTTTCCAAAGTTTGCAAAAGTGTGTTAATTGCTCTGGGATTTAATCCACTTGGGGACCACCACCCTTCCCTGTGGACTTTTCCACCCAAGGCCATTAGTCCTCAAGGTTGCCAGCTTAGTTAACCGCCACCTGACAATTGGTATTGAATTGCTGGCAGTATGGTCTACTCTGTTACCATAGCAGGATAACCTGTCCAGACTGCATAGAAAGCTGTGAAGTTCCAGATACCAGCAGCAAGACTAGAACTTGGGTAGCAAGATCGGTAATCAAAGGAGAAAACAGGGGGAAAATTCCCCCTCCTACTACAATGATTGGCGAGGGTGGGTGGGGATAATTACACTTCCCCTGTCACTCTGTAGGGGCCATATTTTTGGAGTGATTTAGAACCCCCGTAATGTGGGTTCTAAATGAAGTGCAGGCAAGGGGAAGTTTGTAGCACTCCAACATCTATGAAATACAGGTGCATCACGCCTGGACTGCTTTCTAACAGCTTGAAAGAGCATGCTAAGGACTTGTTTAGATATGCTTAGTATTTCTTTTATTTTATTTTTCTTTTAATGTTTCACTGTTTTGCTACAGTGTACAATCAACACTTGTTTTACAAGCCAGAAAATCCAACAACACCAAAACACTGATGGTGACAATTGCTTATATATCCCAGTATTATAACAAGAGAACAGGCCAGCGGTAGTTGTCTGTATGGATTCCTAGTTCCCATGGGAAATCTGTTCAAAGGGAATAAAGAAGGGTTAGTGCATGCAAGCCAATCTGAATCAAACATGGGAGTGGCAGTAAAGTACAGAAGGGTAGAGACTGGTCAGTAGAAATGCATTCATAATGAAACATAATCTCATAAAATACATCCACAAATTATGCAGGTCATCATGAATTAACAGAATGCATAGGCCCACATAAGCATAAGAACAAACTGGAGCCATGCACAACAATAACAACAATCAACAGAGAGAAATGATATCTTTAAAATCCCAGAAAATAAGAGTTTGCTGGGCTTTTAAATCCTACTTTGACTCTCTTGACAGCAGACTCTGTTGACCCATTAATCATCAAGACCAGGGGTTCCCAACCTATGGCCTGTGGGCCGGACTTGGCCTGTGATACCATTCCATTAGGCCTGTCATCTTCTCTCCTGCACCTTGAAGTGGAAGTGGATGCATTTGCAGATGCACAGGTGTGTGCCTGTGCATGTGCAAATGCACCCGCAACTATCGTAAATGCAGAAGTGGGCGCATTTACGACAGCTGTAAATGCTTCTGCTTCTGGGGGCATGGGCTGGGCCACTTAGCTGACCGGGGGGCATGGGCAGGCCCATGACAAAAAAAGGTTGGCCACCCCAATCAAGACTATAGGGAAAATGCCAATACCATGGGTGCAAGGAAAGTTAAACAAATGCTATGTTTGGTTAAGATAATAACCTGGTTAAGATAACCTGGAAGCAACAGGATTTAAAAGTACTAACTTTTGACCAGCAGCTTGCCCTAAGAAGGCAATTTCAGCCATTAGCTGGCTTTTCCCATATCCCATGGGGCCTTCATATACTATGACATGGCTTTTTTTGGAGACTTTAAAATCATTCAGTAAGTTCTCAAAAAGTTCAGTTTCTCTCTTACGACCTAAGGAAAAACAGGAAATAAGAACAGAGTAAAATGCAACAAATATTCAGGTTTTGAATGAAAAATGTTGCTTTTATGCTATAAATGTTAATTTTCATAAAACATTCAAAATGTAAACTGCTGAAATCTCTTATTTTCTAAAAAATATATATATTGGCAAGTATGAAATACTAAATTACATAAGTGATTAATTAACAAATACTAGGGCATAATGGATGGTGAGTGAAATCCAGTTTTACTAGTAGAGAAGGGATTTAATGTCATCAATTAATTCAATTATTTATTTTATAGATGGGATAACCTGCCCTAACAGCTGAAAACAGCAAGAAACCCACATTGAAGACCAAAAATTAGGGTATTTTCCAAAACCATTCAGGAGCACAACATCATATGCAAAATTGTTTCTAAATACCTGATTCTAAAATATAACTATACTTTGCAACAGAAAAAACCTGTTATTAAAACTAAAATGTACAGGATTACCAGAACAAGAAAATCATAAGAGCAAGGTTGTGTTTGCTTTTGTTTTGCAGTTCTGTACATTTTAGTCAAACATGAGCCATGGCTCAGAAAATATATGTCAAAAAAGCATTCCCCAAAATACCTCTTAGGGTGGGTAAAGCACTGAGAATAAAGAGTGAAAAATAGCATGGTACAAAAATTCAGGAGAAAAGGGGCTAGGAAAGTCTGGAGAAAATAGAGGTCAGAAAATTCTGAAATTATCCAAAAGCCATCTCAGTAGAACCCCACTTTATGGACACCATGCATAACAGAAAACTTGCTATATGCAAGGAAATCCTGAGAAAATGTTGGCTCAGCTTACTTTTTTTGCCATATGAAAAAATTTTTTGTCTTCCAACGCTTCCCACAGTGGTGGGAGGATGTTTGGAGCACGTCCACTCTATTTTTGCAATTTTTGTCATGTTTTGGTACCGCCAGAAGCACCCCCCACAACCAGGAAGTGTGGGAAATTCCCCATCCCCTCAACAGCTGATCGGTGGGTACTTTTCCTGCAATTACTAGCAGTGGCCACTAGATGATGCTGTCAGAAATGTGCCAAATATGCATTGGCTTTGGAACTGATTCTTTTGGTTTTCAATACATTCCTATGGGAAACCGCACTTTTCTTTATGGAATTTTCGCTATAAGGAACAGCTCACGGAACGGATTAATTCCGTAAAGCGTGGTTTCACTGTACAGTATTTCCATGGAGCAGCAGCAATGATGATGATCCACATGTCAACATACCAATATTCATTGGAAGGTTTGTTTACATGTTCAAACTCCTTATTCACGGGGGGGAAATGGATCAAATGGCTATCGGGAGTGCAGAATTGCAGTGGGTAGATAGAAACCAAGAGAAAAACACTTATCTCGAGCCCACCCCTCTGATTATGGACAGAAAGGCTCCACTTCAGAAGAATACATCCAAAGTTCTGTATCTTTTTTTAGCCCATCCCAGCCACCATGCTTTTCAAATGAGAGTGGCTTTTAAAGAAATTGTGTGGCTGTACACTTTAGGTGACATTTGAAGACTACATCAGGATTTCCTTAACTGGCAGAGCTAAAATGAACAAAAATGAAATGAAACATTGATATTACAGTATTTGTAGTAGTTCTCCCTTGCAGTTACCCCCTTGGTGATCCATGCTTCCAGTTTAGTGCAGGTGTGGCTGTAGCTGCCACATGGACAAACACTAGAGAAAGGCAAGAACTAATCATATAAGACCCCACACAAATCTCTCACACCAGTAATCATCCTATGATTGTCTAATGATATTAGGAATTGAGTCACCTACCTAGCAAAGGATAATCTTCAGATCTTTCCCTCATCAGATATGCCTTGTAAATCATTCTGGGGAAAGAGGGAAGGGAAGGAAACAAAAAGAGAAAATCCCATTTCAACATTAAATTCTTCAAGCAAAATAAGCTATTCATAACAGTTTATATCAGTAGAAGTCCTAAAACCCAGCACAGAAGATTGGATATGGGCAAATAAAGAGAGGCTGAGTCCAGCTAAGACAAAGGGTTTCTTTGGTTAACAGAAAGCCAATCTGACATCAGGATTATAGCCACTTCCTACGTGGGCCTGCATTTCCTCTGAAGGACTATGCTCACATCTTTGGGAGCATTACTTAAAGGGCTTGGCTGCCATTGTGTCCTGACACATCATTATCCAGCTTCAGCTACTGTGCTATTTGTGTCATGTCATAAGGAAGATGAATGTGGCCATGCCTTAGTTACTTGATGAATGCTTACTTCATTACTGGAATGTAACAGACATGGGGCTGCCTTTGAAACTTTTTGTAAAACTATGACTAGAGCAAAAAAACAGGAACCAGGCTGGCATGCAATATATCAATCACAGAGCACTAGTTCTGAATCATCTATACAAGGATCCAATTTGCTTCTAAGCTTGCTTCAAGACTTGTTTTGTGATGTAACAAATCCTAAGTGACTTGGGACCAGGAGATCTGAAAGACTATCTCCTCCCACATACAACCTTGCCTAGAATCTCAGATCTTCAGCAAAGGCTCTCTTGTATGTCACAATATCACAAGAAAACAAGATAATAAATAACAGACAAGGCTATCTCTGCAGCAGCATCTTGATTATGGCACTCTGCCCCTGAGAGGTCAGGACAGCTCAGTTTTACGATGCATCTTAATGTGTGCAAACTTGCACATTAACACAAATTTTTTTGTCATTTCCAAAGAACTTTTGAAATGTAATTTTTCAAGTGAGCAGAAATACCGAGGCATAAATTATCAGGTTCTAGAACAACTGAAGTGGGGAAATTTACATCTAATGCTTGGAATGATCAGATCAAATTGCAGACTCAACTCCACGAGATTGACAACTCTGTTAGCTCTGTCCTTGTTTTCAATTGTTATTTCAAAATATATTTTATCAGCAATTATACAAATTTTGTTGACACCATCAGTTAAAACAGGGTTCTCGGGGGCCAGATGTGGCCCATGGCACCATTTCATGTTCCCCCCAATGCCCCCAGCACACCCGGAAGTGCCGTGTGGTGGAGGAAGGGCAAAACGTCTGTCTGGACCCCGAAGCTGTCTGAGGGAGCATGACCCGGCCCCTGGCTTTAAAAGGTCGAGAACTCCTAAATTAAAATATTCTGGGCTCACAATAAGTCCTGGCAAAGAGAGACACCATAGTTCTTCTTGCAGGTTGCATGCTGGTTCTACCTAACACAAAAACAGCTTGGAAAGCTTTTAGTCAGGTAGTTGAACACTAAGAGACACAACGGTGGAAATGGGATTAAAAGTCTATTCACAATTTTGACTTCCACAATCAGACTAGGACTCAAGAAAACTGGGTTCAAATCTGCATTCAGCCATGGAAACTCAATGTCTGAAATCCTGTTGTTTAGCATAGCAAATCACGCTAGAGAAGGCCTATTTGAATCAATGGAAATTATAGAGGAGTTGAGTCACTAAATCCCCACTGATTTAATGGGCCTACTCTACCATGACTTACTACACTTAGCAACAGGGTTTCAGGTACCAGGTGGTTGACAGTGTTGTCTGACTGTCCATCCATTTGTCTGTCTTTTTGTTTATTATAGCACCTATCTGGTAACAAAACTACTCTGGCAACCATCTTGAACTTTTTTTTCATACTTCAAAAATCCTGTTAGAGTCACCACAAATCAGAAGCTGATTCTGGGTCAGATTAAACTGCAGATTTATCACCACAAATGAGCATTATCTTTGATCTTCCATATGGAAACCAATTACTACACCAGGGGTTCCGAACCTATGGCCCATAAACCAGACCTGGCCTGTGGCACCAATTAATAAGGCCCACAGTGAGGACCCTGCCGCTGCCGCCAGAAGCACCAAAAATGCAGTGGAAGCACCAAAATAGCACTGAAATCTCACAGAAAGTGCCAAAATCTCGTGGGAAATGCTGAAATCTCACTGACATCACACAGGAAGTGCCAAAATCTCACGGGGAAGTGCCTAAATTGCACAGGAAGTGCAAAAAATGTGACAAAAATGCAGCAAAAACATGCCGCCCTAGCTCCTGCTGCTACTGGAAGTGGTGGAAGTGGCGGGAGGAACCACACATCTAGCCCACTCAGCTGCCCGAGGGGGCATGGTCTGGCCCACAGCACAAAAAGGTTGGCCACCCCTGGACTACACAGTAAGGTTCTTTATAGAATTAAGAATCTGTTTATCTCATTCACTGAGAGAAGAAACAGGGGAAGCCAAATCTTTTCGAAGTGTATTCCCCTATCTGATCCCATTCTTGATGCAGGATGGCCCCACACCTATGACTTTTGTCAGTCACAAGAGCAGCCTTTCCTTGTCAAGAAGCAAATGAGCATCACACTTACGTTTTCTCCATGACACCAAGAAATTGATACACTGTTCCAGGATTCACAACACCTTTCATCTTGATTATTGGGAGCGCCTCAAAGTAATAGTGTGGCAGTCTTGATTTTGCATAGGTGATTGCATCACAAGTCACTAATCCTGGATAACACATCATCATCCGGGCAGCAAGGTTGACTTTTCGGCCAATTACTGTCATTGCAGGAAGAGCAACAAAGCAGGTTAAGTTGAGCCTATCCTCTTAAGGATGTATATTTTTTCCCTTCCAGTTGCTCCTTATTGCAAATAAATAGGAACAAGCTGATGACTGAACCAACCTAGGAAAGAGCCATGCCGCGGTGCCTTTTCTCATGGGGTTTTAATTTTGTGTGACCAGAAGATTTTTAAAAACTACCTTTCGTGTATAAGTTCCTGCACTTAAGAGCAACAGAGAGTAAAAAAATTGACAGAAACCCCTGTGAGCAAATTTATTTATTTATTTATTTATTTATTTATTATTTTAAATTCAGATTTCTATGCCGCCCAATCAGGTAAACCTGACTCAGGGTGGCTCACAAGAAGTTAAAACATACATAAAAACAATTAAACCATTACATACTCTGCAGCCAAAGATGGAGAACCTCCATACAGTCAGCAAAAACAAGACCTGGAGCAGACTGTGGCTCAGATCACAACCTACTGATCGCAAAATTCAGGCTTAGACTAAAGAAAATAGGGAAAACACGGAGACCAGAAAGATATCACCTAGACAGCATCCCTAAAGAATACGCGGTGGAGGTGATGAACAGATTTAATGGCTTAGACTCGGTAGACAGAGTACCAGAAGAATTATGGACGGAGATGAGGGACGTCATGCAGGAAGCAGCAAAGAAAACCATACCAAAAGAAAAGAAGAGTAAGAAAGCAAAGTGGTTGTCTAATGAGGCTCTTAAAATAGCAGAGGAAAGAAGGAACGCCAAAGTCAAAGGAGAAAGAAAAAAATACAATCATTTGAACACAGAATTTCAAAGAAAAGCAAGGAGAGACAAGGAAAACTACCTAAAAGAACAGTGCAGAGAAATGGAGGAAAACAACAAAAGAGGCAGAACCAGAGATCTTTTCAAAAAAAATCGGCGAAATCAAGGGAACATTTAAAGAAAAAATGACCATGATAAGGGACAAAGACGGAAAGGAGCTAGCTGATGCAGAAGAAATTAAGAAAAGATGGAAAGAGTACACAGAGGAACTTTACAAAAAGGACCTCAACACTCCTGATAGTCACAATGATAAAGAAATTGAACTTGAGCCAGACATCATGGAGAGCGAAGTCGTAAAGGCCCTAAAGAGCACTGCAAACAACAAAGCTAGTGGAGATGATGGTATCCCAGTTGAATTTTTCAAAGCGCTAAAAGATGATGGCGTCAAATTACTGCATTCAATATGCCAGCAGATTTGGAACACAAAACAGTGGCCACAGGATTGGAAAAGATCAGTATATGTCCCAATCCCAAAAAAGGGCAATGCCAAAGAATGTTCAAATTATCGAACAATCGCGCTCATCCCACATGCCAGCAAGGTGATGCTCAAGATAATACAGGATAGACTTCAGCAGCATGTGGAGAGAGAATTACCAGAGGTGCAGGCTGGTTTCAGAAGAGGCAGGGGGACTAGAGACCACATCGCCAACATACGCTGGATCATGGAGAAAACAAAGGAATACCAGAAACAAGTTTACTTTTGTTTTATTGACTACACCAAGGCATTTGGCTGTGTGGACCACAACAAGATGTGGCAAGTAATTAAAGAGATGGGAATACCAGAGCACCTCATATGCCTCCTGAGAAATCTGTACATGAACCAAGAAGCAACAGTTAGGACAGAACATGGAATGACAGAGTGGTTTGGAATAGGAAAAGGAGTAAGACAAGGCTGCATTTTGTCACCATGCTTATTCAACCTATACACAGAGCACATAATGCGCAGTGCAGGGATGGAGGAATCACAATATGGGATTAAAATCGCTGGGAGAAACATCAATAATCTGAGATATGCAGACGATACCACCCTAATGGCAGAAAGTGAGGAAGACCTAAAGAATCTCTTGATTGGGCTGAAGGAGGAGAGTGCAAAAGCTGGCTTGAGACTCAATATCAAGAAAACCAAGATAATGGCAACAGGTCTGATCAGTTCCTGGAAAATAGACGGGGAAGAAGTAGAAGCAGTGACAGATTTACTTCCTTAGGATCAAAGATCACTGCAGATGGGGATTGTAGCCATGAAATAAAAAGGCGACTGATTCTTGGGAGACAAGCAATGAGAAACCTGGGGAACATAGTGAAAAGCAGAGACATCACATTGCAAACAAAAATTAGAATAGTCAAAGCAATGGTTTTCCCAGTAGTAATGTATGGATGTGAGAGCTGGACAATTAGGAAGGTTGAACGCAGAAGAATAGATGCCTTTGAAATGTGGTGTTGGAGGAGGGTTTTGAGAGTCCCCTGGACAGCGAGGAGAACAAATAGGTCAATCTTAGCAGAAATTAACCCTGACTGCTCATTAGAAGGTCAAATAGTAAAGATGAAGCTAAAGTACTTTGGACATCAAATGAGAAGGGAGGATTCACTTGAGAAGGCATTGATGTTGGGAAAGGTGGAGGGCAAAAGAAGAAGGGGAAGGCCAAGGATGAGATGGCTAGATGGCATTGTAGACACAATGGGCACAGAGCTGGGAGGGCTGAGGGGGATGGTGGAGGACAGAGGCGCCTGGAGGAAAATGGTCCATGGGGTCGCAAAGGGTCGGAGTCGACTGTGCGACTGAACAACAAAATAACCACCCACCTACCCTGTTCATATTTTAAAAACTACCCACATTAAAACTGCCTGCATTGAACAATTCAAAGAGATGGGAGGCTTATTTTATAAACCAACAGGCGGGGACCATCCTTCCATCTGGGCCCCACACCTGCCCCACCAACCTGGTTTTTAGATCTTTTCTGAAAGGTAGCAGCTCCTTCTGCTCCCACAACTCTATTGGTAGGAGGAAGCCTAGTAAAATCTCCCATTGAAAACAAAGATGAGTCCAGATAAAACAGAGTTGGTCTTGTTGGTTAACTGAAAGGCAATCTGAGATTGGGATTACAGCCAGTTCTATAGAGATTTGCATTCCCTCTGTCAACGTAGCAAAAACAAGACATGGGATTCTCACTGCCAAAAATATAGCTAGACTAATCCTCTTTTTACATTACTAAAAAGTAACAGTGTCAGAGAGTTCCAAACAGCCATGCAAACAATGGTTGGGCTGAAGGGTTATATCATTTCTCCTCTCTACTTTGACTCTGTATGTTTATGATTCAACTGAATGTGTATTTGGAAATTTTAAACTGGCAGTATTCAGTCTCCTCTGAAAGCTGAAAAGAAAAGCAGTTGCCAGGCACCATTGCTTGGAGAAAACCAAGCTGCTGAAGTACAAAACATTGGACATTACAGAGAACTCATCATCAGAGTGTGGATTCCCCGTGCCCCCATGGGCACGGAACGGCCCAGCAGAGGCCACTTCGGTGAGAAAGGCTCCTGGCCCGTGGGCTCTGCGGGCACCGAAATTAAGGGGGGTGAATAAATGATAGGGTTTGATTCACCCAATTCCTTGACCTGACCAGCGGCTCTGCTGAGAGAGCAAATCTCTAACCTCTGTTACATATTAGGCAATTACTCACTCTGAGTTAAGCTTAATCTCTGGTGCAAATAGAAGCCGTATTTACTTTTGTGTAAGCCCCAGACAATGGTTTTTCTCCTGTCAGTGTTTGTCCAAGTTAATTAACTTCCCCAAGAGACGTTCCCAATTAACCCGAGTAAATGGGTGATGTGATTTTCTGTCAGATAACCATTCTACCATGCGCAGCCTTGAACATAATATATACTGATGATGTTCCCTCAATAAATCACTGGTCTTCACTCCATCTTGCCTCGTGTCGTTCCTTTGACCAGTCTCCTCCGGGACCCCAAGGGCCGCTTCACGGCCCCAATCCTACATCTGGTGACCCCGAGACGTGATCTTACCCGTGAGTAAGCGATCACACGGTCCGGTTCTGCGCTTGAACCGTGTCCAATCATCCCGGAGGACAGCGCGGCAGCCTGGTCGGTAAGCCAGCCAATCGAGAGGCGGCCGCGACGAGGCATTACAGAAGAGGCTTCCTACAGCTTGCTCCCGACTTTCGCGGCGGCTTGCAACAAAGGGAAAAACGCGTTCCGCTCAGGGCAGCTGTGAGCCCCTGACAGCGCAGTGGCCACCGAGGGCCCGTGGCCGCAGTCCACGCTCCGAGCTCTACCCAGAGAATCGTCGCCAGAACCTATTACCTTGCCAAAGACGCGTTGACTCGTCCCGAGGAAGAAACTTCGGAGGACCCAATCGCAGGTAATATGGGGACCTGTCCTCAGCGACAGCGTCCATCCGCTAGCCAAAGAACTCGTGAGGGAGAGTTCAGAATCCTGGCCAGGGTTTTTAAGTTGCGTTTTCACAGCGGAGAGCTAGCGAGACTTTTGGTGTACCTAGGGGAACACTGCCTGCTTTACCCTTGAGCTCTGGGATCAGATAGGAGACTGCATTCAGCAACCCCCGAAAGCTCCAGAGGGCATAACTCGCACATGGAGCAAATGTAGGAAACTCTCAGCAGAGGTAGACCCAGTCCGGATAGAGACCCAGAAACCCCCAGCGCAGTCAGAAACATCAGCCCCAAAGAGTCTCTATCCGTCATTTCAGCTTAAGCAGGGCAGGGTAGGGAGCATTCCCTCAGTGGCAGCTGCAGACGTCACTGAAGGAATTCATGGCATGAGAGGCCCTGGCGCTTCTCTGACAGTTAAAAGTCCCCTGCCAATTAAGAACTCCATTCAGCGCATGGGTGAGGAAGATCCATTCACGGGGAAATTGCCAGTGGCACAATTAGCTAGCGCCCAACTGCTGTGCTCAGCCTATCTGAAGGCAGACACACGTTCAGGCAGGGCTGCTCAGCGCCCACTGCTCACGGAAATCTGCACGGCCCCTGGCCACGCAGGGCTCCAGAGCAGACCCATTACCACACTCAGGCACAGAGCAGTGCCAAAACCCCAAGGCGCCTGCTTCCAGTGTGGTAAAATGAGACACCTTAGAAGAGAATGCCAATCTAGACCAGGCAGATCTTCAAAAGGTTGTCTTAATGCCAAATGGCCACGCTGGCATGCATCTGGCCCAGGCTAGAAAGGAGGCAGCCATCGCCCTGGCTATGCCAGAGGAACCATCCCAGCAATAGTACCCCGAGTTCCCCCAGGGCACAGGCAGAACCTACTTGTCTCACCTTGGGAGTAGCCCAGAGAAACTTGCCCCTAAGTAGAAGCACCCAGATGGCTGTAAATAGCCAGCTGTGTATAAAGTCATCTCCTCATGTGTAGGATAGAACGCTGCAGATCAGGGGAGGAATGTGCGAATGCATAAATAGATGTATGTATGCGTGGTGCACCACTGAATGTATGTCTGCAAGAACTGTGTATGATTGCAAAAGCCTTGTCTCTATGACCACAGTATGATTGAAAAAGTGTTCCTTGTGTGTAACTGCGTGGTAATGTCACTGTGAAATATGTGTTAAACAGTTTGCACTCTGCTCATGGGCAGGAACTATTTAAAGTTTGAGAAAGCATGATGAACAAAACCCCTTGCCTTGCCTGCTTAGCAGCTTAAGCAGGAGAGGGGGGGAATCCTAACCTACAATAGGGTGGGGTGGTTCCCCCTCCTTCCCTTGAGACTTTTTCTTTGTCAAAGGATTAAGCCTCTCTTGGAAACCGGTTTTGCAATCCTTGCCACTCAGGAAAACAGGTTTTTCTTTTCAGAAGCGCGATCTGAAAACAAAAATCACTTCTATGAGTTTTCCTCACTGTATCATAAGCTATGGGGCCCCTCCCTACGTCTGTGTTCCTCAAACCCCCATCTCTGTGTTTTAAGGTTTTTGAATGTCCCTTAAGCGTATCTCACTAGGAATGAGAAAATTGCATTGTCTTCATGTGTGTACTGTGTTATCATCTTGTAACCTCGGTTCTCAACCTTTTAAAGTCAGGGGCCAAGTTCCGGGGCCTCAGGCAGCTCTGGGGGTCCGGACAGTCATCCTGCCCTTCCTTCGCCACACAGCCCTTCTCGGCTTGGTGGGGGTAGTGGCAGAGCAACATGGGCCACATCTGGCCCACTCGCCCACATCTGGCCGCAGGTTGAGAATCGCTCTAACTCTCCTTCATTCTCTTAGGAAAGATACTGTTCTGGTATTTTGACTTTAATCTGTGCAAAGTAACTCACTCATTGTACCCCTTTCACAGGAAAAAGCACGCAAACATTCTTGCACTCTGTATATTCAGAAAATGCTTACCCCGTTTTACAGGAACAAAATTCCTCTCCAGGCCTTAACCAATTTATTTATTTCTACACCCTTCCTTTCACAGGCTCCAGGGTTAATTACTGATAGGGATTTCTTAACAGGAGGACCCGGTTGTCTTAGTTACCTGACCTAATCTGATTTCGTTATGATAAGAGTTGTTGCATTCTCCTTGTGCTAACTTCTGACTTGTCTTTCCTCCTTTCCTCCTTTCGCCAGTGGAACTCCCTGCTGGAAATGTTTAACTTGTGTGTCTTTTCATTTTTTGTGTATTATTTCCTTACAGCTGGCACGTCATAGTTGGCTTGCTTTTAATAAGTCTTAGTAGGTCATTTTAAGTATGGCACCTGGCCCACAGCACCCTCTCTAGTGTGCAGACACATTTCGCAAACTCCAGAGCACAGAGGAAGGATTAGTCCCTGTGCTCCCGAGCATGTGCAGAGTGCCACCCATTAGCCAGGACTGCCTAGGACCATTTTAAGAGTGCAGTCAGGTCACACCCTCAATCAGATACAGGCATTTTTAGGCCACCCCTTCCCTTTTGGCTGCTAGTCTAAGCACAGGCAAAAGGCTAAGCCACCATCTGGCACTCTTCTAAACGTGTGCACGCACGCCATGGGCGGATGTGCGCAGGGGGGCCTTCTTGAGAAATTTACCCAAGGGAAGCCTGGCACTTCATGCGCCAAGGTTTGCCATTAGACCCCAGACTCGTCTCGCTTCAAACGCAGACAGTCACCTTGTGTGAATTAATGTCACTGGTTCCTCTTCAGGGGGCTAGGACAGTTTTCACTTATGGGGGTCTGTTGTGTTCTGTAAAGCTGTGCCTTTAACAATGTACCTAACCATGTGGTAACAATGTAACCTTTCTGTGTGCAACATTATAACCTTCAGCTGTATCACTGTAACCCTTATAAGAGGACGCGAGCTAGTGACCACTAGATGGCAATAGCGAGCGTCCAGCTCTCATGGCTCAGATTCACCCTGGATCAGCAGCGCGGGAAGATTCCCGCCACCTCTCACCTGGACAAGAAGGGCGTGACCGTCTATGACGTCACGCAGGCAGCAACCAATAGACTGTCAACGAGCCACATTCAAATGTATAGCCAGCTGTATATATTGAGCTACCCATCCGCCATTACCTCATGTTCCTCCGGATCATCATGCAATAAACCTGTGTTAAGCCAACCCTTCGGCTGTTTCGTTGTCTTTGGTCCCATACACTAAATTGGCGACGAAGGTGGGATAATGGCTGCCCACGGGACCAAGACATGCGCCGGTTTTGAAATCAGGAAACAAGGAGACTGGGAGATCTTCGAAATGGACTTCCAGAGAGCACTGGTCGAATCCGAAGTCACGGATGAGGCAAAGAAAAGGGCCATCTTCACCAGGATGCTCGGACAAGATACCAAAAGAACCTTGGTGGACCTGATCGCACCGAAGAAGGTGAGCGATTTCAAGGCCAAAGATCTACTACAGATGCTGCGCGAGTATTTCCGGCCCTCAACGGCGATGTTTCCCGCTTGGAGCGCGTTCTGGAGGCGAGTCCAAGCGCCCGGGGAGACGGTCGCCGCATTCGTGGCGGCCCTGCGACTGGCTGCCGGCCCGTGTAAATGGGAGAACGCCGAAATCACCCTCAGGGACTGCGTGCTATGCGGCCTGAACGACGCCGAAACTCAGCGCACGTTGATGAACCAAGAGCCACCCCCCACGTTGCAGGAGGTCCTGAAAGCGGCGCAGGCCACGGAAGCCACAAAGGCTGGGGTGCAAGAGCTCCAGGACTGGCGGCCAAAGACGAGCAAGGCAGAGTCATCGGTGCACGCAGCCAGGCAAACGTCGAAATCGTCCGCAGAGAGCAGCGACGACGAGGACGTCCGGAGAGTCCGGAAAGAGGGCCGGCGGTGCGATGGCTGTGGAGCGGCCCACGACCGCGCCAAATGCCCCTTCAGAAAGGCCGAGTGTCACAACTGCGGCCGCCGCGGGCACATCGCCAAAGTATGCAGGAAGAGGCGCGAGGCCCGGAGGAGTTCGACAGACCATGCAGCGGGACAAGACCGCCCGACGAGACCCAAAGACGGCGCCCAGGCCACGAGAAAGCGGGACGGCGTGGGCCGCATCTCCGACGGCAGCGAGGACGACGCCCCAGTATTCAGCATGTCCGCGGGACACCCCCGTTACTTTGTTGAGGTACTGGTGCAAGGGGTCCCCATTAGAATGGAAATTGACTCGGGTTCCTCATATTCAATTATTTCCCAGAGGGAGTTTTTGAGAATTGCCCCCCACATGCGACCCAAGCTCAAAGCGTTGAGGTCTACGCTATGGGACGTGCAAGGGAACAGTATTCCAGTGTTGGGGGTTGGAGAATTTCAGGTCAAATTTAAAAAGCACGCCGCGACTCTCTCCCTAGTCGTGCTTAAAGGGGGGAATTGCAGCCTCCTCGGAACTCAATGGTTTCAGCCCCTGGGTTTGTTTATTGGGGGGGTGCACGCTGTTGGGACTGGGGTGCACGCCGTTGGGACTGACCCGATACAGGAGGTGTGCGACGCGCACCCCGAAGTTTTCAAAAAAGGACTGGGGAAATTCAAGGGGCCCCAGTGACATTCGACCTAGACCCGGAGGTCCGCCCAATACGGCTCAAACCATGCAGAGTGCCGTTTGCACTCAAGGACAAAATAGAGGCGGAACTGGACAAGTTGGTGGGCCAGGGGATCCTTGTTCCTGTTGATTCTGCGGAGTGGGAAACTCCAATTGTAACAGCACTAAAGGCCAATGGGGAGGTCCGCATATGCGCTGATTACAAGTGCACCATCAATAAGGCGATCCACCCTAATGCGTATCCGGTGCCGGTAGTCAGCCATCTGCTTGCCAGGTTGCACGGGGGAAAATGTTTCGCTAAGCTCGACTTAGCACAGGCCTACCAGCAGCTTTCGGTGTCCCCTGCCGCAGCTGCTGCACAGACCATAGTCACTCATAAGGGGGCGTTCCAGGTGACGCGCCTTCAATTCGGCGTAAATTCGGCGCCTGGAATTTTCCAGTCACTTGTGGAACACCTCCTGAAGGGGCTAGAGGGGGTGTTGCCTTATTTTGATGACATGTTGATAACGGGGGGGAGTCGGGCTGAACTGGCCAAGAGATTGGGAAAGGTTCTGGCAATATTCGAAAAGGCGGGGTTGAGACTGCAAAAAGACAAATGCGTCTTCTTCGCGACCGAGGTTGAGTTCCTAGGGTTTCGTGTGACTCCTGAGGGGATAAAACCTTCCAAATCTAAGGTGGCCACCATCAAGAAGGCCCCTCGCCCCACCTCCAAGCCCGAGCTGCAGTCGTTCCTTGGGCTGCTCAATTTCTACCACTCCTTCCTCCCCCGTAAGGCAGCAGTGGCTGAACCGCTACACAAACTGCTTAAAAAGGATGAGGCATGGAAGTGGGGCGATGACCAAGAGAGGGCATTTAGTGAACTGAAACATCTCCTGGCGTCGAATGCCGTACTGACTCATTTCAACCCCAAACGCCCGGTGGTCCTGATCTGTGATGCATCCCCGGTGGGGGTGGGGACGGTGCTGTGCCACGTGCTGGAAAACGGAAGGGAGGCCCCGATAGCATTCTACTCCAGGTCCCTGTCCCAAGCGGAGAGAAATTACGCACAGACAGACAGAGAAGCGCTAGCGATAATTGCGGGGACGAAAAAATTTCACGATTTTCTGTATGGCCGCCCTTCACCATCGTGACGGACCACAAACCCCTGCTAGGCATTTTCACAGCAGATAAGCCCACGCCACAGATCCTGTCCCCGAGGATGCTTAGGTGGGCCATTTTCCTCAACGCGTATCAGCACACGTTGGTGTACAGGCCCGGGAGGGAAATTAGCCATGCGGACGCCCTGTCGAGATCCCCTCTTCCCCAGGATAGCTGCCACATGGGCGGGGAGGAGCCAGACCACCAGGTACTGATGATAGAGGTCCTAGACTCACCCCCAATATTGCCCGCCGACATCGCCAAAGCGACCGGCAGGGACAATACCTTGGCGAAGGTTAGCTCATGGGTGCAGAAAGGGTGGCCCGCGTCTTCCCCGGCAGCGGAATTCGACCCGTTCTTCTGGAAAAAACTAGAGTTGTCCCTAGAGAGGGGGTGCCTTCTGTGGGGCCAGCGGGTGGTGATCCCCACGTCCCTACGACCGCGGGTGCTCAAACTGCTGCATGTCAGCCACCCCGGAATTGTGGGCTCCAAAGCTCTGGCCCGTAGTTACTTTTGGTGGCCCCAGTTAGACGCCGACATCGAGCACATGGTCGGCACTTGTGAGAGTTGCCAATGCTCCAGACCAGAGGAGGCCCGTCTTCCCCACAGGGAGTGGGACGCGGCTAAGGGGCCGTGGTCCCGGATACACATAGATTTCGCGGGCCCGTTCCGAGGGACTCTGTTTCTCCTTGTTGTGGACGCTTTCTCCAAGTGGTTGGAGGTTATCCCAGTCACGAACACCTCCTCGGCCGCGACGATTAAGCACTTGCGGAGAATTTTTTCCACGTTCGGCATACCTGACACCTTAATTAGCGATAACGCTAGTTGTTTCACGTCCGCTGAGTTCAGGGCATTCACGGAGATTAACGCCATCCGGCACATCACCTCCGCCCCCTTCCACCCGGCCACCAATGGCCAAGTAGAGCGCCTCGTCCGCACCACGAAGGACGCGCTGCGGCGCATGGGCCCCGGGGACCTCAACCTACAAGTGTGTCAGTTTCTGCTAGGATACAGGGTGACCCCGTTGGCGTCAGGATACTCCCCCGCGGAGCTCTTAATGCGCAGGAAACTGACCACCATCCTCACTAGGCTAGACCCCACGAGAGTAGAAGACAAGGGAAGGAACATCGGGCTAGAGGCCACAAAGAGTTTCAGCGTAGGCGCCCCCGTGCATTGCAGGAACTACGCCAGCGCGGGCCCAGCCTGGGTGCCGGGCGTTGTTGTGGAGCAAACCGGCCCCGTTTCATACCGCGTGGAGACCAGCACAGGTCTACTGTGGAGGCGGCACGCGGACAAGCTCCGGCGCAGGGTCCCCAATGAGCAGGGCACAGACCAAAAGGGACAAGACTCAGCGTTAGGGTTCTCCCCCACCCGTTTAGCCCAAGGGGGAGGAGAAGGGGGCCGCGGGTCCCCACCAAGGGGGGAGGAAAGGAAGGATGTCCTCATAGATATCCTGCGGGATTTTTCGGAAGAGGAGGAACCCGACCCCATACATATCTCGCGGAAGTCCCCCACAAATACGGATACCCCAACTGAGTTAGGATTTGATTTTCAGAGCCGGGGGAGTTTTTCGGAGTGGTCCCCCACCTGTCCAAGCGAGAAGAGGGGTTTTTCGTTAGCCCCGAGCGCCCCCGGTCTGCCCACAATGGAGTTTTTCCCTTCCCCTAAAGCCGCCAATCCACGGCAAGCAGCTAACAAGTCTCCCTCTCCCGTTACAGGACAAGGGACCAGGGAACAAAGAAGCGGTAGCGCCCCCGGGGCAGGTCAGCCCACATCACGGCCCAAACGCAATTGCAATAAGCCATCTTGGCTGAGAGACTTCGTCTCATCCTAGGGGGGAGGGATGTTGTGTTCTGTAAAGATGTGCCTTTAACAATGTACCTAACCATGTGGTAACAATGTAACCTTTCTGTGTGCAACATTATAACCTTCAGCTGTATCACTGTAACCCTTATAAGAGGACGCGAGCTAGTGACCACTAGATGGCAATAGCGAGCGTCCAGCTCTCATGGCTCAGATTCACCCTGGATCAGCAGCGCGGGAAGATTCCCGCCACCTCTCACCTGGACAAGAAGGGCGTGACCGTCTATGACGTCACGCAGGCAGCAACCAATAGACTGTCAACGAGCCACATTCAAATGTATAGCCAGCTGTATATATTGAGCTACCCATCCGCCATTACCTCATGTTCCTCCGGATCATCATGCAATAAACCTGTGTTAAGCCAACCCTTCGGCTGTTTCGTTGTCTTTGGTCCCATACACTAAAGGGTCGCACATATTAGGTTCTTCCTTGGCAAGAGGACCAAGCTTGGCGCACGCTCCTGACTCTTCCGCAAGCGGGCAGAGTTAGCAGCCGTGAACCTCGCTTTGTGCACCTTTGCCAAAGAACGCTCCAACATAATTGCTGGCAGCCAGTTTACACAGTCTACCGGGAGCATACATCACTCCCGCGTTAGACAAAAATTTGCTAAGTTTGTTCCTCACAACTCCAATTCAGAGTCATGCGTTCCTTCTTCAGAATGCCAAGCACTTGCAAGGCAGTTCAATCTGCCACTTTCCCAAGCCCAAGGCATAGTCCGTCCCTGCCTGCATCGTGCAGGGGCACCGGGGGGGGGGGTCAACCCACGAGGGACAGAGGCCATCCAGGTGTGGCAAAGGGACGTCACATATCCCCACATTTTGGCAAATGGCAGTACATGCACGTTTGCATTAATACCTTCCCACAGTTTGTTTGGGCAACAGCACAGAAGGGAGAAACGGCTCCCCATGTGGAGCAGCATCTCCTTTCCCATGGCCAAGGGCGAACCTCGGCACACAAAGTCCGATGACGCCCCAGCTCCAGGCAGCTGGCCACCTTCAGGGCCACCTGGGATATTAAGCTCACTTTTGGCGTTCCTTACAATCCGCAGGGGCACGCTTAAGTCCTACATTGACAAACAAACAGAAAGGGGGGGAACAACGTCCCATAGTTGCACAGCAATTGCTATCCTATAAGTGCAAAAACTAACTAACTCTTTCAGAATTTTTATCTCCCAAACAAGTCTCTTCCCCATGCAGGTCCCAGAGGCCAGAGTCAGACCCGGATGATTGCAAAGAGCGGCACCAGTCACTGTCCTGGATGTCATCAGCTGTCCGTCTTCCTTTATGACTTACATCTCCAAAGACATTTCTATGAACATTTTGCATACTCAGTGCTCCCCAAAACAAGACTTTTCCAAACTCAAGTTACACATGAAACCCCACCAAGAAGGGAAGCTTCATCCTCAAGAAGCTGATTACTATCTGTAGTTGCTCTTTATTTATTCATGCCTTGTACAATGCTCCAGTTGGGATTTGCAAGGGACACTTGAATTTCTGTATATTGTTAATAACGGCCAGCTTCCACCAAAGGAAGCCAGACCAGCCCATGTTTTGCACCGGCCCATTGCTTGGAAAGATTGAGCACCCGGTAGCCGGCTATCTCCAGCCATTGTTAGTTTCACACCTCCCCATAGGTGCTAGAAAGACATTTGCACAACACCAGAGGTTGCAGAGATAGCTTAGAGTCACCCCAGGTCACAGTATCAATGACACATCTCATTATCTTACCTTGCTACAGTAAGCAGTCTGGATTCAGACCCACAGCTCTGAAAAACCAGGCTGCAGTCAGCGTGCCCGGCTTAGCCATAGGCAACACTCGGAGAATTGGTCAATTGGCTTGCGGATTAGCAAAAGCCATTAACCACACCTCCTCAGCAATAGCGCTGCTCAGCCAGGAGCAGACAGAGCTTCGCCATGCCATACTGGATAATCAAGCAGCCATCGATTACCCCCTGTGGTTACATCATTTGGGTTGCGAATCTGTCCACAGCATGTGTTGCTTCAATCTCACAGACAATACCCACAAGATACAGAGCCAGCTCACGGACCTCCACACCCTAGTTAAGAACATCAAGGAGGATTCTTCATGGGGGTGGTAGGACTCCTTGTGGTCGTGGTTCCCATGGGGATGGATTCAGACGACACTCAAAGTGATTGTGGGGGTGGTAATACTGGGCACAACATTGTGTTGTTTCGTGCAATGTATTCCCTCACTGCTATCGTGATGTCCCCCATGGAGGGAACCCCGAAGCGTCATTCCCGCTCATCAGCTGGTACCTCTCTTGCACAGAGTTGCCGGTCAGGCTCTTAAGAAAAATTAAAAGGGGAGATGTGGATTCCCCGTGCCCCCATGGGCACGGAACGGCCCGGCAGAGGCCACTTCGGTGAGAAAGGCTCCTGGCCCGTGGGCTCTGCGGGCACCGAAATTAAGGGGGGTGAATAAATGATAGGGTTTGATTCACCCAATTCCTTGACCTGACCAGCGGCTCTGCTGAGAGAGCAAATCTCTAACCTCTGTTAATTATTGGGCAGTTACTCACTCTGAGTTAAGCTTAATCTCTGGTGCAAATAGAAGCCGTATTTACTTTTGTGTAAGCCCCAGACAATGGTTTTTCTCCTGTCAGTGTTTGTCCAAGTTAATTAACTTCCCCAAGAGAAGTTCCCGATTAACCCGAGTAAATGGGTGATGTGATTTTCTGTCAGATAACCATTCTACCATGCGCAGCCTTGAACATAATATATACTGATGATGTTCCCTCAATAAATCACTGGTCTTCACTCCATCTTGCCTCGTGTCGTTCCTTTGACCAGTCTCCTCCGGGACCCCAAGGGCCGCTTCACGGCCCCAATCCTACATCAGAGCATGTTACTGTTCTGAGAAATCATACTCAACAAACAAATTGAAATAGAAGGGGGAGGGAGACAATAAATCAGAGGTAAAGAAAGATGAACGCTTTAGTAAAATAAGGGAAGCAGACTGAGTACCTGAAATGAGGACCAATAATAATCATTTTTGTAAAAAGGGAGAATGTATAACAGGCCACAAGTCACACTATCTTCAATGTCTATATACGAATGCAAGGAGTATGGGAAACAAGCAAGGAGAATTGGAACTTAGTTCAGGAGGAGAAATATGATTTGATAGAGATAACAGAAACTTGGTGGGATGAATCCCATGAGGGGAACACAGCAATCAAAGGCTATAAACTGTTCAAAAAGAACCGACAGGACAAAAAGGGAGGTGGAGTCACAGTATATGTTAAAAATACATATTCCTGAATAGAAATACAAGAGGATGAGATGGCATGTCCCAGAGAAAGCACCTGGATTAACATGATGTGGTGGAGGGGGTGGGCAAAAAGAACATGGTAATTGGAGCCTACTATTGACCAAGGAGAAGATGTGAATGAAACTTTTTTTAAAATTACAAAAATGTCAAAGATACACAATACAGTACTATGGTTCCCATCGTGTGGACATGCCCCACAGGGGAGCAATTTGATTTTTAAGAGGAGACAATTCGAGAATTTGTTATTAAAGTGAATGGTCCTTTAGGGTTCCTCCACGTGAATAGAAGTTCACTTTTTGAATAATAATAATACACACATATCTTTATTCGACCGTCTGTCAGTACAAAATAACACAGAGAGAAATAATAATTATTATTATTATTATATGTCACAGGGGAGGCATCAGGAGTTTAGGGATGCTTAGGTGGGGCATGGGCAAAAATAAAGTTGGGAACCACTGGGAAATCTCAACTATCCCGATATCTGTTTGTAGACAATTTTTGCCAATTATGGCCCTTCCAAGAAATTCCTAGCTTGTGTGGCTGATAATTTTCTTCTGCAAAAAGTCGGTGAAGAAACTAGAGTAGCTATCCTTGATCTGATTCTAACCAATAGAGATTACTTGGTAGAAGAAGTGACAGCAAGAGGAACTCTGGGAGAAAGTGACCATGTTCTACTTGAGTCCTTGATTTCAAAAGAAACAAAAGTGGAGTGTAGCTGCATATACATGCTGTACTTTAGAAAAGCAAACATCAATAAACTCAGAACAATATAGGTAAAATGGCATAAGAGATCCTTTCAGTCAACGGAGTCCAAGATGGGGGAGAGTTTCAAAACAAGGAAATTCTAAAGGCACAACTCCAGACAGTTAAAAAAAAATGGTAAAAGACAGCAAAAGAGACCAAAGTGGTCCCACAAAAAACTCAGAGAAGAGCTAAAAAATAAAAAGGACACATATAAGACGTGGGAGAAAGGCCAGTCTACTAAAGAAGAGTACAGTCAAGCAGTGAAGATTTGCAGGGATAGTGATAGGAAGGCAAACGCTGAAAATGAGTTGAGCCTAGCTAGAGATGCTAAAAGCAACCGAAATTCCAGGTACTGTATGTACAAAGTAAAAGACCAAGAATAGAAACAGTAGCTCAGTTGCTCGATGAGGGAGAGCAGGTTTAGCCTTGAGAAAAGGAGACATAAAGGATATGATAGCACTCTTCAAATACCTGAAAGATAAGCATAAAGAGCAAGGGAAGGATCTGTTCTCCATCATCCCAGAGTGCAGGATGGGTAATAATGGGCTGAGACTACAGGAAGTCAGATATAGGCTGGATATTAGGAAAAAACATCTTAACAGTTATAGCAACATGACAGCGGAAATGCTTCGAGAGGTGGTGAACGTTCCAATGCTGTATGCCTTCAAGAGATAACTGGAGAACCATCTGTCATATCTGCTTTGATTCGGATTCCTGCATTGAGACAAGTGTTGGATTCAATGGCCTAAATGGCCCATTCCTACTTAGTAATTCTATGGGTCTATGATTCTAAGACAAAGATTCTACACAGTGGGGAAACATGAGTGAGTAGGTAAAAAAAGCATGTTGGAGTGGGGCAACAGGTATTTTATCTATTGCACCATCACTCCTGGAATTGGTCCTAGACAAGAAAGAGGCACAAAAGGATACTGCAATTGTACCTGTGTATTCGTGCCTCAAACGATGACCGACTACTCCACAAAAAACTGGTCCACTAGAAACCCCAATAGAGACAACCCTAGAACACAAAGACATGGACAGAAGGTTAGCAATCCAGAAATGGGGTTTCAACCCTGGAGCAACACAGATAATTTTTGGTAATTGGCAATATTAAGTCATTTTTAGCAGCTAATGTCAAATAAAGTAGAACCTCGGATAACGTTCAAACTCTGTTCCAGGGAGTTGGTCGCTATGCGATTTTGGATGTTATGTGGTTCCTAAAGTCCAAAAAAATCATCAAAAAAGGATGTTATCCGCGGTTCCTATACCAATACCTCAGATAACGTCCATTTTTGAGCAGTTTTGGATGTTATGCAAGGCATCACGTGTGCATAAAAACTGCGACATTATGCAAAAATGACGTTACCCGATGTGGATGTTATGCGAGGTATTACTGTACTGCATTGTATGTATTGAGGCATAGAGTATACTATCATGGGGCTGAAGTTGCCTATTTTTCTTCAAAACCACTGTCTCAGTACAAAAGCCTTATTTGTTTAGGTTCACTTTGGTTCTACCAACAATACTCCATAGACTGTAAAGTGATTTCCAAGGAACCCACTTCTCCATGTGGCTAGACTTTCTCAGGGTACCAGTCATTTTAAGAGATGGTTAGTTCTTTCTTTATGAGTATGCGAGGTTTTAATTGTAGGCTGAAAGTGACAACCAGCGTTGTTTGATTGCTTTCTCTTAAGAACATAAGAACAGTCTTGCTGGAACAGGCCACAGCCCATCCAGTCCAGCATTCTGTCTCACACAGTGGCTCACCATTTGCTTCAGGGTATTCCCAAGCAGATGCCTTCACCTGCTTAGGATTCCCTGGATATGGGCCTATCTTGCAGTAGGTTGCTTCTGGGCATACCTGTCAACTATCCTGTTTTTCCCAGGAAAACCCCTTATTTTTACCCCTCTTCCCGCCCCCTCCCGTTTTATTAATTTCCCATATTTTCCCTTATTTTTTAAAAAATATCTTGACTGGAGCACACACAGGCGAAGCTGCAGTATTTTTTTCCAGCCACCAGAGGTCGTTGTGTGGCAGGCTTTTCGCTTGTGGAAGGAGAGAGAGAGAAAGGGGGTGCGTTCTGTAGTTTTCCCTTTCTCTTTCCCTTTCCTGCCAGCCACATGGTCCTGGAGGCTTCGTTTTGGCTGCTGGTAGCAGGAGTCTATTCTAGGTGAGCGATATATTTCATATATGTAGGGGCAACCTCATGCTTTATTGAGCTGTTTCTGCCCTGCCTCCTGGCTGGAGGATTTCGTTTCTAGAGTTCTAGAGTTAACTTGGGAGGGGGGGTTGCTTGATCACTATATGAGAGAGGGGGGGATTAATCCCTTGCTCCTCCACCCTAATTGGGGTGGTGGTGTGGTGTTGCCTGATCACTATATGAGAGAGAGGGGGGGTTCCCTTGCTCGAAAGCCAGTCATATCTGACTCTAGGGTTCAGTGCTCATCTCTGTTTCAAAGCTGAAGAGCCAGCATTGTCTGCATCTGCAGACATTTCCATGGTCATGTGGCAGGCATGACTAGACACCAGAGCGCACAGAATGCTCTTACCTTCCTACCAAAGTGGTCCCTAATTATCTACTTGCAATTTCTTGCTTTCGAACTGCTAGGATGGCAGGAGCTGGGACAAAGACAGGAGCTCATTCTGTCCTGAGGTACTCGGGAATCGAACTGCTGACCTTCTGCCTCCCAGTCAGCATCTTAGTCACTTAAGCCACTGAGTAAATAAGAAAGAAAAGAAAACAAAAGTCCCCCAAGAAGATGGGGAAAGGGTTCTTTGGCCCACACAGCTTTGTGCCCATTGCGTCTACAATACCATCTAGCTATCTTATTTTTGGCCGCCCCCTTCTTTTGTCCTCCACCTTTCCCGGCATCAAGGCCTTCTCAAGTGAATCCTCTCTTCTCATTTGATGTCCAAAGTACTTTAACGTCATCTTTACTATTTGACCTTTAATGAGCAGTCATGGTTGATTTCTTCTTTGTTGTTCAGTCGCACAGTCTTTGCGACCCCATGGACCATCGCTCTCCAGGCACCCCTGTCCTCCACCATCCTCCTTAGTCCGCACAGCCCCGTGCCCATTGTATCTACAATACCATCTAGCCAACTCATCTTTGGCCGTCCCCTTCTTCTTTTGCCCTCCACCTTCCCCAGCATTAAGGCCTTCTCAAGTGAATCCTCTCTTCTCATTTGATGTCCAAAATACTTCAGCTTCTTTACTATTTGACCTTCTAATGAGCACTCAAGGCTAATCTCTTCTAGTATTGACCTATTTGTTCTCCTTGCTGTCCAAGGGACTCTCAAAACTCTCCTCCAGCACCACATCTCAAAGGCATCTATTTTTCTTTGCTCAGCCTTTCTAATGGTCCAGCTCTCACAGCCATACATTACCACCGGAAATACCATTGCTTTGACTATGCGGACCTTTTTTTGCAGTGAGATGTCTCAACTTTTCACTATGTTCCCCAGGTTTTTCATAGCTTGTCTCCCAAGAATCAGTCGCCTTTTTATTTCATGGCTGCAATCTCCATCTGCAGTGATCTTGGATCCTAAGAAAGTAAAATCTGTTACTGCTTCTACTTCTTCCCCATCTATTTTCCAGGGACTGATATGGCCTGTTGCCATTATCTTGGTTTTCTTGATATTGAGTCTCAGGCCAGCTTTTGCACTCTCTTCTTTCAACCTAATCAGGAGCTTCTTTAGGTCTTCCTCACTTTCTGCCATTAGAGTGGTATCATCTGCATATCTCAAATTGTTGATGTTTCTCCCAGCAATTTTGATCCCATATTGTGATTCCTCCATCCCTGCATTGCGCATTATGTTCTCTGTGTACAAGTTGAATAAGCAGGGTGACAAAATGCAGCCTTACTCCTTTTCCTATTCCAAACCACTCCGTCATTCCATACTCTGTCCTAACTGTTGCTTCTTGACTCATGTACATATTTCTCATGAGACATATGAGGTGTTCTGGTATTCCCATCTCTTTAATTATTTGCCACATTTTGTTGTGGTCTACACAATCAAAGGCCTTGGTGTAGTCAATGAAACAGAAGTAAGCTTGTTTCTGGTATTCCTTTGTTTTCTCCATGATCCAACGTATGTTGGCAATGTGATCTCTGGTCCCCCTGCCTCTTCTGAACCCAGCCTGCACCTCTGGTAGTTCTCTTTCTACATGCTGCTGTAGTCTATCCTGTATTATCTTGAGCATCACTTTGCTAGCTTGTGGGATGAGCACAATTGTTCGATAATTTGAACATTCTTTGGCATTGCCCTTTTTTGGGGATTGGGACATATACTGATCTTTTCCAATCCTGTGGCCACTGTTTTGTTTTCCAAATCTGCTGACATATAGTGGCTTGATTCCAACATCTTTTAGGGCCTTGAAGAATTCAACTGGGATACCATCATCTCCACTGGCTTTGTTATTTGCCGTGCTTTTTAGGGCCTTTCTGACTTCACTCTCTAGGATGTCTGGTTCAAGTTCAATTTCCCCCTCATTCTTATTATTCGGGGTGTTTAAGTCTTTTTTGTAAAGTTCCTCTGTGTACTCTTTCCATCTTTTCTTTATCTCTTCTGCATCTGCTAACTCTTTGCCTAGATTTCCTCTAGGACCGACCTATTTCTAACACCACATTTCAAAGGCATCTATTTTTCTGCGCTCAGCTTTCCTAATGGCCCAGTTCTCACACCCATACATTACCACCGGGAATACCATTGCTTTGACTATGCAAATTTTTGTTTGCAAGGTGATGCCTCTACTTTTAACTATGTTCCCCAGGTTTCTCATAGCTTGTTTCCCAAGCATCAGTTGCCTTTTTATTTCATGGCTGCAATCACCATCTGCAGCGATCTTTGATCCTAATAAAGTAAAATCTGCCAGTCATATCCAACTCTAGGGTGCAGTGCTCATCTCCATTTACAGCCAAAGAGCCAGTGCTGCCTGTGTTTGCAGACATTTTCATGTCCATGTGGCAGGCATGACTAGAGTCCAGCAAGTCACATGGCTATATTTGGCCACACCCACAGATTTGGCCACACCCACAGAGGGGTGTGGCCAAAATTTCCCTTATTTTCAAATCCAAAAGTTGACAGGTATGCTTCTGGGTATTCATCTTGCTCGTTTCATTTATTCTTTAACCATATTGGATAGGTAATGTAGTCTGAGAAATGCATTTTGTAGATCCTTCACCAGGATTTCAATAATTTTCATCCAAATATTAAACTCAGTTTAGACCAGTCTACACAACACTGTCCTGTGGGTCTGAGCAGATGCAGTTGTACCTGAGGGCTTGGGTGAAGACAATAGATTTTGTTGTGTATTCTGGATGGATGTTGGGAGATATTTGGCTAGGTGTATTGATCTGTGGGTTTGTGATATAGTGTGGTATTGTGATGTCCATTTTGTAGTTTCACAGTGATGGCTAGGAAATTTACTTGTTGTGCAGATTGGTCCAAGCTGAGTTTAATATTTGGATGAAATTATTGAAATCCTGGTGGAATTTCTCTAGAGTTTCAAATGTACTTCAAATAGAGATGTGGTTTATGGGTACCACGGTTAAGAAAATGTTGCTCTAGATTAACCATGAATATATTAGTATATTGTGGAGCCATGTGAGTACTCATGGCAGTTTCATTGATCTGGAGGTAGGTTTTATTGTCAAAGGTAAAATAGTTGTAATTACAAAAGTTGCACAGGGTGGTGACTTTGCGAGCTTCATCTTCATTTTGAATGGTGTTCCTGGTGGCTTTGTAGTTCATCTTTATGTGGGATGTTGGAGTACAGAGTTTTGATGTCCATTGTAGCTAAAATGGTGTTATCTGGGAGTGACATCATCAACCATGGACATTAATCTTTAATTTTAAATTTCCTGTCCCCAAACCATCAAGTTGTCCTTTGACCTAGAGAAAACTTTTGCAATTTGGGGAAGGTGGAGTTTTAATGTGTGGGTATTTTATATGGAGCAGTAAAGTGGGGCAGTTTTGCAAATAGATTTAGTTTGAGTTTGCAAGCTATACTCCCTGTTTCAGTCCAGCAATTAAACTTTCCATGCAAAATATAACAAAATAGTTTCTTTACTTACAGTTCTTTCAAAGATCTAAGATGTTTTTCTTTGTGAATGTTTCTATACAATATGTTTCCATGAGGTAAACAAATGGTTGTCCTAAACATATGCTTGGCTTGTAAGGCAAACAGCAATAATAATAACGAGAGGAGAGAGAGAGGTAACAGAACAGCAGGACTGAGGAGAATAAGAGACCCGAACAACAAGCAGCTTAACGCCATGTCAGGTGACCCTGTTACCTTAAATCCAGAAATCCCACTTTCATTTCTGCTTGTTATTTTTAAAAATATTTTATTTTCAATAAAAATATAGCTTAACCTTTATTTTACATTCACACAAGCATTCATAGGTTACACACAACCACTCAGCAGGTGTGGGTAAATAATCACAGGCCGTATATTTTTAATAAATGTTTTTGCACACACAAATTCTAAATACAATAACCATGGGAGGCAAAAGCCATTGAATTACTGTTGTGTTCAAAGCTTAATTCCTTTTCAAAAGTAAAACCGCGCCTGAAAATAAAGCACAGAAGCGCGCCATTGTAAAAGGCGCGAAAATCAAATACATGTCAGCACGGTAAATGTTGACCTTTGTTTGTCCTCCGGAAGCCCACCTAAATGTATCTAGTCCTGTAACGGTCAAATCACTGTATAGAAGTATGTCTAACAAAATATAATTATGTCTTTAAAAGCTACAGGTTACCCAAAGGGAGATCTCTAAAGATAGGAAAAAGAGAAACAAAGGTGCACTCTAAAAGACTCATTTCTGCTAGTCAGCATGATCCCTCAGTAAACTAGGCCCCAGGGCAAATCCCATCAATATCTTCTGCAACTCTTTTGTTTAGGTTCCAGCCTCTTGATTAGGCTATTTTGCATATGTGTAACTTAATGTATTCTTAATGAGTGCTGCAAGGGTTATATTTGGGATGGATCTTTGAGGAAGTGTAGGAAGAAAAGCCAACTGATTTCATTGGATGAACTGCGCTCCTGCTTCTGAGAATTCTGCAATTCCATTGGGTCTATATCTTGAGGATTATTGCTGTGGTTGGCCCAGCTGCGTCGTCCCCCAAATCTCACTGGTTGCACATTGTTTGGGCAGGGGGGAGAGGGTCAGGTGGGACAAGGCAGGGAGTGTTTCTATTATCTTAACTTACTTTCTTTGTTTGTATAAACTGATGTAATCAATTGTAATTAGCATAAAGCTTGTGCAGTGTAAACATTCTTTGTTTTTGATTTTACTTCTCAGTGGGCCCCCTTTGTGTAATCTGTTAAAGATCCCTAGTTAGAAAAAACCTTTGTCACTGTTGTGTTTCAATACTATGCATTGTGTTTTTCCATACTGTGCCTTTAAACCATACATCAATGTAACCCGCTCCAATCAGGACGCGAGCTAATGACCACCTGGTGGCAATAGCAAGCGCCCAGCTCTCAGGTCATAAATTACCAAAGAACGACAGCGCGGGAAGATTCCCGCCACTACCTCACCTGGACAAGAAGGGCGTGACCAAGAATGACGTCACGCCAACAGTAGCCAATGGGCTGTCGTGGAGCCACATTCAAATGTATAACCACCGTATATATTGAGCTGCTCATCCGCCATTACCTCATGTTCCCTCTGACCACTCATGCAATAAAGATGTGTTAAGCCAATCCTTCGGCTGTTCCTTTGTCTTGGTTTTCCTACACTAAATTGGCGACGAAGGTGGGATATGGCTTCCCACGAGACCAAGACACATGCCGGTTTCGACATCAACAAGCCGGAAGACTGGGAGCTTTTTGAAATGGACTTCCAGGATACGCTGGTGGTGTCCGACATTACAGATAAGGGGAAGAAGAGAGTCATCCTCACTCGGATGCTGGGGAACGCCGCCAAGCGAGTTTTGGTGGACCTGGTATCACCGAAGAAAGTGAGCGAACTAACGGCCAAACAGCTTCTAAAGGTGATGCGGGACCATTTCCAGCCCACGGTCTCGATGTTTTCGGCTCGAGACGCATTCTGGAAGAGAGTTCAAGCGCCCGGTGAATCCATCGCCGCCTTTGCAGCGGCCCTAAGATTGGCCGCCGGTCCATGCAAGTGGGAAAACCTCGAAATCACCCTCAGGGACCGTTTGCTGTGCGGCCTGTGGGATGAAGAGGCTCAACAGAAACTGATGAACCAGGAGCCGCCGCCGACGCTACGCGAGGTCGTGAAGGCGGCCCAGGCTGCGGAGGCCACGAGGGCCGGAGTTAAGGGGTTCAGAGAGAGACCCCCGCAGCCCGACAAGGCCGCGGCCTCGGTGCAGGCAGCCAGGCGCACGCCGAAGTCTTCCACGGAGAGTAGCGATGATGAGGACGTCCGGAAAGTGCGGAAGGACGGCCGACACTGCGACGGCTGTGGGGCAACCCATGACCACATCAAGTGCCCGTTCCGGAAGGCCGAGTGCCACAACTGCGGACGCCGGGGTCACATTGCCAAGGTCTGCAGACAACGGCATAGAGACCAGAAAAACCCATCGGACCGGCCGCCGAAGACCAAGGAGGGCGCCCGGCCCGCGAGGAAGCAGGACGGCGTGGGCCGCATCTCCGACGACAGCGGCGACGAGACCCCCGTGTACAGTGTGTCCTTGGGACACCCACGTTATTTTGTTGAGGTACTGGTGCAAGGGGCCCCTGTTAGGATGGAGATAGACTCGGGTTCTTCATACTCAATTATGTCCCAGCGGGAGTTTTTGGGAATTTCTCCCCACGTGCGCCCTAAGCTCAAAGCGTTGAGGTCCACACTGCGGGACGTGCAGGGAAATAGCATTCCAGTTTTGGGGGTTGGAAGTTTCAAGGTCCAATACAAGCAACACGCCGCGGAACTGCCCCTGGTTGTTCTCAAAGGGGGAAGTTGCAGCCTCCTCGGGACTCAATGGTTTAAGCCCCTGGGTTTGTTCATTGGGGGGGTGCATGCCGTCGGGACTGACCCAATACAGGAGGTGTGTGACGCGCACCCCGAAGTTTTCAAGAAAGGACTTGGAAAGTTCAAGGGACCCCCAGTAGCGTTCGACCTGGACCCGGAGGTCCGCCCTATCAGACTCAAGCCACGCAGAGTGCCTTTCGCACTAAAAGACAAGATAGAGGCGGAACTGGACAAATTGGTGGGCCAGGGGATTCTAGTTCCTGTTGATTCCGCGGAGTGGGAAACTCCGATTGTAACTGCACTGAAGGCCAACGGGGAGGTTCGCATTTGCGCTGTTTATAAGTGCACCATCAATAAGGCGATCCGCCCAAATGCGTATCCGGTGCCGGTAGTCAGCCATCTGTTGGCCAGGTTACACAGGGGAAAGTGTTTCGCCAAACTTGACCTTGCGCAAGCCTATCAGCAGCTCTCTGTAACCCCAGCTGCGGCTGCTGCGCAAACGATAGTCACTCATAAGGGGGCGTTCCAGGTGACGCGCCTACAGTTCGGCATGAACTCGGCGCCGGGTATTTTCCAGTCGCTCGTGGAACGCCTCTTAAAGGGTCTGGAGGGGGTCTTGCCATACTTTGATGACGTGTTGATAACGGGGGAAGTGAGGGGGAGCTGGCTGAAAGGCTGGACAAAGTGCTGGCGGTGTTCGAAAAGGCGGGGTTGAGGTTGCGGCGAGACAAATGCGTTTTCTTCGCCAAAGAGGTTGAGTTCTTAGGTTTCCGGGTAACCCCCGAGGGAGTCAAACCCTCCAAATCAAAGGTAGCCGCCATTCGAAATGCCCCTTGCCCCACCTCTAAGCCCGAATTGCAGTCGTTCCTAGGGCTCTTAAACTTTTACCACTCCTTCCTGCCGCGGAAGGCTTCAGTGGCAGAGCCACTGCACAAGCTACTTAAGAAAGACGAGGCGTGGAAGTGGGGCGAGAACCAAGAGAGGGCATTCGTTGAACTGAAGCAACTCCTAGCGTCTGACGCGATTCTAACCCATTTTGACCCCAAGAGACTGGTGGTTCTGATATGTGATGCATCCCCAGTGGGGGTGGGGGCGGTGCTGTGCCACGTGCTGGAAAACGGGAGAGAAGCTCCAGTAGCATTCTACTCTAGATCCCTGTCCCAGGCAGAGCGGAATTACGCCCAAACAGACAGGGAGGCGCTCGCCATAATCGCGGGGACGAAAAAGTTCCACGATTTCCTCTATGGCCGCCCTTTCACCATCGTGACCGATCACAAGCCCCTGTTGGGCATCTTTACTGCAGACAAGCCCACTCCTCAGATCCTGTCCCCTAGGATGCTACGGTGGGCCATTTTCTTAAACGCATATCAGCATGCGTTGGTCTACCGCCCGGGTAGAGAAATAAGCCATGCAGACGCCCTGTCCAGATCTCCCCTGCCCAACGTTAACAGCGTCGTAGCCGACGAAGAGCGAGAACGCCCAGTGCTCCTGATCGAAGTCCTAGATTCGCCCCCCATTGTGCCCGCTGATATCGCTAAGGCGACCGGCAAGGACAAGACACTTGCTCTCATCAGCTCCTGGGTGCAGAAAGGGTGGCCTGCGTCCTCCCCGGCAGCTGAGTTCGCCCCGTTCTTCAGGAAGAGGCTAGAGTTGTCCCTAGAGAGGGGGTGTCTTCTGTGGGGCCAGCGGGTGGTGGTCCCCGATTCCCTGAGGTCTAGGGTACTCAAACTACTGCACGTCAGCCACCCTGGGATTGTTCGCTCCAAGGCTCTGGCAAGGAGCTATTTTTGGTGGCCCCAATTAGATGCCGACATCGAGCACATGGTGGGCACTTGCGAGAAATGCCAATGCTCCCGGCCCGAAGAGACGCGTCTGCCGCACAGGGAATGGGACGCGGCAAAGGGGCCATGGTCGCACGTTGATTTTGCGGTGCACGTTGATTTTGCGGGGCCATTTAGAGGGACACTTTTTTTCCTCGTGGTGGATGCTTACTCCAAGTGGTTGGAGGTAATCCCAGTTACAAGCACCTCGTCAGCAACGACGGTGAAGCATCTGCGGAGGGTCTTTAGCACGTTCGGTATACCCGACACCCTAATTAGCGATAACGCAAGTTGCTTCACGTCCGCTGAGTTCAGGGCGTTCACGGAGATCAACGCCATTCGGCACATCACCTCCGCCCCTTCCACCCGGCAACAAACGGCCAGGTGGAGCGCCTCGTGCGCACCACTAAGGACGCGCTGAGGCGCATGGGTCCGGGGGATCTCAACCTTCAAGTGTGTCAGTTCCTGCTAGGGTACAGGGTGACCCCTCTAGCTTCAGGGTATTCGCCCGCAGAGCTCTTAATGCGTAGGAAGCTGACAACGATCCTGACCAGGCTAGATCTGACGAGGGTGGAGGACACGGGGAGGAACATTGGGCTAGCGGCCACGAAGAGTTTCGCAGTGGGTGCCCCGGTGCATTGCAGGAACTACGCTAGCGCGGGGCCAGCCTGGGTCCCGGGCGTCGTCGTTGGGCAGACGGGTCCCGTGTCCTATTGTGTGGAGACCAGTACGGGTCTACTCTGGCGGCGACACGCGGACCAGCTCCGGCGCCGGGTCCCGGACGGCCGCCCCACGGATGGCGCAGCAATGACTTCAACGTTAGGGTTCTCCCCCACCCGTTCAGCCCAAGGGGGAGGAGAGGGGGACCGGTGGTCCCCACCTAGGGGGGAGGGAAAGGAGGCCGAAGCGGCCCCCGTAGATATCCTGTGGAATCATTCTAATGTAACCCTAGGGGGTAATTCTGATTTTCAGTTACAGAACCGGGGGGGTTTTCAGGAGTGGTCCCCCACCCTTCCAAGCGAGAAGCGGGGTTTTTCGTTAGTCCCCAGTGCCCCCGGTTTTTCTGCCCCTTCCCCAACAGCCGCTGAGCCGCAGCGAGTCACTAACGAGTCTCCCTCTCCCATTGCAGGACAAGGAGCCGGGACAAGCCAGCCCACAACACGCCCAAAGCGCGTTTGCAATAAACCATCTTGGATGAGAGACTTCGTCTCATCCTAGGGGGGAGGGATGTTGTGTTTCAATACTATGCATTGTGTTTTTCCATACTGTGCCTTTAAACCATACATCAATGTAACCCGCTCCAATCAGGACGCGAGCTAATGACCACCTGGTGGCAATAGCAAGCGCCCAGCTCTCAGGTCATAAATTACCAAAGAACGACAGCGCGGGAAGATTCCCGCCACTACCTCACCTGGACAAGAAGGGCGTGACCAAGAATGACGTCACGCCAACGGTAGCCAATGGGCTGTCGTGGAGCCACATTCAAATGTATAACCACCGTATATATTGAGCTGCTCATCCGCCATTACCTCATGTTCCCTCTGACCACTCATGCAATAAAGATGTGTTAAGCCAATCCTTCGGCTGTTCCTTTGTCTTGGTTTTCCTACACTAAAGTCACTGTGTGTAACACAATTATAAAAAGACCTCAGATCAACAGAACTCTTTCTCTCTTCTACACCAACTCAGTTAGGGGCTCATTTTGTGGGTGGACTTTTTTGATGTTGGCAGATTGATACGCAGCAGTCAGCAGTTACAAAGCTAAACACATCTTTATTTGGTGGTATGCAATCTGAACATGTGGTAATGGCGGAGGTACAGCTCCTTTTATACAGCAACAATACATTTGAATATGGATACACGGTAGCCCATTGGCCACCGTCTGCATGATGTCATTCTGAGTCCCGCCCTTCTTCACCAGGTGTAGCCATGGCGGGAATGTTCCCGCGGTTGACAGTAATTGAGGAATTTGTACCATGTGAGCTGAACGCTCGCAGCTGCCCTCTATGGGTAGCTAGCTCGCGTTCCATTACAGCTGAGAAACATTGTATTCATTGCAAGGTTACATTGTTACATTGAAGTGGTTACATTCATTCTTAAAGATATAGTGTTTCCATACACAACACCCCTCCCCCCTAGGATGGGACGAAGTCCCTCAACCATTGTGGTTTTCCGCATGTGTACTTGGGGCGTACGGCAGCTTGGCCAAGCACGGGGGAACTAGGGGTTCCGTGTTCCATGGATTCTCGCCCTGCAAGGGGAGAATGAGACTCATTAGTGATCTGCTGCGGACTCGCTGTCCTCAATTGTTCTCGTTGAGTAGTAGGGGTGAATTCTAACCCTGAGAAACCGGGGGCACCTGGGACTAAACAAAAACCCCACTTTTTGCTCAAACGGGTGGGGGACCACTCCGCAAAATCCCCCCGGTTTCGAAAATCAAAATCAAACTCCTCAAAAACTTCGTCCTCCTCATCCCCCCCTGATGCTTCCAAAAGATATGGATTTGTATCAACCCCCTCCCCTCTTGGTGGGTGTCGAGGATATGCATTTGTACTCAGGGGGCCCAAAGGATATGGGTTTGTACTTGATGGGTATTCTGTGTCTCCCCCTTGGGATAAGCGGATGGGCGAAGGACCCTAATGTTGAATCTCCTTGTTGGCGCTCTTCGCCCTGGCTGCTGGTGACCCGACGCCTGAGTTGGTCAGCGTGTCTCCTCCACAGTAGACCCGTACTGGTTTCTACCCTGTATGACACTGGCCCCGTTTGCTCAACTATCACTACTGGAACCCATGTTGGTCCCGAGGTCGCGTAATTTCTACAAGACACTGGTTCCCCTACTGCAAAACCTTTGATGCTCCCAATTTCTATATTCCTCCTCTCATCCTCCACCCTGGTCGGATCCAACTGATCAAAGAGTGTTACGGGTTTCCTACGCATGAGGAGCTCTGCAGGTGAGAGCCCAGATGCCAGGGGGGTTGCCCTGTAGCATATCAGGAACTGGCACAGCTGGAGGTTCAAATCCCTGGGGCCCATTCACCGCAGCATGTCCTTTGTAGTCCGCACCTGGCGTTCTACCTGACCGTTTGTGGTGGGGTGGAATGGAGCAGAGGTGATGTGCCAAATGGCATTCTTCTCGATGAACACTTTGAATTCGGCAGACGTGAAGGTACTGGCATTATCGGAGACCAGCACGTCGAGTAAACCAAAACAACTAAACACCCTGTGCAACTGCTTTATTGTTGCGGCTGATGAGGTGTTGGACATTGGAATGACCTCCAACTTCTTGGAGTATGAATCTACTATCAACAAGAAAAGGGAACCCCGGAACGGGCCAGCGAAGTCAATGTGCAATCGGGACCATAGGCCGTGGGCCGTGTCCCATGCTCTGTGGGGAAGCTGGGACTCCTCAGGTCGAGAGCTCTGGCAACTCTCACACTGCCCACCATGTGCTCTATATCAGCGTCTATTTGGGGCTACCAGAAATAGCTTCTGGCCAGAGCCTTAGAGCATACGATCCCTGGGTGGCTGGTATGCAGCAGCTTGAGCACTTTCAGTCGTAGCTTTTCAGGGATGACCACCCATTGGCCCCAGAGGAGGCAGCCCCTCTCTATGGAGAGCTCAACCCTCCATTTGAAAAATGCTTTGAACTCCTCCACGGGGGGAGTCGTGGGCCATCCTTTCTTAACCCAGGAACTGACTAGGGACAAGGCTTTGTCCGTTGCTGTGGCTGTGGCGTGGTCTGCGGGTACTATGGGGGGTGAGTCGAGAGATTCGATCAGCAGGACCTGATGCTCCTGCTCTACCTCGCGTTCAGGGTCCCTCAACTGTGGGAGGGGGGACCGGGAAAGCGCATCCGCGTGGGAGATCTCCGTCCCCAGGCGGTGGACCAGTGCAAACTGGTAGGCATTGAGGAAAATGGCCCATCGTAGCATTCTGGGAGACAGAATCTGTGATGTGGGCTTGCCCATGGTGAAAATTCCCAGAAGGGGCTTGTGGTCGGTCACGATAGTGAACTATCGACCATACAGGAAATCGTGGAACTTCTTCGTTCCCGCGATTATGGCTGGGGCTTCTCTATCTGTTTGCGCGTAATTGCGCTCTGCCTTTGAAAGTGACCTGGAATAAAAGGCAACCAGGGCTTCCTGCCCATTTTCAAACACGTGGCACAGCACAGCCCCCACCCCCACCGGTGAGGCATCACAGACCAGGACTACAGGTTTCCTCAGGTCAAAATGGGTCAGAACGGCATCTGAGGACAGGAGCCTCTTGAGCTCTTTGAAAGCTTTTTCCTGATTCTCTCCCCACCGCCAAACCATGTCTTTCTTCAGTAATACGTGCAGTGGCTCCGCAACGGATGCCTTCTTTGGCAAGAAGGAATGGTAAAAATTTAGGAGCCCTAGAAATGACTGCAGCTCCGGTTTCGCAGTGGGGTGAGGGGCATTTTGAACAGCCGTAACCTTTGACTTGGAGGGCTTAATACCATCGGGGGTTATCTTGAACCCAAGAAACTCAACCTCCCTCGCAAAAAAACACACATTTGTCCCTTCTCAACCTCAGTCCAGCTTTCTCAAATACTGTTAGGACCTCATCTAGCCTTTTTGCTAGTTCTGATTCACTCTCCCCAGTAATCAAAACATCGTCGAAGTAGGGGAGAACACCTGGGAGCCCCTTTAAAAGGCGTTCCACAAGGGACTGGAAAATCCTGGGGGCCAAATTTACGCCGAACTGTAGGTGCATTACCTTGAATGCACCTTTGTGTGTGACGATGGTTTGTGCAGCAGCAGCAGCTGGAGTTACAGTGAGCTGCTGATACGCCTGCGCCAAATCTAGCTTAGCGAAACATTTACCCCCATGTAAAGTGGTTAGTAAATGGCTAACTACCGGCACCAGATATGCATTGGGCCGAATGGCCTTGTTAACCGTACACTTATAATCAGCACAAATCCGAACCTCTGTTAGATTTCAATGCTGTGACAATCGGAGTTTCCCACTCCGCAGAATCCACTGGACCCAAAATCCACTGACCCACCAATTTGTCCAATTCTGTCTCAATCTTGTCCTTGAGGGCGAAGGGAACTCTTCTTGGCTTGAGCCGTATGGGTCGGTGGGCTGGGTCCAAGTCAAACGAAACTGGGGGCCCCCTGTACTTCACAAGCCCCTTTTTGAAAACTGCTGGGTGTGCGTCGCACACATCTCATGTTGGGTCAGTCTCGATGGCATTTATGCCGGACAGTTCGATTCCCAGGGGGGCAAACCACTGCGTCCCCAGGAGGCAACAAGACCCTTGCTTCATAACTACTAGGAGCAGTTTCTCCGTGAACCTTTTAAACTTCACCGTGAAGTTTCCCACCCCTAACACCGGGATCCCGTAACCCTGTATGTCCCGCAAGTTTGACTTCAAGGCCCTCAGCTTAGGCCGTGCATTGGGGGGAATGCGCAGGAACTCCTTCTGTGAAAGGATGGAGTAGGACAACCCCAAGTCTATTTCCATCCTAACCCCTTGTAACAGTACCTCAACAAAAAACCGCCGGTGCTCCAGGGACACGCAGTTCACTGCCTGCGCATCATCGTCATCGGAGACCTTTCCGATCCCGGCCGCCTTCCGTCGAGGTCGTTCTGTTGAGCCCTTGTCCTCCGTTCGCCGTCACCTGCACACCTTGGCGATGTGGCCTCGCCGCCCGCAGTTGTGGCACTAGCTTTCCGAAAAGGGCACCTTCTCCGCTCGTGCGATGCTCCACAGCCATCACATCGGTGGCTCCCTTTCGAGCTAGTATGACTCTCCACTAATTTTTTTCGCACGTTTTGGACATCGTCGTCTTTGCTGGAGCCCGAGCCCGTGGTTGCGGAGGCCTCCGATGAGGATGGTGGACTCTTCGGGGGTCGCGGTGTCTGCCAGGCCACGTTCACCGCGGCCGCTGGCCCTTTGAGAACCGGGGGACATGCCTTGAACATCTTGACCCTGCTCCTCGCTTCCTCGGCCGCCTGAGCTTCCTTCATCACATCTTGGAGTGTCAGGTCGTGGCCTCGGGTCATCAGCTTTTGCTGGGTCTCCTCATCCCGCAGACTGCAGAGTAGCTGGTCTCTGAGGGTTATGTCGAAAGTTTCTCAGTTGCACGGGCCTGCTGCCAGTCGCAGGGCCGCCGCGTAGTCAGCCACGGACTCTCCCGGTTGCTGGTCCCTCCTCAGGAACGCTGCCCGGGCTGGAAAAATGGACACCGTCGGCTGGAAGTGTTCCCGCAGCGTCGTCAGGATCTGTTTGAGTGGAACCATATCCACCTTCCTCGGTGCCAGTAGGTTTACCAGGAGCTCTAGCATGGGGAACCCCATGCTTGTGAGGAGATGCGACCGCTTTTTCCCCTCATCGGTGATGTTGGCAACGTCCATTGCATGCTGAAAATGCATCTCGAACAACCCCCATCTTTCGGGGTGCTTGATGTCGAAAAGAGGTACATGTACCTTCTGGGATGCCATTATCCCATCCTCTTAGCCAATTTGATGTTGGCAGATTGATACGCAGAAGTCAGCCGTTACAAAGCTAAACACATCTTTATTTGGTGGTATGCAATCTGAACATGTGGTAATGGCAGAGGTACAGCTCCTTTTATACAGCAACAATACATTTGAATATGGATACACGGCAGCCCATTGGCCACCGTCTGCGTGACATCATTCTGAGTCCCGCCCTTCTTCACCAGGTGTAGCCGTGGCGGGAATGTTCCCGCGGTTGATAGTAATTGGGGAATTTGTGCCATGTGAGCTGAACGCTCGCAGCTGCCCTCTATGGGTAGCTAGCTCGTGTTCCATTACAGCTGAGAAACATTGTATTCATTGCAAGGTTACATTCTTACATTGAAGTGGTTACATTCATTCTTAAAGATATAGTGTTTCCATACACAACTTTGTTTAATTGAAATGATACTTTCAATTTAATAAATTCCTTTTTATTTTAACCCACAATCTAATGTGGCCTTTGGTTCCTGATTCAACCCTGCCTGTGGGATGATCCCCCAAATTTAAAAGGTAACAATTTTTCAGGTAACAACAGTGGTAGGCTCAAAAAAAATTACTACCACACTGTGGGTGTGGCACGGTAGGCATGGCCAGGGGGCAAGCCCTGCATTGCACCCAAATTAGGACTACTTTATTTCAAAACTTGGATGGGTGGGACCAGCCAGAATTTCTGCTAGTGGTTCTGGCGAATTGGTGCGAGCCTGCTGATGCCCACCACTGGGTAACAACCCTAGAAGTGGGGAAAATAGAAGACTCTTCTTATTGGCTAGTTAGAGATACAATTTACATCAAGGATTCTCAACCTGCGGATCGCAGGACCATTTCATGTAGCCCGCCACTGCCTACACTGTACCAGGAAGTGCCATGTGGTGGAGGAAGGGCAAAATGGCCATCTGGCCCCCAAAGCTGTCTGAGGGAGCGTGACCGGGGCTCTGGCTTTTAAAGGTTGAGAACTCCTAATTTACATTAACAACCCATTGACTGGTGTGGTTGCTCTAATATATTCAACAAAAATCACCAGCCCTTGTCCTCCTCTCAGGACTAGTAGCAGTGATTTTCAGGTACTAAAGGCTTCCTCTCCATCCTAAGGCTCCCAAAGGCATTCCCAGATCAAAAAGTATCCCTAAGGAGTCTCCGAAATTCTATTAAATGATATTACAGTATTTCAATTCTATTACATTACAGTGAATAATTATGCAGAATACTGATTGCCTATTTCCCCTTACATTTCTATAAGTAAAAGAATAATGGCTTATTTAAAAAGGAGAGGGAAGTTGAATATTCAGAGGGGAAGCTGGAACTTCTCTGGAACAGATCTTGTTTTATGATTACAGGTGAGTTAGGTTTTCTTGTGATTAGGTAAGAATTGAGGTTGATAACATTTGGATTGCACTTCAGTAAACTTTGGGAGGTCTCATTTGTGAAGGGAGATGTAAAATCTGAGGTAAAGAAAAACAAAGGCTTACATAATGTGGGTTGCCCACATTAATTGAATATTAAACCTCTCCCGAGGGGTGTGCCCAGTGTCCACAGACCCGCATGCTAGTTGGGGCCGTGCTCGGCTGGAGAGGAAATTGGGAAGATAAGCAGGCAGGCTAGGTTTACTGTATGGGACCAAAGACAACAGAACAGCCGAAGGGTTGGCTTAACACAGGTTTATTGCATGATGATCCGGTGGAGCATGAGGTAATGGCGGTGATACATCTCTATATATACAGTAGCATTATACATTTGAATCTTGTAGCACGGTAGCTCATTGTCTGCTACCGGCGTGGCCTCGCCCAGGCACGCCTCTCTTCAGTAGTTCTTTCTCCTGCTGCTGAATGCGGGGAAGGTTTTCCCGCGGCTGTCCGTGATTGAGCAATGTGAACCATGTGAGACTGAACGCTCGCAGCTGCCCTCTATGGGCTGCTTGCTCGCGTTCCTTTACAGCTGAGATACATTGTATTTGGAGTGGTTACATTCTTATCTTACAGTACAATGAGCATGCATACATAACACTAGGAATAAACAAGGGCTCAGGCTGGGGGCAAATAGAGTTAGGCAAACAGACAGGAGCAAACAAGGGGCAAGATTAGGTGCTTGGGGTCAATCCACATAGACCCCAAGATTAGGGCAGGAACAATGGGTCTCGCCAGCCCAAGGCAATTAGGTGCGGGTTTTCCATTAACCTCGGAGTGGCCTCAGAATAGCCTTCCAGACATGGGTTTCATGAGAATGCCAGGCACGCAAGCCTTCTGTACAGGGGATGGCACGATTGTCTTAGATACGCGTTTTCACCCATAGGCAGGGAATAAATACTTGCTCCTGACTCTAATTGGGGCTGGACTTCACCACACGGCCACCTCCCGCATATCACTGCAACAACATAAAATAAAGGGAACAGTCCGAGTACCTCTAATGGAGACCAATAATAATCTTTCAAAAATGTAGAAAGGAAAGCAAGATGAAAATCAAACAATCTTCAATGTCTATACATGAATGCAAGTAGTATGGGAAACAACCAAGAAGAATTGGAACTATTAGTTCAGGAGGCAAAATACGGTTTGACAGGGATAACAGAAACTTGGTGGGAACACTCCCATGGCAGGAACACAGAAATTGAAGGATATAAACTGTTCAAAAAGAACCAAAAGAGAAAAGCAACAAGGATGATTAGAGGACTATAAACCAAGCAATGAGGAAATACTGAAGGAACTGGGCATTTTTAGCTTTGAGAAAAGAAGACTGAGAAGGAGATATGATGGCACACTTCAAATACCTGAAAGATAACTATAAAGAGGAAGGGCAGGATCTGTTCTCAGCATCCCAGACTGTAGGACACATAATGACAGGCTGCAACTAAATATCATTTCTTCAGCAAAAATCCTTTCAACCCAGAATAATTTCTGACACAAAATTATTATTATCAGGAAAAACATCTTAACAGTTAGAGCAGTACAACAGTGGAACAAACTACCTCAAGAGAGAATTGGACAACCATCTGCCAGATCTGTTTTGATTTGGATTCTTGCATTGAGCAGAGGGTTGGACTCGATGGTCTAAAAGGCCCCTTCAGACTCAGTACTTCTATGATTCTGTGATTCTACAATCCATTCAAGTTTAGCCATCTCTCCAAAACACCACAAAAGAAAAGAAGTTGCTAGTTACAATAGGTATCTTGAACCTTTCCTCTATCTGAGAAATCTGTACATGAACCAAGAAGCAACAGTTAGGACAGAACACGGAATGACAGAGTGGTTTGGAATAGGAAAAGGAGTAAGACAAGGCTGCATTTTATCACCCTGTTTATTCAATCTATACACAGAGCACATAATGCGCAATGCAGGGATGGAGGAATCACAATATGGGATTAAAATTGCTGGGAGAAACATCAACAATCTGAGATATGCAGACGATACTACTCTAATGGCAGAAAGTGAGGAAGATCTAAGGAGCCTCTTGATTGGATTGAAGGAGGAGAGTGAAAAAGCTGGCCTGAGACTCAATATCAAGAAAACCAAGATAATGGCAACAGGCCCCATCAGTTCCTGGAAAATAGATGGGGAAGAAGAAGAAGCAGTGACAGATTTTACATTCCTTGGATCAAAGATCACTGCAGATGGGGATTGCAGCCATGAAATAAAAAGGCGACTGATTCTTGGGAGACAAGCCATGAGAAACCTGGGGAACATAGTGAAAAGCAGAGATATCACATTGCAAACAAAAATTAGAATAGCCAAAGCAATGGTATTCCCAGTGGTAATGTACGGATGCGAGAGCTGGACAATAAGGAAAGCTGAATGCAGACGAATAGATGCCTTTGAAATGTGGTGTTGGAGGAGAGTTTTGTGGGTACCCTGGACAGCGAGGAGAACAAATAGGTCAATCTTAGAAGAAATCAACCCTGACTGCTCATTGGAAGGTATAATAGTAAAGACGAAGCTGAAGTACTTTGGACATCAAATGAGAAGGGAGGATTCGCTTGAGAAGGCCTTGATGTTGGGAAAGGTGGAGGGCAAAAGAAGAAGGGGGAGGCCAAAGATGAGATGGCTAGATGGGATTGTAGACACAATGGGTACAGAGCTGGGAGTGCTGAGGGGGATGGTGGAGGACAGAGGCGCCTGGAGAACAATGGTCTATAGGGTCGCAAAGGGTCGGAATCGACTGTGCGACTGAACAACAACAAAGATGCATCCTGTTACCATGGCAATCCCAAAGTGAGGGATTTCTGACTTCATTTTTTTTTTCTCAGCATGCCCAAAATGGCTTCCAACAGCTTCTGACATGTCCATTAATGAGCACCAGCTAATTGCATGAAGAACCCAATCTTTTGGCATGGACATATTTTGTTTAACCAGCAGGGATTATGTTTTGTTTTTGTTTCTAGTGTTTCCAGTTACATTATTTTATCTTACCTCTGGTTTTTTGTCTATGCTTATGAGTCCTCCAGGGCCACTGTTGTGTGTGTCCAAATGACATAATCAATGATGTACAAGGCAGTGTGGGAGTAAACCCCACTCCTTTTCTCTGCCTTCTGCTCACATAGTTGTAAGGATTAAAACTGCAATGCACTTTGTGAATTATGTTTTTTAATTTTCCTAGTTTAATGCCATAGTTTATCTGAATAGAAACTTGAACTAGATATACGACTAAACATATAGAGTAACAGTAATTCATATGCTTACTGTGTTTTGTTAGTTAGTTCTTCACTATTTCACTTGCTAAACATTCAACAACAAAAAGATTTGAACGCCAACCAGAGATATAGGTAAGAGGGTGGTGATAAATGCAGAGAAGGGTGAGGGATGAGGGGGCTGTAATACTTAAAACACACATCCCTGGGGTATGGTAATTAAATACTCCTGTGTAAAGTGTGGTAACAATACAAATCACATTAATCAAGATGAACTTCTGTGTAGTGCCCTTAGTCTTTCTCTCTTCCCCAGCAAAAGATCGGAATTGTCTAATACAGTAGTGGTAATAGTAATATTTTAAACTAAAACTCTGAATTTCCTATTGGATAGGCTGCATGCTCTTTCATGTGTGAAGGAAACAATATTTTAAATGACATTCTTTTCTTTTTAACCTTTGATTTGGAAATACTACTCCACACAATACTACTCCACACAAGGATCATTTGCTTGCAAGGTTTGATTCCTCTTTGACATCTGTGGTGGAAATAATATTTTGAATGCTGTTTTTTAGCTCTTAACCTCTGGGTCCTGTGCCATAGGCTTCATTCATTGCATTAGGTGGAGCCAATATGCTATATTGGACTTAGTGTTGATCTAAGCTTTGGGAGACTTGGGTTTAAGTTCTAATCAGCCATAAAACTCACTTGGTCATCTAGAGTTGGTTCTGTTCTGTTTGCCACAGTTTCTCACAGATTGATAAGAGGATAGCAGGAGGAGGAAGAGAACCTTCAGTTCATTGTCTCTGATGATCATGCCCCATGCCCCACTAAGCTTCATCTACCATTAAGTGGTACCCTCTGTCTCTGCAGCCTCCGTTAACAAATGAGATCTCCAACAATTTACTGAAGTGCAATCCAAATGCTATCACTGTGGGTGGGTGGGTTGGACTGTGTTGTTGTTGTTGTTGCTGCTGCTGTTTTGCATTATGATGATTTTCTTCTTCTAAATTCCAGATGTAGGTTTTGGTTAAAGTAGTTTGACTTTAGGCACAAATAAGTAACACTACAAGAACCAGATCAGTGGAAAACCACTCTCACTTACTTCACTTTCATGAGTGATGTAGAACAGAAACCATGGATTTCATGGGCACTGTCAAGGGCATTTGTGCTCTCATCGGCTTGCTTATCCCCAGGAAGACCAAAGATACAAAGTAATGTGCAGCCCTTTGAGAAAGAGGAAATATTGTTTCAAAAATAAGTTAAGTACTGTTTACAAAAAATAATAATATTTAAGTAGGTTCAGTATGAGCTTTTCAGGTTACAGAAGTCCAAAGTGGTTGAGACAAAATAAACATTCCATAAAGGCACAAGAAATGAAATAAAGCTTAACAAGAGAAAAAAACAGGAAAACAATATAACAAAAAAGAAAAAAGACAATGGGGGCAAATCTATTGGTGATTTATTCTGATAAAAGAGAATTTATTATAATTTGCTAACTTGAACCTAACTCACTACTGAGATCCCCACAGATTCCTTTTACAATGATCAGTTGCTTTAAATCAATTTCTTGCAATGCAGAGAATACTCACTTTGTCAAACATAAACACTTTGTTAATCTTGCCACTGAGGGGATGTATGATTTCTGTGATCTTCATGCTGGCATCCTGAATGGCCTTACACAGGTGGTGAGTGTTGGCACTTTCGTCAAATTGCAAATTCACAAACACAATGGTAACGGGACGAAGCTCTGATAAATAATCCAGTGGCTGGTTATCATCAATCTGGAAAACATGCTGAGCTGTATTAATTTCTCAGGAACTTCAATTTAGAACAGGGGTTCCCAACCTTTTCAAGCTGGGGGCCAGGTCATGCTCTCTCAGTCAGCTTCAAGGGCCAGATGGCCATTTTGCCCTGTCTGCATGATGGGGGCAGCCATTTTGTCCCAACAGCTTCATGGGGTGGCCATTTTGTTTCTCAAATGCACTTGGAGGGATGGGGGCCACATGAAATGGCACCATAGGCCAGATCTGGCCCACAGATTTTAGGTTGGGAATCCCCTAATTTAGAAAAGAGCAATGATATAAAAGTCTACAAATATACATGGATATGTTAAATAATTAGATTGGTTATATCTCAAAACTGGTTGTGTCAGAGATACAGTTAGGCCCATTGATAATTTAGAATCCTAGAACTAGAGAGCTGGAAAGGACCAAAACAGTTTGGAAGCCTATAATTTGCTGCTGGCCTTGAGAAACAGTTGAATTTCTAGATTTAATGTGAATTCATTCCATGAAGAAAGTACTGTACTTTATGGTAAAATAGTTAATCATGTCCTAAAATAGATCTGCACTCAGTATATATAGTGAAGTGATGTCTTCCTTATTATCCCAGAGACAGAAAATTAGTAGAAAAGATGTGATTAGTTCACTGCACCAAATCCATTTTTGCACATTTTTCACCGCATTTTGATACCACCAGAAGCACTTCCCACAACCAAGAAGTACGGCAAATTTCTCGTCCCCTCAACAGCTGATTGACAGGTACTTTTCCTGCAATTACCAGAGGTGGCGCTGTCAGAAATGTGCCAAAATGCATCAAAAACCATTGAAAGCCATGCATTGGCTTTGGAACAGATTCTTTTGGTTCTCAATGCATTCCTATGGGGAAACGTGCTTTGCTATAAGGAATTTTCAGTATAAGGAAAACCACAGAACAGATTAATTCTGTAAAGTGGGGTTTCACTGTATTTTTAAAAAATGCATAGAGAGTGTTTTGAATCTGGAAAATGTTATATTACAGTAATCAGAAAACTATCAACAACCAAGCTGAACTACCTTCCTCAAGATATTCTTCATGACATATTTTCTCAAGTGTTCCTCAAGTTCATCATTTGGAGCCAACACAGCAGCATTTCTCAAAATGTCTAGAAGGTGAGAACAAATTCAGTGCAAAATGAGAAAAGCAATGAAGAAATTATGAGATTGAAGTCCTGTCTTAAACGATGTGAAATGGAAAGGAGAGAATATGAGTAAATGTTATGTATACCATGTATATTCACAGGAACTCATCCATTCTCCTCTCTCTCTCTCTCTCTCTCTCTCTCTCTCTCTCTCTCTCTCTCTCTCTCACACACACACACACACACACACACACACATTTCATCACAGAGTTCTACTTTTTTTTGCTATGCTCTGATATGCATAGTTCTCAGCATCTATGGATGCTGGGAGCAGCATACAGAATGTGAAAAATTTGCAATGGTCGGCTAGTGTGGTCGGCTACTGTGAACTCTCTGCGACAAACCAGGAAAGGGACCTTGGTGTCCTGGTGGACAGCTCAATGAAGATGTCAACCCAGTGTGCCTCAGCAGTGAAAAAAGCAAACTCAATGCTAGGGATCATTAGGAAGGGTATAGAAAATAAGTCAGCAAGTGTCATTTTGCCTCTTTATAAATCTATGGTGAGGCCCCATCTGGAATATTGTGTACAGTTCTGGGCGCCATACCTCCAGAAGGATATTATGGAGTTGGAAAAAGTACAGAGGAGGGCAACCAGAATGATTAGGGGACTGGAACACCTTCCTTACCATCTGAGGCTGCAACGGTTGGGCCTTTTCACTCTTGAACGACGGCGTCTAAGAGGTGACCTGATTGAAGTTTATAAAATCATGCACGGTGTGGACAAAGTAGATAAGGAAAAACTGTTTTCCCTATCACACAACACTAGAACTAGGGGACACTCCATGAAACTTTTGGGTACTAGTTCTCAAACAAATAAGAGAAAGTACTTTTTCACCCAGAGGATTACTGGTCTATGGAACTCCCTGCCAGAAGAAGTGGTGACAGCTGTCAGACTTGACAGTTTTAAGAAAGGATTAGACAGGTTCATGGAGGACAAGTGTATCAATGGCTATAATTATGGCTACCTAAGGACAACCTCCGGGTTGGAGAGATAGGCAGGATATCTCTCAATGCCATTTCCAGGGAATCCTAAGCAGGTGAAGGCATCTGCTTGGGAATACCCTGAAGGAAATGATGAGCCACTGTGTGAGACAGAATGCTGGACTGGATGGGCTGTGGCCTGTTCCAGCAAGGCTGTTCTTATGTTCTTATGTTCTTATATGCAATCAACAAAGGCCGCTTCCTCTGTCAACATCCAGTATGCTGAAGGGAGTAACAAGAATCATAGAATAATGGTGTTACTATTTTAGGTGGGTTTTTTTAAACAGTAAAAAGGTGTGGTTTCCAGAAAGGTTTGGTTACACTGGAATGCTGAATCAGAATTTAACTCGAAGTCTGTATTAAGTTTTTAATTGAATCAATGCTTTCGCAGGGGCTCTAGAAAGTTTCAGAAACTCAGTGTCCGCACTGGACACCTTGCAGTTGGCATGCCAACCCACAGCCCCCTTCTTTCCTCCCTTCCTCTAGTCCTGCCTGTGCCATTCCTTTTATCATTTGCTGCATTTGAAATACACACATGAGAGAGACTGATTTCTGTAATTTACCCCTCCTCCCACGTCTATGAAATTTAGTATCGTTCATGCTCAGTATTGGGATTCAACAGGTTTGCCCCAGTTCACCAGAACTAGTAGCAGAAATTCCAGCTGGCCCTACCCATCCAAGTTTTGAAATAAAGTACAGTAGTCCTAATTTGGGTGCAACACAGGGCTTTCCCCCTGACCACACCATACCACGCCCACAGAGTAATAATAATATGAATCCCATTCTTGCTACCTCTATCATCACAAGCACACACCAGAGGATAGGAGGTTTTTAATTCTTCCTGGGGGGAGGGCTTTTAGGATTTTATTTTCACTCTCGTGAGTCCTTTCCCCCCATGTACACCCAAGCAAGTCATCCATTCCTTCTTGGTTGCTCCAGCGTCAGCTGATCTTGTGTGGTGGGTGAAAGACAAAAAGAGAAAGAGAGAGAGACTACCCTCTCACCATCATGTTCTGTCCTGTCCACCAATTGTCCTCCAAATGTTAATTTTTAAAATTTCTTATGAATTTAGCACTAGATCACTTTGGCGTATAGATTTTTTTAATTGAATGAAACAGTAGCTGCCAAGATGAAATAAGAAAGATAATCCCATGTAATGGTGTGTTTCAAAGACACCAAATTATAAAAGGAAGGTAGGACTAGAGGAAAAATTATCAGTGCCTATAGACATGCTCCCATCTTGTAAGAGACTGCACAGAGAAAACCTCATTCAAATCTTTCCAGAATGAAAATATAGATGTTTCCAGCAGCATCAGGAGGAAAAAACTGAGTTAGAAGCAAAAAGCAAATGAGCCTTTGCATCACTCAGTCAGTTTAAAAAATGTGAATACAACTATATTAGTTGAACAAATCCCACAGTATTAAACAGTGTATTCAGGCACTCACTTCAGCAACATTGCAGGCACCCTCCTGTATGTGCTGATACTAGAGGAATGATCAGTGAAGTGCACTGGTGCCAGAAGTGTGGTCGGCTACTGTGATTCTCTACATACAGTGGCACCTCAGTTAACATAATTAATGCATTCTCTGGAATGTTTCTTACAGCAAAAATTACTTTAACTGAATTTTTCATAAGAATGCATTGAAAATCAAAATACATTAATCAAAATGCGGTTTCCCATAGGAATGCATTGAAAACCAATTAATCTGCTCCAAAAAATCCATAAACTGAGCCACTATATTCTATGGATTTCCTTTTGTTATGTTATTTTTATGTTAACCGAGCTGTTTGTTAACTGAGGTTCCACTGTATAACCTCAGGGCATTCAGGCACAAGGAAGTGTTTTTGTCAATCCATATAGCGTATCAAAAGCTTTGACAACATTTTTAAAGAACATGAAATGCTTTATAGATTTTTTTCCCCTTTCATGTCCAGATCAAACTTTGGACTGCCAAAATGAAGCCATTTTCTTGGCTTTGTCATTGGCCAAAATTAAATCTTCATCGGTACATGTTTCTGGTATTAATCGGCAGACCAGTAAATGAGCCAGATTCTGTATTTCTCCACATTCACACAGTGTGTTGTTGTCCGCCAGCAGCCCCCACTTGAGCATTTAGTTCTTGCTTTTAGGCACTCTGACCCTCAGCCTATTCAGGGTCCTCCAGGTGAGGTTGAGGTCCCCAGCTATATCCTCCTTTAATGTTATTCCTTGTCCAGTGAGCTTCTTCCTCCATCTTCTAATTTGGTTTTGCTCTTGCATACTCTCAAAACTGTTTGATCTTCCCATAAAGCTCTTCCTGGATCTGACTTGAGGCACATATCCATTCAGAGGGTGTTGAGGGTCATTTTCTTGCTTAGTTCTCTCAATATCTGCTGCTATTTCTCTTCTTATCTTAGGTGGAGCAATTCAAAGAGGATATATTTTCTCAACTGGTGTAGGTTTGAGGCATCCTGTCACAACATGACTTTGTAGATTACTGTGTTCATCTATACAACAACTCTGTAAAGTAAATCACTGCATGTTTACAGATGGGATGAAAGTGAAATACAGTACTGTACAACTCTTTATCTGCAAAACCATAATGTCTCTCAATGGCAAATCACAAATGAAAATTTTCTGATAATAGTATTATGAGACATGTGAAAATATGAGATGTGGTTTTTAGCTTGAGTGAGTGAAATTAATTTATGAATGGGACACATTTCCAGTTGTCTGAGAACAAAAATGGGTAAACAGGCATAAGGAAAGATTATAAAGTGCCAGCACCTACAGCACAGAAGACTTAAGAAACCTCAGTGTAGTTAGAGAACTTACCAAAGGTGTCACGTACATGATTTTGACATAGGTGCTGTGCACATCTCGCATAAAACTCTTCAGAATGAAATTCAGGTACATTTTTAATATATCTAACCTAAAGGTGAAAAGAACACCAATTCAGATAGGGTTATCTTTTATTGGTATGGGGACTGTCAGTTTTTTCTAATAACGGTCTAAAGACATGACAAGCTCATTCCCTATAGACTAAATGGCCTTAACTTTTCTCCTAATCTACCATTAGTTTGTAACTTTTCAAGGTGGCTCAAAATATTAAAAACATCAAATTAAAACTCAATAAATTGAAGATTTAAAAACAATTAAAACAGTAAATTATTGAAAACACGATTAAAACATTAAAAACTGACAATAACCTAGCTAAAACATAGCATCCAGGGACCCAGTTATAATTATCAGGTCTCAGCCACTTCAGAACAGGACTCAAACCCTGTACCTTCTGCTGAGCACAGAAGAATAGATGCCTTTGAAATGTGGTGTTGGAGGAGAATTTTGAGGCTACCCTGGATAGCGAGGAGAACAAACAGGTCGATCTTGGAAGATATCAACCCTGACTGCTCCATAGAAAGTCAAATAGTTTAGATGAAGCTCAAGTATTTTGGTCATCAAATGAGAAGAGAAGATTCATTTTAGAAGGCCTTGATGCTGGGAAAGGCTGAGGACAAAAAAAGGAGGAGGAGGCAGAAAATGAGATGGCTAGATGGTATTGTTGATGCAATGGGCACAGAGTTGGGCGGGTTGAGAGTGATGTGGGGGATAGAGGTGCCTGGCGTGCAGTGGTCCGTGGAGTTGCAAAGGTTCAGAACCAACTGTGCAACTGAACAACAACAACAAAGCCAACTTATTGATCCAATAGGCCTACTCTAGTGCATTTTACTATTCTAAGCAAGTGGATTAGGCCAATGTCTATGGAATTTGGAATGTTAATCTAAACTAAAGAAACTTTGAATGATTAGTATCAGTCATGTTAAACTTTAATTTGTACATTTTTGCTTCAACAGAAAAAATTGGAATACTTCCAATGTTTTAGGCTAATCTAAAACTTTCATTGTTACTCACTGTTATGCCTTTTGCAAATACAGTAGAACCTCATACAACAATCACCCCATATAGCAATGAAATTGCATGACCATTGGGTTTTTAGGGAAAATGGCGTCCTATATAACAATTTCCCCAATGGAAAAAAATCGTGCAACAATTTTTCAATGGGAAAACCACTTAGCAAAAAATAATAATAATCGTACGATGCATCCCATAGGGAAAATCGCTATAGGATGCATGCATCGTATAGCAATTGTTTTGTACAACAATGAGCCCCGTGGAATGGATTAAAATCGTTGTATGAGGTACCACTGTATACTACTCCCTGTTTGCTGCCCTATAATCTCTAATAGAAGAATGACCATGTACAGAGACATTGATTTCTTAGACTGATTTCCAATGCAATATTTCAACAAAACAGCATAGAAGAGCTTTTCTCAAGGTTTTCAGGTCACGGGCCTGACCCTGCCTCCTGGACAGCTGATTGGGCCAGTCATGTGGTTCCTTCTACCCAGAAGCGGAAGTAAAACTTGTTGCTGCACATGCACAGAACACATTTATCAGTGTTCTGCTCATTGCACATTTTACTTCCGCTTCTGGGAGTGGCAAGGGCATTGGGGGCCAAAAGAATTGGTGTCAGGGGTGGTGTCTGGCCCATGGACCATAGGTTGTGAATGCCTGGCATAGAATCTCTCCTGAAAATGTAATAAAAGTTTTCAGTCTCCCACTTTTTCTCTGCTGCACAGCTACAGAGGTCAGAAACAACAACACTTACCACCTCCCTGACTTACAGAACAGGAAACTACAGAAAATTATTCTGGATAATTAGCATGAAAACAAATATTTTCAGTTGTTTCCATTTTGAGAGCCATTTTGAGAAAAAGCTCTAGCCTCAAGTGGAAGATTCAATTGGAAAGGTGTATGGTCCCTCCCCTATATTAACCAAATTATATATTGTGATTTAACAGAATTTTGGCCAATAACATTTCCCATTCTGGTGTTGTACCCTTCATAATGTGCTGCATCCCCTTGCTGATCGCAAGCAGAAAACCTTGCAATCACATCTCGCTGATATGCTGGAGTTTCAGGTGATTCTCTGCTGGGAGTTTTGGCTTCTTATCAATGAGTGTTGGCACTGATCCTAGTTTCTCAGCACTCAGAAAAATCAAGGTATAGAAGTACAGTGGTACCTCGCTTAAAGAGCATAATGCGTTCCACGGGATTGCTCTTTAAGCGAGTTTGCTCTTTAAGTGAAACACCATTGTAAGTGACCAATTGTGACTTCTGGTGGGGGGGATTGTGGACCCCAATTTAGTTGTTAAGCGAGTTTTGGTTGGTTTTACTTGTTAAGTGAGGCAACCATTCAGAGAAAATTCTGCTCTTTAAGTGAGTTAGTCTCTAAGTGAGGCATCTTTATGTGAGGTTTTACTGTACAAGAATGCAGTGTTCAGATTGTGGCTCCTAAAACTGGCATTGTGCTCTTCAACTTTTTTCTTTTTGTGTGTGTATGTGCTCAGAGCAGGGTTACCATCTCTCTGGCCAGAGTCATGGTCAGGCCTTCAGTGGTCTTGGGGAATCCCAAGACAGTTGAGTATAACATTGTCTGCCTAAAATCAGCATACAAAATCAAAACTTTATTCACATTCTAGAAATCCTGGTTGTAGATAACTATAGCAGAAATTGAGAGCGCCATGGTCACGCTTTCTTCTGTCCAATCCAGAAGATTTTCAAGAAAGAAATATGAGAAGAAAAGAAAGTCACATCAGTTACCCTAAAAATATGTGAGTAGCTAAAGAAGGCATTAGTCAAAGCAGGTAGCCCAACACATCTTCAATATAAACTGAGTTCCATCCAGTCATCTCTAAAACAACAAGCAGTAGAGCAGACCTACCTTAACAGCTCTTTCACCTGGAATCCTTTCCACTTCAATTAAATTTCGGTCACAGAGCTCCCAGCAATTTGGTGACAGGATGACTTCACTAGCTTTTGCTAGGTTTTGTGCCAACCGAACTTCATCCACTGCCCGACCAATTACCAAGAAATATTGATGCCTGTTGTCTCCAACAACAACCTTTGAAATGTGACCAGCAGATAGTCCTGGAGAAAGATGTAACATTTTTGTTGAGCCTGAGCATACATATCAGGATATTTTAATTATTAAACAAGCTATGTTTTAAACAGCTCTTGTAAAACAGGCAAGTCTACTTGGCCAATACACTAAGAAATCCATTTCTTATATGCCAATAATTTCCACCATACAAAGGACAACAACATATCCTCCAAATTTTAGTCAGTAGTGCTACATTTATTTTCCCTTCAAAATAAATTCACAGAGCAAATTCCACACTGTAATTGCCCTGATTTTTTAGATTAACTATTTTTGCCTCTCAAAATCACAAATGCTATGTTCTAGCCCAGTGTTTCCCAACCTTTGGCTTTTGGACTTCAATTCCCAGAAGCCAAAGTGAATTTCCCACTTTGGGAACCACTGTTCTAGTCATATGCTATATATCAGTGATGGTGAACTTTTTAGAGACCAAGTGACCAAGGAGTGATGGGTGGCAGGCATCATGTATGCTGGTGACATTACAGGTATGCTTCAAGCTGTGCATGCGCATGTGGATACTCACCATCCAACTTCGCACTGCCCCCCCCGCTAGCCGCTACCACCCTGACAAGCCGCCACGCCAGGCCCCACTGCCACTACCCCACCAAAAAGTGCTGCATGGCCATGCCGGAAGAGCCTCCTGGGCTCCGGAAAAGCCCCATGTGGCCACCAGAAAGGCCACATGGGCTCCGGAAAAGCCCCGTGCAGCTGCCAGAAAAGTCTCGCCTGCTCTGGAAAAGCCCTAACGGTCCTTCCCACCCCCCGACAGGCCTTCCCACCCACACCATGGGCCTTCTCATCACCCCATCAGGCCTTCCTACCCCCTCACAAGTGCTCCCCACCTTACCTCTCCCAGCTGCAGCCTCCTGGCTGGGATTTCAACCTCCCCCTTGCCCCTCCTTTGGCAGAGGAGTGGTGGGGAAGTTGTGCCGTCCGGTCTGCACAGGGTGGGGTTTCTCTTCCATGGCAAGCATTCCAGGAGAAAGGCTTCTGCATGCCACTTCTGGCACACGGCATAGTTTTGCCACCACTGCTATATATGAAGCCCTTTAGGTTTTTATATTCCTGACTTGCCTGCTTTAATTCTCCATCCTAATAAAATCTGGAGCTACATTTGGAGGTTTTCAGCTTGGGTGACTGATAAGAGAAACATTAACATATGTAGAAGCTGGTGTTTTAAATAAACTACAGTATCTTCAGGGAAAAGATTTCTTGGGGAAAATGAAGATACATTTTGCATGTATTTCATGCAAAGTTATTTATGAAAACTATGGATATTCAATGATGAAAAAACTTTCCAGTTTAAATCAGAGTTAATGTATTAGCTCCCCAAAACCAAGTTTTGTTGTTCAGTCACACAGCGGAATAACTAAAAGTAGTGCCATAAACAGACAAGCTGCATAACTCAGAATGACGGTGTCCAATGTCACAAGTTGTTTGTTTACAACTTCCTCCCCAATAGAGCAGTATTTTACCTTTGTTTCCAGGACAAAATCCACATGATGAAGAAAAAGTACCTGGGATCAGCAACAATATCTCAGGTTATCCTGATCCAGGTTTGACTTATGAGGTACCTACTGTACTGCAAGATGAACCTGCCTCTTTACTTGTCAATGCTTACATTATCATGTAGCACATCTGTTGAAACATCAGCCTTAGCTTCCAATTTCTTGGCTTTAATCAGTTTGAACCCCATGAAGAAGTCTTAATTCTGATTTTAACACCAACAGAGTTGGTGATCACTGAGTAAATGTTAATTGTGCATAATATCCATGAAATACATGTAAAATTTATTGTTTCCCAATTTACACGCTTCTCTTTAAAAAAAAAATCCCAAGAAATCTGCTTTCTTCCAAGTCAGTCTGTATGGTACATAGGCTTAAAAACACAGCAATTTCATTTGAAGGAACATGCCTAATATTTTTAAATGTATACACTTCAGCAAAAAAAAAAAAACACAAGTCTGAATAGATCACATCAAATACTTCCACCCAAATTTGACATACAGTGTGGGTTGCCCGTATGAATAATTGGCCAAACCTTTCCCAAGGGGTTCGCCCGGTCTTGAACACATCTGGATACCAACTGGACTTTGCTGGAAAGGCAATTGGGGTTTGGGCTAGTTAGATAGTTTGGGGGGCAATTCATAAAGCCTACGATAGAAATAGGGCAAAAGTCAAAAGGTGATGACTCTAAGGTAATACACAATCCTCCGCTTCTGGCCACAGATTAGGTTGGGCAAATAAGCCGCGCCAGACAACTGATCAAGTTAAAGGCCCAGAGTCAATACACATGAGGCTCCGAGATAGGGCAGGAACTATGGGTTTCGCCAGCCCAGACCTTAATTAGTTGTGGGTTGTCTATTAACCACAGGGCAAGCACAGGCATTGTCTTGACCATCGGAAATGCCACGTATGCAAGCCTTCTGTATTGTGGGGTCACGCGCATCCTAGGTGCGCGTCACCCCAAGGCAGGGTAATAAATGCATACCACCCGACCCAGATCGGGGCTGGACTTCACCGCACGATTGTCTTGTGTGTCTTCCTTGCGGCCAGCCACTCCATCTCCTGAGAGCCATTGCAACATCTGGTGACCCCGATGTGATTCTTCTCGGGAGTCACGGCACAATTCTGATCGGGACGCTACCCCGATTGGAACTCCGCGATCTCAAGGCCCGGTCAGCACGGTCCCTAGCAGAGGCCGCAACGATCCAGAAGCAAGGAAGCCAACGCGACCATAAGCCGGGCAGACCCCACATATCAGAACGGATGCGTTCCAAAGCCAGGGGAGAGCCATGATCCTGGAATAACTGAGGCAGAGCAGAGCAGCAGAAGCCCACAGCAGAGCCAGAGCCGCGATCCCGATCCACTGACCAGACCCGAGGGACATCGTCCTGTGCATCACCCGCCCCGCTATACTACCTAGACTCGTCCCACAGAAGCACATCCGGGGAATCCCCCAACCAGGTAGTAATGGGGGCTCGCTTGGGGGGGGGGGGCAAAACTCGACCGTCAGGCAGCAGGCTCAGGTGGAAGAGCTCGAAGCCCTAGCCAGGCAGTTTCAGATAACGGTGAGGAGGAACCACCTGATGGACCTAGTGGTGCATCTGGGGGAGCATTGTCTGTTCTACCCAGAAGCAGGCATGATGGATCCAGAGGTTTGGGACAGAGTAGGGAAATGCCTTAAGGAAGAACCCCGAGCATCCGCTAAAATCATAGGGACTTGGAGCAAGTGTAGGCAGATAATTGCATCAGTCAGTCCAGCCCGGGTAGAGACTGAGAAACCCCCAGCATACATAGAGCCATCAGCCCCAGCGCGTCTCTATCCGACCATCCAGTTGAGACATGGGGGCATAGGGGACTCCCCTTCCGTGGCACCTCCAGAAGCTGCGGGATTGGGCAGAAGCCTAGGAAGTGCAGGCACTTCCCAGGTCATCAAGAGTCCCTTCCAGCTAATGGTAGAAGAGGAGATGCGCAAGGGGGCCGAGCTCCAGATGCTATGTCCAGTCCACTGAGAGATGGACGCCTTCACGGGCAATCAGGTGGTGGTATACATGCCTATTCCATATAAGTTGCTTGCGGAAATCCGCAAAGCCATCACAGATACAGGGTTCCAAAGTAGATTCACAAGGGGCATGCTCCAGCAGCTGTGGGAATCCACCACGCTCATCCCTCATGACTGGAAGGTCACAATGAGGATGACATTGAACCCCAGCCAGTACCTATTGTGGGACAGCGAGTACAGGCTAGAAGCGCAGGCTAGGGCTGCCAGGATGGGAGGAGCAGTAATTCCCGAGCAGCTATATGGCTCAGGGCAGTTCGATACCATCCAGACGCATTCCATCCTGCCAGCAGCCACACTCCAGCTGGCTTTTGAGATCGCCTTCAAGGCATACCTCAAGGTACCAGCCACTGGCAAGGGCGCCAAGAATTACACATCCATCAAACAGGGAGCACAGAAATCCTACATGGATTTCATTAACCGGTTAGAGGAAGCAATTAGCAGACAGATAGACAACCAGGAGGCCCAAGAGGAGCTTATGATGAAGCTGTCAAAAGACAATGCCAACCTCAACTGCTGCAAAATCTTGCAGGCGATGGGCCACAGAACTGATCTGACACTTACCAACATGATCAGGGCTTGCGCTGATGTTGGAACAGAGTCCTATAAAATGGGGCTGTTAGCAGCAGCAGTGCAAGGGGGGAACCAACCCAAGGGAGCTTGCTACCATTGTGGCAAGATGGGACACTTCGCCAGAGAATGCTGGTCAAAACAGCCCCACAAGGAGGAGGCGACCCTCCGTGGGCTGCCTAACCACGCCATTCACCCAGTGCCCAAGATGCCACAACCTGTCATTAAGGTATTTTGAATAAAAGACCTTTTGACGGTCTGCTCGACACTGGAGTGGATGTCACCATAATTAGCAGGAAATTATGGCCCAATGAGTGGGCAATCAAGGCAGTTTCAGATGTGTAGGAGGAGTTCAGGAAGCTTACAGGAGCCGAGACTGGGTAGAAGTCACTATCCCGGGGGCAGACGGCACAGCGGTAATACGCCCACATGTCCTAAACGTGCCCGTCAATCTCTGGGGGAGGGACATTCTGCAACAGTATCACGCCACCTTGAATTTCGGGTAATGGCCCTGCCGCTCAAATGATTAACCGATGAGCCGGTATGGGTGGACCAGTGGCCGATAGTTTGGGGAAAGTTAGAGGCTTTAAAGCAGCTCGTTAAAGAGCAGCTAGATGCAGGACACATAGAACCATCTACCAGTCCCTGGAATTCAACTGTTTTTGTCATCAAAAAGAAGTCCGGAAAGTGGCGACTTCTTCATGATCAATAAGTGCATTCAGCCCATGGGGCCGCTTCAATGCGGCACCCCCAATCTGAACATGATCTCCGAAGGGTGGGTGATCCTGATCATAGACTTAAAAGACTGCTTTTACACCATCCCTCTAGACCCTAGGGACAGGGAAAGGTTTGCGTTTACAGTGCCAGTCACTAACCATAAGGAGCCAACCTAAAGGTTCACGTGGAAATTTTTGCCACAGGGGATGCTCAACTCACCAACCCTGTGCTAAATCTATGTCCATGGGGCATTGAAAAGGTTCCAGGACCTGCACCCCAAAGTCTTAGTCTGCCATTTCATGGATGACATATTGATCGCAGCGCCCAAATTAGGCAGTAACGTATTTCACGACCTCCAGAGCACACTGGGGGAAAAAGGATTAGTCATAGCTCCTGAGAAAGTGCAGAGAGCAGAACCCTATTCATATCTGGGACACTGGCTGCTCCGATCTCTTGCAGCACCAGTGCTGCCTGAGATCAATATCAAGGACTCAGTCACGCTAGTAGAACTCCAGCAAATTTTAGGAAACATTAATTGGGCAAGGCCATATTTTAAAATAGACACAGACCTCTTAAAGCCACTTTTTTTGCTACTAACCCAAGGAAAGCAGCCAGCCAATTGGATACACATTCCGAGAGAGGCTAAGCAAACTCTCCAGGAAGTGAACCGCATTCTCAGCCATCGCTGGGTAGACAGGATTAGCAAGGGGCCATACAGCCCCATCCTAAACCTGTATAATATTAGGACAGGGATCATGTTCGCAGGAGCACTAGGCATAGACTCCAGCAGGGGCCCCCCCCCGAAATCGTGGAGTGGGTGTATCTACCAAATACCTCTTCCAGGAATATCGTTCCTCCACAGGAATTGGTAGCCACAGTAATTCACAAGGGTAGGCTGAGAGCAAGGGACATTTCAGGACACGCCTTGGCCAAAATAGTCGTGACCTTCAACAAGGAGCCAAGACAGGTTCACTGATGGGGGGAAAACGTACAGAGTTCTCACTTGGCACAAGGATCAGGCTTGGAAAACGCTGCTGACATTTTCACAAAAATCAGCGCAGAGAGCAGTGCTGGCAGCAGCGAACCTCATCTTAAAAACGTTTGCCCAGGAGCCACTGCATATAGTCACAGACAGTCAGTATGTTAGGAATTTGATCCACAGTCTACCAGGAGCTTACATCACACCCGCCATAGACAAGAACTTGCTAAGTCTATTCTTGACCATGCAGTTTCATTTGCGGCACCACAGGGAAAGCGCTGTATGTAGCCCATATTAGGAGCCACCAGGACTTACCTGGTCCCATCTCCAAGGGCAACAGCAGGGCTGATACGGCCACAAAGGAAGCACACCAGAAGTTAGTCTTGGGCATCTTTACGACCCCGATCCACAGTCATGCATTCTTCCACCAGAATGCCAAAGCACTAGCAAGGCAGTTCAACCTGCCATTGTCACATGCCCAGGGATTCGTGTGTTCATGCCCACAATGTGCAGGAACACTGGGGGGGGCTTGTGGGGTGTAAACCCACGAGGGACAGAAGCTAACCAAATTTGGCAAATGGCACGTCCCACAATTTGGGAGATGGCAGTATATGCACGTCTCCATTGACACATTCTCGCAGTTTGTCTGGGCCATGGCTCAGAAGGGAGAAGCTACAACTCATGTAGAGCAACATCTCTTGTCATGCTTCACGGCCATGGGCAAACCAGGCCACCTGAAGACTGACAACGCATCAGCTTATAGTTCCAAACAGCTCGCCACATTCTTAGCAACTTGGGATGTAAAGCACACTTTTGGCATTCAATACAATCCCCAGGGACAAACCATTGTCGAACAGGTGAACCAGACACTAAAGTCCTACATCGAAAAACAAACAGAAAGGGAGGAGATAGTTTCCCCCCCCCCCCCCGAAAAGCCAGGGTCAGGCACAGCAATGCCTGCACAAAGTTTTGTTTACCTATAACCACCTAAACATTTTTGCTGACTGCACTCCGCAGGAGAAGCCTTTCCGATGCCGGGAAATTCTCCCGCGCCCCATGGTTCGATTCAGAGTGCTACCAGACCTCTCCTGGAGAGGTCCAGTGCCCCTGATAACATGGGGGAGAGGGTATGCAGCCATTATGTCTCCTACAGGAACCGTCTGGATTCCGGCCCACTGTGTGAAGCCACACTTTGAGCCGCATGGCGTGAAACCGAGCGATCCCGGACCCCTTCCCCGAGATGGAGGGAGTGAGCCTGATGAGAGGACCCAGATGGAGGAGATGGCTCCAACTGAGACCAGACCAGAGAGTGACCTGGGGAATGGTCAAGACCTTGTGTGACGACGCCATGTCCATCCTGAGAGAGCAAAACACTGAGCCCACTCCACAAAACATGGTGGCCACAGTGTTAGCTCAAATCACCTACAATTCCCTGATGGTCATCTTGATCCTTTCCTTACTTATGGGGGGAGGGGTTTAAGCTTCTTATGGGGACTTGACACCTGGCGGGGACTTAACCGCCAGACTCCAGTACAACATTTGGGAGAAATTAGCTGGACTTGTCAACCAATCGGACTTTTGCTTGAAGCAAACCACGGACACTGCTTCTTTACTGAGCACATGCCTTATCCCGGTTTGCCGCACTCCGGGAGAGCAGGCTGGGGATACTGAATGGGTGCGCACGTTTGGGCACCATCACCAAATTACGTACACGACTTACACGAACTGGGGGACTCAGGTAACAAAGACTTTGCCCACTGATGCAGTCACTCTTTACACACCTCGGGTGGCCATCAGCCCAAGCACGCCTTGTGCAAGGATGACTGGCTGCTCCACAGCCAAAGGGTCACACCACCGTTGCCTGAGCCCTGGGAAAGAGACTTGGAAATGTACCCAACCAGAGACTATTAGTTATGTGTATGCTCATATTATTTTGCCCACAGGATGGTTTTTTACTTTTAACCAATGGACTTGGAACTACATACCTCCTAATATGTCTGACTCATACTGTTGTGTGAGTTGCTTAACCCTGGTACTCCCCGAAAGGGAAATGGTCACCCCAAACCCGGTCACCCCAAGACCAGCACGGTCCATAAGAGTGGTCCAGCTAGATGAGACATGTGACAGTGATATCACAGTGCTTAGCATGGCAGAGTATGTCTCTTTAGCTGTCAGTATCATAGGGGTGCCCAGACTAGCAGTAGGCAATGCATGCAGGATCAGCCAGCTGGCGTGCGCGCTAGCTAAAGCCATCAATCACACCTCATCAGCCATTGCCATATTAAACCGAGAGCAGGCTGAACTGAGACATGCAGTTTTGGATAACCGGGAAGCAATTGACTATTTGTTGCTCTTACACCATTTGGGCTGCGAATCTGTCCGGGACATGTGTTGTTTTATCCTCACGGACAATTCTCGCAAAGTCCAGAGTCAAATCACCGAACTTGACACCATAGTTAAACACATCCGGGAAAATGTCAACTGGGGTTGGTGGGATGAACTCTGGTCCTGGGTGCCATGGGGGTGGTTGCAAACAATGCTTAAAGCCATCACAGGCATTGTGGTAGTGGGAATTATGCTTTGCTGCTTTGCGCAGTGCATTCCTTCACTCTTGTCAATTTGTACCTCATGGCGGAGACCCCGAGAGACCATTACGCCCAAGCAGATCATGCCTTACATCTACCGTGCCCTCAGCCAGGCTGATTTAACTAATAAAGGAAGGGGAAATGTGGGTTGCCCATATGAATGATTGGCCAAACATTTCCCAAGGGGTTCGCCCGGTCTTGAACACATCTGGGTACCAACCGGACTTTGCTGGAAAGGCAATTGGGGTTCGGGCTAGTTAGATAGTTTGGGGGGGCAATTCATAAAGCCTTGACTGGTGGCTATGATAGAAATAGGGCAAAATTCAAAAGGTGATGACTCTAAGGTAATACACAATCCTCCGCTTCTGGCTGCCGATTAGCTTGGGCAAATAAGCCGCGCCAGACAGCTGATCAAGTTAGAGGCCCAGAGTCAATACACATGAGGCTCCGAGATAGGGCAGGAACAATGGGTTTCACCAGCCCAGACCTTAATTAGTTGTGGGTTGTCTGTTAACCACAGGGCAATGTCCAAGCTCAGGCATTGTCTTGACCATCGAAAATGCCACATATGCAAGCCTTCTGTATTGTGGGGTCACGCGCATCCTGGGCTTGCATCACCCCAAGGCAGGGTAATAAATGCGTACCACCCGACCCAGATCAGGGCTGGACTTCACCGCACAATTGTCTTGCGTGTCTTCCTTGCAGCCAGCCACTCCAACTCCTGAGAGCCATTGCAACATCACAGTATATGTGTAATCAATTAAAATGGAGGCTTTGCTTTGGGAAGTTTAAAATGGATGCTGTTGTTTTCCTTCATGAGATAGGAGTGGATTCCTGAGAAGCCAGTACTACACATTGGGTTGTTCATACAAAATAGCTCTAAGCTCTCTTTGAAGAGACAACTGTACCTATCTTCACTCGCAGTTCCAGTCCCACCTCAGTGTCACGAACGCCATACTCTTCCTGTATGGTGAAACTACATTTCACGGCCAGTGTGATGATGTCACTTATGTGGCACCGGTCCACCTTCCAGAGTGCTAGTAATGCATCCCCTGGGAAGATCAGAGAGAACAAAACTAGAAGTATTGCTTTGAAGGCTTTACCTGTTTAATTAAGTAATTAGGTTTACCAAAATCTGATCTCTCACAAATGTTCTGTTGGCAAAGAGGAGATCTAGACCACCCATAATGCCATATTATTATGGTGAATTCCTATAGTGAATTCCCATACTGTGCTGCTAGTTGTACCTCTTGGTTGCTATTAGTGACATCAGGAGTTCTCAACCTTATTAAGCTGGGGGGGGGGTCATCCTCAGACAACTTTGGGGGCCAGATGGACATTTTGCCTTTCCTCCACCACATGGCACTTCCGGGTGTGGTAGAGGTGGTGTTGGGGCCCCATGAAATGGGGCCAAGGGCTGCATCTGGCCAGCGGGCAACAGGTTGAGAATCCCTGAGTTACATTTATCTTAACACATCAAAACACTTAGCATATTTCACAGCAAATACTGATGGCTTTGAACTGTAATGCTCTCTTGCCCATTTCTAACATGCTGATTTAATCAAGAAAATGAAACCAGCACAGAGGAACTTGACAATGTCCGAAAATGTAGAAAAATAAGAAGCTATCAACATGGCCATACACACTGGTGGGCATCAGCAGGTTTGTACCAATTTGCCAGAACCGGTAGCAGAAATTCTGGCTGGCCCTGCCCATCCAAGTTTTGAAATAAAGTACAGTAATACCTTGGATAATGTTTGCACCAGATAATGCTAAAACCGCATAAGCAATGGGGAGGAGGGGATTGCATCACATGACATTGAAATCCTATGGGATGTATCACATAACGTTCACTGAAGCCTGTGCCAGTTACAATGTATCTCTATGGAGTTGTAATGTTATGCGATTCATCCCATAGGATTTTAATGTTATGTGATGCATGTATTGCATAATGCTAAAAATCGGATAACGCTAACACTCATGGAACCAAGTTTTAGCGTTATCCGGCATTCTACTGTAGTCCTAATTCTAGTGCAACTCAGGGCTTTCCCATGGCCACGCCCACCATACCACGCCCACAGTGTGGTAATAAAAAAAATTGAGCCCACCATTGGGCATACAGTACAGCCTGCTTTTCATGGTGGTTTTGAGATGGGTAGGGGTGACTTGGTCCGCTTGCATGCACACACATTGTGTACTGGACTGGGTCAATCCCCAACCCGCTCCATTTTGAGACCAAAATGGAAGTGGTAACAGACTTTACTTTCCAGGGATCCAAGATCACTGCAGATGGTGATTGCAGCGACAAAATAAAGAGACACTTACTTCTTGGGAGGCAAGCAATGAAAAACCTAGGTAGCATAATAAAGAGTAAAGACATAACCCTGCCTACAAAAGTCCACATAGTCAAAGCAATGGTATTCCCAGTAGTAATGTATGGCTGTGAAAGCTGGACCATAAGGAAGGCTGAGCATTGAAGAATAGACACTTTTGAAATGTGGTGTTGGAGGAGAATTTTGAGGGTACCCTGGATAGTGAGGAGAACAAACAGGTCTATCTTAGCAGAAATCAACCCTGACTGCTCCATAGAAAATAAAATAATGAAAATGAAGCTCAAGTATTTTGGCCACCTAATGAGAAGAGAGGACTCACTAGAGAAAGCTTTGATGCTGGGAAAGATAGAAGGAAAAAGGAGAAGGGGTCGCCAGAAGATGAGGTGGATAGATGGCATTGTTGATGCAATGGGCATAGATCTGAGCAGGCTGAGGTGGATGGTGGAAGATAGAGGAACCTGGCATATGACAGCCGCTACCGGAGCCGCCGGACTGTTGCGGGCCGAAGACCACCATCGTTTATTTATTTTTGCCATAGCTGGGTTGGGGTTAGTTTTCCCCTGGCTCTGCCGAAGGTCATCTGAGCCATGGGGCTCCGCTGTGGATGTTTGAGCCATGGGGCTCTGTCATGGACATTTGAGCCATGGGGCTCCATCGTGGAAGTTTTAGCCATGGGGCTCCATCATGGACGTTTGAGCCATGGGGCTCCATCATGGACATCTGAGCCATGGGCTCTGTCGTGGACACTGTGTGGCCTTGGATATTCTGCTATTTATTTTGTTATTTGTCATTTCAACAATTAAATGGTGCTATATTGCATAATTTGTATTTATCTTGTAATTTTGTAAGGGGGAAACTGTATGCATTGTATTGTGTATTGTATTATATATCCCTGTTGTAAGCCACCTTGAGTCGGACTTGTGCTGAGTAAGGCGGGATATAAATTTAATAATTAAATAAATATGATGGTCCATGGAGTCACAAAGTGTCAGACTTAACTGTGCGACTGAACAACAATGGGGGGGGGGGGTCTTTTAAATTGTCCCACTGTATTTTATCCCATTCCCAGGTATATGCATGCTGGGGATGGGATAAAATCAAGCACAGATAAAGGAGCCATTTCCTACTTGAGGGGAGGAGCACACACATACATGCCATCAGCAGGGGCCACACTGCTGCTGCTGAGGCTGCTACAACCCCCTTTTGCTCCCTTGGAGGAACAAAATGATGTTGGGATGCTTTTAAAAAGCCGTGTCCCACCATCCTGGGAGGGCCAGTCTCGACAGGCTCTAACCTTTCCACTTTGGAGTGAAGCGGTCTATTACATTTCCTCTGTAAACACTGTAAATTTGTACCAATGTATCAAATAAAAAGTATGAGCTACATCATCCAAATAATGTTGTACATTTTAGATAAGTATGCATAGGACTGCAATCACACACAAGTCTCACCTACAGTATGAAGATTTCCTCTAAGGAAAGTACAGGAAGTTTAGTGTATGGGACCAAAGACAATGAACAGCCGAAGGGTTGGCTTAACACAGGTTTATTGCATGATGATCCGGGGGAACATGAGGTAATGGCGGATGGGAAGCTCAATATATACAGCTGGCTATACATTTGAATGTGGCTCCTCGACAGTCTATTGGTTACTGTCCGCGTGACGTCATGGACGGTCACGCCCTTCTTGTCCAGGTGTAGGTGATGGCGGGAATCTTCCCGCGCTGTTGTTTGCTGGTGAGTCTGGGCCAGGAGAGCTTGAACGCTCGCTATTGCCACCAGGTGGTCATTAGCTCGCATCCTATTGTAAAGGCTACAGTTAAGCAGCTGCTGGTTATAATGTTACACAAGCATGGTTACATTGGATACACATGAATGGATACATTGTAAAAGGTACAGTAATAGAACACAACATCCCTCCCCCCTAGGATGGGACGAAGTCCCTCAGCCAAGATGGCTTATTGCAAACGCGTTTGGGCCGCGATGTGGGCTGACCTGCCCCAGGGGCTCTACTGCTTTCTCGTTCCCTGGTCCCTTGTCCTGAAACGGGAGAGGGAGACTTGTTAGAGGCTTGCCGTGGTTTGGCGGTTTTGGGGGAAGAGAAAAACTCCATTGTGGGCAGACCGGAGACACTCGGGGCTAACGAAAAACCCCTCTTCTCGCTTGGACGGGTGGGGGACCACTCCGCAAAACTTCCCCGGTTCTGAAAATCAAAATCTAACTCTGTTGGGGTATCCGTATTTGTGGGGAGATCCCGCGGGATATCTATGAGATCGGCTTCCCTTCTCTCTGCTGACCGATCCCGCAGGATGTCTACGAGGACAGATTCCCTTTCCTCCCCCCTTGGTGGGGACCCATGGCCCCCCTTTCCTCCCCCTTGGGCTGAACGGGTGGGGGAGAACCCTAACGCTGAATCCTGTTTCCCGTGGTCCGTGCCCTGCTCGTCGGGGACCCTGCGCCGAAGCTGGTCTGCGTGCCGCCTCCAGAGTAGACCTGTGCCGGTCTCGACGCGGTACGAGACGGGGCCGGTCCGCTCTAAGATGACACCCGGTACCCATGCCGGACCCGCGCTGGCGTAATTCCTGCAATACACGGGGGCACCCACGTCGAAACTCTTTGTGTCCTCTATCCCAATGTTCTTCCCCTTGTCCTCTACTCTCGCGGGGTCTAGCCTAGTTAGTATGGTGGTCAGTTTCCTACGCATTAGCAGCTCCACCGGGGAGTATCCTGACGCTAGGGGAGTCACTCTGTAACCTAGCAGAAACTGGCACACTTGATGGTTTAGGTCCCCGGGCCCCATGCGCCGCAGCGCGTCCTTGGTGGTACACACAAGGCGCTCTACTTGGCCGTTTGTGGCGGGGTGAAAAGTAGCAGAGGTGATGTGCCGAATGGCGTTGATTTCTGTGAATGCCCTGAACTCTGAGGACGTGAAGCAACTTGCGTTGTCGTTTACGAGGGTGTCGGGTAAACCGAACGTGGAAAAAACCCTCCGCAAATGCTTTATGGTAGTGGCCGTGGACGTGCTTGTCACCGGGATGACCTCCAACCACTTGGAGAAGGCATCCACCACAAGGAGAAACAGCGTCCCACGGAACGGGCCGGCAAAATCTACATGCACCCAGGACCACGGCCCCTGCGCCGCGTCCCACTCCCTGTGAGGCAGGCGGGCTTCTTCTGGTCTGGAGTTTTGGCAGGGCTCACAAGTGCCGACCATGTGCTCGATGTCGGTGTCTAGTTGGGGCCACCAGAAATAGCTCCGTGCCAGGGCTTTGGAACGCACAATTCCTGGGTGGCTGACGTGCAGGAGTTTGAGTACCTGCGGTCGTAAGGACGCCGGGATCACTACTCGCTGGCCCCACAGAAGGCACCCCCTCTCCAGGGACAATTCTAACTTCTTTCGAAAAAATGAGTCGAACTCCGCTGCTGGGGAGGACGCTGGCCACCCTTTCTGCACCCAGGAGCTGACCTTCGCTAAAATGTTGTCCTTGCCGGTCGCTTTGGCGATTTCGGCGGGCAGTACTGGGGGCGAGTCGAGGACCTCTATCATCAGCACCTGGTGGTCTGGCTCCTCCCCGCCCACGTGGCTGCTATCCTGGGGAAGGGGGGACCTCGATAGAGCGTCCGCATGGCTTATCTCCATCCCGGGTCTGTACACTAACGCGTGCTGATACGCGTTGAGAAAAATGGCCCACCTAAGCATCCTTGGGGACAGGATCTGTGGTGTGGGCTTGTCTGCGGTAAAAATGCCTAGCAGGGGCTTGTGGTCAGTCACTATCGTGAAGGGGCGGCCATACAGGAAGCCGTGGAACATTTTTGTTCCCGCAATTATCGCTAATGCTTCCCTGTCTGTCTGGGCGTAGTTTCTCTCCGCTTGGGACAGGGACCTGGAATAGAACGCTATCGGGGCCTCCCTCCCGTTTTCCAGCACGTGGCACAGCACCGCCCCCACCCCCGCCGGGGATGCGTCACAGATCAGGACCACTGGGCGCTTGGGGTTGAAATGGGTGAGGATGGCATCAGACGCCAGAAGCTGCTTGAGCTCCCTAAATGCCCTCTCTTGCTCGTCGCCCCACTTCCATGCCTCGTCCTTTTTAAGCAATCTGTGCAACGGTTCGGCCACGGCCGCTTTCCGGGGGAGGAAGGAGTGGTAAAAGTTCAGCAGCCCTAGGAATGACTGCAACTCGGGCTTGGAGGTGGGGCGAGGGGCTTTCTTGATGGCGGCTACCTTAGATGTGGACGGCCTTATTCCCTCGGGAGTGACAAGGAACCCTAGGAATTCGACCTCGGTCGCGAAGAAGACGCATTTGTCTTTTCGCAGTCTCAACCCTGCCTTTTCGAATATCGCTAGAACCTTGCCCAACCTCTTTGCCAATTCGGCCCGACTCCCCCCCCCCCCCCCCCGTTATCAATACGTCATCAAAACAAGGCAACACCCCCTCGAGCCTCTTCAGGAAGCGTTCCACGAGTGACTGGAAAATTCCAGGCGCCGAGTTTACGCCGAATTGAAGGCGCGTCACCTGGAACGCCCCCTTGTGGGTGACTATGGTTTGGGCAGCAGCTGCGGCTGGGGTCACCGAGAGCTGCTGGTAGGCTTGTGCTAAGTCGAGTTTGGCGAAACACTTTCCCCCATGTAACCTGGCCAGCAAGTGGCTGACTACCGGCACCGGATACGCATTAGGGCGAATGGCCTTGTTGATGGTGCACTTGTAATCAGCGCATATGCGCACCTCCCCGTTGGCCTTTAGTGCTGTTACAATTGGAGTTTCCCACTCCGCGGAATCAACAGGAACAAGAATCCCCTGGCCCACCAGTTTGTCCAGTTCTGCCTCTATTTTGTCCTTGAGTGCGAATGGCACCCGACGCGGTTTGAGTCTTATTGGGCGGACCTCAGGGTCTAGGTCGAAGGCTACTGGGGGCCCCTTAAATTTCCCAAGTCCTTTTTTGAAGACTTCGGGGTGCGCGTCGCACACCTCCTGAATCGGGTCAGTCCCCACGGCAACGGCGTGCACCCCCCCAATGAACAAACCCAGGGGCTGGAACCATTGAGTCCCGAGGAGGCTGCAACTCCCCCCTTTAAGAACAACTAGGGGGAGAGTCGCGGTGTGTTTCTTAAATTGGACCTGAAATTTTCCAACCCCCAACACTGGAATGCAGTTCCCTTGCACGTCCCGTAGCGTGGACCTCAAAGCTTTGAGTTTGGGCCGCACGTGGGGGGCAATTTTCAGAAACTCCTTCTGGGGAATGATGGAATATGAGGAACCCGAGTCAATTTCCATCCTAATGGGGGCCCCTTGTACTAGTACCTCAACAAAGTAACGGGGGTGTCCCGCGGACACGCTGAACACCGGTGCGTCGTCCTCGCTGTCGTCGGCGATGCGGCCCACGCCGTCTCGCTTCCTCGTGGCCTGGGTGCCGTCCTTGGGTCTCGCCGCGCGGTCTCTCGAGCTCTTCCGGGCCTCGCGCCGTTTCCTGCAGACCATGGCGATGTGCCCGCGGTGGCTGCAGTTGTGGCACTTGGCCTTTCTGAAGGGGCATTTGGCGCGATCGTGGTTCGCTCCGCAGCCGTCGCAACGCCGGCCTTCCTTCCGGACCTTCAGGACGTCCTCGTCATCGCTGCTCTCTGCGGACGACTTCGAAACTCGCCGGGCCGCGTGCACCGAAACGTGCACCGAAGTCTCTGCCTTGCCCGTCTTTGGCCGCCAGTCCTGGAGCTCCTGGACCCCGGCCTTCGTAGCCTCCGCGGCTTGTGCCTCCTTCAGGACCTCCTGCAATGTGCGGTTCATCAATGTACGCTGAGTTTCGGCATCGCTCAGGCCGCACAGCACACAGTCTCTTAGTGTGATTTCTGCGTTCTCCCATTTGCATGGGCCGGCCGCCAGTCGCAGGGCCGCTGTGAAGTCGGCGACCGTCTCCCCGGGCGCTTGAACTCGCCTCCAAAACGCGCTCCGAGCGGGGAACATCGCCGTCGAGGGCCGGAAGTACTCACGCAGCATGTGCATGAGCTCTTTCACCTTGAATTCACTCGCCCTCCTCGGCGCGATCAGGTCCACCAAGACCCTCTTGGTGTCTGGCCCCAGCATCCGGGTGAAGATGGCCCTTTTCTTTGCCTCATCCGTGACTTCGGATTCCACCAGGGCTCCCTGGAAGTCCATCTCGAAGATGTCCCAGTCTGCCGGTCTCCTGATTTCGAAACCGGCGCATGTCTTGGTCCCGTGGGCAGCCATATCCCATCCTCGTCGCCAATTTAGTGTATGGGACCAAAGACAATGAACAGCCGAAGGGTTGGCTTAACACAGGTTTATTGCATGATGATCCGGGGGAACATGAAGTAATGGCGGATGGGTAGCTCAATATATACAGCTGGCTATACATTTGAATGTGGCTCCTCGACAGTCTATTGGTTACTGTCCGCGTGACGTCATGGACGGTCACGCCCTTCTTGTCCAGGTGTAGGTGGTGGCGGGAATCTTCCCGCGCTTTTGTTTGCTGGTGAGTCTGGGCCAGGAGAGCTTGAACGCTCGCTATTGCCACCAGGTGGTCATTAGCTCGCGTCCTATTGTAAAGGCTACAGTTAAGCAGCTGCTGGTTATAATGTTACACAAGCATGGTTACATTGGATACACATGAATGGATACATTGTAAAAGGTACAGTAATAGAACACAACAGGAAGACAGCCTAGAATACACCCTATTCTAAGAATGCAGATTTAGAAATTTAAGGCTAAGTAGAGTGTGGAGAAAAATATCTTCAAGTTGAGTTAGTGATCAGAAACCAAAGGAAGCAAAAATACAAGCCCTTTTTGGACTTGCAGCTGATGTGTTAACAAGTACCAGTTGGAAGAAGCAAATCAACATGGCAGAGTTCATATGTTATTCCCATATCTTTCAAGCCACGGTTTTCAAAATCCGGGAGCCAGGCATGCATGCGCAGTAAGTTTCCAGGCACCGGGCAGGAAAGGGGTTACTGTGCATGCGCAGCCATCAGAGGCAGCGACACGCATGCGCAGTAACCCCTGTGCACATGCGCAGTAACACTGCGCCAGGAAAGGGGTTACTGCACATGTGCGCAGGGGTTCCTGGGCTACTGCACATGCACAGTAACCCCTTTCCTGGCCGGTCAAATTACAGGATGACGGCGGGAAGGAGGGGAAAGGAGCACTAGATTACGAGATTTCCCACCCAATACTTGACAGGTATGTATTCCTTAGGGGGCTGCAGTGGGTCAGTGGTTAAGAAGCTTGCCCATCTCTGTCCCAGCTCTTGGGGACATGAAAGGAGCCTCATTTGGGCGTTTCCTGAGTGGAGTTTCTCCCACAAAAATCCTTTCAACCCAGAATAATTTCTGACAGAAAATTATTTTCAATTACCTAAACATTTGGAGAGCTAAATACAGGTACCACTCTTTTCCCATATATTAAATCTAATCATGGCCAGAGTCAGAAGAATTAATCAGGCTTGTTATTCAAACCAATATAATATCCTCTCCCTCTAACCCAGATGATATAATACAGTACAGTATTTGAAATGTTTTCCCCCACAATCCCTACCTGCAAATTTCAAGATATCTCCTCCAAAACACAACACTTCTGTAGATTAAAAAAAGAGAAGAAAGATCAGAGTTATATAAAGATCTGGGGGGGGGGGGAGAGGGGGTTTGACATCTAAATTATTCAAGAATTATTTTTATTGGCTGAATCCAGACAAGCAGATTAACCAATCATTGTGTTTCCACTGTAATCTATAAGAAAATTGCAAAGGACTTTTCATACAATGGAGAATGTTGCACTTTATTCATTCCATTATGATTTATCCAACACCACAGGTGTGATATAATTACTCTGGATACAATCATTTCAGTCTCAACACATATTTACTGCACTATTTACTGTAACTACCATTACTTTGATTAATTAAATAGAACCAAATTTATTAGGGTCTCCTATTCCACATGTTGAATTTTTTGGAATAGTAACAGTGTTAGTCCCTGTTTCAAACATATCAGAGAGTAACAAAAAAAAAACATGATTGGGAATTTTTGCCCTTTTGAATTGCAAATTTTAGGAAGATACAGTACAAGAAAAACACCTGGCATTAAAATTTGCTAATGAGTTTAATCTTTAGAATCTATTGGCAATTGTGTGAGTTCATCCTTTGTTCTATGAGATAGCCTATATCATGTATTCTCAGTCTGCAGTCCATGGGCCGGATGTGGCCTGTGGCACCATTTCATGTGGCCCCCCACCGCCTCCACCACACTATGAAGTGCAATGTGGTGTAGGAAGGGCAAAATGGCCCTCCAGCCCCCGACTTAAAAGGGTTGAGAACTTCTGCCCTATATTTTGTGAAGAATTCTACTGAAAAGTTTCTGTGAAGGTGGTATAAATTATTCCATGTGTGTGTGTGCTGCATGTGCAGTTGTATATAACTATGGATATTTTAACTATACAAAATGTTTTTAATTAGATTTTGAGGTAAATTGTGAAATTGAAGAGATACAAGCAACAATCCAATTGATATTAGATTATGTTTTGCTTAACTTGACACGTGGAACTGCAATTGATTGATGAAGTGCTGGGGTGCATCACAGTCCCATGTCTGCTAATGCTCCTAGTTGTGCCCCTCAGAAATCTTCTGGAACTTGATCAATTAGCCACAAATAGCAGCAGCAAGTTATGCAAGCTTCAAATGAATACCAATGACATTCCAGGCATAGTGCTATTGTAAAAAAGAGGCACTGTGCTATAACAACGATGCTGAAATGTTAATTTTTGTATTGTGTTGTTGTTGTTGTTGCAGCTGAAGAGGAGGAAGACACCAAGCGCCGCAACCCTGCCGAGCGCCACATCTCCTCACCTTCCCCCCTCCGGCCACACCATCGCCGGAGGGGGTTAAAAGGGCCGCCGGGACTTTGGAGCCTTGAGGCGGCTGAAGGGGAGGAAGACGCTGAGTGCCGCAACCCCGCCGAGTGCCACATCTCCTCTCCTCCCCCCTCCAGCCACACCATCGCTGGAGGGGGTTAAAAGGGCCGCCGGGACTTTGGAGCATCGAGGCAGCTGAAGAGCTCCTTCCCCGGTCCGGCATTGGCCACAGGGAAGGCGGAGCAGCTGGGGCCAAGCAATGGTGCCGCGGGCTTAAAAACTGCTGCCTTTGCCATTTGACCACAAGGTTGTTGCGAGCCTCTCCCGGGGCCCACACCATCGGCCCCGGGATGGGAGGCTGCTGCTGCATAAAGATGTCTGGAACATGGGTCTTGTTGACGGTTCGTTGACGGGTTATTGAATTTTGTTATATTACATTGTATTTTTGTCTTTTCTGTGCTCTCATTATTGATATTATATTGATTATATTGTATTGCGGTATTTTTGTACTATTGTGTATTTATTTATTTTGTATATTGGTACCTATTGTATTGTTTTTGCTATTGTTGTTTGCTGCTTCGAGTCATCTTTGGGCTGAGGGAAGCGGGATACAAATAAAGCTATGATGATGATGTTCAGTCACATAGTTGAGTCCGACTCTTTGCGACCCCATGGACCACCGGACATTAGGCTTCTCTGTCCTCTGCCATCCTCCGCAGCCCGGCCAGATCTATGCCCATCACATCAATGATTCCATCCATCCACCCCATCCTTTGCTACCCCTTCTCCTTTTGCCTTTGATCTTTCCCTGCAACAAGGCCTTCTCAAGTGAGGACTTCTCAACACATATATACATGCTTTAAAATTAATATGGTGTAATATTCTGTTCTTTCTTTTAGAAAACAGCAGGGAGATGTTTTAATGGCCAATTAAAAAGCACACAAGCTGAAATCCTGTTGGCAGAGCTGCAGTGTTATAAAGACCCTTTCAACAAAACTGCGGGCAGCAACTGTTTGGTTATTAAAGGATGCAGGACAATTTCAGTTGTAGTGTCATAAAATGACACTCACTGCAAAGTCTGCAAGAAATGTGTGCTGAGTTGTAATACATTCAACTCCTGGTTTATCCTATAGCTTGTTTTTCAATAGCATTTCTCAGAAACTCCCTTTAAAATAACTTTTCAAATGGAACAGTATTGCTAAAGACAGCTACATCAGTGCCATTTGTGCTTAATTTCTTTTACTTTAGATGCCATATCCATTCTGGATATTGGCTATCATCATGGCGATAGTCTTCCTGTTCTTAACTCCTCGGAACAGTTCTTCCTAGGGCATGCCACACCAGCCTCTCAGGTTCTTCAGCCATGAAGTCTGTCTATGTCCACGGCCTCTCTTCCCAGGGATCTTTCCTTGCAGAGCAAGTTGGAGTTTTGTTGTTGTTCAGTTTCACAGTTGAGTCTAACCCTTTGCAACCCCATGGACCATGGCACACCTGGCTCCTCTGTCCTCTGCCATCCTCCGCAGCTTGGCCAGATCTATGCCCATCACATCAATGATTCCATCCATCCGCCTTATCTTCTGCTGCCCCCTTCTCCTTTTGCCTTCAGTCTTTCCCATCATCAAGGCCTTCTCAAGTGGGTCCTCTCTTCTCATTTGATAGCCAAAGTATTTGAGCTTCTGTTGTGTCCAAGCGTTTACTAATGCATATTGCTTTAAGTTGCAAATGTTAGTAAGTTCTTGCTGTATTCGCGCCCTTTTATGTAAGCCGCCTTATTCATGTTTCCTATGTACCTTGAGTGGTTCTGCACAGGTTTCCTGCCTTAACTAAGGTCCGGGCAAATGTATCACTTTAACTGCCTTCCTGTTGATATATAAGTGCTACCTCGTCCCCTGTTTCCCCAGTCCAATAACGTCCGATCCACTCCGAACTGAGCTGTATAATAAATGACTTGTTAGGTAACCCCCAATTTGCTGTCATGTGGCAATTAATATTTGGACTCAACATTGGCAATGAGGATGGGATCTCCTGCCACAGCCATGATGCTCAGGTGGTTCGATGTGTCGAAGCCAGACACTTGGTCAAGCTATGAGACCCAATTTGAGAAGTGGGTGATAGCCAACAAGATCACACTTGAGGAACGAAAGGCGGTGTTCCTTGCGAGTTGCGGCATCTCCACAATTGAACTTGTGGTAAATCTGCTTAGACCGAGAGAAGTAAGGGACACTTCTCTGCTGTGGGAAGGCATCTGGTTTCTGTCTCCTGTCTGCCTTCACATTGTGTAAACAAAGGCCTCTTTGTCTACATGAGAGACAATGCTTGATTTTGGGCATGCGTAGAATATGAGAAGATTTCTCCTTTCTTCTCCTTATTTGGGTTCTGACTTTCTGATTGGCTCTGTGCCTTAAGTTTTGTTTCTGTTAAGTTTCGTTTCTGAGATACTCTGCTTGAATAAAGAGAAGCCATTAGTATCCTTTGTTCAGCCAAAAGTGCAGCGTGTGTGTGTGTGTTTTCTCTCTATCTCTGTTTCCTACTTACTCAGCCTAATGAAGCTGGACTTCATCAGACCTTTTAACTCTCTCTCTTAAAAGATCTGGGGCTATAAACTGCTGCTAATGAGGCTGATTGATTATCTTTACATGGATCAGATTCCTACAAGTGGCGCCCCGTGTGAGGCGGGTTGAATGAAATTCAAAGGAATGCTTTGAAGAGATCTGCTTCAGCAATCAGCAATTAGCACCTAATTATCACCTCATCGACCGGGACAAGGTCTCATTCACCTACGACCAGGCAAAAGGTCCGACCGGGAAGGTCATAAATCAAGCGCTTGAGAATTACAACAGGGTGAGTGGAAAACACAATTTAATTATGGGATGCATGTTAACTTCGCCAGGGAAGGAACTTTGTAAAGATATCTCAGATCTTTTGCATATGAATGGACGAAAGGCTGATGAGAAGGAAATACAACAGCTGGTCAAAGCTATAGAAAAAATCTGTCCTTGGGTTAAATATAATGAATGTTTGGACTTAAAACAGTGGAATCAGGTGGGGAAAGAATTGCAAAAGCATGAGAGAATTTTTGTATCAGTTCAATTTACGTGGGAGGAAGTCAGAAACTGCCTTCAAAGACTTACTCCAAGAAATATGTTATTCTCTCAGAGGCTTGATGGCCCCCTCCCACAGCTTTTGCCTCCAGCCAAGGGAGGGAGTCCAACTGCCCCTCCATCATATGAGAAACAACAGCATAAGCCCCCTGATGGAGGTGGGGGTGGAAAAGAAGATGGGACATTATATCCTGCCTTGCAGCAATCAAGCACTTTTAGCCCTACAAAAGACCTGTTCTCTGCTGCTTTAACTGCAGCTGTGCTGGATGTGGAATCTCCTGAGATATATCCAGTGAACAGAGAGGCCCTGGCAGATGGGACTGCTGCAATACTGCCTGCCGAGTCTAAAGAACAACTAGTGCCAGCTGATGGGGAACAAATGGTGTGGACCTCATCACAGATTGAAGCTATTAATGCATGCAAAGTGGCAAGAAGCAAGGGGTGTGATTCCAAGGGAAGCATAGGAGACCTCAGCCCGCCCCTGAAGCAGCCCTCATCACAAAAGCAGGAGAAGCTGAGTAGTAAACTTGATACCTCACGTTTGGGCAGGAAGATCCTACAGAAATGGAAGGATGGCCCAAAACCCAAGCCCAGAAGGGGTGCAAGTACAAACTAACAGATGCAGTTTGTCATAAAATTGAGATTCAGATGCTGCAAATGAAAGAAATCCAGAGGAAAAGGGGGGTGAATCCTGCCTGTATGGACAGCAGGCTGTTGCAAAAATACAAGGAGGGAGAAGACATACAGTTTTTGGCTGATTTTGAACTGCCCAACCCTCAAACAAAGAGATCCAGAATGGGCTGTCCCAAGTTTCTAGCATCAGGATTGCAGGGAAAGCAACTTGGAATTCCCTGTGATTTTCTTCTGTGTGAAATTACTTGCAACTTCTGGAAAAGTTCTTTGTGCCTTCATACCTCATCGGCCTGCCTTAATGCAGATGGGTGTGGCTGGAGCATGAAGGAATGTGTGTTTGCCTGAAAAGCTGAAAAGGGGGGGTTGTGTGGGATTGTCTTGTGAAGTCAGTGAGACTTAATTTATGGCTTAATTTCAACCTTTGCCATGCCAAGAACTGTGCTGGAGAGAAGATAGTGATTAACTTGTAATCTAAGAAGAAAGCTTTAATCAACATTTGGACTTTTAATTTGGACATTTTAATTGGACTAAAAGGAAAAAAGTTTGTGTGGACTGTAAAGAAGAATTGGCTTTGTTTGCATTTTAAAACCTGAAAACCTTTTTGAAGGAAAAGAATTGTCTACCTGCACATGCTATGAGTGTGAAATGCTTTAATGTTTTGTTCATGCTTAAATGTTTGCTTATTCTCTTGCAGGGGAAAGACCTGTCTTTGCTTATGTTATGTTTTGCTTTATGAAACTGCATATCTCAAGGTACCTTCAGAAGTACATGGAAGAGTTTTCAGTACCATACACATGTAAATGGGTTTGTGATATTGCATTAGTGTTATACATCAGGCATGTTTCACGTTTAGTTACATGGTACTAGTAATAACAGGGCATGCTCCTGTTTCTTAGGGGAGTGTCTTCCTAAGCCATTGGTCGTTTATTGGCAACAAGGGGATCCTGAGTGGATGGATTCCTGCTCGAGCGATCCGCCCATGGAGAGAGAAGAAGGTTACTCAGCTCCAGGATGGTGGTTCACCAGTAAACTAAATGTGCTGACATTTGTTCTTTTCTTTCTTACTGTGCTTCCAGCTGTAAGAACAATACCTCATGGGGGCAACCCCAACTTTTGGATTCGTCATGCTAACTATATGTTTGAGGTTCATGGTAAGAATGCAACGTTATACTATGAGCATCCACTGGCAGTGTCTCAAATGGCCTTTCTTCCGGCATTGTTCAACACGCCTGAGTTGGTTATTGGACATTTGCAACATGTTGATAGGTCTACACTCTTCTCTAATCCCCCAGAACAATTTAACAACACCCGCTGGCAAAGCATGACATTCAAGAAATACACTAAAGGACTTTGTTTCTGCTGTCATAGTTCTGGAGTCTGGAATAGTAAATGGAAGCACTGGACTCAAGCAAAAGGGGTTTTGCAGAATGTAGGCAATTATACGGGTTGTGATGATTATTTTTGGTTATGGGGTAGTTATAACAGTTCTTATAAGCTTAATTATACCTTGTTTAACACTACTATTGAAGATATATATGATGTGTTTCCTATGTTTACTCCTGATTATTCTGCTATAGATAGTGGTTCAATTTGCAATGGATGGCAAATCAAGGATCCTAACATGTGGTTCTTTTTTAATGGAGTTGCCACGAATTTCCATCCAGGACAATATCAATGTGCAGCATTGGGTTATTTTACCTTACCTGTACAAGTGCAAATGCCGCCTCAGGAAGATGCACGGCGCCGGAGAGCTGTTGCCAGCCCGATGGGTCATAGATTACCTGTTAGCAAAATCTGGAGGATTTTGTAAACTGATCGGGAACCAGGGATGTCGGGTAAAATTCCAGGATCTGAATAATACTATTGAGAAAGAACTTCAGAATTTACAGGAGAGCATTACTAACAATGTACGCACTGATGTTAATCTCTTTGATTTGATGACTTCTTCGTTGCCTGATTTGTCTGTCCTTAGACAAGTTTTCTTTTATGGGTTTATTATTATTATCTGCCTTATACTTTTGTGTTTTTGCATTTATTGTATTCCTAATCTTATTTCTCTGTGTAACGCATGTCCACTGCGTAGAAGGGAGACATCGAGTTTTGCACGACGGCAATTGTACTCAATGAGGTATCATGCTCCGGAACAAAGTACCATGAGTCAGGAGGGGTACGATGTCCAGGAGGACAGTGATGATGTATATGGAGGAGTAGTTATGGAGTATGATGACATGCAGGGGTATGATTAGCCGTCCCTCTCTCAAATTTAAATGAAAAAGGAGGACATGTGGGAAGGCATCTGGTTTCTGTCTCCTGTCTGCCTTCACATTGTGTAAACAAAGGCCTCTTTGTCTACATGAGAGACAACGCTTGATTTTGGGCATGCGTAGAATATGAGAAGATTTCTCCTTTCTTCTCCTTATTTGGGTTCTGACTTTCTGATTGGCTCTGTGCCTTAAGTTTTGTTTCTGTTAAGTTTCGTTTCTGAGATACTCTGCTTGAATAAAGAGAAGCCATTAGTATCCTTTGTTCAGCCAAAAGTGCAGCGTGTGTGTGTCTGTTTTCTCTCTATCTCTGTTTCCTACTTACTCAGCCTAATGAAGCTGGACTTCATCAGACCTTTTAACTCTCTCTCTTAAAAGATCTGGGGCTATAAACTGCTGCTAATGAGGCTGATTGATTATCTTTACATGGATCAGATTCCTACACTCTGCGGGACATTTTTCAGTGTTGAGAAACTATTTCAAGCCCAAGGTCTCTATCTTCACAGCCCAGGTAAACTTTTTCCGGAGGAACCAGAAGCCCGGGGAGGTCGTCATAGACTATGTTGCTGCACTGTGCCAGATGGCTGAGACCTGCGAGTGGCCAAACTTGGATGATGTCCTGAGGGAAAGGGTTAAGAAGAGTACATTGACCTTCGAAGAGGCATTCAAGGAAGCTCTAGCATCCGAAGTTTCCAGCCCAGGTGTCAAGGTGTTCCAGGAAGAACACTCCTCAGCAGAAGTGGCAACAGCTGACCAGAGTCCAGAGAATTCTGAAAGCCCAGAGAGCCCAGAGAATCCAGAGAGTCCAAATTCGCTGTCCGCAGCATCCCCAGTCGACAGAGAGTCAAGGAACGATGTGCGAGAAGTTTGCTGCAAGCCCACCAAGCCTGCTGACAAGGTAAAGGCCCCATGCAACGGTTGTTGGGGTGGGAATGTGTGGGAGAAAAGGCAGTTCGGAGAGGTAAAGTGCCACAGGTGTGGTCAAAAGGGGCACCTAGCAAGAGTGTGTCGCCAGCATGCAAGTGAGTCTTTGAAAGACAAAGTTTGCCTGTCTAGAGAGTTTCAAGTCTTCAAAGAACCTTCAAAAGATGAAGCTCGCCAGTCCAGAGAGTTTCCGGTCCCACCTCTCCCTCCTCCGCTCTTGCTGGGAGGGATAGAGGGCCGTGGGCTGCCAGGGGCCAGACTGAAGACCTCCACCCGGAGTGCCGCCGCAGCTGGGGAGGGCCCTGCCTCTTCCTCCCCTGCTCTTGCCGGGAGGAATAGAGGGCCAGGGGCCGCTGGGGGCCAGGCCGAAGACCACCGCCCGGAGCACCGCTGCTGCTGGAGGGCCCTGCCTCTCCCTCCCCTGCTCTTGCCGGGAGGGATAAAGGGCTGTGGGCCACCGGGGGCCAAGCCAAAGACCGCCGCCTGGAGCGCCGCCACAGCTGAGGAGGGCTCTGCTTCTCCCTCCCCTGCTCTTGCCGGGAGGGATAGAGGGCCATGGGCCGCCAGGGCCATCAGTGAAACTGTTGAACTAGTAGGTCTGTTACTTGTGGACCTTGTCACTTGGAACTTTGTAACTTTATATTGTTTTTTCTGATTACATTGTTGTTATTGTTGATATATTGTATTCTCTGTAGTATGTATTTCTAATATTGTATTTTTATATTCTTTGTAAGCCGCTTTGAGTCATCCATTTGATTGAGGGAAGTGGGATATAAATAAAAACATTATTATTATTATTATTATTATTATTATTATTATTATTATTATTATTATTATTATTATTATTATTATTATTATTATTATTATTATTATTCAAAGAGCCTTCAAAAGACAAAGTTTGCCGGTGCCGGGAGCTCCAGGTCTCCAAGATCAATGCTGATCATGGTGAAAATTCCAGTTCCAGTGTTCGTGCCGTCCAGTTCTTCATGGACGTCCATCTCCAGGGTTGTTGCTGCCACATGGAAATCGACTCAGGATCGTCGTGCTCAATCCTCGCCCAGCGTGAGTTTTTTCAAATTCCGCCTACAGACCATCCCCAGCTGTGTGCTCTGCAGGTCAAGTTGAGGGATGTGCAGGGTTGTAGTATCCCTGTGCTCAGCGTGTGAATGTTCGATGTGTGGTTTGAAAGCATCACCGCCAAGCTTCCACTCATCGTGGTCAAGGAAGGTGAGAGTAACCTTCTGGGAGTTGAGTGGTTTGCCCCCTTAGGTATCTCCTTTTCAGGCATCAAGACTTTTCAGTGGGACCCCACAGTCAGGTTGGGATGCGGGTCATCAGGGGGGTTTGTGAGAATTTTGGTGTGGATTCCACAGCAACGGTTGGGAAACAGAAGACTTGCCAAGCGTTAGTCGCGCGTAGCGACTATACCAAGACTGAACTTTATAAAAACTGTCCACTGGCCAGAGAGGGGCCATATATCTTTGAGCCATGGAAGCCAATGCTGATCACTCCATTGAAAGCTAAGAGTGCCAGTGTGTATGTGTTACTGAATTTTTCCCTTCTGAGTGAGGTCGCTCTGTGGGTTCAGTCTGGGTGGCCGCCACCACTAGTTTCTGTTGAGTTAACAGGTGATTACAGGGATCGTAATAAACTGTCAGTGAAGGGGGAGGATTCGCTGTGGGAAGGAAATTGTATATTTCGGTCTGTCCTATAGCTTGGGTATGTTTCCGTAAAAAATTCCCCGGGGGTTGAGGGGATGGAAAGGAAGAGAAAGTGGGTAATTCTGTCTGCATTACGGGTTAAGGTTTTACAAATACTGCAGGTTGGGTACGCTGCTACACTCCACCCGAGGGGGAGTACAGGAAAACAGTTTTGGGGAACCAGGCAAGGTTCCGAATTCAAGGTGTTGGGCCTAGGAGTTCTAATTGCATCCCCGGGAGTGGGGAGGAAACCACAATACTGGAAGAGGGAGATTTTGGATTATGCCAGACAGTTTTGGTGGCCTACTCTCAACCAAGACTTCGATGCTAGGTTTGGTTGCCCGTATGCGACCACCATTTCCCCAGAGGGAGAGGGGAAAGTTAAGGCATGTCTCTATGTGGCAGGGCAAGGCTCAGCCGAAATTGAGTAGCGGCAAGGGGATCAGTCCTTGGGAACTTCGTACATAGTTTCATCATCTGACTTGGCAGCCACTGCACCTGAAAGGCACACACTGGCCCTAAAAGGCTTGGGTGTTCCGACAAGCTCTTCGAGCACCCCGGAGTCAGCACGGGCAAGCACCCTGGTCCTGCCCAGGGGGAGTCAGACCTCCACATAGTTGATTCAGAGCCAGATCAAGGTGACCAGGCATATCTTCATGTTCCTCATATTTCTGAGCTAGTTGCCAGTGATCACCCCTCCCTGGGAAACTCATGCATAGTTTCCCCAGTCAACGAGGCAGTCGCGCGTCTAGTATTCTTCAAGGTATGGTTTTGGGGGTCAAATCGAATTGGAAGACAGGACACACAGTACCACGGGTAGAGGAGTTGGGTCCAGGTATGTTAGGGGGCCAGGGATTGCCCTGGAATTGGGACAGTAAGGAAATGGGGGTCAAAGGAAATTCAAGTATCTTCCACTGGGTTAACTCTGCAACCCAGGAATCAAACACCGCTCAGTCTGCGGAAGAGAATGTCCCTCGCTCTAATGGGTACAGTTCAGGCACACATAAGGGGGAATATTTGAAAAAACAATATATAAGGATTTAGTTTTTAAAGGTTTTTAACGTCATTAGCCCTAGAAGAATGAACATAAAGAGGCTATAAGAAGCGAAAGAGACTATAAGTAAAAGAACACAGAACCCGTGCAGAACTGTAGTGTATGTTTAATGATGTTATATATTGTATGAAGTTAGAACTGTATGATAAATGTTTGTTTGTTTCTTCTTATAATTAAAAATATTTTTGATCCTCCTGAAGAAGATATTATTATAAGTATTGAAAAATCCAATACCAGATGGGTTTTGAGGATTATAAAAACTAAGAAGAAATATAAGTACATATGAATGTTGCAAGGAAGAGATTTTACATTATATTCTGGAAATGATTAATATGTAAATCAAGAAAAAACACAGAGAGAAATATACATTTATGATTTATTACAAAGTATTGAACTATGTATGAAATGTGGAAGAATACAATTTTGAGTTACTAGAAGATTATACAAATCTTTTGAAAGCTGATTATAAGCCAATAAATTTATTTTGAAGATTTATCTACTGTTGATTTTTGAGGATGATTCCTATATTTGAGCAACATCTTCTCATGCTGGCATCTGTCAAAGGCTTTTGCATTATCTATAAAATATGCATGCACATCACATCTCATGTCTCTACATCTCTGTAAAGTAGTGCCTCGCTTAAAGAGCATAATGTGTTCCACGGGACTGCTCTTTAAGCAAGTTGCTCTTTAAGCAAAACACTTGGGGGGAAACGCCACTGCCGCCATGGTAAGTGACCAATCATGACTTCTGGCAGGGGGGGGGGGGGGGGATTGCGAACCCTGATTTAGTTGTTAAACCAGTTTTAGTTGTTCTACGAGGCAACCAATTGGAGAAAATTCTGCTCTTTAAGTGAGTTAATCTCTAAGTGAGGCACTCTTTATGCGACAATTCTACTATGGATGGTTTTCAATAAGTCACTAGATCTTCTTCTCTGCAGAACTGTACAAGGTGGTTTCCCCTCTCATCCCTTTTTCCAAGGCCATATAGTCCAACTATATCATTCTCTTTACCCTGGCTAACTATAGCATTAAAATCTCCTATAATCATGGTAACTCCATTACTTTTTGTATACTTCAACACAGCTTTGAGTTGATCATAAAACTCCTTGATCTCTTCATCTAATGTTTTTGCAGTTGGTGCATCAATTTGTATGACATTCTTGTTGAAAGGTTTGCCTTTAAGTTTTATCATAATGATCCTATCTGAAAATGGCATCACACTAAGCACCATGTTATTGCTTTGCTCAGGATCACCCCAACTCCATTCCAGAATGGAGTTGGAATGCTTTATTTAACAAAAATATTGCAAGCCTGTTTTTCTACAGTTTAAATACCAGAAGAACCACAGGGAAAATACTGGATGAAAAATTATTGGATAATAGTTTTTGTGGCTGCCCAGTGAAAAGCAAGGGTATGAAACATAGCAACACCAAACTAAACCACTAGTGTAGAGGTCCCTGTTGTAAAGAAATAGTCTTCTCACTATCTGCTTTGTATTTTTCTTAACTATCTCTTTCTTCAGTTCATCCCTTCTTCCATATTTTAGCCTTCATAACAGTCATATATAATATTTTACCATTTAATGATAGTAGCACAACATCCTTTCTGGATTTGATGGATTGTAGGTGCTCATACTTCTCCCCAGACAACTGCTCCAAATTCCTTTCTTACCTGTGACTCTTTTGGATGCCCTAACTTTTCATATCGGATATTGTTGGGCGGAGGGATGAAATGAAGCCTCAGGGAATGGTATGAGCAGTGATAAGCAAAGGCAACCACGGGGCTGCAGTGGTTTGGGGTTCTGGAATCACGAGGCTTGAAGCAGCTGTAGACTAGCTTAACACATCTTTATTGCATGGAGTACAGTACGAACACGAGGTAATGGTGGCAATACAACTCTTTTTATACAGTCACTATACATTTGAATCTGGTTACACGGTAGCCTATTGGTTACTGTAGGCGTGATGTCATCCGGAGTCCCGCCCTTCTTGTCCAGGTAATCCATGGTGGGGAGGTTTCCCACGGCTGTACGCAATTGAGGAATTTGTACCATGTGAGTTGAATGCTCGCCACTCCCTCTCTGGCAGTAGGCTCGCATTCCAATAGCAGCTGAATACAATGTATCTTTACAAATGGCTTAAGTATACATTTCCTGTAAAACTGGTTACATTTGACTTAAGGGTACAGTGTAGTAGTTACATTCTATATTGTTCTATACACAACATCCCTCCCCCCTAGGATGGGACGAAGTCCCTCAACCAATGTGGTTCCCTGCATGTGCATTTGGGGCGTGCGGCTGCTAGACTTGGTTCGGGGGCCCTTGCACTTCTCAGCTCTCTTGGTTCTTCCGCTGCAATAGGAGGGATGGGCTCGTTAGTGGTTTGCCATGGTTGTGCTGCCCCTAACTGCGAACGTGGGGAACTGGGGAAACTAGGGATTCGCATTTGCGCCTGCTCAGGCTGGGGGAACCCTGGCTGGGAACGTGTGGTAGGGGTGAATTCTAATGTCAAGAAACCGGGGGCTCCTGGGACTAACGAAAAACCCCGCTCTTCGCTTGGATGGGTGGGAGACCACTCCGGGAAAAAAAACCCAGTTCCGAAAATCAAAGTTAAGCTCTTCCTCCCCATCAAACTCATACCTCTCTTCCAAAGTATTCCTGGTGTCCACAGGATATGGGTTTGTATCAATCCCCTCCCCCCTAGGTTGGGATCGGTGATCCGCATTAGTACCCGAAGGGTACCCCGTGTCTCCCCCTTGGGCTTGAACGGGTGGGGGAGGACCCTAACGCTGAATCCTGTGGCTGGATGTCTGTGCCCTGCCTATTGGTAACACTATGCCGGAGTTGATCGGCGTGCCTTCTCCAGAGTAGACCAGTGCTGGTCTCTACACGGTACGAAACTGGCCCCGTTTGCTCAATGACTACTCCGGGGCCCATGCTGTGTTTAAAATCAACTAGGCCGGAAGAGTTCCTTTTCGCTCTCAAGAATAACCCATAGGGTAAGTTATTATGAAGGTAATGGGGGTGGTAATATATATGGCACATTTTGAAAAGATTTTTATTTTTAGTAATTTAAACCCCTTTGCACAAAATATCACTTTTTACAGGTGGTTTATTGATGATTTATTTTTTGTATTCAATGATTTGAGTTGTGTATCTGAGTTCGTGGCATGGATTAATGGAGTTAATAGGCACCTGCAGTTTTCACACAGCTGTGATCCTTTATCGTTACCCTTCTTAGATGTTGCGGTATATTTGGATAACTCTCGCAATATTCGAGTCAGGCTTTACCTGATAGGAACGCATATCTGCATTACAACTCTTACCACCCGCATTACCTTCGTAATAACTTACCCTATGGGTTATTCTTGAGAGTGAAAATTAACTCTTCCAGCCTAGTTGATTTTAAACACACCTCCAGCTCTATTCAGCTATGTTTGAAACAAAAGAGGTATCCGGAACGGGTCATTGATCATTGTTATGATAGAGCATATAGAGTTACCAGACAAAGTTTGTTGACTGCCAAGCAAAGACAGGACAGGCGCAGGATTACGTGCTCATGTGAATACTCACCCCTAGCTAATCACATCAAGTCCATTATCTATCGACATTGGCATATTGTTAAACACATTTCAGGTTGTGAACAAGTGCCTTTGATAGGATTTAGGAAGACACGTTCGATTCGACAGTTTGTGACTAAATCAGATCTATATTCTCCATTCAACCCATTGCATTAGGGTACTTTAAAGGTGGGCATTGTGTGCACTGTAATCTTGCTTGGGAAACAAAGGAAATTATGGTTCCTGGGTGTACTTATAAATTGAAATTAAAAGAGCTTACCACTTGCCAAACTAAATGTTGTATATATATCATCACGTGCAGTTGTGGGTTAAGCTATGTGGGGTGCACCAGCCGTGAGATTAAAACCAGGGGGGGGGGGGACATAGGTCTAGAATTAGGAAAGGAGACATTACTGCACCCATGGTCAATCATTTTCTGGACAAGCAACATAGTGATAAAGATTTGAGGTTTGCTGTCCTTGAAACTGTCAAATCCTCTCGATATGAAGTGATTGATATAGAACTTAGATTACGCCGCAGAGAAGCACATTTCATTCATTGTTTCAATACTGTTCATCCACATGGACTCAACATAGATTTGGACTTGTCGTGTTTCCTTTAAGAAATTTCTAGGTCACAATATGTGGTTCTTCATTAGATACAGCTGCAGTGGGTTAGTATTGATTATAAAACAAGGTGTGAGTGAGATGGTTCTTTGACGTCGAGGAGCACTACAGAATTTTCATTGAGGCTCAGACGCGAATAAAATTAAATATTAATTAAAATTAAAATACCTTGAAGAAACTATATCTACATTGCAAGCAGGTAATTTACTTTAAATGCATTTCCCTGATGTATATATGATGTATATATATGTAATATTGTATATTGGTGTAGATATTGTATGGTTATGATATGTATATATTTTTATGTGCATAGATTCCTGAGGAAGCTTGGAAAAGCCAATTTATCTGGAAAGGGCTTCGGGTCTACTTGCACATTAAAGCACGTTTCAGAACATTGACAATTTGCATTACTTTGATATTTTGCCGCAAACGGGTTCCTGGGATTCTCACCGTTTGGCCCTCTTTTTCCAGAGCATCCATTTGGGGCCACCAGAAGTAGCTTCTGGCCAATGCTTTAGAGCGTATAATCCCGGGGTGGCTGACGTGCAGTAGGTTTAGCACTCCGGATCTCAGTGACTCGGGAATGACCACCCGCTGGCCCCAAAGGAGGCAGCCCTTTCTGTGGAAAGCTCATCCCTTTTCCTCACGTAAGCTGTGAATTCCTCCCTGGCGGAAGTCATTGGCCACCCTTTCTGAACCCAGGAACTCACTCGGGAAAGGGTCTTGTCCTTCGCCATGGCTTTGGCGAGATCTGCGGGGACTATCGGGGGGGAGGGCTTAGATCAGAAGCACTTGATGATCTCGCTCCACCTCGCACTTAGGGTCTCCTAACTGTGGCAGGGGTGACCTGGAAAGAGCATCTGCATGGCTAATATCTTTCTGGGTGGTGGACCAGCGTGTGCTGGTATGCATTGAGGAATATAGCCCATCGGAGCATTCTGGGAGACAAAATCTGTGGCGTGGGCTTGCCTGTGGTGAAAATGCCTAGAAGGGGTTTATGGTCAGTTACAACGGTAAACGGCTGGCCATACAGGAAGTCATGGAATTTCTTTGTTCCAGCGACTGTGGCAAGAGCCTCCCTGTCCGTTTGCGCGTAGTTGCGCTCTGCCTGTGACAGGGATCTGGAGTAGAATGCAATTGGGGCTTCTCGCTCATTGTCTAACACATGGCACAGCACCGCTCCCACCCCTACCGGTGAGGCATCACAGACTAGAACTATGGGTTTTCTGGGGTCGAAGTGGGTCAGGACCCCTTCCGAGGACAGAAGTCGCTTTAATTCTTTGAACACCTTCTCCTGACTGTCTCCCCACCGCCAAACCACATCCTTCTTAAGTAACTTATACAGTGGCTCTGCAACTGACGCCTTCCATGGTAGGAAGGAATGATAGAAATTCAGGAGACCAAGAAATGACTGCAACTCCGGTTTCGCGGTGGGGCGAGGGGCATTTTGGATAGCCGCAACTTTGGAGTCGGAGGGCTTTACTCCATCGGGGGTTATCTTGAACCCAAGGAACTCAACCTCCCTCACTTGGAACACACACTTGCTCTTTTTTAACCTCAACCCCTTGAACGTCCCGCAACTGAGTCTTTAGGGCCTTGAGCTTGGGTCGCTCATTGGGAGGAATGCGTAGGAACTCCCGCTGGGATACTACGGAGTAGGAAGACTCCGAGTCTATCTCCATCCTAACTGGGACCCCCTGCAACTGTACCTCAATGAAATAACGGGGGTGTCCCAAGGGCACACTGTGGACAGCCGTGCTGCTGTTGTCGCAGACCCGCTGGTACATGCAATGCACTTCTGGGTCGCTGTCGTCGGAGACTCTGCCGACGCCGTCCAGTTTACTCGGGGGATGCTCTGCTGGGCCCTTGTCCTCTCCTCGCTGTCATCTGCATACTTTGGTGATGTGGCCCCTCCGTCCGCAGTTGTGGCACTCAGCCTTCCGGAACTGGCACTTGCTTCTGTTGTGGGACGCCCCGCAGCCATCGCACCGGTGACTTTCCTTGCCACGCTTCTCTGTTGCCGCCTTCCGTACCTTTCGGATGCCTTCATCCTCACTGGCCTCTGAGGCGGAGGAGGAGGAGGGTGCTAGGGATCGACAGTCCTGCCAAGCCGCCTGCACTGGAGTCACTGCCCCATCGGGTTGTGGGGCCCTTGCCTTGAACAGTTTGACTCTGGCTCTCGATGCTTCCGCTGCTTGCGCTGCCCTCAGGATGGAGTTGAACGTCAGGTGGTCCCGGTCCATCAGCCTTCTCTGGACCTCCTCATCCCTGAGACCACACAGCAGCCGGTCCCGCAGGGCCTCGTCCAGGTCCGCCCACTTGCAAGGGACCACGGCTGCTCGGAGAGCCGTGGCGTAGTCAGCCACTGACTCACCCAGGTACTGGTCCCTCCGGTGGAACGCAACTCTCGCCGGGAAGATGGACGTCTGCAGCTGGAAGTGGTTTCTGAGCGCCGCCAGGATCTCCTTGAGCGGCACTTTATCAATGTATCTGGGCATCAGGATGTGGGTAGCCCAATCTGCACGAGGAGGTGCAAGCGCATCTTGTCCTCATCCTCGATGTCGTCAACCACCATTGCATGCCGGAACTGGCGCTCGTAGAGGCCCCATCTCTCCGGCTTCTTGAGGTTGAACTGAGGGATGTTTAGGCTTTGGGAAGCCATTATCCCACCTTCGTCGCCAATTTGGTGTTCTGGAATCACGAGGCTTGAAGCAGCTGTAGACTAGCTTAACACAACTTTATTGCATGGAGTACAGTACGAACACAAGGTAATGGTGGCAATACAACTCTTTTTTTTAAAAAAATAGGTTTTATTAAGAACTGAAATAATACAAAAACAAATAATGCAAATAATACAGTAACAAATCTATACATTATAAAAAAACATAAAGCAATAAACAGTATAACCCGACCACCTGTGCCCTGTCGGGGGATGTCGTTGGGGGTTTCTTGACCATTTGCCTTCAATTCTATTTCCAAAATTGGATCGTGTCAGGGCTTGGGTAAAACTTGTTATCACCTAATAAAGTGAAGTTGACAAAGGAACCCCAAATCTCCCAAAATCGTGTCTTTATTGGTAACCTCTTTTTCTGGTGGACTTGGATAGTTAATTTCTCGTTGAGAGCCAATTGCCAAACATATGCGTACCATCTAGCTTTACTAATATTAGTTCTACTCTTCCATTCCTTGGCAATTAGCTGTCTAGCTACCATCAATAAAGATAACAATAATTCTTTTTTATTATTTTCCAGATATAAATCATCCACTTCACCCAATAATACTATATTTGGACTTAGCACTATTGTTATTTTTAATATTTTATTCAATTCCTCTTCTATAACATCCCAGAAATTCCTCATTTTACCACACAGCCACCACATATGAATGTAAGTCCCTTTTCCTTTATTACATCTCCAGCATAAATCAGAGCTCTTATTATTTATTAAATGTAATTTGGCCTGAGTGAGATACCACCTCCAAAGTACTTTACAATTATGTTCTTTTTCCTTTATTGAAAGTGATTTCATACTTCTATGGGTCCATTTCTTTTTCCAGTTCTCATCTTTTATTATAATTCCCAAATCCTCCTCCCAAGTTTTTTTAAGCCAATGCTGAGTATCTTCACTAGAATTTAACAACTGATAAATCTTACCCACTAAACCTTTTAAATTCTTTTTACCATTCCTTACTTCAAGAGTCAGATTTTCGAAGGGGGTTGATGTCCGATTTATTGTACTGTTTTCCCTCATCTTTCTATTCCACGCCTCCATCTGGAGTTCTTGCAGCCAATTTAAACCTAACTCCACATAAATACTTTTTCTTTGGAGGATGGTATTACAATTATCAATCCAATCCATGATTAATAGAGCTTTTTTGCGTATTAAATTTTCTCTTGTACTTATTGTTACCTCTAAAGGGCAATTTTGTTGGTCTAGAATTTCCATTATGGGCGAAGAATTTGGAGATAATATTGGTTTTAATCCTTTCCATATTCTAAATATATTCTTTAAAGAAAAATTACAAAATTGGGGATTAGTTCTTATCTCACCTAAAAATAATTCGCCCTTCCAATTTCTAAACTCTATATAATCTAATTCATATTTTTGCGCACAATTTTGACTTAATAGTTTAATAATTCTCTTTAAATTGAAAGCTCTGTAATAGAGTTAAACATTCGGGATATTTAGCCCTCCCAACTTGTTTTTTAAATACCATAAACGTTTATTAATTCTTGGCTTTTTCCCGTTCTTACAGATTTCATTTATCAGTTTCTGCCAGAATTTAAGCTCTGTTTATTTTATTTGTATTGGTAAATTTTCAAATAGAAAGTTTAGTTTTGGCATAATTTTCATCCTGGATACAACTCTTTTTATACAGTCACTATACATTTGAATCTGGTTACATGGTAGCCTATTGGTTACTGTAGGCGTGACGTCATCCGGAGTCCCACCCTTCTCGTCCAGGTAATCCGTGGTGGGGAGGTTTCCCGCGGTTGTACGCAATTGGGGAATTTGTACCATGTGAGTTGAATGCTCGCCACTCCCTCTCTGGCACTAGGCTCACATTCCAATAGCAGCTGAATACAATGTATCTTTACAAATGGCTTAAGTATACATTTCCTGTAAGACTGGTTACATTTGACTTAAGGGTACAGTGTAGTAGTTACATTCTATATTGTTCTATACACAACAAGTGGCTCAGTGGTTAAGAAACTCACTTTATTAGCTGGAAGGCTGGCAAGTCAGCAGTTCGAGACCCAGGTACTGCATGATGCATTGAGCACGAGGACATGAAAGGAGCCTCATTCGGGCGTCCCCTGAGCGGAGTTTCTTCCACAAAAATCCTTTCAAATAAGAATAATTTCTGACATGAAATTATTATAATGGGAACCATGCAACAAGTTTCCAATAACATTTCAAAGAACAATGGCTTTACCAGCTGGGATGTTTTCTCGGCAAACATGTTTGAACTTTTGAGCTTACAGCAGACAATCCCATCATACTTTGTGTTTCTTTTGCATGCTAACGTGGAGATGGGAAGGCTAGCATTTAACAAGCATAGTCATTGCCTGTTTTGAATCTAAACAGTCAATAAGCAGGATAAATGTTTCTTCCCTCCAAGAATAATTGCTTTCCACTCTGAGCTCTGTGTCTGGGTGTGTACCAGTTAAATTCTGACTGTTCTGTCTGAGAGTTTGGTTGTTTAGCCTAGTTATTTCTGACTCAAAATGTGTTAGTTTCAGAAAGCTGGTAATTCATTACCACCTTGCAACCATCATTTGCTTGAGATATTTTTTTCTTCCTGCTTTTTGCAACCCAAACGAAATGAACTACTTTATTATACTTATTTTATCTATCTGACAATTTTATTTGGACACAAACGTTGTAAATAAACATTCTTTTCCTTATGCTAAAGCTATGCCTGAGCATTTTTACAATAGAAACTAAGAAGAAATAAAAGAGGAATTGACAAGGGCTTGCACTGAAAGCATTTAGGCTTTATCCTTTGGAACACGCTAGTTGTACCACTCTGCAGAGATTATGCAAACATGACCCCTGTAAAATTTGGGCATTTCTGAAACAGAAGTTCTACAATAAAGAGTGGCCTTGCATCTGTTGTGTACTGAGTTGTATGACACAGTGTGCAACAGATAGCATCTACAGTACAGTGATTTCTTAAGTTAAAGCCATTTGCCTGCAAAAGTTATACCATTTGTATTACACCAGTGTAACTACACTGAAGAATTTTAGCCAGCAACTGTTATTTTTTTCACAATGAACTGTGTGGTCAAGCCTTCAGTTTGTTGATCAAAAAGAGTATATTTTTAAAAGGAAGTGATTAGATGGCAGAATGATAGATTCATTCATTAAACACTCTCCTCCTAACAGATCATCTACTGTTGCTGTACTCACCCTTTACAATGTCACCAACATAGAGATTGAGAGTTTGTGTAAGTTCATCAGCACCACGGTCCAGGTTGGTATTCATACTGAACTTTTCTGTCAGCGCTGTGAAGCCTTTAACATGCATAAACATTTAGTGTTAATAAAACATGACTTGGAACTATAAAATATAACTGAGCTTCTAAAAACGGGAAGAGAAGGAAAGAGAATGTCTGATAAATCTGTTTTGCACTTTCCTTTTATTATATCATTTTGTTTGTTTGTTTGTTTGTTTATTTATTTACAGCATTTTTATACCACTTTCCTCGTCCAAGGGCAACCCAAAGCGGTTTACAAAGTTAATTTTTAAAAAGTCATATAAAAACATCAATAAAATCCCCATCTAAAACTATTAAAACCAAATAAAACCATCTAATAAAACCCCCCTTAACCTCCCTCCACCCACATTAAAAGGTTATCAGGACAGCACACCCACACGCAGACTAAACAAGCCAATGGGCTTGGGAAGTGGAGCCATTCCTGCCCCACACCCGCTGACATAGCCACGTTTTTAGTGCTCTTCTGAAGGGGAGCAGCTCTGTCTGGAGGCACAACTCAGATGGCAGAAGGTTCCAAAGGGCTTCTCTTTCCTGCTATAGTGAATAAATGTGTCTTGACATGCACACAGAATGTGTAATCATTCTGAAATATGCAAATACTGTAATAACTCTTCCCAAGTTAGAAATTAACTTTGGGGGTCTACAGAAGCACCTCAAATGACAGGTAATTTTTCAAGCCCAGGAATTTTTCATCAGTTCTATTAACTCTATTAAAATTTGAACCTCAGAAGCTGCCCTCTCAGCTCCTACTCTTCCCTTGTCTTTTCCAGTACTGAACCTACAGTATGAGTATTTTCCTTTGGCTTCTTCAGTATAGAACAAGCCAAATTAATCATGAAGCTAAATGCAATTTGGTAGATTTTAGAAATCCTTGACTGGAAACAGAACGGTTTTGTCCCTCTGGCGGAGAAATTGACTGTTCTAAGAGATGGAATGGAAGCCATCACTAGAAGAACGTGGCTGAAGCTTATGACAATGAAACAGATAATCTTACAAATTGGAAAACAAGACTCTATTAAACTCTAGAACAGGGGTGCCCAAACTACAGCCTGAGGGGTGGATCCAGATCCCAATGCCAATTCATCTGGCCAATGAAGTCCTCATTGCTCCCGGGAGCGGAAGTAAAACGCACCCCCTGAACATGTGGTTTGGGCACCCCTGCTCTAGAACTCCTGAAGGAAGAGGTATTACAAGGGGAGTGTCGGGCACTGTGCTTAAGAGAAGGGAGAAAGGTTTGCAAAGGTCCTGTCCACACTGGTCCTTTTGGTGCAGACTAGGATGGTGTAAACAGGATTGCAATGGTTGAGGGGAAGGAGCAATAAACCATTTGCACAATCCTTGCATCTAAATAGCATATCAATCTAGAGCAGGGGTTCTCAACCTTTTCAAGTTGGAGGCCAGGTCACTCTCCCCCAAAGAGTTTATGGCTGTCATAAATGCATTTATTTACAAAGGCCATGGACTCATTTACGGCTGTTGTAAACACATTTATGATGGCTGTAAATGAGTCTGTGCCCAGTTCCTGCAGCAGCAGCAGCAGCTGGAACAAGGGCAAGGGCTGGATTATTTGGTGCCATGGGCTGAATCCATCCCACAAGCTGTAGGTTGAGAACCCTTGAGAACCCTTGATCTAATTCTAGAATGACTCTTTGGCTCATTTAAGGAGAAGTCATTCAATCATTCACAGAAAAGCAAATACAGTAAATACATTTTATCTAAATGAATCAGTGCAGACACAATTAAAAATAATTTCACTCCCCCTGCCTTTCTGTAGACAAATAGGGGAAGTAATATGAGCAAATATGTTCTTTCTAACTGCTGTGTAGTATACCAGTCTTTCCTTAATGGGAGTGAAAACATAGTCCAAAAAACCAAACTTTTTCTGATGATGGCATCTCCACAGCAAGTTTCCTTGTCTCTCTTCCAGGGCCATGCCTTTTAATAAGAAGAGATGTAAAAACATCTGTGCCTCAATGTCCTTCACCTTCCTATCCAGAGACACTTGGTCACTTTCAATGGATTGAAGACTGTGTCTGACAGCATAATTTGCTTCTACACAGATCAGAAGCCTTCATTGCTCCCGGAAGTCGTCAGTGGGCCTGATGAATCTTGGCAAGCTCTCTGTCCCATCCGGGATCTTTGTACCAGAGAGATAACTGCTGCCTCCATTCTCCTCAACAGTAAATCACCTACCACCACTGTGCTGCCTTCCTTCTCTAGGAAGTGACAGAAACCCTTCCATACACAGAGCCTTCTGATGTAATTTCCATGCTTATTTCTGTGCCCATTTCTCCAAGAGTTTGTCTTCTGCACGTCACATTTTCCCTTCACACAGGTTATGAGAGGGTCCGAGAGGAGAGGAAAAAAGATGTGGCTGGCCCAGAGGGATCTAAACCCATATCAAATTGCTTTTGTTGAAAGAAAGAAACAGTTAAGAACATAAGAACATAAGAACAGCCTTGCTGGAACAGGCCACAGCCCATCCAGTCCAGCATTCTGTCTCACACAGTGGCTCACCATTTCCTTCAGGGTATTCCCAAGCAGAGGATTCCCTGGAAATGATATTGAGAGATATCCTGCCTATCTCTCCAACCCGGAGGTTGTCCTTAAGTATCCATAATTATAGCCATTGATACTCTTGTCCTCCATGAACTTGTCTAATCCTTTCTTAAAGCTGTCAAGACTGACAGCTGTCACCACTTCTTCTGGCAGGGAGTTCCATAGACCAGTAATCCTCTGGGTGAAAAAGTACTTTCTCTTATTTGTTTGAGAACTAGTACCCAAAAGTTTCATGGAGTGTCCCCTAGTTCTAGTGTTATGCGATAGGGAAAACAGTTTTTCCTTATCTACTTTGTCCACACCGTGCATGATTTTATAAACTTCAATCAGGTCACCTCTTAGACGTCGTCGTTCAAGAGTGAAGAGGCCCAACCGTTGCAGCCTCAGATGGTAAGGAAGGTGTTCCAGTCCCCTAATCATTCTGGTTGCCCTCCTCTGCACTTTTTCCAGCTCCATAATATCCTTCTGGAGGTATGGCGACCAGAACTGTACACAGTATTCCAGGTGGGGCCTCACCATAGATTTATAAAGAGGCAAAATGACACTTGCTGACTTATTTTCTATACCCTTCCTAATGATCCCTAGCATTGAGTTTGCTTTTTTCACTGCTGAGGCACACTGGGTTGACACCTTCATTGAGTTGTCCACCAGGACACCAAGGTCCCTTTCCTGGTTTGTCGCAGAGAGTTCAGACCCCATCAGTTTATAAATGTTCTCTTTATTACTTCCATGGCACACATGGATTGCAACAAAAGGATAGTCTTCTAGGCAGACTTCAAAGCAGGGTTTAGAAATATTAAGGCTAACCACCTTGATGGCTGATTGCTAATTAAAGCCAACTTAAATTGCTGGGAGAAACATCAACAATTTGAGATATGCAGATGATACCACCCTAATGGCAGAAAGTGAGGAAGACCTACCACCACACCCGGAAGTACCATGTGGTGGAGGAAGGGCAAAATGGCTGTCCGGCCCCCAGAGCTGTCTGAGGGAGCATGACCTGGGCCCCATCTTTAAAAGGTTGAGAACTACTGCTTTACTACATGCAAATTTACACCTAACTCTTTTGTACATGTGAGAAACAGAAGAGGAAGGATAACAGAGAGTAAACAAAACAAAAAAACCAAAATTGCAGGTTTCTAGTCACAATCTTGAAGGAACTGTATTTCTCTTTAGAAATTTTATTGACCTGATGACTGGAGCCTTTTGTAAATTATTCATAGTTTCTGTTTCCAAAATATGATGCTTAAAAAATTTCTTTTTATTACTCTATTAGTGTAAGGATTCACATTAATCCTACATAGAGTTCCTCTGAATCCTTTAAATCACAGGTTCCCATCCTAAAACCAGTGGCCCAGATTTGGCCCACGACATAATTTCATGTGCCCACCACCCCTCCAAGGACATTCCAGAAACAAAATGGCCACCCCTTTGAAGCTGTTGGGACAAAATGCCCACCACCATCATATCATGCAGGCAGGGCAAAATGGCCATTTGGCCATTGAAGCTGACTGAGGGAGTGTGACCCGGCCCCTGGCTTGAAAAGGTTGGGAACTCCTGTTTTGAAAAGGTTGGGAACTCCTGTTTTAAATTGTGGAGTATATTGTAGAATTTTCGTAGTTTCTGAAATAATGGAGGATCATTTTTATTGAAACTGCAGCTAGAGAAAGTAGAAATATTTGGAGGGGCTTATTAATCAGAAATTCCACCCCCAACTGAAATTTATATTCTACCTTCTCTGCTGCCATGTGTTTCCTATCAGTCTCCTTTCTCCATACTGAAAGAGTTACCTTGGGGAAGTGTAGGAAAACAGATGGAGAGCCGACTTCCAAAGGCACAGTAGGGGCTCCTCCACCATGCTAAATGATGTGTAAAATATCATTTCCCACTAGAGATCATGGGGCTTGTAGTTCTTTCTGAAGGATTTTGGGCTCAGGGAAGGGGAGGAAACAGCTAGATGAGAGGCTGATGGATGACTGAACATTCAGTCATTTACTTGAAGTTTGTCAAGTATTTATTAACTTGGTTTATTTGAAAACCTTAATTTATTTTCAGGATGAGCAAGAAAGGGATTGCACATCCTTCCCCCCAAAAAATATGGAATTCTGAAGTCTTACAAACCTTTTTGTTAAAAATATTGTTAAAATCTTCTCCTCTCAGCAGCTCTCACACTACCCTTGAAATCTTTTAGCCTACCTGAAATGTCAACAAAGAGCAGAACACCATCAAAACTTTCGATGAAAGGCACTTCCTGGGAGAAATCACCATATACTATGAGATCAGGGACATGGGCAGCGACTTTTCCAATTGCTGATATCTCAATCTCGGTTATTTCCTCATCCTCAGATGATGTTGTTGATATGGTGGTATGTGACTGAGGCATATTTACAGAGGCACTGTTTTTTTTAGAGGTGGTAAAAAGGCATATGCCACACAGCTGTTTCCCCAGCACTGCAAGATTCCTTCCAACGCATGCTTAGATATCATATCTGTTGTCAGACCTGTGTCACAATGATGTGACAGCAGCTTCTCCTCCAATCACTATAGTCCTCCTGTTGTTAGTTGCTAAGCTAATGTGTTATGTAACCAGCAAATTCGCTTAACTATGGAACAGTTGACACTTCAGAGAGAGAGCCTAAATCCCAACTGAGCTTCTCTAAGAGCACATTCTTCGACACCATCTATTCTACTTTTAGAAAGATATGTCTGCATAAAATTATTTAATACCTTCACTCTTACTTTTATCTCCAAGAACAAGTAATGGAATGCATACTTTTAAATGTGTCGCAAAAATTGTCTTGGTGAGTCTTCTAATACTTTAATGAGGGCCTTCAGTCTTCCCCAAGTTTTGTACATCAAGGGATAGCTTCACAGCTTGTCTTTTATCCTGCTTGCTTCTTTTTGCTAATCTCAGGACCTAGAATCAACCTGCAACTGAAAAGACTCCAACTTGGTCAACCAAGATGTCAAGATGTCAACCAAGATGTCAAGATGTCAACCCAGTGTGCCTCAGCAGTGAAAAAAGCAAACTCAATGTTAGGGATCATTAGGAAGGGTATAGAAAATAAGTCAGCAAGTGTCATTTTGCCTCTTTATAAATCTATGGTGAGGCCCCATCTGGAATATTGTGTACAGTTCTGGTCGCCATACCTCCAGAAGGATATTATGGAGTTGGAGAAAGTACAGAGGAGGGCAACCAGAATGATTAGGGGACTGGAACACCTTCCTTACCATCTGAGGCTGCAACGGTTGGGCCTTTTCACTCTTGAACGACGGCGTCTAAGAGGTGACCTGATTGAAGTTTATAAAATCATGCACGGTGTGGACAAAGTAGATAAGGAAAAACTGTTTTCCCTATCGCACAACACTAGAACTAGGGGACACTCCATGAAACTTTTGGGTACTAGTTCTCAAACAAATAAGAGAAAGTACTTTTTCACCCAGAGGATTACTGGTCTATGGAACTCCCTGCCAGAAGAAGTGGTGACAGCTGTCAGACTTGACAGCTTTAAGAAAGGATTAGACAAGTTCATGGAGGACAAGGGTATCAATGGCTATAATTATGGCTACCTAAGGACAACCTCCGGGTTGGAGAAATAGGCAGGATATCTCTCAATGCCATTTCCAGGGAATCCTAAGCAGGTGAAGGCATCTCCTTGGGAATACCCTGAAGGAAATGGTGAGCCACTGTGTGAGACAGAATGCTGGACTGGATGGGCTGTGGCCTGTTCCAGCAAGGCTGTTCTTATGTTCTTATGTTCTTAACTTCCAAAGGCAAGGTCACAAGTGTCACTTCTATTGTGCTGTAGCAGAAGGACAGGGATAAGTGAGATGGTTTGCTTGTTTCTTTGTGTGTTTGTTGAAAGACAGAAGGCTTTCTCCTAACCAAGCAATTAATTACTCATTCACTTACTGTGAGAGATTGTGAGGAGCTCCAGAGGGATCTCTTGACACAGGGGGAGTGGGCAAAACAGTGGCAAATGAGTTTCAACATTAGTAAGCGCAGAGTGATGCATGTTGGGGCAAAAAAAACCAATTACATTTATAAACTGATGGGGTCTGAACTCTCTGCGACAAACCAGGAAAGGGACCTTGGTGTCCTGGTGGACAGCTCAATGAAGGTGCCAACCCAATGTGCCTCAGCAGTGAAAAAAGCAAACTCAATGCTAGGGATCATTAGGAAGGGTATAGATAATAAGTCAGCAAGTGTCATTTTGCCTCTTTATAAATCTATGGTGAGGCCCTGTTATGTATGCATGTACAATGTTTCTTTAAATATATGAATGTAACCAGTCCACAATCACAATGTATCTCAGCTGTTAAGGAACGTGAGCAAGCCGCCCATAGAGGGCAGCTGCGAGCGTTCAGTCTCACATGGTCCACATTCCCCAAATCACGAACAGCCGCGGGAGATTCCCCGCATGACAAAGAGCTACAGAAAACAACTACAAGAAGAGAGGCGTGACCTGGGCGAGGCCACGCCGGTAGCAGCCAATGAGCTACCGTGCAACCAGATTCAAATGCATTATGTTACTGTATATAATGAGATGTACCTCCGCCATTACCACATGTTCATACTGACCATCAATGAATAAACCTGTGTTAGTCCTTCCTGCGACTCCTTCTTTGTCTCCCGTGCAAGACACTAAATTGGCGACGAAGGTGGGATCGATGGCGAATCCCAAAGTCAAGCCGTACCAGTTCGATGTCAGTGAACCCGAGCAGTGGGAGCTCTACGAGTGCCAGTTTCGGCACACGATGGAAGCCGCCGGCGTCGACGACGATGCGAAAATGCGCTCATATTTCCTGTCCCAGGTGGGACCGGCCGCGATGCGGATCTTGATGACCCTCGTGGCCCCCCGGAAGGTGGACGAAGTGCCCATCGACCGCATCTTGGAGAAGCTTCGTGAGCATTTCCAACCGCCGGTCTCAATCTTCCCAGCCCGGGTCGCGTTCCATCGGCGAGACCAGCGCCCCGGCGAATCTGTGTCCGCCTATGCGGCGGCCCTCAGGCTGGCAGTGGTGCACTGCCAATGGGACGACCTGGACCAGGCCCTCCGAGACCGCATGTTGTGCGGTTTGAAGGACGAGGAGCTGCAGAGGCGCCTGATGACCCGCGACAACCGCCTCACGTTCAACAAGGTACTGCGGGAGGCCCAAGCAGCCGAGGAGGCCAGGAGCGGGGTCAGGCTTTTTAAGTCCCGAGGGACCGCGGCCGAGAGGGCCAAGTCACCAGTGCAAGCAGCCCGGCGGACACTAGCAAAGATGGCCTGGCAGGCCTCCAAGCCGCCCGCCGGCTCACCAGCGATGTCCGAGGAGTCGTCCACAACGGCAGACCCCTGTTCCAGCGAGGACAACGACGTCCAGCAGATAAGGAAACGCGGGGAGAAGCGTGAGACCCGCGACAGGCAAGACCGCCGTTGCGACGGTTGTGGGGCGCCCCACGACCGCACGAGGTGCCCGTTTTGTAAGGCCGAGTGCCACAACTGCGGCCGGAAGGGGCACATCGCCAGAGTTTGCAGGCGCGGACGGACCGAGGACAAGAGCAGCCCAAGTCACCCCCGGGGACACCAGCGGAAGGCGACCGGCACCAGGAAGGTCTCAACCCGCTTCGACGACGAAGGCGTCAACCGCGTGGGACTGGAGCACCGACGTTTTTTCATTGAGGTACAGTTACAGGGGCTCCCAGTGAGAATGGAGATAGACTCGGAGTCGTCCTATTCTATCCTATCCCAGAGAGAGTATATGCGCATTCCCCCAGAGGCGCGGCCCAAACTGCGGGCCTTAAGGTCAAACTTGCGGGACGTGCAGGGAAATGGGATCCCAGTGTTGGGGGTGGGAAAGTTCGAAGTAAAATTCAAGAACTATTCCGAGAGACTGCCCCTAGTCGTCCTCAAGGGGGGAAGATGCTGCCTTCTGGGAACACAGTGGTTTGCTCCCCTGGGAATCGAACTGTCCGGCATTAACGCCATCGAGACTGACCCAATGTGGGATGTGTGCAATGCGCACCCGGACATTTTCAAAAAGGGGCTCGGGACGTACAGGGGCCCCCCCAGTCTCCTTTGAACTGGACCCAGAGATCCGGCCCATCCGCCTCAAGCCAAGGAGAGTGCCATTCGCCCTAAAGGACAAGATCGAGGCGGAACTGGACAAACTGGTGGGGCAGGGGATTTTGGTTCCAGTTGACTCGGCGGAATGGGAAACGCCGATTGTTACGGCCCTTAAATCAAACGGGGAGGTCAGGATTTGTGCGGATTATAAATGTACGATTAATAAGGCCATTCGGCCAAATGCATATCCGGTGCCTGTGGTCAGCCATCTACTGGCCACGTTACATGGGGGGAGGTGTTTCGCCAAGCTAGACTTAGCGCAGGCATATCAGCAGCTCTCGGTAACCCCAGCTGCTGCCGCCGCACAGACGATCGTAACCCACAAGGGGGTCTTTAAGGTGACGCGCCTCCAGTTTGGTGTGAATTCGGCCCCCGGGATTTTCCAAGCCCTCGTGGAACGCCTATTAAAGGGACTCCCAGGTGTCCTCCCCTACTTCGACGATGTCCTGATAACAGCGGGGAGCGAGGCAGAGCTAGCTAGGAGGTTAGATGGGGTCCTCTCAGTTTTCGAAAAAGCGGGGCTTCGCCTACGAAAAGACAAATGCGTGTTTTTCGCAAGAGAGGTCGAGTTCCTCGGGTTTAAGGTAACCCCAGTTGGAATTCGCCCCTCGGAGTCCAAGGTTGCGGCCGTAAAGAATGCCCCTCGCCCCACCGCAAAGCCAGAGTTGCAGTCCTTCCTAGGGCTCCTCAATTTTTATCACTCATTCCTGCCAAGGAAGGCATCGGTCGCGGAGCCACTGCACGCCCTACTAAAATAGGACGCGGCTTGGCGGTGGGGGGACAGGCAGGAGAAAGCATTTGGAGAGCTAAAGTCACTCCTTTCCTCGAATGCTGTCCTGACTCACTTCGATCCAAGGAAGCCAGTGGTTCTAGTATGTGATGCGTCCCCGGTGGGGGTGGGGGCGGTCCTGTGCCACGTGCTAGAGAGCGGGCGGAAGGCCCCGGTGGCGTACTATTCAAGGTCCCTTTCAAAGGCTGAGCGCAATTACGCGCAAACGGATAGGGAGGCCCTGGCCATAATCGCGGGAACGAAAAAGTTCCATGACTTTTTGTATGGCCGCGAGTTTATGGTGGTGACTAATCACAAGCCGCTTCTGGGGATCTTCACTACCGGCAAACCGACCCCCCAAATTTTACCCCCCAGGATGCTGCGTTGGGCTATATTCCTCAACGCTTACCAGTACGAGCTAATTTACCGCCCAGGGAAGGAGATCTCCCATGCAGACGCACTGTCCCGATCCCCTCTCCCTAGCCTAGGAGACCCCACATGCGAGGTAGAGCAGGACCACCAAGTCCTGCTGATCGAGGCCCTCGACTCACCCCCCATTGTTCCGGCTGACCTCGCCAAGGCGACGGCGGCCGACAAGACCCTAGCCCAAGTCAGCTCCTGGGTTAGAAAAGGGTGGCCCACTACTTCCCCAGGTGAGGAATTCCAGCCGTTTTGCAGACGCAGAGTGGAGCTCTCCCTGGAAAGGGGCTGCTTACTCTGGGGACAGCGGGTAGTCATCCCCGAAAAGTTGAGGGTGAGGGTGCTAAAGCTACTGCACACCAGTCACCCAGGGATTGTGCGCTCCAAGGCCCTAGCCAGGAGTTTCGTTTGGTGGCCCAAGATAGACGCGGATATAGAACGGTTAGTGGGCACGTGCGAGAGCTGCCAGAGCTCTCGGCCCGAGGAATCCAGGCTACCCCACAGGGAATGGGACACGGCCCGCGGGCCATGGTCCAGGATTCATGTCGACTTCGTGGGGCCTTTCCGCGGGGCCACGTTCCTACTGGTAGTCGACTCCTACTCCAAGTGGTTGGAGGTAATCCCTATCAGCAGCACCTCCTCCGCGGCAATCATTAGGCAGTTGCGCAAGCTTTTTGCCTGCTTCGGCCTGCCAGACGTTCTCGTGAGCGACAACGCGAGTACTTTCACGTCTGCGGAGTTCAAAACGTTCATAGAAAGAAACGCAATCAGGCACATCACAGCTGCCCCGCTCCACCCCGCCACAAACGGTCAGGTAGAGCGCCAAGTGCGCACTACGAAAGTCGCACTGCGGCGCATGGGTCCCGGTGAGTTGAACCTGCACCTGTGCCAGTTCCTCATCTGCTACAGGACAACCCCCTTAGCCTCAGGTTTTTCCCCAGCTGAACTCCTCATGAGGAGGCGTCCGATAACACTTTTTGACTGGATGGATCCGTCCAGGGTGGAGGATGAAGGGAGGAATATAAGCATGGGGGAGGGAGCTCCAAAAGTTTTGCGATGGGGGACCCGGTTCACTGCAGAAACTACGCGGCCTCGGGACCAGCGTGGGTACCGGGCACAATTGTGGAGCAAACGGGGCCGGTATCCTACAGGGTCGAAACCAGTTCAGGTCTACTTTGGAGAAGGCACGCCGACCAACTCAGAAGGCGAGTCACAGGGGAGGGGGCATCAGCGTTAGGGTCCTCCCCCACCCGCATTACCCAAGGGGGAGACACAGCGGAACCTGTGGATACAAACGCGTATCCTGGGTTCCCAACCACAGAGGAGGATACTTTGAAAGAGAGGGATCAGTTTGGTGATGATTATGATTTTCCGTACCAGGGGGAGTTAGCGGAGTGGTCCCCCACCCGTCCTAGCGAGAAGAGGGGTTTCAGTTCAGCCCCTGGTACCTCCAGCCCCCCCAGTTCTTGCATCCTAGAGTACACCATAGTTCCGGCCCCTAAAAGACAGGCAGCCGGCGGGAGCTCACCCGCCCCCGCCGCAATCTCCCAAACTCCCGAACAGGCAGCAGGAGGTGGCGGGACCGCGAGGGCATCCTCGTCGGTCCCGAGGTTCGTGCTGGGATGGTCCCCGGGCTCCTCAGGCAATAGACAGGGGTTCACTTCCCAGCTGTTCATTCCATTCCCGACCCCCAAGACAAGGGCATCGCAAGCTCCCCACAGAACCACTAACGAGTCTCCATTTTCCGTTGCAGGACGAGACTCCGCGGAGCCAGGAGTCACAGGCTCCCCTGTATTAGGTCAGGCAGCCGCACGCCCCAGGCGCACTTGTGGCAAGCCTCAATGGTTGAGGGACTTCGTCCCATTCTAGGGGGGAGGGATGTTATGTATGCATGTACAATGTTTCTTTAAATATATGAATGTAACCAGTCCACAATCACAATGTATCTCAGCTGTTAAGGAACGCGAGCAAGCCGCCCATAGAGGGCAGCTGCGAGCGTTCAGTCTCACATGGTCCACATTCCCCAAATCACGAACAGCCGCGGGAGATTCCCCGCATGACAAAGAGCTACAGAAAACAACTACAAGAAGAGAGGCGTGACCTGGGCGAGGCCACGCCGGTAGCAGCCAATGAGCTACCGTGCAACCAGATTCAAATGCATTATGTTACTGTATATAATGAGATGTACCTCCGCCATTACCACATGTTCATACTGACCATCAATGAATAAACCTGTGTTAGTCCTTCCTGCAACTCCTTCTTTGTCTCCCGTGCAAGACACTAAAGGCCCCATCTGGAATACTGTGTACAGTTTTGGTCGCCATCCCTCCAGAAGGATATTATGGAGCTGGAAAAAGTGCAGAGGAGGGCAACCAAAATGATTAGGGGACTGGAACACCTTCCTTACATCTGAGGCTGCAACAGTTGGGCCTCTTCACTCTTGAACGACGGGGTCTAAGAGGTGACCTGATTGAAGTTTATAAAATTATGCATGGTGAGGACAAAGTAGATAAGGAAAAACTGTTTTCCCTATCGCATAACACTAGAACTAGGGGGCACTCCATGAAATGTTTGGGTACTAGTTCTCAAACAAATAAGAGAAAGTACTTTTTCACTCAGAGGCTCACTGGTCTATGGTACTCCCTGCCAGAAGAAGTGGTGACAGCTGTCAGTCTTGACAACTTTAAGAAAGGATTAGACAAGTTCAGGGAGGACAAGGGTATTAATGGCTATAATTATGGCTACCTACGGACAACCTCCGGGTTGAAGAGATAGGCAGGATATCTCTCAATGCTATTTCCAGGGAATCCTAAGCAGGTGAAGGCATCTGCTTGGGAATACCCTGAAGCAAATGGTGAGCCAGTGTGAGACAGAATGCTGGACTGGATGGGCTGGGCCTGTTCCAGCAAGGCTGTTCTTACGTTCTTATGTAGTGTAAAAGACACAAATGACTTCTGTTCCCTGCTACAGCACAAGGGCAGGTGTGGTTGAGCCAAGCCTGTGGGTTGGGCTTTGCAAATTCAAATGCAGAGTAAGAAATTGTTGTGTTCTAAACCCTGTGCCTTTAAACAATGTACCTATCCATGTGTATCCAATGTAACCTTTCTATGTGTAACATTGTAACCTTCAGCTGCATCACTGTAACCCTAATAGGACGTGAGCTAGTGACCACCAGATGGCAATAGCGAGCGTCCAAGCTCATTGGTCCAGACTCACCTAAGAACAACAGCGCGGGAAGATTCCTGCCACCACCTTCACCTGGACAAGAAGGGCGTGACCTGCAATGACGTCACGCGGACAGTAGCCAATAGACTGTCAAGGAGCCACATTCAAATGTATAGCCACTGTATATATTGAGCTGTTCGTCCGCCATTACCACATGTTCCCTCTGACCAGCATGCAATAAAGTTGTGTTAAGCCAGCTCTTCGGCTGTTCCAGTGTCTTGGTTCCCATACACTAAATTGGCGACGAAGGTGGGATATGGCTTCCCACGGGACCAAGACATACGCCGGTTTCGATATCAACAAACCGGAAGATTGGGAACTCTTCAAAATGGATTTCCAAGGTGCACTGGTGGAGTTCGAGGTCACGGACGAGGGAAAGAAGAGAGCCATCCTCACCAGAATGCTCGGGCACGCCGGCAAGAGGGTGCTGGTCGACCTCATCGCACCGAAGAAGGTGGGCGAGCTGAAGGCCAAAGAGCTCCTGAAGGCGATGCGCGACCACTTCCAGCCCTCGGTGTCGATGTTTCCAGCTCGGGACGCCTTCTGGAGGAGAGTCCAAGCGCCGGGTGAGTCGGTCGCCGCTTTCGCAGCGGCCCTGCGGCTGGCTGCCGGCCCATGCAAATGGGAGAACCTGGAGATCACCCTCAGGGACCGCATGCTGTGTGGCCTGCGGGACGAGGAGGTTCAGCGAAAGCTGATAAACCAGGAGCCGCCCCCGACACTGCATGAGGTCGTGAAAGCAGCACAGGCCGCAGAAGCCACGAGGGCCGGAGTGAAAGAGCTCCAGGGCCGGCTCCCACAGGCCGACCAAGCGGCGGGCTCGGTGCATGCGGCCCGGCGAGCGTCGAAATCTTCCGCAGAGAGCAGCGATGAGGAAGACGTCCGGAAGGTCCGAAAGGGCGGCCGGCGTTGCAACAGCTGTGGAGCGGCCCACGACCGCGCGAAGTGCCCGTTTAGAAAGGCCAAGTGCCACAACTGTGGCCACCGCGGGCACATCACCAAAGTCTGCAGACGACGGCGCGAGGACCGGAGGAGCTCGCCAGACCATTCGGCGAAACCGGACCGCTTGACGAGACCAAAGGATGGCGCCCGGCCCACGAGGAAGCAGGACGGCGTGGGCCGCATCTCCGACGACAGCGGCGACAACGTCCCAGTTTTCAGCGTGTCCATGGGACACCCCCGTTACTTTGTTGAGGTACTGGTGCAAGGGGCCCCTGTTAGGATGGAAATTGACTCGGGCTCCTCATATTCAATCATTTCCCAGAGGGAGTTTTTGAGAATTGCCCCCCGTGTGCGGCCCAAGCTCAAAGCGTTGAGGTCCACGCTTCGGGACGTGCAAGGGAATAGTATCCCGGTGTTGGGGGTGGGAAAATTCCAGGTCCAATATAAACAGCACGCCGCGGAGCTTCCCCTAGTCATCCTTAAAGGGGGAAATTGCAGCCTCCTCGGGACTCAATGGTTCCAACCCCTGGGTCTGTTCATTGGGGGGGGGTGCACGCCGTTGGGACTGACCCGATACAGAAGGTGGGTGACGCGCACCCCGAAGTCTTCAAAAAGGGACTTGGGAAGTTCAAGGGACCCCCAGTAGCGTTCGACCTGGACCCGGAGGTCCGCCCAATAAGACTCAAACCGCGCAGAGTGCCTTTTGCACTAAAGGACAAAATAGAGGCGGAACTGGACAAGTTGGTGGGCCAGGGGATTCTTGTTCCTGTTGATTCTGCGGAGTGGGAAACTCCAATTGTCATGGCGTTGAAGGCCAATGGGGAGGTTCGCATTTGCGCCGACTATAAGTGCACCATTAATAAGGCAATTCGCCCTAATGCGTATCCGGTGCCGGTGGTCAGCCATCTGCTAGCCAGATTACATGGGGGAAAGTGTTTCGCTAAGCTCGACCTGGCGCAAGCCTATCAGCAACTCTTGGTAACCCCTGCTGCAGCTGCTGCACAGACCATAGTCACGCATAAGGGGGCGTTCCAGGTAATGCGCCTACAATTCGGCGTGAACTCGGCGCCTGGAATTTTCCAGTCGCTCGTGGAACGCCTCTTAAAAGGGCTGGACGGGGTTTTGCCATATTTTGATGACGTATTGATAACGGGGGGAGCGAGGTCGAGCTGGCCGAAAGGCTGGACAAGGTTCTGGCGGCATTCGAACAGGCGGGGTTGAGGTTGCGAAAAGACAAATGCATCTTCTTCGCAAATGAGGTTGAGTTCTTAGGGTTCCGAGTAACACCTGAGGGGATCAAACCGTCCAAATCTAAGGTGGCCGCCATCAAGAAAGCCCCTCGCCCCACCTCCAAGTCCGAGTTACAGTCATTCCTAGGGCTCTTAAATTTCTACCACTCCTTTCTTCCCCGGAAGGCGGCGGTGGCTGAACCGCTTCATAAGTTGCTCAAGAAGGACGCGGCATGGAAGTGGGGCGACGACCAGGAGAGGGCATTCACTGAACTGAAACAACTCCTGGCGTCTGACGCCATTCTAACCCATTTCGACCCCAAACGGCCGGTGGTACTGATCTGTGATGCATCCCCGGTGGGGGTGGGGGCAGTGTTATGCCACGTGCTGGAAAACGGGAGGGAGGCCCCAATAGCGTTTTACTCCAGGTCCCTGTCCCAAGCGGAAAGAAATTACGCCCAGACAGACAGGGAAGCACTAGCGATAATTGCGGGGACAAAAAAATTTCACGATTTTCTGTATGGCCGCCCCTTCACCATAGTGACTGACCATAAGCCCCTACTAGGCATTTTTACCGCAGATAAGCATACGCCGCAGATCCTGTCCCCGAGGATGCTTAGGCGGGCCATTTTTCTCAACGCCTACCAGCACGCGTTGGTGTACCAGCCCGGGAAAGAGATCAGCCATGCGGACGCCCTGTCGAGGTCCCCCCCTTCCTCAGACACAGAGCCACGGGGGCGAGGAGGAGCGAGACCGCCAGGTGCTCATGATAGAAGTCTTGGATTCGCCCCCCATAGTACCCGCCGACATCGCTAAAGCGACCGGCAGGGACAGGACGCTGGCGGCGGTTAGCTCCTGGGTACAGAATGGGTGGCCAGCGTCGTCCCCAGCGGAGGAATTCGCCCCATTTTTCAGGAAAAAGCTGGAGCTGTCCCTAGAGGGGGGGTGTCTCTTGTGGGGGCAGCGGGTGGTGATCCCTACATCCCTTCGGCCACGGGTGCTTAAACTGCTGCCATCAGCCACCCTGGAATTGTGCGCTCCAAGGCGCTGGCCCGGAGTTACTTCTGGTGGCCCCAGTTAGACGCCGACATCGAGCACATGGTCGGCACTTGCGAGAGTTGCCAATGCTCCAGACCAGAGGAGGCCCGCCTTCCCCACAGGGAGTGGGACGCGGCTAAGGGGCCGTGGTCCCGGGTACACATAGATTTCGCGGGCCCGTTCCGGGGAACCCTGTTTCTCCTTGTCGTGGACACTTTCTCCAAGTGGTTGGAGGTCATCCCTGTCACGAGCACCTCCTCGGCCACGACAGTAAAGCATTTGCGGAGGGTCTTTTCTACGTTCGGCATACCCGACACCCTAATCAGCGATAACGCTAGTTGCTTCACATCCGCTGAGTTCCGGGCATTCACTGAGATTAACGCCATCCGGCACATCACCTCCGCCCCCTTTCACCCAGCCACCAATGGCCAAGTGGAGCACCTTGTACGCACCACGAAGGACGCGCTGCGGCGAATGGGCCCCGGGGATCTCAACCTGCAAGTGTGCCAGTTTCTGCTAGGGTACAGGGTGACCCCGTTGGCGTCAGGATACTCCCCTGCGGAGCTTTTAATGCGCAGGAAACTGACCACCATACTCACTAGGCTAGACCCCACTAGAGTTGAGGACAAGGGGAGGAACATCGGGTTAGAAGCCACCGAGAGTTTCAGCGTGGGTGCCCCGGTGCATTGCAGGAACTACGCCAGCGCGGGGCCAGCCTGGGTACCGGGGGGTGGTCGTGGAGCAGACCGGTCCCGTATTGTACCGCGTGGAGACCAACACAGGTCTACTTTGGCGGCGGCACGCGGACCAGCTTCGGAGCCGGGTCCCAGGAAGGCAGGGCGCCGAAAGCACAGACACGAATTCAGCGTTAGGGTTCTCCCCCACCCGTTTAGCCCGAGGGGGAGGAGAGGGGGGTTGAGGGTCCCCACCGAGGGGGGAGGAGAAGGAATTTGTCCTCATAGATATCCCGTGGGATCCCCCAGCAGAGCTTAATTTTGAGTTACAGAACCGGGGGGGGGGGTTTCGGAGCGGTCCCCCACCCATCCAAGCGAGAAGAGGGGTTTTACGTTAGCCCCTAGTGCCCCCGGTTTGCCCACAATGGAGTTTGTCCCTTCCCCTAAAGCTGCAAAACAGCAGCAAGCCACTAACGAATCTCCCTCTCCCGTTACAGGACAAGGGACCAGGGAACAAGGAAGTGGTAGCACCCCCCGGGCGAGCCAACCCACATCGCAGCCCAAACGCGGGTGCAATAAGCCATCTTGGTTAAGAGACTTCGTCTCATCCTAGGGGGGAGGGATGTTGTGTTCTAAAGCCTGTGCCTTTAAACAATGTACCTATCCATGTGTATCCAATGTAACCTTTCTATGTGTAACATTGTAACCTTCAGCTGCATCACTGTAACCCTAATAGGACGCGAGCTAGTGACCACCAGATGGCAATAGCGAGCGTCCAAGCTCATTGGTCCAGACTCACCTAAGAACAACAGCGCGGGAAGATTCCCGCCGCCACCTTCACCTGGACAAGAAGGGCGTGACCTGCAATGACGTCACGCGGACTGTAGCCAATAGACTGTCAAGGAGCCACATTCAAATGTATAGCCACTGTATATATTGAGCTGTTCGTCCGCCATTACCACATGTTCCCTCTGACCAGCATGCAATAAAGTTGTGTTAAGCCAGCTCTTCGGCTGTTCCAGTGTCTTGGTTCCCATACACTAAAGAAATGCTCTCAGATGGCCAGCCTACTTGGTTCCGAACCTAAGGCCTGTGAGCCAGATCTGGCCCACGGTGCCATTTCATGCCCTCCCCCCACTCCTCCAAGGGCATTTAAGAAACAAAATAGCCACCCCTTTGAAGCTGCTGGGATAAAAATGCCACCCTCATCTTTCAGGCGTGGCAAAATGGCTGTCCGGCCATGAAAGCTGACTGAGAGAGTGTAACCAGGTCCCCGGCTTGAAAAGGTTGTGAACCCCTGTGCTAAAGCTACATTCAGGCTTTTTAACTCCCCAATGGCCAGGAGGAGTTGTTTGAGTGAGCTATGAGCAAGAAAGTCTTATCTCCAGCAAATATATTCAAGTAGGGAATGAAAGGACTCAAATTCACATGCCTGCACAGAATGCTGACGAGTGTGATCAGGAAGTGACATTAAAATTCTATTGGATCACACCAGAAATGGTTACTTCCAAGGTATGACCTTAAAAGAGACCCCTTATAGGTACCCTTTCCATCCAGACCTGATTATTTCAGCCCATAAAAAAGTGCAGCCCTACTACTGGACCAAAAAAGTCTGGACCAGGCAGAGAGAAGGTCCGCCTGGTTCATAATCTGGAGTGCAGCATATAGAAGGAACTGGGTCACACTGTGAGTGCTCCAAAAAGTGATCTAAATAACCATCTTTGTAGCCACCGTCTCCTCCAAGTCCTTGTGAGTTTTACTCCTTTAGAGCGACTGGGGCTATAAGGAGAAACAAGCAATTCCTCTCCAAGCAAAGCTTCTTTGGGATCAGAGATCCTAAAGATTCTGAAAGGTCCCACATCCTGCCACTTTAAAAATCCAGGAAAAGATAATAGCTGTGTACAGGTCTCTAAAACCTATTTGGAGAAGGACAGTGCATACGGCTTCTCTGTTAATTTGTTTACCCTTAACCAAAGGGAAGCGTCTGTCCTTTATAAATGTCCTGCAGACCAAACTGCAGTTTTTCCTTGTTGAAGAAATTATGTGTCCCTTGATGTCACTGGCAGAAGCTTTCCTCCAATAGTTGCATACTCAGCTCAAAGAGTGACTAGTAGCCCTCTGGAGAGATGTGCTTTATGCTATGGCTATGATTTGGTATCTCCTGGTCAAGGGCTTCCTGGCCGAGAAGGCAGAAGGGTTTCAGAGCTTGTACGATGTTTTCACTCCCAGTAAGAGGGATAGGGTAATTTGAATAATGGCAGACTATTTAGATGCTAGTTCCCCCAGTGGATTAGTGGTTAAGGTGCTCAGCTTGGAGACCAGAAGGTCTGGTCACTTCCCCAAAGCACTGATCAGCCAATTTGCTGGTAATGACTTAGGCTTCTGGGAATTGAAGTCTACCAGTGTTTCATGGTACTTAGTTTGGGAAATGAGACAAAAAAAACCCCCCGGTTAAACTGCCCTAATCCCTGCCTCTAAACAACAAACTAAATGGAAAATGTCCTAGTGCAGGAATAATAATCTAAACTCTACAATCTACCCCACCACTGCTTTCTCCCTTTCCCTGTTAAAGTAGAGGAGGCATAAAAAGATATATTTCTCTATCTGTAGATAGAAGGACTGCAGTGGCTCAAGTCTAAGATGCTGACTCGAAGGCGGGAGGTCAGCAGCTTGATTCCTGAGTACTGCAGGATGGAATGAGCTCCCGTCTTTGTCCCAGCTCCTGCCAACCTAGCAGATTGAAAGTGAAAAATTGCAAGTAGATAAATAGGGACCACTTCAGTGGGAAGGTAAACAGTGCTCCGGTGTCTAGTCATGCCTGCCACATGACCATGGAAACATCTGCAAAAGCGGACAGCGCTGGCTCTTCGGCTTAGAAACAGAGATGAGCACTGAATCCTAAAGGCAGACTCAACTGGCTTTTGAGCAAGGGAAAACTTTACCTAGACAGCAAAAAGGTAAGTGTTTAACTCCCACCACCACCAACTGCTCATTGAACAATTGTTAGACACACAGCTCACAAAGAACACACGCACATCCTGAAGAGTAAACACAGTGTGTCAAAGATCTATTGGCCTATCAACTTACCTGGGGAGGACAGAAAGGTCTCACCCAGCTGACAACTGACATAGGAGATGTACCCTACAACAGAGATGGATATTTGGTAGTTTCAAGAAAATAAGCTCTCTGCCTCAGGTGCTTAAACTGGCAGTTTGCCAGAGATCTTGAAGTGGAAAGAGTTCCTATGAGACAGACAGCCTCAGGTTTAGCATTGCAGAGGAATGGTTTCTCTCTCAGATTTGCACAAAAGCCATCAAGGCACAAACAAAAGAGTGTGCTGCATGCAATGCCACACCCTGTTCCTTTCAAATGGTGGTGTGTCCATGTGGATAATGTTTCTTCTTAGAATGAGTTGGGTCGCTGGAAGCATGAACTGCCCAAAGGAATGCACTTGCCTGTATCTGGCTGTGAATTGCACAGGGAAGCAGCTGGAGCAATACCCAGCTACAATTCCACTGGACACCAGGCAGCTGATCCTTGCTCAAAACAAACTGAACTATTTGCCATCGGTAGAGCTGAATTTCCTCAGTGACCTAATCTATCTTGACTGCAGTAGCAATTCCTTAGGTGAAGATCTGGATTTTACTTTTGTCAGCATTGCTAAGCTCATCTACCTGGACCTCAGCTTCAACAATCTCACACAGGTGACATTTAGCACTTTTTCACAGCTTAGCAGTCTAGTTATACTGAAACTCTCAGACAACCCTGGCCTGGTGGAGATTGAGAAGGACTCTTTTGCTAACAATACCTGGCTGAGGCACCTTGATGTGAGTCGCTGCAGCTTGACATTCATTGATACAAGCACCGTGAGGGACCTGGTTAAGCTGAGAAGCATGGGTCTAAGTGGGAACCCCTGGTTCTGTAACTGCTCCTTCATGGAATTGTGCGGCTGGATGAAAGAAAGTGGGGTGACTATTCAAGGTGAGTGTGTGACATGCTCAGAAACCAGGAGGGTGTTTTATTATTGGGTGGACTCTACGGCAGGGATTCTGTGCCCCATGGGATGGATGTGGCCCATGGTGCCATTTCATGTGCCCCCCCCCCCACCGCCTACACCACACCAGGAAGTGCCATGTGGTGGAAGAAGGGCAAAATGGCCGTCCGGCCCTTTGGTGTATGAAAACCAAGACACAGGACACAGCCTCGGGCTGGGTTAACTCAGGTTTATTGCATGGTGGTCAGAGGGAACATGAGGTAATGGCGGATCAATTGCTCTTTATATACAGTAGTAACACATTTGAACGTGGTTCCATGATAGCCCATTGGCTACTGTCTGCGTGACGTCATTGCTGGTCACGCCCTTCTTGTCCAGGTGTAGGTGGTGGCGGGAAAACTTCCCGCGCTGTTGCCTTTGATGAGTTTGGACCAAGAGAGCTTGGACGCTCGCTGCTGCCAGCTGGTGGTCATTAGCTCGCGTCCTATTACAGGGTTTATGTGATACAGCTGAAGGTTACATTGTTGCCCATAGGCAAGGTTACATTGGTTCAGATACATTGTTATCCATGTGGAGGATCAGACCATTAGGACACAACATCCCTCCCCCCTAGGATGAGACGAAGTCTCGAAACCACACTCCCCCCCCCTAGGATGAGACGAAGTCTCTCAGCCAAGATGGCTTATTTCGAACACGCTGGGGTCTCGGTGCGGGCTGCCTTCCCCCTGGTTTGCTACCTTCTCTTTGTCCCCTGGTTTCCTGCCCTGTAATTGGAGAGGGAGACTCGTTAGTGACTTGCCGCGGCTCCGCGGCGTTGTTGGGAGGTGTGTGCTTTATTGGGGAAGAACCGGGGGCACTGGGGGCTAACGAAAAACCCCTCTTCTCGCTTGGACGGGTGGGGGAACACTCCCGAAAACCCCCCCGGCTCTCAAAATCAAAATCAGAATTAAATTCGGGGGCAGCGGTCGCGAACTCCTCACCCCCTTCCCCAGCCTCTGATAGAGCTGGCGTATCAAAAGGGTATGAGTCGGGGCCGCTGCTTTCCCCCCTTGCTTGGGACCGTTGTCCGTTGCTGTCCCCCCCTTGGGCTAAACGGGTGGGGGAGAACCCTAACGCTGAGTCCTGTCGCTGAGCTCCACTGACCGGCCCCCCACTCACTCGGTGCCTAAGTTGGTCCGCGTGCCTCCTCCAGAGGAGACCCGTGCTAGTCTCGACCCGGTACGACACTGGCCCCGTCCGTTCCACAACCGTCCCTGGTACCCAGGCTGGACCTGCGCTGGCGTAGTTCCTGCAGTGAACAGGATCGCCAGCGGCGAAACCTTTCGAGACTGCCAGCCCTATGTTTTTTCCTTTGTCCTCGACTCTCGTCGGGTCTAGCCTGGACAGGATCGTGGTCAGTTTTCGCCGCATCAGCAGCTCTGCCGGCGAGTAACCTGACGCTAAGGGGGTCACCCTATACGCTAACAAAAACTGACATACTTGGTGATTTAGGTCCCCCGGGCCCATGCGCCGCAGCGCATCCTTTGTTGTTCGCACCAGCCGTTCCACTTGGCCATTCGTGGCGGGGTGAAACGGCGCGGATGTGACATGCCTAATGGCGTTTGCCTCCATGAATGCCTTGAATTCAGCGGAGGTGAAACAACTAGCGTTATCGCTGACTAAAGTGTCGGGTAAACCGAACGTGGAAAAGACTCTCCTTAGCTGGCTAATTGTAGTGGCGGAGGACGTACTCTTTACTGGGATAACCTCCAACCACTTGGAGAATGCATCCACCACCAGGAGAAACATTGTTCCTCGGAATGGGCCAGCGAAATCTACGTGCACCCTGGACCATGGCCCCCTTGCTGTGTCCCATTCCCTATGCGGGAGACGGGCCGCCTCTGGTCGGGAGCCCTGGCATGCCTCACAAGTGCCGACCATGTGCTCAATGTCCGCGTCCAGCTGTGGCCACCAGAAGTAACTCCGGGCCAGCGCCTTGGACCGGACGATGCCGGGGTGGCTGACGTGCAGCAGTTCGAGTACCCTCGGTCGCAGGGACGTAGGAACCACCACCCGTTGGCCCCACAAAAGGCAGCCCCTCTCTAGGGACAACTCTATTTTTTTTCGAAAAAATGGGTCGAATTCCGTACCTGGGGATGACGCCGGCCACCCCTTCTGTACCCATGAGCTAACTTTCTCTAGCGTTCTGTCCTTACCTGTGGCCCTGGCAATGTCGGCTGGTACTATTGGGGGTGAGTCTAAAACCTCTATTAACAAAACCTGGTGATCTCTTTCTGCCCTTTCCTTTTGGACGCCCGACAAGGGCAAAGGAGACCTCGAGAGTGCGTCGGCATGGCTGATCTCCTTCCCGGGCCGGTATTCCAGCTCATGCTGGTATGCGTTGAGAAAAATAGCCCACCGCAGCATTCTTGGGGACAGGATCTGTGGTGTGGGCTTACTTGCAGTGAAAATTCCTAATAGGGGCTTGTGGTCAGTCACGATTTTGAACGGCCGACCATACAGAAAATCGTGAAATTTTTTGGTTCCCGCTACTATCGCTAGTGCCTCCCTGTCGGTCTGTGCGTAATTTCGCTCTGCTTGGGACAGGGACCTTGAATAAAATGCTATCGGGGCTTCCCTTCCGTCGTCCAACACGTGGCAAAGCACCGCCCCCACCCCCACCGGGGATGCGTCACAGACTAAGACCACTGGCCGTTTGGGATCGAAATGCGTTAGGATTGCCTCGGATGTTAGGAGTTGCTTCAACTCTTTGAACGCCCTCTCTTGCTCATCACCCCACACCCATGTTTCCTCCTTTTTTAGCAACCGATGGAGTGGCTCGGCCACGGACGCCTTCCGTGGAAGGAAGGTATGGTAAAAATTGAGGAGCCCCAGAAATGACTGTAGCTCGGTTTTGGATGTGGGGCGAGGGGCATTCTTGATGGCGGCTACTTTGGATTTGGATGGCTTAATACCCTCTGGCGTGACTCGAAACCCTAGAAACTCAACCTCAGTTTCGAAGAAGACACATTTGTCTTTTCGCAGTCGTAGCCCCGCTTTCTCGAAGACAGTCAGAACTTTATCCAATCTCTTTGCCAGTTCGGCCTCACTCCCCCCTGTTATCAACACGTCATCAAAATAAGGCAACACCCCCTCCAGCCCCTTCAGGAGGCGTTCCACAAGCGACTGAAACAGGCCGGGTGCCGAGTTCACGCCGAACTGTAAACGCGACACCTGGAACGCTCCTTTATGTGTGACTATCGTTTGTGCCGCGGCCGTGGCGGGAGTTACAGGGAGTTGCTGATAAGCTTGAGCCAAATCGAGTTTAGCGAAACACCTTCCCCCATTCAGCCTGGCCAGCAGGTGGCTGACCACCGGCACCGGGTATGCATTAGGGCGGATCGCCTTGTTAATTGTACACTTATAATCAGCGCAAATGCGCACCTCCCCGTTAGCCTTCAGAGCGGTTACAATTGGAGTTTCCCACTCCGCGGAATCAACAGGAATAAGAATCCCCTGGCCCACCAGTTTGTCCAGTTCCGCCTCTATTTTGTCCTTTAGTGCGAACGGCACCCTGCGCGGTTTGAGTCTTATCGGGCGGACCTCCGGGTCTAGGTCGAAGGCTACAGGGGGTCCCTTGAACTTTCCAAGTCCTTTTTAAAAAACGGCGGGATGCGCGTCGCACACCGCTTGTATTGGATCCACCCCCACGGTATGCACTCCCCCTATGAACAAACCTAAGGGCTGAAACCACTGCGTCCCTAGGAGGCTACAACTACCCCCCTTAAGGACAACTAGGGGCAGCTCCGCAGAATGTCTCTTAAAACTGACCCGAAATTTCCCGACCCCCAACACTGGAATGCTGTTCCCCTGTACATCTCGTAGCGTGGACCTCAACGTTTTAAGTTTGGGTCGCACGTGGGGGTCGATTTTCAAGAACTCTTTCTGGGGAATTATAGAATAGGAGGACCCCGAGTCAATTTCCATCCTGATAGGGGCCCCTTGTACTAGTACCTCAACGAAGTGATGGGACTGTCCCGTGGACACGCTGAACACCGGAGCGTCGTCCTCGCTGTCGTCCGAGATGCGGCCCACGCCGTCCTGCTTCCTCGTGGTCTGGGCGCCATCTTTGGACCTTGCTGGACGGTCCGGTCTGGTTGAGCGGTCTTGTGACTGCCTCCGGCCCTCCTTCCGTTTTCTGCACGCCTTGGCGATGTGCCCCCGACGGCCGCAGGTGTAACACTCGGCTTTCCTGAATGGGCACCTTGCGCGCTCATGGGCCGCTCCGCAGCCATCGCAGCGGCGCCCCCCTTTTCGGACCCTTTGGACCTCCTCGCCGTCGCTGCCTTCCGTAGATGACTTTGAGGCCCTTCGGGTTGCGTGCACCGACTGTCCGGACTTTCCGTGCACCGAATTCTCCGCTTTGCCGGCTCTAGGACGCCACTCACGCCACTGGTGCATTTCGTCCACTCCAGCATTCGTGGACTCCGCGGCTTCCGCGGCCTCTACAACCTCCGCCAGCGTGGGTGGTGGCTCCTTGTTCATCAAGCTGCGCTGCACCTCCTTGTCCTTCAGGCCACACAGCACTCCGTCCCTGAGGGCCGTCTCTAGGTCGTCCCATCTGCAGGGGCCGGCGGCTATCCTCATGGCTGTTACGAATGCCTCAACCGACTCGTCCGGCGCTTGGACTCGCCTCCAAAACGCGCTCCGAGCGGGAAACATTGCCCTCGAGGGACGGAAACGCTCACGCAGCAGCTTCATGATGTCGTCTGCTTTGAATTCGCTCACCTTCTTCGGTGCAATGATGCCCACCAGCGTTCGCTTGGTTTCTATCCCAAGCATTCTGGTGAGGATGGCCCTCTTCCTCTCCTCATCGTCTTCTTTGACTTTGAGTTCCACCAGCGCCGCCTGGAAGTCCATCTCAAAAAGCTCCCAGTCTTGCGGTTTGGTGATGTTGAACCCGCTCTGTGCCCTGGCTGCTCCTTGGGGATCCATAATCCCACCTTCGTCGCCAATTTGGTGTATGAAAACCAAGACACAGGACACAGCCTCGGGCTGGGTTAACTCAGGTTTATTGCATGGTGGTCAGAGGGAACATGAGGTAATGGCGGATCAATTGCTCTTTATATACAGTAGTAACACATTTGAACGTGGTTCCATGATAGCCCATTGGCTACTGTCTGCGTGACGTCATTGCTGGTCACGCCCTTCTTGTCCAGGTGTAGGTGGTGGCGGGAAAACTTCCCGCGCTGTTGCCTTTGATGAGTTTGGACCAAGAGAGCTTGGACGCTCGCTGCTGCCAGCTGGTGGTCATTAGCTCGCGTCCTATTACAGGGTTTATGTGATACAGCTGAAGGTTACATTGTTGCCCATAGGCAAGGTTACATTGGTTCAGATACATTGTTATCCATGTGGAGGATCAGACCATTAGGACACAACAGGCCCCCAAAGCTGTCTGAGGGAGTGTGACCCGGCCCCCGGCTTAAAAAGGTTGAGAACTTCTGCTCTACGGCTCATGCTCACCCGTGATGATATGGACTTAAACTTCTATTTACTAATGGGTTGCTGGAACGAGAGTATAATTAGTCTGTGGCTCAGAGCAGTGACTTTTGCTCTCTGCCCCGCCCCGCCCCCGCCCACATCCACATTCTCATATTCAGAGGTCCTACTTTGCCTGAACAGGGAAGAACAAGAGTAATTTACTATGATACAAACTGGCAAGGTATCTAATGCGGACATGAAATACTTTACTGCTGGAATTAATTGAACAAAATTGTTCTTTGAGGATGATACTTGAAACAATGTGCAGTTTTCTTCTCAACCTCTTTCATGTGCAGTTAAGGCTAAATATTTCCTTCATGTGATACATGATTGTGCACTATTTCCTAGACAGAAAGCTATCTGTGGACTTATTTTCTGAGTTGCATCTATCCTTTTTTATTATCTAAAATTTTGCTCAGATTATAATTTTAAATGTAAATTGGTTTCTCTTTTTGGGAAGATTAAGACGGATACATGTGTTCCTACACTGCTCCATTGATTCAGCAAATATTACAGCTTTTTACTCACACTTTTACAAGTAGAGATGCTCCTGTTAATGTCAGGATATTCCTTTTCTGGACCTACCTCAAACACAGATAGAACTATGCTGCCCAGTGAATTTCCTATTCCAAGAAGCATCACTATCAGAGGACGGAAAGTGAAATACAGCTTATGTATTCTCACCTCTGTCACACAGCTCTCACATAAAGCTTTTCAAGGAGCAACACAATGTGTGCGAAACAGACATATCATTTTTTAATTCTTTAGTACTTCTGTGAGAACAGTGCTTAAATTTTAATGCAGTGTGTAAGATTATCTGGGTGGCAAGAGTGTCTCTTTTCATTCTGAAGCTAAAATAAGACAGAGCCTGATACTCTTGATAACTTGCTAGCTCTGCTAGATTGCTATATGTGAAGAAGTAGATTCAGGCAATCTGTTCTGCCCCCTCAGCTCCACCCCACTGCGTGAGAGTTCATCCCAAGGACTTTATATACATTTTCTACTACCTCATGAACTTTGCTAGTCACCAAAATCTGGTGATCAATTGTCTATCAGATGTATTAGGGCAATCATTAGCATTCATTGTAAGTGATGACAAGAAGAAGGAGTTATATTTCCTCTTCTGGGATACATCCAAAGGCAGGGAATGTATTCTGTCTCCACAATGGAAGAACACCATAGTTTGACAATGGAGATAGCTCACATGCAAACATCAGCATCACCAGTGAAAAGACCTTAATAGAAGATTTCAGGAAGGTATTTACAGGATGATAGTCCATCCCCCTATTTTCCACTGATAAATAGAGTGGAGAATTTGGGAGTGCATTTTCTGTCCACTGGAAGAAATCTGCCGAATGCTTCCAAAGCTATCATGTAGACTGGAGTTCTCAACCTTTATAAGCTGGGGGCCAGGTCACACTTCCTCAGACAGCTTCAGGGGCCAGATGGCCATTTTGCCATTCCTCCACCACATGGCACTTCCTGATGTGGTGGAGGCGATTGGGGCCCCCAAAAGTTTGGGCGCCCATGCACTAGAAAGAGAATAAACAAATTTCCAGCACAATCTCCACTACAGGCTGAATTTGGATGGAGGGCACACTATCGCCTCCATTGCCACTGTCTTTCCAACTGCTTCTGTTGTGGCCAAAACCAAAGGACAAGTTCTGAAGAAGCCCTCTCCCTGAACTAGGCACAGGCCAGGCTGGCTCTCTGGATTATTGCTGAAGAAACTCTGCTCAGGGGAAACCTAAATGAGGCTCCTTTCATGTTCCCAAGATCTTTTCCCACCAAAGTAGTCCCTATTTATCTACTTGCAATTTCTTGCTTTCAAACTGCTAGGTTGGCAGGAGTTGGGACAGAGACGAGCGCTCAAACCATCATGCAGTACCCGGGTCTCAAACTGCCGACTTGCTGGCCTTCCAACTAACAAGGCGAGCTTCTTAACCACTCAGCCACCACAGACCACAGACCCTTATGGCTCTACTAAATCTTACTAATTTATATGCTCAATTTATATGCCATTCCTTTCCTGGTCAACAAGCCCTCTTAAATACAATAATTGCTCAGAAAGCAAATTTTAGTTCTTTAATACATGTTCATTTGAGTTTACCCATTTCAGAGCTTGGAGGAGGGGAATGGGAATGTCACAAACTCTTCAAATTTACAAAGTTCTTGAGCATTAGCCCATCTTCTTGGGCAATATAGGGTGGAGCATCCACTGTGGGTACTGCTCTGTTGGACAGAGGTGATAACAAAAATGGGTTTTGCTCATGGGAAGGATTTCCCATCTCTTCTCTCATCCAACTCATTCTGGGCACTGTGACCCCTGCTGCCCTCACTGAAGGATGGGGTAGCTGTGATAAGCTCCAGATAGCTTTTATCGAGGCAAGAGGGTGATGTACATCCTCAGACCATACATTTTGGTCCTTCCTATCAGTGGAGGAGCTCAGTTCCTAATACTAGCTTCTTCCTGCACCCCCCCCCCCAAATGCAGTTGTTGTTTGTTCCCTGTACTAGTAGTGCACAGCTGTGCAATACTTGTGGCTGAGGCAAAGTTGTAGGCACTGGCCCCAGCAACCTGATCCTTTTCAAGGAGGACTGGTAGTGCCCAGCTGTTAAGGGTCCTCAAACTTAGGGCAACATTTTTCTCTCCCCAGCCAGCTGGTTGAGTCTCAGATGTTGCTGTCACCTTCTCCAATGTCTCTTCTCGTTTGCCATGGGCTTTCCTTGCTCCACTGAACACTTTTACTCCTGTTGCACAGGTGTAGATCAGGGGAAGATGGGTGCCATTCCACTGCTGTCCTTCCTGAGAGCAAAACTGACCCAGTCTACTGTTCAGGAGTCTTGGAGCAGCAGGGACCCATTCTCCCTAAAGGCACAAAAGTCCAGGGACAGCTCCTCCCAAACATCTGACCATTCTTTAGATCTCAATGGCATCTCATTCTCCTCTTCCTTATCCCCAGCCCCTGCCATACAGTACCACCTGTGGCCTCCTCCTCCAGTTGCTGCTCTTCTTCCTCACTCCCCCCCCCAGTCTCCCCCCCCCCCCTGGCTGCCCTGCTGTCAGAGTCTCTGAGTACTCCTCTGGGCCGGAGTGGGGGCACACCAACTCATGCAAGGATGCAATCTGGTTCATTAAAACTACTTAACCAGAAACCCCAATGATAAAAGCTTGTTATCCTCCATTTATTTTCTTGGCAGACTCAGACAATGTCACCTGCTACAGCCCAGCTTTTGTTCATGGCTTGCGAATGCTGGAAGAGGCACAGAAGGAGCTCCATTACAAGTGCTACATCCATTTTGATGACCGAGACTATCTGTTCATAGGCCTGGTTGGCTTCTGTATATTCTCCGCTGGTATTGTCCTGGCTTGGCTCTTGGGAGTGTGTGCTGTGATATATAAATTCTTAACTGGCACAGGAGACAAAGATGATGATGAAGAAACAGCTGACTAACTCTGAAATCTGACCTGCTGATAGTACATGGGACATGTATGATTCCACAGAAAGTTAGTCCCGCTGTGTTCAATGGGATTTACTAATGCTGCTGCCTCTTAGACACTCCTTAGGAAATACTATTTTCTAGAGAGAGTGGAGCCTTCTCCTGAATAAATAATATTGTGTTGTAAGGTTGATGTTAATGCACCCTTATGGTGGACTTTTGCATGGTTATATTGAGTAAGTAGTTCCTTTCTATGCCCATCTCCACCACTACAGCATATTGAACAATGAGGCTACTCATTGCTTCATCAATCTGGTTTCGCAGGCCCTGGGCCCGTGATGGTGAACCTTGGCACTCCAGATGTTCTTGGACTTCAATTCCCAGAAGCCCCCGTGAATACACACAAATGGGTTTACTGCGATTCATCCAGCCCACACCGCCTTCGTCACTCCTGGAAGCGGAAGTAAAACACGCCCATATGGAACATTAAAATTAAATTATGCCCCAGTAATTAAGGGGATTCAGGGGGGCAGGTGATAGTCATATTATCACAAAACAAATTGCAAACTCCATTTTGAGGTGATACTTTAATAGGGCAATCAGAAATGCACAAAGTATGCCCTGGCATAATAAAAGACACAAGCTTTGGGAAACATTGTTATTTTGACAGGAGAAATGTTACAAGAAAGCAAATGCAGCAGGAAGGGAATTGGAAGGTGGCTGGAGAATGATATTATGTCCTTCCATCCTGTTTGCTCCAGGACACGAGGGAAGAGGGGAGGAACAAATTCAATAAGGAACTTCACCATTCAATGGCCCAGGGTTAGGTGTCTCCCACAGAGTCCAAAAACGTTCCGTCCTTAAACTATATGTCTCCTCCATAACAACGCAAGGACCTGCACTCTTTACATGCCTTTTTAATTGGCCTATAAAGATATCACCTTTATCATGAAGATTGGACCTGTTAAGGTGAGGAATAGAGATGGGTGGGAGCCTGTCCTGTTCCCAGTGGCAATCTAGCATAGGCAGCACATCGTGGGAAGAAAAGGCAGTGCCGGAAAAGAGCAGGGGTTCCCAATCTTTTTACACCGGCCTGACCACACCCCTGCCAGACAGCTGATTGGTCCAGACCACGCCCCCTGGAAGTGGGCACATTTATGTCTGTCGTAAATGCACCTACTTCTGCGTTTACAACAGCTGCGGCATACCTGTCAAGTATCCCGGATTGGCCGGGAAATCCCGTATTTTGGTGCACGTTCCTCCACTTTCACGCCGCCGTCCCATATTTAGAATGGTGGGGGAAGGGGTTACTGCGCATGCACACACGCACACACACAGAACCCATCTGCGCATGCATAAACATGTTCTGCGCATGTTCAAAGGGGTTCTGAGCATGCACAAAGGAGTTTTTGCTACGCATGTGCACCCAGGCCGGAGCAGTTCCCGTATTTTCTGGAGCGGCGCTTGATGGGTATGAGCCGCGGGTGCATTTATGCAGGTGCAGGTGTAAACACGTCAGCTTCCACTTCCGGGTGCGGTGGCGGTGTTGTTGTTGGCAGAGTCCATCCAGCAGGTTGGGAACCCCTGTTTTAAAGTATATCAGAGAGTAAACAAAACAAAAGACAAAAACTGTTGTGGTGTTTTAATGACTAATGGCTGTATTTTAATAATAACTTTCATGGATCAAGTCCACTTCATCGGACAGAAGAGTGTAATGCCACAATGTCTGTCTTGCTGCATCCATTTACTAACAATTTGCAATTCAAAAGGTTGAAGCTCCACAGCTAATCTGAATAAGAGGTGTTACCATTTGTAAAACACACACACACACACACACACACACACACACACATTGATTTGTATACTTATCTATTATGCTAATCATTCTGTACCCCTGTATCAGATGTGTATAAATTGATGCCATGAAGCCTCACTCTTCTGTCTGACAAAATGGGCTTGATGCAGGAAAGCTAACATTAAAATGCAAAAGTTAGTTTTTAAAGTGTCACAACTTTTTTTGACTTTTGTTTTGTTTACTCTCTGAAATGCTTGAAAGACAGACTTAACATGGCTACCATTTGGGGGGGGGATTCCCAAGCTTTAAAATCTTTGATGAAATTGCTTCCAAAGAATTTTTTGAAGTAGTAGCCATATTAGTCTGTGCAAGCATATCAGAGAGCAAACAAAACAAAAGACTGTGCTGTGGCACAAAAAAAAAAAGAATGTGCTGTGGCACGTTAAAAACTAACTCCTGTATTCTAGCACTAGAAGAACAGCCTTTTTGGTATCCACTCTGGCCCTATGGAACCCCCTGCCAGTTGAACTGCATCTCCACCCAGACAGAGCTGCTGCCCTTCAGGAAAGAGCTGAAAACCTGGCTGGCAGGTCAGGTGTGGGGAGGTGGAGAGGGAGCAACCCCCCCTCCCAATGGCTCATTTAGAAGAGGATCACTCAAGCTTTTAAAAGTTTTAACTAGATTTTTAATTGGTGCGGGTGTGAGGTAGTTTTTCAGTGCTTTTAGGAATTTTAAAGGTTTCTATAGTTTAAACATTCGGGATTTTATGTACACCGCACAGAGTCGCACATTGATTGGGGTGGCTATACAAATTGAATAAATAAAAAATGTTAGCTTTTGTGGACTGCAGTGGCTCAAGTGGCTAAGACGCTGACTGGAAGGTGGCAGGTCAGCAGTTCGACACCTGAATACTGCAGGACGGAATGAGCTCCCGTCTTTGTCCCAGCTCCTGCCAACCTAGCAGTTTGAAAGCAAGAAATCACAAGTACTGTAGATAAATAGGGACCATGTCGGTGGGGAGATAAACAGTGTTCTGTGCGCTCCGGCGTCTAGTCATGCTGCCACATGACCACGGAAACGTCTGCAGAAGCAGACAGCGCTGGCTTTTCGACTATGAAACAGAGATGGGCACTGTTGTGTATGCATGCAGTTCAGCTGCTCGCCTTTAGCGCAGCTGGCGGAGCATCACGTGGCTCCAATCCTCCAATGGCAACTTCCGTGGAAAACCCTTCCCTCCACAGGTGAAGCTATGCTAGGTATGCACAAAGGACCAACTACGTCAGATAGACGTCACTATGACTGTAACCAATGGTGCGCCTCTGGACCAAATTCAAATGTACTGAGTGCTATATAAAGAGGCAATGTTCCGCCATTGCCCCATATACAGATTGACTATGTTACAATAAAGTAGTGTTTAGCCTGCTTGTCGGCTCATGTGCATTCAATCTGCCTACATCAAAGGCACTGAACCCTAAAGTCGGATGTGACTTGCTTTTGGAGCAAAGGTGACCTTGACCTTGACCTTTCAAGGATCAATTCCACTCTTATGTCTGCCGAAGTAGACTTGGTCCACGGAAGCTAACATTAAAATACAGGTAAAGGTAAAGGTTTCCCTTGCTCTGTTTCAAAGCCAAAGAGGCAGCGCTGTCTGCTTCTGCAGACGTTTCCATGGTCATGTAGCAGGCATGACTAGACACCGGAGCGCACGGAACGCTGTTTACCTTCCCACCGAAGTGGTCCCTATATTTATCTACTTGCAATGTCTTGCTTTCGAACTGCTAGGTTGGCAGGAGCTGGGACAAAGACGGGAGCTCATTCCGTCCTGCAGTACTGGGGAATGGAACTGCTGACCTCCCACCTCCCAGTCAGTGTCTTAGCCACGTGAGCCACTGCAACCCCTTAAAATACAGGAGTTAGTCTTTAAGGTGCCACAGCGTTTGTGGGTTGTTGTTGTTGGTCTTTTGTTTTGTTTGCTCTGGGTTTGCTTCCAAAGCAATCCCCACCCAATGCATCTTGCCACTCTCTGTAGGGGCTAGACTGGAGTGGAGATCTGGTCTTCCAAGCAGGAAAAGAGGCCGCCACCTGGCTGCTTGCCGCCCCTCTCCTTCCCCGTCATTGGAGCTGAGCTCGCAGGAAGCGGGACAGGGAGGGCGCAGCCTGGCTCTCTCTCTCGCCCCACCCCCGGTAACTCGCGGGCGGGGACGGAGAGGGACGGGGAGGGCTGCACAGCAGAGACTTCAGGGTGACAAATCGTCTGCGTTGAGCCTTCACGGAGATTCACGCTTTGTCACAGGACTCTTTGTGGCCTCCTTCGTGGATCTCGAAAACCAGGTGAGATTTCTAAGCCCCTCTTTCCCTCCTCCTTCCTGTGCAGGAAAGGTCCCCACCCCAACCCCCAGCCCCAATATGTGCCTGTTCAGAAGCCGCGCGTGGGTTTGCCCTTCCCTTGCAGCCTCTTCTCGAAACAAAGGCTGCCTTCGTGGAGAGAGAACTACCAGAGGTGCAGGCTGGGTTCAGAAGGGACAGGGGGACTAGAAGAGACCACATTGCCAACATACCTTGGACCATCGGGAAAACAGAGGAAACAAGTCTACTTCTGTTTCATTGACTACACCAAGGCCTTTGACTGTGTGGACCACAACAAAATGTGGCAAGTAATTAAAGAGATGGGAATACCAGAACACCTCATATGCCTTATGAGAAATCTGTACATGAGTCTGGAATCAACAGTTAGGACAGAACACGGAATGACAGAGTGGTTTGGAACAGGAAAAGGAATAAGACAAGGCTGCATTTTAACACCCTGCTTATTCAACGTATACACAGAGCACATAATGTGCAACACAGGGTTGGGCGAATCACAAGTTGGGATCAAAATTGCTGGGAGAAACATCAACAATTTGAGATACGCAGATGATACCACCCTAATGGCAGAAAGTGAGGAAGACCTAAAGAAGGTCCTGATTAGGTTGAAAGAAGAGACTGCAAAAGCTGGCTTGAGACTCAATATCAAGAAAACAAAAATAATGGCAACAGGCCCCATCAGTGCCTGGAAAATAGGTGGGGAAGAAGCAGAAGCAGTGACAGATTTTACATTTTTAGGATCCAAGCTCACTGCAGATGGGGATTGCAGTCATGGGATAAAAAGGCGACTGATTCTTGGGAGGCAAGCTATGAGAAACTTGGGGAACATAGTTAAAAGTAGAGACATCACCTTGCAAACAAAACATAGTCAAAACAATGGTATTCCGGGTAATAACGTATGGTTGTGAGAGCTGGACCATTAGGAAAGCTGAGCGCAGAAGAATAGATGCCTTTGAAATGTGGTGTTGGAGGAGAGTTTTGAGAGTCCCCTGGACAGCGAGGAGAATAAATAGGTCGATCTTAGAAGAAATCAACCCTGACTACTCCTTAGAAGGTCAAATAATAAAGATGAAGCTAAAGTACTTTGGACATCAAATGAGAAGAGAGGATTCACTTGAGAAAGCCTTGAGGCTGGGAAAGGTGGAGGGCAAAAGAAGAAGGGATGCGACCAAAAATGAGATGGCTGGATGGTATTGTAGATGCCGTGGGCACAGAGCTGGGCGGGTTGAGGAGGATGGTGGAGGACGGAGGTGCCTGGAGGGCAGTGGTCCATGGGGTCGCAAAGGGTCGGAGTCAACTTTGTGACTGAACAACAAAAACAGCTACTAATATATACAGGGCAGCCCATAAGTCCCTACCCAAGTACCCGTCCATATATCATTACAGTATGTTATATTCAATTTTGCATGGTCTAAGCCAGGGATTCTCAACCTGTGGCCCATGAGCCGGATGTGGCCGTGACACCATTTCATGTGCCCCCTCCCACCGCCTCTACCAAACCAGGAAGTGCCATGGGGTGGAGGAAGGGCAAAATGGCCATCCGGCCCCGGAAGCTGTCTGAAGGAGCGTAACTCAGCCCCCAGCTTTAATAGGTTGAGAACTCCTGTTGTAAGCTAAGGCTTAATGTTGATGGTGTAACTAGAGAAATTCTCTCCCCACTCCCACCTGGAAGTGGACTGATGTGCAGTGAGAATGAGGGACAGCATATAGATATGCCGGATACATAAGATATATGGATGGGTAGGGACTTATGGGCCACGGTGTATATCAGAGGTGCCCAAACTTTTTGGGCCATTGGCTGGTCACATGGTTCCTCCCACCAGCGGAAGTAAAACACACCTTGCAATCTGTTTTGCAACATGATGAGATAGATTTTTGGCTGACATTTTCTCTGCTTAAAGCAAGGTTGCCCAAACTATGGCCCATGGGCCAGATCCAGCCCTTGACACCAATTCATCCGGCCCACATAGCCCTCTTCACTCCCAGAAACGGAAGGCACATTTATTGGCACACTTTACTTCTGCTTCCGGGAGCGACGAGGGCAGCGTGGGCCAGATGAATTGGCATCAGGAGCCAGATTTGGCCCATGGGCCATAGTTTGGGCACCCCTGCTGTACATATTTTCAACTCCTCATCTTCCCCTTTTATCTATCCATTCTGTACTTGATTTGCTTTGGGAGGAGTAAATGCCTGTTGGTTGGCAGAATTCTGAGCAACTGTTGGAAGTGTCTGTCCCTAACAATTGCAACCCCTGCCTCAGCCAGTATTGTTGATCTCACTTGACTAGTTTCAGGTGCTAAGGAGATTTTGTGTGAGTGACTTTTGCTTTGGGCCAGTAGAAAGCTGGCTGCTTGCATGGAAAGGCAGGATAGACAAACCAGACCACAACAAAGTGAGGTTCTCAGCCTTGGACGTTGGTTGTACCAGAGTAAGACTAAAAGAGTCCAAGGCATGAAGTGAATGAAGGCAGCTGGATCGACTTTCTCAATGACATTCAGATGTGCCCTCTGAGATTTGTGGTTGATTTACAAAAGGAGAACTGTTTATTATTTTATGTGTGGACTGGAGATGGCATCACAGAGGCAAATGTCCAAAATGAGTATACAGTATCCACAAAAGCTCACATGGAAATGAAGCCCTTACCGTCAGCCAAAAAGGATTGGAAACTCAAGAATACATCTTCCAACCACTAGGTAACACTGTTACTGCCGGCTAAGCTCACACTGGGTCAGGCGAAAGGAACCGCAGAATAAATTCACTGAAAGGTGGCTTCATTTTGGCAGTTTCATGTCAGGCCTAGACATGGAAGAAGAAGAAGCTGCCATTGGCTTTATCTAGTACTGTACTGAATTTGAAATTCAAGAACGTTGTGGATTTTCAATGACACTGGAGGTGTGAGTATGCAACATGCCTAACAAATGCACACATTCATGATAAGTTTGAGATGCATGGTACTGTATGTGATGTGCACAAGGGAAGATCTGGAAGGCCTCACACAGCAACAAGTCCTGCTTCTTTTGCTGTGGTGTTGGAACAGTTTGCATGCTTGCCACAGAAGTCTTTTTGGGAATGATCTATCTCAATTCCAACAAAATGGTGCCATGCTGCACTACCACAGAGATATGAGAACTTACCTAGATGAAAATTTGCCAGGACAATGGATAGGACAAAGAGGTGTGGTTGAGTTTCCCCCATGTTCCCCTGACTTAAGAAGACCCCTTGACTTCTACCTCTGGGAGGCTCTTAAAGATGTGGTGTACCATAGAAAACTGGTTACACTGGTGGTACTTTGGGAAGGAATTGAAATGGCATGCACAGCAATACAAGTGAACACTTTGGTCAACATTGCTCAAGCAGTAGTTCACCATAATCAGAAGTGTCAGATATGTGTATACATTTTGCACCCTTTATAATATTTTTTAAAGTGCACAACAAATTTTTTGGGGGGGGAGGGTTGTTTTATTTTGTTATTTTGTTAAATACAGAAGCATTTTCACAGATGCCCAGGAAGATGCATTTATGTTTGTTCATGAAGAGAGACAAATGTTAGGACAAAGGTTTTACTCAAATTACGTATTCTGATAGACACTTGTAGATGAGTAACAAAGACAAGTGGGGTATATGTGCTTTGACAGCCTAAAGCTCAGGGAAGGATTTGTGATGCCTGTAAATCAGGGATTCTCAACCTGCGGCCCACGGGCCAGATGTAGTCCATACCTGTCAAGTTTTGGATTTGGAAATAAGGGAAATTTCCTGGCAAATAAGGGATACTTGACAGCTATGCTTATCCTGTGCTGCTCTCCAATGGCGGCAATAGGGCTTTGCAGTCTAATTAATAAGGGATGACGGCGGGAAAGAGGGTGAAATACGGGGGTTTCCCGGCCAATAAGGGATACTTGACAGCTATGATGCAGTCCACGGCACCATTTCATGTGATCTCACCCCCACCCCCACTGTCAGGGACCACACCCGGAAAGTGCCATGTGGTGAATGAAGGGCAAAATGGCTATCTGGCCCCTGGAGCTGTCTGAGGGAGCGTGACTCGACTGATATTGAAGATATGCTCTAGTGATCCTCCAGGATTGTGGCAGAGTACAACATGTAGAGAAATCTGCAACATGTTTTTATACTTTGTTTTTTCCTAATGTATCCTCTGTGCAACTGTGGATACATGATTAGTTGAAATCCTAGAAGCCATAAGTGACTCTGGTTATGGCTTACGTTAGCATCAGAGGGTTTATTCTCTGCAAGCTAGTGTTGACCTCTTTGGAAAAGAATTGGCTCCTACAAAGTCCATGTGAATGGTCAGGCTTAATTAGACCCTTCTTATTTCACCTGGCAGTATTGTAAAGTGGATAAATAAGCAAGCGACTTATATTTGCAAATTTATCTGGTCAGCAGAGGAAGTGGGAATTTTTTTTTTTTTACTGTTTAAAACTCTTGCTGAAACACTAAACCAGATATAAAAGCTTCTTTAAAATGTTTTGCCTTGCTGAAGCTGTTGCTATTTTTCATCCAAAAAGGCAAAGAATTTTTTTAAAAAATTGATTTCCATTGCCCAGCAGAGAAGGTGATTAATTTGCCAATATCCAGAAATGGCTAGCTGATTAAGCTGCTTATTGATATTTGCAAATGCAAAATAGGTTTGCTTTGGATCAGTTCCAGAAAGGTATGGAATGTCAGGAATGTTCAAGGGGTGGGTTGGTGCTCTCTAGCAAAGTCATTGTCTGGTTGCCACCTTAAAGAGCACAAAAGCCTATTCCTGCAACAGCAGGCTGAAAAGCCTGTTTAGTCAGCCCCTGTATGTAACTAACCTTAGCTCTTAAAGTGCCAAAGTTTTCTTGGTAGACTAAAGCCTGATTCACTTATAACCGTGATGGCAAACCTTGGCACTCCAGATGTTCTTGGACTTCAATTCCCAGAAGGCCAAGCCCCCGTAATTCCACACGAATGGGTTTACTGTGATTCATCCGGGCCGCGCCACCCTCATCGCTCCTGGAAGTGGAAGTAAAACACACCTGTACGGTTCCAGGAGCGACGAGGGCGGCGCAGGCTTAATGAATCACAGTAAACCCATCTGTGTGGAATCATGGGGACTTGGCCTTCTGGGAATTGAAATCCAAGAACATCTGGAGTGCCAAGGTTCGCCATCATGGACTTATAACCTATATTTGTTTAAAAGGCACCCATCTGTGTGGAATCATGGGGACTTGGCCTTCTGGGAATTGAAATCCAAGAACATCTGGAGTGCCAAGGTTCGCCATCATGGACTTATAACCTATATTTGTTTAAAAGGCAAACCCTATGGGTGTTGCTGTACAACATTAGCTGCATTGTTGTGTCCCATTTTAATTTTGCCAGGCAAATGTATTGTTTAGGACAGTTTGCAGTAGTACAGTAGTTAAAATCGTCTTGAATTACTTGGTTCCTCTTCACACCAAAGCATGATTTGCTTATTAAGCTGCTTCTTGACATTGTGACTTGCCTTCTTGGTAGCCATATGCTTTTGGCGGTTTCATAAGAGCTAGGGTCTGCAGCAGGGCCGCCATCAGAAATTTCTGGGCCCCGTACTGAGCAATCCTATCCCACCCACTGCCCTGCCGCCACCGCTTGCCTTGCCCAGAGCAGCGTGGCTAGGGGGAACTTGCCGGGGTGTGCACTTCTTTAGGCTCAGCTGTACTTTCTTTCTGTGGGCGTCCTTCAGCAATGCTCCCACACACGCCTTGCTTGCTCATGGCCGAAGCCCGGAGGTTCCTGGAGGAAGCAGCCCCAGTGTGCGCGGTCTCTTCCAGACCAAGCCTGGCGCAGCGTACCTCATAGTCAAGGCTTTAGCCTACAATGCACGCTGGTCCCAGTCCGGAAGAGACCGCGCACCGGGGCTGCTTCCTTCCGGAATCTTCAGGCTTCAGCCCTGGGTGAGCGAGGGTGTGAAGCAATTGCCAAAGGCCACGTGCACAGAAAAGAAGTACAAACACAGACGGATTCTAAAGCGTTTGCCCCGGCAAGTTCCCCCTAGCCACACCCATGCCACTCTGGGAGGAGGTGGAGCCCTCTGGCAGTTGCGGGGCATGCGCAGTGGCGCCGCACACCTTGCATAAAAAAGTTAAAATAAAATAAATTAAAACAAATTAAAACATGATTTTTTTTTAAAAAAATTTAACTTAGCGCCATCGGGCCCCTGCCAGCTCTGGGCCCAGGATGGCAGTCCCCCCTCTACCCACCTGATGGAGGCCTTGGACTGCAGTGGCTCAGTAGTTAAGAAGCTCTCCTTGTTAGCCGGAAGGCCAGCAAGTCGGCAATTCGAAACACGGGTACTGCATGACGGAATGAGCACCTGTCTCTGTCCCAGCTCCTGCCAACCAAGCAGATCAAAAGCAAGAAATTGCAAGTATAGTATGTAGATAAATAGGGACCACTTTTGTGGGAAAAGATCTCGGGGACATGAAAAGAGCTTCATTCGGTCGTCCCCTGAGTGAAGTTTCTCTAGCAAAAATCCAGAATAATTTCTGACACGAAATTATTATTGTTATAAGTTCTTCTCACTCTAAAACAGGAGTTCTCAACTTTTTAAAAAGCAGCGGCCAGGTCACACTCCCTCAGACATCTTCAGCAAAAATCCAGAATAATTTCTGACACGAAATTATTATTGTTATAAGTGCTTCTCACTCTAAGACAGGAGTTCTCAACTTTTTAAAGCAGCGGCCTGGTCACACTCCCTCAGACATCCTCAGGGGCCAGATGGTCATTTTGCCCTTCCTCCACCACATGGCACTTTCTGGTGTGGTGGAGGAGGTGGCAGGCCACATGAAATGGTGCTGTGGGCTGCATCCGGCCCACGGGTGTCAGGTTGAGAATCCCTGCTCTAAGAACTCAGCTATTCTCCTTAAGCAATGCTTTTTTAACCATTTATAAAAGTTTTGGAGGGGAGAGAGTTGTGGAAGGCAAGACATAGTAAAAGTTCAACTGTGGAGGTGAAAAGGAAGCAGAGTTGCAGATGAACAATATGTGTTAAATATTTCATCCCTTATCAACTCCTGGTGGGTGGAAATTGCCTTTCCTCAAACAAAATTCTGTACCTGGACTTTGAATCATGTACACATTTGCCCAGCTAGCAAAGTGCAGTTTCCTTTATTGCTGCGTTATCACAGAGAATGTGTTCTTTGAACTTGTAGCTTCTGCCATTTCTTTTGGCAGAGCTGCCGGAGGCCTGTGATTATTGCTTCCAGAAAACAGTGTAAGTACATATATAAGGAATTCTAACCCCACTATAGAGAGCAAATACCTGGAAATTTAATATGTTTTACAAGTGAAGACTTTTGTGCATCTTATGTAGGGGACAAAAATTATGAATATTAGATGCAATGAGACAGTAATTTGGAACTATACCTCTATCCTAGGAAATGAACATTGGTAATTTATTGCTTGGCTGTTCTGAACATGTTCAGTGAAATGCACAACTATGCTACTTCCTTCAGGAGCATTTTGAGGTAGATTGCACTCTCATACCAGACTTCATTAACATGGAGGATATTTACACAGGTTTTGTGGAAGATCCTCAGCTTTATAGAAGGAATTCTGGCTCTCTGTGGTCTTAAAAGATTCTTGATTCTTTACTGTTCTACTGTTGTTGTTTTTAATAAGCCCTGTTTATTCATTCGAGTAGCCACCTTAGATTTCTCTACTTAGAGAAAGGTGGGATAGAAATCAATCAATAAAACAAATAAATATCCAGTTTATTTAAGTGGGAGATGGCCATGTGAGAAGGAATCTTTTGTCTTTAGACTTGACAGTTATTATATGGAGAACATGATGGTGGAGAACACCTAAATTGGATTATAGTCTTAGCTAGATAGCTGAGAGGAATCACAACAATATGTCAACAGTACTTGTAAAGACAAAAACATGTATAGTGAAACCTTGTATAACGAACGCCCCCATAGCAAAAAAAAATCACATAACGAACAGTGTTTTTTTAAATGGTGCCCCACATAACAATTTTTTCCAATGGAAAAAACCATACAATGAATATTCAATGGGAAAAACTGCTTAGCGAAAAAATTTGTTGTACGTTTTTTTTTCCATAGAGATTTTCGTTGTACGATTTTTTTTCGCATAGCAAACAGACCCATAGAACAAATTAAAATCATTATGCAGGGTTTTACTGTATATGCTGATCTTCTATACAACAAACTCAACAGGACAAGCCAGATATCCTCTCAAATATCCATGGAAACCTTGGCTTGTCATGAATGGGCAGCATGCTGGTACTTTATATTTATTTATTTATTTTATTTTTCTGATTTATATTGCCGCCCAACTGAAGACTCTGGGCAGCTCACAGAAAATAAAACCAATCACATTTTAAAAACCAATAAAAAACCCATTAAAACTGCCTCCAAAAATTACTCCGACCCCTTCAGATTAAAAGAGATTAAAAGAGGGAGAGAGTATTCTTACTAAATCAGCCAGCAGGCAGGGTTCACCACATCGCCGGTGCTCCACACCTGCTTTGCCAGCGAGGATGTTAGCCCTTTCCTGAAGGACTCACAAAGTAGAGGCCAAACGGAGAATGATATCCTAAACAATATGTATCCGTTTGAGGAAGCAACAATAATGACCAAAAAATACCAACAGTCTCTTACACAATAAAGAATGTATATTTCTTCCCAGCAACGTGTTGTGTTTTCTTTGAAAGAAGCAACATAAAAATGAAAGTCTTCTCAAAAGTACAGAACAGATATCGTCTCTCAGTCAAAATGTCTCTCAAAAATCAAAGGTGGATAATTCTAGTGCAAAAATGTTTCAAAGTCCACAGAAAAATGGTCCCCTTGGGATCCTGACACGGAGCGGTGTTCCCTCAGTGAACAAACTGAAACCGTCCTCCAATACAAGGCTCAACGAGTTTCGACAGGGGGAGAAAACCGCCTGCTGTAGATGAATAATGAGCAATGAAATATGATTCTCGGGGTCTACCCAGTTTGAAGACCTTTCACTATTGTTTCCTCAGGAGAGTATATACAAGTTTATCTTGAGTTCGCATCCTGCGAGCCTACTTTTCGTAAGTCTGTTAATGGTGCTCATGGACTTTCCTGAAGGACAGCACTCCATCTAGAGACACAGCTCAATTAACAGGAGGTTCCATAGGGCCGGAGCAGACACTGAGAAGGACCTCCTTCTGGTGCTAGAGAGACGAGCCTCTCTACACACAAGCTACACTTGTTATGTAGCTGCATTTTATGTTAAGAACAGCTAAACAAACCAGAGTTCTACTTCATGGTTTTGCTTTGTGTTGTGGAAACCTCAAGAGCTAGCTTTCTCTGGTTTGTTTTCTTCAAAGAAATTCAAGAAGCAAATAAAAAATGACTTGTTCGTTTTTCTTTGATTTGTTGGGAGACAAATAAGGCACAAAAGGGGAGCTGCCTACATTCACGCAACATGACAAACAAACCGTCAAGTTTTGTTGCATGATTTGATGGTTTGTTTATTCATACCTGTTATAAGAGGAAGCAGCTAGGCAGTATATACCACCATGGGCTGGTATATGATAAGCAAGGTTCATAATTTGCATGCTTTGAAGATTTGTCAAATTACTCACAGAATTTTCTGCAGCATGGTTCTTCTTGCAGACTGGTTGTGTCAGCAGTGGTTGGGTAGCTCAGTAGTTCATGTATCTGGCTGAAAAGCCGAAGATTGGGAGTTTGTTTCCTCACTGTGCCTTCCTGGAGAAGTGCCACCATGTGTGGTCCTGGGCAAACTACACAGTCCCAGGGCACCTCCAGAAGAAGCTAATGGTAAACCATATCTGAGTATTCTATACCTAGAAAACTCTGGAGAGGGTTGCCATAAATCAAAATTGATTTGATGGCACGCTATTTGCTTTTTAGTGTCAAGCAGTAGGGCCCCAGAAATATCAGCATAAGGTTGGCAACCTTTGCATCTCCTAAGTATTCTAAAGTGAATTAGTTGACTCTTCCTTTCTTCTTCTGTATGAAGTGTAATGAACTTTTAATCAGGAAGGTTCAGAACAAGAAAGGAAACCCTGTTCTATTTTATTTACTGTACTTGTTTTTGTCCTGATGTGGCATTCCCCAAGAAGTTTTCAGTTATTTCAGAGTTACGGAATAATTTGCTTACTTTTGTATGGTGGTATTGGTGGCAATCAGGTCATGCTTATGAGTCAACACACTTCAGAAACTAGCCTTCACTGCTATTTTTGCATTATAGCTAACTTCTTTTTTCGTCATCTTGTGCTAGATGCAACTGTTCTTCCCTGCGAGGACTGACTTATTCCTCTTATTTTCTCCACAGGACCAAGATGGCAGCTCTCTCTAAGGAATACGGCTATGTGATTCTCACTGGTGCTGCTAGTTTTATCTTGGTGTTACATCTAGCAATAAATGTGGGGAAAGCACGCAAGAAATATCACGTGGAGGTGAGTACAGACTGATTATCTCCTGAAAACTCCCTTATTTAATGGCTATTTTTAGAGTAGAAACTACAGAAATTAAAAAAAAAACATTTTAACAAAATTTAACTTGCAATTCAAGAAGAAATACTGGAGCTGAGAAAGAAATATAGTTTGTATGAGCACAGGAGCAACTTCTTCTTTTCATACCAGATCATACCTTCTGGGTACCCTGTTTCTTCTGTCTTCATTTCTTTTTCTATCATTTTTTCCTGGGGGAAAGGGACTGTGGTGACTCAAGTGGTTAAGACGCTGAACTCACTGACTGGAAGGTCAGAGTTCGATTCCCCAGTACTGCGTGATGGAATGAGCTCCCGTCTTTGTCCCAGCTTCTGCCAACTTATTTTCTATACCCTTCATAATGATCCCTAGCATTGATATTGCTTTTTTCACTGCTGAGGCACACTGGGTTGACACCTTCATTGAGCTGTCCACCAGGACACCAAGGTCCCTTTCCTGGTTTGTCGCAGAGGCTTCAGACCCCATCAGTTTATAAATGTAATTGGGTTTTTTTTGCCCCAACATGCATCACTCTGCACTTACTAATGTTGAAGCTCATTTGCCACTGTTTTGCCCACTCCCCCAGTGTCAAGAGATCCCTCTGGAGCTCCTCACAATCTCTCACAGTTTACACGACCCTGTATAATTTAGTGTCGTCAGCAAATTTGTTGCCAAAGTTCTCCTATGCATAGCTGGTGTCTTTTAGTTTCTACACATATTTCTTTCCAGATCACTCTTTGTATCTGGGGAGAAAATCCTTCCTCTGTAAGGATCCTCTTACTCACAAGTAGGATTCTGGAATCTTTGGATGGGATACTGCCTGCTCTCTGGCCCAACAATCCAGGCTTTTCCTAAAAGCTTGTCTTCTCACTCCTGAACTAAGTCTAAGTGGTGAGCAAGGGAGCTCATGAAATTAGTGTAGATTCAGGTAACGTCAGCCAAGTAAACACTCCAGTCTCCTTCAGGTATTTTAAAAGTACAGTGGTACCTCATAAACTATTTTAATCCATTCCACGGGGCTCGTTGTTGCACGAAACAATTGCTATACAATGCATGCATCGTATAGTGATTTTCCCTATGGGATGCATCGTACAACGATTTTCTTTTTTTGCTAAGTGGTTTTTCCCATTGAAAGATTGTTGTACAATTTTTTCCATAGGGAAAATTCTTTTGCTGGACACCATTCCCCCCAAAAAAAAACCTAATTGTTATGCGATTTCGTTGCTATGCGATTGTTGTATGAGGTTCCACTGTATATTGAAATAAAAGTAAGGTACAGAATAAAGTCCAGCAAAAGTTCAGAAAGCATCAAATAAAGAAAGCTGCCTTTTTGAGTGAAAGACCGTTGGCCTCCCTTCCTGCTTAGGCTTTTACATGATTGCAGTTCAAAGCATAGCTTCCAAGAGAGTGTTTCTCTCTCCTGGCCCCCACCTTCGGGTTTTTTCTCCTCTCTCAGGGAGATTGGAGATCATACCATGACACTCTCCAGCAAGTGAAATTGGGTATGTTATATTCTAGATCTCCACCCTTTGGTTGCAATGTGATCTGGGTTTGTATTTTTCATGTTTCTCCCCTGAACACTGTGCAAGTCAGGTGCCTTCAAATCCAGCTGTCGATAGTTGGTGCAACTTTCTCTTGTATGCCTGTAAGACTGGAATGAAATCTTTGTGTGCAAAAGAGATTCGCTTTACACTCTTTTTGTGGGCTTCCTAGAAGTATTACCTTAGCTTTTGATAGAAATAGATTGATGAGCTAGATTGACTTCTAACCTGTCCCAGGAGGACCAATTGTTTGTATCTTGTCCTGTGGCTTTATCTGTATTTCATATCCTTCCAGCTATGTGGCTTTTAAGTCTGGAAGAATTGTGAGACCTATAGATGAAGATTTTGAGAACTGAGTCAGAATTTGTGATTACTGAGTGGTGTTCGCGTCAAAAGGGTGGGGTATAAATGTGAATAACTAAATAAATTTGTAAAAGGTCATCACTGCCAAAGCTACATAAATTTTTCTGTTAGTAAAATATACAGTAGTTGCCTAGGATGCATGTTGATCCTTGACAATGCATGCAGCCTTCAGTTACTAGGGGTGTCTTTTGTGTAAATGAAGCCTGGATTTGAAGACCATGAACTGGTTTCTGGAGATTTTTGACACAGAGAAATCATGTGGAAAATGAAACAAAGGGCTTTTAAAAAAACACACCTTCTCTGCTTCTCTTGGAAGACTTTTGTAATACAGTTTAGAAAAGAGCTAAAGGGTGTGTTCTGCTCAACCTGGTGAGTCAGAAGCCTTACTAATGAGCTTAAATACAACTAGGAGCTGGAAGTAAACTCATTTGTGCATTATCAAGAAAATAACTATATTACACCACACACACAAAAACCTGAAGAGTCCTTTTGAATATTGGTTCTTGTAGAAGGTCAGGGTATAAATCCAATAAATATATAATCTGCATGCATTCGTGCAAATGTAGAAATAGTTCCTGTCATCCCTAGAAGTACAGTAACTGTCCAGGTGTAAATGCGTTCTATTTTCTGTCCAAAGAAAAACATTTAATAGGAATTTTAAGTCCTATCCTGGATGCTTACAATTGTAAGGGTAACATAGCCCATTGCCCCACAATAACAGGATCCATTCCACCTGCCATTTAGGAAGACAGCACAATGCCTTTGCAGCTCCAGAGTACATTAGGTTTTGCCCCAGGCTAGGGAAATCTATGATATGTTTCAACCCCGGTTGTTTATGCTTACTAACCAACCAGATCAGGTAGGACTAGATTAGGTAGCGACTGCCAAAAAAAAGAAGAAGAAGAAGAAGATTCAAAAGGAACTGGAACACTCCCACCAGTTTATGCTTCAAGAAGAAACCCAAAAAGTCTTCTGTGAAAAGTCAAAGCTTTATTATATGAAGGAAGGTTAAAAATCAGGGACACAAAACATAAAAATAAAAAGGAACATTCTTTTCCCCCTTTTGCATTGTTAAAGCAAGAAAAGAATAACTATATTTCTTGGCCTAGCCAGCTAACACAATCAGGATTACATGTTTTTACTTTTCTACTCACAAGCAAGCCTCTGTAGTCCTCCTTCCTCTTGTTTCACACATGGCATTTTTCTCTTATCATTTCCAGCCCATAAATACCACAGTTACAGATACCTACATTTCACTCCAACTTGCAAAAGGGTCTGGTTCCAAGACTATATGGCCATTGCTTCGTAACTATTAGAGCAGTACGAAGGTGGTTGCAAAGATAACATTGCAATCCCCCTCTCCGCTGGCTACCCTCGGTCCAGAAGGATTGGGGGGACAGACCCCTTTTGTCCCCCCAACCCTCACGGACCCAACGGACCCGGGAGAGGGGATCCAATCCACCCCCCCCCGATATTAAAAGGGAAAACCCGATCGGAGTTTCTCCTTTAATATCAGTGTTTGGGGGGTTGCGATCCCCCTCTCCGCGATCCCCCTCTCACATGATCCATTCCACCTGCCAGATACCTGTACTGCTGCTCATTTAGGAAACCAGCATAAGGCCTTTGATGCTTCAGAGTATATAAGGTTCTGCTCCAGGCTAGGGAAATCTATGATAGGTTTCAATCCTTGGTTGTTTATGCTTACAAACCAACCAGGTCAGGTAGGACATAGCAATAGGTAGCGATTGCCAAAAAGGAACTGGAATACTCCCACCATTTTATGCTTCAAATAGAAATCCAAAAAGTCTTATGTAAATGGTCCAAAGCTTTATTATATCAAGGGAAGATTAAAAATAAGGAATACAAAACATTTTTTTTAAAAAGAGGAACATTCATTCTTTTTTCCCTTTTCCCATTCTTAAAACAAGAAAGGAATTTTGATCCACTTATTTGCATAAGAATAGATACATGAGAAAAGATACATTCCGCTCCTATAAACAGTAACAATAACAATAATACAACAAGCACATTGGCTAACAGAGTGTGCACATTTTCAATCCACTTATTTGCATAAGAATAGATACATGAGAAAAGATACATACTGCTCCTGTCAGAATACACAGTTAACATACATAACACTACAGTATATTTATTTCCTGGCATTGCCATTTAACACAATAAAGATTACATTTTTCTACTCTCTACTCACGGGCCATCCACCTCCTGCTTAAAACATGATGTCTATTCCAAGATTAACAAAACCCATCTTTTATCCTTTGTCCCACCTTTTCTCTCTCTTATCCAATAAGATTCCAACTTTTAAACGTCCATCATCTTCCCTTCTGTTCTCATGTTCCAAAGTTGGAACATGAGAACTAAGTCATGAAAGGCCGCTGCACTATATTCTCAGGACAGTCTTCATGGCTAATCGCCATGTGGATCGCCAATATTCGGATTTGAAGAAGAAGTTGATGATGATGATGACGACGACGACGATGATTCTCCTCCAGAAATTCACTTCCTCTTAGGAAGGAAAGTGAATGAACAGAATCCATTTAAATCACAAAATCAAGATCCCCTTTTCAATTTCCTTGTCTCTCAGATATACTTTGATATGGATCCCTGCACTGAGCAGGGGTTTGAACTTGATGTACTTTGTTGGCCCCTTCCAACTGCAGCATTCTATCCTGTTTCATTTGGATGGACACAGCTAACTTGCAGTCTTCATAACAACTTCTAACAGCATGTCTTTGCATCCAATTTCCTAGCTTTTTTTCAAATGCAGGACAGTCTACTTAAATGCCACCATCTCCAAAAAACAGATTTAAGTTAAATAGCATGTGTGGAGAAATTTCAATAAGGAAGACCTTCCACAACAGAAGCCTGCTTAAGTGTTTAATATGTAATGTAATAATGAATGCATATCATTCTGATATACAAATGGGAAAATTAAATTAAATTTAAGTTGCTTCTAACTCCCTGGTGTGTTTAACCTTTATCTGTGTACATTTGTGGGAGAATAATGCATTTTCTCCTGTGAACACTGTGAAGCATTTTTTTTCTCTTTCAGCTATGATTCACTATCTGATGGAGTGTGGGTTTTCACTAAATTAAGACTTTCTTGTTCCCACTTCTCTCAACAGTACCCAAACATGTATAGTACAGACCCAGAAAAAGGACACATCTTTAATTGCATCCAGAGAGCACATCAAAATACGTAAGTAGCCCCTGTTGCATTGTTTTTTTTTTCAAGCTTTCAGTGCTTCGAATACATATGACCAACAGACTTACTGTTTTCTGCTTCAGAGAGGTTCTGGAATAGTTTGGTACATAGGAAAACAGTTTTAATTCAGCAGTGAATGGTTTCTTCTAGGACATAAATAAGGCAACTCACTGATTGATTTTCTGATCCTTGTCACATGGTTACAGGCATGATAAAACACTTATGCTCTAAATTGCTGTGTCTAACTTTGAACTGTTGAGATTTCTCCATTGAAGAATACAGCCAATAGGTTGCTTGTGGGAGATTTGCAATATCAACTAATGCCAGACATTGTTGTGCATGGAGAGCCAAAGAAGCATAGAACATGTAGCAGTTGCATTGTAAAAGGTTCATATGTTGGTCAGTAAGGGTTGCAGACTCCTAGGGAAATTTTCTCATTTTGGAACTAGAAATATTCCATCAAAGCTTTCTTTGTGAGCTCAAGAAGAAACAGAAGATGTATATATTTACTGCAGATCAGAAGAGCTGTCTTTGGGCTCAGAGTGGGAAATATCCTAAATGGGCGGTATAAAAATGTGATAGAGAAAGAGACAGACAGACAGACATAGATATTTAATGTGCATTTCTTTGGTTACCCTTTTCTAGCTTTTATACTGGTGCTTATTATTTTGCCCTGCACTCATTTCTCTGTCTTTGGGCAGGAGAATGTCATCAGGAGCAACTATGAATGACAAGGAGCAAAACTGCAATTATTTGCTAGAGCCATATACTCACAATATGGTGGCATATGTTATGATACAAAATGATGCCCAAGTCTGAATCAGTTGACACAGAGGGAAGGAAGAAGGACAGGGCTCTAGGTATGCACTCTTCAGGCTTTTGTGGGAAAACACAAAATATATTTGTTTCCATTTTTAGGCTGGAAGTGTATCCCCCCTTTTTGTTCTTTCTTGCAATAGGTGGGATCTACCACCCGGTAAGTAGTGTTAATTATTTAACATCTTTTTCAGTGGGAGTCAGTGTGTATGGTTTGGCCCAAGAGTGATTGCTATATTCAGAATCAAGATGTGATTGTAAAGCCTGTGGTCTTCAATTGCCTCCTGCTCTCCCCCCCCCCCCGGGGAACTGACTTGGAGAGCCATTCTCATTCATAAAATGGGATTCCAAAAGTGTGAAGGATGTGGTATCCAGCACAATGACTTGAATAATATCTGACTTGCATATGTCACTCAATCACCATGGAACATGTGTGTGGGGTGGGGGAGTCTGTTTATCATTTATTCTTTTACATGAGAACTAATAAAGCACATTATAAAAGAACCTTCACTGTAGATACTTCATTACAGTAAGGTCTTGGAAATTCTAACAGTAGGTGAAGAGCAAATTGGCTCTTGAATCTACTGAAATTGCCTGCCTTTTTCCTAGTGACAAATAAATCAAAGCGAAGAGCTTTGTGAACCTTCTTTAATATTTGATCTAGTGGGCTACAGGTTATGTCCTTGAGGACTCTTTCAGTTAAAAGGAGAGGAATGAATTGTGCTATTTCTTCTCTGAACATCCATGTTTTCATAAGCACTCCCATTCGTATATATTCTCTAATTTCTTCCCAGTGTGCTGCTACAGGACTTGGTATAGCATGGATCTTTGGAAGACTGCTATATGCTTATGGCTATTATACAGGGGGTGAGTATGCTGACAGAACAATGCAGCCCACTTATTTGGTGCAAAGCTGGATCTGCTTTGCATTCTACCTCTTGACCCTCTTTCCTTCTGTACAGCATGCAGGGTCAGGGTAGATGAATACATAAATAATACATTTGAAGTTGAGAGTTGTTCCATCTATTAAGGTTCTGTCCCATGCTTGTATTGAATAGATTAAATATCATGTGATCCTTCTGCCTTTGCCTTACAGATCCCAAGAAGCGAAGCCGGGGAGCCATTGGTTCGATTGCACTCCTTGGTTTGGCAGGGACTGCTGTATGCTCAGCTTTCCAGCACCTTGGCTGGATGAACAGAAACTAGATGCCATATTATCTATGTCTCTGAAAATTCTTTCAGTCTTTCCAAGATGCAATTTTTATTTTAAAAGTAAAATAAAAGCCAATATTGATAAACCTTACCAGCTTCCTTGTTTGTCTCACCGGGAATATTCTGTGGCAAATAGCATAAATCATGAACCATTCCTTCTTTGTTACTATACATAATAATCAAGTTTTATCAAGTCAATGCTGACTTATAGCAACCCTTTCAGGAGATTTTTAGGTAGAGAATACACAGAAATGGCTTACCTCTTTCTGGGGGCACCCTGGGACTGTGCAGCTTGCCCATGACTACACAGGTTGGCTCTTTTCCCAGGAGACATAGTAGGGAAATGAATTCCCAACCTCAGATTCAGACGCCTAAACTACTGAGCTAGCCAGCCAGACTTTTACTATATGTACTGCCTGGGGAAGACGATGGCATTCTAGGGTGAATCTTTTACCCTAATCAGGCTACTTGGGGTGACATATCAAAAGCTTCTTTCTCAGTTTCATTTAAACAGCACCTGAAAAAGGAAGCTTAAGAAGTTTGAGACCCTTTGATACAGGATGAGATATTTAAATACAGCTTGATGTCTTTCTCCTCAGCTCTCTACAAACTGGTATATGGAACTTTGCTTTCCAGTGTGGGGTAATCACTTTTTAACTCCTGTGCCCAGTTGGTGGAAGCTTTGCCTCTTTCAACAGCCAGGCTGCAAGTATTGCAACTTCAAGAGAAACACTTTCATACCATTGCTTTTCATTGGTCAGACTCTGGATGCTTGGACTGTTACTCCTGGGTTTGGATTTATTTTTCTGTTCTTTGATTCAAATTAGCATTCTGGTACAATGTAGAATAATCTGTTCCCCTTTTCTACTCCTGTATTATCTTTTCCTTAATTTTTTGTTTGAAATATTTTTTATCCCAGGCACTATTGCCAGTATCTATTTATTTAAGAGAAGGTTGCTTTGGAGGAAATACCTGCTTGCAAATAACTCCTCCACATTGTTTCTGATTACTCTTGTCTGCCAAACTCATTTGTCATTCAGTGTATTATTTTGTTATTTTATTGTTTATGGGCTTTTGGCTATGTTGTTTTATTGTGAACCATCTAGGTTAGTGTTTCACACTAATTATGGCAGGTTATAAATCATATAAATAAATTACAGCCGCACATTGATATGTAGACCAAAACAGGATTGCAGAGGTTCCATTCCAGTGTTCCATTGTTGGATTTTGCTGGAGCAGATTAAAACACTACCTTTTTCAAAATTTCTGTTTCTTGGTCTCTTACTAGACTCAGGATTGGACATCATCATTGTTATTTTAACTTTGGATGGGCAGCTATAAACAAGGATTTTGTTTTGTTTCAAATTCAGTTCTTTGGATTTTTCTACTAGTAAGTTTCTCTCCCTGCACCCTCCACTTCTTTTCCCATTTTGGAAAAATTCACTTACCTGGATTCTCTGCAAGCCCCTACAGGTTGCTCTCCTGCACGTACCTTGAATTTGGCATTTTAGCAGACACGTGCACATACACATCCAGAGATTAAGTAAGCACTTCCTTACTAATCAATGGGGAAAATAATTTAACCATAGTTTTGACAAGGCACTTGTTTACTCAGAAACAAAACATAACATGAAAGAGGAGTGTTTTCCTTTTCTAATTCACCAGTCATGTTGGATGAAACATTTAATTTTTATTGACTTATTTGCCTTGTTGAACATTTAACAATGCAATCCTATTCAGGTTCATCCATCACTAGGACTTGCACAGGATGGCTGCCTAGATGTGTAAGTGGTTGGCACGAGAATCAATGAAATATGATACCCTGGCATTTAACACTGAATTGCTTTATTTGTCCGGAGAGATTTCAAAGCAAAGCCATAAAGGGATTTTCTGCTGGGAATTCAGCGCACTGCAGAGTAGGAACACTCATAGTAAACTCCAGGGCAGAATTTCTTTCATCTCTGCCCAACCCCTGCTTTGCAACAGAGGAATACAAGCATGGCACATCACTGCAGGAATATACAAGACGAGACATGTTGCAGAAAACATTTTGTTCTGCCCCAATATTTCTTCTTGCGCAGTATCCGATTCCAAATATTGGCTATCATGCAATCAGCCATGAAGATTGTCCTGGGAACAATATAACACAGTAGTCTTCCATTTGCCTTCTGCATCAGTGTGACACCCGTGCCAACGATCCAGTTCTGTGAGTCACTTTCTAGTCCTGAGCCCTTTTGGCACACAAAGTCCTTCTCCGCCCCAGGAGAAGCTCCTGCCCTCCGTCAAGATGGATTCAAGTGGGATTGAATCTATACACCCTTCCCTGTGCACTTCAACACCCAAGGCTGTGAGTCAAGGTTGTCAGGTTAGTTAACCGTTGCCTGACGACCAGCGTTGAGACACTGGCAGTAGGGTCTACACTGCTGGTGGCTAACCTTGGCACTCCAGCTGTTCTTCTGCTGATCAGGGTTTCTGGGAATTGAAGTCCAAGAACACAGAGTGGCAATGTTAGCCATCATTGGTCTACACTCTATTATAATAATTTCGTGTCAGCAGTTATTCTGGGTTGAAAGGATTTTTGCTGGAGAAACTGCTCAGGGGACACCTGCATGAGGCTCCTTTCATGTCCCCAAGAGCTGGGACAGAGACGGGAGCTCAAACCATCATGCAGCACCTGGGTCTTGAACTGCTAACTTGCCAGCCTTCCAGCTAACAAGGTGAGCTTTGTAACCACTGAGCCACTGTTGCCCCTTATACACTCTGTTACCATAGCAGGATATCCTACCCAGACTAGTTATTAGTATCAATTATTTAGAACCTAATGCAAGTTTGTGCACTGGCCCTTTGCCCATCCTGAACTGATAAAGCCAAGAAGCCTTTCTGTTGTAGTTCAACATGCATTTCTAAGGTGTGTACCTGGCAAAACAACGTGCCCTGCCTGATGAAGAGATTTTTGGATCTCGAAAGCTTGCAATGTTTTAATTTTTGAGTGATCCAATAAAGGTACAGTATTCCCTTCCTCCTACTTTTTTTGTAATTTGAATATGGATCACACGACTATGTGTTTGTTTGTTTGCTTGCTTGCTTGCCTGTGTACAGGTATCAACAATTGGTTGCATTAAGGACTGCAATGGGTTTTCAAAGTTCCTCTCGAACTAAACCAACGCACGAGTGTGTGTGTGTGTGTGTGTGTGTGTGTGTGTGTGTGTGTGTGGCTAGGTCGCCCTTGCTTGAAAGCCGGTCATATCCAACTCTAGGGTTCAGTGCTCATCTCTGTTTTAAAGCCGAAGAGCCAGCACTGTCTACGGCTGCAGACGTTTCCATGGTCATGTGGCAGGCATGACTAGACACCAGAGTGCACAGAGCGCTGTTTACCTTCCCACTGAAGTGGTCCCTATTTACCTACTTGCAATGTCTTGCTTTCGAACTGCTAGGTTGGCAGAAGCTTGGACAAAGATTATTGTTTGTCAATTATTCCAGTTGTATTTTCACAGATACAGCTTTTCTTTTGTTTATTTAACAACCCTAACAGGCTTTTCAAAGGTAAGTGAGATATTTAAGGAGTGGCTTTACCAAGTTTTTCCCATGGCTAAGCAAAGATTCACACCCAGGCGTCATGAGTCCTTAATTCATTACTCCAAGAGTCCATCTACTACAGCACACTGGATATCTCTGGCTGAGAGCTATCTTTATTAAGTTGCCCAGAAGGTGAAATGCAAAAGCTAGTAGTAAATACAAAGATACGCTTTACAAGCCATTTACTTAAAAAGGTAAAGGTCAAGGTCATCCTTGCTCGAAAGCCAGTCGTATCCGACTCTAGGGTTCAGTGCTCATCTCTGTTTATAGCCACAGAGCCAGCGCTGTCTGCTTCTGCAGACGTTTCCGTGGTCATGTTGCAGGCATGACTAAACACCGCAGCGCATGGAACACTATTACCTTCCCACAGAAGTGGTCCCTATTTATCTATTTGCAATTTCTTGCTTTCGAACTGCTAGGTTGGCAGGAGCTGGGGCAGAAGCGGGAGCTCGCTCCGCCCTGCAGTACGGGGGAATCGAACTATCCGACCTTCTAATCAGCGAGTTCAGCGTCTTAACCTCTTGAGCTACTGGAGAGTAAGGACTGGGGAGAGGCAGGAGCGGGAGAGGCGTGTGTGGCTCAGGGCAGGGCAGCTTCCGCAAAAGTCTGTGTGTCGATTTCACCAGAGTCGCGGATGGGGTTCCCGAAGAAAGCAGGGAGTTTACGACCGTCTTAAGACGCGCGCACTCCTCTCTCCTTTTCATAGCTCTCTGCGGAGTCTGCGCCAAGGGTAGGGCAGCACAGCAGCCCTCGGAGCCATGGAGGTATATAAAAAAAAGGATATGACATGACGTCACAAACCTGAAGCCGACTAATCTGACAGTCCGCCATGTTAGTTGGCCCAAAACATTGCCTTATGGTGCTTTGATTGTGTGGAGTCGTGAAAGTAGATCGGGGTTTCCCCTTTAATATCAGTGGGTGGGGGTTGCGATCCCCCTCTGCGCTGGCTCCCTTGGGTCCAGAAGGGTTGGGGGGACAGACCCCTTTTGTCCCCCCAACCCCCCCAACCCAGGGGACCCAGGAGAGGGGATCAATCCACCCCCCTCCAACACAAGAAGCAAACGTAACCGGTAGCCTGCTAATGTTTTGGTCCACCTAATATGGCGGCAGGCCACGCCCACCGGCTTCAAAAAACTGACAGCATGAAGCCTGTAATGCCATTTATACCTGGCGGGGGCGGGGGCGGAGGCGGACCGGCGGACCGTTCTTCCTCCACTACTGCGCACCCGCAGAAGCCTCGGCGCGCCTTTCGAACGCATAAGGCGGGAGGGGAGGAAGCGAATCCGTGCCGCGATGGCCGCCGTCCGCCGTCCCGCCGAGGCGCCTTGCCTCCTACCCGCCGCCATCGGGGCGCTGAGCCTGAGCCTTCCCGGCAGCCGCGTGTCCCCGGAGGCTTTCCGCCTCGCCAAGTTCGACCAGCCCCAGGCGGTGAGTGGAGCAAGGAGGAGGAGAGAGGACGAGCCCTTTCCTGCCCTTTGGCCGCCCTAGGGTGGGGAAAAGGGGGCTGCGGTGGCTCAGTGGTGAAGACGCTCCCCTTCTTAGTTGGAAGGCTGGCAAGTCGGCAGTTCGAGACCCCGGTACTGCATGACGGATTGAACGCCTGTCTAGCGTTCCGTGCGATCCGGTGTCTAGTCATGCCTGCCACATGACCAACGGAAACGTCTGTAGAAGCAGCAGACAGCGCTGGCTCTTCGGCTTTGAAACAGATGAGCACTGAACCTTAGAGTCGGATACGACTGCCTTTCGAGCAAGGGATGCCTTTACCTTTACCACTGCCCCATCTCTTGGGGACATGAAAGGAGCCTGATTTGGGCGTCCTTTGAGCGGAGTTTCTCTAGCCAAAAATCCTTTCAACCCAGACTAATTTTGGGCACGAAATTATTGCTACGTTGGGGAGCTCTTGCCCCTGGCGCTTTCCGCAGCTTTGAACCCTGTTTGTAACCTCGCACCCCTTGGCTCTGATGGGGGTGGGCAGAGGGCTACTTTCCCTTGCCCTTTACAATAGGGATTCTCAACCTGTGACCCCTGGGCCGAATGCGGCCCACAGTGCCATTTCATGTGGCCTGCCTCCACCACACCAGGGGGCCATTCAACAATTACGTGATCCTTGAGGGGGGAGGGGGTCTGCCATCTGAATTACGGGGGGAAAAAATTTTTTTAGGGGGGGGTCAGGTCAAAGATTATGTAATCCATTTGGAGCTGTTGTGGTTTCGAAACATGGCACATTTTTAGGTTTAAAAATGATCTCTGGGAATTTTGATCCGATTTGAGATTATTGAATTGCTTGTGCAGTCTATTTCTAACTGACAGAAATTCAGCTCTGGATTATGTGATTTTAATGGGAGTGGGGGATGGTTCGAAGTGAAAGTTACGGTCGGATTACATGGTGTGTGTGTCAGTTTCCCCAAAAAATGGATCACGTAATTGTTGGATGGCCCCAAGTGCCATGTGGAGGAAGAGCAAAATGGTTATCCAGCCCCCGAAGCTGTCTGAGGGAGGGTGACCCGGCCCTTGGCTTAAATTGTTGAGAACTTCTGCTCTACACCGATGCTTTGGTGGTGGTGGTAGGCAATAGTCAGTGGGGAGAGGAGATGCTCCAAAAGTCCCATCTGGCTCTGGGTGGAAAGTGCTCTCAGAGAACAGGCACGGGTGCCATGGGGTCCCTGCTTAAAGGGAGCACCCCCGGTATTGCCATCTAGAGCTGGCAAGGGCCGTGTTGCAGGGTTGGGACCAGGCTCTCTCCCCCCCCCCCCCCGCCACCTTTAGCAGCTGCACGGTCAATGCTCAGTTGAGCTCTGGCTGCCACTAGATTTAACAGAGTTTCATGGTTGGGGCAGCTGGGAGTCAAAAACTGTAAACAGGATAACACGTTCTGATTCTTGTCTGTCTTGAACAGAGTGCTACTTTTTGGAAGTTGCTGTACACTGTCCTGAAGCAAGTCCAAGGTGAAGGATGGATAGAGTCTCCTGATATAGGTAAAAAGCAACTGATTATTTGAGAGCATATCTAGCTTCAAAGGGAAACATTTAGAGATGAGATAGATATGCTGAATGTTTCTACACATGTGTAGTGATCGACTTATTTTAAAATTTTCATACAGAAAAGGATTGTTAGCTCTTACAGCAGGGATTCTCAACTTGCGGCCTGTGGGCCAGATGCGGCCTGCGGCACCATTTCTTGTGGCCCCCACCGCCTCCACCACACCCAGAAGTGCCATGTGGTGGAAGAAGGACAAAATGGCCATCCTGCCCCTGAAGCTGTCTGAGGGATTGTGACCCAGCCCTTGGCTTTAAAAGGATGAGAACTGTCGTAAAGGGTCATCATTAAACCATGCTTTTTGAAGTCTGAGCAGCTCTTTGAAACCACATAGTTGCTACAGGCCTTGTGCCTCAGCCAGCATTTTGTTTACTTTTGGACCTTTCCTCATTGCACTGTTATTGCAAATTGTTATTTCTGATTATTGATGAGGTGACTTGGGGGATACTTCTGCTGACTTTAATGTGACAAAATGTTGGGCTGTGGCAAGATGGGAGGTATATAGCTTGAGATTTCCCCTATGGTATAGGACTATGAAAACAAACATGGTTGCCTGCTAGGCTCTCTCTACAGCAGGGGTTCCCAACCTATGGTGGGCAGGACCTGGCTCCCGACACCATTCCATCCAGCCCATCACCGTGTTCGCATCCGGAAGTGGAAGTAGGCACATTTACATCAGCCATAAAATGTGCACCCGTGGCTGTCATAAATGCAGAAGTGGGCGCATTTACAGCAGCTGTGGTGCAGGCCACTCAGCTGTATGGGGGGGGGGGGGCGTAGTCAGGCCCATGGCATAAAAAGGTTGGCCACCTCTGCTCTTGGGGCATATAACCTATTTGGGGTGAGTTGGGGCAAACTGGCCCAATCAGATCTATACAGTGGAACCTCGGTTAACGTAATTAATGCATTCTCTGGGATGTTTCTTACAGCGAAAATTACTTTAACCGAATTTCTCATAGGAATGCATTGAATGCAGTTTCCCACAGGAATGGATTGAAAACCAAAATGCATTAACTTAAATGTGATTTCCCATAGGAATGCATTGAAAACCAATTAATCCATTCCGGAAAAAAATCTGTAAATCGGGCCACTAGTTTCTATGGATTTCCTTTTGTTGTGTGATTTTTCTGCTAACCGAGCCATTTGTTAATTGAGGTTCCACTGTATTACAATCAGGCCAATCCGCCACAACCTACCCCATTTTCAGACTCCTTCAGGGTTAAACTATATTGTCCCAGTTTATTTTATCCTGTTTTCAGTGTATATACACACTGATGCAAGTGTTTGGCAATTTAGCTGTGCCTAACTGTTTGCTCTCCTGAAGTTTTAAAGTTAGCCCCTGCTGCTTTAAACTGCAGAAAATTGGCATCCCCCCCCCCCCCATGTTATTGGAGATTATGACTTTTTGGTCAACTAGTTAAAGGGGGTCCAAAAGTGTGTCTGCCTTGTTGCTCTTTGCTTGTAATCCACACGCACTATGAACTTGTTTTTTCTCCGCAGATACAGTCTTTGAATATTGAAAAATGACAGCTTTCACTTCTTCTAATTAGGAACCCAGGTCAGATTTGTCAAAAGTGTGGCCTTGAACTATGGCTACAGAAGACTTGAATTTTATCAACTTCCTTGTGATGGTTCATTGGGCGGTGGAGAGCTGCTATTGGCATTTTCCTGGTTTCTATGCAGAATCAGTCTAATGGAGCGTTTGCTGACCCTAAATAGACTGAAATTTTGGGATGAAACAAGTGTATGCATGGTGAGGTCTTTTTTCTTTTCTTAAAATACTCTTTTCAAATATCTTGTTTGCCAGAAGCTAGATGATGATGACTGATTTGAATCTACACTGTAAGTTGTGCAGCCTTTATCATCTTTTTTGGCTTGAAGTGGATGATAGTGTGGATCAAAAATGGGGAAAGCTGCATGAGTAAAGTGTGATTTGTTTGTTCTCTGTGAAGCAAATGGGGTGGCTAGTTTGAAGCACATTAAAGAGAAGGGAACTCTTGCTTAGAAACAGCAAATAAGTATAATACCTGAATATAATAAAATGCTTTTTTTGAAACAGCGTATTGAAGCTGTGCTCCCAGAAGTAAAGGAATTCAGATGGCAGGTCACCCCATCTCACTAAATATGGGTACAACGATGCATCTTTCTTGTATCTTCCTTCCCAACCATACACCCCAGTAAAGATCTCTACTCTTTGACTTTTTTAAAGGGAAAAATATTGTCTGCCTAGGACTAAGCCTGTTGAACATAGCAACGGCTTGATTGCTGCAAAAACAGATCATTTGAACCAGTAAAGGTTATGTAAGTGTGGATAGGGCTGCACCTCAAATCTGCTGATTTTAGATGTCAATATTATCAAAGCATTATTTTCTTTCAGCTCTTCAAGACTGCTAGTGATGTGCTTTAGACTGGTGTAACGATCGCCAGACTGTTTTCCTAAGAAAATGTTGAATCAAGAATCGTACCAGCCAAGACGCTTTTACCTGCAAAGTCTGGCCTGGATTTCCTAAACACAAGACAAGCCCTGTGATATTCAATACCTCAATCCTGGCTCTGCGTAACAAATTACAGCCTCCCTTCTCCCTAGGGTTAAGCTAAGAAACAGTGTTTTGGCCTAATATTGGTAGCATATAGATAACTAAAAACAAACCAACTCCCCTTGTTTAAGGAAACACAAGGGCCTGGATTTTTAAAAAGGTTTATTTTAACAACACAGGTATTTACAAACAGCAACAGTCAGAAGATTTTAGAAAGGGAAACACGAAAGGCAGCTTCACCAAACACTATAGACATTGCAGGCAAGACAGATCAGCAATTTACCCGCACATTGGCAAAATAATAAGCCTATCTTTCTATTTAAGGGGAGCCTTCTTACTCAGCTGGATGATTCCAGGGTGGCAGCCATTTTCAAAACAACTCTATTTTCTTTTTTCTTAGGGTTTTTCAGAAACTTCCCCATCAATCACTCATTCTCACCCAATCCCATACAAATGAATGGCTTCTTCTCTAACATTCTGTTTCTATCCACTCTTTGCTGTCTTTGCCGGCACTTTACCAAGGCAATCCCTGCTCCAATTCATTCTAACCCAATATTTGGCAAATATTCTCATACATCTGTTTACCCTAAGTACATTCATCCCTTACAGTTGGTTAGTAAGGTTATGCTGTAAGGTAAAGGTCACCCTTGCTCAAAAGCCAGTCATATCTGTCTCTAGAGTTCAGTGCTCATCTCTGTTTATAGTCAAAGAGCCAGTGCTGTATGTATCTACAAACATTTCCATGGACATGTGGCAGACATGACTAGACACTGGAGTGCACAGAATGCTGTTACCCTTCCCACTGAAGTGATACCTATTTATCTACTTGCAATTTCTTGCTTTCAAACTGCTAGGTTGGCAGGAGTGGGACAGACAGGAGCTCACTCTGTCATGTAGCTCTCATATCTCAGACTGCTGACTTTGCTGCTGTCAGGTTCAGCATCTTAACCACTAAGCCACTACAGTCCCTTAGTTTATGCTGTACTTAAGGGCAACGTCAAGCTACAGTATGTATTAGACTTGGTCCACGAAAGCTCACATTTAAATACAGGAGTTAGTCTTTAAGGCGCCAAAACATTTTGTGTCTTTTTTTGCTGTTCTGTTTTGCTTACTCTCATATAGTATGTAGTTAACTTAGAAAACATTTCAAGTCCTCTAAGAGTGTAATTGTAGAAGTGCGTGTGTAATCTATGAAAATATATTAATTACTTTTTTTAAAAGCATGTTGTTACTATCTCTTAATATTAGTGTGATGGCCCTCTGAAAACCCTGCAGAAGGAGAGGAACATGGCTCCAGAAAGCCATTTGATAAACCACATAGATATTCGATATTTGCAGTGGTTAAATGGCCGGCTGCAGTTCCAGTGGCGAAGTTGTCACACTGAACAGCAAGAGCACTGCAGGCTTCTACATAAGGTAATGTTTAGGTTGGCTTAATTTGTTTTTATGGACCAGGCGGGGACAGCATTTAGAGATCTAAGGGCTGCATCTCGGGGGGGAAATTGCTTTGAGATATAATTTTTTTCTGAGCTATGTTTTTTTTGTTGTTTTTTTTTGCGGGGTCTTCCGACGCATCCCACAACAGTGGCAGGGTTGTTTGGAGCATTTCTGTTCTATTTTTGGAATTTTTTGTCATGTTTTGGCACCTCCAGTAGCTTTCCCCGCAACCAGGAAGAGCTGAAAATCCTCCCCCCCCCCCCAAAAAAAAAACACAGCTGGTCTGTGGGTAGTTTTCATGCAATTACCAGAGGTAGCCACTAGATGGCGATGTCGGAAAAGTGCCAAATATGCATTAAAACCCCAAATAATAAGTTCCGAAGCTCAGAAAAAAGCCAAATAAACATATTTTCTCTATTCGAATCTCTTTATAAAGTGGGCAAAATGTAGCAACAAATTTTAAAGTGCACTTTATGAAGAGTTTTGGACAGAAAAAATACTTTTTTTTTGCTTTTTCTGAGCTCCAGAACAGATTTTTTGCTTTTCAATGTGTTCATATGGGAAACCATGTTTCGAGATACAGATTTTTCAAGATACGAAAAGCCTCGAGTAACGAATTAATTTTGTATCTTGAGGTTTTACTGTAAAACCAAATTAGAAGGTGGAGGAAGGAGCTCACTGGACAAGGAACAACATTAAAGGAGGATATAGCTGAGGAACTCAACCTCCCCTACGTCACTTGTAGGACCCTGAATAGATTTAGGGTTAGTCCCTAAATGCAAGACCATCATGCTCAAGTGGGGGCTGCTGACGGACAACAACATATGATGTGAATGTGGAGAGATACAGAATCCGGGTCATTTACTGGTCTCCCAGTTACTGCCAGAAACATGCATCAATGAGAACTTAAGTTTGGCCAACGACAAAGCCAAGAAAGTGGCTTCATTTTGGCAGTCCAGGTTTGATTGGGACATGACAGAAGAAGAATTGCTGTGAATGGGATACACACTCTGATTCTCACACAACTAACTATACATTGCAGTCTTTTTTGTACACAGCTGGAACTGGATTAATTCCACTGTGTTTGTTTTCTGTTTACTGGAGTTGGCAATCTGACAAGTTCTCTGCTCCAAAGCACAAAACTTCAAAAGTGGACTTCATCACTTTGACCAAATACAGTCAAATACAGATATTAATGCCATTAATTGAGGATAATTATAGCAAAAAGCAGCATGAAAATAAAAACTCTGATTAAACTATTAAACAATAGATTATAATTATGTAGTTTATATGCAATAACTTTTGGGTTTTCCCTGCTATTCTGGAAGCCCAGAGATACCACATGCATTCAGAAATACAGTACAGTCTAAATGAAATTAAACATGGTTAGCAAGTATAGGGGTGTGTGTGTGTGTGTGTGTGTTAGTTTTAATTTAGTTATAATTATATTTATTTATTATTTATTTATTGTGTTTTTATACTGCCCACTTTGGATATTTCCCACTCTGGGTGGTGCACATACAAAAGAAAATAACATAATAAAACAAACAATAAAATAGAATAAAATAATTGAGTAAGTACATCATAAAATAAAATACTGCAGGACTAGGTGATATCTGTTCCTAAACAGCACATGATACATCCAGGCTGTTTCAGAACTGGGGAACTATTCTTACTATCTGATGATAATGTTATAGTTAATCCCAAAGCCCCTTTTGTCTTGGTGGAATATTTCACTGTGTCAACTACGGCACAGTTATTCATCAGTTTTTGACTGTTTAGTATTCCAGCTCAACAACAATAATAATAAAGGTTTGTTTATACCCACCCTCCTGGTGCAAGCACCACTCAGGGCGGCTTACAATACAAAGAAAAAATGTAACAGTATATAATGCACAATAAATACAAAAAAATACAATAACTCACAATTTCACAAAACACAATGATACGGTGCAGACAGGACCCAGGGCTCAACCTCGCGGACTGAGCACAAGACACACCTCCCCAGTCCGATGGAATGGCTCCTGGGAGAGGCGCCGAAGTCCTCTGGTGTGGCGGCGGTGACGACTTTTCAGCCCTTCGAGCAGCTGAGGTTCGAAGGGCGGCGGCGGGCGCACCTGCCTCCCGTCCCCTGGAGATGGAATGGCTCCGGGGAGAGGCGGGGAAGTCCTCCAGCGTGGCGGCAGCTTTTCAGCCCTTTGAGCAGGTGAAACCATTTAGTAAGTATATCAATCAGCAAACAACATTCAGAAACTGGAACATTCTGGTTTACTGAGTGAAAGAGGCAATCATTATTCCACAACTTTCCTAAACTGAGAGGTTAAGTTTTTATTTTTCGCAAGCATTCTAATAGCACAAAACAAAGGTTTAGGCTAAAATGTAACCCTTTACTAAAACAATAATCAGAACACCCAAACATTGATTTGTGTAATTTTTTTCCTAATAGTTAAGAGATGAGAAAGCCAAAAATGCAGAATAGCTAGAAATCGAATCTGAAGTAACAACTAGTTATATACAAATGTTAATAATATGATAAATGATGACTGTACTGTATTTTTAAATCATATTTTCCTCCAGGTACATGCTTGCACAACTGGCTCTCACAGTGACACCATTATTGGCCATTTCTCAGTCACAGAAGCAGATATTGTAAGACAACCAAATAATTACAAAAAGGTAATCCTCTTATGATATGACTTTTTTTTTAGTAATTAAGTGGAGAAACTGTCTGAATTTAACTATCAGAGAATAAACAAAACTACTTTCCACACAATTTCCAACACATTATAACTGAAATGGGAGACTTACCATTCCAAAAGTAATTTAGAATAGCCTTTCATGTGCCAGACAAAAAGAAATCTATATTCAGGCTGGTGATGCTAGATGCTGCCAGCATCTTGAGGCCTTCACTAACTTTTGAACTTACAAAAGCAATGGGGTACCTTTGGCGCTCCTTGTGTTTTGGAGATATGACTCTCAGAAACTAGTAGTGTTTGTTGTGATGGGCATGTTTGGTAGAAAGGTTTCCCTTGCTCGAAAGCCAGTCGTATCCGATGCTAGGGTCCAGTGCTCATCTCTGTTTCAAAGCCAAGAGCCAACGTTGTCTGCTTCTGCAGACTTTGTGTGGTCATGTGTCAGGCATGACTAGACACCGGAGCGCACGGAGCGCTGTTACCTTCCCACCTAAGTGGTCCCTATTTATCTACTTGCAATTTCTTGCTTTCGGCCAGGGCTTCTTTCTCTAGTCTTCCAAACTGCAAAGTGAACGTTAACCCTTAAGGAGTCATCCTCTTTGAAGGGTTTGTCTGTGTATACCAGGGGTTCTCAACCTTTTCAAGCCGTGGTCCGGACCACACCCTCTTAGGCAGCTGAGCGGGCTGGACTGATGGTTCCACCCGCCGTAAACACTGCTTTAAAATGCATCCACAGCTGTCGTAAATGCCCCAAATGGGAAGTCTGTCTTTGGCTTCAGCTCCTTGCATTAAGCCACCTCTGAGTAAGAGATTAAAAAAAATTATGGTAGCATAGGCAAGGCCTCCTTCTTCAAAATGCACAATCTCCTGGCACCACTCAACACCACCTCAGTCTTCAAAAAGGAACACTTGATGTAGAATTATTTCATTTATTAAAAATATAGAATAGTAAAAATGTAGAGATCTTCAAAGGTACAAACTTCCATTAGCAAAAATAGATTTAAGTAAAAAGAACTAATCAAAACATTAGAGCAAATCATCAGAGTTCCCCCACCCAAAAAATAACAAAGTCTAAACTAAGTAATCATGTTGAATCAGGCTGTTTTCGGCCAAATCTCTTTCACAAATGATGTACGGGACCCTTTTCAGTGTTGTCTCAAATATTAATCCTCTTGAGGTGACTCAAGCCAATTTTTTGAGGACAATTCTACAGACCCCAACAAGCATCTCTAATGCTGCCCTGAGACTGGAAACTGGCAGGTATACTGTGCAAGCTAGGTTATTAATAGGTGCTGCCATGCATTGGTTAAAATTGCTATTTGCTCCATCTGGCCTACTTGAATTCATATTGTCTGAACCAACAGCGCCTACATGGATAACTGTTCTAGAAAGGATATTGACAACATATGGCTTTTCAAAACTTTACATTCTTTCTATAGGTCTGGCCTGTGCTAGAGAATTAAATTAGACAAAGGATCCTTGATATACACCGACAAACTGATTTAAGCAAATTATCCTCACCCTTATTCGATAGGCCACTTTTTAGTGAAGTTAGGCCTTCATCTTACCTGTCCCTATTCACTGTTGATCAACCCAGATCACAGATGGTCATTTACCCTTATTCGTTACAATATGATTCCCTCCGCTTTTAGGGAGGGTCTCTTCAAGAAGATACCAGTCAGAGAGCATATACGCCCAGGTCAAACTAACAAGGTAGAAACCTCAGAACATGTCCTCGAGTGCCCTTTTTATGATAATCCCAGAAGGGAGCTTTTTAACGTATTCCCTAATCTGGTAAACTGTAACAATAATGTACTGAGAACTCTTCTGTCAGATAGATCTAAAGAACTGACGGCCGCTGTGGCTAGATTTTCATGGCAAGCTATGTTGTTGCTCAGTCGCACAGTCGATTCCGACCCTTTGCGACCCCATAAACCATTTTCCTCCAGGCCCCTCTGTCCTCCACCATTCTCCTCAGCCCACCAAGCTCTGTGCCCATTGTGTCCACAATACCATCTATCCCATCTCATCTTTGGACGCCCCCTTCTCTTTTCCTCCACCTTTCCCAGCATCAAGGCCTTCTCAAGTGAGTCCTCCCTTCTCATTTGATGTCCAAAGTACTTTAGCTTCATCTTTACTATTTGTCCCTCCAATGAACAGTCAGTATTGATTTCTTCCAATATTGACCTATTTGTTCTCTTTGCTGTCCAAGGGACTCTCAGGACTCTCCTCCAACACCACATCTCAAATGCATCTATTCTTCTGCGCTCAGCCTTCCTAATGGTCCAGCTCTCACACCCATACATTACCACTGGGAATACCATTGCTTTGACTATGCGAATTTTTGTTTTCAAGGTGATGTCTCTGCTTTTCACTATATTCCCCAGGTTTCTCATTGCTTGTCTCCCCATAATCAGTCGTCTTTTTATTTCATGGCTACAGTCGCCATCTGCAGTGATCTTAGATCCCAGGAAAGTAAAATCTGTCACTGCTTCTACTTCTTCCCCATCTACTTTCCAGGGACTGATCGGACCTGTTGCCATTATCTTGGTTTTCTTGATATTGAGTCTCAAGCCAGATTTGCACTCTCCTCCTTCAATCCAATCAAGAAGTTCTTTGGGTCTTCCTCATTTTCTGCCATTAGGGTGGTATCGTCTGCATATCTCAAGTTGTTGATGTTTCTCCCAGCAATTTTGATCCCATATTGTGATTCCTCCATCCCTGCATTGCACATTATGTGCTCTGTGTATAGATTGAATAAGCAGGGTAATAAAATGCAGCCTTGTCTTACTCCTTTTCCTATTCCAAACCACTCTGTCATTCCGTGTTCTGTCCTAACTGTTCGTGTACAGATTTCTCATGAGGCATATGAGGTGTTCTGGTATTCCCATCTCTTTAATTACATGCCACATTTTGTTGTGGTCCACACAGTCAAAAGCCTTGGTGTAATCAATAAAACAAAAGTAGACTTGTTTCTGGTATTCTTTTGTTTTCTCCATGATCCAACGTATGTTGGCAATGTGGTCTCTAGTCCCCCTGCCTCTTCTGAAACCGGCCTGCACCTCTGGTAGTTCTCTCTCCACATGTTGTTGAAGTCTATCATGTATTATCTTGAGCATCACCTTGCTGGCATGTGGGATGAGCGTAATTGTTCAGTAATTTGAGCATTCTTTGGCATTGCCTTTTTTGGGGATTGGAACGTACACTGATCTTTTCCAATCCTGTGTCCACTGTTTTGTTTTCCAAATTTGCTGGCATATTGAATGAAGTAGTTTGATTCCATCATCTTTTAGGGCTTTGAAAAATTCAACTGGGATGCCATCATTTCCACTAGCTTTATTGTTTGCAGTGCTTTTTAGGGCCTTTCTGACTTCACTCTCCAGAATGTCTGGTTCAAGTTCAAATTTCTCATTATTGTTATTATCAGGAGTGTTGAGGTCCTTTTTGTAGAGTTCCTCTGTACTCTTGCCATCTTTTTTGATCTCTTCTGCTTCAGCTAACTCTTTTCCATCTTTGTCCCTTATCATGTTCATTTTTGCTTTAAATATTCTCTTGATTTCCCCAATTTTTTTGAAAAGATCTCTAGTCCTGCCTCTTTTGTTGTTTTCCTCCATTTCTTTGCACTGTTTGTTCAGGTATTTTTCCTTATCTCTCCTTGCTTTTCTTTGAAATTCTGTATTCAGGTGGTTGTATTTTTTCCTTTTTCCTTGGACTTTTGCATTCCTTCTTTCCTCTGCTATTTTAAGAGCCTCATCAGACAACCACTTTGCTTTCTTAAGCTTCTTTTCTTTTGGTATGGTTTCTCTTGCTGCCTCCTGCATGATGTCCCGCGTCTCTGTCCATAATTCTTCTGGTACTCTGTCTGGGAGAAACATCAATAATCTGAGATATGCAGACGATACCACCCTAATGGCAGAAAGTGAGGAAGACCTAAAGAATCTCTTGATTGGGCTGAAGGAGGCGAGTGCAAAAGCTGGCTTGAGACTCAATATCAAGAAAACCAAGATAATGGCAACAGGCCCAATCAGTTCCTGGAAAATAGACGGGGAAGAAGTAGAAGCAGTGACAGATTTTACTTTCTTAGGATCAAAGATCACTGCAGATGGGGATTGTAGCCATGAAATAAAAAGGCGACTGATTCTTGGGAGACAAGCAATGAGAAACCTGGGGAACATAGTGAAAAGCAGAGACATCACATTGCAAACAAAAATTAGAATAGTCAAAGCAATGGTTTTCCCAGTAGTAATGTATGGATGTGAGAGCTGGACAATTAGGAAGGCTGAACGCAGAAGAATAGATGCCTTTGAAATGTAGTGTTGGAGGAGGGTTTTGAGAGTCTCCTGGACAACGAGGAGAACAAATAGGTCAATCTTAGAAGAAATTAACCCTGACTGCTCATTGGAAGGTCAAATAGTAAAGATGAAGCTAAAGTACTTTGGACATCAAATGAGAAGGGAGGATTCACTTGAGAAGGCATTGATGTTGGGAAAGGTGGAGGGCAAAAGAAGAAGGGGAAGGCCAAGGATGAGATGGCTAGATGGCATTGTAGACACAATGGGCACAGAGCTGGGAGGGCTGAGGGGGATGGTGGAGGACAGAGGCGCCTGGAGGAAAATGGTCCATGGGGTCGCAAAGGGTCGGAGTCGACTGTGCGACTGAACAACAACAACTCTGTCTGTCAGGTACAGGACATTAAATCTGTTCATGACCTCCACCGTGTACTCTTTAGGGATGCTGTGTAGGTCATATCTGTCTGGTCTAATTGTTTTCCCCATTTTCTTTAGTCTAAGCCTGAATTTTGTGATCAGTAGGTTGTGATCTGAGCCACAATCTGCTCCAGGTCTTGTTTTTTGCTGACTGAATGGAGGTTCTCCATCTTTGACTGCAGAGTATGTAATCAATCTGATTTCGGTTCTGGCCATCTGGTGATGTCCATGTGTAAAGTCGCCTTTTGTGTTGCTGGAAGAGGGTATTTGCTATGACTAGTGCATTCTCTTGGCAGAACTCTATTAATCTTTGCCCTGCTTCATTCTGTGTTCCAAGACCGAACTTGCCTGTTATTCCATTTACTTTTTGATTTCCTACTTTGGCATTCCAATCTCCTAAGATAATGTGGACATCATTTCTTGGTGTCTGTTCTATGAGGTGTTGTAGGTCCTCATAGAACTGGTCAACTGTGGCTTCATCTGCACTAGTGGCTTCATCTGCAAGCTATAAGCATACGCAAAAACAAGGTAAAAATCGGTAAACACAGAAATAAGGTTTCTTTTAACATAGTCGGTAAGTGTAGCTTGGTAATGTTAAGTAATATTAGGGGACCGGTAATGATTTGCTAAATGCTCCAATGAGAGATTGTGGCAGTGCCATCTGGTTATATTTGTTTATTCTGTGATGAATGTACTGGCCTCCGGCCGTAACAATAAAGATTTACGAATAGATTTCTAATCCATTTCTAGGCAAACTTTCATGTCTAGCCTTTCCAAAGAAAGCCGAGTAAGACTCATCTTCCTACTCTATGAACCAGTGTAAACTGTCATTCATTACACATCTTATCAAATTTAACAAAGCAACGCATTCTCTGTAACATAACAACCCTTCTTTCCCATAACACATTCTACAGATCTGTACTTTTCCCTTTAACCCTCCTCTGCAATTTCAACTATTTTATTATTCCCAATATACCCAAAAAGGCTTCATAAGTTACAATGTATACAACAATATGGGGTGCCAAAATGGTCTGTGATCTTTCCATGCTGCTTAATATCTATGTAAGGCCGCTGGGTGAGGCCATCAGATTTGGAGTTCACTGTCATCAGTATACTGATGATACACAACTATATCTCCTTTTCCACCTCAACAGTCGATGCTGTTTCCATCCTGGAGAGATGCCTGGAGGCGGCCATGGAATGGATGGAGGATAATAAACTGAAGCTTAATCCAGATAAAATGGAGGTTATGCTGATTGGGGATAGTCAGTCTCAGGTTGGGGGAATCTCCCGCACACTGGGAGGTGTGACTCTTTCTTTCAGGCAGAGTGTGCTACTTGACCTGGCTCTATCAATGGAACATCAAATATCTGTGGTCAAAGCTCTGAGCTCTTTCAGGGTCAGCCCTTTTGACTCTGCATGTGCTCTTAAGCAGAGCTGCTGCTGAGGAGAGCCAAGCAAAGGAAGTGAGCACTGGTAAGTTTTGCAGTTGGAGTAGAGCTGCTTTAGAGGCCTCTACTAATTTAAATTGATAATTTAAACTGCTGAGAGCCACCTCTGTTCAAACAGAGGAAGCAGTTTGAAGCTTCCAGAAGCAGGGGGGCAGAGCCACACCAGGCGCTTTCCTGAACTGTGACTCATAGGGGCGGAGCCACACTAGCCTTTAAAAGCTCTGAGCTCTTTCAGGGTCAGCCCTTTTGACTCTGCATGTGCTCTTAAGCAGAGCTGCTGCTGAGGAGAGCCAAACAAAGGAAGTGAGCACTGGTAAGTTTTGCAGTTGGAGTAGAGCTGCTTTAGAGGCCCGCACGCCTAATGGCGCGCGAGATTACAAACTAGTAACAAAAAGAAGAATATAGTCTTACTAGGTAGAAAAGTAGTAAACGTGTACATTTTTGAGGCCCAGAATACTGCACTTGTTAAAATGGATTCTGAGGGAACAGCTGTAGTTACCTGCAATTCTTGTGCCATGTTTGTGTTCTTGCCAAAGCATATGGAGAGCTACACTTGCAGCAAGTGCAAGCTGGTTGCACTACTAGAAGAGAAGGTCCAGCAGCTAGAGGCCCGCATATCTAACCACCAACAAATTAAGGAACTTGAGCTGTTCTTGGACAGAGCGGAGCAGACTATGCTGGACAAAGAAGAGACAGGGCACAGTTCTGAAGGAGAAGGCCCTTCACTAACTCAGGAGGGAGATGGTTGGAGGAATGTGACTCAAAGGAGGAGGAGAGTAGGGGATCACTCTGAGAGTCTGAAATTACAGAATAAATTTGAGGCTCTTTCCCTTATCACACCTGATGAGGAACACACAGAGGAACAACTGGTTCCACCTGATGATCTCTCCTTCATCATGCTTGATGAGATCCAGGAAGATGAACAACAGGAACAAACTGAGGTTCTCTCCCTTAATATGGTTGATGAGGTGCATGTAGATGAACAGATTGCAGGAGAGAGGCTCCTTGTACTAGGCGATTCAATAATTAGAAATACAGAGAAATGGATTTGTGATGCACATGATAACTGTATGGTGACTTGCCTGCCAGGTGCAAAAGTTGCAGACATCACAAGAAATCTAGATAGATTGTTAGAGAGAACTGGGAACGAGCCAGTTGTCATGGTACACGTTGGTACCAATGATGTTGGGAAGGCCAAGCGGTCTGTCCTGGAAGCCAAATTTAGGTTGTTAGGAAGAAGATTGAAGTCCCGGACTTCCAAGGTAGCATTTTCAGAAGTGCTGCCTGTCCCTCGTGCAGGACCTACCAGGCAGGCAGAGCTCAGAAGCCTCAATGCGTGGATGAGGCGGTGGTGTCGAGAGGAGGGCTTCAGATTTGTCAGGAACTAGAGAACATTTTGGGACAAGCCAAATCTGTTCAGGAGGGATGGGTTGCATTTAAACCATGATGGGACCAGATTGCTGGCACTCAACATCAAAAAGGCTGCAGAGCAGCTTTTAAACTGATAACTGGGGGAAAGCCGACAGGAGCTGGGCAGCATCCGGTTCGGGAAAGTGTGTACTTGAGTAGTGAGGAGGATGCAAAAATTACTGAGCAGAGCAAGGAGCTAGTCACCAGCACTCTAGCAGAAGGATGCAAGAGGCAGTCTAACAATGCAACTGGATTCAAAAGACTGTATCAGGAAAGCATATATAAATGCTTGTATACAAATGCCAGAAGCCTCCGGAACAAAATAGGGGAGCTGGAATACTTAGCAATAGATAAGAATATTGATATTATTGGTATCACTGAAACCTGGTGGATGGATGATAACCAATGGGATACAGTTATCCAAGGCTACAAACTGTACAGGAAGGATGGGAAGGGGCAAATGGGAGGTGGTGTGGCCTTGTATGTCAAAGAAGTGATAAAATCGTATGAATTGGAATATCTAGGTGATTTAGAGTCACCATTAGAAGCTCTGTGGGTAAGAGTACCAGGCCACAAGGATGGTCTAACAGTAGGCATATACTATCGGCCTCCGACCCAAACTCTTGAGGGAGACTGGCAGTTGGAGAATGTTGTAAAGGAGGCATCCAAGAAGGGAAGCCTGGTTATAATGGGGGACTTCAATTACCCTCACATAGACTGGGTGAACTGTTGTTCAGCACATGATAAAGAGATAAAGTTCCTAGATATGCTAAATGATTGTTCCCTGGGACAGATGGTTGAAGACCCAACTAGAGGTACAAGAATCCTTGACTTGATCCTGAGTAATACTCAGGATCTGGTGCAAGATGTTAATGTGACTGATCCAATAGGGAACAGTGACCACAACTCAATTATGTTTAACTTGATCATAGACCGCAAGTCACTGATAAAATCTAAAACAGAGACCTTAAATTTTCAAAAAGGAAATTTCCCAAAGATGAGGAAACTAGTAAAAAAGAAACTGAAAGGGAAAATTGAGAGAGTCCAAACACTCCAAGAGGCATGGAGGCTGTTTACAAAAACAATAACAGAGGCCCAATTGGAATGCATACCCAAAAGGAAAAAGGGCACTGCCAGGTCCAAGAGGACTCCGATGTGGCTTACAGGAGCTGTTCGGGAAGTGATCAAGAGCAAGAAAAGCTCATTTAGAAGATGGAAGGCTTGTCCGAATGAGGACAGCAGGCAGAAACATAAATTCTGGCAGAACAAATGCAAGGCAACAATCAGGAAAGCAAAGCAAGACTTTGAGGAGCGTATAGCTAAAAATACTCAGAGAAATAACAAAGACTTCTTTAAGTACATTAGAAGTAAGAACCCAACTAGGAAGGCCATTGGACCATTAGATGACAATGGAAGGCAAGGGGTTATTAAAGAGGAAACAGAGATTGCAGAGAGACTCAATGAATTCTTTGCTTCAGTATTCACTGAAGAAGACAGAGACCACATGTCCAAAACAGAGCCTATCTTCGTAGGGAGGGAAACCGAAGAATTAAGCAAGATAGAAATAACCAGGGAGGAGGTCCTTGCATGTCTTGTTAAGCTAAACACTAACAAATCACCAGGACCAGATGGCATCCATCCACGAGTTGTCAGGGAACTTAAAGACAAAATTGCTGATCTCCTAGCCAAAATATATAATATTTCCCTCAAATCAGGCTTTGTGCCTGATGACTGGAAGGTAGCGAATGTAACACCAATTTTCAAAAAAGAATCCAGGGGTGATCCAGGAAATTACCGACCTGTCAGTTTGACATGTGTCCCAGGTAAAGTGATGGAAACCATCCTAAAAGATAGAATTAATAGGTACATAGAAGAGAAGGCGCTGCTAAAGGAGAGCCAACATGGCTTTTACAAGGGCAAATCATGCCTCACTAATCTGTTGGAATTTTTTGAGAGTGTCAACAAGCATGTGGATAAGGGGGATCCAGTTGACATTGTTTATCTGGACTTTCAGAAGGCTTTTGACAAGGTCCCACACCAAAGGCTCTTGAATAAACTTACCAGTCATGGAATAAAGGGACAGGTCTTGTCCTGGATCAGCAACTGGCTAAGGGACAGGAAACAGAGGGTAGCACTAAATGGATACTTCTCCAAGTGGAGGGAAGTAAAGAGTGGGGTCCCCCAAGGTTCAGTACTGGGACCCCTGCTTTTCAACCTCTTCATAAATGATCTAGAGATAGGAGTAAAAAGCAAGGTAGCCAAATTTGCTGACGACACTAAATTATACAGGGTAGTGAAAACTGTGAGAGATTGTGAGGAGCTCCAGAGGGATCTCTTGACACTGGGCAAAACAGTGGCAAATGAGCTTCAACTCTAGTAAGTGCAGAGTGATGCATGTTGGGGCAAAAAACCCCAATTACATTTATAAACTGATGGGGTCTGAACTCTCTGCAACAATCCAGAAAAGGGACCTTGGTGTCCTGGTAGACAGCTCAATGAAGATGTCAACCCAGTGTGCCTCAGCAGTGAAAAAAGCAAACTCAATGCTAGGGATCATTAGGAAGAGTATAGAAAATAAGTCAGCAAGTGTCATTTTGCCTCTTTATAAATCTATGGTGAGGCCCCATCTGGAATATTGTGTACAGTTCTGGTCGCCATACCTCCAGAAGGATATTATGGAGTTGGAGAAAGTACAGAGGAGGGCAACCAGAATGATTAGGGGACTGGAACACCTTCCTTACCATCTGAGGCTGCAACGGTTGGGCCTTTTCACTCTTGAACGACGGCGTCTAAGAGGTGACCTGATTGAAGTTTATAAAATAATGCACGGTGTGGACAAAGTAGATAAGGAAAAACTGTTTTCCCTATCGCACAACACTAGAACTAGGGGACACTCCATGAAACTTTTGGGTACTAGTTCTCAAACAAATAAGAGAAAGTACTTTTTCACCCAGAGGATTACTGGTCTATGGAACTCCCTGCCAGAAGAAGTGGTGACAGCTGTCAGACTTGACAGCTTTAAGAAAGGATTAGACAAGTTCATGGAGGGCAAATGTATCAATGGCTATAATTATGGCTACCTAAGGACAACCTCCGGGTTGGAGAGATAGGCAGGATATCTCTCAATGCCATTTCCAGGGAATCCTAAGCAGGTGAAGGCATCTCCTTGGGAATACCCTGAAGGAAATGGTGAGCCACTGTGTGAGACAGAATGCTGGACTGGATGGGCTGTGGCCTGTTCCAGCAAGGCTGTTCTTATGTTCTTATGTTAAATCCGCTTTCCACTGTAATGGTGAAATGGTCTCAGCATCTCGTTTTGACCCCCCTACCAAATCACTCTTGTCTGTCCTCCAGCAGCCTGTACCCCTCCGGTGAAGCCCACACCCCCTTAGCGTGACTTCAGGGGACACTCAGCCTGGCTTTGGGTAGTGTGACTGTGATAGATAACACCCACTGGCTGTTTGAGTTTGCAAACCAGCCAGATCAGGTAGGTCAGGCATTCCCAAAGTAAAGTGGCTTCAGTAGTTTATGGCAACATTGCCAAGGCACCAGATTTGCTCCAACACAGTTTAGCTCTCTACACACCAGAGACAATGGTTCTGGGTTCAAACCATTGTTTATTAGTGCACAGATTTTAGGTTTCAAAAGATTGAAACAGTGGAACATAATTTGCAAAGTACCCACCCCGTACATGAAAACAAAAAGCTTTCTAGTTTTCCAGGCTTGGCCTGGCTTATTTACCTAGAAACTACATTTTTGCTAGCTTTCTACTCATAAGCCTCTATCCGATGCAAAGCAATCCAAAGCATCCCCAAACATGGTAAATTCTCTTTTCCTTTCTTCCCATATCTTCCCTTGCTCGAAAGCCAGTCGTATCTGACTCTAGGGTTCAGTGCTCATTTCTGTTTCAAAGCTGAAGAGCCAGCGCTGTTTCTGCAGACGTTTCTGTGGTCATCTGGCAGGCATGACTAGACACCGGAGCACACAGAACGCTGTTTACCTTCCCACTGAAGTGTTTCCTATTTATCTACTTACAGTTTCTTGCTTTTGAACCGCTAGGTTGGCAGGAGCTGGGACAAAGACAGGAGCTCATTCCATCCTGCAATACTTGGGAATCGAACTGGCCTAGTTCATCCTCTTCAGCGGCATCCCCTGATCCTTCCCTGCTTCCAGTCAGCATCTTAGCCACCGTTTCAATTATTATTATTATTATTATTATTATTATTATTATTATTATTATTATTATTCCATAAACCTAGCCACTATTTTCTATGGATTTCCTTTTGTTTTGTGATTTTTATGTTAACTGAGCCGTTTGTCCACCAAGGTTCCACTGTGACTATAAACTGGAAGCTCATATGATGCTTATTGTTTGTCAATCATTCCAGTTGTATTTTCCCAGATACAGCCTTTTTTTGACTGATACTTTTTCTTTGAGTGATGTTCCCAAAATTTCTGTGATAAGCTATAAGTAGTCATAAGCTCTATGTAAATGCACAGTGTTCTTAGTCATTCATATGGTCTTAGTATTCGTATGGAATTACTTGTTTAAAAGGTCATGCTTAAAACCTGGGGGTTACTGCACAGAATTCAGACTGTGCTAGTGCAGATTCCTGTCCGCCCTGAACCAAGTGAGGCTGTATCACATTGAGTCACATTGTAATAATTTATTGTACTTTATTGTTGATTTTAATTTTTAGTTACCTGAATGATAGGTGGTCATTAGACACTTTAAACATTAAAAATGAAACTGGGTGTCTCTCCTCTCACCCCCCTCAGCTTTTGCAGTGCATAGAATCTGAGAGCTCTTGCCTGGAATCCTTTCTTCAATGGAAGACGATGGAACATGTTTATTGGCACTGGATGGTATGACTTAATTAATACTTGATGGTATGACTTAATTAATTCCTTGAAAAGGGCAGTGAAAATTATTGGGAATAAGATCCTTTATTATTTGCATAATAAAATTTGGACCATGCATAATGGACCTAAAGTAAGGGTTCACAACCTTCGGCCCATGGGCCGAATCCAGTCCCTGATGCAAATTAATCCGGCCCATGCTGCCCTCACTGCTCCTGGAAGTGGAAGTAAAACATGCCTGTGCATGCACAAAATGCTGTCGTAAATGACCTGTGCACCATTCTGCGCGTGCATGGGCGTGTTTTACTTCCACTTCCGGGTGGGAGGAACCACCTGGCCAGCCCGCTCAACCACGTGACTGGCCTGCAGCCCGAAAAGGTTGGGAACTCCTGACCTAAAGGAACACTAGAGGGTTGGAGGCTACTGCAGCTTCTGTCTGGATGATCTGTTTTCTTCGCTGATGAGGATGTAAAGGCTGCAACGCAGCCATTGCTCTTACAACTCATAGCATAGTTCTAAAGCATACCACACTGGTAAAAACAACACCAAACTTGCGTTTGTTGTAAAACAGAAGCTCTCTATTTACATGTTTCCTAATCTATGTCATATCCTTCTTGTGGACTAATTGTTCCCATTGAAAGGAAGTAGTCTTAGACTACCCTTGGTTGCTTAACGTTGTCTTGACTGCAGTATGAGACCCTAGCTCAGTGATGGCTAACCTTGGCACTCCAGGTGTTCTTGGACTTCAATTACCAGAAGCCCAATTCAGCACTCCTGCTGATCAGGGTTTCTGGGAATTGAAGTCTGAGAACGCTTGGAATGCCAAGGTTAGCCATCACTGCTCTAGCTGATTCTACATGTTTTGCAGCTATCATGATAGGAAACAGCTATTCTCTTCTGTGGTCTCTTTGATCAGTCCCCCCCCCTTTTTATTTTTATTTTTTTGCTCTGTTCCATGTTCTTTGCTCTAAACATCTACTCTACATTTTGGTACATTTGCCAAACACTTGTCATCTTACATTCTGTTTCTTTTCTCCTTGTCTCGTTTTTGGATGTAAAGTCTTGTACTTTATTATTTCAATTTCTATCCCACACATCTAACTATACAGTTACTCTGGCCAGTGTGTCAATACAAAAGTATTTATCGCCCCAAACAATAAAGTCATATCAATATATACCACAAAACAAAAAATAATGTACTAAATGAAATAAAGCAGGAAAACTTATTTTTCTTTTGAAATGTACAATAACTAGAAAGCCATCACCTGTTGTAACAGTGTAAAGAGCTAGGATTCCTCCTCAGCTTATTTGTTTATGGTGTTGTTAGAAATCTTAGTTTTTCATATCTTTAAAATGTTTTCTCTCAATAATATCATTTAGTGGAAGGGAATGAAAACAGATTAGCTAAATTGGGAGGAATAACTATAATGAGGAAATGGACTTAATCCACAAAAGCTCATATTAAAATATAGCAATATTTAAGGTACCAAAACATTTTTGACTTTTTAATTTGTTTGTTTTTATTTTCGTTCTCTTTCTTACTGGATGTAATGAGCAAATTCTTCATCCTAATCCCCTCTGCATTCATGCTAATGGTTCTGTGCATGTGCAGAGCCTCCTGTTCAGAAGCTTGTAAGCAGAGAGAGTTTGGGCAGTAGGCCCCACTCTTTCAGTATACCACATACATCCTGATACTCAGACTCTCAGTTCTGTTTCATCCACCACAGTGGCCACACCTTGACACAACGTCTCTGAGGGAGAGAGAGCTGGATCATTATTAGAATCAAATCTTTTTCTTTTGAAATTATTTGTATGTTACATTATTAGCTTCTTTCTATTGACCCTCGATTCTCATAATTTTGGAAGCATTTATCATTTTACCCACTCTGGGAACTTTCTTAAAATACCATAAGTGTTCTGTATAAGAGAAGATTCCCCTTAAAAATCAACATGAAAAGTGCTTTTTCTGCTTGAGGGTAATGAATATGATTTCCTCCCGCAAAATCTGAGTGAGATTTTCAAGCCAGATGCAGAAATGTAATGTCTGCCACATCTTCTTATGGGTGGATATTGTTTCTCTGCAAAGCGGCCAGCATCCTGAAGGTCCTGATGAGCCCTTTGACTTGTTTTGCAACTGCTACCATACCATCGCTGTTGGCAGCGCCAACACAGGAGTCCTCAACTTGGACACTGTCTATATTAGAGTTAAAAGATGAACAAGCCCTAAAGGCTGGTTTTGGAAAAGCAGCCTAGAAAGAAAAAAGGTAAAACATGCTGCTGCAGCACAGACAGGGTAAAGGGTATTTCAGGAGAACTCATTAATGAAATCTTGTAGGAACAGAAATCACAGCCACCTACAGCTGCTACTTCTTTGTGTTAGTAGTATTAAAAATGTGTGAGGCATTCAACTAACAATCACTGTACTAACTAGATTAGGAATGTACACTTAATTGCAATTTGAATGTTTGATTGTAAATATATTCATTTTTGTTTTGTTTTTTAATTATGTTCCTAACAGGGCTGATCTGTGGTTGTAGTAATACAATTAAAGTATGCTAAAGTAAGGAATGCCTCTAGTCAGCATATTACAGATTGCTCCTTCAATTCCACTGCAACTTGGTACACGAACAAAGAAGATGGCACAGGTTGAAAAGGCTACTGGGCCTTATCCTTTGGCACTGATATATCCTCCACAAAACCTATATCATGTTGCAGAGGACATGAATCATTTGGTTGATCAGACAGTGCTGAGACATTCAAAATGGGAATTATATTCTTGTCTTCTCAAGAGTATATTTCAGAAAAGGGACCAAATAGAAATAAACACCTTCACTTCCAAGACCAACAAGAATCTTCCACTCTACTTCAGCAGAGCAGGAATGAGTCAAGGTTCTCTGGGAAATGCTCTCCTCTAGTCATGGTGTAGGATGGGGTTTCCCAACCTAAGGCCTGGGGGGGCGGATCTGGCCCACGATGCCATTTCATGTGGCCCCCTTCTCCAAGGGCATTTGAGAAACAAAATGACTGCCCCTTTGAAGTTGTTGGGACAAAATGGCCACCCCCATCGTACAGGCAGTGCAAAATGACCATCTGACCCTTGAAGCTGACAGAGAGTGTGACCCTGCCCCTGGCTTGAAAAGGTTGGGAACCCCTGGTGAAGGAGAAAACTGCCACTTGCCAGAATAGTAGCAAAACTTCAATTGCAATGATGATGCACAATGATGTCCATATCTTTTTTTAATCTTTATTTTAAATTTTAAAACAAAACAAACAAAAAACATACAAATAGAACAAATATCATATACATATAACATATAAGTACAAATGCAGTGTAGATCCACCACCCGGGGGACATTAGTTCTTGTCTAAAACTTACTTAAACCAACTGTACATATTATGGATATCTTTGAATTTTCCCAATGTACACTCAATAAATTCTCCCCAAACATCTGCAAACTCACTTTACTTAGTATTACCTTTTTTCAGTTTCAATTCACACGTTAATTTATGATTAATCATAATATACCATGTCAAAGGTAGTTTGCTCTGTTGCATCAAATTAGTGATTAGAATACCTCTGACATCTGCTATTGCCAGATGTTTTCTTCAAAGAATCAGAGTAGATCCTTCATCATGATGTTGAAACCTTGGTTTCATGGTATTGAGCTTCAAACTAGGAGGAGAATAATTGAGATCATACAAGATGCAAAGAAACTGCTCAATTATCATGATTTAATAGGGTTCATACATATTTACTTAAAGTTCCTGAAGTTTAAAAAATTCTTCGTGGAGTTCAACATAGATTTCCTTCTGTATCTCCATGAGTATCTCTATTTTTAATGCAGCTTATGCACTCCTTTTCAAACCTATGGCCACCATTTCTCTAGGAATGCCCAAAGCAAAATAATCTTTCTGTTGGCCAGTACACAGGGTTTCTTTGGCAAGTGAACTGGGTACTCTGGGAACAAACCAATTCCACCTCTGGGATTATACTCAGACCAAACATTTGTTTCTTGACCAGAGTAGGAGAAGAAAAGCCTTAGCATATATGTTCAGGAAATGGCTCAATTCAAAGTTCACAAGACTTTGTAACCTAAAAAAGGGCAGGCCATTTCCTCTCAGAAGCTTACCAGATGAGTGCTTCAAGCAATTGCTTGGGTGTATTAACTTCCCAACATAGCCTTTCGAAAACAACCCAAACGTTTTTCCACCAGAGCCATATTTCCACGCCATTCTTAAAAGACATCCCTTCTTGGACTTAACAGCTGAACTTTGATCTGGTCAAAGCTGGTCCTGTTTATCCAGCGTTACTCTGGACAGCAGGTTGCTCATCACCAGTGCTACAACGACTGCTGGTTCCTAATCTCATCCTGTTTGTTGTCTTTTAATCCAGTAACATAAATGCACGAGACCAGAAATAAGAACAATACAGTGGAACCTCATACAACAATGTATAGCAACGAAATCACATAACAGTTAGATTTTGGGGGGAAATGGTGTCCCGCATAACAATTTTCCCTATGGAAAAAATCTGTACAACAATTTTTCAATGGGAAAAACCACTTAGCGGAAAAAAAGTTGCATGATGCATCCCACAGGGAAAATTGCTATACGATGCATGCATCATATAGAAATTGTTTCGTACAACAATGAGCCCTGTGGAGCAGATTAAAATTGTTGTATGAGATACCACTGTAGGTCATTTTCATATATATATTTTTGCGTGGTTATCTATGCATCTACATGACCTGCTGCTGATCCTCCTATGTCATTTGCAGTTTACTGATTCTTGGCGACTGTGTTGTCTGAATTGATAGAATGGAAGGGTTGAATACCAGTGCATTTGTAGTACATTGGGAGAGAACAACAGTAAAACCCCAACTTACATATGCCTTGAGTTACATAAAATTCTACTTACATAATGATTTTTTCACTAAAACCACGTCCTGATTTACATAATTGTCCCTATTTACATAACACAAGTTCCTATGGGTTTGTTTCGAGTTATGTAAAAAAATCATTTTTCCTATGGGGTTGCTTCGATTTACATAAATATCATTTTCCTATGGGTTTGTTTCAAGTTAAGTAAAAAATTTATTTTTCCTATGGGGTTGCTTCAACTTATGTAAAAATTCATTTTCCCTATAGATTTGCTTTGAGTTAAGTAAAAAAAAAAGATTTACATAAAAGCCTATGGAACAGACTTTTTATGTAGGTAGGGGTTTTACTGTACATTACTACCAAAACTTCTCTCTATCTGGAACATTCCAATGCTGATTCTGGCCAGGAAGGGACATACTAGTGTGAATGTACAAATATCCATTTTGAGAACAAATCTTGCAAAAACAACTTGTTCTTCTCTACAGTAAACCCTCTTCTGAATTCAGTTGCTCTAATTTCAAAAAAATAACCAGTTGTGAGATATTGTGAGGCAATATTAGTTGGTCCACATGTTGTGATTGACATGTTTAAGGCACACCTATTTTTGATCTAAATCATTTTCTCTTAAGACAGTATTAATTATTTCCACATACCTAAGCAAGGTATTTGGCTGTGTTTGTTTCCCCTATATTATTTTCTAGGATGGAAATTCTATCAAATTATGAGTAATTGTTAGGAAAAATTAATTAAATCTAGAAATTACTTCCCCTGTCTTATAGGAAACAGCTTTCGATCCTGAAGGAGAAGATGCAGAACCACATGATGTATGTGATAAGAACACTATTTTTTTAAGTCGAAACTTGTGTTATTGTACCATTAGCAGAACTATTGAAGAACTTGATAGATGCTCCCAAGATCTGATGGTTCTGTGTAATGAGCTGCATGAGTTCACAAAGGTAAGAATTAATTTGAAAGCATATTTGAAATCCACTTTGATTGAATCCAGAGCTCTAGCTGTTATTAGTTTATGGTTTATGAGTTTTGCCCCTGCTTGTTCTCACCCTCCTGTAAGAAAAGATTGATGTAATATTCTATTAATGAGGGCATAAATGGCTCTCTAATCCCTGCATATCTTAATTTTCAGCTGGTGCTTCCAGTAGCATCTGAATCACTGCCCTCAATGCCATTTTGTCTTTCCTTGTCTTCTGAAAGGATCACCAAGCCAAAGCACTGTATTGTCATATAGCATTGGCTAGTCCTCAACAGACAAATGTGTGGATTCCTCTTAACAACTAGTAGGAGTTAATATCATGGGACTGCGGTGGCTTAGTGGTTAAGACGCTGAACCTGACGACTGGAAGGTCATTAGGTCAACAGTTCAAGACCCGAGTGCTGCATGTCAGAGTGAGCTCCAACCTCTGTCCCAGCTCCTGAAAACTTAGCAGTTTGAAAGCAGGAAATTGCAAGTAGATAAATTGGTACCACTTCAGTGGGAAGGTAAACAGTATTCCATACGGTCCGGTGTCTCGTCATGCCTGCCACATGACCTCAGAAATGTCTGCAGACAGCACAGGCTGTTTGGCTATAAACAAAGATGAGCACCAAACCCTAGGGTCAGATACGACTGGCTTTCAGGCGAGGGTGACCTTACCTAGGAGTTAATATTAGTATTATTGCTTACAATTATTATTAACTTATTATCCACATTTCCACTACTGTGTGGTACTCAGGACAGTTTATGGTTAAACATGGCAAAATCCACAGGAAAAAAAACAAGTAGTAAAATCAAATAAGAACAAACAAGATCATGGAAATCATTAAAATCATATTTTTAAACAATTTAAATCACAATAATTTAAACACTATTGTAAGGGAGCTTAAAAATGCATAATCATACCCTTGCTAAAAGAAGTGAGAGCAGTTATGTTTTGCATTTCCAGGAAGAGTACATTCTACAATTTGGGAGCAAAGCCAAAGCTTCATCTCTAACCTGCCAGGCAAGCCACTGTAGCTCCTAGTTTTTTCAAGAGGGCTTCTCATTAAAATCTTAATATCATAATAGGATCATAACAAGATTTCAAACTGTTTAGGACTTTGGAATTAAAGCCAGCAACTTAAGTTTGGTCTGGTAAGCAATATGGATCTTTCAGTATCAGACTTGTTATGAGTTTAATAACACCTGTCACTTGAACGAGTGAAGTTATATGAGAAGTGTTTTCTACAGAGCAGTACTACACATTCCAGGAAGAACTGGGGCAGCTTTGTTTTTAAAGGTAGATGCAGGTCAAAAAAGCAACAATGAAGGAAAGGAATTCTGGATTGTAAACTTCTGTTTCTGGACTGTACCTCCCCGAATTCTGGTTGGGAAATTTCTGGAGAATTCTGAATGCTAGAGTCCAAAATATCTAAAAATCTCATTTCTGGTATAAGGATAACAAAGCCCATTATCCCACTATACACATGATAGAGACCTGCATCCATTCAAGAAGCTAGCATAAGACCATTTGCTGATTCAGAGTACATGCTCCAGGCTAGAGAAATCTCTTGATAGGTTTCAATCACTGGCTGTTTATGCTTACATACCATCCAGATCAGGTATGAATTAGCATTGTGTAGATTAGGTAGCAATATGTAGTACTGTACAGTAAAACCCTATATAAGGAAGGGCTCTAATAGCGGAAAAAACGTATAGTGAAAGAAAATTGAAGAAAAACGGTGACTCGTACATCAAAAAAATTCGGAACACGCTTCGCATAACAAATTTTTATTTTCAATGCATTCCTATGGGAAATTGCATTCAATGCATTCCTATGAGGAAATCGTATAACGAAAATTTCACTGTACAAAAAACCTCGTGAAATGGATTAATTTCGTTTTACGAGGTTTTACTGTATTGCCAATAAAGGAACTTGAATTCTTCCACTAGCATATACTCTATATAAAAAGTACATACGTCTTCTGTAAAAAGTCAGCTTTATTACTGAAGGAAAAAATAGGTCAAAGCTCAGGGCCTCCAAAAATACTTAAATTAAAAAGAACATTTTTACTTTCCCATAGTCAAAACAAGAAAGATATAACTATACCAGGCCAGGGCTTCCCAACCTTTTCAAGCTGGGGGCCAGGTTACGCTCTCACAGTCAGCTTTGAGGGCCGGATGGCCATTTTGCCCTGCCTGCATGATGTGAGTGGCCATTTTGTCCCAACAGCTTGAAAGAGGCAGCCATTTTGTTTGTCAATTGACCTTGGAGGGGTGGGGGGCACATGAAATGGCACCGTGAGCCGGATTCAGCCTGTGGGCCTTAGGTTGGGAAGCCCTGTCCTACACCATGATTGGAGGAGAGCATTTCCCAGAGAGTCTTGACTCATTCCTGCTCTGCTGAAGTAGAGTGGAAGCTTCTTGTCGGTCTTATTTTCTGGCAAGGCCATGTAACACAATGAGGATTACATTTTTCTATTCAAAAGCAAGCATAGGTAGACTTCCCTTTCTTCCAGGTTTGAACATGCTTAACAGTAATGGGATTTCTTCTTCTAACATTCTAAGATAACCAAACCCATCCTTCGTCCCACCTCTTCCTCTCTCTTATCCATTAAGACTGCACATTTCAACATCCATCAAACATTCCCTTCCATTCCCACAGTCCCAGGTTGTTATGATTATCTTCAAGGGCAAGGATTCCACACCTTGGCCAAACTCCAAACCCCTCGCTTCTCAGGAATCCACTGTCTTAGAGAGGAAAGCAACTACAGCATCCATTTTAAACTTCCAAAAGCAAAACCTCCATTTCAGTTAATTACATCCGGTAAGAATGCTAATGGGCAGCCACAGGAAAACTTGAATGTTCTTTATTTTTCCAGTGACATATGGGGTTCTGGTTAGCTTTTCATATAATGAGGCTGTATTTCATCCCAGATATTCATAGCCTATTTTATCAGCCTAATTTCCATTCCCTCTTTACAGATCAGAACAAAAGAGCTAAGGCAGCTTGGAGAAAGGGACGTCTCCAGGGCTTTTAAAGAAGCACAAGAATCTGTGGACCTGAAACTCTCTGGTCTTAAATGCTACAGCAGTGCCCATACAATTAATAAAACTCATGGTCCATACAGACTTGTATTTAAAGCTAAATGTTCAAGTGCCAACAAAAAGGTATCAGTCAGATCAGCTGTGCCCCACAAAGTCATTAATGAACAAATCACTGCAACAGATGTAATCAGGGACCTGAAAAATCAAGAAGCAAGGCTGAGGATGGAGCTGAAGCAACGACAAGACCAAGGCAGGAAGAAGGTTCATGAATCTGCAAAGAGGCTTCTTCATGTCCTTTTCATTCCTCCAATGAGAAAACAGGACACAAGAACTATGGAATTAAGTGCAGAGTTCGGTGAGGGTTACTAGCTTTAAAAGTTGGTGCGGGGATTGTTCTGTTGATGTTAATTCATACATACGTGTGCCGTGATTTCTTGCTCTCGATATTAGAATATTTTGCTGAGTGCCTTATATTTGTCAAGACAAAGTAATTGAGAGGCATAATAAACTGATGTTAGCAACTGCCTTCCGAAAAAAGCAATTTACAAGTACTCCCTACACTAACTGTTGGTGTGTTCTAATGTGTGGTTGTTTTTCAACTTTAGTCTAGTTGAAGCATGTCTTCAGCAAGAGAGAATACATTAAATTGTCATGCTAAGTATACATACAAGATTTAAAACCATGCAGTGTTTTAAGGTGTCTGATAACAGCATTACTTAAAAAGATGCAAAGACCCTAATTCAAATCTGTTTAAACATGTGGACATTCTTAGTGTGTGTTCTCCATGTATGAAGAGAGGAAGGCTGTAGCCCCAGTTCTCTGTCTCTTTCAGCACAAAAGGTACAATCTATGACATGGGTGCCCAAACGTTTCGGGCTGCAGGCCAGTCATGTAGTTCCATGGGCTGGTTACATAGTTCAGTGGGCCTGTCACGTTCCTCCCACCGGAAGCTGATTGCAAGATTGCCTTGCAATCTTATGCAACAGGATGAGATAGAATTTTAGGCTGCTATTTTCTCTGCTTAAACCAGGGGTGCCCAAACTACAGCCCTTGGGCCAGATCCAGCCCCTGACACCAATTCATCTGGCCCGCACTGCCTTTGCCGCTCCTGGAAGTGGAAGTAAAACGCACCTGTACGGCTGTGTTTTACTTCCACTTCCAGGAGTGGCAAGGGCGACATGGGCCGGCTGAATTGGTGTTGGGGGCCAGATCCAGCCTACGGGCCGTAGTTTGGGCACCCTGGATATATGGAATGTATTTAGGCTCCCCATGTAAACCAAAAGGTGGAAAACCTGGGTCCTGGCTCATGAGGGACACTTCCACAGATGCAGGAGCTGCCTGTCTGGACATGGAGGAGTGGGGCTATTGTGCTTCTCTCATTGTATGTAGTGAGCACATGCTTTAAGGATGCCTGAATTGAAGTTGTACAATTAGTAATAAAGTAGCTTTGTAATCTAAAAGATTGTAGCCCATGTACAAAGATCATTATTTTCATGTGTAGAATAACATTTTATATGTTAACAATGCACCAGCTGAAATCATGTTTATTGTAAGTTGCGCTAAAGTTGACCCATTGGATCAGTGGGGGTTGATGAGTCAACTCTTTTATAAGCTCCATTAATTCAAATGTGCCTATCCTAGTTTAGCATTGTAAATCACACCTAGATTAGGCCCACTTTGATCAGTTAAGCCTATGAAAGAAGTGACTCACCAAAATCACCATTTATTAAATATGACTACTCTAGTATCACCTTTTATGCTAAGCTACAGGATACCAGCCAATGTATACCTCTGGTGAGACATGAAGAAAAGAAATTAATTGAACATTTTGATCTGTTGTTACCTTTTTTTAATATCAGTTTTTAATTCTTTCTCTTAAGTTTTTCCACATAACAAATACAATTTTATTAAAACTGGGTTTTCCATCTCTGTCTTGCAGTACAAAACTTGTTTTTATTTTCTTGCCTCCCTGGTCTTTTCTACTCAGGAAAGCTAGATGGTAAACTTAAGTCAAGGAAAGAGACAGGATTGTCCACTATCTCCAATACTGTTTACAAAGATGATGGCGCTGTTGGCTAATGCAATAAGACAAGATGAAAAAGGTGATAAGAGTACTAAAATTAGTTCATTTGTAGATGATACATAGCTTACTATCAAAGATGCTATTGAGGCATTAAGTTCAATACAAAAACATTTAAAGGATTTTGAGAATATAACTGGTTTTTATTTATTTATTCACATTTCTATAGCCGCCCCAATCATGAAGGACTCTGGGCGGCTTACAATACAACACACACACCCAATAAATAAACCCCATTAAAATAGTAACTCCCTTTAAAAAACCCATTAAAGCCTACCCGCACATGTTAAAGAAGGGAGGATGACTCTTTATTTAACCAGCCAGATTAATTGGGATAAGGTGTAGATGATTTTATGTAACAAAGGAAGCATAGATATAGAGGAAATCAAAAGAAAGTATGGAATAAAAGTTTAAATATCTTTTAAATATTTGGGAATTAATAATGCAAATTATATACAGGATTTTTTAAAAATTAAACCATAGTGAAAGAAGAGATTGAGGGTATGCTTGAGAATTTTTTTAAAAATATAATAGTTTGGTAGAATAGCAATTTGTAAAGTGAAAGTGGTACCAATAATTATTTTCCTATATGGAATGCTTTCAGTAAAGGTTACAGAAATGGAAATAAAAAGCTGTAATGGAAATAAAACACCAAGGATAAACAAAAAGTTATGGCATGCTCCTCAAAATGAAGGAGGACTGGGAATTCCAAATTTGAGAAACTATTAGATGGCTATTCAGATTAAAGGGATAATTAGGATTATAACTGAAAAAGGATTAATATGGAAAAATATAGACATTTTAGAAATGAAGGAATAGGGCAGTGGTGGTGAACCTATGGCACACGTGCCAGAGGTGGCACTTGGAGACCTCTCTGCAGTCACCCCAGTACAGTTTGCCCCACCCCTCTGCCTAGCAGCCCAATGGGAGTGCTTCCTACCTCAGCACAGTTTGCTCCACCCCTCTGCCCAACAGCCCAATGGGAGCACTTCCTCCCTCCCCCAGCACAGAGTTTGCCCCACCCCTCCGTCCAGTAGCCCAATAGGAGGTGTTTCCTTCCTCCCCTGTTGCTGTGTTGGCACTTTGCAATAAATAAGTGGGGTTTGGGTTGCAGTTGGGGCACTTGGTCTCTAAAAGGTTTGCCATCACTGGAATAAGGAATGGTTCTTACAAGAGGTTAATATTAAAATGATTTTAAGAATTCAACACCCTTTTTGTAGAAATGTTTAGAAATATTGCTGTTGGTAAAAAAAAAGCCCAGGGATTTCCCCAGTAATATATTTAATATACTTAGATAATTGCCCAATTAAATCTAATAGAGATGCAATAAAAAAGCTGGAGCAAAGACATTAAAAGATTGGATGCAAAAGGGCTAGGAATAAGGAAGAAAGGGAAATGATATCCAATATTAAAGTTAAATTGGTTTAGTAGGTTACAGATGGAGAAATGGAATAATTATCTGTCTAAAAATATGGATCAAGTAGAGAATTGACCAAATTTGAACAAATGATAAGTCAATTAGAACATAAGGTAATTCCAACAAAGGGAATAGTAAGGTGTGTACACTTTTAAGAGATAGTGGAGATATACATAAATTATTGAGAGAGATGTGGGAATCTGATTTAAAGGCAAACTTTGGAGGAAGAGTGGGATAGAACATAGAACCAAAGTCTCATGGAAATGTCAGTGAGAATTAAAGAGCATTGTTATAAAATATTGTGGTGGTGATATCTGACACCAGTCCAATTATATCAATATGATCATAATTACAAAAAGAAGTGTTGGGGATGTAAGGAAAGCAGTGGGACAGATTTTCATTTATTGTGGTAGTGGACGCAATGGGCACAAAGCTGGGCAAGCTGAGGAGGATGGGGGTGCCTGCCGTGTGGTAGTTCACGGGGTCGCGAAAGGTTGGAATCAACTGCAACTGAACAAAAACAAAATATTGTGAATAAGATGTGGGTAAAAGTATTTAAATAAATTAATCAGATTTTATCTTTAAAATTACGAATATGTCCTAGGGTGGCTTTGTTAATGGAATTTGGAAATATAAAAATTGATAAACATAAGAACGATCTGCTTACTATTATGCTAACAGCTATGAGATTGCTAATAGCAAAAATTGGAAAGTTTATATAAATTGCAGGCTGGAGGGTTGGGTTGGTATAAAATATTGTGGAATATTGCTATAAATGATAAGATGGCATGTTATGTATGATAACTATGGTTAGAACTGTCAAGGTGAGTCAAACCACCATGTTCCCGCGCTTTCCTAGCTGTCAAACAGCGTCCCTGTTTGATAGCTACGAAATCTCGCCAGACAGCATAGTCCCGCAAGATTTTGAGTGGTGCGCAAATTAGAATCTGATAGGAGCGGAATGTATCTATCTTATGCAAATAAGTGGATCGAAATGTGTGCACACTCTGTTAGCCAATGGGCTTTATTTTTGTTACTGTTACTGTTTATAGTGTATATAAGTCTGAGTTTTGCCCCATCCAAACTGTTCAAACCCCACTAATAAAGAGCTGAATTTCACTACCTCATTCGTCTTGTCTTCATTCTTTGAACACTAAACTGGCGACGAGGATGGGATGGCGTCCCCACAAGGCAGCAACATCGGCCCATTCAACCCAGCTCATCCAGAGAAATGGGCAACATATGGCCTCGCAGAAGATCACCGACGAAGGCCAGAAATGCTCCTGCTTCCTCGCACAGTGCGGATCTGAGACGCTTGAGCTGGCAACCCACCTTGTTCTTCCACGGGACATGGATGTGGTGCCACTTGCATAGATCATGTCAGCACTGAGGAGGCACCTGCAGCCAGAGGTCTGGATCTTCCTGGCCACGGTGGCCTTTCACAGAAGGGAGCAGCGCCCTGGTGAATCCATTGCAGACTACGCCTCTGCTCTGCGCATTGCTGCCGCCCCGTGCAAGTGGGACAACATTGAAGAAGCGCTCTGAGACGGCCTGCTGGCTGGCATGAGGGACGAAGATGCTCAATGTCACCTCATGATCAGAAAGACGCTAACCTTCAAGGGCATCCTAGAAGAGGCAGTAGCGTCTGAGGCTGCACGGTCTGGGATAAGGCTTTTCCGGCATTGCCACTCCACCACCAGTGCCACCGACTCAGCCGTGCAAGCTCAGCAAAGTCCATCTTCATCCACCTCAGCATCGCCTGGTTCCACTTCTTCATCGGAGTCCAGCGAAGTAGAGGGTGAAATCCGAGCGGTCCAACGAAAGCTCCAAGAGCACCGCGGCGATTGGGAGAAGAAATTCCTTCGCAAATGTGATGGCTGCGAAGCCCGGCATGACCGCAAGAAGTGTCCATTCCGCACCGCAGAATGCCACAACTGCGGGCGAAGAGGGCACATTGCTAAGGTCTGCTGGCAGCGAAAGCTGAGACCTTCAGCGCCTGAGCTCAAGAAGGGTCATCACCGCAACGCGTCCATCGCCAAGGTGTCACCCAAGACTGATTCGTGCCAAGTGGGCATCGTCAGCGAGCGTTTCTACACAGACCTGAGCCTTCAGGACGTCCCCTTCAAAATGGAGGTGGATTCAGGTACTACCTTTTCCATAATTCCACAGCGGGAGTTTTTGAGGATTCTCTCAGCCCAAGCTTAAATCTCTTAAGACTTACCTCCGGGATGTGCAGGGTTGCCAGATTCTGGTCCTGGGGGTGGGTAATTTCTTGGTTAGCTTCAAAAACATTCGCACCTCCTTACCATTGGTTATAGTTAAACAGGGCACTAACAATCTTATTGGGACCCAATGGTTTAAGCCCCTGGGAATCCAGCTATCTGGCATTCATGCAATAGACTCTGACCCAATCCGGGACGTTTGTGCTGCACATCCTGAGGTGTTCAAAAAGGGTTTAGGCTTGTACAAAGGACCCCTTGTTGACTTTGAACTTGACCCTGCCATCCGGCCCATCTGCTGGACAAACTGGTGTTGCAGGGCATCCTGGTGCCGGTGGACTCCACAGAGTGGGAGACACCAATTGTGACTGCTTTGAAAAGTAACGGGGAGGTCAGGATATGCACGGACTATAAATGTAAAATCAATAAAGCTATTCGCCCAAATGCATATCCTGTGCCCGTGGTAAGCCACCTTCTTGTCTCCTTGCATGGAAGAAATTGCTTTGCAAAACTTGACCTTGCCCAGGCTTACCAACAGTTAACTGTGTCTTCTGCCGCTGCCATAGCCCAGACCATAGTAATGAATAAGGGGGCATTTAAGGTAACCAGACTGCAATTCAGAGTGAATGTAGCCCCCGGAATATTTCAGTCTCTTGTAGAACGTATTTTAAAAGGTTTGCCCAGAGTCCTGCCATATTTCGACGATGTCCTGATCACCGCTAAGAACACCGTCGAACTAGTGGCCAGACTTGATCGAGTACTGTCATGTTTCGAGCGGGCTGGTCTATGTCTCAGAAAAGACAAATGTGTGGTTTTGGCATGGGAGGTGGAGTTCCTGGGGTACACAGGATACACCCCAAGGTATCATGCCCTCTGACTCCAAGGTGACGGCTGTGCGGAATGCACCCAGGCCAAAATATAAAGCCGAATTGCAATCATTTCTAGGACTGTTAAACTTCTATCGTGCTTTCCTCCATCGCAAAGCCTCAGTTACCAAACCATTACATCAGCTCCTTAAGAAAGATACTGTTTGGCACTGGAGTCATTGCCAGGAGAAAGCGTTCCAAGAACTTAAAGGGCTACTGTCTTCGGATGCTGTGTTAACTCATTTTGATCCCAACAAAAGAGTTGTACTTGTGTGTGATGCATCCCCTGTGGGGGTGGGAGCTGTGTTATGCCATGAACTAAATGATGGGAGGGAAGCCCCCGTAGCATTCTATTCCCGTTGGCTCTCAAAGCCTGAGAAAAATTACGCTCAGACTGACAGGGAGGCGTTGGCAATCGTGGCAGGCACTAAGAAATTCCACGATTACCTTTATGGAAGGCCCTTCACCATCGTAACTGAACACAAGCCCCTCCTTGGAATCTTTGTAAATGGGAAGCCCACTCCTCAAATCCTGTCCCCAAGGATGTTGCGCTGGGCAATTTTCTTAAATGCATACGATTTCACTTTGGTGCAAGGCCCGGCAAGGACATCAGCCATGCTGATGCCCTGTCATGTTCTCCACTGCCAGGGGTCGGGGAAGCAGATTGCGAGATCGAAAAGGATCACCAGGTCCTCATGATTGAGGCATTTGACTCACCCCCGGTCATCCCTTTGGATATAGCCAAAGCTACGGCCAAGGATGTAACATTAGCTAAAGTAACGTCTTGGGTACAAAAAGGCTGGCCTGTCTCTCTAGCCGAGGAATTCAAAACATTCCACCGCAAGCGCTTGGAATTGTCTGTGGAACCAGGTTGCCTTCTATGTGGCCAGCGGGTGGTCATTCCTGTCACCCTCCGGAAAAAGGTTTTAAATTTACTTCACACAAGTCACCCGGGAATTGTACGTTCCAAAGCCCTTGCCCGTAGCTACTTTCAGTGGCCTCAACTGGACCAAGACATAGAACAGATGGTCGGCACTTGTGCCAGCTGTCAGTGCTCTCACCCAGAGCAATCCCACCTTCCCTCTCGGGAATGGGATTCTGCCAGGGGCCCATGGTCCAGGTTACACATAGATTTTGCAGGTCCATTTAGGGGTGCCCTATTTTTGTTAGTTGTAGATTCATTCTCTAAGTGGCTGGAAGTGATTAGGGTGCCCAATACCATTTCAGCCACAACGATAATGCACCTGAGAAGGCTGTTCGCAGCATTTGGACTTCCAGATGTGCTGGTGTCTGACAACGTGCCCACGTTCACATCTGCAGAATTTCAATCCTTCATGGAAAGGAATGCAATCAGGCACATCACTGCTGCCCCATTCCACCCAGCCACCAATGGCCAGGTGGAGCGGCAGGTGCGCACAACCAAGGACGTGCTTCAGCGCATGGGTGAAGGGGATTTAGAGCTCCAGTTATGTCAGTTTCTCTTCACATATAGGCTCACCCCCCTGTACATTGCCGCAATTATGCAGCTGATGGTCCCACGTGGGTGCCTGGTTTTGTAATCGATCAAACTGGTCCTGTTTCTTACAGAATTAATCTGGAGGAGGCATGCGGATCAATTGAGACCCAGAATACTGGACCCACAGGACGAATACAGACACTCAACGTTAGGATTGGCCCCCACCCGTTTAAACCCATGGGACAGAGGTAATAGTCAGCAGCCAGCTAACAGACCCAGAAGTGTGTTCTAGGGACCGATTTCAAGGGGAAATTGTGGAATGCTCCCCTAATCCCGTCATGAGTACCCCCACACTGTCCCAGCCTAGCACTCTGGACTCCTTTATTAATGATGAGCACTATTCTTTTGAGTCGCCCTCCACTCTTAGTACACACAGGAGGGACCCTGAGTTGTCTTTATCATCCACAGCATTAGATTTTGGTTTTGAGCGATCCTCTGCTCCTCCATCTGACAAACAGGGTTTTAATTTGGGTTTACAATCCTCTCCCTCTAGTCAATCCCTCACTCCAGTCGGATCGCCTGTCCTACGAGCCCCTGAACCAGCTCAGCCAAGCGTCTGACCCAAAAGGGAAACTAGACCACCATCCTGGTTAAAGGATTTTGTTTTTACCTAGGGGGAGGAATGTTATGTATGATAACTATGCTTATAACTGTCAAGGCGATTCAAACCTTCATGTTCCCACACTTTCCTAGCTGTCAAACAGCGTCCCTGTTTGACAGCTATGAAATCTCGCCAGACAGCGTAGTTTCGCGAGATTTTGAGTGGCGTGCAAATTAGAATCTGACAGGAGCGGAATGTATCTTTCTTATGCAAATAAGTTGATGGAAATGTGTGCACACTTTGTTAGCCAATTGGCTTTGTTTATTGTTGTTACTGTTACTGTTTATAGTATATATAAGTCCGAGTTTTGCCCCATCCAAACTGTGTTCAAACTCCACTAATAAAGAGCTGAATTTCACTACTTCATTCATCTCGTCTTCATTCCTTGAACACTAAAACATGTGAACTAAAAATTTTTAAAGGGTTGGTAAAGAATGATTGTATTAAGTATGTATTTCTTAAATTTAAGGTAATTAAACCTGGTTAAAAATATTCAACATTCTGGAAATAGGGAATAATCTTAAAAAGACAAGTTTGTTTAGAGACCCCCCAAAATGAGTAGAATGAGTTTGGAAAAACATATATCCATATTTTTTTTGTATGTGGGTACAATAGTCTACTTTGGATTTCTTGTGCATTTTTCCTGCTGTTTAAAATAGAACAATCAGTCATTTATAAATGGCTGTATCCACACTGCGCAGATACAGCCATTACCATGGTAACAGCCTGCTTCCATGGACATGCAGAAGCTGAGAGGAAGTACTGAGGTAGCTGTTATTCAAAAATGAAGGGCCACTCCACTAGAGCAAGGGTACCCAAACTACAGCCCATGGGCCAGATCCGGGCCCCAATGCCAATTCATCCAGCCCACGCCACCCACACTGCTCCTGGAAGCGGAAGTAAAATGCCCACGCAGGTGCAGAACATTGCCGTAAATGAGCCCGCAGCTGTCGAAAACACATTTACAACAGCTGCAGGTGCTTTTACGGCAGCGTTCTGCGCATGTGTGGGTGTGTTTTACTTCCAGTGGGAGGAACCATGTGACTGGCCCGCTGAACCACATGACCAGCCCACGGCCCGAAAAGTTTGGGCACCCCTGCTCTGGAGCCATTTTTGGAGTAGGATAGTTCATTCAGAGGGGTCTGTTTCTTATTAGATAATGTTTATTTGGCTTTTAATCTAACAAAGCCTTGTGCAGTAGTTGCCTTCACAATATTCCAGCTTTGCAGGTTAGTTCTCACTTTGCAGATATAAAACCGAGGCTTAGTTTTGGGAACACGAACAAAGCGTACCCATGGATAAGAATATATGGGGAATGGTGAGCATATGCTGCTGGTTCTGCTCCTGAACAGAAAGTGCATACTTTTGCACAGAGGTGGAAAGTGCACCTGGGAACAAGTTGACTTTCAAAAGCTCATATCCAGAAACTTTGGACCTTTGTGTGTGTGTGGATACAGTGGTACCTCGGATAAAGTCCGATTCGGATAAAGTTGCGGTTTTCATGCACACGTGATGCATCGCACAAAGTCCAAAAGCACTAAAAATGGATGTTATCCGAGGTATTTGGTATAGGAACCTCAGATAAAGTCCATTTTTGGACGTTCTCCGATGCATCACCCATTTGATTATGATAAAGTCCAAATTGGATAAATCCCAAATTTGTGGAACGGAGTTTGGACTTTATCCGAGGTTCTACTGTACCTGGTCTGAACTTTCCGGGCATTGTACTTTAAGAAGGATGGCAATAAATTGGAACAAGTTCTGAGAAGGGCAACAAAGGTGATCAGGGGACTGGAAACCAAGCCCTATAGGGAAAGACTGAATAAACTGGGCATATTTAGCCTTGAGTAAAGGAGATTGAGGAGGGATATAATAGCAGTTTTCAAACACTCAACGGCCTCATAGACCCCTTCCAACTCAGTTATTGTATGATTCTACCACTTTTATGGAATCAGTCTATGCTTTCATTTTAGGTTTTATGAAGGGACTTGAACCATTGTTTCTGATGTTGGTCTGATTTTGTAATGCCATTCTATTAGGGGTTTACAATCTTTTGAAATAATTTGCTGCTGGCGACATTTAAAATTGAAATACTGTAGCTGATTTACTGGATATGTATTATTAAATCATGAGTAAATGTTTAGTCTTGAAATTTAGAGAATGGCACATTTGTTATTAGCTCCTTCAGAAAGGTTGTTTCTATCACTTTGTTGTCACCAGTCTGGTACTTTATCCAGTAGACTATAACTCCTACAAAACAATTGTTAGGTGAATGTGGTGGAGACTAACATGTCTGAAAACTGCTGGGCCAGTGAAGACTATCAATCCTAAAGCATGGAATCTCATCTCAACATGCTTTGTCCATATATTACTATTTTTCCCATTTCAGCCCATCTCCATCAATTGGCTACATTACTTGTTCAATAATCATTCACTACCTATGTATATTACTTCCACTGATTAGGGAATAAGAACTGTATTTGAAATGAATGAATGAATGGCATAATTTTCCTCTACAAAAGTGATTTATCTTTTATTATTTATATATCTGGCGTTATATAATGACTGAATTATTCCTGTTTAGCTTAGCACAGAGCAGGCTCATTACGTCAGTGAGTATTTGGTGAGTCAACTTCTCTGTAAGTTACTTTGGATCACTGGGTCTATTCTAGTTGCAACTTACTATTGCATGGTAAGCCACAAATAGAATAGGGTCATGTGAATCAATGGAACTCATAGAGGAGTTGAGTTGTTAAATTTCCAATGGGCTTACTCTAGTGTGACTACTACACTAAGCAATGAGATTTAAGGATCTCAGGCAACAAATAATCAGCTGCATTCTTTTCAATATGGAAAGGGATAATAGTGGAGAGAAAAAGAGGACATTTCAGAATGATCTCCCGTCTCTTGTCCCAGCTCCTGCCAACCTAGCAGTTTGAAAGCAAGAAATTGCAAGTAGATAAATAGAGACCACTTTGGTGGGAAGGTAAGCAGCGTTTTGTGTACTCTGTTGTTGAGTCATGCCTGCCACATATCCACAGAAATGTCTGCAGCTCTTTGGCTATAAACAGATGAGCACTAAGCCCTAGAGTTGGATATGACTGGCTTTCGAGCACGGGCGACCTTTACCTGCACATTGTACCTAATTTCCTTTGGACTCTAAACAGTCTGTTAGTGCTTAGAAAATAACACAGTTATTTTTTTAAAGACTCAGCATGGGTTTCTCAGAAATAAGTTGTACCAGACTGATCTCATCTTCATGCTTTTAAAATAAGCCAGTATTTTGTTACATGAGAATGATGCAGATGTAACATGATAAATTTGTGCCGAGCTGGTAAAATGTGGACTAGAAGATATTAAGGTTCCCCTTGCTCGAAAGCCAGTCATATCCGACTCTAGGGTTCAGTGCTCATCTCTATTTCAAAGCCGAAGAGCCAGTGTTGTCTGCTTCTGCAGACGTTTCCATGGTCATGTGGCAGACATGACTAGATACCGGAGCGCTGTTACCTTCCCACAGAAGTGGTCCCTATTCACCTACTTGCAATTTCTTGCTTTCGAACTGCTAGGTTGGCAGGAGCTGGGACAGATGACGGGAGCTCATTCCATTCTGCAGTACTCGGGAATTGAACTGTTGACCTTCCGCCTCCCAGTCAGCGTCTTAGCCACTTGAACCACTGTAGTCCCTAGAAGATACTACTGTTAGGGAAATATGTAGTCAGTTGACAGACTGTTCACCAATGGTTCCTCAGCATCCTGAGGAAAAGGAATGAATGGGGTGCCTAGCTCATTGTAATTCAACATTTTCTTAAACTACTTGAACAAAAGTGTGGGATATTATCAGATTTGCAGGTTATACTAAACGGGAGAGGTAGCTAATACTCTAAAGACAGAATCAGAATTCAAGATGACCTTAACAAGTGAACCAAAACATAGAAAATGAATTTCAGCAGAGATAATGTCATGTTATTCATTTAGGCAGGAAAATCAGAAGGACAAATATAAAATGGATAGCAGCTCACTTGATAGTACGACAATGTAAAAAGAACTTATAGAGCATTCTCAGATTGCCGCTTGCTGTTTGCTACTCGCCATTCATTGTTTGCTGCTCGCAGCCTTGCCACTTCTGTCACTCACTGCTTCTGCTTCTGCCACTCACCCAGGATAAGGTAGGGAGGGGACAAGGATTGAGGCAGGGCCCACGGCACCACCCACAACTGCAGCAAGGGTACTGGCTGGATTATTTGATGCTGCGGGTCAAAGTTTGGGGACCCCTGCTTTATTGGGTTGATAGATATATGTTGGACTTTGTCATCATTTGGTTTCAATAGCACATTTGAACTCTTCTTTAATTCTTCAATTAACTGCTCCAGCGACTTGAGGTGTACAAATTGTAGCATCCAGTTTTGTTTTATCACAATTGTTGTTTGTTATATAAATATAGGAAAAATTGTGAAGTTTGTGTTTGCAATGTTCATTTCAGATAGATCGAGAAAAAGAGAGAGAGAGACCCATAAAACCAGAGTGTTTCATTTGGTAGCAATAGTACATACACCTATGTACCACGCCATAGCATTTAGAGCACTCTTTGGGTGGTTCACAAAGTAATTAGCATTTTACCCGCAACAAGTTGGGTACATATTTTACTGACCTTGGAAGGATGGAAGGCTGAGTCAAAATTGAACCTGTTGTGATCAAATTGAGATTGTGAGCAGAGTTTTGACTGCAGTATAGTCCCTGCTCTTAAAACAAATTAAAATATATTTTACTTATATGACAAAAATATGCTGATTAAAATATGCTGCTAAAAGATACAATCTGCAAAGAAATTTAGAGGTCAGAAGCCAACTTGAAATTTTTTTTACCTGATAGTGGAAGGACTATAAGAAACCTAAACTGGCCTCTTGTGACAAAGAATGCCATAGGCTGGGAGTAGCCACTAAAAATACCTTCTCTCAGATCCTAGCCAAATGTGCCTGGATAGCAATGGGACTGAGATGCCTTCCCACAAGAGATCTGAAAGATGGTGGAGGGGATTATATTTGGAGATATGGTCTTTTTTGTTTAACAGTGTAAGAGACAACACACCCACGTTATCCCACTATCATAGGACTCGTTCCACCTGCCAGGGACCTGCACTCATTCAGGCAGCCCACATAAACCTTTGTGCTGCTTCAGAGTACTGTACCTGTGGTCCTGATCCAGGCTATGATAGGTTTCAATCACTGATTGTTTAGGCTTACAAACCAGCCAGATCAGGTAGGACATGCAGTGTGAATTAGCAAAATGCAGTGTTGTCAATAAAGGAACTGGAAATCTTCCACCAGCTTATACTCTATATAATAAATCTTCTGTATCAAGACAGCTTTTATTTAAAAGAAAAATAGTTTCAAAGTTCAGAATTACTATAAAGCAGGTACAAAAATAAAAAGGAAAATTTTTACTTTTCCCCAAGATAAAACAGGAAAAGGCATATCTAGCTATATTTCCTGGCCTTGCCTGGCCTAGCCAGGAACATATTTGACTACTGTTTACTCACAAGCAAATATAAGCATGTTTCTTCCTCCTCTCCTGATAAGCTCATTCGACACATAACAATCACAATCATGGCGCTACTTCTTCATGTTCCAATATAACAAAATCCCATTTTTCATCTCATCCCACCTCTTCCTGAATATCTATACCTATAAAAAGAGCCCTTAACCGTTGGGTTCGTTCAAAGGCTCTCGCACCAGGCCCAACCATCTCCGACCTAACCTTCCGCACTCACCGTAACCTCTGCCTTCCCAGCGCCGTGGGATTTTGGTGGTCGCCAGTGGGGCAGCAGCAGCCCCACGAATACGACCAACAAAAAAGAACTATGATTCCCAGAGTCCTCTGTACTGCGCAACCCCCAGCTAATCAGGCTGAGGGCCACGAGCGCAGAGGAGGCTGGGAAAGCGTGGCGCGCTGACTTAAAAAACAACAACGCCGGGAGGGAAAGACTTTTAAAGACCCAGCCGGAGCCAGGAGGTAAGCGTGGTCGGTGGGGGTTAGGGAGTACCGGGGGTGAGGCACGGCCCCGGTAACCACGCCAACTACCCCACCGGCCCCACTACCTAGCCCCCCCTTCCTAACCCCCACCGACCGTGCTTACCTCCTGGCTCTGGCTGGGTCTTTAAAAGTCTTTCCCTCCCGGTGCGGCCTTCTATATCTCAGCCTCGCTTCTCTCTGGGTTGGCTGGGGATGGCAGTTCCATTCCCAGGCAACCCAGAGAGAAGCAACGCCTATCCGTTACGTGGATTCCTTCTCTCTGGGAGGCAAAGGTGCTGCAGAGAGGGGATCCCCCCACGCAGGACACCCCGGGATTAAAAGAGAAGAAACCAAGCTGTTTCTTCTCTTTAAAACGGAGTGTTTGGGAGGGAGTGGATTTGATCCCCTCTCCTGGGTCTCCTGGGTACAGAAGGGTTGGGGGGACAGACCCCTTTTGTCCCCCCCCCAACCCTTCCAAACCCAGGGGACCAGGGAGAGGGGATCGAATCCACCACCACCACCCCAACACTCCATTGTTAAAGAGAAGAAAATGCTTTCCTCTCTTTAATATGGGGGTGTCGGGGGGATTCCCCCTCTCCGCTGGGTCCCCTGGCTCTGGAAGGGTTGGGTATCCCCCCAACCCTGGCTCTGGAAGGGTTGTCTGTCCCTGGCTCTAGAAGGGTTGTCTGCCCCCCCTCAACCATTCCAAACCCAGGGGACCAGGGAGAGGGGATCAAATCCACCCCCTCCCAAACACTCCATTTTTAAAGAGAAGAAACCGCTTGGTTTCTTCTCTTTAATAACGGGGTGTCCAGCAGGGGGATCCCTTCTCTGCAGGGTCGCCTGGCTCTGGAAGGGTTGGAGGGACAGACCCCTTTTGTCCCCCCAACCCTTCCAAACCCAGGGAACCAGGGAGAGGGGATCGAATCCACCCCTCTCCCAAACACTCCATTTTTAAAGAGAAGAAACTGCTTGGTTTCTTCTCTTTAATAACGGGGTGTCCTGCAGGGGGGATCCCCTCTCTGCCTGGTCCCCTGGGTTCGGGGGGCGGTTGGGGGGACAATACACACACACACACACACACACACACACACACACACACACACACACACACACACACACTGCTTCTCTCTCTCTCTCTCTCTCTCACACACACACACACACAATACACACACACACACACACACACAACACTCCTGCCTTGCCAGATATTTTTTAATGTGTGTGTTGGTGGTTGGAGTGATATTGTATGGGTGGTGATGGTTGTGCACACCCAAAACCAGTGCTGGGCATCAGCCAGTCCTCCCCAGTCCGTGCAGACCGGTAATAGAGTTGGCTGGCCATACACCCTCCCAACCCCACCCCGCCCACCTCTTCCCAGGAGAGCGGCGACTGCATCGATTCATTCTCCTCCAGCGGCTGCTGCTGCCTCCTTAAAACTAAGAGGCTGTGGGCGCCACTCGGGTGGTGGCGGAGGCAGCAGTGTGTGCCGATGGGGGAAGGGGAGGGGAAGCTCATGCCACGCCCCCCAGAGCAGCTCGTCGCCCCGCCCCCCGACGCCGCTCCTTCTAGCAGCAGCAGCACAACTTTTGTGATGTCAGGACCTAGTCCTGCAGGAAGAGAACTTCCTGCAGGATGTCTGTCTGGGCATTGTGAGAGTTGACCTGCTTGCGCCGCACTGCCTGGACATCCCGCTGCTGGGGGACGGGAAGAGATTGCGCCGCGTTGCTTGGACCACCAGCCCGTATGCCACCGCTGCTTCTTCCAGCAGCATGTGCGCTTGTCCAGGCAGTGCGGCACAAGCTCTTCCCCAAGTTCCCCTGCAGTAGGATGCCCAGGCAGCGCAACTCTCGCAATGCCCAGACAGGAGGTCCAGGCATTGCAAGAGTTGTGCTGTTGCTAGAAGGAGCAATGGCGGGGGTGGGGGAGCTGCTCCAGGAGGCAAGGCGTCAGCTCTCCTCCCCTTCCCCCATCCACACACACCACCGCCTCGACCACCGCACGAGCGGCACCAGCAGCCTCTTAAGGAGGCACCAGCAGCAGGAGGAGGAAGAGCCGCTCTCCCGGGAGGAGGTGGGCGGGGTGGGGTGGCAGCGGCAGCCACTGGAGGAGGACGAAGAAGAGGAGACAATCACGATGACAACGTGGCCGTGAGTCTCTACCTCTGTGTGTGTGTGTGTTGGGGGGGGGAAATGGGGGGAGAGGGGGACAGGGTCTGCACACCCACCAGGGATTTTTAGGCATGACTAGACACCTGAGCGCCCGTCGTCTGCCCTGGCTCCTGCCAAGTTCCAACCTAGCAGTTCGAAAGCAAAAAATTACAAGTTGATAAAGAGGGACCACTTTGGTGGGAAGGTAAACAGCGTTCCGTGCATCTCCGGTGTCTAGTCAGGCCTGCCACGTGTCAACAGAAATGTCTGCAGATGCAGACAGCGTTGCCTCTTTGGCTATAAGCACTGAATTTAATTTAATTTTTAAACCCTAGAATCAGATACAACTGGCTTTTGAGTAAGAGCAACCTTTACCTTACCTAACATGCTTGGTAATCATTTTAGTGACTTTAGAAGGATGGAAGGCTGAGACAACCTAGAGTCCTGGTCAGGATTAAACTCACAACCTTTGGATTGAAGCAGTAAATGTTTCCCTTGCTCGAAAGCCAGTCGCATCCCACGCTAGGGTTCAGGTAGCTCATCTCTGTCTGCTTTTGCAGATATTTCCGTGGTCATGTGGCAGGCATGACTAGACACCGGAGTGCACAGAATGCCGTTACCTTCCCACCAAAGTGGTCCCTATTTATCTACTTGCAATTTCTTGCTTTCGAACTTCTAGGTTGGCAGGAGCTGGGACAAAGACAGGAGCTTGCTCCATCCTGCAGTATTTGAGTATCGAACTGCTGACCTGCCACCTTCCAGTCAGAGCCTTAGCCACTTGAGCCACTGCAGCTCAGTGGTTAAGAAGCTTGCCTTGTTAGCTGGAAGGCTGACATGTCCCAGCTCCTGGCAACCGCAAGTAGATAAATAGGGACTACTTCGCTGGGAAAGATAACAACATTCCGGTGTCTAATCATGCCTGCCACATATCCACAGAAACATCTACAAACAGGCAGTGCTGTGGCTATAAACAGATGAGCACTGAAACCTAGAGTCAGATATGACTGGTAGCTTTGGATCTAACAATAGGTAAAGGTAAAGGTTTCCCTTGCTCAAAAGCCAGTCATATCCCACTATAGGGTGCAGTGCTCATATCCATTTACAGCCAAAGAGCCAGTGCTATTTGTGTTTGCAGATGTTTTCATGGGCAATGTGGCAGGCATTACCAGACTGGCCACCCAGTCACATGCACACAGATTAGGCCATGCCCACAGATTAGGCCACACCCACCAATTAGGCCATGCCCACCAATCAGGTCATGCCCACCAATTAGGGCACACCCACGGTGTAGTAGTAAAAAAAATTTGGTGCCCATCACTGCCCAAAACCACCCCTAACCACCAACACACACTTTAAAAATGCCCGGCTGGCCGGCACAAATATGCTAGTTAACCAATAAAATCACAGCATATAATGTCCATCATTCCTAATTCTGTTCTCATAGTTTTCAGCTTGTTTTGACTATTTTCAAAAGTAAACTAATCAGCTCCTAGCTTGAATGCCATTTCCCAGACTTCCTTCACCCAATGCTAAGGGAACAAAGAACTCAGCAACTACTTTAACTCACTAAAAACTAAGGTTCCATTTTAATTCATTAAAAACAGTCAATGGCTTTCAGGTGTTTCAGGCAGGAGCCTTCCACAGTCTACCTCAGAGTGCTAGGGACTGAATTTGGGACCATTAATATGTGAGCTCTACAGGCCTTCTGACAATGGTGGTAATAATGATCAGTGATAAAACAAAGTTGAATTGCATGTTATTCTAAAGAGATAGTTAACATAAATGTGAAGAAAATATGGTACTATTAACCTTATTGTTAGTGCACAATGACATTGTGGTATTGAACAAGGTAGTTTAACAATACAATATTGAAATGAATTAGAGCAGGGGTTCTCAACCTTTTAAAGCCAGAGGCCGGATCACACCCCCTCAGACTGTTGGCAGGCCGGACTGGTGCCTCCGGTGGTGATGGTGTTGGTGAAAGTGAATACCAGTCCAGCCTGCCAACACTCCCACATGCCATCGTCGCCACCACCAACAGTCCCCCCATGCTGTCACCATCACCAACACTCCCCCTGCCTTCAATCTGGCCCACCAATACTCCCCCCATGCCACCACTGCCACCAACACCCCCATGCCACCAGTCTGGGCCACCAACAATCTCCCCATGCCACCAGAATGGCCCGCCAACAATCCCCCCTATGCCACCACTACTGACACCATTCCCCCTACACCGCCGCCACCAACACTCTCCCATGTCACCGCCGCTGCCACCAACACTCCTCCCCATGCCACCAGTCTGGCCCACCAACACTCTCCCCTATTCTGCTCCCACTTCCCTGCTCACCAACCTGCCGTGGGGGAAGGAGGGGTCCTGACTGTCCTTGATCGCGCTCGGCCAGAGTGGCCCCAGGGGGAAATGTGGGCAGCTGCAGGCATCTTCCACTTCCACCGCCGCTGCCATCCTTGTCCCCTCTGCCTGGCTTGGCATGTCCCTAATGCCACTCCACGGCAGGGCAGATGTTGTAAGCCTTCTTACATAAGAACATAAGAACAGCCTTGCTGGAACAGGCCACAGCCCATCCAGTCCAGCATTCTGTCTCACACAGTGGCTCACCATTTCCTTCAGGGTATTCCCAAGGAGATGCCTTCACCTGCTTAGGATTCCCTGGAAATGGCATTGAGAGATATCCTGCCTATCTCTCCAACCTGGAGGTTGTCCTTAAGTATCCATAATTATAGCCATTGATACCCTTGTCCTCCATGAACTTGTCTAATCCTTTCTTAAAGCTGTCAAGACTGACAGCTGTCACCACTTCTTCTGGCAGGGAGTTCCATAGACCAGTGATCCTCTGGGTGAAAAAGTACTTTCTCTTATTTGTTTGAGAACTAGTACCTAAAAGTTTCATGGAGTGCCCCCTAGTTCTAGTGTAGCCTCAGATGGTAAGGAAGGTGTTCCAGTCCCCTAATCATTTTGGTTGCCCTCCTCTGCACTTTTTCCAACTCCATAATATCCTTCTGGAGGGATGGCGACCAGAACTGTTCACAGTATTCCAGATGGGGCCTCATCATAGATTTATAAAGAGGCAAAATGACACTTGCTGACTTATTTTCTATACCCTTCCTAATGATCCCTAGCATTGAGTTTGCTTTTTTCACTGCTGAGGCACACTGGGTTGACACCTTCATTGAGTTGTCCACCAGGACACCAAGGTCCCTTTCCTGGTTTGTCACAGAGAGTTCAGACCCCATCAGTTTATAAATGTAATTGGGGTTCTTTGCCCCAACATGCATCACTCTGCACTTAATAATGTTGAAGCTCATTTGCCACTGTTTTGCCCACTCCCCCAGTGCCAAGAGATCCCTCTGGAGCTCCTCACAATCTCTCACAGTTTTCACTACCCTGTATAATTTAGTGTCGTCAGCAAATTTGGCTACCTTGCTTTTTACTCCTACCTCTAGATCATTTATGAAGAGGTTGAAAAGCAGGGGTCCCAGTACTGAACCTTGGGGAACCCCACTCTTTACTTCCCTCCACTTGGAGAAGGGTCCATTTAGTGCTACCCTCTGTTTCCTGTCCCTTAGCCAGTTGCTGATCCAGGACAAGACCTGTCCCTTTATTCCATGACTGGTAAGTTTATTCAAGAGCCTTTGGTGTGGGACCTTGTCAAAAGCCTTCTGAAAGTCCAGATAAACAATGTCAACTGGATCCCCCTTATCCACATGCTTGTTGACACTCTCTAAAAATTCCAACAGATTAGTGATGGCCCTTGTAAAAGCCATGTTGGCTCTCCTTTAGCAGCGCCTTCTCTTCTATGTGCCTATTAATTCTTTCTTTCAGAATGGTTTCCATCACTTTACCTGGGACACATGTCTAACTGACAGGTCGGTAATTTCCTGGATCACCCCGGATCCTTTTTTGAAAATTGGTGTTACATTCGCTACCTTCCAGTCATCAGGCACAAAGCCTGATTTGAGGGAAATATTATATATTTTGGCTAGGAGATCAGCAATTTCATCTTTAAGTTCCCTGAGAACTCGTGGATGGATGCCATCTGGTCCTGGTGATTTGTTAGTGTTTAGCTTAACAAGACATGCAAGGACCTCCTCCCTGGTTATTTCTATCTTGCTTAATTCTTCGGTTTCCCTCCCTACGTAGATAGGCTCTGTTTTGGGCATGTGGTCTCTGTCTTCTTCAGTGAATACTGAAGCAAAGAATTCATTGAGTCTCTCTGCAATCTCTGTTTCCTCTTTAATAACCCCTTGCCTTCCATTGTCATCTAATGGTCCAATGGCCTTCCTAGTTGGGTTCTTACTTCTAATGTACTTAAAGAAGTCTTTGTTATTTCTCTGAGTATTTTTAGCTATACGCTCCTCAAAGTCTTGCTTTCCTTTCCTGATTGTTGCCTTGCATTTGTTCTGCCAGAATTTATGTTTCTGCCTGCTGTCCTCATTTGGACAAGCCTTCCATCTTCTAAATGAGCTTTTCTTGCTCTTGATCACTTCCCGAACAGCTCCTGTAAGCCACATCGGAGTCCTCTTGGAACTGGCAGTGCCCTTTTTCTTTTTGGGTATACATTCCAATTGGGCCTCTGTTATTGTTTTTGTAAACAGCCTCCATGTCTCTTGGAGTATTTGGACTCTCTCAATTTTCCCTTTCAGCTTCTTTTTTACTAGTTTCCTCATCTTTGGGAAATTTTCTTTTTGAAAATTTAAGGTCTCTGTGTTAGATTTTATCAGTGACTTGCGGTCTATGATCAAGTTAAACATAATTGAGTTGTGGTCACAGTTCCCTATTGGATCAGTCACATTAACATCTTGCACCAGATGTTGGATCAGTCACATTAACATCTTGCACCAAGTCAAGGATTCTTGTACCTCTAGTTGGGTCTTCAACCATCTGCCCCAGGGAACAATCATTTAGCATATCTAGGAACTTTATCTCTTTATCATGTGCTGAACAACAGTTCACCCAGTCTATGTGAGGGTAATTGAAGTCCCCCATTATAACCAGGCTTCCCTTCTTGGATGCCTCCTTTACAACATTCGCCAACTGCCAGTCTCCCTCAAGAGTTTGGGTCGGAGGCCGATAGTATATCCCTACTGTTAGACCATTCTTGTGGCCTGGTACTCTTACCCACAGAGCTTCTAATGGTGACTATAAATTACCTAGATATTCCAATTCATACGATTTTATCACTTCTTTGACATACAAGGCTACACCACCTCCTGTTTGCCCCTTCCTATCCTTCCTGTACAGTTTGTAGCCTGGGATAACTGTATCCCATTGGTTATCATTCGTCCACCAGGTTTCAGTGATACCAATAATACCAATATTCTTATCTATTGCTAAGTATTCCAGCTCCCCTATTTTGTTCCGGAGGCTTCTGGCATTTGTATATAAGCATTTATATATGCTTTCCTGATACAGTCTTTTCAGTCCAGTTGCATTGTTAGACTGCCTCTTGCATCCTTCTGCTCGAGTGCTGGTGACTAGCTCCTTGCTCTGCTCAGTAATTTTTGCATCCTCCTCACTACTCAAGTACACACTTTCCCAAACCGGATGCTGCCCAGCTCCTGTCGGCTTTCCCCCAGTTATCAGTTTAAAAGCTGCTCTGCAGCCTTTTTGATGTTGAGTGCCAGCAATCTGGTCCCATCATGGTTCAAATGCAACCCATCCCTCCTGAACAGATTTGGCTTGTCCCAAAATGTTCTCCAGTTCCTGACAAATCTGAAACCCTCCTCTCGACGCCACCGCCTCATCCACGCATTGAGGCTTCTGAGCTCTGCCTGCCTGGTAGGTCCTGCGCGAGGGACAGGCAGCACTTCTGAAAATGCTACCTTGGAAGTCCGGGACTTCAATCTTCTTCCTAACAACCTAAATTTGGCTTCCAGGACAGACCGCTTGGCCTTCCCAACACCAATGTGTACCATGACAACTGGCTCGTTCCCAGTTCTCTCTAACAATCTATCTAGATTTCTTGTGATGTCTGCAACTTTTACACCTGGCAGGCAAGTCACCATACGGTTATCATGTGCATCACAAGTCCATTTCTCTGTACTTCTAATTATTGAATCGCCTAGTACAAGGAGCCTCTCTCCTGCAATCTGTTCATCTACATGCACCTCATCAACCATATTAAGGGAGAGAACCTCAGCTTGTTCCTGTTGTTCATCTTCCTGGATCTCATCAAGTGTGATGAAGGAGAGATCATCAGGTGGAACCAGTTGTTCCTCTGTGTGTTCCTCATCAGGTGTGATGAGGGAAAGAGCCTCAAATTTATTCTGTAATTTCAGACTCTCAGAGTGATCCCTTACTCTTCTCCTCCTTTGAGTCACATTCCTCCAAACATCTCCCTCCTGAGTTAGTGAAGGGCCTTCTCCCTCAGAACTGTGCCCTGTCTCTTCTTTGTCCAGCATAGTCTGCTCCACTCTGTCCAAGAGCAGCTCAAGTTCCTTAATTTGTTGATGGTTAGATATGCGGGCCTCTAGCTGCTGGACCTTCTCTTCTAGTAGTGCAACCAGCTTGCACTTGCTGCAAGTGTAGTTCTCCATATGCTTTGGCAAGAACACAAACATGGCACAAGTATTGCAGGTAACTACAGCTGTTCCCTCAGAATACATTTTAACAAGTGCAGTATTTTGGGCCTCAAAAATGTACACGTTTACTACCTTTCTATCTAGTAAGACTATATTCTTCCTTTGCTCTTAGTTGCGCGGGCCTCTAAAGCAGCTCTACTCCAACTGCAAAACACCGAAGCGTTACACCGAAGCGTTAGGGACACACCAAGTCAAGTGGAGTCTGAGTGGACAGGGGCGGCAGCAGCGGCTGTGGTGTTGGTGCGGGCCAGATGGAATGGTGCTGCAGGCCATAGGTTGAGAACCCCTGAGTTAGAGTGAAACTGATGAAACTGATCGAAAGTTAGAGTGAAACTGATAGAAAGTTAAAGTGAAACTGATAGAAAGTGGCTTCATTTTTGGCAGCCCAGGGTTTGATTGGGACATGAAAGAAGAAGAGAGTGAATACACTATTGCAAAACAATGTAGAAACCACTGAATATCAGATGTGTTAGGAGTTTTGATATGTAAATATGATATGCCTCAGTGTCACTAAGGAATCCATAGACATTCACAAGAATTCCCATTCCAGGCAGTAACTTAATTTCCAAACACTTTATAGAAGAGAGAATTATACAATGAAGAACCGATTTTCTAATGACTTTCTAAATAGAATATTAAATTACTCATGGAAATTAGGAAATGCTTACAGTTTACAAGGTTCCTCAGTTTATGCAAGCAGGCAATTTATTCAGAAATTCATTATGGCTCTTATAGTAAATGAAAGTGCATGAAACCAGTAAACATATTTAATTATGGGATTAGCACTAGCTCCCATAAACTGGGGATATTAATGTTTATTTTGCCACAGCAAAGGTTTTCATGCTGAATAATCTGACAAATTTAATTACTTTTATGTTACTTGGAACGTTGACAGAAAGTGAGAATGATTCAAAATATTCCACAATAACTAAAAGGATTTGCTTTTTGCTCAACTAGCTCAATAGACTGATTTTTACCTAGATTTTAAACAGATCACAAAGAGAAGCAGTTTTCAAAGATATGTCTTTTAAAATTACTATTTTGTCACAAATTCTGTTATGCTCCATTCTCTTTAAATTCAACAGTGATAAGCACCATTCTAGCACCCATATACCCATACAAATACATGCTGTCTTAGAACTGCTACTAGCTTCCTTAAGCATAACTGTAAACATACCTTTACCATAAAACCAAGTTCTCATTCTCATTTCCTTACAAATAGCAGACATTATCAAAAATCTAATAGTAAATTCCAGCTACAGCAGGCCCATTGAATCAATGGGTTTTGGAGAATCAACTCCTTTTTGAGATCTATTGATTCTGTTAGACTACTTAAATTGCAATTTACTGCTAGATTTCAGTCATTATTTCTCGCTTTTGCTGGTCCCCTCCCTAGAGTCTGTGAATATAGATACACTTCTGCAGAGCTCTTCTATGTGGGGAAGAGTTGGTCACTGTTGATTATAAAGGAGAGTGGAACATACCAGGATTTGTGTCAAAATAAGTATTTTTAAAAGACATATCTTTGAAAAATGTTTCTCTTTGTGATCTGTTTAATCTGTTTAAAATCTTGGTACAATATTATAGAACTCTAGTTCTTTTGAGCACCTCTACCTTGAACTTGTATCCTGATTAAACTTTTCCCATTCAAATGGAAATAAATTTCATGGGGAACTGAAAACACCATTAAATTCCACAAACTGAACTAAAGCCCAAAATAAAATAAGGCCTGCCTTCAGCAAGGACAAAAAGTGCAGAAAGGCACAAGAATGCTGAACATTGTGAAATAAGACTTTTATCATCTGAATGGTGGGAAAAAACAAGGTGACAATCAGTAGTCAATTTAGTACTTTCCCAGGAACAAATAAATTTATTGACAAATATTTTGCCTCTTAATTTGAAGCCTCTGACATCATTTGACATAAAATTGACAAGCAGGGCTACCTCCATACCATCCACCTCACTCACCAGTGGGAGCCCAGGCTGAGCAAACAGATTATCTCAGTGTTTGGGAGTATCAATATCCATGCTAAATCCCCTCAGGGGGATTAGCTCAAGATTTTATGATGCCCATGTAGATAATGGTCTTATCCTAAACTCTGGTGACCCATACACATGAAAAAGATGGTACGTTGGACCTAATTTTCTGCACCACACAGCTGACTTTCATCTAGTAAGAGGGTGAAAATTCAATCTGTCCCATGGTCTGGCCATTTTCTCACTGTGGACCAAATGGACATAGCCCTCAAACCTGCAAGTTTTGAACATCATTAAGGTGATCCACCCCAATGGGCTGATGGATCCAATTGGTTTTTGTGAAGTCTTGGGGAATCTGGAGTCATGGCTGGCAAGGTGATGGAAGGTTTGATATGCCCCTGGAATAAGGGATAGTGAACAGAACCAACAGAAAGGAAGCTAGCTCCTTGGTCTAATAAGGTGCTAATGAATGAGAATATCTAGTAGACAATTAAGGTGAAAGTGGAGGAATCCCCCCCAATTTTTTTTTAAAAAATAGCAGTATAGACTATTTAAGTGTGCCTGTTGTTGTTCAGTTGCACAGTCGATTCTGACCCTTTGCGACCCTATGGACCATTGATCTCCCGGCACCCCTGTCCTCCACCATCCTCCTCAGTCCACTCAGCTCAGTGCCCGCTGCGTCCACAATGCCATCTAGCCATCTCATCCTTGGCCATCCCCTTTTTCTTTTGCCCTCCACCTTTCCCAGCATCAAGGCTTTCTCAAGTGAATTCTCTCTTCTCATTTGGTGTCCAAAGTACTTCAGCTTCATCTTTACTATTTGACCTTCTAAGGAGCAGTCAGGACTGATTTCTTTCAAGATTGACCTATTTGTTCTCCTCGCTGTCCAGGGTACTCTAAAACAGTCCTCCAACACCACATTTCAAAGGCATCTATTCTTCTGCGCTCAGCTTTCCTAATGGTCCAGCTCTCGCAACCATACATTACCACTGGGAATACCATTGCTTTGACTATACGGATTTTTGTTTGCAAGGTGATGTCTCTGCTTTTCACTATGTTCCCCAGGTTTCTCATAGCTTGTCTCCCTAGAATCAGTTGCCTCTTTATTTCATGTCTGCAGTCACCATCTGCAGTGATCCTAGATCCCAAGAAAGTAAAATCCGTCACTGCTTCTACTTCTTCCCCATCTACTTTCCAGGTGCTGATAGGGCCTGTTGCCAATATCTTGGTTTTCTTGATGTTAAGTCTCAGGCCAGCTTTTACACTCTCTTCTTTCAACCTAATCAGGAGCTTCTTTAAATCTTCCTCACTTTCTGCCATTAGGGTGGTATCGTCTGCATATTTCAAATTGTTAATGTTTCTCCCAGCAATTTTGATCCTATATTGTGATTCCTCCATCCCTGCATTGCGCATTATGTGTTTTGTGTATAGGTTGAAAAGGTAGGGTGATAAAATGCAGCCTTGTCTTACTCCTTTTCCTATTCCAAACCATTCTGTCATTCTGTGTTCTGTCCTAACTGTTGCTTCTTGGCTCTTGTACAGATTTCTCATGAGGCATATGAGGTGTTCTGGTATTCCCATTTCTTTAAGTACTTGCCACATTTTATTGTGGTCCACACAGTCAAAGGCCTTGGTGTAGTCAATAAAGCAGAGGTATACTTGTTTCTGATATTCCTTTGCTTTCTCCATGATCCACCATATATTGGCAATGTGATCTCTAGTCCCCCTGCCTCTTCTGAACCCCGCCTGCACCTCTGGCAATTCTCTCTCCACATGCTGCTGAAGTCTATCCTGTATTATCTTGAGCATCACCTTGCTAGCATGTGGGATGAGCGCAATTGTTCAATAATTTGAACACTCTTTGGCACTACCCTTCTTTGGGATTGGAATGTATACTGATCTTTTTCAATCCTGTGGCCACTGTTTTGATTTCCAGATCTGCTGGCATATCGAATGGAGTAATTTGATTCCATCATCTTTTAGAGCTTTGAAAAATTCAACTGGGATACCGTCATCTCCACTAGCTTTGTTGTTTGCAGTGCTTTTTAGGGCCTTTCTGAATTCACTCTCTAGGATGTCTGGCTCAAGTTCACTGTTCTCATCATTGTGATTATCAGTGGTGTTGAGGTCCTTTTTGTAAAGTTCCTCTGTGTATTCTTTCCATCTTTTCTTAATCTCTTCTGCATCAGCTAACTCCTTGCCATCTTTGTCCCTTATCATGGTCATTTTTGCTTTGAATGTTCCCTTGATTTCCCCAATTTTTTTGAAAAGATCTCTAGTCCGATCTTGTGTTGTTTTCCTCTATTTCTTTGCACTGTTCATTTAAGTAGCTTTCCTTGTCTCTCCTTGCTTTTCTTTGAAATTCTGTGTTCAAGTGACTATATTTTTTCTTTTCTCCTTTGCCTTTTGCATTCCTTCTTTCCTCTTCTATTTTAAGAGTCTCATCAGACAACCACTTTGCTTTCTTATGCTTCTTTTCTTTTGGTATGGTTTTTCTTGCTGCCTCCTGCATGATGTCCCGCACATCTGTCCATAATTCCTCTGGCACTCTATCTATCTAAGTGTGCCTATTCACAAGCAATTGTGGCTGTCAAAATAACATATTGTATAGGCAGAACAGCAAGGGACCCTAGTGGAGCAAACAAACTACATACATAGGATCAAATATTGTGTGACCTATTGAAAACTATCAGCAATGTGGTGATATGTTGGCTAATTTTTAACGATAAAATCTCACTGACCTACACTGAATTGAACTCCATCTTAGAGGCAGTTTTAAAAATTGAAGCTTCAGAGGTGCCATCTTGTCATTGTTCTATGGATAGATCCACTTTGCTTTCCCTCAGTGATGTTGAAAGGATTCTGGGGTGCACGAAGGCTACTCCCTGTGGCATAGATTCTTGTCCTTCATGGTTGATTGAAGCCTGTTCAAAGACAGTGAGAGACTTCTTGTTGATTACAATCAATATCTCACTATCAAAGGGTGTCTTCCTAGAGGCCTTTAAAAACAACAATTATAAGATCTTTAGTAAAGAATTCTACTATGGGCAGGAGGCATGTGCCCAACTATCAGCCAATTACCAACCTGCCCATTCTGGATAAGGTTGTGGAAAAGGTGGTAGCAGAGCAACTCCAGATTCAGTCATGCCTCACCCTTTTCAATCTGGCTTCCAGCCTGGCTCTAGTGGTCCTGATGATCCCCTTTGTTATCTGGACAAAGAAGTGTCATCTCTTTTGATACTGTCAGATCTTTCAACAGCCTTTGATACAGTGGATCATACTGCTAAACAAAACTGAAGAGAGGTCTGAGTCTGTAATGCTTTGGTTCTCATATTTTCTGTGCAAGAGGACCTAGATGGTCCAGTGGAGGATAGTCTTTCAGACCCTGGGAACCCCACATGAATTGTCTTTAACATATACTAGGAGTTCTCAACCTTTTAAAGCCTCAGACAGCTTCGGGGGCTGGTTGGCCATTTTTCCCTTCCTCCACCATAGGCACTTCCTGATGTGGTGGAGGTGATGGTGGGCCACATGAAACAGTGCTGTGGGCCACATCTAGTCCACGGGCCGCAGGTTAAGAATCCCTATTAAGGCAAATATATGTCAGAGATCATTCATGGTTTTGTAGTTGAGTGTTTTCAATATGGCTATCAGAGTCATAGGGGGAGGCACATGTCTCACAAAGGCTACGTAGGGCACCCAGAATATTTCTTTTTGGGAACACCCCGCATGGCGGACCTTCGATCCAGTGTCCTGCTATGCCTTAATGAGCACTCCTCACCCTAGCCTGATTCGCTGGGGTACAGGGACAGAGTAGCCTTCTGCATATGGCAGGTAATATTGATCACTTGGCAGAAGCTAGGCTTCTTAGTGCTGAGGCCTATGACACACAGTTAATGACTTGCTACTCCCCCTCCTCCCCTTAACAGACAGAGCAATCCCTCTCACCAACTTCTGGAAGGCTTCCGGTGTTGAAGCGATGAGGACAAGTGGAGCCACTCCTGCTCTGCTGGGTTTCCTTCTCCTTCTTTACAAAGGCAGGCAAAACACAACTGGCTTTTGAAAATTTATTGAAGGAAACACAATACTGGATACAGATCTTAAATTAATCTACACTACATAAAACACGAGCTAATAAAACAAATAAGTGAAATAAATTCTTGCTAGCTCCCTAGCAGGCTCAAGCTTCTTGGTTTGGGGCAGTTCTGCCCCTCATGGCTGAGTGTTAGCCCTGAAGAGTCATGTTGAGGAGCTGTCAGACAAAAGCTCCCACTGAAATCAAGATCTTGCTGTTCAGAGACAAGGGTTTCACCCTTGCTCCAGAAATGCCCCCTGAGTGCTCAGATTGGGCTCCTTTTATTGAGAAAAGGTGCTTTGGAATGTGGTGGTCTAATGGGAAAGCACCTGTGTTCCTATGGGGATGGGACGTGCTGTCCTTGTGGACAGTTTGCAGGTGCAAGTGCCATCTGTTTGGCATGTGGCCCCCACCTTTGCATTCCCTGGGAAAATTCCGTTCTGCAGGTGTCCTGGCAGTTAGAGTTTGATTGACATGAGTGGAGACGTCATCTCCCTCATGGTGTGGTCAGGTGGTCTAGATGTCAATCAGTAACCTCATGGTACTGCAGGTGTTTCTTGGAATGTGTCCAGTCCTGGACACTCACTTTTCCCTCCTCCCTTTGGGGAGGCAACTATTCTAACTATGCATCACTGTCATGTCAGACTAACAGCCTGGCATTCCAACGTGCTTTAAAATGAGAGCTGGCTTTTTAAGCCTAAGAAAACTACAATATGTTTCTTAACACTACATGGATCAAATGTCACCTTAAAATTAAGACAAGGTCGCATGTGGAAACCATGACAATGGCAATGACTCCCAGCTATTCTCACATTAACTAAGCAATCAGAGGCAGCTATAACAGTCCTTAGGTAATGCCTAGAGCCCATGCTTCAAAGGCTAAACAAACTAAAACCGAACCTAGACAAAGTGATCCTGGTCACTCAGTAACTGACAAATTAACCTGTCTAATAGTTGATGGGGGGACTTATGAATCAGGTATCCTGATAAGTAGTACAACAGAAAAGCTGGAACAAATGCTTACAGAGATGGACAGACAATGCACAAAATAGGTCTTAAGCTCAAGAAAACTAAAACCAAGTTTATGAAATTGAAAGCGCTGCCTTGTGATGGAATAAAACTTGGAGAAGAACAAACAAAAGAAGTGAAAAGCTATGTTTATTTGGAGAGAACGTCTTCAAATTCCATACCTTACAAGGCATATGTGGAAAGAGGAGGATGACAAAGACCATGAGGCAGACCCAGAGGAAGGTGGAGAGATAACATCAAAGAAATATTACAAGAACACCAATAACACCAGTGGAGGCCACTATAAGTGCCAGAACAAGAAATTTGCATCTCCCTTGACACCCAATGGAGTGGTGGTAGTAGTAGTAGTAGTAGGCATCCTGGTAATTTATTTAATTTCAGTGCTTTGAGAGCAACATTCCTGACTTTTTAAAACTGCAAATTCTTCATCAAAAGATTCTTCTTTGAGGAAACAAGCCATTCTTGCATCTCTCTCATACAAGTTTTAACATATTAATTGAGCCTTCCCTTTATTTTACCATAATCAGGTAGTCTATTCTCCTGTTGATCCTGCAGTATTCATAATCTAGATTCAAACTTTTCTTTGATTTGTTGTATTTTACTGAAGACACCCCTTGTTCCCCCCTCCACACACACACATTTTGTATCTTTGCAATGATTATAGTTGCTCTTTTTTGGTCCTGCTTGCATGTTTTGCAAATGTTATGATTCTGAACCTATTTCTGACATCTTTTGCTTCTCTTGTGTCATTCACAATTTTAAGAATTTCATCAGTCATCCATCAAAGCACTCCCCCCCCCCTTCTCATTGCAGGAATCTTGTTTTGCATTCATTCTTCATACCACCTCTGATTTCAGTGCACAGCTATTACGGTACATGGCAAATGAATTTAGCAGACATTAATAGCTGAAATTAGCTGCTTGGAAAATGGGAGATCTTGATCTTCCCAGCATGTCATCTTTGACTTTGGGATGCAGCAAAGGTTTTACAGGATGCAATCAGGAGAGTTGCGTTCATGTAAGGTCATCATTATGTTCACAGGCTCTCTAATTTCCCTACCTCCTCCATGACTTGACTTCACAGCTGGCCTTTACACCCAGACATTGTCATTACAAAGAAAATAATTATCTTGCTTTATTGCTACTTTTCTTTGTAACAAAAAAATATGTTTGTAACAAGAAAATATGTGCCTGCCTGGGCACATATGAGGCCTGCCTAGATGACAGGCGCAGAAGGGGAGCAGCCTAGCTGTGAAGTCATGGAGGAGGGAGGGAAATTAGACAACCTGCAAAAAGATACAGTAATGACAACCTTCCCATACATGAAGCATGCTAAGTTTTCCACTTTATGCCAACCCTTGTTTTAAGCTGTAAGTACAAGTTTGCAACATGGTAATCATCATGTTTTCATTTATGTCTTTTAATTACCATTGCATTTCCAGGATGGGGTTTGCAATTGTTTAAATCAGCAGTTCCCAACATTTTCCCACCAGGGGCCGGACCCACCCACAACACTTCTCACCAGAGGCTGGAGGCATTGCTGCGCTCACTACTTATGTTTCTGTTGTCATTGGTGGCGGGGGTGGCGGGAATCATGTGTTTTTTCCAAGGTTTTGGACAGGCTCCGCTGTATCCCAGGGTGGTGGGAGCCTTTTTGGAGCATGATCACTCCAGTTTAAGATTTTTCCAAGCCTTCTCTGTGGTTTCCCCATGCCCCAATGGGCACGGAACGGCCCGGCAGAGGCCACTTCGGTGAGAAAGGCTCCCTGGCCCGTGGGCTCTGCGAGCACCAAAATTAAGGGGGGTGGATAAATGATAGGGTTTGATTCACCCAATTCCTTGACCTGACTAGTGGTTCTGCTGAAAGAGCAAATAACTAACTCTGTTACCTATTAGAGTAAATCACTCATCTCCAGGTCTCAGCCTAATCTCCGGCACAAATAGATGCCATGTTTGCCCCTGTCTAATCCTTGGACAATGGGGCTTCCTATGTCAATGTTTATCCCAGTTAATTAACTTCCCCAGAGAGACTCCCAATTAACCCGAGTAAACAAGTGATGTGATTTCTGCCTGATGACGGTTTTGCCACCGTTGCGCTTTTCCTTCTATATATGATGCAGCCTTTTCTCAATAAACTACTGATCTTATCCTCCTCCATACTGCCTCGTATCGTTCCTTGATCAGTCTCCTCCGGGACCTACGGCCCTCAGCGGCCCCGATTCCTACATCTGGTGACCCCGACGTGATCTACTCGTGAGTAAGAGCGGTCTTCCTCAGAGTAGCGATCTCACACGGTCCGGTTCTGCGCTTGAAGCGTGTCCGGCAGCCAGCCGATCGGAGGGACGGCCTGCGGTGAGGCAGTCCAAAGAGGCATCCTACAGCTTGCTCCTGACTTTCGAGGCGGCTTGCGCCAAAGGGAAAAACGCGTTCCGCTCAGGGCAGCTGTGAGCCCCAGACAGCGCAGTGGCCACCGAAGGCCTGTGGCCGCAGTCCACGCTCCGAGCTCTGCCCAGAAGCGTCGTCGCCAGAACCTGTTGCCAGCCAAAGACGCGTCGACTCGTCCCGAGGAGGAATCTTCCGAGGACCCAATCGCAGGTAATATGGGGACCTGTCCTCAGCGACAGCGTCCATCCGCTAGCCAAAGAACTCGTGAGGAAGGGTTCATAATCCTGGCCAGGGGATTTAATTTGCGTTTTCACAGCGGAGAGCTAGCGAGACTTTTGGTGTACCTAGGGGACACTGCCTGCTTTACCCAGAAGTAGGTACGTTAACCCTTGAGCTCTGGGATCAGATAGGAGACTGCATTCAGCAACCCCCGAAAGCTCCAAGAGGCGTAATTCGCACATGGGGCAAGTGTAGGAAGCTCTTAGCGGAGATAGAGCCAGTCCGGATAGAGGCCAAAGAACCCCCAAATCTGCCAGATACGCCAGCCGAACCAACGGCGCCTACGGCGCTCTATCCGTCACTCCAATTTAGGCAGAGTAGCGTAGGGAGCTTTCCCTCGGTGACAGCTGCAGACGTCACCGACGGAATGCAAGGAATGAGGAGCGCAGGCGCTTCTCAGATAGCAACACGTTCCCTAGCTACCAAAAGTGCCCTTCAGCGCACAGTAGAGGAAGAACTCAGGAAGGGGGAATTACCAGTAGAGGAGCTAGCAGAGCTCAGTCAGATATGTCCCATCCGCATGGAAATGGACGTGCTTACGGGCGCTCAGCAGATAGTTCACTCCCCAGTCCCGTATAAGCTTCTCATGGCTATACGGAAAGCCATTTCAGAAACTGGGCTCCAAAGTCATTTTACAAGGGGCACGCTTCAGCAAGTGTGCGAGAACACCATGTGGATTCCCCATGACTGGAAAGCCGTCATGCGGATGATGCTTACCCCTAGCCAGTATTTAATTTGGGACAGAGAGTTTCGCCTTGAGGCACAGACAAGGGCTGCCAGGATGGGAGGCGCAGTACTTCCTGACCAGTTATATGGTTCAGGTGCCTTCGAGCCCATCAATGCCCAGATCAACTTGCCCCTCGCCACTCTCCAGATGTCAGCCGAGGCCGCCTTTAGGGCGTTTTTCAAAGTCCCAGCAACTGGCAAAGCGGCTAAAAATTACACCGCTATCAAGCAAGGAGCCCAGTAGCCCTATATGGACTTCATCAATCGCCTGGAGGAAGCAATTAGCAGGCAGATTGACAACGAGGAAGCCCAACAAGAGCTCATGATGAAGTTAGCCAAGGACAATGCCAATTTAGACTGCCGTAAAATCTTGCAGTCCCTGGGCAATCGTCCTGATTTGACCCTTACGGACATGATTAGAGCTTGCGCCGACGTTGGCACAGAATCCTACAAGATGGGATTGCTAGCGGCAGCGGTGCAAGGGGGTAGAAGACCAAAAGGAAAAACCCAAGGAGCATGCCACAATTGTGGCAAGGTCGGTCACTTCGCTAGGGAGTGCCGATCCAAGGGAGGCGGACAAAAGTTCGGCCGTCCCAAGGCTCCGAAAACCCAGTGTCCGAAGTGCAAAAGAGGCTACCATTGGGCTCGAGACTGTCCGAATTCGGGAAACCGGAATGAGGGCATGTCTCTGACCCCGGTCCAAACAGAGGCTTCCCTCATTCAGAACTCACCAGAGCTAGACTAGATCCCGGTCACCAGCCAGGCATTACGAGGGCACAGGCCAGCCCCAAGGATAGCACAGGGCTAGAATTGACTTGTCAGGCAGACGTTACATGTGACCTGCCAGGCACGGTCTATCTAGTGGACTCCCAGTACATGGGTCCACTGCCCAAGGGCTTTATAGGTTTAGTTTTGCCCCGTAGTGTAGCTGGAGCACGCGGAATTTTCATAATTCCAGGAGTCGTTGACTCGAATTTTTCAGGCGTTCTCCAAGTTCAGTTGTGGACTCACCTGCCCCAAACAATTCACAAAGGAGACACCCTAGCGCAACTGATCATGGTTCCTTGTCACTCGCCAGCAGAGAGCCAGGGAAGGCCCAGTGACAGCTCCGAGTCCCGGTCAGAGGACCGCTCGAGCGCCAGTGAGGCAGTGCAAGGATAACAGGTCTTAGCGACAGTGGAGACCAGCATTGAATGGAAACAGCGTCCGGTTATTGAGGTATTTTTGAACAATCGTTCGTTCTCAGGCCTGTTAGATACCGGAGCAGATGTCAGCGTGATAAGCAGGGGCCAGTGGCCGAGGGAATGGGCCATTGAGCCGGTCTCCGATGTGTGGGGGGTAGGTGGAATTCAGGAAGCGTTTAGGAGCCGAGAGTGGGTGACAGTCACAATCCCAAAGGCTGACGGCACGGCGGTAATTCGGCCGCACATTCTTGACGTGCACATCAACCTTTGGGGGTGAGACATTTTACAGCAGTACGGTGCTACGCTTACCTTTGGGTAATGGCGTTGCCACTTAAGTGGCTCACCGATACACCGGTCTGGGTGGAACAATGGCCGGTAGTGGGGGAGAAATTAGTCGCCCTGAAACAGCTAGTGAAAGAACAGCTAGACGCAGGACATATAGAGCAGTCCACGAGTCCCTGGAATTCGCCAATTTTTGTCATAAAGAAAAAGTCGGGGAAGTGGCGACTCCTCCACGATCTCAGAGAGATCAATAAATGCATACAGCCAATGGGTCCGCTTCAATGCAGCATCCCGAATCCTAACATGATTCCCGAGGGGTGGGAGATTCTAGTCGTAGATCTCAAGGATTGCTTTTATACAATCCCCTTAGACCCCCGGGACCGGGAAAGGTTTGCCTTTACGGTGCCGGTTGCGAACCACAGTGAGCCTACGCAGCGTTACGCGTGGAAATTTTTGCCACAGGGCATGCTCAATTCGCCCACCCTGTGCCAAATTTATGTTCACAACGCACTGGCAAAGTTTCGAAACCTTTACCCAAAAGCAATAGTTTGTCACTTCATGGATGATATTTTGGTCGCGGTGCCGCAACTCGGCAACGAAATGTTTTCTGACCTCCAGGCCAGCCTGGGGGACAAAGGTTTACTCATTGCCCCTGAGAAAGTGCAGAGAACTGAGCCCTTCTCATACTTGGATCATCGGCTTCTCCGCTCTTTCGCAGCACCAGTTTTGCCTCAGATCAATTTACAGGACTCAGTCACCTTAGTAGAATTGCAGCAAGTTTTGGGGAATATCAATTGGGCCAGACCGTATTTTCGTTTGGATACGGATCTTTTAAAACCGCTCTTCTCGCTGCTAACTCTAGGTAAGCAGCCGGCAGACCGGATACACATTTCTTGAGAAGCGCGCTTAGCCCTCGAGAAAGTGAACCAAGTTCTCAGCCAGAGGTGAGTAGATAGGATCACCCCAGGGCCATATGCTCCGATCCTGAATTTGTACATCGTACGGGCAGGATCCATGTTCACCGGAGCGCTCGGCGTAGATGCCGAGAAAGGGGCGAATATCGTGGAGTGGGTGTACCTTCCGAACACCTCCCCACGAAACATCGTCCCTCCCCAAGAATTGGTCTCCGCGGTGGTTTACCGCGGAAGGCTGAGAGCTAGGGACATCTCAGGGCACGATTTAGCCAAAATTGTAGTCCCGTTCACCAAGGAACAAATTCAGCAATTGATGCAGCTCGGTGACTCAAAGGAGGAAAAGAGTAGGGGATCACTCTGAGAGTCTGAAATTACAGAATAAATTTGAGGCTCTTTCCCTCATCACACCTGATGAGGAACACACAGAGGAACAACTGGTTCCACCTGATGATCTCTCCTTCATCACACTTGATGAGTTCCAGGAAGATAAACAACAGGAACAAACTGAGTTTCTCTCCCTTAATATGGTTGATGAGGTGCATGTAGATGAACAGATTGTAGGAGAGAGGCTTCTTGTACTAGGTGATTCAATAATTAGAAATACAGAGAAATGGATTTGTGATGCACATGATAACCGTATGGTGACTTGCCTGCCAGGTGCAAAAGTTGCAGACATCACAAGAAATCTAAATAGACTGTTAGAGAGAACTGGGAACGAGCCAGTTGTCATGGTACACGTTGGGACCAATGATGTTGGGAAGGCCAAGCGGTCTGTCCTGGAAGCCAAATTCAGGTTGTTAGGAAGAAGATTGAAGTCCCGGACTTCCAAGGTAGCATTTTCAGAAGTGCTGCCTGTCCCTCGCGCAGGACCTACCAGGCAGGCAGAGCTCAGAAGCCTCAATGCGTGGATGAGGCAGTGGTGTCGAGAGGAGGGTTTCAGATTTGTCAGGAACTGGAGAACATTTTGGGACAAGCCAAATCTGTTCAGGAGGGATGGGTTGCATTTGAACCATGATGGGACCAGATTGCTGGCACTCAACATCAAAAAGGCTGCAGAGCAGCTTTTAAACTGATAACTGGGGGAAAGCCGACAGGAGCTGGGCAGCATCCGGTTCGGGAAAGTGTGTACTTGAGTAGTGAGGAGGATGCAAAAATTACTGAGCAGAGAGAGGAGCTAGTCACTAGCATTCTAGCAGAAGGATGCAAGAGGCAGTCTAACAATGCAACTGGACACAAAAGACTGTGTCAGAAAAGCATATATAAATGCTTGTATACAAATGCCAGAAGCCTCCGGAACAAAACAGGGGAGCTGGAATACTTAGCAATAGATAAGAATATTGATATTATTGGTATCACTGAAACCTGGTGGACGGATGATAACCAATGGGATACAGTTATCCCAGGCTACAAACTGTACAGGAAGGATAGGAAGGGGCAAACAGGAGGTGGTGTAGCCTTGTATGTCAAAGAAGTGATAAAATCGTATGAATTGGAATATCTAGGTGATTTAGAGTCACCATTAGAAGCTCTGTGGGTAAGAGTACCAGGCCACAAGGATGGTCTAACAGTAGGCATATACTATCGGCCTCCGACCCAAACTCTTGAGGGAGACTGGCAGTTGGAGAATGTTGTAAAGGAGGCATCCAAGAAGGGAAGCCTGGTTATAATGGGAGACTTCAATTACCCTCACATAGACTGGGTGAACTGTTGTTCAGCACATGATAAAGAGATAAAGTTCCTAGATATGCTAAATGATTGTTCCCTGGGACAGATGGTTGAAGACCCAACTAGAGGTACAAGAATCCTTGACTTGATCCTGAGTAATACTCAGGATCTGGTGCAAGATGTTCATGTGACTGATCCAATAGGGAACAGTGACCACAACTCAATTATGTTTAACTTGATCATAGACCGCAAGTCACTGATAAAATCTAACACAGAGACCTTAAATTTTCAAAAAGGAAATTTCCCAAAGTTGAGGAAACTAGTAAAAAAGAAGCTGAAAGGGAAAATTGAGAGAGTCCAAACACTCCAAGAGGCATGGAGGCTGTTTACAAAAACAATAACAGCGGCTCAATTGGAATGCATACCCAAAAGGAAAAAGGGCACTGCCAGGTCCAAGAGGACTCCGATGTGGCTTACAGGAGCTGTTCGGGAAGTGATCAAGAGCAAGAAAAGCTCATTTAGAAGATGGAAGGCTTGTCTGAATGAGGACAGCAGGCAAAAACATAAATTCTGGCAGAACAAATGCAAGGCAACAATCAGGAAAGCAAAGCAAGACTTTGAGGAGCGTATAGCTAAAAATACTCAGAGAAATAACAAAGACTTCTTTAAGTACATTAGAAGTAAGAACCCAACTAGGAAGGCCATTGGACCATTAGATGACAATGGAAGGCAAGGGGTTATTAAAGAAGAAACAGAGATTGCAGAGAGACTCAATGAATTCTTTGCTTCAGTATTCACTGAAGAAGACAGAGGCCACATGCCCAAAACAGAGCCTATCTTCGTAGGGAGGGAAACCGAAGAATTAAGCCAGATAGAAATAACCAGGGAGGAGGTCCTTGCATGTCTTGTTAAACTAAACACTAACTAATCACCAGGACCAGATGGCATCCATCCACGAGTTCTCAGGGAACTTAAAGATGAAATTGCTGATCTCCTAGCCAAAATATATAATATTTCCCTCAAATCAGGCTTTGTGCCTGATGACTGGAAGGTAGCGAATGTAACACCAATTTTCAAAAAAGGATCCAGGGGTGATCCAGGGAATTACCGACCTGTCAGTTTGACATGTGTCCCAGGTAAAGTGATGGAAACCATCCTAAAAGATAGAATTAATAGGCACATAGAAGAGAAGGCGCTGCTAAAGGAGAGCCAACATGGCTTTTGCAAGGGCAAATCATGCCTCACTAATCTGTTGGAATTTTTTGAGAGTGTCAACAAGCATGTGGATAAGGGGGATCCAGTTGACATTGTTTATCTGGACTTTCAGAAGGCTTTTGACAAGGTCCCACACCAAAGGCTCTTGAATAAACTTACCAGTCATGGAATAAAGGGACAGGTCTTGTCCTGGATCAGCAACTGGCTAAGGGACAGGAAACAGAGGGTAGCACTAAATGGACACTTCTCCAAGTGGAGGGAAGTAAAGAGTGGGGTCCCCCAAGGTTCAGTACTGGGACCCCTGCTTTTCAACCTCTTCATAAATGATCTAGAGGTAGGAGTAAAAAGCAAGGTAGCCAAATTTGCTGACGACACTAAATTATACAGGGTAGTGAAAACTGTGAGAGATTGTGAGGAGCTCCAGAGGGATCTCTCGACACTGGGGGAGTGGGCAAAACAGTGGCAAATGAGTTTCAACATTAGTAAGTGCAGAGTGATGCATGTTGGGGCAAAGAACCCCAATTACATTTATAAACTGATGGGGTCTGAACTCTCTGCGACAAACCAGGAAAGGGACCTTGGTGTCCTGGTGGACAACTCAATGAAGGTGTCAACCCAGTGTGCCTCAGCAGTGAAAAAAGCAAACTCAATGCTAGGGATCATTAGGAAGGGTATAGAAAATAAGTCAGCAAGTGTCATTTTGACTCTTTATAAATCTATGGTGAGGCCCCATCTGGAATACTGTGTACAGTTCTGGTCGCCATACCTCCAGAAGGATATTATGGAGCTGGAAAAAGTGCAGAGGAGGGCAACCAGAATGATTAGGGGACTGGAACACCTTCCTTACCATCTGAGGCTGCAACGGTTGGGCCTCTTCACTCTTGAACGACGACGTCTAAGAGGTGACCTGATTGAAGTTTATAAAATCATGCACGGTGTGGACAAAGTAGATAAGGAAAATCTGTTTTCCCTATTGCATAACACTAGAACTAGGGGACACTCCATGAAACTTTTGGGTACTAGTTCTCAAACAAATAAGAGAAAGTACTTTTTCACCCAGAGGATTATTGGTCTATGGAACTCCCTGCCAGAAGAAGTGGTGACAGCTGTCAGTCTTGACAGCTTTAAGAAAGGATTAGACAAGTTCATGGAGGACAAGGGTATCAATGGCTATAATTATGGATACCTAAGGACAACCTCCAGGTTGGAAAGATAGGCAGGATATCTCTCAATATCATTTCCAGGGAATCCTAAGCAGGCATCTGCTTGGGAATACCCTGAAGGAAATGGTGAGCCACTGTGTGAGACAGAATGCTGGACTGGATGGGCTGTGGCCTGTTCCAGCAAGGCTGTTCTTATGTTCTTATGTTCTTATGACTCGCTTCCAATCGCTTTGGAAGGATTCACTGGATGCTTGGCATACCACTTGCCAAAATACCCCAGACTTGTCTCACTTCAAACGCAGACAGTCAGTTTGTTCGAATTGCTCTCGCTGGTTCCGCTTCAGGGAGCCAGGACAGTTTTTACTGATGGTGGTCGCACATATGGTGTCTTGACTTGGCAGGAGGGCCAGGCTTGGCGCACGCTGCTAACTCTTCCACAGAAGTCCACGCAGCGGGCAGAGTTGGCGGCGGTGAACCTTGCCTTGCGCACCTTCGCCAAGGAACGTTTAAACATCATTACCGACAGTCAGTATGTCAGGAATTTGCTTCACAGTCTACCGGGAGCATACATCACTCCCGCGATAGACAAGAATCTGCTTAGTCTGTTTCTCACTGCTCAATTTCATTTGCGAAACCGCACGGAGCCGCTCTATATTGCCCACATCCGAAGTCATCAAGACCTACCGGGTCCGATTTCCGCGGGCAATAGCAGAGCGGACGCGGCGGCAAAGGAAATTCAGCAGCGTTCAGTTTTGGGTGTTTTTACTACTCCAATTCAGAGCCATGCATTCTTTCATCAGAATGCCAAAGCGCTCGCCAGACAGTTTAACCTGCCACTCTCTCAGGCCCAAGGTATAGTTCGCTCTTGCCAGCATTGCACAGGGGCGCCGGGGGGGCCCTCGTGGGGGGTCAACCCACGAGGGACAGAGGCTAACCAGGTGTTGCAGATGGATGTCACGCATGTCCCGCAGTTTGGCAGATGGCAGTACATGCACGTTTGCATTGACACCTTTTCTCAATTCATTTGGGCAACGGCGCAGAAAGGGGAGATTGCTTCCCACGTGGAGCAGCACCTCCTTTCCTGCATCGCGGCAATGGGCAAGCCGCGGCAGATTAAAACCGATAACGCCCCGTCCTACAGCTCCAGGCAGCTGGCGGCCTTCATGGCCACTTGGGATATACAGCATACTTTTGGCGTTCCGTACAATCCGCAGGGGCAGGCGATTGTGGAACGGGCCAATCGGACGCTCAAGTCCTATATTGACAAACAAACAGAAAGGGGGGAGCCACCTGCCCTCCCCAAATCACAGGCTCAGGCACAGCATTGTCTGAATAAGGTATTGTTCACTTACAATCACCTTAATGTTTTTTTGGATTGCACGCCACAGGAGAAGCACTTCTGCCGTTCGGAAGCTCTCCCGCGACCGATGGTCCGATACCGGGTGCCACCGGACCCTTCTTGGAGGGGCCCGGCGCCGCTCATAACCTGGGGGAGAGGGTATGCAGCAGTTATGTCTCCTACAGGTGTCGTTTGGATTCCAGCTCGGTGTGTCAAGCCTCACTTGGAGCCACATGGCGTGGACCCAGACCGACCAGAGTCCGATCCCGGAAATGGAGGACCTCACTCTGACCTAGAGGACCCGTCGGAAGAAACGGCCACCGACGACAGCACCCAAGATCACCTGGGGGATGGTCAAGATCCTTTGCCGTGAGGCCGAGGACACCGCCTGGCGCGAAGGGAAGGAGCCAACGCCGGAGAACCTTACAGCTGCAGTTTTCGCCGAGATTCATGCCAATACCCTGGCGCTCACCGTCATCCTGACCCTTTCCCTGCTTTTGGGGGGAAGCGTTCAGGCCGCCTCATTGAAGGCCAGTGATCTGCTGTCCGGCGGAGACCTCTCTGCCCGGATGCAGTACAATATTTGGGAGAGGTTGGCGGGTCTCGTCAACCAGTCCGATTTTTGCCTCAGGCAGGACCTCGGTTCTGCCTCGATCCTCAGCACCTGCCTCATCCCTGTGTGCCATTCTCCAGGCGCGCACCCTAGGGATGGGGACTGGCTTGTGAAGAGACTTTTCAGCCCATACAACCCAGCGGCTTCTGCGGAGTATGCCAGTTGGGAGATGCGACTGACCATGACTTTGCCGGCTGATGCAGCCACCCTCCACACTCCTCGGGTGGCGGTCAGCCCGAACTCTACCTGTGGACGAATGTACGGCTGCACCTCAGCTGGTCGTACTCGGCGCCGCTGCCTCGACGTTGGCAGTGGCAATTGGACTTGCAATAACCCGGTACCGCTTGGCACCATGTACGCTCATGTCACCCTGCCATCCGGTTGGTTCTTCACATGCAACCAGTATACGTGGAACTACATTCCTGCAAATGTTTCAGATTCTATATGCTGTATCAGTCGTTTAACATTGTTGCTCCCCACTAAGGATATGGTCGCCCCAAGCACAAATGTTACCAATGTATCAAATGTTCCCTCACTCATACGGCACACTCGCACCACCCAGTTAGACAGCTCATGCGAGAGCAGCTTCAGAGTAATGAGCCCTGCCGAATATCTCTCTTTGGCAGTCAGCATCTTTGGCGTGCCAGGCTTAGCCATCGGCAACGCAAAGAGGATTGGTCGCTTGGCTTGCGGTCTAGCAAAAGCCATCAATCATACCTCCTCAGCGATAGCGCTCCTTAATCAAGAGCAGGCAGAGCTTCGCCATGCCATTCTTGACAATCGAGCGGCTATCGACTATCTCCTATTGTTGCACCACCTGGGTTGCGAATCCTTTCATGGTATGTGTTGTTTTAACCTTACTGACAACTCCCGCAGAGTACAGAGTCAGCTCACTGATCTCCACACCATAGTCCAGGGCATCACAGAGGGTTCTGCATGGGGAGCTTGGTGGAGTTCATTGTGGAACTAGATGTGGTCATGGATCCCCTGGGGGTGGCTTCAGACGGTACTCAAGGTGATGGTGGGGGTTATTATACTAGGCGTGACAATCTGTTGCCTCGCGCAATGTATTCCCTCACTGATATCCCAATGCCGTCACAGAAGGAAACCCCGAGACGTCATTCCCGCTCAACAGCTGATGCCGCTCCTACGCAAAGTCACTGGTCAGGCTCTTAAGAAAATTTAAAAAGGGGAAATGTGGTTTCCCCGTGCCCCAATGGGCACGGAACGGCCCGGCAGAGGCCACTTCGGTGAGAAAGGCTCCCTGGCCCGTGGGCTCTGTGAGCACCAAAATTAAGGGGGGTGGATAAATGATAGGGTTTGATTCACCCAATTCCTTGACCTGACTAGCGGTTCTGCTGAAAGAGCAAATAACTAACTCTGTTACCTATTAGAGTAAATCACTCATCTCCAGGTCTCAGCCTAATCTCCGGCACAAATAGATGCCATGTTTGCCCCTGTCTAATCCTTGGATAATGGGGCTTCCTATGTCAATGTTTATCCCAGTTAATTAACTTCCCCAGAGAGACTCCCAATTAACCCGAGTAAACAAGTGATGTGATTTCTGCCTGATGACGGTTTTGCCACCGTTGCGCTTTTCCTTCTATATATGATGCAGCCTTTTCTCAATAAACTACTGATCTTATCCTCCTCCATACTGCCTCGTATCGTTCCTTGATCAGTCTCCTCCGGGACCTACGGCCCTCAGCGGCCCCGATTCCTACACTTCTCCACTGTGCTTCGGCAGCTAGAACAGCACTGTGAGCTACTTCCTAGTTGAGTGCAGCCATCCCAGGCGCTTTTGTAATCTCCACCTGGCACCAGATGTTGGCCACAGTCGTGCTCCAGCTGGTGAAGTGGAGCAGGGAAGGGGCAGAAAAATCCCAAACCAAAGTAAAATTGCTCCAAAAACCCTCTTGCTGCTCTGGGAAGTGGCAGAGCCTGTCCAAAAAGCCGGAAAAATGTCACAATTCCCACAGCCATGGTAAGTGACATATAATGACTTCTGGTGGTGGTGGGCTGGTGGCGGTGGGTCTAGAGGTCCCCAAGTGGCCACCATGGGCTGGATTAATGATATGCATGGGCCAGATTAGGCCAGTGGGCTAGGGGTTGGCCATCCCTGGTTTAAACAATTGAAGAGAGCCACATTCTCAAGCCTTCCACTTCATAGAGGTATTCTTTTGAATAGGGGAGGGAGCAGTCATGTAGTACCACAATATATTTATATTTATTATAGCAAAAGCTTTTTGAGTTCACCTGTTTTGAAGTGTGACTTTGGTAACTGTTATTTCAAAGACCACGAAATAGCAAAAAGAAAAAGTGACATTAAAACAGAGGAGTATTAAAAATGACAGTGAAACAAAAGAGCAAAAAAGTATCCTTTGTTTAGAATAGATGCAATAGATGAACAGTTAACTGGCCATAAATAAATGAGGGCGGACACACTTTTGTCTTCTTTGGCAGTGACTGTGGAAATTCAAAGGAAGCCTAAAGCCTAAGAGATGTCAGGCCCCTCTGGGACATTACTGCCACTTCTGATCTTTGAAACAACCCTAACCAAAGCTGGAACCCCATTTGAAGCTTTATTTAGAAGACTTTGGAGATGTGATGCACCAGGAAGTAGGCCTTGATTTCAAAACAGCAGGAAAAGGTTAATATCTGGAAGGGAGAAGGCAAACAAATCATTCTCATAGGAAAGAGGACTGGGGGCCGGGGGGGGGGGGAGATAAGAATGGTTTATTTGATGTAATGTTACCTGATTGGATAATTCTAGGATGGGAAGCAAGGCGAAGAATAATTAATTGCAGCCAAATGGGAGATGTAGTTAATTGTAGTTCTTAATATCAGTTTAGTTTAGTTCTGTTCTGTTCTAGTTAATTCTAATGTAGCTTCTTTAGAAGAGGATCTGGGAGCTAGTCATCTGCTTTCAGAATGGCTTTGCATATTTCTTATTTAAAATTAGAGCTTAGGTAAAGGTAAAGGTTTCCCTTGCTTGAAAGCCAGTTGTATCCGACTTTAGGATTCAGTGTTCATCTCTGTTTCACAGCCGAAGAGCCAGCGCTGTCTGCTTGTGCAGACGTTTCCGTGGTCATGTGGCAGGCATGACTAGACAGAATGCTGTTACCTTCCCACCAAACTGGTCCCTATTTATCTACTTGCAATTTCTTGCTTTCAAACTGCTAGGTTGGCAGGAGTTAGGACAAAGATGGGAACTCATTCCGTCTTGCGGTACTCTGGAATTGAACTGCTGACCTTCTGCCTTCCAGTCAGCATCTTAGCCACTTGAGCCTTTATTATTTTCCTTTGGGATATGGGAAATGTCTGACTTTCCTATTTTTTATCTTTTGCTTTGGATTGCTTTTTTCCTTTTGTACTGCAACTGTTCCTTTTGAGATGTTTTGGAGCTTTTTATTTCTTTTAATATATATTTTTTTAAAATTACCCAGGTGTTATTTCTGGAGTTACAATGATTTGGTGTGTATAAATAAAGTGTCTTCAGCCAACAGGGCCTGATACTACACTACACTTTCAAGCTTGGATTTAGTCCTACTTGGTCTACCTGGTCCAGGAAAGGATTTTGTCTCTGGCTACAAGAGACAGGAAAAAGCTAGAGAAGCTTTCCCAGGCCCCACATTTCCATGTACCTTGAAGAAGCAAGGGCTTTAGGCCAGGCTTCGGAAGAAAGGTAGAAAAAACAGCTTAAAATGAGGGGACAGAAAGGACCTTTCCTAGTCGAACTCAGAGGATTGACTCCCTAGCTTCATTATATGGTGGCAGCAGTGGGATTTCAAGCACATCCAATCCTTGTTTGTTTGTTTTTGTTCTAAGACTGCTCCTAAAAGCACCACTACAAGATTGAATGGAGGTCTTGGATGGGTTTTGTTTTTCTAGCATGGAAAGGGAACTGTAACTACAATCAATTGAACTGGATTTAGCAATCCTTCAGCCATTACAAGGGTGTCTGCAGAATATTTTTTCCTCACACAATTTTGCCTGGGATGGAAGACTTTTTTTTTTGTGCAACTGGAAAGTTGCAGTGATTTTTCTTTTTCATAGTCAGATAAAGTGCAACTATCCTGCATTTTTATATTTTATTAGTCAGGATACAGCACAGGGAAGAACAGCTGGAAAAACATGGACCATTAACAAAAATACCAACTCATATTTTGTTTCTGTGAAAATGTTGAACTGAGGGAGAAGGGGATACAAGATGACTCACATATAATTTTAAGGCACTCCTTTTTGCATAGTGAGTTCTGAATCTCATTTTTATGAGGTGTTCCCTAAACACTATGCTTTGGGGGAATGTCTGTGAAGTCATGATTCCACTGACCCTACTCTTTGCTGGGTACAGTCTGATGTTGGGGGAAAGAGAAGAAGTGATTGAAAGAGATTTGGCACTGGGATTTAGAGGAGTTAAGATATTGTGTTCTGTTGCCTGTGGCTTGTGTTCCCTGTTTAATGTTCCTCCTTCTTTTTAGTTTACAGATTCTATGTGATGAGTGGTAAGATAGATTCAGTTCTGTTGTGTTCTATATACAGTGAGAAAGGAAAGGCAATTAAATAGTCCTATGTGTAGGGTGGAGAAGCAGAGACCCACAGCAATTTGTAACCTCTCTAGAGCAAAGGCAAGGTGTCTCTCCCAAAGAGAGTTAAGGAGGAAATATGATGTCAATATCTGAAAAGAATTTTTTTGTCTCTGAAAGTCACCCAGTTAGTGAAGCAAAGAATCAGCCCCCAAATTAAGTTTCTCTACCTGAAATGTTATGGCTCTTGAGGCCTCAACTATTGAAAATCCTCTTATGAGGGATATCCCTCTTCTTTCTTGTTCTCTTAAGCAAGATGCTTCTTTCTTACTGCCTGAAAGGATACTGTTTGAAACCAACTTGCCTGTTTGCATTCATAATGGATTCTGGAACATGTTAAATACCCGGGATCACCATTATGGAGTCAGGCTCTTTTTCCAGCTTTGACTGAGAGTGGTCCTTTGACTGAGAGTGGTCCCCAAAAGCGTCCTACTAGCTGGGTGAGGTAAACATACAGTAGCTTTGATAAACTTTGTTTTGATTCAATTGCTTGCAAGGCCTTTGTCAATATAGTGTCTGAAGAAAACTTTGTATCTCTGAAAGGCATGTAGCTCAAAAAGCAATTGTTTAGCCATAAAAGGTTTAAAATGGAGCCTATAGCCAGTTCTTGTTTCATTGAGAACGGCACTAGGTGAGTTTTACCCCTTCCTCTTTCTAAACAAAACAGGAAAATTATCTGTGAATGTTCAGTACAGAACTGGGGTACCCTTTGTAAAGCAATGCAATGCAAAAGTTTTTTGGAATTGACACGTGGTTCATTCTACCCTATAAAAAGACAAAATTCAGTTGGTAGTTGAGTTTGAGATGGCCTACGGGCCATCCCACTGCTCCCATCATCACTGGTCAGTTTGCATAATTTTTACCATGCCTTGTAATTTGATGCATAATGGGTCTTGTCTGCTTCCAGATAGGAAGCAGCTTTTCCCTTCTGTTTAGAGAATGTATTGTTGTTTGTCTTGTGATTTTTTCACTGCCTTATTCTTGTTTAAAATATGTACGGTGGTACCTCATACAACAATTTTTATCTGTTCCATGGGGCTCATTGTTGTACGAAACAATTGCTGTACGATACATGCACCATATAGCGATTTTCCCTATGGGATGCATCGTACAACATTTTTTTTTTTGCTAAGTAGTTTTTCCCATTGAAAAAGTATTGTACGATTTTTTTCATAGGGAAAAATGTTATGCGGGACGCCATTTCCCCCCCCCCCAAGACCTAATTATTATGCGATTTTGGTGCTATACGGGACGATTGTTGTATGAGGTTCCACTGTATGGTGTTTTCTGATATGGTATGAGATTGCAGTTTAAACTTCTGTGTTTCTCTAAAATGTTTTACTTTGAATTGCCAGCTGCATTAGCTCTGTTTAGCTGAACAGAAAGTGAAGTGGCAGCTAATGGAGATGTATGGACCGCCACCGCCCCTTCTTTTTTCCTTCTCATGTTTATGTTACAAAAAGGCATCTCATAGGGACCAGGAGGCATTCTCACAATGAGATGAAAAAAAGTGACATCAGCAACCCTAACAATATCAGTCTTATGGCTGCTGATGTCAGCAAAGGTCAAAACAGATAAAGGAGAGTTCAGGAAACCAGAAGATCTCCTTTTCTCTTTGTCTGCTCCTCTGCATGCAAAGACATGCACTTTCTTCCATGTAAGTAGAAGTAACTCTGATACGTCTAACAGGTTCAATCCTTGATTTGATTCAATAGGAATTTTATGTTTTAAGCTTGAGGAAAACTGATATATTATTTATTTAGTTAGTTATTTATTTTGGGGGGGATGTTATGTGTCTCCATAACATAGCATAAGAAGATGATCACAGCACTGAAGAAAATAGGTATAGATAATTTGTTGTTGTTCAGTCACACAGTCAAGTTCGACCCTTCGCAACCCCATGGACCATCCCATGCCAAGCACCCCATCTTCCACCATCATCCTCAACCTGCTTAGCTCTACACCGATATCAGAATCCTTACCAACCTTTATTGGAATCAAACAGCTCAAGTCAGAGTTGAAGAGCAGCTGACAGAGCAGGTTCAAATTCACAGAGGTGTGCAACAAGGTTGTGTGTTGTCCCCGACACTGTTTAATATATATTCAGAGAGTATTTTTTCAGAAGCATTATCAGATTTAAACAATGGCATTAAAATAAATGAGGAATAGCTGAATAACATCCAATATGCTGATGATACAGTGTTGTTGGCCACAAACCTTGCAGATCTTCAGTTGATGCTGGATTGAGTTAGAGCTTCAAGTGCAGAATATGGTTTGGATCTCATCAGCAAGAAGACGAAATATCTGGTTTTAAGTCAAACACCAATTCAATGCAAGCCAATGGCAGGGACACAAGAAATTGAAAGAGTGGATAAAATTGTTTATTTGGGGAGTATGTTAAATGAAAATTAGGGTCCTGAGGCAGAGATTAAAATATGAAGAAAAAAGGAGAATACACCTTCATAAAAATGCGACACTTGTTATGCAGTAGAGATCTAACTCTCACTACAAAGATCCGAATAGTGAGATGTTACATATTCCCTGTGTGGAATATGGAGTTGAAGCTTGGACATTGACTAAAGCATCTGAAAAGGGAATTGAAGCCTTTGAAATGTGGGTCTACAGATGGCTGCTAAGGATATCATGGGCTGATCATATAACTAATGTAGAAGTATTGTGCCGGGTGGATAAAGAAAAATAACTCTTTAAGACCATCAAGCAAAGAAAGCTTCAATACCTTGGCCATATAATGAGGAACAACATAAAATATAGAATACAGTACTCCAACTTGCTCTGCAAGGAAAGATCCCTGGGAAGAGAGGCCCGGAACGTAGACAGACTTCATGGCTGATGTACCTGAGAGACTGGTGTGGAAAGTCCTTGGAAGAACTGTTCCAAGGAGTTAAGAACAAGAAGACTATCACCATGATGATAGCCAATATTCGGAAGGGATACAGCAGCTAAAGAAGAAGTATCTCCATTATAAAGGTACTTAATATATACAACTGTGATGGCTTGATAGCTCTGTGGTTTAGGTACAGTATTTGGTTATAGAGCTAGAGGTTTGAAGTTCAATTTCCCACTTTGCCTCCAGGGAGAAAAGCCAGCTTGTGTGGCCCTGGGCAGGTTGTACAGACCCAGAGTACTCCCAGACAAAGGGAATAGTAAATTATTTCTTTGTATTCACTACCTGGAGATGAAGGGATGGCTCAGCTTTCACCCCCAAAGTATTCCTAGCTCACCCCAAGAATTGCCCCTGTCCCATAAGCCACCAGCCCCCGTCAGGAGATAGGCCAGGTCGCGCAAACCGCGCGACCTGGGAATTGTGCCCAAAGGCATGAGAGCAAACCTCCGGACATCTCCTGGACCAAGATGATAAGTGTATCCCCAGTGCAAGCTCCTAATCAAGATCCGCAGAGCTGCTTCCCTGGTCACAAAACCCTCCTATCTCTCCTACCAGATCATCTCCGTCATCCCACTCCTTGACCCTTTGCTTGACCCCTTGCTTCCCGCTTGCCCTCTGACACATAGGATCCCTAATCTATGACCAACGTACATGTAGCCTACTGTTCCACCCTGTTTCCTTTAGCCTGTAACGGACATGCGGTGGTTCTTAGAATCGTGCGATCCAAGGTATGCTAGGCTGTCAATAAAAGAGACCATCCAGTTCCCCCCTGGGTGTCGCCTCACTTGCACCCTGATCCATGTCTGTGCGTGTTATTTCATCCCTGCGAGCGGCCATGATCCCTACATGGAAAACCCAGAAAAGAGTTGCCATACAGGTCAGGAGGCTATGATTTGTCACTACATTGAAATTGCTCTTCCTCTTCAATTTTTTTGTGCCACTTTGCATTCTGTATCATTGCATCCTTCCCCAGACCTCCTAGTCTTTGTCAGACATGCCTCTTCACTGTGCTTGCCATTCCAAAATAATCGTGCATCTGTGAACTATTGCTGGATATGGGTCTAAGCTTAGTAAATTGCAAGTTGTTCCAGCGTGCCCTCCTGTTCCAAAATGAGGGAGGGGAGAGGTTCTGCTTGCTCAGATGAAGTCTTGTGTTTTCAGGATAGAGATTTCAGGAAAATGTGACATCTGCTGTAGGAATGTATCTGGTTTCTGTCTCCTGTCTTCTGACACATATTGTAAACAAAAGCCTCTTTGCTTACTGAGAGACAACGCTTGATTGTGGGCATGCGTAGAATAGTGAGAAAGTATTCTCCTTATTTGGGTTCGGACATTCTTCGGACACTTCTAATTGGTTGTATGTGCCTTAGTGTTTCTGTTATACTCTGCTTGAATAAAGAGAAGCCATTATTATCCTTTGTTCAGCCAAAGGAGCAGTGTGTGTGTGTTTGCTTTCTCTCTATCTCTTTTCCCTTCTTACTCTGTCTAATGAAGCTGGACTTCATCAGACCTTTTAACTGTCTCTCTTAAAGGATCTGAGGCTATAAACTGCTGTTAGATGAGGCTGATTATCTTTACATGGATCAGATTCCTACAAGTGGTGCTCCGTGGTGAGGCCAATTGAATGAAATTCAAAGGAATGCTTTGAAGCAGCAATCAGCAATTAACACCTCATAATTGGCGACCAGGGACAAGGTTTTCACTCATTCCGACCGGGAAGGTCATAAATCAAGCGCTTGAGAAAACATCACAATAGGGTGAGTGGAAAATACAATTCAATTATGGGATGCGTGTTAACTTCGCCAGGGAAGGAACTTTGTAAAGATATCTCAGATCTTTTGCATATGAATGGACGAACGGCTGATGAGAAGGAAATACAAAAGCTAGTCAAAGCTATAGAAAAAATCTGTCCTTGGGTTAAATATAATGAATGTTTGGACTTAAAACAGTGGAAACAGATTGGAAATGCATTGCAAAAGCATGAGAGACTTTCTGTTTCAGTGCTATTTACGTGGGAGGAAGTCAGAAACTGCCTTCAAAGACTTACTCCAAGAAATATGTTATTCTCTCAGAGGCTTGATGGCCCCCTCCCACAGCTTTTGCCTCCAGCCAAGGGAGGGAGTCCAACAGCCCCTCCATCATATGAGAAACAACAGCATAAGCCCCCTGATGGAGGTGGGGTGGAAAAGAAGATGGGACATTATATCCTGCCTTGCAGCAATCAAGCACTTTTAGCCCTACAAAAGACCTGTTCTCTGCTGCTTTAACTGCAGCTGTGCTGGATATGGAACCTGTTGCTGTATATCCAGTGAACAGAGAGGCCATGGCAAATGGGAATGCTGCAATACTGCCTGCCAAGTCTAAAAAACAACTAGTGCCAGCTGATGGGGAACAAATGGTGGGGACCTCATCACAGATTGAAGCTATTAATGCATGCAAAGTGGCAGGAAGCAAGGGTTGTGTTTCAAAGAGCAGCATAGGAGACCACAGTTCACTCCTGAAGCAACCCTCATCACAAAAGCAGGAGCAGCTGAGTAGTGAATTTGATTCCTCACGTGTGGGCAGGAAGTGGAAGGATGGCCCAGAGGAGGAATGCACAAAACCCAAGCCCAAAAAGGGGTCTTCTTGCAAGTACAAACTAACAGATGCAGTTTGTCATAAGGTTGAGAATCAGATGCTGCAGATGAAAGAAATCCAGAGGAAGAGGGGGGTGAATCCTGCCTGTATGGACAGCAGGCTGTTGCAAAAATACAAGGAGGGAGAAGACATCCAGTTTTTGGCTGATTTTGAACTGCCCAACCCTCAAACAAAGAGATCCAGAGTGAGCTGTTCCAAGTTTCAGCATCAGGATTGCAGGGAAAGCAACTTGGAATTCCCTGTGATTTTCTTCTGTGTGAAAATTACTTGCAACTTCTGGAGAAGTCTTTGTGCCTTCATACCTCATCGGCCTGCCTTAATGCAGATGGGTGTGGCTGGAGCATGAAGGAATGTGTGTTTGCCTGAGAAGCTGCAAAGGGGGGTTGTGTGGGATTGTCTTGTGAAGTCAGTGAGACTTAATTTATGGCTTAATTTCAACCTTTGCCATGCCAAGAACTGTGCTGGAGAGAAGAGAGTGTTTAAGAAGAAAGCTTCAATCAACGTTTGGACTTTTAATTTGGACATTTTAATTGGACTAAAAAGAAAAAAGTTTGTGTGGACTGTAAAGAAGAATTGGCTTTGTTTGCATTTTAAAACCTGAAAACCATTTTAAGCAAAAAATTGTCTACCTGCTCATGCTATGAGTGTGAAATGCTTTAATGATATTTGTACTGTATTGATTTCTTATTCTCTTGCAGGGGAAAGACCTGTCTTTGCTTATGTTATATTTTGTCTTATGAAACTGCATATCTCAAGGTACCTCCAGAAGTACATGGAAGAGTTTTCAGTACCCTACACATGTAAATGGGTTTGTGACATTGCATTTGTGTTATACATCAGGCATGTTTCACGTTTAGTTACATGGTACTAGTAATAACAGGGCATGCTCCTGTTTCTTAGGGGAGTGTCTTCCTAAGCAATTGGTCGTTTATTGGCAACAAGGGGATCCTGAGTGGAAGGATTCCTGCTGGAGCAATCCGCCCATGGAGAGAGAAGGTTACTCAGCTCCAGGATGGTGGTTCACCAGTAAACTAAATGTGCTGACATTTGTTCTTTTCTTTCTTACTGTGCTTCCAGCTGTAAGAACAATACCTCATGGGGGCAACCCCAACTTTTGGATTTGTCTTGCTAACTATATGTTTGAGGTTCATGGTAAGAATGTAACGTTATACTATGAGCATCCACTGGCAGTGTCTCAAATGGCCTTTCTTCCGGCATTGTTCAACACGCCAGAGTTGGTTATTGGACATTTGCAACATGTTGATAGGTCTACACTCTTCTCTAATCCTCCAGAACAATTTAACAGCACCCGCTGGCGAAGCATGACATTCAAGAAATACACTAAAGGACTTTGTTTCTGCTGTCATAGTTCTGGAGTCTGGAATAGTAAATGGAAGCACTGGACTCAAGCAAAAAGGGTTTTGCAGAATGTAGGCAATTATACGGGTTGTGATGATTATTTTTGGTTATGGGGTAGTTATAACAGTTCTTATAAGCTTAATTATACCTTGTTTAACACTACTATTGAAGATATATATGATGTGTTTCCTATGTTTACTCCTGATTATACTGCTATAGATAGTGGTTCAATTTGCAATGGATGGCAAATCAAGGATCCTAACATGTGGTTCTTTTTTAATGAAGTTGCCACGAATTTCCATCCAGGACAATATCAATGTGCAGCATTGGGTTATTTTACCTTACCCGTACAAGTGCAAATGCCGCCTCAGGCAGATGCACGGCGCCGGAGAGCTGCTGCCGGCCCGATGGGTTCTGGTTGCAATGATGAAGTGATAATCGATGTTCAGCTTTCTGATGGTAGCTCCTGGGGGAGAGCTATAGGGAGTGCTATCACTGGAGCACTCACCTTGGGATCATACCCAGGTGTCATTTCCCAGGAGAATAGAAGGTCCATTTTGGGACTCACCTGTAGGCTGGAGAAATCATTCAATGCCACAGGGAGGGTCATACGGGATCTTCAAATGGAAATCACTGAGCTTCATCAAGACCAAATGCAGGACAGACTAGCCATAGATTACCTGTTAGCAAAATCCGGAGGATTTTGTAAACTGGTCGGGAACCAGGGATGTCGGGTAAAATTCCAGGATCTGAATAATACTATTGAGAAAGAACTTCAGAATTTACAGGAGAGCATTACTAACAATGTACGCACTGATGTTAATCTCTTTGATTGGGTGACTTCTTGGTTGCCTGATTTGTCTGTCCTTAGACAAGTTTTCTTTTATGGGTTCATTATTATTATCTGCCTTATACCTTTGTGTTTTTGCATTTATTGTATTCCTAATCTTATTTATATGTGTAACGCATGTCCACTGCGTAGAAGGGAGACATCGGGTTTTGCACGATGGCAATTATACTCAATGAGGTATCATCCTCCGGAACAAAGTACCAGGAGTCAGGAGGGGTACGATGTCCAGGAGGACAGTGATGATGTATATGGAGGAGTAGTTATGGAGTATGATGACATGCAGGGGTATGATTAGCTGTCCCTCTCTCAAATTTAAATGAAAAAGGAGGACATGTAGGAATGTATCTGGTTTCTGTCTCCTGTCTTCTGACACATATTGTAAACAAAAGCCTCTTTGCTTACTGAGAGACAACGCTTGATTGTGGGCATGCGTAGAATAGTGAGAAAGTATTCTCCTTATTTGGGTTCGGACATTCTTCGGACACTTCTAATTGGTTGTATGTGCCTTAGTGTTTCTGTTATACTCTGCTTGAATAAAGAGAATCCATTATTATCCTTTGTTCAGCCAAAAGAGCAGTGTGTGTGTGTTTGCTTTCTCTCTATCTCTTTTCCCTTCTTACTCTGTCTAATGAAGCTGGACTTCATCAGACCTTTTAACTCTCTCTCTTAAAAGATCTGAGGCTATAAACTGCTGTTAGATGAGGCTGATTATCTTTACATGGATCAGATTCCTACAATCTGCAAGGCAGAGGTGTTCTACCACACAAGTAGACTTGCCCAGAGGGAGCTGCTTTTAACCCAAATTGAACAGGCTGCCTGTTTTTCATCCTGTGCTCTGAAATTCTACAGAGAAGTTTATTCTTCAAAGCCTGCTTTTGGAAATGAAGAAAACCTTGAGGGAGAGGAGAAGCAAGGATTTTTCAAAGCTGAGAGCTTCTTTAGATCACTGCACACTTTTTGGGTGCTGAAGACTTATTCACAAACTTCTGGAGATGCAGCAAATGCTGGAATCAAGTTCTCTTTGCCCATTGTCCTTCCAAGTCACACGTTTAAGAGAAATGTGACCCACAAATGGGTATCCTTAGTGATACATACTGCAACAATTAGACTTGAAAATTAAACCTGTGATTACTGTCTAAGTACAAGTTAGAAAGCCAAGGATACCAAGTGCAAGATAAATAAGAGACGAAAGTAACACATTGGCTGAATTTCTGTTGTTTGGGCATAATAAGGGGTCGTCTAGATGCACATTAAGACTGTTCTCCAGGGGATCAGGGGATGGGATGGTCCACTTTTTTTACATCATTCACACATGTTCCCAGTCCCCTTCTTTTGAGTGCCAGTTAGGGTTTCACCTTTTCAGCCCCCTCCCATTTATGCCTTTCCCAGGGTCTGTGGACACTGCAAATGGCATGAATGGGAGCCTTGCAGCTGTCAAAGGTTACTTCTGGTGTAAACAGCTGGTATGCTGAAGGGTCTAGTGAGTACTTTCAGCTTATTGGATATTTAATACTTCCCTTGATTATCTACAAATGATTAGAGGAAGTGAATTTTTAAAAATATCTTCTAGATCATTGATTGAATTGATTGATTGAATTGATTGATTGATTGATTGGATTTGTATGCCGCACACTCAGTATACGCCGACTCAGGGCGGCTCACAAAAATCACAACATAAATCAACAATATACAAAGTAAATACACAATAATACAATATACAAAATTCAATCTACAAAAAACAACACATTATAATATACAACAACACATTACATTGCTTTGTTTATTTTATTTTTTTTTAAAAACTTTTTGTGTGTGTGCATTTGTTGATTGAAACCATGCCTGAAGCTACAGTTTGGTAATATAGACAGACACACAAAGACATTTTTAAAATGAGCAATATATAGAAGATATTAAAAATTTACTTCCTCTGACTGTTCATAGATGACTAAGGGAAGTGTTCAGTTACACTGAAAGGGTTGGTTCCCATTCCATGGGAAGGAATGCACCAAATGGTACCGCTTCTCCTCCTGAACAGGAATCACTGCTCCCTGTGTTGCACCTGAATTAGGACTACTTTATTTCAAAACTTGGATGGGTGGGGCTAGCCCAGTGATGGGCAGTCTTGGCCCTCCAGCTGTTCTTAAACTTCAATTCTTTAGTGTCTTGCACGGAAGACAAAGAAGGAGCTGCAGTGAGGGCTAAAACACAGCTTTATTGCATGATGGTCAGGATGAACATGTGGTAATGGCGGAGGTACAGCTCTTTTATACTGCAACAATACATTTGAAAAGGGTTACGCGGTAGCTTATTGGCTGCTACCTGCGTGACGTCATTCTGAGTCACGCCCTTCTTCTCCAGGTTACATTCATACATTCTTAAAGTGATACAGTTACATACACAACACTTCTCCCCCCTAGGATGGGACGAAGTCCCTCAACCATTGTGGCTTCCCGCATGTGCGCTTGGGGCGTACGACTGCTTGGCTGAGCTCAGGGGAACTGTTATCAAAACATCATCAAAATATGGGAGCACGCCTGGAAGCCCCTTTAAAAGGTGTTCCACGAGGGACTGGAAGATCCCGGGGGCCGAATTTATGCCGAACTGTAGGCGCGTTACCTTGAATGCCCCCTTATGCGTGATGATGGTTTGCGCAGCGGCAGCAGCTGGGGTTACCATGAGCTGCTGGTACGCCTGCGCCAGGTCTAGCTTTGCGAAACACCTCCCCCCATGTAAAGTGGCCAGTAAGTGGCTAACTACCGGCACCGGGTATGCATTTGGCCGAATGGCCTTGTTGATTGTACATTTGTAGTCAGCGCAAATCCTGATCTCCCCATTGGATTTTAAAGCTGTAACAATCGGAGTTTCCCACTCCACAGAATCAACTGGAACTAAAATCCCCTGCCCCACCAATTTGTCCAATTCCACCTCAATCTTGTTCTTGAGGGTGAAGGGGACGTATTGGCTAGATTTCTGGGTCCAACTCAAAAGAAACTGGGGGGCCCCTGTAAGTCCCGAGCCCCTTCTTGAAAACTGCAGGGTGCGCATTGCACACGTCCCGAATTGGGTCAGTCTCTATGGCGTTTATGCCGGACAGTTCAATTCCCATGGGAGCAAACCACTGGGTTCCCAAAAGGCAACAGGTCCCCTCCTTGAGAACTACTAGGGGCAGTTTTTCTGTGAACCTTTTGAACTTCACCGTGAAGTTTCCCACCCCCAACACTGGGATCCCATAACCCTGAACATCCCGTAAGTTCGACTTCATGGCCCGCAACTTGGGGCGCGCATTTGGGGGAATGCGCAGGAGCTCCTTCTGGGACAGGATGGAGTAGGATGACCCTGAGTCTATTTCCATCCTAACCGGGACCCCTTGTAACAGTACCTCTGCGAAGAAGCGCCGGTGCTTCAGGCCCACGCGGTTCACCGCCGCCGCGTCGTCGTTGGCTGAGACCTTTCCGATGCCGGCCGCCTTGCGTTGGTGTGCTTGAGGGTGTCTCGATGAGCCCTTGTCCTCCGTTCGCCCGCGCCTGCAGACCCTAGCGATGTGGCCTTTCCACCCGCAGTTGTGGCACTCGGCCTTCCGGAATGGGCACTTTGTTCGGTCATGAGATGCCCCGCAGCCATCACAATGGTGGTTTCCTCTCTCACTGGCTCGGTGCTTTTCTCCGTGCCTCTTGACTCTCTGCACGTCGTCGTCCTCGCTGGAGCAGGAGTTGTGGACGACTCCTCGGAGGTTGCTGGGGTGCCTGTGGGCGACCGGGGGGCCCGCCAGGCCGTTTGTGCCAAAGTCCGCCGGGCCGCTTGCAGGGGCAACTTGGCCCTCTCAGGTGCGGCCCCCCGGGACTTGAAGACTCTGACCCCGCTCCTCGTCTCCTCGGCCGCTTGGGCCTCTCGCAGTACCTCATTGAATGTAAGGCGATGGTCACGGGTCATCAACTTCCTCTGGACCTCCTCGTCCCTTAGGCCGCACAGCATGCGGTCTCGAAGGGCTATGTCCAGGTCCTCTCATTGGCAGTGGACGGCCGCCAGCCTGAGGGCCGCCACGCAGGCAGACACGGATTCCCCTGGGCGCTGGTCCTGCCTGTGGAACGCGACCCGGGCCGGAAAAATGGAGACGGGTGGCTGGAAGTGTTCCCTCAGCGTTGTGAGGATGCGGTCAATAGGTACCGCGTCGACCTTCCGGGGAGCCAGCAGGTTCATCAGGATGCGCAGCGTGGCCGGCCACACCTGGGCTAGGAAGTGCGACCGCACCTTCCCCTCATTGTCGATGCCTGCAGCATCCATCGTGTGCCGAAACTGGCACTCGTACAGCTCCCATTGCTCAGGATCGCTGATGTCGAACTGGTGAGGCTTGATCTTGGGATACGCCATGAATCCCATCCTCGTTGCCAATTTAGCGTCTTGCACGGAAGACAAAGAAGGAGCCGCAGTGAGGGCTATAACACAGCTTTATTGCATGTTGGTCAGGATGAACATGTGGTAATGGCGGAGGTACAGCTCTTCTTATACTGCAACAATACATTTGAAAAGGGTTATATGGTAGCTTATTGGCTGCTACCTGCGTGACGTCATTCTGAGTCACGCCCTTCTTCTCCAGGTGTTCCTTGCGCGGGAAGGTTCCTGCAGCTGCCGGTGATTGGGGGAATTTGAATCATGTGAGCTGAACGCTTGCAGCTGCCCTCTATGGGTAGCTAACTCGCGTTCCTTTAACAGCTGAGTTACATTGTGATCATTGTCAGGTTACATTCATACATTCTTAAAGTGATACAGTTACATACACAACAAATTCCCAGAAGCCCAAATCAGCACTCCTGCTGATCAGGGCCTCTGGGAATTGAAGTTCAAGAACAGCTGGAGGGCCAAGACTGCCCATCACTGGGCTAGCCAGAATTTCTGTTACTGGTTCTGGCGAACTGGTGCAAACCTGCTGATGCCCATCACTGGCCATAACAGAAACTACTTTACTCCTTAAAAGCAAAAAACCCCTACAGTATTTTAATTCATTCCACTTCCCAGCCATTGCAAGTGGATATTGTGCAAGGAACATTTACATTTTGTAGAATTTTAAAATGCCCTTTCACGTTTGGCTTTGAGGGCAACTTGTAATACACATACTTGACAAAATGGTAGCAAGAGAATGCTTCTCCAAAGCCAACTAAAATAGAGGCAAAAAGGAGATGTCCAAGGCACCAGAGACCGCCACGAGGACCCCGCCAGGAAGATGGCAGCCCGACTCAAACCAGATGAGACGATCGGGGAAACCATCCTGGCAGAAGGGACCATAGAAACACAGAGTGAAAGGTACGCAGATGCGGGGGCTAGCAACGCGACAGAAAATGAAGGGGACGGGGGCACCAATGGGGAGAAAAACTTCAAAGACGCTATAATCAAGATGATTACTGAGCGGACACAAGACGCGATCCCCATCTCAGAGATAGTGGCCCTACTGGAGAAGGAGGGGGGAAACGCGGGCACCAGAACAGCAAGCCCATGCCCATCTGATGACATCCCCTACCTAGATGGAGAGGGAAACTCCATGCAGGCACCATATTTAAATCCCCCACTGCAAAGCAATGAACGGGCGCCTCAGCCAATAAAGATGGCCGACCCCCGACCAATCCCGATCTGGGATTCAAACAGCACGGCGGGAAGATAGATGCACCAAGACCCGGGCTTCCAGCATAGGGCAATGGCCCACGGCCCACCTACCCCCTACGCTGGAATGGAAGATACCACTGGGCCCCCATGGCTGAAGCCCTATGAAGACCCATGGCCCCCGTACCACGAACACAGCGATCACGGACCCAACACACCGCAAGACCGCAACCGCCTGTGGGCCCCGACCGAATCGGCTGTGGACATAGCCCTACACACCATCACAGCTGCACTTGGTGATGTGTCCATCCCACACCGGCCCCGAGACGACACGCATACAAAAGACAGAGGAGCTGAAGCCTACCTTGAGAAAGAGGCACAATGGGGACCCAACCAGGCAGAAGGGCTTCCTCCAGCCTATTCCCGACGTCCACCGGCATCCTCAACGGACCACAGAGACCACCCGGGCAGGCAAGAGTCAACGCCGAGCCGCAGGCCTCCAGCGCCAGGACCACAGACGGAGAGATCCTTCCCCTCCGAAGTCCGACGCAGAATGAGCTTCACGGGTGCGCAGTTCCAGCAGACTCATCGTACCACCTACTGGCAGGGAGAAAATGAACAGACACAGCCGACTCACCACGCCACCTACTGGCAAGAGGAAAGGGCGGAAATTTCAAATATGACAATGTCTTATATACCAATGCCTTACTGCCAATTTCCAACCTGCCCAGACCATCAGCAACAAATGGACACAGACACTACCAGACAAAATAACTTGCCAACAAACTTCCCCATACTGAGCATCACAGGGAAGAACCTAACCGAATGGGCACAGCAATTTCAGGTAATTTTAATGAAAGAGAATGCTCTCCCCTTGATCTTAAATCCACCTGTAAAACCATGGTCCATCAAAACAGACCTCATTCACCACAAGGCCTTTTGCCTGCTATTATGCTCTATTGACCCAACCATGTATAACAGCATCCCAAACAATATGACTGTTTTTGAAGTGTGGGTAAAAGTGCATAATCTGTTTTACAGCGATGATACAGGTACCACCACCAGGTTGTCCAGAGAATTCTACTCCGCGAAAATCAGACATGGAACACCCATGGGGGAGCACCTACTAAGGTTGAGTGATTTAAGGTCCCAGCTAATCCGAAGGGGAGAGAACATCACTGAGAAGTGTTTGATGAGTATAATAGTAAACTCACTAGATCCCAGCTGGCATCTCTTCCTACAACAAATAGATAGCATGAGCCACAATCACCTCACCCTTGATGAATTATCCAGGAAGCTAATAGCTGAGGACAACTATAGGAGGGACAGAACCACACTACACAGGGAAGCAAAGATTCCAAGGAAGGTAGAGTTTGCTGAGCAAATCAGCACGCCATACGCATGTCACGCATGTGGATCAAAGAACCATATCAAGAGAGACTGCCCCAAGGTACATGGTCAGTTATACGGACCTGTAGCAAGGTCCCACCATAGCCCAGGAAACAGCCATGACCTCAGACAGAGAAGGTCTCCCAGCCCCAGAAGACCCTTCAAGACACAGAGAGAGTCCGAGAGAGATAGGACAGGGTCAGTCAATGGTTTCATACATAGTGACATCCCCATCGCAGATAACAGCAAATAGCGCTGGTTAATAGATTCTGGGGCCACCACACATACATCATGCCACAGGGAAATGTTCAGCTCCTTCAAGGAAGACTTTTTCAAGATCAAGGTAGCCAACCAAGAGTACACCGAAGTGGCAGGGGGAGGCAGTGTGCACATCCCCGGAATTGGATTGGTCGAAGGTATACTGTACGCCCCACACATACCCTACAACTTGCTAGCAGCAGTCAAACTCTCAAGGGACCACGATTTGAAGATAACCTTCAGTGGTGGGAAGACATACATTGATAGAAGGGGAAAGAGAGTGGGGAGCGTGGAGATGATTGGAGGTTTGCCCTACCTCATAACCAGAAAGGAAACTGACAAGCATGCCACGATCGGCCTACTTGATAGCGATGGTGATGAAGGAATGCGAGACAGTGACCCAAATGCCAATGAAGTGCATGGTGACGCAGACCCAGAAGGGGAAGAAAACGACACTCAAGACTCCACAGAGAAGGAAGGGGGTCACCGGAACTTGACAGAAAGCACAGAGGATATCCGTAGGTAAGCCCACGCACGATTAGTGTGCACACCTACTACACAGAAAATTGGGACACATAGGCTTCCCAACAGTCAAGAAGATGCTAGAATGCTCGGAGGGACTGAAGGTTAAGAATTGCGAGAACTACCTGGAGTGCTCCGTGTGCAAGAGCTCTAAACTGAAGGTTGAACCACAACCAAGAGCATCCACAAGGAAGTCCAATCACCCTTTCCAACTAGACATCTCGATCTCGTTGGGCCGCTCAAAAGCTCTCTAGGTCAGAAGAGATTCTTCCTGACGATAGTCGATGACTACAGCAGATATGGCTTTGTCTACACCCTCAAGAACAAAAGTGAGACCGCCAAGTTCAAGGAGTTCTACAAAAGGGTACAGACTCAACACAACATCAACATAAAGCAAATGATGACGGATCGAGGTTCGAATTCCTATCCAAATAATTTGAGGACTGGACAGTCGAGAAGGGGATGCTGCATTCCAAGACTGCACCATTCTCTGCATTTCAAAATGGGGTTGCCGAACGAAGGAACGGGGTACTTCAGACCATGATCAGATGCGCGATAGAAGACGCAGGACTAAGCTTTGCATATTGGGGAGAAGCGTTGCTATACTCAAACTACACACTGAATCAGCTGTGGTCCAGCGTAATAGGGACGACTCCATATGAAGCCCTGTATAACCGGAAACCCAAACTGGCTCACCTTCACGTCTTCGGGGTACTTGCCGACGTGCACATACCAAGGCAGTTGAGAAAAAACGGAGAGGATATCAAAGAGACTAAGGTTCCTGGGGTACGAACCAAGTTCAAAGGCGTACCGATTCCTGGACCACAACCTAAGGATAGTGGTATCCAGATCAGCCACCTTCCATGAGCATGCAAACTGGAGCAAAATACATGTGAACGAAATCATGGCAAGCGACCACAGGCATGAGGAAGCTGGAGCATCTTCACTCAACCCAGGACCCAATGGACAGGAAGACGCATCACTTAGTGAAGTTGAGAGGCAACAGCCTCACCAGAGCACTGTGGACTTTGGGGATACCGAGTTGTCAAACCTACCGGAAACAGCACCCCGGAGGTCAACAAGGTCAACCAAAAACCAAACTCCTAGAAGGTTGGAGGATTACATAATGGGCATAGAAGATTGCCCCGAGACACCCGTCAGCTACAACAATATAACCAAATTGCCACAAGAGGAACAGGACAAATGGAAAGCAGCAATGGAAAAGGAAATGGAGAGCCTCAAGACTCTGAAAGTGTACACTCCTGTACAGGTCCCAAAGGAGCAGAAGACCATAGGTACAAAATGGGTGTTCAGGGTCAAACAACTCGAGGATAAACAGATATTATACAAAGCTCGATTAGTGGCTCAAGGTTTCACTCAAAGATACCCGGACAATTATGAAGATACCTACTCTCCAACAATGAAGCCTGAGAGCGTCAAAGCTGCACTAGTGATGGCGACAATACTTGGGGAACAAGTGTATCAGTTCGACGTGCAGACAGCATACCTACACGCACATCTAGACAAAGAAATATACGTCAAAGCACCACCTGGTTTTGGAGGCAGCAACAGAGAAACTTGGCTGCTCAACAAAAGCCTTTACAGCCTCAAACAATCTGGTAAGAGATAGTATGAATGCCTGGCTGAGGCAATGGGATGACTGAACTTCTTCCCAATTAAGGACGACAAATGTGTATTCCTGAGAAGATCACCTAAAGGAGTTGAAAGGGTCCTGGTTTATGTTGACGATCTGTTGTATTTTGGGAAAAGCAAGTCCAAATGTGACGAGTTCGCCCAGGGCCTACAAAGCAAGTTCTCCCTAAAGAGCTTAGGGGAGGTGAACAAATACCTAGGGTTACAAGTCTCAAGAGTACCGAATGGTTTCGCTATCTCCCAGAAAGAAAAGATAGTCGAATTGCTTGACAGGTGTAATATGTCAGATGCACACCCATGTGGGACACCAATGCAAACGGATTTCGTGAAGATTGCCCACAATGAGGGAGAGCCTTTTGAAGACATTAGTCTTTACAGATCTATCATAGGATCACTGCTGCACATTGCCAACTGGACCAGGCTGGACATCTCACTGGCGGTGAACCTTCTCTCACGTTATTCCAGTGGTCTAAGAGTTCATCACTGGGTAGCCACCAAAAGATTATTGTGGTACCTGAAGGGCACAATGAACACAAGGCTGCTACTCACCCCACAAGCAGGTGAGGGGATCAAGCTTTCTTGTTATGCAGATGCTGAGTGGGCCGGATGCTCTAAGACTAGGTGTTATGTATGCATGTACAATGTCTCTTTAAATGTATGAATGTAACAAGCCTAAATCACAATGTATCTCAGCTGCTAAGGAACGCGAGCAAGCCGCCCATAGAGGGCAGCTGCGAGCGTTCAGTCTCACATGGTTCACATTCCCCAAATCACGAACAGCCGCGGGAGATTCCCGCATGTCAAAGAACTACAGAGGAACTACAGAAGAAGAACTACAGAAGAGAGGCGTGACCGGGGCGAGGTCACGCCGGTAGCAGCCAATAAGCTACCGTGCAGCCAGATTCAAATGTATTGTGTTACTGTATATAATGAGATGTACCTCCGCCATTACCACATGTTCCTACAGACCATCAATCAATAAACCTGTGTTAGTCCTTCCTGCGACTCCTTCTTTGTCTCCCGTGCAAGACACTAAATTGGCGACGAAGGTGGGATCAATGGCGAATCCCAAGGTCAAGCCGTACCAGTTCGATGTCAGCGAGCCCGAGCAGTGGGAGCTCTACGAGTGCCAGTTTCGGCACACGATGGAAGCCACCGGCGTCGACGACGACGCGCTGATGCGCTCGCACTTCCTGTCCCAGGTGGGACCAGCCGCGATGCGCATCCTGATGACCCTCGTGGCCCCCCGAAAGGTGGACGAAGTGCCCATCGACCGCATTTTGGAAGCACTGCGTGAGCACTTCCAACCGCCGGTCTCAATCTTCCCAGCCCGGGTCGCGTTCCACCGGCGAGACCAGCGCTCAGGCGAGTCCGTGTCCGCCTACGCAGCGGCCCTCCGGCTGGCAGCGGTGCACTGCCAATGGGACGACCTGGACCAGGCCCTCCGAGACCGCATGTTGTGCGGTTTGAGGGACGAGGAGCTGCAGAGGCACCTGATGACCCGCGACAGCCGTCTCACGTTCAACGAGGTACTGCGGGAGGCCCAAGCGGCCGAGGAGGCCAGGAGCGGGGTCAGGCTGTTCAAGTCCCGAGGGGCCGCGGCCGAGAGGGCCAAGTCACCAGTGCAAGCGGCCCGGCGGACACCAACAAAGGCTGCCTGGCGGGCCCCCAAGCCGCCCGCCGGCTCACCAGCGATGTCCGAGGAGTCGTCTATGACGGCAGACCCCTGTTCCAGCGAGGACGACGACGTCCAGCGGATTCGGAAGCGCGGGGAGAAGCGTGAGACCCGCGACAGGCAAGACCGCCGTTGCGACGGTTGTGGGGCGCCCCACGACCGCACGAGGTGCCCGTTTCGCAAGGCCGAGTGCCACAACTGCGGCCGGAAAGGGCACATCGCCAGAGTTTGCAGGCGCGGACGGACCGAGGACAGGAGCGGCCCAAGTCACCCCCGGGGACACCAGCGTAAGGCGACCGGCACGAGGAAGGTCGCAACCGGTTCCGACGAGGACGGCGTCAACCACGTGGGACTGGAGCACCGGCGTTTCTTCGTTGAGGTACAGTTACAGGGGCTCCCAGTGAGGATGGAGATAGACTCGGGGTCATCCTATTCCATCCTATCCCAGAGAGAGTATATGCGCATTCCCCCAGAGGCGCGGCCCAAACTGCGGGCCCTAAAGTCGAACTTGCGGGACGTGCAGGGGAAAGGGATCCCAGTGTTGGGGGTGGGAAAGTTCAAAGTGAAATTTAAGAACTATTCCGAGAGACTGCCCCTAGTCGTCCTCAAGGGGGGGAGATGCTGCCTTCTGGGAACACAGTGGTTTGCTCCCCTGGGAATCGAACTGTCCGGCATTAACGCCATCGAGACTGACCCAATGCGGGACGTGTGCAATGCACACCCGGACGTTTTCAAAAAGGGCCTCGGGAAGTACCGGGGTCCCCCAGTCTCTTTTGAACTAGATCCAGCGATCCGGCCCATCCGCCTCAAGCCCAGGAGAGTGCCTTTCGCACTGAAGGACAAGATCGAGGCGGAACTGGACAAACTGGTGGGGCAGGGGATTTTGGTTCCAGTTGACTCGGCGGAGTGGGAAACGCCGATTGTCACAGCCCTTAAATCAAACGGGGAGGTCAGGATATGTGCGGATTATAAATGTACGATTAATAAGGCCATTCGGCCAAATGCATACCCGGTGCCTGTGGTCAGCCACCTACTGGCCACGTTACATGGGGGGAGGTGTTTCGCCAAGCTAGACTTAGCGCAGGCTTATCAACAGCTCTCGGTAACCCCAGCTGCTGCCGCCGCACAGACGATTGTAACCCATAAGGGAGCCTTTAAAGTGACGCGCCTTCAGTTTGGCGTGAACTCGGCCCCCGGGATCTTCCAAGCCCTCGTGGAACGTTTATTAAAGGGGCTTCCAGGTGTTCTCCCCTACTTTGATGATGTCCTGATAACAGCGGGGAGTGAGGCAGAGCTAGCCACGAGGTTAGATGGGGTCCTCTCAGTCTTCGAAAAAGCGGGGCTTCGTCTTCGAAAAGACAAATGCGTATTTTTCGCAAAAGAAGTCGAATTCCTCGGGTTTAAGGTAACCCCAGAGGGAATTTGCCCCTCGGAGTCCAAAGTCGCGGCTGTAAAGAATGCCCCCCGCCCCACCGCAAAGCCAGAGTTACAGTCTTTTCTAGGGCTCCTCAATTTTTATCATTCATTCCTGCCAAGGAAGGCATCGGTCGCGGAGCCACTGCACGCCCTACTAAAAAAGGATGCGGCTTGGCGGTGGGGGGACAGGCAGGAGAAAGCATTTAAAGAGTTAAAGTCACTCCTTTCCTCGAATGCTGTCCTGACCCATTTCGATCCGAGGAAACCAGTGGTGCTAGTATGTGATGCATCCCCGGTGGGGGTGGGGGCGGTTCTGTGCCACGTGCTAGACAACGGGCGGGAGGCCCCGGTGGCGTACTATTCAAGGTCCCTTTCTAAGGCTGAGCGCAATTACGCGCAAACGGATAGGGAGGCCCTAGCCATAATAGCGGGAACGAAAAAGTTCCATGACTTTTTGTATGGCCACGAGTTTACGGTGGTGACTGATCACAAGCCATTGCTGGGAATCTTCACCACCGGCAAACCGACCCCCCAAATTTTATCCCCCAGGATGCTGTGTTGGGCTATATTCCTCAACGCTTACCAGTACGAGCTGATTTACCGCCCAGGGAAAGAGATCTCCCATGCAGATGCACTATCCCGATCCCCTCTCCCTAGCCTAGGAGACCCCACATGCGAGGTAGAGCAGGACCACCAAGCCCTGCTGATCGAGGCCCTTGACTCACCCCCCATTGTCCCGGCCGACCTCGCCAAGGCAACGGCGGCCGACAAGACCCTAGCCCAGGTCAGCTCCTGGGTTAGAAAAGGGTGGCCCACTACTCCCCCAGGTGAGGAATTCCAGCCGTTTGGCAGACACAGAGTGGAGCTTTCCCTGGAAAGGGGCTGCTTACTCTGGGGGCAGCGGGTAGTCATCCCCGAGAAGCTGAGGGCGAGGGTGCTGAAGCTACTGCACACCAGCCACCCGGGAATCGTGCGCTCCAAGGCCCTAGCTAGGAGTTTTGTTTGGTGGCCCAAGATAGACGCAGATATAGAACGGTTAGTGGGCACGTGCGAGAGCTGCCAGAGCTCTCGGCCCGAGGAATCCAAGCTACCCCATAGAGAGTGGGATACGGCCCGCGGCCCCTGGTCCCGAATCCACGTGGACTTCGCGGGCCCCTTCCGCGGGTCCTTGTTCCTCCTAGTCGTTGACTCTTACTCCAAGTGGTTGGAGGTAATTCCCATGAACAGCACTTCCTCTGCCGCAACCATTAAGCAGTTGCGCAAGCTGTTCGCCTGCTTCGGCCTGCCCGACGTTCTTGTAAGCGATAACGCTAGCACCTTCATGTCGGCAGAGTTCAAGACATTCATGGAGAGGAACGCCGTCAGGCACATAACCGCTGCCCCTTTTCACCCCGCCACAAACGGTCAGGTAGAGCGCCAAGTGCGCACTACGAAAGACGCACTGCGGCGCATGGGTCCCGGTGAGTTGAACCTGCAATTGTGCCAGTTCCTCATCTGCTACAGGACAACCCCCTTAGCCTCAGGAGTTAGCGGAGTGGTCCCCCACCCATCCTAGCGAGAAGAGGGGTTTCAGTTCAGCCCCTGGTACCTCCAGCCCCCCCGGTTCCTGTATCCTAGAGTACTCCATAGCTCCGGCCCCTAAAAAGAAAGCAGCCGGCGGGAGCTCACCCGCCCCCGCCACTAGTTCCCGAACTCCCGAACAGACAACAGGAGGTGGCGGGACCACGAGGGCATCCTCGTCGGTCCCGAGGTTTGTGCTGGGAGGGCCCCCGGGGTCCTCAGGAAATAAACAGGGGTTCACTTCCCAGCTGTTCATTCCATTCCCGTCCCCCAAGACAAGGGCATCGCAAGCGCCCCACGGAACCACTAACGAGTCTCCATCTTCCGTTGCAGGACAAGACTCCACAGATCCAGGAGTCACAGGCTCCCCTGTATTAGGTCAGGCGGCCGCACGCCCCCGGCGCACTTGCGGAAAGCCACATTGGTTGAGGGACTTCGTCCCATCCTAGGGGGGAGGGATGTTATGTATGCATGTACAATGTCTCTTTAAATGTATGAATGTAACAAGCCTAAATCACAATGTATCTCAGCTGCTAAGGAACGCGAGCAAGCCGCCCATAGAGGGCAGCTGCGAGCGTTCAGTCTCACATGGTTCACATTCTCCAAATCACGAACAACCGCGGGAGATTCCCGCATGTCAAAGAACTACAGAGGAACTACAGAAGAAGAACTACAGGAGAGAGGCGTGACCGGGGCGAGGTCACGCCGGTAGCAGCCAATAAGCTACCGTGCAGCCAGATTCAAATGTATTGTGTTACTGTATATAATGAGATGTACCTCCGCCATTACCACATGTTCCTACAGACCATCAATTAATAAACCTGTGTTAGTCCTTCCTGCGACTCCTTCTTTGTCTCCTGTGCAAGACACTAAACTAGGAGAAGCACGTCAGGTTACATTGTGCTTCTAAACGACAGCCTCATATACTGGCGCACCGAGAAGCAAAAACTAGTTTCCCTGTCCACGGCAGAAGCTGAGTACGTTTGCTTAGCCAATGTTGCAAGTGATTTAATCTGGCTAAGTGAACTGGTCTCCCTTATTTGGAAAAAGCCCAGCCTCCCTATTATCATTCACGAAGACAACAAGGCGGAGATAGATATAGCAAAGGCAGAGCCCATAGGACGAAAGTCCAGGCACATAGATATCAAGAACAGAAGAATTAGGGAACTCATAGGAGAGGGCTTCATAGACATCACACACTGTGAGACCAAAGAACAAATAGCAGACATTCTGACCAAGCCGCTCCCATTAGCTCAGCATAGCTACCTATCAAAGGGCCTTTGCCTAAGTGAGTAAATAAATGTTGTTTCCTATCCATAATGTGTTCAGTTCATATGATATTAGAAGGGGTTTTGTCAGATGTAATATCACACTGCCCTGAACCACATGTGCCACAATGCATTTTATGTATAACATCACCCTGACCTCACCTAACCCTATTAAAGAGACCCCCGATTTCCCATTACCCCATTCCTTTGCTGATCCTTAAGACCACGACTGACCCGCCATGTGGTCAGTGGAAATAAAGACTTTAGAATACAATTACTGAATCCGGAGTTTATTGGACCGAACCATCGAAACTTCTCTGACAATACTGTATGTACAAAAACATACACATGCATTGTTTTAGTGCTCAGTGGACTACTGTTGCTTCAGGCAGAAGGAGTGTTTATGTCTTGCTCTTTGTTTCAGAGTTGAAAAGCAGGCTGACATGTGGCTTAAACCTTCCCAGAGCTTTGCAGTAAATGTGAATGATGAAGATTATCTTTCTTGAACTATACTGTCAAAAGAAAAGGGAGGGGGGGAAAGGCAAAATATCATAGCACTTTGGATTGTTGTTTTAGCAAAATATAAAAACTGTTGTTTTATCAAAATATGCTTCCTCAGACTCCTGAAGAATAGGATTTTGATCCACTTTGATCTTGGTAAGTCAATTGTGATGCATGAAGTCTCACACTGAAATAAGACTATTAGTTTTCAGAATGCTACTGTGTTCTGCCTCCCCAAACACACTTTCTTTTTGCCAACATGCCAAAACAGAGTAGCTTAGCTACTTCTTGGGAAATTAGTGAATTGCTTCTTCCACCAGCTGTTTGCTTCTGTGGTATCAGATCCATTAACAATAAGCTGATGAACAGACATCCTCTTCTCTCAGAAACAGTTGTGCAGAACGGGTTCCTCTACCTCTCCTTGCCTTTTTCCAACCTTCTCTCCAACTGAGAGTTGGAGGCTGGACCATGGCGACTTGGCTTTGCAGCAGCAGAACATCTATTGAGGCCAGGAAAGTCAACAGTGATAGAGGCAATGGGAGTGTTTCAGCCTTTCGACTTCCCTGGCATAATTAGTTGCACCTTGTCATTTCTACCTGGCTTCCTCTGAGGTGACAGAGAAGCAGTGAAGAGCAATGGGTCTAGCTGAGATTATACAAAAATGGCCAGGAGATGGCGGCTTTAGCCTGACAAGAGGAAGGGAGACTAGAAGTTGGGTGCAATGTCTATCTCCCACCCCTCTTCTCAGGTTCAGCACTAGAAGGGAGGTAGGGAAAGAAAGAAAAGAGGAAGGGAAAAGAATGGGGGACTTTTCCCAGTTTCCTTCCTCATCATGGTACTTAGATTCAGCACTTACTGAGTAAGACTACCTGTTGCCACTGTTGCCAACTTCTCTTTTGTCTTTTTCTTTCTTCCCTGGTATTGAGCAAGGTACAAGAAATCCTGATCTCTTGGGGGAAGACAAGTTGGTCTACGCCAGGGGTGCACAAACTAAAGCCCAGGGGCTGGATCTGGCCCCCGACACCAATTCATCTGACCCACAAAGCCCTCATTGCTCCTGGAAGCGGAAGTAAAACACGCCCGAGGGCTTTGTGGGCCAGGTGAATTGGCATTGGGGGCCAGATCCGGCCCCCAACCCAGTGACTGGCTTTCTGAACCACGTGACCGGCCTGCAGCCCAAAATTTTTGGGCACCCCTAGTCTACGCTTCTTGCTTGAATTTTACAAAGCCAAATTATTGGACTTTTTAAAACTACAGTACTGTATATGGTTTGATAATGAGGCAGCTTCTCATAGCACGAAACAGCTTCCACTATTTTCTTGGCATCAAATGTTAACAAAATAACTGACTTTGTATTTGGGAGTTTGATTCCCCAAACTGTCCAATCACAGAATCCTGGAAAGGGTTGCCATAAGTCATAATTGACAGCATGCAGTTATTATTATCTGAATTTTCGAGTAGATTGTCAATACTCCATTCTTGAATATCTCTGGAAATTGCTCTGAAAATATATTGCTCCCTTTTTTTGCTCCCTTTTTGTACTCGGATTATACAAGATTCACTTGGAAAATGTGAAAATGTTACACCAGAATTCACACCACAATAGAAAAGATCCATGAGCCAGACATAAATTCTGACCCTCCTCTCTGATCTCTTTTCTATTTAAAATAATATACAGATTAAGCAAAACAGATTAGGACAGTATTTACCCACTCCTGCTTTCTTCTGGATTCCCCCCAAAAGATTTCTCATTGACAGATGTTTTGAAACTACTCCCTAATATATCTCTAGTACCATGACAAACAGTTCATTTATTCTGAAGACAAGAACTCATTTAATTTAGGCAGATAGTTTCCAGCCAAATATTTATCAGTTTTGAGTTGCAATTGTGTGATGCTGAACATAAGATCTTTTTCCAAAGGAGAATGATGCAGGGGGTGGAGGAGCCCACTGTCAAAATAAATCCCTACTTTTCTTCCGGATTTTTCTCAAATATTTCAATTTTGTCACCTATTAACATGCTACCATCTTTCCAGAGTGGTGGTCTTACACTTTCCCTCCTCTTCTTCTCTGTATTTACACATAAGTCCTCATCCCACTACCAGCAGATGATGGGCTAAGGGCAAGCTCTGAGTCCTGCTTTCTGGCATTCAGGGTTTCCCCACCCCACCCAAAGAACTGCCATGGGAGCTTGACATTTGCTTATGACCTCTGATCCCCAAAGGTATCCTGCCTCTAGGTCAGGGGTTGGCAACATTTTATAGTTGGGGGCCAAGTCATGCTCCCTCAAGCACCGTAAACACATCCATGGCTGCCGTAAATGCATCTGTGGCTGCCATAAACACATCCATGGCTGCTGTGAGTGCATCTGCGGCCGCTTCTGAAAATAAGAACAGCCTTGCTGGAACAGGCCACAGCCCATCCAGTCCAGCATGCTGTCTCACACAGTGGCTCACCATTTGCTTCAGGGTATTATTCCCAAGTAGATGCCTTCACCTGCTTAGGATTCCCTGGAAATGGCATTGAGAGATATCCTGCCTATCTCTCCAACCTGGAGGTTGTCCTTAGGTATCCATAATTATAGCCACTGATACCCTTGTCCTTCATGAACTTGTCTAATCCTTTCTTGAAGCTGTCAAGACTGACAGCTGTTACCACTTCATCTGGCAGGGAGTTCCATAGACCAGTGATCCTCTGGGTGAAAAAGTACTTTCTCTTATTTGTTTGAGGACAAGTACCCAAAGGTTTCATGTAGTGCCCCCTAGTTCTAGTGTTATGCGATAGGGAAAACAGATTTCCTTATCTACTTTGTCCACATCGTGCATGATTTTATGAGCTTCAATCAGGTCACCTCTTAGACGACGTCGTTCAAGAGTGAAGAGGCCCAACCGTTGCAGCCTCAGATGGTAAGGAAGGTGTTCCAGTCCCCTAATCATTCTGGTTTCCCTCCTTTGCACTTTTTCCAGCTCCATAATATCCTTCTGGAGGTATGTCAACCAGAACTGTACACAGTATTCCAGATGGGGCCTCACCATAGATTTATAAAGAGGCAAAATGACACTTGCTGACTTATTATCTATACCCTTCCTAATGATCCCTAGCATTGAGTTTGCTTTTTTCACTGCTGAGGCACACTGGGTTGGCACCTTCATTGAGCTGTCCACCAGGACACCAAGGTCCCTTTCCTTGTTTGTCCCTGAGAGTTCAGACCCCATCAGTTTATAAATGTAACTGGTTTTTTTTTGCCCCAACGTGTATCACTCTGTATTTACTAATGTTGAAGCTCATTTGCCACTGTTTTGCCCACTCCCCCAGTGTCAAGAGATCCCTCTGGAGCTCCTCACAATCTCTCAGTTTTCACTACCCTGGATAATTTAGTGTCATCAGCACTAAATGGTGGTAGCAGTTGGAGCAAGGGCAGGGACCAGATCAGTGGTGGGCATCAGAAGGTTCACACCAGTTCGCCAGAACCGGTAGCAGAAATTCTGGCTGGCCCCGCCCATCCAAGTTTTGAAATAAAGTACAGTAGTACCTCTCTTAAAGAGTATAATGTGTTCCATGGGATTGCTCTTTAAGCGAGCTTTCTCTTTAAGCGAAACACCACTGTAAGTGACCAATTGTGACTTCTGGTTGAGAGGGGGGGGGGATTGTGAACCCCAGTTTAGTTGTTAAGTGTTTGGTTGGTTTTAGTTGTTAAGCGAGGCGACCATTTTAGTTGTTAAGCGAGGCGACCATTCAGAGAAAAATCTGCTCTTTAAGGACGTTAATCTCTAAGCGAGGCTCTCTTCATGCGAGGTTTTTTTGTTGTTCAGTCACACAGTTGATTCCAACCCTTTGCGACCCTATGGACCTTTGTCCTCCAGGCACCTCTATCCTCCACCATCCTTCTCAGCCCGCCTAGCTCTGTGCCCATTGTGTCTACAAAACCATCTATCCACCTCATCTTTGGCCGCCCCCTTCTTCTTTTGCCCTCCACTTTTCCCACCATCAAGGCCTTCTCAAGTGAATCCTCCCTTCTCATTTGATGTCTAAAATACTTCATCTTCATCTTTACTATTTGACCTTCCAACGAGCAGTAGGGGTCGATTTCTTATAAGATTGACCTATTTGTTCTCCTTGCTGTCCAGGGGACTCTCAAAACTCTCCTCCAACACCACACCTCAAAGGTGTTGTGTTCTAATGGTTTTACCTTCCACATGGATTACAATGTATCTGAACCAATGTAACCTTGCCTATAGTAACAATGTAACCTTCAGCTGTATCTCATGAACCCTGTAATAGGACGCGAGCTAATGACCACCAGCTGGCAGCAGCGAGCGTCCAAGCTCTCTTGGTCCAAACTCATCAAAGGCAACAGCGCGGGAAGTTTTCCCGCCACCACCTACACCTGGACAAGAAGGGCGTGACCACCAATGACGTCACGCAGATAGTAGCCAATGGGCTATCATGGAACCACGTTCAAATGTATTACTACTGTATATAAAGAGCTATCGATCCGCCATTACCTCATGTTCCCTCTGTCCACCATGCAATAAACCTGAGTTAACCCAGCCCGAGGCTGTGTCCTGTGTCTTGGTTTTCATACACTAAATTGGCGACGAAGGTGGGATTAATGGATCCCCAAGGAGCAGCCAGGGCACAGAGCGGGTTCAACATCACCAAACCGCAAGACTGGGAGCTGTTTGAGATGGACTTCCAGGCGGCACTGGTGGAACTCAAAGTCAAAGAAGACGACGAGGAGAGGAAGAGGGCCATCCTCACCAGAATGCTCGGGTTAGAAACCAAGCGGACGCTGGTGGGCATCATCGCACCGAAGAAGGTGAGCGAATTTAAGGCAGACGACATCATGAAGCTGCTGCGAGAGCGTTTCCGACCCTCGAGGGCAATGTTTCCCGCTCGGAGCGCGTTTTGGAGGCGAGTCCAAGCGCCGGATGAGTCGGTTGAGGCGTTCGTGACCGCCATGAGGATAGCCGCCGGCCCCTGTAGATGGGACAACTTAGAGATGGCCCTCAGGGACGGCGTGCTGTGTGGCCTGAAGGACAAGGAGGTGCAGCGCAGCTTGATGAACAAGGAGCCGCCACCTACGCTGGCAGAGGTCGTAGAGGCCGCGGAAGCCGCGGAGTCCACGAATGCGGGAGTGGACGAGATGCACCAGTGGCGTGAGTGGCGTCCTAGAGCCGGCAAAGCGGAAAATTCGGTGCACGGGAAGTCCGGACAGTCGGTGCACGCAACTCGACGGGCCTCAAAGTCGTCTACGGAAGGCAGCGACGGTGAGGAGGTCCAGAAGGTCCGAAAAGGGGGGCGCCGCTGCGATGGTTGCGGGGCGGCCCATGAGCGCGCGAGGTGCCCATTCAGAAAGGCCGAGTGTTACACCTGCGGCCGTCGGGGGCACATCGCCAAGGCATGCAGAAAACGGAAGGAGGGCCGGAGGCAGTCACAAGACCGTTCGACCAGGCCGGACCGTCCAGCGAGGTCCAAAGATGGCGCCCAGACCACGAGGAAGCAGGACGGCGTGGGCCGCGTCTCGGACAACAGCGAGGACGACGCTCCAGTGCTCAGCGTGTCCGCGGGACAGTCCCATTACTTCGTTGAGGTACTAGTACAAGGGGCCCCCATCATAATGGAAATTGACTCGGGGTCCTCCTATTCTATAATTCCCCAGAAAGAGTTCTTGAAAATCGACCCCCACGTGCGGCCCAAACTTAAAACGTTGAGGTCCACGCTACGAGATGTACAGGGGAACAGCATTCCAGTGTTGGGGGTCGGGAAATTTCGGGTTAGTTTTAAGAGACATTCTGCGGAACTGCCCCTAGTTGTCCTTAAGGGGGGAAGTTGTAGCCTCCTAGGGACGCAGTGGTTTCAGCCCTTAGGCTTGTTCATAGGGGGAGTACATACAGTGGGGGTGGATCCAATACAAGCGGTGTGCGACGCGCATCCCGCCGTTTTTAAAAAAGGACTTGGAAAGTTCACGGGACCCCCTGTAGCTTTCGACCTAGACCCGGAGGTCCGCCCGATAAGACTCAAACCGCGCAGGGTGCCGTTCGCACTCAAGGACAAGATAGAGGCGGAACTGGACAAACTGGTGGGCCAGGGGATTCTTATTCCTGTTGATTCCGCGGAGTGGGAAACTCCAATTGTAACAGCTCTGAAGGCTAACGGGGAGGTGCGCATTTGCGCTGATTATAAGTGTACAATTAACAAGGCGATCCGCCCTAATGCATACCCGGTGCCGGTGATCAGCCACCTTTTGGCCAGGCTGAATGGGGGAAAGTGTTTCGCTAAACTCGATTTGGCACAAGCCTATCAGCAACTCCCCGTAACTCCCGCCACGGCCGCGGCACAAACGATAGTCACACATAAAGGGGCGTTCCAGGTGTCGCGTTTACAGTTCGGCGTGAACTCGGCACCCGGCCTTTTTCAGTCGCTTGTGGAACGCCTCCTGAAGGGGCTGGAGGGGGTGTTGCCTTATTTTGATGACGTGTTGATAACAGGGGGGAGTGAGGCCGAACTGGCAAAGAGATTGGATAAAGTACTAACTGTGTTCGAGAAAGCGGGGCTGAGACTGAGGAAAGACAAATGTGTCTTCTTCGAAACTGAGGTCGAGTTTTTAGGGTTCCGGATCACACCCGAGGGTATTAAGCCGTCCAAATCCAAAGTAGCGGCCATCAAGAAGGCCCCTCGCCCCACATCCAAAACCGAGCTACAGTCATTCCTGGGGCTCCTCAATTTTTACCATACGTTCCTCCCGCGGAAGGCGTCCGTGGCCGAACCGCTCCATCGGTTGCTAAAAAAGGAGGAGACATGGATGTGGGGTGACGAGCACGAGAGGGCGTTCAAAGAACTAAAGCAGCTCTTAACATCTGAGGCAATCCTGACGCATTTCGACCCCAAACGGCCAGTGGTCTTAGTCTGTGATGCATCCCCGGTGGGGGTGGGGGCGGTGCTTTGCCACGTGCTGGATGACGGAAGGGAGGCCCCGGTAGCGTTTTATTCAAGGTCCCTGTCCCAAGCAGAGCGAAATTACGCACAAACCGACAGGGAGGCATTAGCAATAGTAGCGGGAACCAAAAAATTTCACGATTTTCTGTATGGCCGACCGTTCAAAATCGTGACTGATCACAAGCCCCTGTTAGGGATTTTCACAGCAAGCAAGCCCACACCACAGATCCTGTCCCCGAGAATGCTGCGATGGGCTATTTTTCTCAACGCATACCAACACGAGTTGGAGTACCGGCCCGGAAAGGAGATCAGCCATGCCGATGCACTTTCGAGATCCCCTTTGCCCTTGTCGGACGACCAGAAGGCAAGAGTAGAAAGAGACCGCCAGGTATTGCTAATTGAGGTTTTAGACGCACCCCCAATAGTACCAGCCGACATTGCTAGGGCGACAGGCAAGGACAGAACGCTGGAGAAAGTTAGCTCATGGGTACAGAAGGGGTGGCCGGCATCGTCCCCAAGCACGGAATTCGACCCATTTTTTCGGAAAAAGCTAGAGTTGTCCCTAGAAAGGGGGTGCCTTTTGTGGGGCCAACGGGTGGTGGTCCCTGCGTCCCTGCGTCCGAGGGTGCTCAAACTGCTGCACGTCAGCCACCCGGGCATCGTTCGTTCAAAGGCGTTGGCCCGGAGTTACTTTTGGTGGCCACAGCTGGACGCGGACATTGAGCACATGATCGGCACTTGTGAGGCATGCCAGGGATCCCGACCAGAGGCGGCCCGCCTCCCGCATAGGGAGTGGGACACAGCAAGGGGGCCATGGTCCAGAGTACACGTAGATTTCGCTGGCCCTTTCCGAGGAACCATGTTTCTCCTGGTGGTGGATGCGTTCTCCAAGTGGCTGGAGGTTATCCCAGTAAAGAGCACGTCCTCCGCCACTACAATTAGCCAGCTAAGGAGAGTCTTTTCCACGTTCGGTTTACCCGACACTTTAGTCAGCGATAACGCTAGTTGTTTCACCTCCGCTGAGTTCGGGGCATTCATGGAGGCAAACGCCATTCGGCATGTCACATCCGCGCCGTTTCACCCGGCCACGAATGGCCAAGTGGAACGGCTGGTGCGTACAACAAAGGATGCGCTGCGGCGCATGGGCCCGGGGGACCTAAATCACCAAGTATGTCAGTTCTTATTAGCGTATAGGGTGACCCCCTTAGCGTCAGGTTACTCGCCGGCAGAGCTCTTGATGCGGCGAAAACTGACCACGCTCCTGTCCAGGCTAGACCCGACGAGAGTCGAGGACAAAGGAAAAAACATAGGGTTGGCAGTCTCGAAAGGTTTCGCCGCCGGCGACCCGGTTCACTGCAGGAACTATGCCAGCGCAGGTCCAGCCTGGGTACCAGGGACGGTTGTAGAACAGACGGGGCCAGTGTCGTACCGGGTCGAGACTAACACCGGCCTCCTCTGGAGGAGGCACGCGGACCAACTGAGGCACCGAGTGAGTGGGGGGCCAGTCAGTGGGGCTCAGCAACAGGATTCAGCGTTAGGGTTCTCCCCCACCCGTTTAGCCCAAGGGGGAGACAGCAGCGGACAACGGTCCCAAGCAAGGGGGGAAGGCAGAAGCAGCGGCCCCGACTCATACCCTTTTGATACGCCAGTTCTATCAGAGGCTGGGGAAGGGGGAGAGGAGTTCGCGACCGCTGCCCCCGAATTTAATTCTGATTTTGATTTTGCGAGCCGGGGGGGTTTTCAGGAGTGTTCCCCCACCCATCCAAGCGAGAAGAGGGGTTTTTCGTTAGCCCCCAGTGCCCCCGGTTCTTCCCTAAGAAAGAGCACACCTCCCAACAACGCCGCGGAGCCGCGGCAAGGCACTAACGAGTCTCCCTCTCCAATTACAGGACAGGAAACCAGGGGACAAAGAGAAGGTAGCAAACCCGGGGAAAGGCAGCCCGCATCGAGACCCCAGCGTGTTCGAAATAAGCCATCTTGGCTGAGAGACTTTGTCTCCTAAGGGGGGGGAGTGTGATTAAAGTGTGGGCTCGAGACTTCGTCTCATCCTAGGGGGGAGGGGTGTTGTGTTCTAATGGTTTTACCTTCCACATGGATTACAATGTATCTGAACCAATGTAACCTTGCCTATAGTAACAATGTAACCTTCAGCTGTATCTCATGAACCCTGTAATAGGACGCGAGCTAATGACCACCAGCTGGCAGCAGCGAGCGTCCAAGCTCTCTTGGTCCAAACTCATCAAAGGCAACAGCGCGGGAAGTTTTCCCGCCACCACCTACACCTGGACAAGAAGGGCGTGACCACCAATGACGTCACGCAGATAGTAGCCAATGGGCTATCATGGAACCACGTTCAAATGTATTACTACTGTATATAAAGAGCTATCGATCCGCCATTACCTCATGTTCCCTCTGTCCACCATGCAATAAACCTGAGTTAACCCAGCCCGAGGCTGTGTCCTGTGTCTTGGTTTTCATACACTAAAAAAGGCATCTATTCTTCTGTGCTCAGCTTTCCTAATGGGCCAGCTCTCACGCCCATACATTACACCTAATTCAGGTGCAATGCAGGACTTTCCCCCTGGCCACACCAACCATACCACAGCCACAGTGTGGTAGTCAATTTTTTTAGAGTCCACCACTGGACCAGATTACAGTAATACCTCATACAAAGTCCGCTTCGTACAACATCCAATTCATACATCGCCTAATTCCTTGAAAAAAGTTGCCTCATACAAAGTCGCTGCAACTTTGTATGAGGCATTGGGGTTTTCCCAGGTTGCATTGTGCCTGGGCAGTATAAAAGGCAGGACACATGCATGCATTGCTCTTGTGGGTTTTGCACAAGGTGAAGAGTGTTTAGGAGTGGTTTTGAGCGTGATTTTGAATAATTTTTTTTGAATTTTTTCATTAGAATTTTTAGAAGCATTCCTGGGATTTTTTGCAGCATTCTTCAGGTTCTTGGACAATCAGGGTTGTTTGGCATGTTTTTGTAATGTATTTAGCCTTTAGACAATGATTTCTTAAACTTCTGTCTGTTTCCTTGACTTTGCCCTGAAGTCTGTGCTATTACAGTACAATGTATCTCTATGGAAACGACGTTGTACGAGGCATCGTGGCAAGGATTTGGACGTTGTATGAGGCATTGCGGCTAGGATTTTGCATGCCTCATACAAAGTCCAAATCCGTATAAAGTCCAAACTTGTGGAACCAAATTTGGACGTTGTATGAGGTATCACTGTATTTGATACCATGGGTTTAGTGTATGGGACCAAAGACAATGAACAGCCGAAGGGTTGGCTTAACACAGATTTATTGCATGATGATCCGGGGGAACATGAGGTAATGGCGGATGGGTAGCTCAATATATACGGTGGCTATACATTTTGAATGTGGCTCCTCGACAGTCTATTGGTTACTGTCCGCGTGACGTCATGGACGGTCACGCCCTTCTTGTCCAGGTGTAGGTGATGGTGGGAATCTTCCCGCGCTGTTGTTTGCTGGTGAGTCTGGGCCAGGAGAGCTTGAACGCTCGCTATTGCCACCAGGTGGTCATTAGCTCGCGTCCTATTGTAAAGGCTACAGTTAAGCAGCTGCTGGTTATAATGTTACACAAGCATGGTTACATTGGATACACGTGAATGGATACATTGTAAAAAGGTACAGTAATAGAACACAACATCCCTCCCCCCTAGGATGGGACGAAGTCCCTCAGCCAAGATGGCTTATTGCAAACGCGTTTGGGCCGCGATGTGGGCTGACCCGCCCCAGGGGCGCTACTGCTTCCTCGTTCCCTGGTCCCTTGTCCTGAAACAGGAGAGGGAGACTTGTTAGAGGCTTGCCGTGGTTTGGCGGTTTTGGGGGAAGGGAAAAACTTCATTGTGGGCAGACCGGAGACACTCGGGGCTAACGAAAAACCCCTCTTCTCGCTTGGACGGGTGGGGGACCACTCCGCAAAACTTCCCCGGTTCTGGAAATCAAAATCTAACTCTGTTGGGGTATCCGTATTTGTGGGGAGATCCCGCGGGATATCTATGAGATCGGCTTCCCTTCTCTCTGCTGACCGATCCCGCAGGATATCTGCGAGGACAGATTCCCTTTCCTCCCCCCTTGGTGGGGACCCATGGCCCCCCTTTCCTCCCCCTTGGGCTGAACCCAAGGGGGAGAACCCTAACGCTGAATCCTGTTTCCCGCGGTCCGTTCCCTGCTCGTCGGGGACCCTGCGCCGGAGCTGGTCTGCGTGCCGCCTCCAGAGTAGACCTGTGCTGGTCTCGACGCGGTACGAGACTGGACCGGTCTGCTCTACGATGACGCCCGGTACCCAGGCCGGACCCGCGCTGGCGTAATTCCTGCAATACACGGGGGCACCCACGTCGAAACTCTTTGTGTCCTCTATCCCAATGTTCTTCCCCTTGTCCTGTACTCTCGTGGGGTCTAGCCTAGTTAGTATGGTGGTCAGTTTCCTGCGCATAAGCAGCTCCGCGGGGGAGTATCCTGACGCTAGGGGAGTCACTCTGTAACCCAGCAGAAACTGGCACACTTGATGGTTTAGGTCCCCGGGCCACATGCGCCGCAGCGCGTCCTTGGTGGTACGCACAAGGCGCTCTACTTGGCCGTTTGTGGCGGGGTGAAAAGGAGCGGAGGTGATGTGCCGAATGGCGTTGATTTCTGTGAATGCCCTGAACTCTGAGGACGTGAAGCAACTTGCGTTGTCGCTTACGAGGGTGTCGGGTAAACTGAACGTGGAAAAAACCCTCTGCAAATGCTTTATGGTAGTGGCCGTGGACGTGCTTGTCACCGGGATGACCTCCAACCACTTGGAGAAGGCATCCACCACAAGGAGAAACAGCGTCCCACGGAACGGGCCGGCAAAGTCTACATGCACCCGGGACCACGGCCCCTGCGCCGCGTCCCAGTCCCTGTGAGGCAGGCGGGCTTCTTCTGGTCTGGAGTTTTGGCAGGGCTCACAAGTGCCGGCCATGTGCTCGATGTCGGCGTCTAGTTGGGGCCACCAGAAATAGCTCCGTGCCAGGGCTTTGGAACGCACAATTCCCGGGTGGCTGACGTGCAGGAGTTTGAGTACCCGCGGTCGTAAGGACGCCGGGATCACTACTCGCTGGCCCCACAGAAGGCACCCCCTCTCAAGGGACAACTCTAACTTCTTTCGAAAAAATGGGTCGAACTCCGCTGCTGGGGAGGACGCTGGCCATCCTTTCTGCACCCAGGAGCTGACCTTCGCTAAAATGTTGTCCTTGCTGGTCGCTTTGGCGATTTCGGCGGGCAGTACTGGGGGCGAGTCGAGGACCTCTATCATCAGCACCTGGTGGTCTGGCTCCTCCCCGCCCACGTGGCTGCTATCCTGGGGAAGGGGGGACCTCGATAGAGCGTCCGCATGGCTTATCTCCCTCCCGGGTCTGTACACTAACGCGTGCTGATACGCGTTGAGAAAAATGGCCCACCTAAGCATCCTTGGGGACAGGATCTGTGGCGTGGGCTTGTCTGTGGTAAAAATGCCTAGCAGGGGCTTGTGGTCGGTCACTATCGTGAAGGGGCGGCCATACAGGAAGTCGTGGAACTTTTTTGTTCCCGCAATTATCGCTAATGCTTCCCTGTCTGTCTGGGCGTAGTTTCTCTCCGCTTGGGACAGGGACCTGGAATAGAACGCTATCGGGGCCTCCCTCCCGTTTTCCAGCACGTGGCACAGCACCACCCCCACCCCCACCGGGGATGCGTCACAGATGAGGACCACTGGGCGCTTGGGGTTGAAATGGGTGAGGATGGCATCAGACGCTAGAAGCTGCTTGAGCTCCCTAAATGCCCTCTCTTGCTCGTCGCCCCACTTCCATGCCTCGTCCTTTTTAAGCAATCTGTGCAACGGTTCGGCCACGGCCGCTTTCCGGGGGAGGAAGGAGTGGTAAAAGTTCAGCAGCCCTAGGAATGACTGCAACTCGGGCTTGGAGGTGGGGCGAGGGGCTTTCTTGATGGCGGCTACCTTAGATGTGGACGGCCTTATTCCCTCGGGAGTGACAAGGAACCCTAGGAATTCAACCTCGGTCACGAAGAAGACGCATTTGTCTTTTCGCAGTCTCAACCCCGCCTTTTCGAATATCGCTAGAACCTTGCCCAACCTCTTTGCCAATTCGGCCCGACTCCCCCCCGTTATCAATACGTCATCAAAATAAGGCAACACCCCCTCGAGCCCCTTCAGGAGGCGTTCCACGAGTGACTGGAAAATTCCAGGCGCCGAGTTTACGCCGAATTGAAGGCGCGTCACCTGGAACGCCCCCTTATGGGTGACTATGGTTTGGGCAGCAGCTGCGGCTGGGGTCACCGAGAGCTGCTGGTAGGCTTGTGCTAAATCGAGTTTAGCAAAACACTTTCCCCCATGTAACCTGGCCAGCAAGTGGCTGACTACCGGCACCGGGTACGCATTAGGGCGAATGGCCTTGTTGATGGTGCACTTGTAATCATTGCATATGCGCACCTCCCCGTTGGCCTTTAGTGCTGTTACAATTGGAGTTTCCCACTCCGTGGAATCAACAGGAACAAGAATCCCCTGGCCCACCAGTTTGTCCAGTTCCGCCTCTATTTTGTCCTTGAGTGCGAATGGCACCCAACGCGGTTTGAGTCTTATTGGGCGGACCTCAGAGTCTAGGTCGAAGGCTACTGGGGGCCCCTTAAATTTCCCAAGTCCTTTTTTGAAGACTTCGGGGTGCGCGTCGCACACCTCCTGAATCGGGTCAGTCCCCACGGCAACGGCGTGCACCCCCCCAATGAACAAACCCAGGGGCTGGAACCATTGAGTCCCGAGGAGGCTGCAACTCCCCCCTTTAAGAACAACTAGGGGGAGAGTCGCGGTGTGTTTCTTAAATTGGACCTGAAATTTTCCAACCCCCAACACTGGAATGCAGTTCCCTTGCACGTCCCGTAGCGTGGACCTCAAAGCTTTGAGTTTGGGCCGCACGTGGGGGGCAATTTTCAGAAACTCCTTCTGGGGAATGATGGAATATGAGGAACCCGAGTCAATTTCCATCCTAATGGGGGCCCCTTGTACTAGTACCTCAACAAAGTAACGGGGGTGTCCCGCGGACACGCTGAACACCGTTGCGTCGTCCTCGCTGTCGTCGGCGATGCGGCCCACGCCGTCTCGCTTCCTCGTGGCCTGGGTGCCGTCCTTGAGTCTCGCCGCGCGGTCTCTCGAGCTCTTCCGGGCCTCGCGCCGTTTCCTGCAGACCTTGGCGATGTGCCCGCGGCGGCCGCAGTTGTGGCACTCGGCCTTTCTGAAGGGGCATTTAGCGCGGTCGTGGTTCGCTCCGCAGCCGTCGCAACGCCGGCCTTCCTTCCGGACGTCCTCGTCGTCGCTGCTCTCTGCGGACGACTTCGAAACTCGCCGGGCCGCGTGCACCGAAACGTGCACCGAAGTCTCTGCCTTGCCCGTCTTTGGCCGCCAGTCCTGGAGCTCCTGGACCCCGGCCTTCGTAGCCTCCGCGGCTTGTGCCTCCTTCAGGACCTCCTGCAACGTGGGGGGTGGCTCCCGGTTCATTAATGTGCGCTGAATTTCGGCATCGTTCAGGCCGCACAGCACGCAGTCTCTTAGTGTGATTTCTGCGTTCTCCCATTTGCATGGGCCGGCCGCCAGTCGCAGGGCCGCTGCGAAGTCGGCGACCGTCTCCCCGGGCGCTTGGACTCGCCTCCAAAACGCGCTCCGAGCGGGGAACATCGCCGTCGAGGGCCGGAAGTACTCACGCAGCATGTGCATGAGCTCTTTCACCTTGAATTCACTCGCCCTCCTCGGCGCGATCAGGTCCACCAAGACCCTCTTGGTGTCTGGCCCCAGCATCCTGGTGAAGATGGCCCTTTTCTTTGCCTCATCCGTGACTTCGGATTCCACCAGGGCTCCCTGGAAGTCCATCTCGAAGATGTCCCAGTCTGCCGGTCTCCTGATTTCGAAACCGGCGCATGTCTTGGTCCCGTGGGCAGCCATATCCCACCTTCGTCGCCAATTTAGTGTATGGGACCAAAGACAATGAACAGCCGAAGGGTTGGCTTAACACAGGTTTATTGCATGATGATCCGGGGGAACATGAGGTAATGGCGGATGGGTAGCTCAATATATACGGTGGCTATACATTTTGAGTGTGGCTCCTCGACAGTCTATTGGTTACTGTCCGCGTGACGTCATGGACGGTCACGCCCTTCTTGTCCAGGTGTAGGTGATGGCGGGAATCTTCCCGCGCTGTTGTTTGCTGGTGAGTCTGGGCCAGGAGAGCTTGAACGCTCGCTATTGCCACCAGGTGATCATTAGCTCGCGTCCTATTGTAAAGGCTACAGTTAAGCAGCTGCTGGTTATAATGTTACACAAGCATGGTTACATTGGATACACGTGAATGGATACATTGTAAAAAGGTACAGTAATAGAACACAACAATGGGCCAGATTCGGCCCACAGGCCATAAGTTGCCTACCCCTGCTCTAAGTCATCAGGTGCAGATAAGGGAGGGTGTGTTGGGCAAATAATGCTGGGGAGGCAAGAGCTCAAGGCAGGACACCTGAAAAACAAGTCCCAGGAGTCGTGGGGGGGTCACTGAAGGGGTGGTGGTGGGGGTAGGATAGGAAGAAGAAGGCCAGCGGGAGCCGCCTAGCCCAGTTCAAGCCTTGCTTGCTCCTTACTGCCAGTGCCATTCCAGGCAAGCCCCGCAGAAGGCAGGCCACGCCACCGGCGCGTTGCCGGGATTCGAACCGGGGCCTCCTGCCTGCCCGACGGACACGGCTCTTCTCCAGCTGCTGCCTCGGCCAATCAGGCCCGCCGCTGCTCGCGCCTCGGCCAATCAGGCGCTGCTGCTTCTACGCTTTCCCCCACTCCGTCCTCCGTCCACATGCGCGCGCTCCTGCTGCCACTTCCTCCCCATCTCTATCCCTCGCGCCTCTCCCCCCCCCCCCCACCACCACCCGGGGGAGCCCCTCCTGCAGCAGCAGCAGCAGCAGCATCCGCCCGCCTCGCCTCCTCCGAGCGGGAAGCCCCCAGCCAGGCATCCTCCCGGGGAGGTGGTGGGCGAGAGGGAGAAGCCGCGTTTCCCCCTCCCCCACTTACGCCCAACCCGTTGGGACAGGGAAGAGAGGGGGAGTCGACAAGCACGGCTGTCGCCCCCCGCCACTGGGGTCTGGTGGAGGACGCCGACAGCAGCAGCAGCAGCCCCTACACTGCGGAACCAGGCGTTGGGCTCCCGGACGTCGTCTAGGTAAGGAACTGGCGGCCGATTGGCCCTGGAAGCCTGGATGGCGCTCCCCCCCCCCCCCGGAGAGTGCCGGTTCCGGGGGATGTGGGCCTTTCACACACACACACACACACACACACACACACACACACACACACACACACACACACACACACACACACACACACACACACACACACACTATATCAGGGGTGGCCAAACTACGGCCCTGGGGGCCGGATGCGGCCCCGATGCCAATTCATCTGGCCCGCGAAGCCCTCGTTGCTCCTGGAAGCGGAAGTAAAACGCGCCCATAGGGGCGCGTTTTACTTCCGCTTCCAGGAGCAACGAGGGCTTCGCGGGCCGGATGAATTAGCATCAGGGGCCGCATCCGGCCCCCGGATCGTAGTGACTGGCTCCCTGAACCATGTGACCGGCCCACGGCCTGGAAAGTTTGGGCACCCCTACATTATTTCCTCTGGGGAGGTAGGGCAGAACCATAACCTTTCTCCATCACCACCACCCCTCCCTATCTGCACCTGGGGAGGAGAGCAAGCCCCCGCACTGCAGAAGGACCAGGGGAGAGGAGGAGGAGAGCGAGACCACCTGTGTCTGCTGGCCCTCTCTGCCTTTGCCCGGGGCCAGAAATGTCTCCTCCCCATCCTTCGGGAGAGCACAGAGCCGCCACAACTGCCTTCACTTCGGTCGGGGCTGCTGCTGAGGTATCTCCCTCCCGGCCCTCTGATGGCCCGGGAAAGGGAGACGTCCTGAAATCTGGGGTAGTTCGTAGGTTCCTTTTAGAGTCACTCCCTTTGGGAATCCCTCCGCAGACCTGCCTTCCCTGCCAGAGAGGGCGAGGGGGGGGGGGGGGGCTGGCTGGCTTGTGTGGCAGAGGACTAGGCAGCCGCTCTGGCACCTTAGCGGCCATCCTTGCCTCCTCTGCTGGCACTCTCTAGTAGCAAATGGCTCTCTCTCTCTCTCTCTCTCTCTCTCTCTCTCTCTCTCTCTCTCACACACACACACACACACACACACACACACACACACACATATATGAGGCAAATAGGCAGAGGTTGTAGTCCATGCCCAGTGGTGCCAAAGAACCCAGTCTGTCATGCTGCCTGAGCAAGAGACTGTGATTTCCTTGCTGGTTGCTGCCTCCTTTTAGTTCACCATCATCCTCCCTCTGGGCAGCATCACCAACCTAGAAAGAAGGCAAGTAATAACTTTCCATGTCATGGTCTTGCTTGTCATGAATACATTGAATAAAGCAAGAATGAAGTGAATTCAATAGTTAGCTCCCAAGTTAAATATTTGAAATGACTGGCACATTTACACTGACCCAATGACTGTTCTGACTGAAACATGTTTCCTGGAGTTTGCTGTTCCTCTTTTATCAGATCACTGGTTTACCTAGATCAGTGGTTCCCAAAGTGGGCTCCATGCCCCACGGGGACTTCAATTCCCAGAAGCCTAAGTCAGTATATTGGCTGATCAGTGCTTTGAGGAATTGACTTAGGCTTCTGGGAAATGGAGTCCAAAAACCAAAGTTTGGGAAACACTGACCTAGATTAATGTGGTCTGACTATCAGAACCGCTTTGATTTCAGATGAGAGTTTTTCCAGAGACTCAGGGCTCATCTAGATGTGCTGTATTTGTGTTGGAGTTCACAGGGTGTAAATTGATTTAAAGATTGGGAACTATACAACATTTAGCTAAGCACATTTTTTGGGTGGGTTGGGGTGTCAGTGTAATGTTCCAGTTCAGGTTTGGTGGACTTAACCTAAACCGGCAATGGCTGAAACAGGACCCTCTAACCTGACCTCTCTCCATCTACCACTTTTAATGGGACTATTAATCAATAAACTGCCCATAGTGTGTAGACATCGGAACTGAGAAATCATCGCAACATGATTACTTATATTTTGTTATTTTCTGGGGAAGGGGAGGGGAATAGATGGATGTTCTAATATGTTTTGATTAGCTATTGCATCTCTGAAGATTTGTACAATTTTGCTACTATTTGTTGCAATGGCCCACGGAAAGGGTCACCTGGTGCGGTAGAGGCCCACGGAGGTCGGGATGACTGGCCGCAAGGGAAGGCACGTGAGATGAATGTGCGGTGAAAGTCCAGTCCCGATCTGTCTCAGGTGGACGTATTTATTACCCTGCCTCGAGGGTTACGTGCCTAAGGCGCACGTGACCTCGTTACAGAAGGCTTGTGCATATGTGGCATTTCGCTGACCAAGTTTCATTCGTCAGCTCTTGGAAGTTACTCGGAAGTTACTGAGTACCCTGGACCTCCGCTGAGGAACTAATTAACCGGGTTGGCGAAACCCATTGTTCTCGCCTTAATCTCGGAGTCTTAGCTATATTGACTCTGGGCAACTAAACTTAATTACTTCGTTCAACGTGGCTTGTTTGCCCACCTAAGCCCGCGGACGTGCGTTAGATATTGTGCATTACCTGGGTTAGGTGCATTAACTTTGGTTCGTCACCTTATGACATTTGCCCTACTTCTCTCAGAGACTCCAGCCAAGGCAATATGAATCGCCCTATAACTATCAATAGCCCGTACCCCGATTGCCTTTCCGTCCAAGCCCGTGGTTTCTTAAGCCGTGTGCTGGCGAGCGAACCCATCGGGAAAGGTTTTGGCCAATTACGAATGCGGGCAGCCCACAACTATTCTTTCTTTTTAATAAATGAAATAATTGTACAATGTTAGACCCAGGTCTAATCACTCCCCAAAATTAAGTAATCAGACAGGGGTTTGCAATATTTTCCCACCAGGGGCCAGACCCGCCCCCGACACTCCCAGCCAGGGGCCGGAGGCGTGGATGATCTGTGGACTTTCTTTGTCATTGACGGCAGCGGGGGGAATCACGCCATCTTTCCAGCCTCTTGCACAGCTTCTTCCTCTCCGTTTTGGGCTTTTTTCGCCACATTCCCGCAGCATTTCAGCTGCTGGAATGCACCACTGAACGACTTCCTGGCTCCACACTGGAAACCTAGCCACTGATACAAGTTCCGCCCAGCACTGGAAGTCACTCAGTAGCGTGTTCCAGCAGCCGAAATGCTGTGGGTATGCAGCGGAAAAAACCCAAAATGGAGTGATTATGCTCCGAAAGGCTTCCGCTGTCATGGGGCATGGCGGATGCTGTGCAAGACACTGGAAAGATGGCGCAATTCCACTGCCACCATGGTAAGTGATGTATCGCAACTTCCAGCAATGGGGGGTGGGTGGGGCAGGTCTAGAGGTCCCTGGGAGGCCACTGCTTTACACATCCCTAAGTTAATGAGATGCACAGGCCAGATTAGGCCCGCAGGCCGGGGGTTGCGAAGGCCTTTGTCCCACAGCACATTCCCACAGAATTTCATTTACAATTATCTCAGCCATTGCTGCTAGCTTCTCAGCACCTCTTTGCACCTGCTGATCACACACACACACACACACACACACACACACACACACACACACACACACACACACACACACACACACACACACACACACACACACACACACACACACACACACACACACACACACACACACACACCAAGCAAGTCCTGTACTTTTCCCTTCAGCTAGGTCATTAACCCAGTCTCTGTAAGTAACTTTACACAACTTCAGCCACTTTCTTATTACCTACACACACAAACCTGCTTCATGTGTTACATGCCCCTTTCTTCAGAAATAAAAGTCCCAAAGTGTAACCATTTTGCTTTTTTATCAACTCCCTCATGGGTAGGAGTTATTGTTGATTTAGCCACGACACAACAATAACTAACACAGCATAGCAATTTATCTCTAAGTGAGGTAGAAGGTGTTAGCAGCAAGTAATACCTTTTAGGTATGGTATGGTAGTAAGTGTGTGAGTATAATACTTCAGAGCAGGAAAAATTGGAAAGAAAGAATTGTTAATGCACTGCAACCAGGGAAGTGTATATGTGGGGTGGGAGTATGTTGATAATTTTGTATAGTTGTATTTTGTTTAGGTTTTGTTAGGTTGATAAGTGTTTTTCCCCCCAATCTCGTTGTTCTGTGCAGGATAATGACAATAAAGATCTATCTATCTATCTATCTATCTCTATCTCTATATCTATATCTATATCTATCTCTATATCTATATCTATCTATATCTATCTATATCTATATCTATATCTATCTATCTATCTATCTATCTATCTATAATGGAGTTTGTTTTAAATCCCCACTAGAGGTTGTTTATTTTGAATTGATTCTGGTCATGGATTATTTTGAATTGTTTTAGCATATGTGACAGCATAAACATCACAGTACATGGCATTACGGTAAATGCAAGAAGGCATAGCCAATGGGCCACAGTTTTGCAAAATTAAAGCATAAAGTTTATACTATGACACCAGTTTATTATTATTTTTTCTAACCATGCTGATATCCTCTGGGAAGAGGAAATCTGTGTAGTCTTGCACATTTATCTCAACACCCAGAAGGGTAAGCTAAATAAAGTGACCTTCTGTCTTCTTGTAAGAGAATCATTCTTCAAGATTTTACACATCCCTAAGTTATTTTTTTTTTAAAAAAAGATTTTACACAGCCTTGGGGGTAAAAATATAAATGCATATAAAAATTTCCAGTGGAATTCAAAATATGGTTACTAAAACGAACACTTTATAATATAAATAGCATGCCATCAAGTCAATTCTGCCTTATGGTGATCCTTTCCAGGGTTTTCCAGGAAGAGAATACACAGAAGTGGTTTACCATTCCCTTCTTCTAGGGACACCCTGGGACTGTGCAGCTTGCGCTTGACTTGACTGCAATTTTAGAGCACAGATGACTTAGCCCTCTAGATGCAGCTGAATACAAGTCTCAGCATTCCTGACTGTTTGCTACTGCTGATGGAAGATGAAGTCAAATAACTCTTAGATAACTACGCTCCCCCCAATCTTCCCGCTACTGTAGAGGTTTGAGGTGGACCATAGATTTGGGAAAACTCCCACAATTCCTTATTTGTTTTCATTAATCATGCACGGTGTGGACAAAGTAGATAAGGGAAAGCTGTTTTCCTTATTGCATAACACTAGAACTAGGGGGCACTCCATGAAACTTTTGGGTACTAGTTCTCAAACAAATAAGAGAAAGTACTTTTTCACCCAGAGGATTACTGGTCTATGGAACTCCCTGCCAGAAGAAGTGGTGACAGCTGTCAGTCTTGACAGCTTTAAGAAAGGATTAGACAAGTTCACGGAGGACAAGGGTATCAATGGCTATAATTATGGATACTTAAGGACAACCTCCGGGTTGGAGAGATAGGCAGGATATCTCTCAATGCCATTTCCAGGGAATCCTAAGCAGGTGAAGGCATCTGCTTGGGAATAATACCCTGAAGGAAATGGTGAGCCACTGTGTGACAGAATGCTGGACTGAATGGGCTTCTGTGGCCTGTTCCAGCAAGGCTGTTCTTATGTTCATTAGACTATTACAAACAGAGGCTTGTACCTAGATAAAGCATTAGGCTAAATGCAACAATGTATACCAGCTTGTAGGGGACTTTCCAATTGATATTTGTGTGTGACATTGTGGCATTTTCTCAAATGAAGATGGGATATTGATTATCATGACTGTCAGGAGTGTGTTAAAAATGTACTCCCTGAGTTAAATGCGAAAGATAACTGCCGTATATACTGTTGGCAATTTCTATTGGTCTGATAACTTAGTTTTGTAGATCCTTGACTTCCTTTAAATCACTTATCCATGACCTGAATATAATTGTAAACTAAGGTTGATTCTAGAATTAAAACAGACATTTATTTTCAGAGCATTCAATGAGGGATGGAGCTTAGAGTTTAAACTATTCAAAGGCAGAATACTAGTTATTTGATTATAGATTTATAGATTCAAGATACAGTAGACCCTCGCATAACGACATTACTTGGTTCCCCAAGTAGCGTTGCTAAGCGAATTTTGTTGTTATGCGGGTTTCTATGGAGTTTCCCGTATAACGACGCTTTTAGCATCGTTGTCCGGTTATTTTAGCATTGTTGTCCGGACAATGACACTAAAAACGTTGTTATGCGAGGGAACACGTGGTGCATAACGACGTGGTGTTAAGTGAAAATGATGCTATACGAACGCATTGTTATGTGAGGGTTGACTGTACCAAAATGAATTCCAGACAGAATTTGAATCAATAAACTCCTCATTAAAAAGTCAGTACTTACTAGAAATGCTGTTTGCACTCCTAGCTCCTTCTAGGAAAATAGAGATGCTAGCCCTGCCCTTCGATTCAGCTGTTACTCCATTTCTTCCTGGGTAATTATTGTTTTTGTACATTTTATATCAACTAATAGGGACTGCAGTGGCTTAGTGGTTAAGACACTGAACTTGAGGACTGGAAGGTTGGCAGGTCAGCAGTTCAAGACCCAAGAAATTGCAAGTAGATAAATATGTACCACTTCAGTGGGAAGGTAAACAGCATTCCGGGCACTCTGGTGTTGAGTCATGCCTGCCACATGTCCATGGAAATGTCTGCAGACACAGACTATAAACAGAGATGAGCACTGGATCCCAGAGTTGGATACGAATGACTTTCGAGCAAGAGCAACCTTTACCCATATCAGCTAATGTTTCATCTTTTATAATTTCAGGTGTATATTCAGAATTTACTTTACCATTTTTGATTTTAGTTATTCTAAAACATCTACAAGCAGCATCTGTTTTTGCTTATATCAAACAAAAAAAGCAAAAGTAAATAGTTTAAAGATACAAAATGTTGTGGCACCTTAAAGACTAACTGCTATATTTTAATGTGAGCTGTTGTGGACCAAATATTCCTCCTTAGGCATAAGATCAAGACTATATGGCAAATATATATGCATTTTTACATGACCCCAAAATAAATAGAGTTAAATAGAGAGAAGCTGCAAAATGTGTCAATGTGACATTTCACATCTAGTAATAATTTAAGACACCTCTTTGATACTCAGTTTTTTTCCTTTGAAGCTTTTTTCTTTAAAGCTTGTTCTGTAAAGGTGGCTGCAATTAGTTGTGAAAAAATCTGGGCTATGGAAAACAACAGATAAAATCATAATTGCTATAGTATTTTACACTTGGTAAATGGCTTAAGATGGGACTTCGATGGTGTAGTGGTTAAGACACTGAGCTTGACAACTGGAAGGCTGGCAGTTTGAGACCTGAGTGCTACACAACAGAGTGAGCTCCCGTCGTCTGTCCCAGCTGCTGCCAACACAGCAGTTTTAAAGCAAGAAATTGGAAGTAGATAAATAGGTACCGCTCCGGTATCTAGTCATGCCTGCCATATGACCATGGAAACATCTGCTGATGCAGACAGTGCTGGCTCTTTGGCTGTAAACAGATATTAGCACTACCTTATAGTTGGACACAACTGGCTTTTGAGCAAGGGATTCCTTTACCTATTGGCTTAAGAATCCTTGACTAACATTTAATCTGTTGAAATGGATATTAAGTGTATGTATACATTTTATCTCAGCTGTCTTTCTCTGAATCCTTATTATGTCATTTTTCTTCTCCAGAATGGCAACTTTCAAATCCCATGAAGAGTGTCCAAGTACATTGAAATGATCTGAAATAGATTTTGCCATTTCTGATGTCCAATTTATGTTCATTACTTCTTTTGTGCAATGATTGTCCTGTTTGTCCTATGTAAAGTGGAGATTGACATTGTTGGCATACTGATGGCATAGGTCACCTTGGCAGAGGAACAAGTACAAGTGCCCTTGATGTGGCATGTGATACTGCTGAGTCCTATAATCGTGTTGCTAAAGTAAATGTGGGGACAGAGCTGGCATCTGGATTTGTATCAGGGTTTAATCCCTGTCTTTGCATAAATATTGTAGAAAACGTTGTATGTTAGTCATTGCTCGAGCTTGTGTGATTCTCTGTAAGAAGGTATAAGCTTGCCACCAATGGGCTGGGGAAGTGAAATATTCTTTTCAAAGATGGTTCCTGATAATTCATGATCCATGACAGTGGTCTCATTTATGGGCTGAAACTGACAATTAGTGGGGTTTGATCATTTTCTCTTCTGGATTTGTCTTGCAGTAGGTTGCTTCTGGGTATTTGTCTTGCCCAGTTCTTCTTCTTTTGTGTCAATGGATACTGTCATCTGAGTGTTGTAGATCCTTGAATTTGGAGTCTGTATCTTGTTTCTCCAAACAGATGTGACTGCAATTTTTGATAACTCTTAATATTTCTTCTGTGTCTCTGTTTTCATTTTCATCTTTCTCCTTTACAACATTAATATTTGCTCTCTCCTAATAATTCTTTTTCTTCTATGTCTTGTTGATTCATTTCTTCTGTTGTTTTTAACCTTATGGAATTTTCATGACTGCTAATTTCAATGAACTGTATTCTGATGTGCCTGGTTTTCCTTGCCTTAGCATTCCTCTTCGGTCAAAAAAGCCTTTCCTTTTAACAGGTTCGGCTATGTTTTGGTCTGTTTCTAACATTGTCATTATTTAAACCACTGTTGATGTGACCTATAGTTGCAATCTTTGCTCATGGTCACTCACGCTCTGGTGACCTCCAGACTAGATTATTGCAATGCGCTCTACATGGGGCTGCCCTTGACGACCATTCGGAGGCTACAGCTGGTCCAGAACGCGGCGGCCCGGGTGGTGATGGGGTGTGGACGTTAATGCCCATGCCTCACCACTGCTTCGGGAGCTGCACTGGTTACCAGTTTGCCTCCGGGTGCAATTCAAGGTGCTGGTTTGACCTTTAAAGCCCTATATGGTGGTGGGCCAGGATACCTAAGAGACCGCATCACCCTAAGGACGTCTGTCCGTCCAACCAGAGCGGACCGGAGGGGCTCTCTAATTGTTCTATCAGCCTGGCACAAGGAGGAGTGCCTTCTCCGTGTCCGCACTTGCCCTCTGGGACCTCCTGCCAACAGAATTACATCTCCGGACAGAATTGCTGCCTTTCAGAAAAGAACTCAAAACCTGGCTGGCGGGCCACGTTTGGGGTACAGGTGGAAGGGTAACCTCCATTGGGTGGTTGGTATAGAGGATAATTCCTACCCCCATGGTCCCTTCGGTTCCTGCACCCTTTTTAGGGGGTGGGTAGTTTTCAAATTAATTTTATTATGTTTTTATAGGTGATTGTGAACCGCCCTGAGTCAGCCTAGGCCGAGCGGGCGGTGTAGAAATCGAACAATTAAATTAAATTTAAAATTAAATTTTCATTTAAAACTCTTGTTCAAATTTTGTACCAGTGTAGGCGAACCTATGGCACACATGCCCAAGGTGGCAAGCAGAGGCCTTTCAGTGGGCACGCGTGACATCAGGGTAAGCCCTGCCCCACACCACCAATGGCAGCACCGCACCTCCAGCCACCTGGCTCCCTCTGCCAATGGGGAGGCTGAAATCCCGCCTAGGAGGTGTGACCAGACATCCCCTTCATAGGAGATGGTGAGTGCATGTGCTGCTGCTGCTCCTCGGATGTGTGTGTGTGTGGTGTCTCATTGCCTCACTTCGTCCTTGCGGTGCCTTCAGTTAGGGATTTCAGCCTCCCCATTGGCAGAGGGAGGTGGTTGTGTGGGGAGAGAAGCAAGAGAGGTGCTCCTGTCCGTAAGCTGTCGTGCCAGGCCCATACCTGTCAAGTGTGGCTCTGGACAATACGAGACCTGCGCAGAAGGCTTCTGCGCAAAACCTTTCTACACATGCGCAGAAGGCTTCTGTGCAGAAGCCTTCTACACATGCATAGAAGCCTTCTGTGCATGCGTAGAAGCCTTCTGTGCAGAAGGGGATGAGCAGTAACTACTTTCCCCCTGCCATCAAATTACGGGATGGCAGCGGCTCCGGGCGGGAAAGTACAAAAAATGGTGCTGGATTACAGGAAATCCCGGCCAATGCAGGATACTTGGCAGGTATGGCCAGACCCCGTCCCCCTGAAAAGCCGCCGCCGCCGCCATCCCCACTGGACAAAGCCCCATGAGGCTGCTGGGAAAGCACCGCACCGGGCACCTGAAAAGCCAGGAGCGCCTCTCTTGCTTCTCTCCCCCTTTCGCTCAGACTCCTTTGTTTTGTGGCAGGGCTTTTGCCAGCCTGGCAGCCGGCACTGAAGCGCTTCTCACACACAAGTGTGGAAAGGGAGGGAGGAAAGAAGAGCCCCACCACAAAACAAAGTAGCACAAGCTTTCTTATTTCTCTCCCTTGCCATGCTTGCGTGCTTGATTTTAAAAGGTACTTGATCCACCGGGAGTGTTACCAGAAATCAAAATGGCAAGGTGGCTTTCCCGTGCCAATTTTACCATTCTGGGAAAGGTAGTATGTTTTCTTGAAGATAAAATGGTATAATTTAGAGGCTAATCTACCCTGTTTTGTCACTGTAGATAAGACCAGCTCTTCAAAAGAGAGATTTGCTTGAGAGTCCTGGAATTTCACCAAAAAAACTACAGTGAAATGAGTAAGATATCTTAGCTGCGTAGCCTTGAAGGTTTGCCTTCAGTTGATCTCTAGTCTTGGGACTATCCCCAGTAAAAAGGTTATGTATTCTATGTAGGCCTTCGTCTCCCTTCTTTATAACCTGGAAATGTATCAATATGATAAACAGAGGATGAACAAGGAAAGGGTACCATTAGAGAAAGTGAAACAATTAACATATGGAATAAAAACATTAACATTTAAAATGTATTCCTTAAAAAAGGATTGACTTTTTAACATAGCCTTGGAACCCTCTAGTGAAAAGGCTGCCCCTTTTGCAAAATCCACACTTAAGCTCTCTGTTTCTAATGATAGCCAGAAGCCAACATTAACACTGACTATTCATCTTACTCATTGTTGAAGATGCAAAGCCAAGTAGTAAGTCCTGAGTTATGGGATGGCGAGACCTTTTGATGTTTAATGGTGAAAAACAATAAAGTTTGGAATTCTCAAGCATTTAAATAAACAATTTTTTAGATAAATTGATGGAATAACAAACCAATATATTACTTTATGTCCAGCATCAGGCTTCTTGTCATTGTTTCTTAATGAAAACCTGAGTTTGCAGCATACATTTCTCATAACCATACTTCGTAAATCAGCTAGAATGATAATTGCCTCCCAGTGAAAGACTTTTCCTAACTTATCTTAGTCAATTTGGTATCCTAATGCTCGGCAAGCAACACTGTTAGATAAACTAACTGTTCACTTAGATGGGGAACTACACTTCTCATTTTTATGAAATACTAGGAGAGGTTGCCTGGCGTTGCCGGGCTGTTTTAAATGGTGTTGGAAAGTTTTTGTTGTTAATGTTTGTAAAGAAGAGGTTAGTCTATAATTGAAATTTTAAATTTTTTTATTTATACAATATTTTTTTGGTGTCCTGTTATAAACTGTGATGAGTTTTGTTTGGTGTTTTGGTTTTGTGAATGAAAAAAAGAACAAAGGATGATATACTTTTTTTAAAAAAAATATTTAACTCAATAATTTTTTAGTATGTATTTTTTTAATAGTTGTACCGTAGGTAATAATTTTAAAAATGTGAAAGTACATGTTTTTTCACAATAAATGTTTTTAAACTGTGTATTGATGTTTTTATTTTTTTATTTGAGTTAAAATTCAGCACAAGATTTTTGAATAGTTTTGATTTTATTTTATTGACATATGTTTTTGATTTTTGTAAAATTGTGATTTTGTGTTATTATTTTTACTTGTTTTTACTCTTGGGGCCTTTTGTGTGGGGCTGTTGTGTCTTTTTGAATTTTTTTTACTACTGTGGGCAGCAAGTGGTGCTGGTAGGGGTTATCTTATATTTTGACTGTTTTATCTCTCCTGGCCTCTGGGTGGAGCTTCTTCCAGTAAGTAGTCTCTTTCTTTATTCATTTTTTTCCGGTCATTGTGGAATGAGGTCGTGTGGTGGTGAGTTGGCTGTTTTTCTTTATTTGGGGTGGTGGTGGTGGTTGGATTTTGTGGTGTTTGGCTGGGTGCTGGGTGTGTTTGGAAATTTTTGTTTTTGTTTACTTTGTATTGTTTTTTGGTGTTATTTTTGGTTGTTTTGTGTATTGTTGAATGTTTTTGATTGTTTGTTTTTGTGTTTTTGGTGTCCTACGGGGGGTCCCCTCTCTGCCATGTCCCCTGGCTCTGGAAGGCTTGGGGGGACAGACCCTTTTGTCCCCCCAAACCTTCCAGACTCATGGGACCCAGGAGAGGAGATCGAATCCAGTCCACCCTCTGATATTCAAAGGGAAATCTCAATTGGGGTTTCCCCTTTAATATCGGGGGGGTTGTGATCCCCCTCTCTGCTGGTTTCCTTGGGTTTGGGAGGGTTGGGTGGACAAAAGGGATCTGTCTCCCCAACCCTTCAGGACCCAGGAGAGCCATTGGAGAGGGGGATTCCCCCCCAAAAAACTCTGTTTTTTAAGAGAAGTAACTGCTTGGTTTCTTCTCTTTAATATGGTGTGTGTGTGTGTGTGTGTGTGTGTGTGTGTGTGTGTGTGTGTGTGTGTGTGTGTGTGTGTGTGTGTGGAGGGGAATCCCCTCTCTGTCAGGTCCCCTGGGGTCTGGAGGGTTGGGGAGACAGACCCCTTTTGTCCCCACAAACCTCCCAACCCCAGGTGAGCCAGTGGAGAGGGGGAATGCAACCCCCCCCCCAGTGATATTAAAGTGGAAACTCCAATCAGATTTCCCCTTTTTATATCAGGGGGTTGGGTTGGAATCAATCTTGTCTCTTGGGTCCCGTGGGTCCGTGAGGGTTGGGGGGGACAAAAGAGGTATGTCCCCCCAAACCCTTCTGGACCCAGGAGACCAGGGAGAGTGGATTGATTCCCCCCCCCTTAAAAAAAACTCCGTTTTTAAAGAGAAGAAACTGCTTGGTTTCTTCTCTTTAAAGACGGAAGGTTTTTTTTTGGGGGGGGGGGGGAATCAAACCCCTTTCCCTGGTCTCCTGGTTCCAGAAGTGTTTTGGAGACATACCCCTTTTGTCCCCACAAACCTCCTAACCCTAGGGGAGCCAGCGAAGAAGGGGATCGCAACCCCCCCACCTACTGATATTAAAGGGGAAACTACAGTCGGGAAAGGGAAAGAAGGGCGGTTGGTGTTTGTGAGGCGGTGAGTGTTTTTTTTTTAATTTTTCAGGCGCCGGCTTCCTCAGCGTTCGGCGCGCTCATGGTGCGCAGGACGCTGGGACTTGTAGTAATGGGCTTGTGCTTTGTGTTTGTGCTATGTTTTTTTTAAAAACTGTTTTCTTTTGATTGGCCACGGCGTGTTTCTGAACGTTCCTTGCGCCTCGCCAGAGCCTCTCAGCCTGATTGGCTCTGGCGCGGCGCAAGGAACGTCGGGAAATGAAGTTGTTTCCCTTTTTTCGCGTTTGTGGGGCTGTTGCCCCACTGGCGCAATTCTCAATCCTGTTTTTACCTGCGTGCCCAGTTCGGACGTGTTCCCGAATGGAGGGTGCAGGCTAGTGGGGCCTGGCTAAGGAGCCTATAGCAAGTTCCAACGGTTAACCCTCGATTTTATATATATATATATATAGATAATATCAATCTATCAGCTACATAAACATTAATACCCATGTACCATTCCCTCCAGATACACACATGATACGCATATACAAATCTGGCAAAACAATTAACTGATCAATTAATGAGATCTTTTACCTTCATTTGATAATAATAATAATACTGTGATTTGGTGTCAGAAATTATTCTGTGTTGAAAGGATTTTTTTCTGGAGAAACTCCATTCAGGGAACGCCTGAATGAGGCTCCTTTCATGTCCCCGAGAGCTGGGACAGAGGCGGGTGCTCAATCCATCATGCAGTACCTGGGTCTTAAACTGCCGTCTTGCCAGCCTTCCAGCTGACAAGGCGAGCTTCTTAACCACTGAGCCACCACAACTCCTATATCTTTATTTGATCACCTCACTTCTTACATTGCCTTATGTTGCTGTTTGGTTGTATTTTATTGCATATGTGGATATTATTTGTTGTACTGTATAATAAAAGTATTGTTTAAAAATTTTTTTTTATCATCACTATTAATTTCTTTGCAGAAAGCTTCTGCCACATCACCATCATCATATGCTGTTTCTGAGAGCACTTGGATAATCTTAATGTTGCAGACGTTTGATATTTAATTTCTTCTCATCTTCTTCTGCTGCTCATTTATAACACAAAACATTTCCAGAATTGAGTGTTATGCTGTGTTCACCTTCTCCCCTGACATAAACAAAACTTTCATAACCCAACTCATTATTTTCACCTTTTCATCTGCCTCTTCCACTTTTCCACCTTTATTCCTCAATCTCTTACTCTACATTCCAGCCACCAATCTTGCCTTACTCCTTTGACAGCCATTTGAAATACAGTACAGTAAAACTCCGGATAACGACAGTACCGGATAACGCCAAATCTGGATAACGATGGTAATTTTTGAGAAAAGGTTTGCACCGGATAACACCATTTTAGTGTTATCTAATGCATCGTGTTTGCTCTCCTACCTTTTCACACTGTTTGGGGCCAAAAAAATCGCCACCGTCGGGTGCATGTTTCCGGCTCTCTGCCTCCCCAGCAGCCTCTGGAAGGGTGGGAGGACCTTTTCCGTGCTATTCCCGCCTTCCTAGGACATCCCTGGGCCACACAACAGCTGAAAAATTTTGTGGCCGCCATTTTGTTTTTAAATTATACTTCTTTTGCCTGCTTTCTGCTTGCACTGGTTGATTACAGCTGCAATGCAGGGTGATCTCTTTAATTGCAAAGGGAATTGAAAGGGAAGCACTAGCAGAAACTTGCTACCCAGAACAAAGAGAAACAAGCCCTATTTTGAAGAAAGGGACGAAAAACACACACCCCAAATCACCGATTTTGGCAATTAATATACTACTGAGACACCAGTTACCAATCAGATACGTTTTGTAATGCAAATGCTTCATCTCAATAGCCCCACAAAGTGATCCAGATGCTAGAGAGCACTGAGCAATGACTCATAGTAATCAGAGGGAACCTTCAACAGGCTACCATGCCTTGTTTGTAAATCATTCACATTGAGACAGTCCTTATTGGATGCTTAGATGTGTGGAAAAGTTTGGCTTACATGATATGCCCACTTTTGAACAGTGCCCTTCAGCAGTGGAAAGGCAGTTTCTCCTTTCAAAGTACTGATGCATTAGTTTTTAGACGAAACATGTGCTGCCACTCATCTTGTTTAAAGTAGGTTTGTACTTATGGCCAGCTTCCAAGAGCACAGATGTACTCACAGCATCCAGAGGAAACATCCTTTTTTTAAAAATGGCATTTTAAAAAGAAAAGTGCTGCTTTTCATACCACTGTGCCACTACGTTTCAGCTGCAAAATTGATGGTGGTAGCAAAGCAAGATTACCCTTAGGAATCACTAAGAGCCCTTTAAAAAGATGGGCAGAGTCTCCTGAGATACACTGGCTTCATATTGCTCTCCTATGGTAAATGTACTTAGCAGTATTGTGCTATTCTCTCTAGGCAAGGGGTCGGCAACCTTTTAAATCGGGGCCCAGGTCTCGCTCCCTCAGACAGTTGAGGAGGCTGGACTGGTGGTCCACCTGCTGTAAACATGTCTGCAGCTGCTTCCGGCGTTTGGAGCGAGGGTGGGGGCCGGATGATTTGGCCCCATGGGCCATAGGTTGCTGACCCCTGCTCTAGGCAAATGTCAACAGACCATTAAATTGGGTCAACTCAGCCCATTATCTTCAAGTTTCAAGATGTAGAAAGTAAATAGTGTCTAGTCATGCCTGCCACATGACCACGGAAACGTCTGCAGAAGCAGACAGCGCTGGCTCTTCGGCTTAGAAACAGATGAGCACTGCACCCTAGAGTCGGATGCGACTGGCTTTCGAGCAAGGGAAACCTTTACCTTTACCTAATTAAATTGATGGCACATCTCAATCTGGCGCAGTCTTGGGACCCTCGTGGTCATTGACCCAAGTATAAGCTGAGTCCCTTTTTGGGGGCTCATTTTTAGGGCTAAAAATCTCAGCTTATATTCGAGTATATACGGTAATTAAAAACTTCCTACACTTTATTTTCCAAGGCTCCTTTTTGCCTTGGGGAAGGCTTTGGAAGCCTTAGGATGGAGATAGGGCTTTAGAAATAAAATTAAAAAAATCATTGCCATATCACCACAGGACTTTTGAAGGCTCCCCACCTACAACCCCAGTCTCCTAAAGACTCCCTCAGGGCAAAAGAAAGCCTTTGGGGGCCTCAGAATGTAAAAGAGGAGGAAAAAGGAGGAAAACACTTCCATTGCCTGATCCAAGTTGCGCAGGGCACAACGTTATACAGCAGGATTTTGCTCAGTAATTTCTAATTAGCACTAGCTAAGCCATGAATTTTAAAAAGTATCCACTTGAGGCCAGCAGATCCCTTTATTTAGAAACCCAGTGCCCTTGCTCATTGGGGGTGGAGGAGGGAATGTAAGAAACCAACAAAGTTATTCTTGAATGTCAGCCGTATTCAGGGCTTGAATCTACCTGCACAATAGGATTTCAAATCAGTGTTGCTGATTTCGGCTTTCCTTTATGGGTTCAAAAACAGGCTAACGTATCATTGTGTATTAAGGCAGAATTGCAAGTTGCACAGGCAACGCTTGTAAGGATAAAATGGTGGTTTCACGCCATCCAAATTAAGAGCTAAAGTTGGCGCGTAATCTCCCTCTCTGGGCGCGCTCATTATGCTAATTAGAGTTCTGTGATTGGTTATAACTTTGGATCCTGTTCCTGATTGGTTAATACTTATATATCCTGTTATGATTGGTTGGTTATGATTGTCCGGCGGGTTGCTTCATTGTAACAAGGAGTCGCCTGAGAGACACTATATAAGCCCCACGGGTAAACAAGGGTGGGGCCGGACCGGATCTATACTTCTCATTACTGCACAGGTTAGCTAGTGTCGGCTAAGCCTGGGTCTCCTCTATACGCTATCACGCCAAGATGTAGCTTAGTCACTGCCTCTATGGTAGGAAACATGAGGGACCGACTACATGGGACCAGTGTAGCCATTTTATGTCCAGAGCGCCTTGTAAGTGTATTCTGAAAGACTGTTCAATAAACTCCTGTTGTTATTCTGTTCATCGTTGCTTGGACTATTACTTATAAGGGCCGGACACAACATGTATCTACAGGAGACATTGTTAAAATTGACGCACCACAACTAAGAAGTTGTTATATGCTGCAATTTTGCCTGAGTCACTCAAACCATTGTCATGAAATGTGTAATGCCAGTGTAATGCCATGTGTAATGCTAGTGTTTGTTTTGCATCCATCCTTTAGATGTGATGCATCAGCTTGGAAGAGAAGTTTGTTTTGCAAACAGGCTTCATAACAAGTTTGAATAACAGCCAGAGATTTTTCATCATTGACAGTTGTAAAAAGCTACAGTGTTGCTTTTCTGTTGGGCTGGCCAGCTGTTGGGCTGGCCAGCCTCTGTACCTGAAGTGTATAAATTGATGCCATAGAGTCTCACTCTTATGTTTGACAAAGTGGACTTGATCCATGGAAGTTAACATCAAAATACAGCAGTTACTCTTTAAAGTGCCACAATGTTTTTTCTCTTTTTGTTTTATTTACTCTCTGATGTATCTATAGGAAGTTACCAATGAGTTGAACTAGAAGATAAGTGAGGGTTTAAACTGTTTTCTCTTCAAACATATTAGTTCAGTTTCCTCAAGTTGCAGACTTGCACAAACTCACTTACAAACACATGGACCAGTCACAGAACAAAGACACCAGAATGCAAAACACCAAGGTGAGGGAAAGAATATTATATGAAACGATGTCTTTCATCATTCAGAGGAACACCAGTTCTAATTAAAGGTGAAGTATCTTGTGTTTCTTGAGGGACTCTGGTGGCCTAGTGTTTAAGACCCTGAACTTGACGACTGGAAGGTTGGCAGGTCAACCGTTCAAGAACTGAATGCTGCATGACAGAGTGAGCTCCTGTCATCTGTCTGTCCCTCAACCCCTGCCAACCTAGCAATTTGAAAGCAAGAAATTGCAAGTAGATTAATAGATACCACTTCAGTGGGGAGGTAACAGTGTTCCGCGCACTCCAGTGTCTAGTCATACCTGCCACATGGCCACAGAAACATCTGCAGGTGCAGACAGCAGTGGTTGTTTGGCTGTACCATACACTTGACTAGAGCACCTTGCACTCAACACCTTGTTGTGGACAGTGCTGACTCACTTTTGCAAGCGCGGCGCCAAAATGGCTGCCGCGCCCTTTGCGGGCCCCCCCCCACAGGACAGAGAATCCGGGTAGTTAGGGGCGTGGCCAGCTCCCTTATAAAAGGGATGGCCACGAGGCAGCCCAGCTGCCATTTTACCTCAGCGACGGAGCGGAGAAGTCTTTTCCCCTGTGTCTCCGTCGCGCTTTAGCCTACCGGGAAGCCTTTTTGGTAGCGGTTCTTCCTTGCTGGCTTCCCTTCTTGCTTCGGTGGAGATGCCTTCGAAGAAGAAGGCAGCTTCTAGTGCAGCTCGCGCTGTTAGGAGGCGCAACCCAGGTCGGAGGACCGCGGTGCCGCCTCCTCAACAGCCGCCTTTGCCGGCCCCTGCCGGGGCCAGCGGAATGGGGTCTATTGCCCCTTGGCCCGATCAGAGTGCGGGCGCGGAAGGCGTTCCGGCCCGCAGCCCGCGAGCGGTGGACACCGCTCCTGCACCTGCCCACCCTGTTGGGCCTACTCATCTTGGGTCGCAGCCTCCCCCGGGGCCCTCCAGCCTTGGGGGGTGGTGCGGCCCCCTGTCTTGGCAGGTTTCTCCACCGACCCTGCCGGGCTTCGGTGCTGGCCAATGGCCATATTCGGGTCCTGGGGTACAGGGACCTGCACCCGCGCCTGGACCAGGCGGGCCGGCCGGCCCTTTGCCCCTGGTCAACGTGGACACCTTATTGGCCCGCATCGCGGCCCTGGAAGCGTCGTTGGCTCGGGCCAGTCAGGCGGGCGCCCCCTTCGGGGTCCCTTTTGAGGCGATGTCGGCAGGAGGACAACAGCCGGCAGGGAGGGTCGAGCTGCTGCAGGCGCGTGGCGCGGTTTCGGCCACTGCCTCGCAGCTCCCCAGCCAGCAGCCAGGTGCGGGTCAAGCCCCGGTGATGAGCTCTACGTCGGTCGTGAGCTCCGACGCCCCCAGTGGGCCGGAACCCCCGGTGGGGGCGGCCCGCGGGGGTGCAGCATGTGAGTATACGGTGCAAGCGAGTACATCCACACACATCCCCAATATGGGGGGGGGTCTTTCAATGGCCTTGGCCTCGCGCGGGTGGTGCGGGGGCCACGCTATCGGCAACCCACCCGGCGACGACGACTGCCACCTTGGGTACTGGGGTGGGTACTTGTTCTTACACTCCGGGGAATGTGCTGGGGGTGGCTGGTTTAGCTCAGGCCCCTTTTCCTAGGCCGGCTGTGCCTTTTTCGGCTTTGCCGACGGCGGGGTATTCCTTGCCATTAGGTGATCACTTGGCACAGACTACCAGAGAAAAGATATGGCGGGGGGAATACGTAGATATCTTCTCACTCCTGAACAGAGAGCCCACCAAGGAGGAAAGGGAGGGACAGGATGAGAAGGACAAGGAGCAGGCACGCCGCCGTAAGCCGCCGCGTACCTGGGCCAATTGGCTCCCCGCTTATTTAATATACATGGCGGTGTATTTGAGGGCGCGGCCGGATTTAGCTATTCCCATGGTCCAATATTTGGACAATATATACAGGGCAATGGTTGATTTCCCGGGCCCCTCATGGCTAGCGTATGATGAGGAATTCCGTATGAGGATTCCCCTCCACCCCGAGATGAGATGGGATGAGCCGTGCCAGAGGCTTTGGCTCTTGTATATGACGCCTACACGCCCTGCCCCGGGAGATAGATACCATTGCGGACATGCGGTCCAGCGAGCGGCTCCAGCGCAGGTTACCCGCCAGGCGGCGGGGCAGGGGGTTCCAGCCCGCCTGCTGTGCTGGACTTTCTCGTCCAATGGTTCCTGCAATAGAAAGAATTGCAGGTATAAGCATGAGTGTCCCACATGTTCGGGCCCCCACGCAGCCTCTGCCTGTCCCAGACCTGGGGGGGCACGAGGCAGAGGGAGGGGTGGACAAGGGCTGGCAAGACTGCCTCGGATGGAGCTGGTTCTCCAAAAGGCCCCCTCCCCAATTAATGTGGACATGCTGGAGCGTTGGCTCGCATCGTACCCGAAGGGGGAGGATGGGGAGTATCTCCTTCAGGGTTTTAAGCAGGGATTCCGTATTCCTTTCATGGGTGATAGGTCCCCTCAGGATGCCCCCAACCTGTTATCCCTCAGAGGGAGGGAGGATGTGGCTGCGGCCAGCATTAAGAAAGAGTTAGATGCGGGCAGGGTCGCTGGACCTTTCCCGGCACCCCCGTTTCCCAATTTTAAGGTGTCGCCTCTGGGCTTGGTCCCCAAAAAGTCCCTAGGCGAGTTTCGCCTTATTCATCATTTGTCCTACCCAGCCGGCCGATCGGTCAATGATGCTATTCCTGATGACCTCTGTTCAGTCAGGTATACATCGTTTGACCATGCATTGCGCATGGTACGCTCGTGTGGCCCGGGTGCCTTGCTGGCCAAGTGTGACATTAAGTCGGCTTTTCGCCTCTTGCCAGTGCATCCGGGCGACTTCGAGTTGCTGGGTTTTAAATTTAAGGGTGAATATTATTTTGATAAGGCCATGCCTTTTGGCTGCTCCATATCATGCTCGGCATTCGAGCGTTTTAGTACCTTCCTAGAGTGGGCTTTCGTCCGCAGGTCAGGGTCCCGGTCTGTAGCCCATTACCTGGATGATTTTTTATTCGGGGGTGAACGGGGCTGGGACACGTGCACACGTCTCCTCAACACATTTCAGACGCTAATGGAGGAACTTGGTGTCCCTTTAGCGCCCGAAAAGACCGAGGGCCCATCTACCAAGCTAGTATTCCTGGGGGTTGAGATTGACACAGTAGTGCAGGCTTCTAGGTTGCCGGGTGATAAGGTGTCCAGGATAGTGGCCCTTATCTCGGAATTGCTGGCCAAGCGTAAGGCATCCCTGAGGGAACTGCAGGTGCTACATGGTCACCTCAATTTTGCCTGCAGGGTGGTCGTACCGGGCAGGGCTTTTGCCCGGCGCTTATGCGACGCCATGGCAGGGTTATCCAGGCCCCACCACAGAGTCAGGCTTACCCGGGGTATCAGGGCAGACATGTTTGTCTGGTTGCAATTCCTGAGGGAGTTCAATGGGGTCTCATTTTGGAGGTCTGACCTCCTGGCATCCCCCAATTTCCAGATCCAGTCTGATGCCTCAGGATCCCTGGGTTATGGGATGTACTTCAATGGGAAGTGGGCCTATGGTGGGTGGCCACCGGCATGGGCAGGCACAGGTCGCCTGCGGGATCTCACATACCTGGAATTTTTCCCTATTCTGGGGGCTTTGATGCTATGGGGCGAACAGTGGGCTAATTCGGTGGTGCATTTCTGGTGCGACAATGCTGCTGTTGTCCACATTGTCAATGCACAGACTTCCAAATCGCCCAGGGTTATGGAACTAGTGCGCCATTTTGTGCTGCGCTGCCTGCGCCTCGATGTCTTGTTCAGGGCCAGGCATGTCCCTGGGATTAATAATGATATTGCTGACGCTTTGTCCCGCCTGCAGATCTCCCGGTTCCGCGCCTTGGCCCCGGATGCGGAGGAATTTCCCTCGCCACTCCCGGACGAGATCTGGACTATTGGCAAGGAGAGGTGAACCGGGCGATTGGCCTGTCACTAGCGCCACGCACGCGTAAGGCGTACCAACAAGCATTCAATTCTTACAGGGCATTTTCGGCTCAATGTCACCTGCCAGAGACCTGGCCTATCCCGGTGGACCATGTTCTGCGGTTCATGGTTCACCTGCATGCACAGGGCCTCGCACCTCGCACCATAGCATCCAAGCTCTCGGCGTTGGCTTTTATGGCCAAAGTGGGAGGTCATGTGGATACCACCTCTGACTTCCGTGTGAGACATGTTTTGGAGGGGTGGGTGCGCGAGCGCGGGCGTTGCCCGGACGACCGGCACCCTATTTCCCCAGGGGTTCTTACCCAGTTGGCCCGGGGCTGGCCAGGCCTCTGTTTTGATCATTATGAGGCAGCCCTTTTCCATGCAGCCACAACGGTGGCATTTTTTGGAGCGCTCCGCGTCAGCGAACTCGTGATGCTGTCTAAGGCGGATGCAAGTGGTAGGGCACTGGAACTCGAAGATGTCTATGTAGCCAAAGACTGGGCCCAGTTGAGGATACGCTCCTCTAAAACAGATCAGCATGGCGTAGGCAGTGGTGTAAGACTGCTACGTTGTTCTTTGGCAGACATCTGTCCGGTTGGTGCCCTACAGGAATTCCTGGCACTGCGTGGCATGCACCACGGCCCGTTTTTCTGTCACCAAGATGGGTCTCCCCTTACTAAATTTCAGTTTTGGAAGGTGACAGCCAGAGCCCTCACCAGGGTGGGCCTACCAGGTGCCCGTTATGGCACACATTCGTTCCGTATTGGTGCAGCCTCTACAGCAGCTGCTTTTGGGTACTCTGGGGCTGACATACGCAGCATGGGGAGGTGGGGCTCGCAATGTTTTCAGTTTTATGTGCGCCCACTCCCGCCATGAGTACCAATCCAGTCACCTTACCGCTTTTTTCTCAATTTTCTTACAGACCCTGGGTGTCGTATTACACCGGTGACAGTATGGCTGGTGGGCCACAGCTATGTGCACAGGGCAGCGCGTTACGCTGCGGCGACAGAGTGGGGACCCCGACTGGGACTGGGTGAACACGCCAGTCTCACATGGCATGGTAAGCCTGGGATGTTATGGCGGGAGCTGCGGCCTTTCCTTTTTTCTGGCCTGGGTGCTGACCCGCCTGACATTCTCATTATCCACCTGGGGGGCAATGATTTGGGCCAGGTCACCGGCTTATCGCTCAAGCATGCGATTTGCGAGGAACTCGCCTACTTGCATTATGTCTGGCCTGCCACAACCCTGGTGTGGTCGGACATTGTTCCGTGCCATTCTTACAGAGGGGGCGTTAACCTCATGGCCCTTGACCGTGCTAGGCGCACGGTCAATAGGGCGGTGGCGCGGTTTCTTGCCGACAGGGCTTGGGGACGGGTCAGTCATCACCCCGATATTAGCCTGCAAAATTATGACTTGTACGCAGGGGATGGGGTCCATCTGTCGCGAGGAGGTATGGACCTCCTGTTGGGTGATTGGCGAGCAGGCCTGTTGACCGAGCTGACGGTCTGGGGGGGGGCGTCAGGTCTTCTTTGAAGCCCCTCCGTGTGGCGGGTAGCACTGGTAAGGTAAACAGTATGACCCACAAGTATCCGGCAGGTTCGCAATTGACTGGACAACACTAGACAGGAATAAATTAGTTAAACGTTGTCCAGTCAACGACGAACCAGGCGATGGGGTGATGACGATTGCTAACCAGCATGCATCACCCCTGTGATTTCACGGATACGCGTCAGAGGGTGGGGTCATGAGTTAGTTATTGACTACGGTCAACAATTTGTTTGTTGTCAACAAACAAATTGATACAAATTGATACATTGTAACCAATTGCCGTTGGCAATTTTGGGGTGGTACCTTACCAGTGTTACTTCGGCCTGCTTGCCTTATGAATTATGATTGGTCGTTTTACCAATACAAATTTATAATTCGGACTAGGGCATTGAATCAATAAATGTGGCCCGGTGCTGTTATCCACTTTCAATGTTGTCTGTGTCCGTTATTGGGGGGGTGCGCCTGCAAATTAATTTTGCAAAGTATCCTTTCTGCTGGACCATTTCTTCCATAAAACAAACTCCTTAGTGTTACTCCCACTCTCAAGAAGTAAACTGCTTTTTAAGTAAGTAAATCAGCCAAAGATGTTTGAAATGGAAAAAGAGAATTTTATCTAAGTTTTTCTGTCAAAGTACAACATAATACAATAACACATGATCATGGTACATCATAATGTATGCATACATGGTCTTGGATCCATTAGATCCAAGGACTCTCATTAATGATTCAGCCAGCCTTTTATACTTTTCACGAAGCTCCGCACACATGTTCTTTAGTCCAGGTGGTCACCCATGGGCGGTAGGCATTTCACCTTTATCTTGATGTTACATATTCTAACTTACATATGCAATGGAGTACATTCTAACATGTACACTTATAAACATGTCTGCGTATTTCAGATAAGACCCTTTTGGGTGTGTTCCTCAGCAAATAGCTGTAAACAACTTTTAACTAGGGAAGCTTTTATAATTCCAAGATGGCTCTACTTGTTCCAATTACATATATTGTATACATTGTATACATTGCTTTGTGAAGGAATATGTCAACACATAGAAAAATATACTAACTGACACTAGAGTGTCATTAGGAAAACAAATATTCACACTTGGTACCTTTGTAAACTCATGTGAGATTTAAAGCAACAAACACTTTCATGCAAAGTAAAAATGGGGCCAGCTTGCATTTCCATTCCTTTGATGAAAGCCATTGCCAATTGCCAGTACTGCTGATTTCCTCAAAGGCCTTTACTTGGAAAAGGGATAAGGAGTACTGAGTGAGATGAATGATCCATCTGGCTCTGTATTCTGGCACTGCCCAGTCAATTGCTGCATATGAGAAGGTGACAGTATCCAAATCTACCCTCTGACCATAATGGGTATCATTCTTGCCAGTCCCAATTCTGATGGCAGCAATTCAGTGGTGATTTAAAAAAATAATTTAAAGCTGAACTTTCCATCCCAAGGTTCCCACAGGCTTCCTGAGGGCAAAAAGGAGCCCACAGGAGCTTTGGAACCTGAAAGAACAGGATAGGAGACTTTCCATTAGTTTAAATTAAATGTTTCTGACACCCAATCCAATTTCTTGCTGTTACATGCTGTCAAGTCAGCTCTGATTTATAATGGCCTCCAATGAATGAGCAATTTCCAGAACACCATGTCCTCACCAACCCTGTTCTTGTAAATTTAAGGCTGTGGTTGCTTTAAGGCAGGGGTTCCAAACCTAAGGCCCTCAGGCCAGATGTGGCCCCCACACCCCTCCAAGGGCATTTGAGAAACAAAATGGCTGCCCATTTGAAGCTGTTGGGACAAAATGACCACCTCCGTCGTGCAGGCAGGGCAAAATGGCTGTCCAGCCCTCAAAACTGACTGAAAGAGCGTGATCTGGCCTGTGGCTTGAAAAGGTTGGGAACCCCTGCTTTAAGGAGATAATTCATCCCATATTTAATCTGCCTCTTTTCCTGCTGCCTTCAATGTGTGCAAGCATTATTGTCTTTTCAAGAGAATCTTTATTCTCATGAGTAGCATATTTTGCCCGGCCTTGCCGAGCAGTGTGTCTGTGTGTGTGTGTTTTGGTTTGGGTGGTTTTGGTGGTGGTGATTTGAATTTGTGGTTTTTGAATTTATTTTATTTATTTTAATTATATTTATTTTTTATTTGGATTTTTAAAATATTTTTGACTGTTTTATACTCTTCCAGCCACTAGGTGGGGCTGTGATTAAGAGTACTGCGATTGTTTTTCTTTCTTCAGTTCTGTTGCAGAGACATGGAGGGAGGACGTCTTTTGTAAGTGCACTTGACTTATTTTTTAATTTTGTTTTGATTTTGGGGTGCTGGGCTGGGGGGGGGGTTAAATAGAGTTTTTGTACTTAAACCCCCCAAAGTGTTTTTGCTTGTTCTTTTGTATTTTTTCTGGATTTTAGATTATTTGGATTTTTCTCGTTATTTATTGTTTTGATTTTTCCATATTTATTTTTGTAATTTTTGTTTTTTGAGTAAGGTATTTTCGTGTTGTTATGGTGTAAATAGGTATTTTTAGTGAGTTTTCATAGTTTTTCATTAGCCTTTGTTATTTTGTTGTGTTGAGATTGTTGTTTGTTGATTGCTGTTTCCTGGGTTTATTTGAATTATTTGTTTATTTATTTGTGTTTTTATTTTTGATGGTTGGCCTTATGTTAAACTGTTTTTGTTTTGTTGTGGTTGTGTTTTGCGGGGTAAAGAACGGCCTGTCTGTCTTTTCCTCTTTTCCCCATTGCTGTTTCGAAATTAGGATTCGATGCAGCGATGGGGAAAATGAAGAGCCAGCAGTCAGCTCGCTCTCCGTCTGGTAAGGTTCGTTAGGTCGGTCGGGGGAGAAGGAGGCAGAGAAGAGCTATCTGCTTCACGATGGTTCTCTCCCCTCGGCCTCCTTTTCCCCTGGCTTACCTAATGGGAGATCGGCAGGCAACGATCCGTAAGGGGTGGTGCTTTTCCTTGCGGATTGCTGGCTGCTGCTTTTCTATTATCTCCACCGCTGTTTTATGCTAGTTCTTGAAACAGTGGTGTGGGTAGTATAAAAGGCAGCAGCCAGTCATTCGCCAGGGAGGGTGCTTCCCCTAACGAAGTGCTACCTGCTGATGGTTTTCCCCCGCCTCAACTTACCTTGAGGGTGGTGGTGGTCTTGCCGTGTATTCAGCGGGGTAGCAGGGAGGAGAGGGAGTCCCTCTTCTCCCTGTTGCTCCGGGAAAGAAGGCCGGCGGTTGTCTCACCGTGGTTTTTGCATGTTTGGGTTAGCGAGGCCGTGAGGCACTGCGTCTGCCTGCGGCGGCCTTGCACTCCCATTGCATGAGGTGCTGCGTCTGCCTGCAGTGGCCTTGTGCTCCCGTTGCATGAGGCGTTATTTTATTTTATTTTTCGTGTGCAGGCTTTTTCAACGTTCTACACGCTCGCGCCCTTCAGCCTGATTGGCTGAAGTTGTCACGGCATGGAGGACGCTGGGATTTGAAGTTTTCTTTATTTTGTTTGCGTTTGTGCAGTGGCTTTTTTCCGCAGCTCATTTTGTATAGGACGTGCCGGCTTTCCCAACGTTCTCCTTGCTCTCGCCTGTCAGCCTGATTGGCTGAGGGGTGGCACGGCATGGAGGATGCTGGGACTTGAAGTTGATTTGTTTTGTTTGCGTTCGTGGGCCGGTTGCCCCACTGGCGACTGCCGGACCCTTGCGGTGATGGGTGGGGTAAAGGCAAGTGCGGGCGGCTTGGTACGGGATAGTATGGATGGGTGAGGGCGCGTTTGCCGGATTCCAATGGTTAACATCCCTCCTTATAGGTAAAGATGTGCCTGTCAGCGCTTCCTACTGGACACGTACCCTACGTTACCTTAATGTTACCTGGCACTAAACTCCCTCTGCCTCAGTCTTCTCCTTGTCCCTTCCTGGGTCTCCCATGCACAGGCAGCTCTAATTTGGGACTACTGAGACTCTGAGCAGTTTTCCATGGAGTGCTGGTCCAACAAAATATTACCTTTTGCTGCAACCTGGAAAAGTGATCCCCAGAAAATATTAAAAGGAGAGAATGGTAGCAGTGTGACCTCTCCTGGCTTAAGCTGGTTTTGCTCTTTCCCACTCCCTTAAATAAACAACAATTTATTAAAAGAATTGAGGTTTATTTATTATTTAAAGTTAAATGTTCACAAAATAGGTAACTAAATACTATATGCATCACTACTCAAAAAGATTCAGGAAAAAGCAATACTTAGTTTTTCCCCACAACATAAAATAATTTCACTCTCTAACTTTATTCTAAATCTTCTGACAGAGCAAGTTTTCCTTCTTTTATTATTCTTTTCTTCTCAATCCCTTTAGATTTACCTCAGAATCTCAGGTAACATTAGATTTACCTCAGAATGTTTCCCTTAGCTTCACTCTGAGAATTTACTTCGGAAAGTTTCTTTTTAGTTCTTTAGAATATCCCTGAAGTTCTCTTTTCGAATCTCCTCTGAAATTCTCCTTCAAAATTCTAGGCTGAATCACCTTTGAAATTCCTTTCCAAAAGTTCCTCTCAGAAAACTTTCTCTAAGACAGTTCTCTCCCAGTTATCTCATTTTCCTTTCTCTGTTTTGTCCTCTCTTTTTTAAAACACCATCTTTCTGCATTTTTATACCTAACCATCCCCCTGCTGCCTTACCTCCTTTATATAAGCCAATCAGATACCTCCCTGTATCCTTCATGTATTCTGCCCGGCAACAGGATGTTAGAGTCCAGCAAAGAGAGATAACAAAGCCTAACATATATACTTTTAATTACATTTGGTGTAACTTGTGAGCCCATGGTAGACTCTACCATGACTGTGCCCAAAGTAGGGCAGTCTCATTTTTACCTCTAGAGACAGTTCAGACTTGATTTATTTATTTATAATTCAAATTTCTATGCCACCCAATCAGGCGAACCCGACTCAGGGCGGCTCACAACAGGATTAAAACATACATATTAAAAACAATTAAAACCCCAACATAGCCAACATTGATTTGCTCTGTGACTCACTGTTCATCTTTCTAGCAGTCCAGGGTATCTGGAATGCTCTTCTCCAGCACCATACTTCAACAAAAAAAATCATTTTTCTTTACTGACAAACTTTCACATCTGTACTGTACATGGTGATCAATCGAGAATATAAGAGTATGAATAATCATGGTCTTGGTTTTCAGTGACACATCCTTATACTTGATGATATGTCCTAATTTCTTCAATCAGTCTTCTGATTTATTAGCTGCAATCTCCATTTGGATTGATGATTGAATCAAGACATGCAAAATCTGTCTTTATTTCCATTTCTTCACTGTCAACATTTGAGCTGCATAGTTCCTCTGTAGTGATTGTTTTTGTCTTCTTAATGTTCAGCTGCAATCTTGCTTTGGCACTTTCTTCTTCTTTCAATTTCATTAAAAGTCATTTCAACTTATTGCTGATTTCTGCCAGTAAGATGTTGCCATCTGCATATCTTAAACTAGCATTTTTTGCCCGGCCCAGCCAAGCACGTATATATTGTCTGTCAGTGGTTTGGGGGTGGGGTGTGCACGCATGCACACATACAGAGAGAGAAGGGGTGGAGCTCCGCATTTGGCCCTTGCCTGTCGGATAAGAGGGTGGATTTCTCTGACAGGCATGGGTGAATCGGAGCTCTGCATTCGGCCCTTGTCTGTCGTAGAAAGCAAGCCCCTTCTCTGACAGGCAAGGGCCGAATGTGGAAGGGGCTCGCCCGCTTCCCTCTGGGAGGTGAAGGCAGAGAACAGAGCACTGTTCTCTGCCTTTGCCTCCTGGGAAAGTGGCTTGCTTCTCTCGGTTGGCGGGGGATGAAGGCATCAGTGCCTTCGGCCCTCACCCCCCCATGGAAGTGGCTTGCTTCTCTCCGGGAGGCTCCCGGAGGAAAGCAGTTCGTTTTCCTCGATGGGCAGGGACCGAAGCTTTCGGCCTCCGCCCTCCGTGGAAGGCGATGTTTCCCTCTGGGAGATGATGGCCGAGAACAGAGCGCCGTTCTCAGCCTCCGTCTCCCAGTGGGAAGCCATCGCCTTCCACGGAGTGTGGGGGCCGAAGCTTGCGGCCTCCGCCCTCCATGGAAGGCGATGGCTTACCTCCGGCCTCCGGGAGACGAAGCTCAGACACGTCGGCCATTTTTTAAAAGCGTGCGGTGCTTGCCCTGCCTCCTCCACGCTTGCATCCTTCAGTCTGATTGGCTGAAAGATGGTGTGGTGCAGAGGACGCTGGGAAGCATAGGTTTTTGTTTGGTTTTTTGCTCATGTTCGTGGGACGTTGGCCCCACTCTCGGCTGGCGGACCCTTGTGACGATGCTCGCAGGGTGAAAAGGTAAGTGTGGCCGGCTTGGTACAGGATGGTTGGGACGGGTGTGGCCACACATGCCGGACACGCACGGACCAACCCTCTTCTTATAGGTAAAGGTTATTGATGTTCCTTCCCCCATTTCCCACTCCTCCATCTGAATCTAATCTGGTTTTTCATATGATTGGTGTACGGACTGAACAGTGAAGGGGATAAAGTGTTCCCTTTGCCTATGGTAAAGCATTCTGTCTCTCCTTGTCCTATCCTAATAATAGTTTCTTGTGCATAATACAGGTTACGCATCAGGTCAATAAAGTGCTCAGGCACACTCATTTTTTTCAAAATAACCCATAGTTTTCCATGATCCGCACAGTCAAAGGCTTTGCTGTAGTGTATAAAACATAGACTGATCTTTCAAAATTCTTTGGTGTGTTCCAGTAGCCAGTGGATATTTGCAATATGACCTCTGGTGCCTCTTCTGTTTTGGAATCCTGTTTGTACATTAGGTATTTTTTTCTCCTAGTTACACAGGCAGAAATTTACGCTAACACATTTTTGTCCTCTCAGACTTCTCATTCAATCAACTCATGCAACATGCAGATGCAGACAGCGCTGGCTCGTTGGCTTATAAACAGAGATGAGCACTGAACCCTAGAGTCAGATACGACTGGTTTTTGAGCAAAGATGACCTTTACCTTTACGAACTAAATATGAATTAACTTGATTAACTTTCATCTCCATGATTCTATTAGTCATTGCAATCAGGACAGTGTCTGAATCTGAAGCTAGATATATTTTGCCATGTTGCCATTGTTGTCGCAGTTTAAGGCTTTTAAGCTTATCAGTAGGGTAAAGCAATCTCCTTAGCTAGTAGATGCTGGAAGATGACACAGTTGTACTGCTTGCCACTGCTGTACTGTGCCATAATCACTGTTGAACAATTAGCAAAAATCTTACTTAATACACCAGTGTAACTTTGATGCAATTCATTGCACTGTTTTTGAAAAGTGCGTTTGTTATCCCTTCACTAACCATAATTACAGATAATGAGATAACCTGTGACTCAAACTCTGCAGTTATTCTGTCCGGTTTGACCTGCTGCCCCTCCTACCTTAGATTCTTCCAGAAGGATGCCGTCAGACATTTCCTTTAACTGCAAGACTTTTCCACCGCTTGTCTTAAATGATTGCATCCCCATAACTGAGTCTTTTGTTTTGCCCCTGATGACTGCCTCTAAAACTCCTCCTCTCCCTTTCCTCCTATAGGCACAGAACTAGCCTTACTTTCCTACCTTGTAACCAATCAGCTCATTCTTGTACAAATTTTTGCCCACTATTGGTCTGGCCAGGTTATCCTGCAGCTACTGTGGTAATAGAATAGACCATACTGCCAGTGACCCAGGTGCAAGTTAATTAACCCGACAACCCTGAGGACTAATGGTCTTGGGTGTCGAAGTCCACAGGGAAGGGTGATGGTCCCCATGTGGATTAAATCCCACTTGAATCCATTTTGATGGAGGGCAGCAGCTTCATCAATACTGGCCTGGGGCTGATGAGGACTTTGTGTGCCAAAAGGGCTCAGAACCAGAAAGTGACTCGCGGAACTGGATCAGTGGTACAGGAGTCATGCTGCGATGCAGTAGTCAGATGAAGGGTTGCTGCATTATATTCTCAGGACAGTCTTCATGGCTGATCGCCATGAGGATTGCCAATATTCCGATACGGTGGAAGAAGATTGGTCACTGGTAAGACTGCAACAGATTTAAAATCAAGTGTTCAAGCACTAATCTTCTATCTAAATGACCATATTTTGATTCTATCACATCTAGATGAGAAGGTGGAATCCTCACTTCACATAACTATCTTCCTGAGAACAAGAAGAAACAAATGGCTGCCAGGATTTCATTTAAAACAGCCATTAAATTATATTTATTTTCACACCAGTTGATCATGCTGATAGACTCATTAGCAGCATAACCAATTTTTATTATTAAGTACACTTATATCCTGCCTTGCCTATCAAATTCCAACTCTGTGTCTTGAGAGAAGGTTGCAGGTCAAAATAAGGGATTGCTAGGATTGGGCGAAGTATAGTATGGCCTTGTGCTACAGCACCATTACGGCAGCCATGTAGGCCCTCCTGGGTTACTTTGAAACAATCTGGCAAAAGGGGTTCTGGTGAAGTTGTGACAGGCCCAGCAGGCCAGCAATGAATTGCCACAGAATTGCTACAGAAATCCAAACGGACTGATCAAATCGGAAATGACTGCGGCAATGTTAAAGGACTAAGAGAACAGCAAAGTACAAAATAGGAACTCTAAATATAACTGGCATGGGAAATAAAACAAAAGAAAATTTAGAAAGAATGGAGAGAAGAGGGATTAATTTAATGGGTCTAAGTTGATAAAAAAATGCAAAGGTCAAGGGAATAAGAAAGTTCATAAAGGATACTTATATTTACTTCAATGGTTTCAAAGTAGTTCAAAGTGTGTGTGTGTGCGTGCGTGCGTGCGTGCGTGCGTGCGTGCGTGCATAAATCAGTTTTGACTTACGGCAATCCTTTTCATAGTTAGACTGGACTCCAAAATAGTTTCTCATTCACTTCTTCTTGGGGGGCATCCTAGGACTGCTCAGATTGCCCAAGGCCACAGATAATTAACTATTGAGCTATCCAGCCAACTACAAAGAGCTACACTAAAGTGTAGAATCATTCTCTCCTCTTTCCAGAAATTTTACATCTACAGCAACCATAGGATCAGAACAAAAACAAAAATGGCAAAAACCAGATTTTTAAAAATTATTTGTACTCCCACCCCCTCCATACTTTTACTCAGAACAGCACCTAGTCAAGTTCTCAGATAAGGTGTGAGAAATAAACCGGAACTAATCATAAACTATAGAATCACAAAGGTGGAAGGATCCTCAGGGTTTGTTGAGTTCAGCTCCCTTTGAAAGCAGGAAACACAGTAAGATGCATAATGCCAGATCTTTGAAGAATTCCTTTTTTAGACTGCATCTCCCATAACCCCATCCCTTTAGCATACATTGCTGTGGGTTAATTGCCTTCTATGCACTGCATTGATTGCGTAGAAAAGGAAGCTCTGCAAATGATCTCTACAAAAATATCTTAGCTTTATGTAGAAAGACAGCATGATTTCACCATTGCAACATTTACCTATGAAACTGGATGGCTTCACTTATTGGCTAATCACACTGTAAACCATACCTGTCAAGTATCCCGGATAGTCTGGGATTTCCCGTATATCCACACCGCTTCCTCCACTTTCCCTCTGCCATCCCGCAATTTGACTGGCAGGGAAAGTAGAAGGGTTCTGCGCAGAAGGGTTTTGCGCAGGTCCCGTATTTTCCAGAGCCGCGCTTGATGGGTATGCTGTAAACAATAGGTCAAACTACTGAACTGCAAATTTTGCCTTATATTTCTGGTTCTATATGAGCTAGGCTTACTTTTTTAAAAAAAGAGAGAGAGAGCTTGGAGTCGACAGTCGACAAAAAAGAGAGAGAGCTTGGAGTCGACAGATGCAACTCAGAGCCGTTAACATGTACCATGAAACATCAAATATTACACTATAAAATATAATACAGCATCACTAAAACATCAAACATTACGAGGGAAAACACTTATTTAAAATTCCCAACATTAACCTAGCACGTCCACGCCAAGACAGCGTGGCCGCAGTGTCCTTCCTCCCCTCCAGCTGCGGGCGGGGCCAGGAAGGGTGCTGATGGCAGCCACAGTTGCCTCTTATCCACCGGGCGTTGGTTTGGCTAGGGGAGAGGCAGCAGGGTCCTCTGGGGCTTATGGCCACAGTGTCTCTTCTACCCTCCTGCCACAGGAGGGGCCAGGAGAATACAAATGTACAAAATGCAAATATAGGAGAAAGGTGATAAGTTTATTAGTTCACTAAAAATTCAGACATTGTACAAGCTTTTGTGATTCAAGATCACCTCTTTAACATGACCAATTTCTTGTGTATCATGCAGGAAAATGATTTTAAAAAGATTTTAAAAATTATTATAAAAACTCAAAAGTTACAACAGCATAGCAGTTAGAAGCAAAGTGACCAAAAGAAGTAAGAATGGAGTTTCACACATTGCAAATTAGTTTTTGTTTGCTTTTGTGAGTGGTTGTCAGGAAGTAAATAATGAATTTTTATTTGCATATTGATTGACTAAACCAGGGGTTCTCCTTCGTATAGTCTGTGAATGCACACTCCGGATTCTGCGCCTGCGTGGAAGCCATTTCGGAGCGTCAAAGCTAATTGGATAAAAACTTCAAATTAGGGACCGCCCACCATCTACACCTTCAGCGCCATTTCACGCTCTATCCCTCAGTTCTCTTTTTTCCACTGCCATAGCAGGAGCCTTTTGAGAGAACTTAACAATTTTTCTAGGACTTCTTCGGATAGCCAAATTTCAACAATGTTTTCAGTGGCCTGGGGGGGATCGCATCCTCTCAGTCCATAGACAAATTTTTTCCCCTTCAATTTTTTTTGCTAGTCTTCACCAGCATCTACGATTTTTCCACCACCCGAGGAGGGTTCTCCTTCTCAGGCATTCTCCTTGTTCCTGCGCCATTACATAGCCTCTTTAGCAGCTTTCAAGCAGTGCCCTTCTTGTAACAACAAATTTCCAAGCACCGACAATCACAACAAGTGCCTTCTTTGTCTTGGCGAAAGTCATCCTGTATACTCGTGCTCTGTCTGCCAAGGTTTCACTAAGCTGGCTCTGAAAAATCGCCTGAACCACCTCAAGGTCCACCTAATGGCTTCGGCTCTGTCTCCACATCCCGCAACTTCTCAAGAGTGAGGAACCTTCTGTCTCTCATCAGAAATCAACCACCACTGAACTTTTTTCACAAAAAGAAAAAGACCCAAAAAGGGGAGAAGAAAAAGCCTAACTCACACCATTCTCTTCCCCTTACACCACGCCATACCTGTCAACCATCCAGGATTGGCCGGGATTTCACAGTTTTCGGCGCCGATTTGCACCATTTCCCGCCCCGCGCTGCCGAAACCCCGGAATTTGGCAGCGGGGGAAAGGATGTACTGCACAGCCCTTCTGTGCAGGTCGCCTTCTACACATGCGTAGAAGGGTTTTACTCTTGCGTAGCCCCATTCTATGTATGCGTAGAAGGCAACCTGCGCAGAACCGTTTGCGCAGCTCCCGTATTTTCCGGAGCTGCGGTTGACAGGTATGCACCACGCCCGGCACAATCACCTCCACTATCGCCTACTGCATCGGCTATTTTCATTCGGGCCACATCTTCTGAGGGACCCTTCTCCTCTCTGGCACCAACCCCAACAATATCTCTAGAGAAGCCTCCATCTCTACCACTCCAAGAGTCACCTCCAAATCCCCAGCTTCGTGGAACTTCCCTTAGACCGCCTTGAGGAAGTCCATGCCAACATATGGTCCACCTCGAAGCCCCGGCTCCAACACAACAACAGTTCCAGGTGGGCCTCCTTACCCCACTGTTTGAAAATTTGGCAAAGCAGATCAGGGATTGCCTTTTGGGGCTTCTTCCAGCCCTGGCCCAACCACCACCGGAACAGCCCTCGAGGAAGCGCATAGCCGCCCCTTCCTCCGAACCGTCCGCTAAAAGATCTAGACACAAGGGGGATCCAACTTCTGTTACCCGCAGGCCTCCAACAGACACTCCAGAGACTACCCTTGGCACCGTGTCGAGGACAGCCAGGCAGTACTGGTCTGACTCGGACGCAGAGGCCTATGTCCCAACCCCCACCATCTCGGAGGGGTTGGACTGTTTTGTGGACTCATCTGATGAGGAGGAGGAATTGGTTGTCCAGGCTGAAAAGACCCCCGAAGGCCAAATCAAGGACAAACAGGAGAATCAGCCTAAGGTTCAGAGAACTTTTACCGTTCTCCTTACCAGGCTTGGTTCGGCCTTCTGCATTAAGGCTGAACACCCACCTTTGCCGTTCGTGGATGAGGTCTGTGGTGTGGTGGACGAACAACAAATCAGACTAGTACATTTGGCCGTCCTACCAATTTTCTCCCAATCTGCCAAAACAGTCTGGAAGAAGCCAGTGCCTGCTCACTCCTTTTTGACGTGAGTAGATGGACTATATAAAATCTTGGGAGAGGAGGCGGACTTTCTCCAACTCCACCCCATGACAAACTCAAGAGTTGTAAAGGTGTCACAAGGTAAAACTCCAGCCAGTTTCCCATTCCTGCTTCTTGTGAGGGAAAGAATTTGGATTCCCTAGGGCGGACTAACACATCCCTCTCACTTTGGGCTGCTAACTACTCTGCCGCTATGGGTTCTTATACTGTACCTACAAACTTTGGTCAAAGGTGCAAGATTTTTCTGCAAAACTTCCTGCAGACCTGCGCTCAGCGTTCGACAAACTCTGCAAAGAAGGAACCCAAGTTGGCCAGCAACAGCTCAGAACAGCGAGACACATCTGTGACTCCACCTCTAAGAATATAGCCTCAGCCATCCATCTCTGTAGGCACTCCTGGGTACAATTCCCCCAATTTGCAAGATGAGGCGAAGAAATTGGTGGAAGTAATGCCTTATTCTCCTTCGAAACTGACATGGTCCTGAACAAGCTGCACCGTGATAAGATGACGGCCAACAAACTCTGGCTGGGACTTACTTAACAACGCCTATCAGCAGAAACCCAGATACAGTAGAACCTCGGATAACGTCCAAACTCCGTTTCACAAGTTTAGACTTTATCCAATTTTGGACTTTATCCGAATCAAATGGGCGATGCATCGGATAATGTCCAAAAAATGGACATTATCCGAGGTTCCTATACCAAATACCTCGGATAATGTCCATTTTTTTAGCGGTTTAAGACTTTATGCGATGCATCACGTGTGCATGAAAACTACGATTTTATCCGAATCGGACTTTATGCGAGGTACCACTGTACAGGCAAAACTACCAGCCGGCATACCAAACCTATGAGACAAGTTTTCCACAGTGTCCATATGGAAAACAACAGGATTACAACAGGCAAGGTATTATAAACCACATCGCCCGCAAACCCGGCCACCGTATCAACAACAACAATCCTCAAAACGTGCTGACAAAAAAAAATCCAGACAGCATGTTTGACTTTCTGCAGACCGAAGAACTTCCAGTCTCTACTCCTTATGTACCGCTGCAGACTTTCTTTGCAACTTGGCAGACTATCACCACCGACAAGTGGGTTTTAAAAATCTTAAGATCTGGCTATAGCATAAAATTCAAGAAACAACCACCACTTGGACACCTCCAGACCACCTCTCCATTGCCTACTGTCACAACTCTTTTTGAAAAAGGAGCCATCAAACCTGTAGACTCTACCAACTCGTCCGACGGTTTCTACTCAAGATACTTTGTGGTCAACAAGAAAGATGGAGGACTCCAGCTGATCTTAGACCTCCGTCGGCTGAACAAGTGCATCCATCAGAGAAAATTCCAGATGGTAACCCTTTAAGCCATTCTCCCACTCGTCAACAAGGGAGATTGGTTTGTTGTAATTGATCTGAAGGATGCTTATTTTTATATCTCTATTCACCATTTGCATCAAAAGTTCCTGCAGTTCAAGATTCAAGACCAAATCTATCAATACACTACAGTTTGGACTGTCCACCGCACTGAGAGTTTTCACCAAATGTATGGCACCAGTAGCAGCCTTCCTTCATCTTCATGAAGTCAAAATCTTCCCATACATAGACGATAGGCTGATCTGCTCCCTGTCAGAATGACAGGCAAGGGAAGATATGATCTTCACCCTACATCTTATGGAGGAACTCATCCCGAATTGTACCATGGACTACATAGGAGCTCACTTGGACTCCATGAAAACACGAGCATTCGCCCCCAAACAGCATCTAAAGGACATCTCTGAAATGATCTGCCTCTTCCAAACCTGACCAGCTGTATGGGTCAAGCACGCTCAAAGACTGCTCGGACTTATGGCATCCACCACGGTGGTTATCCCGCTTGTGAAACTCAAAATGAGATTACTTCAATCATAGCTAATGGCCCATTTCAACCCTCTGAAAGATCTCCAGAGCAAACGCATCGTTCCGACTTGGGAAATCAAGAAGCAGCTCGTCTGGTGGACACTGAAGGAGTATGTTGAAATGGTAAAACTCTTTTACCATCCCGTACCAACCATGCAGATCATTATGGATGCAAGCATGAAAGGCTGGGGTGCTTACCTAAAAGGACTTCAGGTCAACAACATGTGGTCGCCACAGGAGAAGTGACACCATATAAATTACCTGGAACTACTGGCCATTTGGAAGGCCATGAAGACGTATGTTTCAACCATTAATAAGGGGCCAAGTAGTTCATATCACCTCAGACAATACCACAGTGATCACCTACCTCAACAAACAGGAACCAGATCGCAAAACCTCCTTCATCTCTCTGTCGAAATGTGGGAATAGTGCCTGCACTCCCACATCTTTCTGATCGGAATTCACATCAAAGGAGAGTTGAACACGATGGTGGACTTCCTCAGCAGGAAGACCATCTCTACTCACGAGTGGGAGCTGGACCGAGAGGTCTTCCTAACCATTTGCAAGAAGTGGGGAGTCCCGGACATAGACCTTTTCGCGACTCTAGAAAACACAAAATGCAGGATGTTCTGCTCGAGAGCAGGTATGGGACAACTGTTGAAAGGGGATACGTTCATGGTCCCATGGAATTACATTTTGGTTTATGCCTTCCCCCCATTCCCCTTGATCCAGAAGGTATTCCTACATTTTCAACAGCAAAGAGCATGAGGAATCCTGATTGCTTCTGCCTGGCCAAGAAAGCCTTGGTACACGACACTCCGGGAAGCCTCAACGGACTTTGTGACTCTCTCGACCAAACCATCCCTCCTCCAGCTAGAGAAAGCTCTGCTCTTCCACACTGACCTCCCCAGCCTCCATTTGACAGTGTGGTACATAGTGACAGACTATTAGAGATCATCAGTAAAAGCAGAAAGATTTCCACTATGAAATCATACGCTACTAAATTTGCATGATTTCGTCATTTCGCTGCTGAAAGAGAACAAAACCTACCTGAGGCCTCAATGGAATTCCTCGTGACTTACCTTCTACACTTTGCTGAATTGGGCCTTTTGAGCTCGTCCATCAGAGTCCATTTGGCAGCTGTGGTGGCACACTCTCCAGCCACGTCATCACTTGTGAACGCTTTCACAGACAGAACCATGATACGGTTCCTCGCTGGACTGAAGAATTCATTCCCACGAGTTAAAGTCCCTCCACCTCAATGGTCATTGACCATAGTGCTTGATACCCTCATGAAACCACCTTTCGAACCTTTAGCAACTGCAGATCTCCAGCTTCTCTCCTGGAAAACAGCATTTCTGGTGGCCATCTCTTCCGCAAGAAGAGCTAGTGAGCTGATGGTCCTCCATTGCGATCCTCCATTTCTAAAATTTTATCAAGATAGAGTAGTCCTCCATCCGGATGTTACCTTCCTACTTAAAATCGTGTCAGACTTCCATCTGGCCCAGTCGATTACCCTGCCAACCTTCTCCCCCGCCCCATCCTCTGAATTAAAGAGGGCATGGTACTCTTTAGATGTCAAAAGAGCACTGCTTTTTTACACAAAACAGACAATTGAGTTCAGAAAATAACAGTATGGAGGAAAGTCCAAAGGAAACCCACTGTCTTCACAGAGATTCTCAAAATTGGTTTCAAATACCGTCTATCTGGCATATGACATTTCTTCCATCCAGTCGCCACCACATGTTCGGACTCATTCCACCAGAGTGACCGCTGCTTCTATGACCATCCTAGAGGGCATACCTATGGAAGAGATCTGTAAGGCAGCCACATGGTCAAGACCAATGACTTTTACTAAACACTACAGACTGGACACTTGAGCTACCCCTGATACCAGGCTGGGCAGAGTGGTTCTCATGGCTGGCCTTCAGTCTTCTTCTTCTTCCATGATGACATCTCACCAGTGATACACTCTTCGGTTTCATATCCTCCAGGGGCACCCACTGTCCAAGTAAGTGAGCTTGCTAATCTCCCAGAGTGTGCATTCACAGACTACATGAAGGAGAAGGACAGGTTTCACTTACCAGTAACTGTCGTTCTTCAAGTATGTAGTCTGTGAATTTACACTAATCACCCGTCCTTCCCCTCTAGCTGCATGGAGGAGATGTTTCTCATTTCCTACATACAGCTTAAGTATTAACTGAGGGAAAGTGTGCAAAATGGTGCCAAAGGCGGGTGGAGATGATGGGTGGTCCCTAATTTGAAGGTCTTATCCAATTAGCTTTGAAGCTCTGAAATGGCTCCCGTGCAGGCGCAGAACCCAGAGTATGAATTCACAGACTACATACTCAAAGAACAACAGTTACTGGTAAGTGAAACCTGTCCTTCCCAACATTTTCAAGCTGGGGGCCAGGTCATGCTCTCTCAAGGTAGCTTTGAGGTTCAGATGACCATTTTGCCCTGCTTGCGCGATGGGGGTGACCATTTTGTCCCAACAGCTTTAAAGGGGATGGCCATTTTGTTTCTTGAATGCTCTTGGAGGGATGGGGGCCACATAAAATGGCACCATGAGTTGGATCCGGCCCATGGGCCTTAGGTTGGGAACCTCTGGACTAAACATAACTGCTGTGAAAAATTCCTCTCTTGAGTGGTAACATTTTATCACCTTCTAATTGTGAAGATGCCTTGTCACTTTCTGCGCTTGCAGTCATTGTCTGGTATGCGCCTTTATTTTTTATGCAAATGTGCCAACATCCCTTCCCTTGCAGGTCGCACTTTTTCTATCCTTGACACAGCAGCCTACCAGATTTCCAACCCTGGCGACTGTCAAAAATGAGCAGAATATCAACAAAACCACTGTGCTTTAGAGCAATGCCGCACAGAGCCTGTAGCTCACCAGAGCATGATTTCAATGTGAAAAGGCATTGTAGCCTGAATAGTCTGCATATAACATTGACCATAAAAGGTCTGTTAAAACCTCCACCCCATGGTGCAAAATGGATCTGCAGGTTTATCTAAACAAATGTGAAAATGCAATACTTTTGAGGTACTAATTCAAAACCTCTCCACGACATGCCTGTTTTGAAAGGTGGGTTTTCTTGATGCAACTGATGAAAAACTTTCCTTGCTTGACTTTTCTTTTGTCTCTTTCAGATCAGAGTACATGACAACAGGAAAGAGTCTGTGGATCAGAACCTTCACTTGGAAATGCAAACCTTGTTCGCCATGGATCCTGCTCCAGATAGGTCTGTGGCAGAAGAAGCAGAGAGTTACCAGAAAATGGGGAACCTGGGAAGCTGCCAATCTTGCCTGTAGCTGCTCCTCAGTTACCTATCATTTGGGGAACCAAACATTTTGCCCTGGTCTTCCTCTATCACCATGATATGTCTGCTTGATGATTTGATTTGATGTGATTGCTGAGGATCTGCATGATTTGCTGCCCCAAAATCTATAAAATAGATTACTTTCAGGTCAGCAAGACAATCACAGCTGAAAGAAAGACAGAGGCTTTAATAAAGATACTTTCAGAGATACTGAGAATAACTTTGTTGGGCAGAAGGCAATTCCAGTGGGTTACCCTGAAGGATTTGTATAAGGGTTTTACATGTAGGAGTCTTGCTCCAGATACAGTAACGTTTTCTGGCTTGTTGGTTTTGCTAGGTTTGCTTCTGTCTTCCTCAAACTTGAGGCTATCACATGAGATATCTAGCTCACCTGCCTGTCTGGATCTTGTTTTGTAATTGAGGGCAACTGAATGTAGGCCTGCACTTGTAGCAACACAGGGAGGCCAGAGGAAGAAGTTGGGCCATCTAAACATGGTGCTTCCGCCCCCAGACAAGCGGCATGTATGTCTCACCACTATTGTTATCATGACTAGCATGGCGTTCATGGATGCTTATCTTGTAGAGCAAAACCAAGGCCCCAGGAAGATTGGTGTTTGCATCATAGTATTGGTGGGAGACATCTGCTTTCTGATAGTGCTGCGCTATGTCGCTGTCTGGGTGGGGGCTGAGGTGAAGACAGCCAAGCGTGGCTATGCTATGATCCTCTGGTTCCTCTACATCTTTGTGCTGGAAATCAAATTGTATTTTATATTCCAGAACTACAAGGCTGACAAAAGAAACTTGGAGACTGTGGCAAGAAAGGCCCTGACTTTGCTTCTCTCCATCTGTGTACCAGGGCTGTATCTAGTGCTTGTGGCCTTGGATAGCATGGAGTACATACGCACCTTCCGGAAGAAAGAGGATTTGCGAGGGCGTCTCTTCTGGGTGGCCTTAGACCTGCTGGACATTTTGGATATCCAAGCCAATTTGTGGGAGCCAAACAAGACTGGGTTGCCAATCTGGGCAGAAGGGCTCATGTTCTTCTATTGCTACATTCTGCTCCTGATCCTGCCTTGTGTTTCCCTCAGTGAGATCAGCATGCAAGGGGAGCACATATCTCCCCAGAAGATGATGCTCTACCCTGTCCTGAGCCTGGTGACCATTAACATTGTTACCATATTCATCCGGGCCATTAACATGGTCTTATTCCAAGACAGCCGGGTCTCCACCATCTTCATTGGCAAGAACATAATTGCTATTGCTACCAAGGCCTGCACTTTCCTTGAGTACAAGAAGCAAGTGAAGGAATTTCCACAAAATGCCATTGCACTTGAGTTGCAGCAGAACTCTGTGTCTCACAACCAAACTGTCCACAGTACCCAAGGCATTTCTCATGAGCAATCTCCTACCCGGGAGATCTTGGACACATGATGGGGCCCCCTCAGAACTTTGCACTTGCTCACATTTTCTAGGGGGAGGGCATGGGGATTCTGCTGTCATCCCAACATGGAGAGCAGCCCCTGGCACAAGAATTTGATCAAAATAATGGTGACACCTCCTGCATCTCAGGTATTTCCTAGGGGCCCTGTAGAAGAAACAAAACCAAATGAACGTTCCAAGGAGAACCTCATCCCCAGCATCTGATCTTTTCTATCTCTTTGTTACCTGTGTTTCAAGGAATGAGAATTTTTGTTACTAGTCTTTTTTAAACAAGGGAGTAGAATGGGGTGGGAGAATCAGGACCTGTACTTGAACCAGTGCACCTGTAAAACAGCAGTTTCTTGTTTTTTAACAGAAGAAGAAACAGCTGCTGAATCATGGCTGGGAGCAGCTCCAGATGGGTTTGGCCAGTTTTGTGATCTGCTGCTAGTAGCTCCTTTGGCTGCTCTATCCAACTGCCATGTGGCCATGCAGGACTCAATATGGGGTACAAAAGAAATGAGGGAATTTCCTTGGGGAGGGGAAGCTCCAGCATTCCTAGAGTGCTAAGCAAGCCTCTCTAAGAAGAGTACTTGACAAGATGCTCAAGTATGACATTTTATCAAATGATTCAGCGTAAGATTTCTGTTTCTAGGGAAAGTAATTATTTTTTCCCTCTGACCACTTCTGTTTCCCAGTGGCATGCAGTTTCAGAGGTTTGCACTGGGATGGGTGTAGTGAGTTGCTAGGTAGGCCCACAAGTGGAAGCTGCAGCCCTCAGGATGACAAAAATTAATTTTTATTCCAGCATTAGTTGAATTTGTAAGAGGACTACTTTTGTACAAACACCACAACCATTTTCTATAACATTGCAGGGGCCAGTTCTTCTGTGCCAGTCACAGACCTGCCAGCCAGGGCATGGAGAGAAGCAGACGCCAGACACACATGACAGGAATAGGCTAAAAACCCCAAAAGAGATGGATGTGGATGGGTATGATTGTGTTTTAATTGGTGGTGTTCTCTCATTTCCACACCAAGCCCTTGCTCCTGATTCTCTGGTAGCCCAGCAGCCCTTTGTCTCAGCCTTAAGCCTTACAGTGTGTCCTGTGCCTGATGGCCAAAGCTTCCAAAGCATTGCCTCCCTTCCTCCTCAGAGGCTGTGAGGCTGCCCAGTGGCTGATGTGGCTTCTTCAGGTACTCAGGCCGAAGGATCCCAGAGTTCTCATTTTCCAGAGTTTCACTGCATTGACTGGACAGTAAAGGGACGAGGGCGGGCATTTCCCCTATATATTGTTACTCATATTCCTACATATCTTTCCCAGCAGACATACCTAATCATTGCCCTTCTTGCCTCATAAAAGATGGAAAAGAAAAGATGCCATGAGGTTCAATGGCAGACTAAAAACTCAGTCTTTCTGCTGAATGAAAAACATATTCCCAATTAAGTACCTTAGGGCAATGGGAGGGGGAGATATGAATGAGTGAGATCGAGGGTAAGCAGAAGTGATAAAGAGGCAGGGTATCCTGGAGGAGGTACAGGACTCAAGAGGGTGGTGTTGAGCTTCACTCTGCATGCAAAGACGTCCGGCAAGTGATGATCACATGGCCACTCCCGGCCTTCTGTGGAGGCTTTCAGTTCCTACAAATGCACTGCCTTGAAAGTAGAGGATCTTGGAGTCCACCACTGGGGTGTTGCCATTTCTGAGGGGAAAATACGCACAGGTGCTGAGCCCTCTTCCTGCCGGGAAGTGGACAGTCTCAGAACATTTTCTCCTTTGTTATGGAGCAATCCAACTCATTGGTTGTTTGGGGTGGGGTGGGGTGGCAATTCACAGTTGTTGTTTTTATAAAATTTGGTTTGACTACAGTTCTGTTTTTATGTAATAAAGGGATCTGCATACCCAGCAACAGTTCTTCCTTTGCTCTGTGTGCCTCCTTATTTTCTCATTCTTGCTTTTAGCTCCCCATCTTCAGAAATCAGCATGGCCTCCTGTTCTCCCTCCAGTCTTTTTGAGAAATAAACCATTCACTGAGGAGAAGCAAGATCCATGCTGGTTCAGACAGGGAACCTCTCCAGCTGAGGGCCATCACAAAAGCCATCCCTCCTCTTGCATTTTCTACCCGCAATTTAGGGACAACTCAGTAAACAACAGTTGGTATGTGGCATTACCCATTGCAGAAATATGTTACAATAATTTCCTATTTCTGCATGCTGGAAAGGAAGTTAAGAAAAAAAAGAGCAATCTTTCTACGGCTGGATTGACACTTAGTCAGCAGAATGAAAATGGTTTTCGATCTATGAAAACTCACACTGAAATAAATCTGCCAACTTTTCAGGTGCCATAACACTTTGTCCTCCTCTACCCTTTCTGTTTTTATTCCTTTAGTTTTATCAACATGCCAAAACTGATAAACATGGCTCCTTCTTGGAAAATTGAAAAAGTGGAAGGATTTTGGAGTGACTGAAGCTCATTATTCCATAGGGCAGTGATGGCGAACCTTTTAGAGACGTGAGTGCCCAAACTGCAACTCAAAACCCACTTATTTGTTGCAAAGTGCCAACACAGCAACAGGAGAGGAAGGAAACGCTCCCATTGGGCTGCTGGGCAGAGAGGCAGGGTGAACTCTGTGCTGGGGGGGAGGGAGGAAGCACTCCCATTGGGCTGCTGGGCAGAGGGGTGGGGTAAACTGTACTGGGGTGACTGCAAGGGTACCCACAGAGATGGCTCTGAGTGCCACCTCTGACACGCACACCATAGGTTTGCCATCACTGCCATAGGGTGATGGTTGTTAATATTATTACAATGTATTGGGAATTGCTACTTTTCCTTTCCTTCCCTAAGTGGTGGGGAAAGCTGGGTGAGATTCTTTGCAAATGGAGACAGAGCACTATCAAGTTTGATCAAATATGCCTATTTCTATGGATGTTTAACCCAAAGAGATACTTCCAGTTTTATCACAAATTGGAACCTTTCAACATTTAGTAACAGCTTCAGTCTCACTGGAACACGTTCTGGTTTCATGCAATAGCAGGCAATGGGAGCATTGTCCTTTCCCCCAGCAATTAGAAAAATATGGGTGCAGGTTCTGAACTGTGATAAAATTGGAACTTGTAGGAAAATAAGGTAAAAACACACACAAAGAGGATGAAATGTGTAGACAAGTTCAGAACTTAGGGGTGTTCTCAAAGCAAGTGATGATTTCTGGGAGCAGAGTTTGGAAGATGTTAACTGTTGTAAGCTGGAAAATTAATTTGCTGCTTTTAATCTTTAAGACTGAAAATATTTCATTATTTTAATTAGCATTATTAATACTTAAGTTCCAAAATAAACAGCGGGGTTTACAGTGCTCCTTCACTCTTAACCTTAAATTGCACATTTATTATTAGGTGTTCTTTTTATTACTTTAAAATTGCCTTCCTCACACTAGCTCTTTAAAAAAGATAAATAAAAAGTCCCATATGTAATGCAATTGTTAGCTGGGAATGAGTTCCAATATATTGGGTAGCTGTCATACTGAGGAAAGCCATCTGTCTTAATAGCAATAACAATAGCAATTATACTTCTATACTGCCCCATAGCTCTGGGCGGCTCACAAATTAATTAGCATTTTGCCTCCAACATGCTGGGTACCCATTTTACCGACCTTGGAAGGATGGATGGCTGAGTCAACCTTGAGCCCTGGTCAGGATCGAACTCACAAAGTTCTGGCTACCGTACATCAGTTTAACCACTGCGCCACCAGGGATCTTATAATTGAGGTTTTAATTTTAAAAACTATAGTAGAAATTATTTATTCCTTTTGTTTAAAGAGCACGAAGCAGAAAAACAAAAACCTGGAGAATAAAAGCTTTAACCCAGTCTCCCTTATCTTTCCTTGGGCCTCACCATCTAGCCCTCCTGTTGTACACGAAAACTGTTCCTCTAAATGCATTTTATGAAGAGAGAAGTGATGTGTATTCCCAGGTATCAGCTGTAGTTACATTGCTGTAGCTAGTGCCACAACAGTTTTGTTTTCTTTATTGCTTTTTGTTTTGTTTCTTGTCTAATCTGCATTTGCAGTTTATGCACATGGTAAATTAACTAACTAATTAATAAAACAAATGTGCAGCTTGTTTCATCTGAGACACATTTTCTTCAGCTCTTCTTTTCCTGTTATGGCTTTTGAACCATTCTAAAAATTGGTTTAATTCAGTGTTTGTTTTAACATGATAACTTATTTAATTGTATTTAAGTATAATTAATGACTAGCAGATTTACCCAGGCTTCGCCCCAGGGTTCTTTTTCCGGTGGGAGGGAAGGCGGATGGGGAGGACACAGTGGGCACCTTTGGCGCCCTTGCATTCCCTGCCAGCCGGGGAGGACGCAGTGGCCAGGTTCTGCAGCCCTGCATTCCCCGGGAGGATGGGGAGGAAGCAGTGGGCGCCTTAGGCGCCCTTGTGTTTTCCGCTGGCTGGGGAGGACGCAGTGGCCAGGTTCTGCCACCCTGTGTTCCCCGGGAGGACAGGGAGGATGGATCCCCTCTGGCGGAAATGGGCAGCAGCCGCTTGTGGCAGCCCCGCCCATCCATGCAGTGGCAGCGGAGTCTTCTGCTGGGCGCCGGGATCAGCTCCGGCAACCTCAGCAGCCAGGCGCTCCAGGCTGCTGTGGCGGTGGCTTGTTGGCGAATGCGGCTTGCTGGCACCCAACGTAGACGTGATGGCTGCGCGCTACCACGCGCAGGTGCACCAGTGGCCACCGCGATGGCCGCTGGGAGTGGTAGTTCTGTGGCATTGTGCTTGTCTGTGGGGCTGGCACCCCACCCGTGGCCTCCGAACCTCCATTGTTGACCTCCACCCAGAAGGTAGGTCTGGGCATGGGCAAAATTTCAGGGGGGGAGGGTGGCTGGGGGGTGCAAACGCAGCCAGGACCCACAAACGTACAGGTCCGCTTTATATTTATAGATTGTGCAACCAGCACTGAGCAAAAACATCTGAAAAGAGAAGTCAGTGAGGGGCAACCTTTGCATTGTAACTGTTCTCCCTTGGGGGAAACAGTGAGACTGACATGAGAACATAGTCAGGCTCCAGAATCTCTGAAAGCCCAGTGCCGTTTCTGTAGGAGAAGAGCTTGCCTTTACCCCCACTTACCTAGACCAGGATGCCCAAACTATGGTCTGTGGGCCAGATCTGGCCCTCAGTGCCTAGTAATCTGGCCCACACCACCTACGCTGCTCCTGGAAGCGGAAGTTAAATGCACCCCCGCATGCACAAAGTGCTGTTGTAAAGCACCTGCAGCTGTCATAAACACTTTTACGACAGCTGTGGGTGCACTTATGGTAGTGTTTTGCACATGCATGGGCATGTTTAACTTCTGCTTCCAGTGGGAGAAACCACGTGACCAGCCACTCAACCACATGACCAGCCCGCGGCCTGAAAGTTTGAGCATCCCTGACCTAGACAATACACAGGCAATGCAACACATTGGGCAGAGAACAGCTTGCTAGGTGTCTTTGTTTTAAGAACTGTTCTCATTCACAACTATTCTGCAAAAAGACTGTTCATGCCTAGGGTCATGCAGATCATCTCAACTTCCTCTTCTTTTAAAGTTTAGAGTTTGTTGATTTTCTTCAGAGGCCAAGTTCAAAAGGCATATTTCAAACTCAATGGCCCACAAGAGACTGGAAACCAATTGTTTTCAGCTGTGTGACTATCCAAGGGAAGTTGTGACTGTGTTAGGGCATTGGTCATGGTCACCTAAATAGCTTTGCAAAGATTAAAACTGGAGAACTGAGAAGGTTTTCATTAGCACTTTATTTTCAATAATAACCTTTATAGTGTGGCAATAATAAAATATGTGCATATTTTTAAATTACTAGTTGACTTGATCCACAAATGCTCACATTTAAATACAGAAGTTAGTCTTTACAGTACCACAACTTTTTGGGTCTTTTTTGTTGTTTTGTGTACTCTCTGATATGCTTGCACAGACTAACATGGCTACCACTTCAAACAGCTCAATTAATAGTCTATAGTGAGTGGTTTTTACAAATTAAGTCTCCTGGTGTTTTTGAAGAAGAAGCCCAGATTACTGGTTATTTTGGGTAAACTTCCTAGGAGGTATAGTAGAAAAACCCGGACTTCTAAGATTGAGGATAACTAATTATGAATCCAATATCTTATTCGAAAAGTTGTAAATTTTCCAGGGGAGAGTACAGACATATACCTCTCTATGCAGGGCATATCCATGAGTAAAGAAGTTTAACTAATGAACTCATTGTATGGTGCAGCTGTAGATGACACTTTTATTATATTATTTTTAAAAAATCAAATCTTCAATTAACTTTATTTTGAAAACATTTGGGTGGGATTTTGCCCTGTTTGTCAACAATGTCTATTCATTAGAATTAGCACATTATTTCCAAGCTGTGTCTGGAAGGAATTGGAGAAACTCCCAAATTAGGGAAGTTGCATCCACTTGCAACGATCTGAATAGAAGATATAGCCCAACTTAGAAATTCCATGAGAATTTGGAAGAGGAGACAAGATTCTTTGCAAGCCAATCCATGCCCTTGATTCTTCCTCTTTTATTCCCATCCCACTCAGATAGTCCTGGTAGCTACTTTTTCTCTCTCTCAATAGGGGCCATGAGCCACTAAAAGCTGCCTAGAGGCAAAGGATAAATCCAAGCCCCAATCATGTCATGCTGTACTCTGTACAAAATAATGTAAGATGTTGCTTTGGGGGAGATAAACTTTTTGTGGAGGAGAGCCAGAAGCAAGGAGAAGTGACCCATTTTCTTCTACTGAATAAGCAATCTGTTGAGAAGTGATATTCCGCAGTGCCTTGGTAACAGAATCTTTTCAAAGGACAAGCCTAATACTAATTGGAGGGAGTGGCCTCCGAAGAAACTCATGGGAATAAGAAATTTAAGGGGAGGGGGAGGAATGAGAAGAGACAACTTTAGAAGCAACTAGCTTGACTGTTTGGAGATAACAGCAAAAATTATTTCACATGTTTATTGTGGCTTTTATTCCATGGAAAAGACAATAATGTTGGAAAAGGTTGAAGGCAGTAGGAGAAAACAATGACCAAACATGAGATTGACTGAATCCATGACGGAAACCACAGGCTTGTGTGTTTGCAGGAACTGAGCGGGGTTGTTGAGGACAGAACATTTTGGAGATCTTTTATTCATAGGGTCACGATGAGTTGGAAATGATTTTGCAGTACATAACAATGTGTACCACTTATCAGATTGAATGGAGCATGCAAACTATCTATTCCACTCTTTACAAATGTAAGATTCACCTTTGTCTAAGAACCACTAATGTAAACCGGTTTTAGGAACTGACAGACTTTGTAGCCACCATAGAGTACAAAAAAACAATTTTAGGTCACATGCTGTTGGAGTCATTGTGTGCATGCATACCATGACGGGTGGCCAGGAGAGGAAGCAGGGTCCTTCTAAGAAGACCACAGCTTCACAACAACATGGCCTCTCAGCAAGTGCTGTCTTTGGCCATCAAGCCTAGTAAGCCCTTCCTGCTGCTGCAGTGATGGCCATGCTAGTCTGTCTCACCTAGGCACAGGAAAATGGTGGTGGCAGCCATGACGGGCAAAGCAAGGCGAGGTGAGACTAACACACATGCAGTCAGTGGCGGGCTCCAAAAATTATTACTACCTACTCTGTGGGCATGGTATGCTGGGCATGGCCAGGGGGAAAGCCCTGTGTTTCACCCAAATTAGGACTACTTTATTTCAAATCTTGGATGGGCGGGCCAGCCAGAATTTCTGCTACTAGTTCTGGCGAACTGGTGCGAACCTGCTGAAGCCCACCACTGCATGCAGTATTGGGAGCCAAGCTGGGGATATTTATATCCTGCAGTGTTGACATCTCTCCATTGTGTTTCTTCCTCCTTTCCTTATGGCAAAGGAGGAAGGGGCACCGCAGTGGAACGGTTGGTGTTACATTAGCTTAACATTGACCTTCCTTTACCATGCTCTAGCTGTGATCTATCCAACCAAAGTTCATTCAACAGTCATCCTTCCACAATCACACACTTAATCTTTAATAGAGCTATAACGTTTCAGTAAAGTGTAGCAAGATGAGCGAGACAATAAAGAAAAATAATATTAGAGAATACAAAAAGTTTATCTGAACAGCTGTACGCATCTCCCTTTGGATCTTATAGCTCCAAGAAAAGTATAGTGGAGTGGATGCAAAGGCATATTTACGGCAGGGCAATTTGAGCCTCAGTGATTGGAATGTTGAAGGGAGATCTTCGGGTTGTCTTTCACCTTCTCTATTGGTGCCAGTAGTTCACTTTACTGTACAGTAGACCCTCGCATAATGACGTTACTTGGTTCCCCAAGTAGCGTATTACTTAAAATATAAACTACAAACTTAACATACATACATGCCATGGTCAAATCACTATTTGGTGACTCTGGACGTCCTGGGGCGATGCTTCACTGTAGGGAGGCGGGGCCTATTAAATTGGCCCGCCCCCGGTGACTAATGGATCCTGTTGGATTCCAGAGGGAACTGGGGGGTCTTCCTCTGGATCGATGACACGATTCTTCCGAGGCGCTTGTTGACCCCTGGTGTAGGGTGACAGCAGCAGCTTTGGATGAAATCGCGTCACTGCGGCCTCTCGGAGCCCATGGGGCATGACCATCTCCGTGGTTCACAGAAGAACTGTGCGAGCTCAAATGGGCGAAGAGACGCCTAGAGCGCCGCTGGGTGAAGACTCAGAGTGATTCTGATTGGACACAGCCAGAGCCGCTATTAGGGCCTACCTAGTGGTGATGGGGGTGGTGAGGTGGCAATACTTCACCACCCTTATTGCCTCCGCTGATAATCGCCCAGCCACCCTGTTCTGGGTGACCAGGTCCCTCCTTGGCGGGGGGGGGGGGCAGTGCCCAGTTGGCAGGGGTCGGTTGAGGACTTTGCTGACCATTTGGTGGAGAAAATCGATCGGATTCGCTCGGGGCTTAATCCTGGCGTGGATGGGGAGGGTCCGGAGGAAACTGGAGCACAGTCTTGCCATGTCATTTGGGATCGGTTTGATCCAGTTGGCCCTGATGAAGTGGACAGACTCCTTGCAGCTGTTCATGCCACTGCCTGTCCATTGGACCCCTGTCCCTCTGGTTTGGTGAAGGCCTCCAAGACAGTGACAGCTGGCTGGGTCGAGGTGATAATTAATGCACCTTTGCAGGAGGGGGTGTTTCCTGCACCATTAAAACATGCCTTGGTATGCCCCATCCTGAAAAAAACGTACCTAGACCTAGCCATTCTGTCCAATTACAGACCTGTCTCCAACCTCCCCTTTATGGGGAAGGTACTGGAGAAGGCAGTGGCGCATAAGCTGCAGGGGGTACTGGATGAAGCGGATTATCTAGACCCCTTTCAGTCTGGTTTCAGGCCCGGATATGGTACTGAGACGGCATTGGTCGTGCTGATGGATGATCTCTGGTGGGAGCGAGATGGAGGTCATCCGTCTGTTCTTGCTCTCCTTGACCTCTCTGTGGCTTTCAATACCGTCGACCACGGTATCCTTCTGGAACGGGTCCGAGGATTGGGGATCCAGGGCACTGTGTGGTCCTGGTTTTCCTCATTTCTGAAGGGCCGGACCCAGTTGGTGTGGTTGGAGAGTGGGAGATAGAACCCTAGGTCACTCAAATATGGGGTGCCTCAGGGTTCAGTGCTCTCCCCTCTCCTATTTAACATCTACATGAAGCCGCTGGGTGAGATCATCCGTTCCCACAGGGTGCGGTACCATCAGTACACGGATGACACTCAGTTGTACATCTTGGCCTGTGGTGATCCCAGCGATGCTATCAAAGTCCTGTCTGGGTGTCTGAATGCTGTGGGGGTCTGGATGGGGCGGCTGCTGCTAGAAGAACAGGTGGCAGCCGTGGCCAGGAAGGCTTTCGCACAGCTGCGATTAATTCGCCAGTTGCGCCCGTTCCTGGACAGGGACTCCCTGGTCATGGTCACTCATGCTCTGGTCACCTCCAGACTAGATTATTGTAATGTGCTCTACATGGGGCTGCCCTTGTTTGGAGGCTACAGCTGGTCCAGAATGCAGCAGCCTGGGTGGTGACGGAGTGTGGACGTTATGCCCATCCCTCGCCACTGCTTCGGGAGCTGCACTGGTTACCAGTTTGTCTCCGGGTGCAATTCAAGGTGCTGGCTTTGACCTTTAAAGCCCTAAATGACAGTGGGCCAGGCTACCTAAGAGACCGCATCGCCCTAAGGACATCTGTCCGGAAGGGCTCTCTTATTGTACCATCTGTTAGAGGGGCTCACCTCTCTAGCACAAGGAGGAGGGCCTTCTCCGTGTCCACACCGGCACTCTGGAACCTCTTACCAACAGAGCTTCGTCTCCAGACAGAATTGCTGCCTTTCAGAAAAGAACTTAAAACCTGGCTGGCAGGCCAAGTATGGGGTGCAGGTGGAAGGGTGACTCCCACTGGGTGGCTGGTATAGTGGAACTCCGGCCCCCTCGGTCCCTGCACACTTTTTTAGGGGGAGGCTAGTTTTTAAGCTATTTTAATCATGTTTTTATTTGTGATTGTGAACCACCCTGAGTTGGCCTTGGCCAAGTGGGTGGTATAGAAATTAAAATAATAAATAAATAAAAGGGAAAAGTAACAAAATTAATACCTATTAACAACTCAACCATAATTAACAACCAATAGTTCTCCCCATCACCTGGACCATTAGAAATACTGTACCATTATTTTTATTATTTTTATCATTTATCATAGGATGCAGCCCCACATCATTTCCAGAAATACATTGTTTCTTGTGCTGGTGACTGACCTTTCCCTTTCATTAGTACAAATTCTAAAAATTATCTCCATATATCATTAAAATAATTACCTTTTAACACTCACCTTATTTTAAAATCGCATGCCAACCTATCATTAATAGCTAAATTCCAAACTTCATCATTAGTGGTTAAGATGCTGAACTTGATGACTAGAAGGTCAGCAGTTTGAGACCTGAGTGCTGCATGACGAAGTGATCTCCCATCTTTGTCCCAGCTCCTGCCAACCTAGCAGTTCTTAAGCAAGAAATTATAAGTAGATAAATAGGTACTACTTTGGTGGGAAGGTAAATGCCCTGCCACATGATCATGGAAACATCTGCAGACAGAAACAGCACTGGCTCTTTGGCTATAAATAGAGGTGAGCACTGTATTGCAACACAGGGCTTTCCACCTGGCCACACCCACCATACTACGCCCACAGTGTGGTAGTAAATTTTTTTGGAGCCCACCACTGACTGCACCCTTGAGTTGGATACGACTGATTTTTTGAGCAATCACAACCTTTACCTAAATGAAAATAATTTCCAAAGCCCAAGCTGTCAGGTTTTCCAAATCTCCCGGAGAGTCTGAGTCACTGAGTCTCTAGAAGCCCCTTAGGAAATCATAGATGCTAATTGTGGGAGCATATAATGCTGTTGAAGGATCCAACTTTTAGTAGTCCTACTCAGTTTATGGCACTAAATATATTAGACAGTACTAGGAACAGGAGCCTTGGTGGCACAGTGATTAAATGACTGTGCTGCAACCAAAAGGTTGTGATTTCTGTCTTGACCAGGATTCAAGGTTGACTCAGCCTTCCATCCTTCTGAATTCGGTAAAATGAGTACCCAGCATGTTGGGGGCAAAATGCTAATTAACTTGCCCAGAGAGTGCACTAAGTGCTATGAGTGTGGTTTGCTTTAATACCAGGGAAAAATCCATGCCTTAATATGGGCCAAAATGCCTTCAAAATATGTTTGGTCAGAGGTAATGATGGTATTGAAAAAGATGAATGTGCACTGCTGGTCTGTATTGTTATTGTTGTTGTTGTTGTTGTTCGACTTGTATGCCACCCTACTCGCAAAGAGACTCTGGGAGGCTAATAAAAGAAACAAAATATCACAATTACAATTAATTACATGGTATCACATTACAAAAAATATTTCAGAAAGTCGCTATGGTAATGGAATAGACCATATTGCCAGTGACTCAACGCTGAGTGTCAGGTGGCAGTTAACTAACCTGACAACCCTGAGGACTAACAGCCTTGGGTGCAGAAAGTCCACAGGGAAGGGTGATGGTCCCCAAGTGGGTTAAATCCCACTTGAATCCATCTTGATAGAGGGCAGCAGCTTCATCAATACTGGCCTGGGGCCGATGAGGACTTTGTGTGGCAAAAAGGCTCAGGACCAGAAAGTTTGGAACTCATGGAACTGGATCAGTGGTTTGGGTGTCATGCTGCGATGCAGAAGGCAGATGGAAGGCCACTGCATTATATTCTCAGGACAGTCTTCATGGCTGATCGCCATGATGATCACCTATATTTGGATTCAGATATGGCAGAAGAAGAAGAAGAATGTACACTGTAGGAAGCACAGGAACTTGGTGCCCACAACAATTCTATGGATAAATGCTAAAAATAGTGGCCTTTAGGGATGTGTAATACTCCCATACCTGCATTTCCATGTGAATTAATTCCTGACTTTGAGTAGGAAATTGCTTTTGTAAGAGTTACCATGGGTACTGAGGCACAGAGAATTTGAGAGATATAGTATAATGACTTCTCAGTGTTATGGAAATAAAATAAATATCTATGAATATAATAAATACACAGGAGAAGCTTATTTTCAAAATAGCAAAGAGTTGCAAAGTGTTTGACATAAGCAAAACAGAAGGCCAGCACTCAAGCCTTGGAGTAGCCAACCAATTAAATATACTGCAAGTTCCACAATTCCTCCCCACTCTGCTCCACTTGGGAATGCCTTAGTTTTGCAACTCTATGCCATCTCCATCGTTTCAGTTTCATCAGCACTTTACATGACTCTAGCAATGCCTGGAAATGACTTCTGTCACACAACTCCCTGCTTATCTCACAGAAGATTATGGAGATCCCTATAACATTGTGTTCTACTTATAAATGTTCTATGTCAGTGTTGGCGAACCTTTTAGAGACCGAATGCCCAAGGAGGTGGAGGAGGCACACTGGCAGACACTGCGAGTGCCCACACACCCATGTGACATCACCGACGCACCTTCGGCGAAGTCACGTGGGTGCATGCACACGTGGGCTGCTTTAGGTGTGCCAGCGATGGCATGTGTGTGCCCCTTGTGGGAGCTCCCCAACCCTGCAGGTGCTCCCCACCCCCTACTAGGAAGGGTAGGTCAGAGTGCCTGTTTGCCTCGCCTCACCCTGCCACCGCCTCCTGGTAGGATTTCAGCCTCCCCTCTCACCTCACCTTTGGTGAGAGGGTTGGGTTGGGTTGGATGGGGCTTCCCCTTGACGGCATGTGTGAGTGCCATTTCTGGCACATGTGCCATAGGTTTGCCACCAATGTCCTATGTTCTTCCATTATTTCCTCTATTATTAAGAACAAAAAACCATTAAGGAAAGGTAAATGAAATACAGTGGTACCTCACTTTACGGTTAACGTAATTTTTGCTTTACGAATTAAAATCTACCTGTATTGACAATACTGCATCACTTTGCGATTTTTTAAAATTGATTAATTGGTTTTCATTGCATTCCTATGGGAACCTGCGTTTCGCTTTACAAATGTTTTTGGAATGATTTTCAATGCATTCCTATGGGAAACCATGTTTTGCTTTACAAGTTTTTCATAATACAAAACATCCCGTGGAAAATATTAAATTCGTAAAGTGAGGTACCACTGTACCAGTAAGTGTACATTGTCATTTAACAAGTAGGTTAGGAGCCATCTGTCTAGAAACACCCACTGTAATTCGTCCCTTGACAAAAGTGGCAAGAAAGTATGGAGGTGGCTGCCCTGCAACTGTTCATCCCATTTTCTAAGATCAAATGCTTGAAATCAAAGCAGCAGATTGGACTGGGCCCATCACTAGAAAAATGGCACAGTAACCATTCAAGATGTCACTGAAAAATTCCAGACTAAGTGTGGAAACCCATTTACTCAGAGCATGCCGGGACAAGTGCTTAGTGCAATTTTTGGTGCTCTCAGGGGTCACTCTAGACTTTTTGTATCCAGTTTTTATGGATGCTAGATTGCCACAACCTCCTCCTGAGTGCTTCATTTTGAACCCTCATCAGGGACTTCTGTTTTTCTACACTGCTGAAATAGCAGCAGGATGCTTCCATTGTCAACATCTGGAATGCTAAGAGTGCTAATGAGCAGTTTTCAATTGGGGATTAAAGGGAAAAACTGACAAAGAAAATAAAAATTGTTTCTACTTTTCTTGTATGAGCCAATGCAACAATGATTGACAGGGAGGGCAATTAAACAGTTCCCCTACCCCTCCGCAGAGGACCAGGGGTACTGTTTTATTTGCCCAAATGGTGAATTGGCTCATCAGCCACTTCATCGTATAGGCAAAGGTCGCTTGGATTGTTTGGACAGAGGGAGCAGCCTGAGAATGAGTGACCACAAGGGGCAGTCTGGACAAGCCTTCAAGTATAGAAATGTGTTAATAAAGAGTTAAATTTCTTCTTGTAATTTAACTTAAGGCTTGTGAAGACACTTTGGGGCATAAATCTAGCAACACACAGGAGCCATCAACACCATCCCAGTACTGTGTATAAATATACTCATGCATCCATCAGTATATTCATTCCTCCTCTATGGTTTTAAAGAAGTATTCATTCTTTGTGCACTCATGGTACCAATCTTCTAACTAGATACCCAAAGACCACTGAAATTGTATTTATACATATTCATTGCTGATTGACTTCTCTCTCTCTCTCTCTTTGTTTCATTGAGGAAGCTTATACTGTATAATGAAAATTATACACAGTAATACATAAGCATGTATATGTTTATGCCATGTAAAATGTTGCATGAAAGTAGGCCATTGTGTCATACAGGAGACTTCTCTCCTGCCCTGCCTGACCCCCAACACTTATACAGGTTTAGAAGGAGGAACCCCATTTTTGGACAGCAGCTCCCAGAATCCAGGAACCAAACACACCTGGGAGATTCCAGAAATAGTGGTCTTAAACAGTAGCTTTCCCAGTCTCTGTTGTAGTGATGGGAACCATACCAGGAAGGTGGTTTAGCTTCTGGAAGATCCTAGGAAAGCAATGCCTTCTACTTTACAAAACCATGGTGGCAGGCACAATAACTTTTAAAAAAAACACCACACTCACCCACACCCTATCTCTGTCTTCCGCTGAGCTTGGTGCTCAGGATCAAGCATGAAGAACTAGAAGGCCACTTGTGCCTGCATGATAAGTAGTGGCAGGGCCAGCCCTCTCATTAGCCCCACTGAGGCTTTTGGCTTGTTCCCTCTGGCCACTTTCCAATACCATCATCACCACCACCACCACCATTATTATTATTATATATTTTTCAGGAGTAGCCAGATGGAATGGAGCAGAGAGAGCTTTGCTGGTTGTCATTCTTCCTCTTCTTTGCCATACTCTGTAGGTCTGCCCAGGGCATCGTTGGTGCTATTGCTGCCGCTGCTCCTCTCAGCAGCAGAGCACCACCAGCTGCTCCTTTGAGCCAACAATCTTGCCAGCTGGCTTTTGGAAGTAGCCAGATGCAGTAGATCGGCAAGGACAGTCTTGGCAGTGGCTCCTTCTCTTCGGCCTCTCCATTCTCTGGTGGCTTGAGGGCTGGGCTTGCTCCACCGGTCAGCATTTTGTTGAAGAAGCTGGAGGGAATAGAGAAGGGAGAGTCTCTCCACTTATTGTTGGCTGCTGGTCCAGGGTGCTGCTAGACTTTTGTCCCTTTGGTCTAGAAATCTGTGCCACAAAGAGCTGGCAGCAGAAATATCAAGTTGCCACTGGGCTAAAATTGTAGCAGAACATCATCAGAGTTTCTTGCTTTTTTTGAAAAAAGTGCACAATTTCAAAGGGAGATGGGATGCAGAAATAGGATGGGGATAGAAGAGCTTAAAGGCAAGCAGCTGGATCTGGAAAAGCTTTGTATTACAGTGAGCTTATTCCATAGTATACGAATATAGTATTCATATATCATACTATACAGTATATGAACAGAATCCTTATTGCTCTCACGCCGTTCATAATTAAAATCTCACAGATCCCCAGCCAGAAGAGTTTGAAGGGGCAGCAGGGGAAACGTCCATGCAATACGCAGGAGGAGGGCCATGAAGGAAAAGACTGCCCCAGCCCTGGAGACTGCCACCCTTGGACATATGTTCCCCATACTGTACTTCCAAGACAAGCAAATAAAATGTGGAAGACATTCAGAGTTCATCTACCCCATGAAGAGTTAGCCCGTCCAGCTCAGGTCCAGAAGCATCTGTAGTCAATGCAAGGAATATTGTCTAATGATTTTCCAGTCCCAGATTCATAACCACAGTGTAGCCCTGATATTGCAGCTTACAAAAAATGCTGGTTGCACAAGTATCTAAGGCAATAGTCCTATAGTTACTGTCATCCTTGGTTTTTCTTTCGTTGTTCATGATCAGAATGTCTATTGAGTTTCTCCTGTTGGTAAGCCATTGTGTTTTTTCCCTTATTTGTCGGTTTATTCTTCTTAGGATGTAGATACTATAGATTCATTCTCTATGGCAGGTGTTCTCAATGTTTTTCAGTCACTGGCTAGACCATGCCCCTCAGACAGCTGCCATAAACGCTGCCATAAAATGCATCCACAGCTGTCGTAAATTAGTCAGCAGCCGATTCTGGTGGCAGCAGTGGCAGAGGCTGGAGTGAGGTTGGGGGCTGGATTATCTGGTGCCATGGGGCGTAGGTTGTGAACCCCTGATCTATGGCTTGAAATAGTTCTATAGGTACTGTATTCTATTCCATCTACCTCTGATGATTTACTTCTTCCTAGGGCTTTCAAAGCAGCTTTCACTTTACAGTGGTACCTCACTTAAAGAGCATAATGTGTTCCATGGGATTGCTCTTTAAGCGAGTTTACTCTTTAAGTGAAACACCATTGTAAGTGACCAATTGTAACTTCTGGTGGTGGGATTGTGAACCCTGATTTAGTTGTTAAGCGAGTTTTTGGTTGATTTTAGTTGTTAAGCAAGATGACCATTCAGAGAAAATTCTGCTTTTTAAGCGAGTTAGTCTCTAAGTGAGGCACTCTTTATGCAAGATTTTACTGTATTTTCTAGAACGGCAGGTTATTCATCATAGGATTCTTCTTCAGAGTCTTTCATCCTTTTATCTTTTCATTTCTATCCCCTAGGCCAAATTTTCCAACAACATTTAGTTCTGCTTTGTTCCTTACTTTTGTATCTTAGTAACTATGATTATAAGCACATCTTGGCTTGGTGCATTGTCAGAGTATACCTGTATAAAGTATATAGCGGACAAATATCTACTGTGCTGTTTTGCATAGGGGGGGGGGGGCACTATTTCACAATTTGGGTCCAAATTGACCTTGGCAGAATCTTTTCTTACAGTGTGATCAATTTTCTCTTGGATGCTGCCAGAAGAATTTTCAATTTCATCTTCTTCAGCATTGATAGTTGGAGCATAGATATGAATTATGGTTATGCTGATAGGTTTTCCATAGAGTCTGACTGATATTGTTTTGTTACACCTTGCATTTTAACCACTAACAGCCTGTGCTACATCTTGCCTCAATATTAGAGTCACACAATTTATTCTGGGTTTGTAATTTCCAGAGTAAAACACTGTGTATTTGACTGACTGAAAATAACCCTTTCTAGTTCACTGACACCAAGAAGTGCAACGTTCCATTCCATGCTTTACAGCTTACATTTTGTCTTGAATAATATGTCTCATGTTTCATGTTCCAACTGTATGTGTTGTGTTGCATCAGACTTTCCATTCACTTCTGTGCATGTTAGTCACTATATGTCCTTCCGCTTTAATCTAGTTGCATCATTAGCAACAGAGCTATTCATACTTGTCATTTGCTCTTCCCTGCTAGCTGACTGAGTGCCTTCTAACCTGGTAGTCTTGTCTTTTCTCTTGTTTAATCATAGGGTTTTCATGGTAGGGAAAGTTCAGCAGGAGTTTATCAAATAACCAGGGAGGAGGTCCTTGCATGTCTTGTTAAACTAAACACTAACAAATCACCAGGACCAAATGGCATCCATCCACGAGTTCTCAGGGAACTTAAAGATGAAATTGCTGATCTCCTAGCCAAAATATATAATCTTTTCCTCAAATCAGGCTTTGTGCCTGATGACTGGAAGGTAGCGAATGTAACACCAATTTTCAAAAAAGGATCCAGGGGTGATCCAGGAAATTACCGACCTGTCAGTTTGACATGTGTCCCAGGTAAAGTGATGGAAACCATCCTAAAAGATAGAATTAATAGGCACATAGAAGAGAAGGCGCTGCTAAAGGAGAGCCAACATGGCTTTTACAAGGGCAAATCATGCCTCACTAATCTGTTGGAATTTTTTGAGAGTGTCAACAAGCATGTGGATAAGGGGGATCCAGTTGACATTGTTTATCTGGACTTTCAGAAGGCTTTTGACAAGGTCCCAAACCAAAGGCTCTTGAATAAACTTACCAGTCATGGAATAAAGGGACAGGTCTTGTCCTGGATCAGCAACTGGCTAAGGGACAGGAAACAGAGGGTAGCACTAAATGGACACTTCTCCAAGTGGAGGGAAGTAAAGAGTGGGATCCCCCAAGGTTCAGTACTGGGACCCCTGCTTTTCAACCTCTTCATAAATGATCTAGAGGTAGGAGTAAAAAGCAAGGTAGCCAAATTTGCTGACGACACTAAATTATACAGGGTAGTGAAAACTGTGAGAGATTGTGAGGAGCTCCAGAGGGATCTCTTGACACTGGGGGAGTGGGCAAAACAGTGGCAAATGAGTTTCAACATTAGTAAGTGCAGAGTGATGCATGTTGGGGCAAAGAACCCCAATTACATTTATAAACTGATGGGGTCTGAACTCTCTGCGACAAACCAGGAAAGGGACCTTGGTGTCCTGGTGGACAACTCAATGAAGGTGTCAACCCAGTGTGCCTCAGCAGTGAAAAAAGCAAACTCAATGCTAGGGATCATTAGGAAGGGTATAGAAAATAAGTCAGCAAGTGTCATTTTGCCTCTTTATAAATCTATGGTGAGGCCCCATCTGGAATACTGTGTACAGTTCTGGTCGCCATACCTCCAGAAGGATATTATGGAGCTGGAAAAAGTGCAGAGGAGGGCAACGAGAATGATTAGGGGACTGGAACACCTTCCTTACCATCTGAGGCTGCAACGGTTGGGCCTCTTCACTCTTGAACGACGACGTCTAAGAGGTGACCTGATTGAAGTTTATAAAATCATGCACGGTGTGGACAAAGTAGATAAGGAAAAACTGTCCCCCTAGGGGACACTCCATGAAACTTTTGGGTACTAGTTCTCAAACTGTTATGTATGTACAATGTTGCTTTAAGAGATGTTGCCTCAAAATGTATGCATGTAACCTGACCACAATTACAATGTAGCCCAGCTGTAAAGGAACGTGAGTAAGCTGTCCATAGAGGGCAGCTGCGAGCGTTCAACTCACATGGTCCACATTCACCAAATCACCAACAGCCGCGGGAACCTGTCCCGCACTATCACTACCTGCAGATAGTGGGCGTGACCGGGACGACGTCACGCCGGTAGCAGCCAATGAGCTACCGTGCAACAAGATTCAAATGTATTGTGCTACTGTATATAATGTGATGTACCTCCGCCATTACCACATGTTCATGCTGACCATCAATGAATAAACCTGTGTTAGTCCTTCCTGCGACTCCTTCTTTGTCTTCCGTGCAAGACACCAAATTGGCGACGAAGGTGGGATCCATGGCGAATCCCAAGGTCAAGCCGTACCAGTTCGATGTCAGCGAGCCCGAACAATGGGAGCTCTATGAGTGCCAGTTTCGGCATGCAATGGAAGCCACAGGCGTCGACGACGACGCGAAAATGCACTCCCACTTCCTGACTCAGGTGGGGCCGGCCACGCTGCGGATCCTGATGACCCTGGTGGCCCCCCGGAAGGTGGACGAGGTGCCCATCGACCGTATCCTGGAAAGGCTGCGTGAACATTTCCAGCCACACGTCTCGATCTTCCCAGCCCGGGTCGCGTTCCACAGGCGAGACCAGCGACCGGGCGAATCCGTGTCCACCTACGCGGCGGCCCTCAGGCTTGCAGCGGTGCATTGCCAGTGGGACGACCTGGACCAGGCCCTCCGTGACCGCATGCTGTGTGGTTTGAGGGACGAGGAGCTTCAGAGGAGGCTCATGACCCGCGACCATCGCCTCACGTTCAACGAGGTACTGCGGGAGGCCCAAGCAGCCGAGGAGGCCAGGAGCGGAGTCCGGCTGTTCAAGTCCCGAGGGGCCACGTCCGAGAGGGCCAAGTCACCAGTGCAGGCGGCCCGGCGGACACCAGCGAAGACGGCCTGGCGGGCCGCCCGCCGCCGCACCAACGTCGTCTGAGGAGTCGTCCACGACAGCGGACCCCTACTCCAGCGAGGACGACGACGTCCAGAGGATCAAGAAGCGAGGTGAGAAGCGGCAGACCCGTGAATGGCAGGACCGCCGCTGCGACGGTTGTGGGGTGGCCCACGACCGCACGAGGTGCCCGTTCCGAAAGGCCGAGTGCCACAACTGCGGCCGAAAGGGACACATCACCCGAGTATGCAGGCGCGGGCGAGTCGAGGACAAGGGCAGTTCCAGCCATCCCCAGACGCACCAATGAAAGGCGGCCGGCACCAGGAAGGTCTCTGCCGGCTACAGCGAGGAAGGCGTGAACCGCGTGGGCCTGGAGCACCGGCGGTTTTTCATAGAGGTACTGTTGCAGGGGGTCCCAGTGAGGATGGAGATAGACTCGGGGTCATCTTATTCCATCCTGTCCCAAAAAGAGTTTATGCGCATTCCCCCAGAGAAGCGGCCCAAACTGCGGGCCATGAGATCCAATCTACGGGACGTACAGGGAAATGGGATCCCGGTGTTGGGGGTGGGGAACTTCAAGGTGAAGTTCAAGAACTACTCCGAGAAACTGCCCCTAGTGGTCCTAAAAGGGGGGAGGTGCTGCCTTTTGGAAACGCAGTGGTTTGCTCCCTAGGGATCGAACTGTCCAGCATTAACGCCATCGAGACTGACCCAATGCGGGACGTGTGCAACGCACACCCGGACGTTTTCAAGAAGGGGCTCGGGAAGTACAAGGGCCCCCCGGTTTCCTTTGAGCTGGACCCAGAAATCCGGCCCATCCGCCTCAAGCCAAGGAGAGTGCCCTTCGCCCTCAAGGACAAGATTGAGGCAGAACTGGACAAATTGGTGGGGCAGGGGATTTTGGTTCCAGTTGATTCGGCGGAGTGGGAAACGCCGATTGTTACAGCCCTCAAGTCAAATGGGGAGGTCAGGATTTGTGCGGACTATAAATGTACGATAAATAAGGCCATTCGGCCAAATGCATACCCAGTGCCTGTGGTCAGCCACTTGCTGGCCATGTTACATGGGGGGAGGTGTTTCGCCAAGCTAGATCTGGCCCAGGCGTACCAGCAGCTCTCTGTAACCCCGGCTGTTGCCGCCGCGCAAATGATCATAACGCACAAGGGGGCGTTTAAGGTAACGCGCCTTCAATTTGGCGTGAATTCGGCCCCCGGAATTTTCCAGTCCCTCGTGGAACGCCTTTTAAAGGGGCTTCCAGGCGTCCTCCCATACTTCGACGACGTGTTGATAACAGCGGGGAGCGAATTAGAGCTAGCGAAGAGGCTAGATGGGGTCCTCTCAGTGTTCGAAAGGGCAGGACTTCGATTGAGGAGGGACAAGTGCGTATTCTTCGCGAGGGAGGTAGAGTTTCTAGGGTTTAAGGCAACCCCGGACGGAATCAAACCCTCCGAGTCTAAGGTAGCGGCCGTGAGAGATGCCCCTCGCCCCAACGCGAAACCGGAGCTGCAGTCATTCCTAGGGCTCCTAAATTTCTATCACTCCTTCCTGCCTCGGAAGGCATCGGTCGCGGAGCCACTGCATGCGCTACTTAAGAAGGATGCGGTTTGGCGGTGGGGGGACAAGTAGGAGAGGGCATTCAAAGAGCTCAAGTCACTCCTGTCTTCGGATGCGGTCCTGACCCATTTTGATCCAAAAAAACCAGTGGTGCTAGTCTGTGATGCGTCCCCGGTGGGGGTGGCGGCGGTCCTGTGCCACGTGTTGGAGAGCGGGAGGAAAGCCCCGGTGGCGTACTACTCAAGGTCCCTCTCGAAAGCCGAGCGCAATTACGCGCAAACAGATAGGGAGGCCCTAGCAATAATCGCGGGAACAAAGAGGTTCCACGATTTCCTATACGGCCGCGAGTTTACGGTAGTGACGGACCACAAGCCGCTTCTGGGGATCTTCACTACCAGCAAACCAACCCTGCAAATTCTATCCCCCAGGATGCTGCGTTGGGCCATTTTTCTCAACGCCTACCAATATGAGCTGGTCTATCGCCCAGGGAAGGAGATCTCCCATGCGGACGCCCTGTCCCGATCCCCTCTCCCTAGTTTAGGGGACCCCACGTGTGAGGTAGAGCAGGAACACCAAGTCCTGCTGATTGAGTCTCTCGACTCACCCCCAATTGTGCCGGCCGACCTCGCCAAGGCCATGGCGGCCGACAAGATCCTGGCCCAAGTTAGTTCCTGGGTTAGAAAAGGGTGGCCCACCTCTCCCCCCGAGGAACATTTCAAGCCGTTTTTCAGGCGCAGAGTAGAACTTTCTCTGGAAAGGGGCTGCTTACTCTGGGGCCAGCGGGTGGTTATCCAAGAGAAGCTGAGGGCCAAGGTGCTGAGGCTACTGCACACCAGCCACCCCGGGATCGTGCGCTCCAAGGCTCTGGCCAGGAGTTTCTTTTGGTGGCCCCAGATAGACGGGGACATAGAACGCCTAGTGGGCACGTGCGAGAGCTGCCAGAGCTCTCGGCCCGAGGAGTCCCGGTTGCCCCATAGGGAATGGGATACGGCCCGCGGGCCATGGTCCCGGATCCATGTCGACTTCGCCGGCCCTTTACGCGGGTCCATGTTTCTCCTGGTAGTCGACTCCTACTCCAAGTGGTTGGAGGTAATCCCCATGAACAGCACTTCCTCTGCCGCAACCATTAAACAGTTGCGCAAGCTTTTTGCCTGCTTCGGCCTGCCAGACGTCCTTGTAAGCGATAACGCTAGTACCTTCATGTCGGCAGAGTTCAAGACGTTTATGGAGAGGAACGCTGTCAGGCACATAACCGCTGCCCCGTTTCACCCCGCCACAAACGGTCAGGTAGAGCGCCAAGTGCGCACTACGAAAGACGCACTGCGGCGCATGGGTCCCGGTGAGTTGAACCTGCATCTGTGCCAGTTCCTCATCTGCTACAGGACAACCCCTTTAGCGTCAGGTTTTTCCCCAGCCGAACTCCTCATGAGGAGGCGTCCGGTAACACTTTTTGACCGGATGGATCTGTCCAGGGTGGAGGATGAAGGGAGAAATATAAGCATAGGGGGAGAGAGCTCCAAAAGTTTTTCGGTAGGGGACCCGGTTCACTGCAGAAACTACGCGGCCTCGGGGCCAGCGTGGGTGCCAGGGACAATTGTTGAGCAAACGGGGCCGGTATCCTACAGGGTCGAGACTAGTTCAGGTCTACTCTGGAGAAGGCACGCCGACCAACTCAGAAGGCGGGTCACCGGCGAGGGGGAATCAGCGTTAGGGTCCTCCCCCACCCGCATTACCCAAGGGGGAGACACGGCGGAAACCGCGGATACAAATGCATATCCTGGGTTCCCAACCACAGAGGAGGATACTTTGAAAGAGAGGGATCAGTTTGATGATGATTATGAGTTGCAGTACCAGGGGGGTGTAGCGGAGTGGTCCCCCACCCGTCCTAGCGAGAAGAGGGGTTTCAGTTCAGCCCCTGGTACTTCCAGTCCCCCTAGTCCTTTTGTTTTAGAGTATACCATAGCTCCAGCTCCCCGGAGACCAACACCCCCAAGACAGGCAACAGGGGCGAGTCCACCCACCACAGTCTCTAGAACTCCCGGACAGGTAGCGGGGGGTGGCGAGGCCACGAGGGCCTCTTCGTCGGTCCCGAGGTTCGTACTGGGGGGGGTCCCCGAACTCCTCAAGCGGTAGGCAGGGATTCACCTCCCAACTATTCATTCCATTCCCGTCCCCCAATGCAAGGTTACCACAGACGACACGCCGAGCCACTAATGAGTCCCCCCTTTCCATTACAGGGCAGGACTCCGTGGAACCAGGAGCCTCCGGCTCCCCTGTGTTAAGTCAAGCGGCCGCACGCCCCAGGCGCACATGCGGCAAGCCACAATGGTTGAGGGACTTTGTCCCATCCTAGGGGGGAGGGATGTTATGTATGTACAATGTTGCTTTAAGAGATGTTGCCTCAAAATGTATGCATGTAACCTGACCACAATTACAATGTAGCCCAGCTGTAAAGGAACGCGAGTAAGCTGTCCATAGAGGGCAGCTGCGAGCGTTCAACTCACATTGTCCACATTCACCAAATCACCAACAGCCGCGGGAACCTGTCCCGCACTATCACTACCTGCAGATAGTGGGCGTGACCGGGACGACGTCACGCCGGTAGCAGCCAATGAGCTACCGTGCAACAAGATTCAAATGTATTGTGCTACTGTATATAATGTGATGTACCTCCGCCATTACCACATGTTCATGCTGACCATCAATGAATAAACCTGTGTTAGTCCTTCCTGCGACTCCTTCTTTGTCTTCCGTGCAAGACACCAAACAAACAAATAAGAGAAAGTACTTTTTCACTCAGAGGATTACTGGTCTATGGAACTCCCTGCCAGAAGAAGTGGTGACAGCTGTCAGTCTTGACAGCTTCAAGAAAGGATTAGACAAGTTCATGGAGGACAAGAGTATCAATGGCTATAATTATGGATACTTAAGGACAACCTCCGGGTTGGAGAGATAGGCAGGATATCTCTCAATGCCATTTCCAGGGAATCCTAAGCAGGTGAAGGCATCTGCTTGGGAATACCCTGAAGGAAATGGTGAGCCACTGTGTGAGACAGAATGCTGGACTGGATGGGCTGTGGCCTGTTCCAGCAAGGCTGTTCTTATGTTCTTATGACTTGGCCAATATTGTTTTAGGCTGCAGTAACAGAAGTTTAGCATATTCAGCACTAGTTAGACTACATCAAGAGTACTGTGTCCAATTCTGAGCACCACACTTTAAAAAGGATGCTGGCAAACTAGAGCAGGCACAGAAAAGGAAGAGGATTGGAAAGACTGAAGGAACTAAGCATGTTTAGCCTTAAGAAAACTAGCCTGAGAGGGGATATGATAACACTCTTCCAATACCTGAAATGCAATCATAAAGAGGAAGGGAAGTTTGGTGTATGAAAACCAAGACACTGGACACAGCCTCGGGCTGGGTTAACTCAGGTTTATTGCATCGTGGACAGAGGGAACATGAGGTAATGGCGGATCGATAGCTCTTTATATACAGGAGTAATACATTTGAACGTGGTGCCATGGTAGCCCATTGGCTACTGCCTGCGTGACGTCATCGCGAGTCACGCCCTTCTTGTCCAGGTGTAGGTGGTGGCGGGAAAGCTTCCCGCGCTGTTGCCTTTGATGAGTTCGGACCAAGAGAGCTTGGACGCTCGCCACTGCCAGCTGGTGGTCATTAGCTCGCGTCCTCTTACAGGGTTTATATGATACAGCTGAAGGTTACATTGTTGCTATCGGCAAGGTTACATTGGCTCAGATACATTGTAATCCATGTGGAAGGTAAAACCCTTAGAACACAACACCCCTCCCCCCTAGGACGAGACAACGTCTCGCGCCCATACTTCTAAACACTCCCCCCCCCTAGGAGACAAAATCTCTCAGCCAAGATGGCTTGTTTCGAACACGCTGGGGTCTCGATGCGGGCTGCCTTTCCCCGGGTTTGCTACCTTCTCTTTGTCCCCCGGTTTCCTGTCCCGTAATTTGAGAGGGAGACTCGTTAGTGACTTGCCGCGGCTCCGCGGCGTTGTTGGGAGGTGTGCTCTTTCTTAGGGAGGAACCGGGGGCACTGGGGGCTAACGAAAAACCCCTCTTCTCGCTTGGATGGGTGGGGGAACACTCCTGAAAACCCCCCCGGCTCGCTAAATCAAAATCTAAATTCCATTCGGGGGCAGCGGTCGCAAACTCCTCTCCCCCTTCCCGGGCCTCTGATAGGACTGGTTTATCAAAAGGATATGAGTCGGGGCCGCTGCTTCTTCCTTCCCCCCTTGCTTGGGACTGTTGTCCGCTGCTGTCTCCCCCTTGGGTGAAGCGGTTGGGGGAGAGCCCTAACGCTGAATCTTGTTGCTGATCCTCACTGACTGGCCCACTTACTCGGTGCCTCAGCTGGTCTGCGTGCCTCCTCCAGAGGAGACCGGTGTGGGTTTCGACCCGGTACGAGACTGGCCCCGTCTGTTCTACAACTGTCCCCGGCACCCAGGCTGGCCCTGCGCTGGCATAGTTCCTGCAATGAACAGGGTCGCCGGCGGCGAAACCTTTCGAGACTGCCAACCCTACGTTCTTCCCTTTATCCTCAATTCTTGTGGGGTCTAGCCTGGACAGGAGCGTAGTCAGTTTTCGCCGCATCAATAGCTCTGCCGGCGAGTAACCCGACGCTAAGGGGGTCACCCTATACGCTAGTAAGAACTGACATACTTGGTGATTTAGGTCCCCGGGGCCCATGCGCCGGAGCGCCTCCTTTGTTGTACGCACCAACCGTTCCACTTGGCCATTCGTGGCCGGGTGAAACGGCGCGGATGTGACATGCCGAATGGCGTTTGCCTCCATGAATGCCCCGAACTCTGAGGAGGTGAAACAACTCGCGTTATCGCTGACTAAAGTGTCGGGTAAGCCGAACGTTGAAAAGACTCTCCGTAGTTGGCTAATTGTAGTGGCGGAGGACGTGCTCTTTACCGGGATGACCTCCAGCCACTTTGAGAATGCATCCACCACCAGGAGAAACATGGTTCCTCGGAAAGGGCCAGCGAAATCTACGTGCACTCTGGACCATGGCCCCCTTGCTGTGTCCCATTCCCTGTGCGGGAGGCGGGCCGCCTCTGGTCGGGACCCCTGGCATGCCTCACAAGTGCCGACCATGTGCTCAATGTCCTCGTCCAGCTGTGGCCACCAAAAGTAGCTGCGGGCCAGCGCTTTGGAGCGAACGATGCCCGGGTGGCTGACGTGCAGCAGTTTGAGCACCCTCGGCTGCATGGGTGTTGGGACCACCACCCGTTGGCCCCACAACAGGCACCCCCTTTCTAGGGACAACTCTAGCTTCTTCCGAAAGAATGGGTCGAATTCCTTGCTTGGGGACGATGCTGGCCACCCTTTCTGCACCCAAGAGCTGACTTTCTCCAGCGTTCTGTCCTTGCCTGTCGCCCTAGCTATATCGGCTGGTACTATTGGGGGTTCGTCTAAGACCTCGATTAGCAACACCTGGCGGTCTCTCCCTAATCTGGCTTTTTGGTCGTCCGACAAGGGCAAAGGGGATCTCGAAAGTGCATCAGCATGGCTGATCTCCTTTCCGGGCCGGTACTCCAACTCGTGTTGGTATGCGTTAAGAAAAATGGCCCATCGCAACATTCTCGGGGATAGTATCTGCGGCGTGGGCTTGCCTGCCGTGAAAATCCCTAACAGGGGCTTGTGATCCGTCACGATTTTGAACGGGCGGCCATACAGAAAATCGTGAAACTTTTTGGTCCCCGCTACTATTGCTAATGCCTCCCTGTCGGTTTGTGCGTAATTTCGCTCTGCTTGGGACAGGGACCTTGAATAAAACGCAACTGGGGCCTCCCGGCCGTCATCCAACACGTGGCAAAGCACCGCCCCCACCCCCACCGGTGATGCATCACAGACTAAGACCACCGGCCGTTTGGGGTCGAAGTGCGTAAGGATTGCGTCCGATGTTAGAAGTTGCTTGAGTTCGTTGAACGCCCTCTCATGCTCGTCACCCCACATCCATGTCTCCTCCTTTTTAAGTAACCGATGAAGCGGTTCGGCCATGGAGGCTTTCCGCGGGAGGAATGTATGGTAAAAATTGAGGAGCCCCAGGAATGACTGTAGTTCGGTTTTGGATGTGGGGCGAGGGGCCTTCTTGATGGCTGCTACTTTGGATTTGGACGGCTTAATACCCTCGGGTGTGATCCGAAACCCTAAAAACTCGACCTCGGTCTCGAAAAAAACACATTTGTCCTTCCTCAGTCTCAGCCCCGCTTTCTCGAACACAGTTAGCACTTTATCCAATCTCCTTGCTAGTTCGGCCTCACTCCCCCCTGTTATCAATACGTCATCAAAATAAGGCAACACCCCCTCCAGCCCCTTCAGGAGGCGTTCCACAAGCGACTGAAAAAGGCCGGGTGCCGAGTTCACGCCGAACTGTAAACGCGACACCTGGAACACTCCTTTATGTGTGACTATCGTTTGTGCCGCGGCTGTGGCGGGAGTTACGGGGAGTTGCTGATAGGCTTGTGCCAGGTCGAGCTTAGCGAAACACTTTCCCCCATTTAGCCTGGCCAAAAGGTGGCTGATCACTGGCACCGGATATGCATTAGGGCGAATCGCCTTGTTAATTGTACACTTATAATCAGCGCAAATGCGCACCTCCCCGTTAGCCTTCAGAGCTGTTACAATTGGAGTTTCCCACTCCGCGGAATCAACAGGAATAAGAATCCCCTGGCCCACCAATTTGTCCAGTTCCGCCTCTATTTTGTCCTTTAGTGCGAAAGGCACCCTGCGCGGTTTGAGTCTTATCGGGCGGACCTCCGGGTCTAGGTCGAAGGCTACAGGGGGTCCGTTGAATTTCCCAAGTCCTTTTTTAAAGACGGCGGGATGCGCATCGCACACCGCTTGTATTGGGTCCGCCCCCACTGAATGTACTCCCCCTATGAACAGGCCCAAGGGCTGAAACCACTGTGTCCCTAGGAGGCTGCAACTTCCCCCCTTGAGGACAACTAGGGGCAGTTCCGCAGAATGTCTCCTAAACTTAACCTGAAATTTCCCGACCCCCAACACCGGAATGCTGTTTCCCTGTACATCACGTAGCGTGGACCTCAATGCTTTAAGTTTGGGCCGCACGTGGGGGTCGATTTTCAAAAACTCCCTCTGGGGAATTATAGAATAGGAGGACCCCGAGTCAATTTCCATCCTGATAGGGGCCCCTTGTACTTGTACCTCAACGAAGTAATGGGACTGTCCCGCGGACACGCTGAACACTGGGGCGTCGTCCTCGCTGCCGTCCGAGACGCGGCCCACGCCGTCCTGCTTCTTCGTGGTCTGGACGCCATCTTTGGGCCTCGCTGGACGGTCCGGCCTGGTCGAACGGTCTGATGACTGCCTCCGGCCCTCCTTCCGTTTTCTGCATGCCCTGGCGATGTGCCCCCGCCGGCCGCAGGTGTAACATTCGGCCTTTCTAAATGGGCACCTCGCGCGCTCGTGGGCCGCTCCGCAGCCATCGCAGCGGCGCCCCCCCTTTCGGACCTTCTGGACTTCTTCGCCGTCGCTGCCTTCCGAGGACGATTTTGAGGCCCGTCGAGTCGCGTGCACCGGTTTTTCCGCTTTGCTGGCTCTGGGATGCCACTCACGCCACTGGTGCATCTCGTCCACTCCGGCATTCGTGGACTCTGCGGCTTCTGCGGCCTCAACGACCTCTGCCAGCGTGGGTGGCGGCTCCTTGTTCATCAAACTGCGCTGCACCTCCTTGTCTTTCAGGCCGCACAGCACGCCGTCCCTGAGGGCCATTTCTTGGATATTGCCCCATTTACAGGGGACGGCGGCTGCCCTCATGGCGGCCACGAATGCCTCCACCGACTCGTCCGGCGCTTGGACTCGCCTCCAAAACGCGCTCCGAGCGGGAAACATCGCCCTCGCGGGTCGGAAACGCTCCCGTAGCAGCTTCATGATGTCGTCCGCCTTAAAATCGCTCACCTTCTTCGGGGTGATGATGCCCACCAGCGTCCGCTTGGTGTCCATCCCGAGCATTCTGGTGAGGATGGCCCTCTTCGTCTCCTCATCGTCTTCCTTGACTTTGAGCTCCACCAGCGCCGCATGGAAGTCCATCTCAAACAGCTCCCAGTCTTGCGGTTTGGTGATGTTGAACCCGCTCTGTGCCCTGGCTGCTCCTTGGGGATCCATTATCCCACCTTCGTCGCCAATTTGGTGTATGAAAACCAAGACACTGGACACAGCCTCGGGCTGGGTTAACTCAGGTTTATTGCATCGTGGACAGAGGGAACATGAGGTAATGGCGGATCGATAGCTCTTTATATACAGGAGTAATACATTTGAACGTGGTGCCATGGTAGCCCATTGGCTACTGCCTGCGTGACGTCATCGCGAGTCACGCCCTTCTTGTCCAGGTGTAGGTGGTGGCGGGAAAGCTTCCCGCGCTGTTGCCTTTGATGAGTTCGGACCAAGAGAGCTTGGACGCTCGCCACTGCCAGCTGGTGGTCATTAGCTCGCGTCCTCTTACAGGGTTTATATGATACAGCTGAAGGTTACATTGTTGCTATCGGCAAGGTTACATTGGCTCAGATACATTGTAATCCATGTGGAAGGTAAAACCCTTAGAACACAACAGGAAGGATCTGTTCTCCATCATCCCAGAGTGCACAATGCGTAATAATGGGCTGAAACTACAGGAATCCAGATATAAGCTAAATATGAGGGGGGAAAACTCTTAATGGTGAGAGCAGTACGACAGTGGAACCAACTGCCTCGAGAGGTGGTGAGTGCTCCAACACTAGAAGCATTCAAGAGAGAATTGGAGAACCACCTGTCAAGATTGGTTTTGATTCAAATTCCTGCATTGAGCAGGAGGTTAGACTCAATGGCCTAAAAGGCTCCTTCCAACTCAGTTTTTCTATGATTCTATCCTGCATTGGGTCTGAGGGCTGGGGGGTGTTGGACTCAATGGCCTTAAAGGCCTCTCCCAACTCAGTTATTCTATGATTCTATAAGTTTACAGTCCTTCAAATTGAAACCAGTATTGTGATCACACAGGGAAACAGATTGTAATTGGTTCCACTTGTGGAGAAGTCTGATGTGTTCTATTTTCCAGCAATCACATTATGCACAGGAAATGCACTCTAACCCAAACGCTATCTGCACCAGAGGTGGACCGTTCACTATACAGTATATGGAAGAGCTTCTGCTTTTGAGAGGTAGGCTGGAGTGATTTCCCAGCAGAAAGACGAGTTGTTTTGATGGAGATCTCTCCTGTTAACATGAACATTTCTAGTGCAATCAGGAGTATGTCTTTTCAGACATCTGATCACGCCCTCAATTTTACAAATCACCTGATATAGACATTTAGCTATAATTTTTGGAACTCTTGTGCTTTTATGTACAATCCGCAGATAACCAACGCTCAACCTGGGGAAGGCCTATATAGGATGAAAAGCTAGCATTTGTTTTGGAGTTTTAGTGGATTGTATGTAAGGACCACTCAAGGCTTTCCTTCCAAAAGATGTTTAGTCTCTTTACTAACTTTGGAACAATACCCAGCAGGTGGCATCAGAACATAAACTGAGAGTAGAGCAATTATACCCTCCTCAAACCAGGATAAATTTTGTCTGCTTTTGGAAGCTAAACGGGGCGTGGTCTAACAAGTACTTGGATGGAAGGTCATCAGTGGATACCAGATGCTATATGAGGGAAAGTGGCAGAGCATAACATCAGGTTCAATTCCTAGCATGTCCGCATAGTTAAAATGGGGTTATATTATTCAGCTGGAAGTGATGCCAAAAACCACTGAGTCTAACCCAGTGGTTCCCAACATGGGGCACATGCCCCACAGGGTGACTTCAATTCCCAGAACCCTAAGTCAGTACATTGGCTGATCAGTGCTTTGGGGAATTGACTTAGGCTTCAGGGAATTGAAGTCCAATTTTACATAGTTCCCTAGGGCTTCCTAGGATGAAGGGGCTGGATTCCTGTAGTTTCAGCCCTGAGGGATCCACAGGACTTGGCAGGTGGGTGTGAGAATGAGAAACTTTTAATTCCTCTGAAATGGCTGAGGCATGACTGCAGATGACTACGTTATGGAAAACCAGAGTTCCCTGAAGTAACATACAGTAAAACCCCGACTTACAAATGCCCCGAGTTACATAAAATTCGACTTACATAATGATTTTGTGCTAAAATCATGTCCTGATTTACACAATTTCCTATGGGTTTGCTTCGAGTTACATAAAGATTCTTTTTCCTATGGATTTTCCTATGCTTCGATTTACATAAAAATTCATTTTTCCTATGGGTTTGCTTCGATTTACATAATAATAATGGTTCCTATGGGTTTGCTTCGAGTTACATAAAATTATTTTTCCTATCGATTTTCCTATGCTTAGTTACATAAAAATTCGACTTAAGAAAAAGCCTATGGAATAGATTTTTTTCATAAGTAGGGGTTTTACCCTGAGCAGCAAGGCTGCGGTGGCTTCGTGGTTAAGAAGCTCGCCTTGTTAGCTGGAAGGCTAGCAAGTCGGCAACTCGAGACCTGGGTACTGCATGATGGATTGAGCGCCTGTCTCTGTCTCAGCCCTTGGGGACATGAAAGGAGCCTCATCGGAGTGGAGTTGCTTCCGCAAAAAACCTTTCAACCCAGAATAATTTCTGACACGAGATTATTATTATTAATTACATGTATATTTTATGATATTTTTTAAAAGGGTCTCTAAAATAGGATACTTGTTGTGCATTGAATGTAATTGTAACCACACGAATGAGCGAATGTAACAATCTGTAACCACATGAATGAGCGAATGTAACAATCTGTATCTTGCAATAGAAACAATGTAACAAACCACATGAGAACGCGAGCTAGTGACCACTAGGGGGAAATAGCGAGCGTTCAGCTCACATGGTACACATTCCTCAAATACCTTCAGCTGCGTGGGAAAGATTCCCGCCCTCACCTCACCTGGACAAGAAGGGCGTGACTAAGGATGACGTCATACGGACAGTAGCCAATGCGCTATTGAGCCACATTCAAATGTATAGCCACTGGATAAAAGGAGCTGTTTGTCTGCCATTACCACATGTTCGTGCTGTACTCCATGCAATAAAGATGTGTTAGGCTAGTTTACAGTTGCTTCCATTGTCTTGATTCCCAAACATTAAATTGGCGACGAAGGTGGGATATGGCTTCCCACGGGGACAAGACACTTCCACAGCAACCGGTTTTCGACGTAAGCCAGCCCGAACCATAGGACTGGTTTGAGATGAATTTCAGGAGTACGGTAGCGGTTGCTGGCATCACAGATGCTGGGAAGGAGAGGGGCCTTCTCATCACGATGCTTGGCTATCACGCAGTGCAAACGCTGATGGACCTGGTGGCACCAAGAGAAGTGGAGCAAGTTTCCGTAGCTGACCTGCTGACTGCACTGAGAAGCCATTTCAAGCCCAAGGTGTCCTTCTTCTCAGCCAGAGCCGCGTTCGCGAGGAGGGACCAAAAGCCAGGTGAGTCCGTGACTGAATACGCGGTGGCCCTCCGTGTGAATGGCGGGAGAACTTAGATATGGCCCTTAGAGACCGGCTGCTTTGCAGAATGCGAGATGGGGACACCCAAAAGAAGCTCATGACCCGCGGCCACGACCTAACCTTCCAAGAGGTTCTGCAAGAGGCGCAGACGGCTGAGTCCACAAGGGCCGGGTTCAAGCTCCTCAAAGCGAAGCCACCACCCTTTGAGACGGCTGCATCCGCAGTCCAGGCAACCTGGAGGGCACCCCCTGCCCCACGCTCGCCCACATCTTCAGAGGCCTCCGCCAACGCAGGCTCCAGTGAAGATGAGGGTGTCCGGAAATTCGGAAAGGGCCAGGACGAGAAGAAGGAAAAGGGAGGCTGGTGTTGTGATGGCTGCGGAGCGTCCCATGATCGGAGCAAGTGTCCATTCCGAAAGGCTGAGTGCCACAACTGTGGACAAAGGGGCCAGATCGCCAGGGTGTGCAGACGGCGGCGAGACGAGAGCAAGGGCACAGCGGAGCATTCCACAAGGAGACGGGATGGCGTCAGCAGAGTCTACGACGGCGACGACGGCCCAGAGGGGTACCACGTGTACCGCAGAGCATACGCGGGAGACGACCTGGCCGTTCACAGCATGCCCTTAGGGCACCCACATTTTTATGTTGAGGTACTGTTGCAGGGGATCCCAGTTAGGATGGAAATAGAATCGGGGTCCGCCTACTCCATTATTTCCCATAGAGAGTTTTTGTGCATTCCCCCCAAGGCGCGGCCCAGACTCAAGGAACGGAGGTCAAACTTAAGGGATGTACAGGGAAAGGGAATCCCAGTGCTGGGAGTGGGGGAGTTTGAGATATAGTACAAGGGACTCAGAAGGAAACTTCCCCTAGTGGTTTTAAAGGAGGGGTGTTGCAACCTCCTGGGAACACAGTGGTTCAAACCCCTAGAGATCTTCATAGTAGGCATCCACGCCATCGGGGGGGATGAAATTCAGGCAGTGTGCAACGCACACCCCAAGGTATTCAAGAAGGGGCTCGGGAAGTACAAAGGGCCCCCAGTTTCATTCGACCTAGACCCGGAGGTCCGCCCAATTAGGCTCAAGCCACGAGTTCCGTTCGCCCTGAATGACAAAATAGAGGCGGAACTGGACAAATTGGTGGGTCAGGGGATCTTAGTGGACTCTGCAGAGTGGGAGATTCCTATCGTTACAGTGCTAAAAGCAAATGGGGAGGTGCGGATTTGTGCTGACTACAAATGTACAATCAACAAGGCAATCCGCCCTAATGCTTATCCGGTGCCAGTAGTTAGCCATCTGCTAGCTACTTTACATGGGGGAAGGTGTTTCGCCAAATTGGATCTGGCGCAGGCGTACCAGCAGCTAACAGTAACCCCAGCTACAGCTGCTGTGCAAACCATTGTAACTCACAAGGGGGCATTTAAGGTGACGTGCCTACAGTTCGGCGTGAATTCGGCACTGGGAATATTTCATTCGCTTGTGGAACGTCTGTTAAAGGGGCTACAGGGTGTTTTACCATATTTTGATGACATTTTGATATCTGGGGGGAGCGAATTAGAACTGGCCCAGAGATTAGATAAGGTCCTTAAAGTGTTCGAATCCGCGGGGCTGAGACTGCGGAGAGACAAATGTGTGTTCCTTGCAAAGGAAGTAGAGTTCCTGGGGTTTCGCATAACCCCTGATGGAGTGAAACCCGCTGAGTCCAAGGTCTTGGCCATTCAAAACGCCCCTCGCCCCACCATGAAACCTGAGCTGCAATCCGTCCTGGGACTGTTGAATTTCTACCATTCTTTCCTGCCCAGGAAAGCGTCGATTGCAGAGCCCCTACATAGGCTGCTTAAGAAGGACGTGGTTTGGCGGTGGGGGGAGAGCCAAGAGCGGGCTTTAAGGGAACTCAAACAGCTCCTTTCCTCAGAGGCCATCCTGACCCATTTCGACCCAAAGAAGCCAGTAGTCTTAGTCTGCGACGCCTCACCAGTGGGGGTGGGGGCGGTCCTTTGCCACGTGTTAGAGAGCGGGCGAGAAGCCCCGGTTGCCTTCTATTCAAGATCATTGTCTAAGGCAGAATGCAACTATGCCCAAACGGATAGAGAGGCCCTTGCAATAGTAGCGGGCATAAAGAAGTTCCATGATTTTTTGTATGGTCGTCCATTCACCATTGTAACCAACCACAAGCCACTGTTGGGCATTTTCACCTCAGACAAACCCACTCCGCAGATCCTCTCCCCAAGGATGCTTCAGTGGGCCATCTTCCTCAATGCGTACAGGGGTTCATTAGTGTACCACCCCGGAAAAGACATAAGCCATGCTGATGCACTTTCAAGGTCTCCTCTTCCCCAGCTGGGAGACCTGAAATGAGAAATAGAGCAGGACAGCCAAGTTCTCCTTATAGATGCCCTAGATGCGCCCCCCCATACTTCCCGTGGTAATCGCTGCAGCTACAGCGATGGATAAATCATTAGCTCTTGTCAGATCTTAGGTACAGAAGGGGTGGCCCACAGCTCCCCCCGCAGATGAGTTTGCCGCATTTTTCAGGAAGAGGGTTGAGTTGTCCACAGAAAGGGGGTGCCTCCTGTGGGGGGGAGAGGGTGATCATCCCAGAATCATTAAGGGCAAGGGTACTCAAGCTTCTACACGTCAGTCACCCAGGGATCGTGCGCTCTAAAGCGCTGGCCCGAAGCTACTTCTGGTGGCCACAGTTGGATGAGGATATAGAGCACATGGTGAACACCTGCAAAAGTTGCCAGAGCTCTCACCCTGAGGAGTCCCGACTTCCACACAAAGAATGAGACACAGCCAGGGGACTGTGGTCTCACCTCCACATAGACTTTGCAGGTCCGTTCAGGGGTTCTTTTTTTCTACTGGTAGTAGACGCATACTCTAAGTGGTTGGAGGTGATTCCGCTGCACAGCACCTCATCAGCCGCAACCATAAAACAGCTGCGCAAGCTGATAAGTACCTTCGGGATACCTGACATCATTGTGAGCGATAATGCTAGCACTTTCACATCCGCAGAATTCCAAGCGTTCTTGGAATCAAACACCTCGGCACATAACCTCAGCCCCTTTTCACCCCACAACAATGGCAAGGTGGAACGCCTGGTGCGAACCATGAAAGAGAGGTTGTGGCGCATGGGCCCGAGGGATCTGGACCTGCAGCTCTGCCAGTTTTTGTTAGCATACAGGGTGACACCGTTGGCGTCGGGATTTTCCCCCGCTGAACTCCTCATGAAAAGGAAATTGCATTCGTTGTTAACCAGGTTGGATCCCAGGGTGGAGGATAGGGAAAGAAACATTGAGCTCATGTCCACAAAAAACTTTGAGATAGGTGAACCTATGCACTGTAGGAATTATGCAGCTGCAGGGCCAGCCTGGGTTCCGGGAGTAGTAATTAACCAAACGGGACCAGTTTCATACTGTGCCGAGACCAACACGGGTCTCCTCTGGAGAAGGCACGCCGACCAAGTAAGGCACCGAGTGATTGGGGGCAGGACAGGGGTGCCCAGCAGCAGAACTCAACGTTAGGGTCCTCCTCCACCCACTTATCCCAAGGGGGAGAAAACGAGGGGCAACAGTCCCAAACGGGGGGGGGGGGGAGAGCAGACTCAAATCCGTATCCTTTTGATACACCAGTTTTCCCCAGCGGCATGAAAGATAGGAATGAGTGTGTCCCTGTTGCCCCTGAGTTAGATTTTGAGTTATCAAACCGGGGGGGTGTGTGTTTCCGGAGTGTTCCCCCCACCCGTCCAAGCGAAGAGCGGGGTTTTTCTTTAGTCCCTAGTGCCCCCGGTTTGCCCACATACGCATCAGAATCCAACCCTTCTCCTCCTGCCCAGCCCATAGCTGCAGACCTGCAGCAAGTTGCTAACAAGTAATCCTCTCCAATTGCAGGACAAGAGCCAGGACACAGACGAGGGGGCACGGCCGAGTCAAGCATAACGTGTGGATTCCCCATGCCCTGTGGGCATGGAACGGCCCTGGCAGAGGCCACTTCGGTCGAGAAAACTCCTGGCCGTGGTTTCTGCGGGCAGAGAAATTAAGGGGTTGGATTAATGATAGGGTTTGATTCACCCAATTCCTTGACCTGACCAGCGGTTCTGCTGAGAGAACGAATATCTAACTCCGTTACCCATTAAGGTAATCACTCATCTCCGAGCTCAGCCTTATCCCGGGCGCAAACAGAGGCCATGTTTACCCCAGTCTCATCCCTAAACAATGGAGTTTTCCCCTGTCAGTGTTTGCCCAAGTTAATTAACTTCCCCAAGAGAGATTCCCAATTAACCCGAGTAAACAGGTGATGTGATTTTCTGTCAGATGACGGTTTTGCCACCGTTGCGCTTTTTCTCCTATATATGTTGAAGCTTTCCCTCAATAAACTACTGATCTGATCACGCTCCATATTGCCTCGTATCGTTTCTTGATCAGTCTCCTCCCGGACCTCTGGACCTCAGCGGCCCCGATTCCTACATCTGGTGACCCCGACGTGATCTACTCGTGAGTAAGCGACCCCCGAGCGGTCTACCTCAGAGTAAGCGATCACACGGTCCGGTTCTGCGCTTGAACCGCGGCCACTCATCCCAGAGGACAGCGCGGCAGCCCGGCCGGTAAACCAGCCGGTTGGGAGAACGGCCTAAGCGGCGAGGCATTACCGAGAGGCTTCCTACAGTTTGCTCCCGACTTTCACGGCGGTTTGCAGGTTACGGAAAAACGCGTTCCGCAGGGTCAGCTGTGAACCCTGACAGCGCAGAGGCCACCGAGGGCCCGTGGTAGGGGACCACGCTCCGAGCTCTACCCAGAGAATCGTCGCCAGAACCTATTACTTGCCCAAGACACGTCGACCCGTCCCGAGGAGGAAACTTCGGAGGACCCTTCGCAGGTAATATGGGGACCTGTCCTCAGCGACAGCGTCCGTCCGCTAGCCAAAGAACTCGTGAGGAAGAGTTCAGACTCCTGGCCAGGATATTTCAGTTAAAGTTTCACAGCAGAGAGCTACCGAGACTTTTGGCGTACCTAAGGGAACACTGCCTGCTTTACCCAGAAGTAGTTACGTTAACCCTTGAGCTTTGGGATCAGATAGGAGACTGCATTCAGCAACCCCCGAAAGCTCCAGGAGGCGTAATTCGCACCTGGGACAAATGTAGAAGGCTCTTAGCGGAGATAGAACCAGTCCGGGTAGAGGCCAAAGAACCCCCAGCGCCAGCCGAGCCATCGGCACCTACGGCCCTCTATCCGTCATTGCAGTTTAGGCAGAGTAGCGTAGGGAACTTTCCCTCGGCGACAGCTGCAGACGTCACCGACGGAATGCAAGGAATGGGGAGCGCAGGCGCTTCTCTGACAGTTCCAGGTTCCCAAGTTACCAAGAGTGCCCTTCAGTGCACAGTGGAAGAAGAGATCAGGAAGGGGGAATTGCCAGCGGAAGAACTAGCTGAGCTTAGTCAGATTTGTCCAATTCGCTTAGAAATGGATGCCCTCACAGGGGCCCAGAAGATAGTTCATTCACCAGTCCCGTATAAGCTGCTCATGGCTATACGGAAGGCCATCTCAGAGACAGGGCTCTAAAGCCGATTTACTAGGGGCACGCTTCAGCAAGTGTGTGAGAACACCATGTTCATTCCACATGACTGGAAAGCCGTCATGCGGATGATGCTCAACCCTAGCCAGTACCTAATTTGGGACAGTGAGTTTCGCCTTGAAGCTCAAACTAGGGCTGCCAGGATGGGAGGCGCAGTAATTCCTGACCAGTTGTATGGTTCAGGTGCCTTCGAATCCGTCGATGCGCAGATCAACTTGCCACTCACCACTCTCCAGATGTCGGCAGAGGCTGCCTTTAGGGCTTTTTTCAAGGTCCCTGCGACCGGCAAGGTGGCTAAGAATTATACCGCAGTCAAGCAGGGAGCCCAAGAGCCCTACATGGATTTCATCAATCGCTTGGAGGAGGCGATTAGCAGGCAGATCGATAATGAGGAAGCCCAGCAAGAGCTCATGATCAAGTTAGCCAAGGACAATGCCAATTTGGACTGCCGTAAAATCTTGCAGTCACTGGGCAATCGTCCCGACTTGACTCTCACGGACATGATTAGAGCTTGCGCCGACGTTGGCACAGAATCCTACAAGATGGGTTTGCTAGCGGCAGCGGTGCAAGGGGGTAGAAGACCTAAGGGTAAGACCCAAGGGGCATGTCACAATTGTGGCAAGATCGGTCACGTCGCTAGGGAGTGCCGATCCAAGGGAGGCGGACAAAATTCCGGCCGTTCCAAGGCTCCAAACACCCTGTGTCCGAAGTGCAAGAAAGGCTACCATTGGGCCAGGAACTGTCCGAGTTCGGGAAACCGGCACGTGGGCACGTCTCTGGCCCCGGTCCAAACAGGGACTCCCCAGATTCAAGGCTCACCAGAGCTAGACTAGATTCAGGTCACATCCCAGGCACTGCGAGGGCCCAGGCCAGACCCAAGGGTAGTACAGGGCTAGATTTGACTTGTCAGGCAGACGTTACATGCGACCTGCCAGGCACGGTCTATCTGGTGGACTCCCAGTACATGGGTCCACTGCCCAAGGGCTTTATAGGTTTAGTTTTGCCCCGCAGTGTAGCTGGAGCACGCGGAATTCTTATAATTCCAGGAGTCGTTGACTCCAATTTTTCAGGCATTCTCCAAGTTCAGTTGTGGACGCACCTGCCCCAGACAATTCACAGAGGAGACACGTTAGCGCAACTGATCATGGTTCCTTGTCACTCGCCAGCAGATAGCCAAGGAAGGCTCAGGGACAGCTCAGAGTCCCGGTCAGAGGACCGCTCGAGCGCCAGTGAGGCAGTACAAGGATACCAGGTCTTAGCGACAGTGGAGACCAACATTGAGTGGAAACAGCGCCCGGTTATTGAGGTATTTCTGAATAATAGATCATTCTCAGGCCTGTTAGATACCGGAGCTGATGTGTCAGTGATAAGCAGAAGCCAGTGGCCAAGGGAGTGGGCCATTGAGCCGGTCTCCGATGTGTGGGGGGTAGGCGGCATTCAGGAGGCGTTTAGGGGCCGGGAGTGGGTGACAGTCACAATCCCAAAGGCTGACAGCACAGCGGTAATTCGGCCGCACATTCTTGACGTGCACATCAACCTTTGGGGGCGAGACATTTTACAGCAGTACGGTGCTACGCTTACCTTCGGGTAATGGCGTTGCCACTTAAGTGGCTCACCGACACGCCGGTTTGGGTAGAACAGTGGCCGGTAGTGGGAGAGAAACTAGTCGCCCTAAAACAGCTAGTCAAGGAACAGCTAGACGCAGGACATATAGAGCAGTCCACCAGTCCCTGGAATTCGCCAATTTTTGTCATTAAGAAGAAGTCGGGGAAGTGGCGACTTCTCCACGATCTCAGGGAGATCAATAACTGCATACAGCCAATGGGTCCGCTTCAATGCGGCATCCCAAATCCTAATATGATTCCCAAGGGGTGGGAGATCCTAGTTGTAGATCTCAAGGACTGTTTTTATACAATTCCCTTAGACCCCAGGGACCGGGAAAGGTTTGCCTTTACGGTGCCGGTTGTGAACCACAGTGAGCCTACGCAGCGTTACACGTGGAAATTTTTGCCACAGGGCATGCTCAATTCGCCCACCCTGTGCCAAATTTATATTCACAACGCACTGGCAAAGTTCAGAAACCTTTACCCAAAAGCGTTAGTTTGTCACTTCATGGACGACATCTTGGTCGCAGTGCCGCAACTCGGCAGCGAAATGTTTTCTGACCTCCAGGCCAGCCTGGGGGAGAAAGGGTTACTCATTGCCCCGGAGAAAGTGCAGAGAACCGAGCCCTTCTCATACTTGGGTCATCGGCTTCTCCGCTCTTTCGCAGCACCAGTTTTGCCTCAGATCAATTTACAGGATTCAGTCACCTTAGTGGAATTGCAACAGGTTTTAGGGAACATTAATTGGGCCAGACCATATTTTCGATTGGATACGGATCTCTTGAAACCGCTCTTCTCGCTGCTAACTTTAGGTAAGTAGCCAGCAGACCGGATACACATTTCTCGAGAAGCGCGCTTGGCTCTCGAGAAAGTCAACCAGGTTCTCAGCCAGAGGTGGGTAGATAGGATCACCCCAGGGCCATATGCTCCGATCCTGAACTTGTACATCGTACGAGCAGGATCCATGTTCACCGGAGCTCTAGGAACAGACTCCGAGAAAGGAGCGAGTATCGTGGAATGGGTGTACTTGCCGAACACCTCTTCCCGGAACATAGTTCCTCCCCAAGAGTTGGTTTCCGCGGTGGTCTACTGCGGGAGACTGAGAGCTAGGGACATCTCAGGGCACGATGTAGCCAAAATCGTAGTCCCGTTCACCAAGGAACAGATCCAGCAATTGATGCAGCTCGGTGACTTGCTTCCAATCGCTTTGGAAGGATTCACCGGGTGCCTGGCATACCACTTGCCAAAAGACCCCAGACTTGTCTCACTTCAAACGCAGACAGTCAGCTTGTTCGAATTGCTCTCGCTGGTTCCGCTTCAGGGAGCCAGGACAGTTTTCACTGATGGAGGCCGCACATATGGTGTCTTGACTTGGCAGGAAAGCCAGGCTTGGCGCACGCTGTTAACTCTTCCACAGAAGTCCGCGCAGCGGGCAGAGTTGGCAGCGGTGAACCTTGCTTTGCGCACCTTCGCCAAAGAGCGCCTAAACATCATTACTGATAGTCAGTATGTCAGGAATTTGCTTCACAGTCTACCGGGAGCATACATTACTCCCGCGATAGACAAGAATTTGCTTAGTCTGTTTCTCACTGCTCAATTTCATTTGCGAAACCGCACGGAGCCGCTCTATATTGCCCACATTCGAAGTCACCAAGACCTACCGGGTCCAATTTCCGCAGGCAATAGTAGAGTGGACGCGGCGGCAAAGGAAATCCAGCAACGCTCAGTGTTAGGTGTTTTCACTACGCCAATTCAGAGTCATGCCTTTTTTCACCAAAATGCCAAAGCGTTAGCCAGACAGTTCAATCTGCCACTTTCTCAAGGCATAGTTCGCTCTTGCCAGCATTGTGCAGGGGCACCGGGGGGGGGGCCCTCGTGGGGGGTCAACCCACGAGGGACAGAGGCTAACCAGGTGTGGCAAATGGATGTCACGCATGTCCCGCAGTTTGGCAGATGGCGATACATGCACGTTTGCATTGATACCTTTTCTCAATTCGTTTGGGCAACGGCGCAGAAAGGGGAGACTGCTTCCCACGTGGAGCAGCACCTCCTTTCCTGCATTGCGGCCATGGGCAAACCTCGGCACGTGAAAACCGACAACGGCCCCGCCTACTGCTCTAGGCAGCTGGCCGCCTTCATGGCCACTTGGGATATTCAGCATACTTTTGGCGTTCCTTACAATCCGCAGGGGCAAGCGATTGTGGAACGGGTCAATCGGACGCTCAAGTCCTATATTGACAAACAAACAGAAAGGGGGGAGCCACCAGCCCTCCCCAAGTCACAGGCTCAGGCACAGCATTGTCTGAATAAGGTATTGTTCACATACAATCACCTTAATGTTTTTTCGGATTGCACGCCGCAGGAGAAGCACTTCCGCCGTTCGGAAGCTCTCCCGCGACCAATGGTCCGATACCGGGTGCCACCGGACCCTTCATGGAGGGGCCCGGCGCCACTCATAACCTGGGGAAGAGGGTATGCTGCGGTTATGTCTCCTACAGGTGTCGTTTGGATTCCAGCTCGGTGTGTCAAGCCTCACTTGGAACCCCATGGCGTGGACCCAGACCGACCCGAGTCCGATCCCGGAGATGGAGGACCTCACCCTGACCGAGAGGACCCGTCGGAAGAGGCGGCCACAGACGGCAGTGCCGAAGGTCACCTGGGGGATGATCAAGGCTCTTTGCAATGAGGCCCAGGACGCCCTCCGACGCGAGGAGAAGGAGCCGACACCGGAGAACTTCGTAGCTGCAGTCTTTGCCCAGATCAATGCCAACTCCGTGGCAGTCCTCATCATCCTGATCCTCTCCCTACTTGCGGGGGGAGGCGTTCAGGCTGCCTCACTTGGGGCCGACAGCTTGATACCAGACGGAGATCTTTCTGCCCGGATGCATTATAACCTATGGGAAAGGTTGGCGGGTCTCGTCAACCAGTCCGATTTTTGCCTGAAGCAGGACGCGGGTTCTGCCTCAATTCTGAGCACCTGTCTCATCCCAGTGTGCCACACTTTAGATGCGCACGCCAGGGATGGCGACTGGCTGCTGAAGAGGATTTTCGGACCGCATCTCCCTGCGAGCTTTGCAGCGTACGCTCGCTGGGGGGGATTGCGGCTCACCATGACTTTGCCGGCTGACGCAGCCACTCTTTATACTCTGCGAGTGGTGGCCAGCCTGAACTCTACTTGTGCTCAAATGGTCGGCTGCGCTGCAGTCGGCCGAACTCAGCGCCGCTGCCTTGACACCGGCAGCAGCAACTGGACTTGTGCTAAACCAGAGACACTTGGTTCAATGTATGCTCATGTTACCCTGCCTTCGGGTTGGTTCTTTACATGTAATCAGTATACCTTCAACTACATTCCCGCAAATGTATCAGATTCCACTTGTTGCATTAGTCGTTTGACACTGTTACTCCCTACTAAGGAGATGGTTACCCCAAGCACAAATGTTGCAAATGTTTCAGCACCCATACGGCACACTCGCACCGCCCAGTTAGACAGCTCATGTGATAGCAGCTTTAGAGTTCTGAGTCCAGCCGAATATGTCTCGTTGGCAGTCAGCATAGTTGGCGTGCCGGGCTTAGCCGTCGGCAACGCTCGGAGGATTAGTCGGTTGGCTTGCGGATTAGCTAAGGCCATTAACCATACCTCCTCGGCAATAGTGTTGCTCAACCAGGAGCAGGCAGAGCTTCGCCATGCCATACTTGACAATAGAGCGGCTATAGACTATCTCTTATTGCTTCATCATTTGGGTTGCGAATCCTTCCATGGTATGTGTTGCTTCAATCTTACTGATAATTCCCGCAGAGTACAGAATCAGCTCACAAACCTCCACACCATAGTCGAGTGCATCAGAGAGGGCTCTGCATGGGGAACTTGGTGGAGTTCATTGTGGAGCTGGATGTGGACATGTATTCCGTGGGGGTGGCTCCAGACGGTACTCAAAGTGGTTGTGGGGGTGATTATACTAGGCATAGCAGTTTGCTGCTTGGCGCAATGTATTCCCTCACTGGTATTGAAGTGCCGCCCCAAGAAGGAACCCCGAAGCGTCATTCCCGCTCAGCAGCTGATGCCTCTCTTGCGCAAAGTCGCCGGTCAGGTCCTTAAATGAAACTAAATGGGGAGATGTGGATTCCCCATGCCCTGTGGGCATGGAACGGCCCTGGCAGAGGCCACTTCGGTCGAGAAAACTCCTGGCCGTGGTTTCTGCGGGCAGAGAAATTAAGGGGGTGGATTAGTGATAGGGTTTGATTCACCCAATTCCTTGACCTGACCAGCGGTTCTGCTGAGAGAGCGAATATCTAACTCCGTTACCCATTAAGGTAATCACTCATCTCCGAGCTCAGCCTTATCCCGGGCGCAAACAGAGGCATTGTTTACCCCAGTCTCATCCCTAAACAATGGTGTTTTCCCCCGTCAGTGTTTGCCCAAGTTAATTAACTTCCCCAAGAGAGATTCCCAATTAACCCGAGTAAACAGGCGATGTGATTTTCTGTCAGATGACGGTTTTGCCACCGTTGCGCTTTTTCTCCTATATATGTTGAAGCTTTCCCTCAATAAACTACTGATCTGATCACGCTCCATATTGCCTCGTATCGTTTCTTGATCAGTCTCCTCCGGGACCTCCGGCCCTCAGCAGCCCCAATTCCTACAATAACGGCCACATGCCCAAAACGCACATGCGGAAAACCACTTTGGTTAAGGGACTTTGCCCCATCTTAAAGGGGAGGGATGTTGTGTATTGAATGTAATTGTAACCACACGAATGAGCGAGTGTAACAATCTGTAACCACATGAATGAGCGAATGTAACCATCTGTATCTTGCAATAGAAACAATGTAACAAACCACATGAGAACGCGAGCTAGTGACCACTAGGGGGAAATAGCGAGCGTTCAGCTCACATGGTACACATTCCTCAAATACCTTCAGCTGCACGGGAAAGATTCCCGCCCTCACCTCACCTGGACAAGAAGGGCGTGACTAAGGATGACGTCATACGGACAGTAGCCAATGCGCTATTGAGCCACATTCAAATGTATAGCCACTGGATAAAAGGAGCTGTTTGTCCACCATTACCACATGTTCGTGCTGTACTCCATGCAATAAAGATGTGTTAGGAGAGTTTACAGACACAAAAGACCGTTGGTACTGGCGCAATAAAAATAATGATGTACTTGACTTCAGTAAAATAAAAATTGTATTAAGTTCATATACGTGCTTTAACAAGCTTCTTGTAATCTTTTCAACAGTTTTACAATATGAGTCCAATGTCAACCAAAAACAGATAAATTCTCTTCAACTTAATTATCTTCTTGTGTATTTTAAATGAGATGAAACCTCTTCAACTAGTAATCCTTTCTTGTATGTCTTTAAATTATTGAACACTCCTGATGTTTAGCCGGTTAATTTTAGACATTTCAACTTTTCATCAGGGGAGTACTAACCACATCTGAAAAATTGCAAAATTACAAAGATTAACATGTTTCATAAATTAATTCCTAAAACAAACATGCAACTTGGTATGCACTATCAACCTAATGCAGCTTACCAGTTTTTTCTGTCACGTCCTTCTAATATCAACAGTTTCTTTGTGGGACGTTACCTTCCCTCTGTTTGCTAACCTTAAATAGATCAGCACGTTACTGCACCTGTGCTTGCTTTAGGGCCCCGCAACTCCCTGCACCTGTGTAATGATGGATTTTTTATAGAAAACACGAAAGATCAGAGTCCTGATTTAGTCCCTTGGGGTGAATGGTATTTAGTCTGTGAATGTAGTATGCCTCTTTTTGTAATAATAGTTGTTCTGTATCGATCCCACTCCCTCTCACAACAGTCAGCTTCTCCAAAACAACAAAGGTAAAATCTGTATCCTGGTGATTTTTTTCAAGATAATGACTTACTAATGGTGCCTGCTCCACCTGCACCCTAATCCTGGAGCGGTGTTCTGCCAATCGAATTTTCAGTTTGCAAGAGCATTTACCCACATATTTAAGTCCGCACGGGCATAACCATAGATATACGCAGTATTGGCTGCTGCAGTTACTGAAAAAACTGAGAGTTTTATAAAAGTTGAATTCAGGAAAACTGATTTGCTTTGTCTCCCATGCGAACCTGCATACTACGCACTGACCACATTTGTAGTGTCCTTTAACTAGGCTGGTTCTTAACGAACGCCGTGGAGCGACATCTGCCCTAGTTACCATATTTCCCACTGTTTTGGTTCTGCGCATAAGAACATAAGAACAGCCTTGCTGGAACAGGCCACAGCCCATCCAGTCCAGCATTCTGTCTCACACAGTGGCTCACCATTTCCTTCAGGTTATTCCCAAGGAGATGCCTTCACCTGCTTAGGATTCCCTGGAAATGGCATTGAGAGATATCCTGCCTATCTCTCCAACCCGGAGGTTGTCCTTAGGTAGCCATAATTATAGCCATTGATACACTTGTCCTCCATGAACTTGTCTAATCCTTTCTCATCCCAATCATGAGTTTGTTCTGACACCCAGGAATATCTGACAGCAAATACCAATATTTATGTACTATGTTTCTGATTTCTCTAGCCCTGGGAGAAAACGGGTCTCCCAGGGCTAGAGAAATCAGAAACATAGTACATCTCCCAGGGCTAGAGAAATCAGAAACATAGTACATCGGCTAGACATCGGGAGTGTTTAATAATTTAAAGACATACAAAAAGGATTACTAGTTGAAGAAGTTTCATCTCATTTAAAATACACAAGAAGATAATTAAGTTGAAGAGAATTTATGTTTTTGGTTGACATTGGACTCATATTGTAAAACTGTTGAAAAGATTACAAGAAGCTTGTTAAAGCACGTGTATGAAATTAATACAATTTTAATTTTACTGAAGTCAAGTACATCATTATTTTTATTGCGCCAGTACCAACGGTCTTTTGTGTCTGTACCCAGTTATACCGTTTGGCCGTTTTTCTGAGAACATTAGGCTAGTTTACAGCTGCTTCCATTGTCTTGATTGCCAAACACTAAAATACTACTGTCTCTCAGCGGAGAATCGGCGCCAGCCTTGCTACCCAACCAAAACAGGGGGTCAACAGGTGTGTCTGTGGCGCCTGGGCGAGGCCGTGCCACCCACCAGGCCGAGAACGGGCTCTTGAACTGCGAACGGTCGGGCCTCTCTGAGGTTGGGCTCCACTCTGCCGCCAGGCCACGGCCAGGGAGAAGAGGGCAGGGCAGGCAGAGTGCCAAGAGAGAAGGCTCCTCCCACTTCCACAAAAGAAGGCTCCTCCCCTTTCCTCAGAGAAAGGCGACAAAAAGCGAGAGCCACCAGAGTCTAAATCCTTTTGGACTTCAATTCCCAGAAACCTAAATCATTAACTGATCAGTGCTTTGGGAAACTGACATAGGCTTCTGGGAATTGAAGTCCAAAAGCCAAAGGTTGAGAAACACTGGTCTAACTCTCTCCACGGGGAGGGGTCATCCAGCAGCCGGTCACCCCGGCAACCGCTGTGACTGACGGGGAGGGAGAGCGAAAAATCCCCCCCCCCCCCTTTCCCCTTGGTGGCGCCGTGGCGGCCACCGGGAGGTGGGTGGGTGCGTGAGTAGGACGGGGCTTGCTCTGCCCTGGCCGGCTCCAACGAAAGAAAAGGGAGGGGGGACGGGTGGGTGGAAACTAGCGCTCTCCAGCGCCAGCTGTCCGCACACACGGCCTTGCTTGTTGCCATTGGGTGGTTTCCCGCGCCCGCGGGGAAAGAAGGGAGGGAGGGAGGGTCTCTCGGAGGACAGACGGGTCGGGCTGGTCTGGGCGACCGACGGCGCCCAGGAAGTGTCCTTCAATCGTCGCGGACAGCAAGCGAGCGAGGCGAAGCCGGGGCTCTTGCCCGCTCGCTCCGCCCCGTCGCGCTGGGGCTCAGGCGGGGGCGGGCCGGCGGGCGGGGCGTGGTGGGACCTGCTGCTGCTGGACCCTCGGGGGCAGCAGCAGCAGCAGCAGCAGCTCTCTGATAGTCGGCCGTGGTGGCGGCAGCGGCGGCTCTGGGGTGGCTTGGCAATTCTTTCCCGCTCGGCTTCTCTCCGCCATGCCCGTCGGGGCCTCCGCCTCGGTCAAGTCGCGGTATAACTTAGTCGATGACCGGCACGACCTGCGCATCCCGCTGCACAACGACGACGCCTTCCAGCACGGCATCGGCTTCGAGGCCAAGGTAAGGCAGGAGCAGGACGGCCCAAACTACGGCCCGGGGGCCGGATATGGCCCCCCCATGCCAATTCACCCAGCCCACGAAGCCCTCGTTGCTCCTGGAAGCGGAAGTAAAACACGCCCGGGCCGAGTGAATTGGCATCGGGGGCCAGATACGGCCCCTGGGCCGTAGTGACCAGCTCCCTGAACCCCGTGACTGGCCCATGGCCCAAAAAAGTTTGGCCATCCCTGAGGTCAGGGATCCCACGGACTGGCACTGCGCTCTCTCGAAAGGACAAGGGTGCTTCTGAGGGGGCGCAGAGAGCCCCTCACAACGGGGATTGTTGGCAAGCTTGAATCCTGGCCTCTCTCCATACCTGTCAAGTTTCGGGAAATTTCTGTCAAATAAGGGAAATTTCCCGGCCAAAACGGGAAACTGGACAGCTCTGCTTATCCTGTGCTGGCCTCCAGTCTAACTCCAGTCTAATTGCAGTCTAAGTAATATGGGATGATGGCGGGAAAGAGTGTAAAATACGGGGTGGGGGGTGGGTGGGGGTGGGGTTGACAGAAATTTCCCAAAACTTGACAGGTATGCCTCTCTCTAGTCCGGTGGTGGGGCTTCCTCACCTCACCTCCCCACCCCACCCCACCCCACCATGCCCGGTTTCCTGGGTATTTTCCCCTCCATGACTCCAGCAGCTCCATGAATGGCCCTTGTTTGGTAGAGGGTGTTTGGAAAAGGCTTGGGCAGCCCCGGGCAGCCCCTCAGCCTTTAGGGCTGAAGCCTCTCACTGCAATCTGGGGAGGAATCCTGGCTCTGGCACTTTTGTTTGAGACACACGGTGGGATCCGGTAAATTGGAAGGGATTCGCAAAGCTGGAACAGCGGGAGAAGTTAGATTTCTCTAGCTCCCCTCCACAGACTGGCAGGACTGCTTTCCTGATTGATTGGTCGCCCACATACCTGGCGCTCCTGTTTGTACTTCTTTGAGAATACAATTTGAGTTGTTTATGGTTTCTGTGAATAATTCAAAGGAGTGCGAGGATGGGAGCAGGATAAGGCCCAGAGCTTGTGAAGTGGTGCTTCCAAAAGGTGCTGCCAAAACAACATTCCTTAGCATGTGGGCTTCCTTGTTGACTTTTCCATCCTTTCATGCACCAGTGGATTTCACCTTCCGTGTTCTTTGTTTGCGTTCTGAGAAAGTGGCATCCAGGTTAGTTTGCAGGGAGTGGGCACTGCTTCCCTTTGCTCTGCTGATAGTCTTTAGTCTGAAGTTTCAGGAGCAGATGCTCCACAGGTGTTGCCTTTTGTTTTAAGACAAGATGGCTTGTCCTTCTAAAATATCAACAAACCATGTAGCAGCTCCTGCCAACCTAGCAGTTCGAAAGCAAGAAATTGCAAGTAGATAAATAGGGACCACTTCGGTTGGAAGGTAACAGCGCTCTGTGTCTAGTCATGCCTGCCACATGACCACGGAAACGTCTGCAGAAGCAGACAGCCCTGGCTCTTCAGCTTAGAAACAGATGAGCACTGCACCCTAGAGTCGGATACGACTGGCTTTCGAGCAAGGGAAACCTTTACCTTTACCTTGCTCACAGTCAGAATGGGTGGTGTTGAAATATATGAATACTGTGGTGGATAATTATTTGATTCACACATATCCCCTTTGTTGCAAGCTTTCTAGATGTCTTTGTGCTGGATAGTTTGGCACAGGCATGTCTCTTCCACTGAAATGAAACCAGTGTGCTTGGATCTTAGGTTTTTCTCTTCCTAGGATCAGATCTTTGTGAGAATTGTTGCTCCAACATTTTTTCTCACAGGTTTGTTATGGAGACCGAATCGGGTAATTTATGTTAGTTAATAGTTAACCATGATTTGGCATTTCTTCATGCAAAACAGTATCATTCTATCTTGCCATGAGCATTCTGACAAAAGCAAAAAAGCATCTGGCATAGCTTACACAGTTTCCAAAGTATCCAGGACCAGCCTTGATGCAAGCAAAGAAGGTAACTAGGCAAGCACTTTTCAGGTAACTGCACCTTTGCTGACAGGTGTTGTAAGGAGCAGGTATTATCTTCTGAGCACCACCTTCATAATACTGTATCACATATTCCTCAGTTGCTCATGAAAAAACAGGCCAGGGCAAGGTAAAAGAGTCTGGTAGAAGACATGTAAGCTAGGTAGTTTCTGGTGGCACCAGGAGGGGGAGTGTAGTTAAGGAGCAAAGTGGACATAAAAGCTGGTGTGGCAAATGTTTTTGGACTACAACTCCCCAGATCCCCAACCTCTATTTCTTGTGGTAAAGAACTGTGGCAGTTGTAGTCCAGAACTTAATGAGTGCCAAAGGTTCACCACCCCTGAACTGTTTGATAACAAAGGGGCAGAGCCAGATGGATGAATATCAGCAGCTCAAAGGTCTAGTGTAGGAAAAGGATATCTACACTTGCAGGAGGTTTGTTGCATGAAGACGTTTTGTTCATGAACAGTGTTGCTTGTGTGATTCCATAGGAGATGGAAAAGGAAAAATTCTCCTCCTCTTTCCTATTAGTAATATAGATGCAAAAATTGTTAAGACAAGGAAACAATTATTTGTATCATGATTCAGGACCTTTTGTACCTCCCTGAATCACAGCCAGGGGGTAGGGGGGGATAATCTTGGTGTTTTCTATGGATTTCCTATGATCCAGTACTCTGCTTTGCCATTATATTATATTAACACTTTTTACTGCCTTCATTAGAAAATTAAGAAGTGTCTGTTTTAAAAATATGCTGCTCCAAAAAAAATGAAGGGAACACCTAAACAACACAATGTAACCCCAAGTCAATCACACTTCTGTGAAATCAAACTGTCCACCCTGGTAGCAACACCGATTGACAATCCATTCCACATCCTGTTGTGTAAATGGAAGAGACAACAGGTGGACATCAGAGGCAATTAGCAAGGCATCCCAATAAAGGTGTGGTTCAGCAGGAGGTGACCACAGACCACTTCTCAGTTCCTTTGCTTTCTGGCTGATGGTTTGGTCACTATTGAACGCTGGCGGTGCCTTCACTCTAGTGGTAGCATGAGACGGAGCCTACAACCCACACAAGTGGCTCAGGTAGTGCAGCTCATCCAGGATGGCACATCAATGCGAGCTGTGGCACTAAGGTTTGCTGTGTCTGCCAGCATTGTGTCCAGAGCATGGAGGCGCTACCAGGAGACAGGCCAGTACACCAGGAGACGTGAGGGATGCCGTAGGAGGGCAACAACCCAGCAGCAGGACTGCTACCTCCGCCTTTGTGCAAGGAGGAACAGGTGGAGCACTGCCAGAGACCTGCAAAATGACCTCAAGCGGGGCACCAGTGTGCATATGTCTGCTCAAATGGTCAGGAACAGACTCCATGAGGGTGGTATGAGGGCCCGACGACCACAGGTGGGGGTTGTGCTCAAAGCCCAACACCGTGCAAGAGGTTTGGCATTTGCCAGAGAACACCAAGATTGGCAGGTTCACCACTGGAACCTTGTGCTGTTCACAGATGAAAGCAGATTCACACTGATCACATGTGACACGTGTCAAGGTCTGGAGACACTGTGGAGAACGTTATGCTGCCTGCAATATCCTCCAGCATGACCGGTTTGGTGGTGGGTCAGTAATGGTGTGGGGTGGCATTTTCCTGGAGGGCCGCACAGCCCTCCGTGTGCTCGCCGGAGGTAGCCTGACTGCCATTAGATACCGAGGTGAGATCCTCAGACCCCTTGTGAGACTATATGCGGGTGCGGTTGGCCCTGGGGTCCTCTTAATGCATGACAATGCCAGACCTCATGTGGCTGGAGTGTGTCAGCGATTCCTGCAAGAGGAAGGCATTGATGCTATGGACTGGCCCGCTCATTCCCCAGATCTGAATCCGATTGAGCACATCTGGGACATCATGTCTCGCTCCATCCACCGACACCACGTTGCACCACTGACTGTCCAGGAGTTGGGGGTTGCTTTAGTCCAGGTGTGGGAGGAGATCCCTCAGGACACCATCTGCTACCTCATCAGGAGCATGCCCAGGCGTTGTAGGGAGGTCATACAGGCACGTGGAGGCCACACACACACTACTGAGCCTCATTTGGACTTGATTTAAGGGCATTACATCACAGTTGGATCAGCCTGTAGTGTTTTCTTCCACTGTCACTCTGAGTGTAACTTCAAATCCAGACCTCCATGGGTTGACGAATTTGATTCCCATTGTTCAGTTTTGTGTGATTTTGTTGTCAGCACATTCGACTACAGTATGTGAACAACAATAGGAATACAGTATTTCATTCATTCAGATCGTGGGATGCCTTATCTTTGTGTTCCCTTTATTTTATTTTTTCAGCAGTATATAAAAACTAACAAAACAATGTACAATCAACAGTCAATACAGATAACACCAGTCAAGAAAATCCATACCTTCTATGTCTGATAATCTCCAAGTTTTGCTTCTTCCAAGACAAAAAGTGTTTAGGGCTTCCCTGTTGTGTGTTCCTGAGAGGGCATTTCAGAGTATTTGAGCCATTAGTGGGATCCCTGCTCATTGTTTTCATGGTTTAAGCTCAACTGACACAGGAACCTGGAACAGGACTCCATTGTTCTCAAATATTGTTGGGCTAAGGCATGAACAAATGTCTCACATTTATTAAGAACAAATGTATTAGTGCAGTCAAACAAGTCTAACTATATATGCTATTACAGAATCTGTCTGCTCTCTGAGACAGTTGACTTACACCAGCATTTTGAACCAACTGAGATTTCTAAATACTTCTCAAATATTTAGAATGACAGCAATTTCTTAGTTTTTCTGTGTGGCTGTGCCAGCTAGGGCTTCAATCTAACATATATCAACAGAACATTAAAAAAAAAAGTTTAAATAGGCTTTCAGAAGTAGTAACAAAGTGCAAGTATTTGGCTGAGGATTCAACCATCTTGGTTGCAACCCTAGTGGATTTGATTAGCTTTTAGTCATATAAGATTTATTTTCTGAAATTAATTAAATTACTTAATTCATTGCAGAACACAAAATACACGGATAAGTACATGACCATGTATCCTGGATTAATAAACTAAGTGAAATCCTTTTGCTTAGCACAGTGAGTCCCACCTAGATTATGTCCAATGAACCAATGGAATTTACAGAGGAGCTGAACTCCCCAAATTCCCACTGATTCAATGGACTTACTCCAGTAGCAATTTACTGCTCTAAGCGACATGATTTCAGCTGTTGGGTATGTAGGTATATGTGACTGTGAGCACAAAATATGTTTGCAAGTAGAAATTACACATGAATGCATCCACGTTTAGCATAGAAGTAATTTTTGTTGTTGCCTGAGAGGAAAACTTGTTTTGCTTTTTGTATAAATTATTCAGACAAAGACAATATTTTTTGTAGATGATCCTAATAATTGATTCAGAAATTTCAAATTAAAATTTGTTGTTTGTGTGCCCCACAGAATTGGGATATAAATGGTATGTCAGGTGTTGCTTATAAGCCTTCCCCAAACCCTAAGATTGCACTATTTACTGCCAGAAAAGTAAACATAGTTGCTCCTACAACTACAATTTGTAAGGTGGATAAGTCTCCTTGGTCTCATGGCACCAACCACCGGCATCCTTCAACATACAAAACTGGGGATGTGGCTTCTTCAGGCATGGGTCTTATTCCACATTTCAATCATTTAAGCGCTCCAACACTGTAAGCGTTCAAGAGAAAATTGGACAGCCATTTGTCATATCTGCTTTGATTCAGATTCCTGCGTGAGCAAGGAGTTGGACTCAATGGCCTAAAAGGCTCCTTCCAGTTCTATGATTCTATGATTAAATATATCAGAGAATAAACAAAAAAACAAAGAAAAACAAACCAAGAACCGTTGTGGCTCCTTAAAGACTAACTCCTGTATTTTAATGTTAGCGTTTGTGGACCAAGTCCACTTCATCAGTCATAAGAGATGCTTTTGTTTTCTTTTGTTTACTTTCTGATATGCTTGCACAGACGAACACAGCTACCTCTTCAAAAATTTCTGCCATGATTAAATAGTAGAGCTTACTTCAGAGTAGACATGAACTGCTGCATTAGGCTACACTACAACTCCCACCCTCGTTAAGTAATGTTAATTGATCAAGACTGCAATGTTGTACCCACTTACCTTGTAGTTGGCCACATTCAACTGAATAGAACTTGCTCCTTAGTAGACATGAACTGGACTGTTCTCTAATTACCATTAATTCCTACTTAATCTATAAGGATGCAATTTAAAAAGTGTTGCTAGAACATAGGCAGACACCCAATTGTTGTAAATGCAACCTGTTAGATAAGAGTACAGCACTACTGTACTGATAAGGGTATCTGCACATAATCCTATTCTCAAACATTTTTGAGGAGAAAAGATCAAAATCTCCCAAATACCACCCACTCTCACAGACTGAGTAATTGTACAGAGCAATCTGCTGATATGGTAGATGGTCGGAGCCATTGCGCAGGAAGGGATGACTGATGGTCATCATGAGTTTGAAGAGGGAATTGGTTAACAGCTCAGACACATACTTTAGGTTCTTTCCTTCTCAGCAAGAGCAAAGACTTCAGTCCACAACAGCCCTGCTCGAGTGACAAAATTTGAGTCACTTGTCTCACTACCACAAAGTTTTTCCAGCCTGCTTGCCAAGGCTTGGGGTTGCAGGACTTGAAACTTCCTTCTCACTCTCAGGGAGGTAGATTGCTCAGGAGAGAGAGAAGGGGCTCTGTTTACATACTTTACAGAGGATTTAAGGGGAGACTGCACTAGGAGGAATTTTGTAGCCATCATAATAATGCTTTGTAGGCTTTTCCCAGCACGAAAGAATAGATATCTATTTAAATCCCATCCTGTTTTTAACAGTTAACTGATAATTTAATAAAATATGAACTAAATTACTCTTCATTAACTAAACAATTGCTGCAGCAAAACAAAACATAAAGGCCACTAATTTAGGGCACAATCCTAACTAGCCAAGATGGCTGAGGACTGCTGAGTTGCTGCATCTAAGCTAATGCTTTGCTTCATTCAGACATCTTCCATCCTAGAGGTGATATATTTTATTTAGGATTATTCTAACCATGGCATGACTTAGTGCCAGCAAAGTGGCTGTCTAGAGTGTGAATACATTAATAAAAAGTGACAGGGAAACATTTACTCTTTAAAACCAATGTATGATGATTTATAGACCTACATTGGGGGAAGGGACTGCTCAGCAAGGCAGTTAGAAAAACATAAGGCTGTTAGATAGAAGGAGGGGGCTAAGAAAGCCCATGCCAGCCAAAATCAGCCCTGCAGGCAATGCTTAACTGACCAGGTGTGCCCAGCCAGGTAGTTTGTTAAGGAGGTGAGAGTGAAATACATCATCCCTTCAAAGTATAAACATAAGTTTCTTTATGGTTTAAACCCAGCAACTGGCTTCTGCCAGTTTCGCTCTAAGACCTGACCTGCTGTTTACAGACACAAATCATCTGGACACTCTGCCAATTAAGGGTATGTTTACATTATGTGTTCTAAAACAATAAGATATCTCCCTAAGTACAGAGACATTATTACTCATAACTCACCTAATTGTTTTATGATTTAGTTTTTATTTTTGATTTACAGTATTAAAATAAGTAAAAATGCTTTCTTTATAGTTTTAAGTATTTAGAATATTAAGTCTCTTACTCTACTTGAATTTACTGCTCAATCAGAGGTGTTCTTTCTTTCTTTTTCTTTCAGTTTTACTTTAAATTTTAAACACATAGTTAGCCTATTGTGACTAGAACCTGAGTTAACTCTTTCTTAACTGTAAAACTAGAGTATAGGATGAGATGTCATACTGTTTTTCTGGTCCCCCTGCTGCCAACATAAAAATGTGTGCCTCAGTACAGATGCACTGTTGAATCTGATATGTCAGATATTTACCTTGAATGATATATTGTTTCCCGCTCTGTTATTAACATAAATATTAAGAGTTTTAGGCACTGTCCATTGTAGAGAGCTTGTTTTATTTTTCCTTCTGATTAAAATTGTAACTTTAAAATTTTCCTCAGTACTGTACATTGCATTGAAGAAATTACAAAGTACTGTACAGTACTGTATATTAATTATTTTATATTCTGCTAATCATAGAATAACTGAGTTGGAAGGGGCCTTTTATGCTATCGGGTCCACTCCGCTGCTCAATGCAAGAATCCAAATCTAAGCAGATATGACAAACACCTGTCCAATTCTTTCTTGAATGCTTCAAGTGTTGGAGTGCTCACCACCTCTCAAGGTTTGTTGGTTCCACTGTCATACAGCTCTTGTTGTTGTTGTTCAGTCACACAGTCGATTCCGACCCTTTGCGACCCCATGGACCATTTTCCTCCAGGCACCTCTGTCCTCCACCATCCTCCTTAGTCCGCACAGCCCCGGGCCCATTGTGTCCACAATACCATCTATCCATCTCATCTTTGGACGCCCCCTTCTTCTCTTGCCCTCCACCTTTCTCAGCATCAAGGCCTTCTCAAGTGAGTCCTCCCTTCTCATTTGATGTCCAAAGTACTTTAGCTTCATCTTCACTATTTGTCCCTCCAATGGTTGATTTCTTCCAGTATTGACCTATTTGTTCTCTTTGCTGTCCAAGGGACTCTCAGGACTCTCCTCCAACACCACATCTCAAAGGCATCTATTCTTCTGCGCTCAGCCTTCCTAATGGTCCAGCTCTCACACCCATACATTACCACTGGGAATACCATTGCTTTGACTATGCAAATTTTTGTTTTCAAGGTGATGTCTCTGCTTTTCACTATATTCCCCAAGTTTCTCATAGCTTGTCTCCCCATAATTAGTCCTCTTTTTATTTCATGGCTACAGTCGCCATCTGCAGTGATCTTAGATCCTAGAAAAGTAAAACCTGTCACTGCTTCTACTTCTTCCCCATCTATTTTCCAGGGACTGATCGGACCTGTTGCCATTATCTTGGTTTTCTTGATATTGAGTCTCAAGCCAGCTTTTGCACTCTCCTCTTTCAATCCAATCAAGAGGTTCTTTAGGTCTTCCTCACTTTCTGCCATTAGGGTGGTATCGTCTGCATATCTCAAATTGTTGATGTTTCTCCCAGCAATTTTGATCCCATATTGTGATTCCTCCATCCTTGCATTGTGCATTATGTGCTCTGTGTATAGATTGAATAAGCAGGGTGATAAAATGCAGCCTTGTCTTACTCCTTTTCCTATTCCAAACCACTCTGTCATTCCATGTTCTGTCCTAACTGTTGCTTCTTGGTTCGTGTACAGATTTCTCATGAGGCATATGAGTTGTTCTGGTATTCCCATTCTCTTTATTTACTTGCAACATTTTGTTGTGGTCCACACAGTTGGTGTAGTCAATAAAACAAAAGTAGAATTGTTTCTGGTATTCTTTTGTTTTCTCCATGATCCAACGTATGTTGGCAATTTCATTTCATGTTTAATTTCTATACCGCTTTACTCACCCACCGGGTGACTCAAAGCGGTGTACACAGTAACAATAAGATAGTACAATAACACAAGTAAATATAACACAATAAATCAATAATACAATAATAAAGCAATAATTTGCAGTGGCTCAAGTGGCTAAGACGCTGACTGGGAAGCGGAAGGTCAGCAGTTCAATTCCCGAGTACTGCAGGACGGAAATGAGCTCCCGTCTTCTTCCCAGCTCCTGCCAACCTAGCAGTTCGAAAACAAGAAATTGCAAGTAGATAAATAGGGACCACTTTGGTGGGAATGTAACAGTGTTCTGTGCGCTCCGGTGTCTAGTCATGCCTGCCACATGACCACGGAAACGTCTGCAGAACAGACAGCGCTGGCTCTTCGGCTTAGAAACAGAGATGAGCACTGCACCCTAGAGTCGGATGCGACTGGCTTTCGAGCAAGGGAAACCTTTACCTTTAAAGAAATAATGTCATCAAGTTACAAGATTACAAGTCAAGGAAAAAATACAATATTAAATACAAAATACAAAATCAAGTCCCATAAAGAACATGCAGCGGCGGCGGCAGTTCGCCTGGCACCCCCACCTTTTAAGTCCGAGGGGGGAGGGCGGGGCCCAGCATACTGGCGGTGGAGTGGCCGGAGATCCTCTTCACCCCCACCGGGGCCAGAACGCAGGCTCCCGCTGGTGGCAGTTCGCCCGGCACCCCCGCCTTTTAAGTCCCAGGGGGGGAGGGAGGGCGGGGCCCAGCATGCTGGCGGTGGAGTGGCCGGAGATCCTCTTCGCCCCCACCGGGGCCAGAACACGCGGCGACGGCAGTGGCGGCAGTTAACCCGGCACTCCCGCCTTTTAAGTCTGAGGGGGGAGGGCGGGGCCCAGCATGCCGGCGGCGGAGTGGCCGGAGGGCCTCTTTGCCCCCACCGGGTCCAGAACACATGGCGGCAGCAGTTCGCCTGGCACCCATGCCTTTTAAGTCCGAGGGGGGAGGGAAGGCGGGGCCCAGCATGCTGGCGGTGGAGTGGCCAGAGAGCCTCTTCGCCCCCACCGGGGCCAGAACGCACGGCGGCGGCGGCGGCAGGTCACCCGGCACCCCGCCTTTTAAGTCCGAGGGGGGAGGGCGGGGCCTAGCATGCCGGCGGTGGAGTGGCCGGAGGGCCTCTTCGCCCCCACTGGGGCCAGAACGCGCGGTGGTGGCAGCAGCAGTTCGCCTGGCACCCCTGCCTTTTAAGTCCAAGGGAGGGCGTGGCCCAGCATGCCAGCGGTGGAGTGGCCAGAGAGCCTCTTCACCCCACTGGGGCCAGAATGCGCGGCAGTTCGCTCGGCACCCCCGCCTTTTAAGTCCGAGGGGGGAGGCCGGGGCCCAGCATGCCGGCGGTGGAGTGGCCGGAGAGCCTCTTTGCCCCCACTGGGGCCAGAATGCGCGGCAGTTCGCTCGGTACCCCCGCCTTTTAAGTCCGAGGGGGGAGGCCGGGGCCCAGCATGCCGGCAGTGGAGTGGCCGGAGAGCCTCTTTGCCCCCACCGGGGCCAGAATGCGTGGCGGCAATGTGGTCTCTAGTCCCCCTGCCTCTTCTGAAACCGGCCTGCACCTCTGGTAGTTCTCTCTCCACATCTTGCTGAAGTCTATCCTGTATTATCTTGAGCATCACCTTGCTGGCATGTGGGATGAGCGCAATTGTTCGGTAATTTGAGCATTCTTTGGCATTGCCTTCTTTGGGGATTGGAACGCACACTGATCTTTTCCAATCCTGTGGCCACTGTTTTGTTATCCAAATTTGCTGGCATATTGAATGCAGTAGTTTGATTCCATCATCTTTTAGGGCTTTGAAAAATTCAACTGGAATGCCATCATTTCCACTAGCTTTATTGTTTGCAGTGCTTTTTAGGGCCTTTCTGACTTCACTCTCCAGAATGTCTAGTTCAAGTTCAAATTTCTCATTGTTATTATCAGGAGTGTTGAGGTCCTTTTTATAGAGTTCCTCTGTGTACTCTTGCCATCTCTTTTTGATCTCTTCTGCATCAGCTAACTCCTTGCCGTCTTTGTCCCTTATCATGGTCATTTTTGCTTTAAATGTTCCCTTGATTTCCCCAATTTTTTTTGAAAAGATCTCTTTTGTTGTTTTCCTCCATTTCTTTGAACTGTTCATTCAGGTAGTTTTCCTTATCTCTCCTTGCTTTTCTTTGAAATTCTGTATTCAGGTGGTTTTATTTTTTTCTTTCTCCTTGGACTTTTGCATTCCTTCTTTCCTCTGCTATTTTAAGAGCCTCATCAGACAACCACTTTGCTTTCTTACGCTTCTTTTCTTTTGGTATGGTTTCTCTTGCTGCCTCCTGCATGATGTCCCGCGTCTCTGTCCATAATTCTTCTGGTACTCTGTCTATCAGGTACAGGATATTAAATCTGTTCATGACCTCCACCGTGTATTCTTTAGGGATGTTGTGTAGGTCATATCTGTCTGGTCTAATTGTTTTCCCCATTTTCTTTAGTCTAAGCCTGAATTTTGCGATCAGTAGGTTGTAATCTGAGCCACAGTCTGCTCCAGGTCTTGTTTTTGCTGACTGAATGGAGGTTCTCCATCTTTGACTGCAGAATATGTAATCAATCTGGTTTCGATGCTGGCCATCTGGTGATGTCCATGTGTAAAGTCACCTCTTGTGTTGCTGGAAGAGGGTGTTTGCTATGACTAGTGCATTCTCTTGGCAGAACTCTATCAATCTTTGCCCTTCTGTGTTCCAAGACCAAACTTGCCTGTTATTCCATTTACTTTTTGATTTCCTACTTTGGCATTCCAATCTCCTAAGATAATGTGGACATCATTTCTTGGTGTCTGTTCTATGAGGTGTTGTAGGTCCTCATAGAACTGGTCAACTGTGGCTTCATCTGCACTAGTGGTTGGTGCATAGACTTGGATTACAGTGATATTGAAAGGTTTGCCTTGGATTCTGACTGACATCATTCTATCATTTTTGATGTTGTATCCCATTACTGCTTTCCTCACTCTTTTGTTGACAATTATGGCTACTCCATTTTTTCTGAGTTTTTCTTGCCCACAGTAGTAGATATGATGGTTTCCAGAGCTGAATTCACCCATCCCTGTCCATTTTAACTCACTGATGTCCAGGATGTCACTGCTTATTCTTTCCATCTCATTTTAACCACTTCTAGTTTTCCTTGATTCATACAGTTCTAACTATTAAGAAATTTCCCCTCATATTCAGCTATACAGTAAAATCCTGACTTACAAATGCCTCGAGTTACATAAAATTTGACTTACATAATGATTTTATGCTAAAGCCATGTCCCGATTTAGACGATTTCCTATGGGTTTGCTTCAAGTTACGTAAAAATTCATTTCCCTATGGGTTTGCTTCGATTTACATAAACATTTCATTTTTCCTATGGGTTTGCTTTGAGTTACGTAAAAAAATAATTTTTCCTATCGGTTTGTTTCGAGTTACAGAAAAATCGATGTAAGCAAAAGCCTACAGAACACACTTTTTTCGTAAGTAGGGGTTTTACTGTATCAGGCTACCTGCAGAAAATGCCATCCATATGTTAAGCTATCCTGTTACACTTTTGTGAAGTTAGTAATTATACTATATAGTACCGTATATCCATATAACCTTGCTATAATATAACTCCCTTGTTGGCTTCACCAGCTGATTTCAGCCAGAACAGCAGTTGTCCTAGCATAGTGATGGCGAACCTTGGCCCTCCAGTTGTTCTTAGTCTTCAATTCCCAAAAGCCCAAGTTAGTACTCCTGCTGATCAGGGCTTCTGGGAATTGAAGTTCAAGAACAGCTGGAGTGCCAAGGTTTGCAGATCTAGTTTTGCCAGTAGACCTAGAATCAGCCAGCGCAAGAGTGGTTGTGCTAGCATCATAGAATTCTTTCTATTTCATTAGCCTCAGTATAATCAATGTATCTTTGATTTTAGATTTCACTGCCTTTCTGCTACCTGTTGATCTTTGGTCAGTCACTTGTGAAGGCCCGGAAAAAACCTGGAAAAATCCATTTTCCCCCGGGTTTTTCCTGAAGTCTTTTTTGTTTTTTCCAAAAAATTGAAAAAATAAAATATATATTATGGAATGTTTTATTTTAACATGATGAATAAAATATTTTAAGATAAGGCCGGGTTCAAATATTTTATAAATCATTTCTAAAAAAATATGTATGGTATCAGATTATTTTCAATTTTTCCAAAAATTTCCGTTTCCCCCACGAAAAAAAACTGATTTTTTTCTGAGCTTCATAATTTCCGGAAATTTTACATCTCTAGGCAAGCCAACATGAATACCTGTGTCTGATTGCTTCATCTCTGTTTTTGTTTGTTGTGAATGCTAAAATCACTTCTAGATCATACTGCTGTCTCAGCCCATTCCCTCCTTCTGGCTTTCTTCCTCCTCAGCCAACATACTTTTGATCAAACTAATGGTTGTATCTTTATAGAAAAGTAAAACCATTAGAAGTATTGATTTGAAAACTTAAAACTCCATTAATATACATTTTGTATCTCCTATATGTATGTCTGAAACTTTGGAATGTTTCTTCCCTCCGTAGTTTAAAACATTAGTTAATCCAATAAAAGGTACTTGCTATAAGTGGGTGTATTTTTATTTTTCTTGTGTGAAGTAATCCTGCCTACAGAATGTCATTCCACACAAAAAATATTGCTAAGTGTTTCATATCTTGGAACAATTTTCTTGGCAGGGAAAATCTGAAGTGGATGGATTCATTGCATTTTATCTCCCAAATCCTTACAGACAGTTGGTGGAGAGTTGCTGTGTGGGGGTTGAGTGCTTTTTTGCTCAGGGTCCTTTATTGAGCATAAAGCAGACAGTGACAATCTGCAAATCTAGGCCAGAGATTATGACATCTGATCATGAAATGAGTTCTTTCTGAACTCATGACTTTCTTCTCAGTATAATGGTACTCAAGAGTCTTTCTTATTGGAACTGAGAGCATAGTCTTTCCCTTCTGCTTATCAAAACAATATGAAAAGCCTATCCCTTGCTTCCCACTACTCTGTTTCTATTTTTAAAGATCTTACTTACTCTATGGCTGAAATCTTCTGTTTAGCATAGTAAGTTGCAACTAGAGTTGGCCTATTGAATCTGGGTAGCTTCCAGAGGAGTTGACTCAACAAATCTCCAATGATTCTGTTAGTCTACCTTTCTTGTTACTTACTACACTAAGGAACAGGACTTCAGCCTAGAATTCTGTTTAGCTGTGGATTTCCTGCTTGCTTGCTTTCTGTTACCATATCAGTTGTTTGTTGTTGTTCAGTCACACAGTTGCACCATATCAGAGTGTTGCACAATTAGATTATTTTCAACCACAAGTGGGCTGTTTCAATGGTATTATTGCAGCCATTTGCTAGATCCTCTTCTGTACACCTGGTGGAACAGAAATTGCATGCTCATAAATGTCGCATTCATTGAATTTCTATTTCCAAGTAGTTCCATTTTACTTGATTATTATTTGATCCTCCTACTTTGAAGTTTATTAAGTGATTTCCAGGTGATCAGGATATAATTTTTTTCCTGGCAGGAGACAATGCTTTGGTATTCATCCAATTGTTGTTTTTGCTCTCCATAGGTTTAGCCTAGTCCCTAACCCTAACACGCACTAAGAACCTCTGTGCTAGCTTTATGTTACTCTGTAGGAGAGTATGCTAGTTCAGTGTGGTACAGATTAAACCATGTAAAACAGGTGGATGTAGCCTTAATTAAAACAGCGAGATTGGTCACAGGATGTTTAAAACCGACTCCCATACAAAAAGTGCATTACTTAGCTGGCATCCCTCCACCAAAATTCCATTGAGAAAGTGCTGCTCGGAAAGAGTGGGCCAAAGCAAGATCTTTGGAAACACACCTGCTATTTGATCATCAACCACCAAAGCAGAGACAAACTAAGACATAACTTCTTCAAAACTTCTGCCTCCCCCCTCACAACCAGCCACCACAGACCACCTTAGAACTATGGAAGGCAAGCAAGGAACTTCCAGATAACTGAGCAGAACCACATGACTCTACCATTTGGCCAAGACTGTGTGCCATGGTAGGAAGATCAAGGGCTAATCTGAGAAAGGGGGGTTTCCCTGTACTGTAGATGTTAGCCTGTGTGAATGTGGAGAAGAACAAACTATCTCCCATATGATACAATGCACACAATGTCCTTCAACGTGCACTGAGGAGGACCTTATGTTGGCAAGAGGAAATGATGTTGATGTGGCCCAATATTGGGCGGATGTCATCTAGTCCTTTTAATTCTGTTTTGTTTTAGATGTGTTAATTTTAGCTTTGTATGTTATTATATGCTGGTGGTGCATCTGACACGAATAAAGAAAGAAAGCCAAGTCCCTTCTGGTTTAATATTTATAGCTTGAGAGGTGTGTTGAAAGCTTTTTATCAATTTTAGCCACCATCTAGGTGGTTTGTATCTAAGAAGTGGATGGCTTGGAAACTGTACCAAATGGTGTTACCTTATTTTGTTCACTGTTTATTAGCATCTCACAACAGACTTCTGGAGATGTGATGCCAGCCAAATCCTAGACTTCTTTGTAGGAGTAGGTTTCAGGCAGCCTGTAATAATCCTGTATGTTCCCTTAAGAGTTATATCCATTTGTTTTTGGCATGTGCTGATTTACATCATACGCCACTAGCATATTCTGATATGGGGTAACACAGGAGCAAAGCTGTTGTTCTTTTTGTTTGTGAGGGTGCATACCAGTCTGAACCAGTCAGTTACCTAAGTATGTTATTCTGGCAGCAACTTTCCATTTGGTGTTTATATAACTTTTTCTAGGTCAGGGTTTGATCCTTAGTGATACCTCATAGTTTGGGTTAGGGCAATGTTCCAAAATAATAGAATCATTGAATTATTGAATCAGAAGGGGCGTATGAGGTCATCAAGCCCAACCCCCTGCTGTGTGCATGAATCCAAGTCAAAGCAGATCTGACATAAGGTTTTCCGATTTTCTCTTGAATGCCTCGAGCATTGAAGCACTCACTACCTCCAGAGGTAATTGGTTCCCATGTCATACTGCTGTAACAGTTAAGACGTTTTTCCTGTACAGTATCTGGCTTCCTGTAACTAGCACGTCACCCATCCTCCATAACTTCAAGAAAATGATAGATAGTAGTTTGGAGATCTCTTCAGCTAGTTCCTTTAATATCCTTGAATGCAGCTCATACGGCCTGTGATGGATTTGTAATCCTTAGAATACATGTTAAACTAAGAACATGGAGTCTGTTAGGGTTAGAAATGTGTTAAACCTTAAAGAATGTTTCCAGTAGTATGTTGTGCTGCAAGTTATCAACAGGTGCCAGAGTTTACTAGAAGAGGCCTTCACAAGGCCATAACAACTGTACTTTCAACATGACCACTAGCTGCAAGATTGCAGGGTTAAATATAAACTATCAGTTTTTGAGAACACTGTTAGAATGTAATGGGAACATGGACATGTTTTGGGTTAAGAAACCATTGGATTGGCTGTATGCTAATGAGCTAGCTAGAATCTATTGTTCATATAGTGATAGATGGGATCTGGAGAAGAATTCCAGGTCTGTTCCATTTTGGATCTTAAGATGTAAGCTTGCTATAGTTATACTGATGAAAGGATGCAGATGTTAGCAAGATGATTACTTAGAAATAGACAGATTACTTTACATTTGGGAGAAAGTGCTTATCTTGAATGTTTCTGATATACTGATTAGCCAATGCTTTTCTATTATTGTATCCTGTGAACCTACTGAAGCTCTACATGCTTTTAACCCTCCTTTTATTCTAAATAAAGAAGCACTGCTTCATCAACCAGCGTGTTTATTGAAAGGGGTAAGAAGAAGAGTGTTTGCCTGGCTTGAAGCCATTGCTACCACAACAATATTAATTATCCCGGCTGAGATTGCTTTAATTAGCTGAATATCTCAGGTGACTGGCCATTTATACAGCCAGGGTAAGTCAGGGCAGATTTCTCGGAGTCTAGAAGTTCCTGTACTGTGGCCTGGGTAGCTTTACAAGCTTGATACAGTGGGAACACAAGAGATTCTAGGCAAGTGTCCTGCTTAGCAGCGCACACATCTCTATCAGATACTGTACAGGTTGTTTTGATCTGAAGAGATTGCTGACATGGCCCTGGGGATTTGAACTCATTGGAAGTACAGTAATATGGTACTCCTTGGTTATTCATTCCTTGGCTATTCATTCAAGTAGCAATCCTGCACCCTCCCTTTGTACTTTTCATGTGCCTGGAAGGTCTTTTGCGGAGTGGGGTGGGACTGAGCTGAAGCAAGAACTGTGCCTTCTTTAGGTGGAAGGCACAGCCCTGTATTTTTAAAAGTTTTGGTTTCAGCTAGTTGCTTTTACAGTATAATATAAGGAAAGATCTTCTGAGGCAGAAGTTAGCTGGTGCTTGATGTATTCAAAAGTTTCCCCTTGAACTGTCAAGGAAGGATCATCAGCATAGATGAAACTCCTGGCATGTGGAAAAGTTGGTTGAGCATATGTGTAAATGTTAAAAAGTAACACCAGGATGCTACCCTGTGGCAAACCAACTCTCTTCAGCAACTGTGCCTCTCTTGAAAATCAACAAAGAATCTTTGCTTTTGAAGCAAAACAGCAATCTTTTCTATTAGTCCATGATTTCTTATCTGGAGGTCAAGCTTTTTGAGTGGTAATTGATGGTGGACAGTGTTATATGCTGCTGTATTATTTTATGTTTTAAACTCATCTTCTATATGCTGGGTTTGATTTAGGATTTGAGCCATAAAGCTTTTGCCAGACCTAAAGCCTGTCTGTTCTGGAATCAGAAGAGATTCAATTTTGGGGCTAGTTAATTTAATGTCATTTGTTCTGACATTTTGTATGAGCAGCATATTAGGGAGGCTGGCTTGTAGCTTTTGAGATCTGATGCTTCTTTGCTTGATTTCAATATAGAAGTTACTTTTGTCTTCTATTATATTTTTAGGATTTGTTTGCTCATCCAGCATTTATTAAGAAGTTGAAGGAGCTATTCCTTTATGTTTTGCCCAAAATGTTTAATATTCGGATATCATTGAGTCTTGCCACTCTCCCATTACTACTTCACCTTATGGTTTCCTTCAATTGAAGTCTGTGCTGTTACAGTACAAGGTATCTCTATGGAAACAATGTTGTATGAGGCATCGCAGCAAGGATTTGGACGTTGTATGAGGCATCGCGGCTAGGATTTTGCATGCCTCATACAAAGTCCAAATCCATATAAAGTCCAAACTTGTGGAACCAAGTTTGGACGTTGTATGAGGTATCACTGTATTTTACAAGTTTTGTGTGTTTTTGGCCACTGATGCTACTGGATTCCATAAGAACCCCCTGACACTTTTAACAAGGCAATATAGAAAATGGAGCAAATGTGCTTTCTGGAGTTCTAGAGAGTAGGATCTGATATGATAGATTCACACTACAAGAATTTGACTAAACTATAAGAAGAACTTACTGGTGGTAAAAGTTGTTTGACAGAGGAATGAAATTCCTTAACAATGTGCTGTCCTTCAACAGAGGGTTTTAAACAAAACCTGAATGGCCATGTGCCTGGGATGCTTTTACTGTGAATTTAACTGTTTCAGGATGTAATTGGACTAAATAACTTACAGTATTTCCTAGTTCTATAATTTTTAGTGTGGTAAAGTATAGAGCAGCGTTTCCCAAACTATGTTTCACAGAATACTGGTGGACTTCACTTCCCAGAAGCCTAAGTCAGTATATTAGCTGATCAGTGCTTTGGGGAATTGATTTAGGCTTCCAGGAATTGAAGTCCAAAAACCAAAGTTTGGGAAATGGTGGTATAGAGGAAAGCTGCCTGGAGAGTTCATTTCTAAGGGAAATCGACTGTACATCTGTTCTTTGAATTTTCACTATTCTGCCCTAATATCAGTTTCTTCATCTTCCAGTATATTGGGAGCCTAGATGTACCACGGCCAAATAGCAGGGTTGAGATTGTAACTGCTATGAGACGCATCCGGGTAAGTGATGGTAGTCTCTTTCTTTCAATTTCTACCTGTTTAGATAACTTTTCTATATCATGAAGAGAAAGTGAGGCACCTAACTGGCCATGTCTGTCTAACATGTGAGTGTGGGTGTTTTTCCCCCTCTTCTCTTGTGTCCAAGAAAACCGCATTACCGCAAATGTGTCATGATCCACAGAATATATTGCATCCTGCAAAGTCCTAAGAATTTGGTTTTATTTGAGAGAAAAGTAAGTTAGTGGTCCTCGCTGAAGTAGAAAAACCTGCTACACAAGCAGATTTTTTTTAAAAAAAACCCAGCCTGTATCATCTAATAGTACAGGGGTGCCCAAACTACGACCCACAGACCAGATCCACCCCCCGATGCCAATTCATCTGCCCACACCACCCTTGCCACTCCCTGAAGCAGAAGTAAAACGTGCATGCGTAGAACGCTGCCATACATGACCCACTGCTGTCAGAAATGTGTTTACAACGGCCTTGGGTCATTTATGGCAGCGTTCTGCGCATACACTTAATGTGCCCCTGCATGCGCGTTTTGCTTCTGTTTCTGGTGGGAGGAACCATGTGACCGACCCAATCAGGGTGCAGGACATGTAGCAATGGGCTCAAGTTACAGGAAGACAGGTATAAGCTTAAAATATCAGGAAAAATATTTTAACTGTTAGAGCAGTATGACAATGGAGCTAATTGCCTCAGAGGGTAGTGAATGTTCCAATGCTGGAAGTATTCAAGAGAAAATTGGACAAACCTCTGTTATATCTACTTTGATTTGGATGCTTGTATTGAGCAAGGGGTTAGACTCGATGGCCTCATAATAATAATTTTGTGTCAGAAATTATTCTGAGTTGAGATTATTTTTATTGGAGGAACTCTGCTCAGGGGACACCTGAACGAGGCACCTTTCATGCCCCCAAGATCTTTTCCCACCGAAGTGGTCCCTATTTATCTACTTGCGATTTCTTGTTTTTGATCTGCTAGGTTGGTAGGAGCTGGGAGAAACAGGTGCTCATTCCCTCATGCAGTACTTGGGTCTTGAACTGCCGACTTGCTAACCTCCAGCTAACAAGGTGAGCTTCTTCACCACTGAGCCACTTCAGTCCCTGATGGCCTCATAGGTTCCTTTCAACTCAGTTACTGTAATGATTCTAAGATACTTTAGCCTTTGCAAGAGCTGAAGGTCAGTGTGTTCCCTCTTGTCTCTGGGACTGTAAATTCAGGACAGAAATTCTTCTAGGCAGGCCCTTTGTTCCCTGAAGATAAAAGCAGTTGAGGAACTTAGAAAGTTGCTTTATACTGAGCCAGGTCACTGATTCATCTATCTTGGTATTGTCAACTCTGACTGGCATCAATGGCTCTGAAGTTTCAGGCAAGATCATTTCCACGTCCCTTCATTCCTTTGTGACGTCCCATTAAATTGTTATGTTGAAGTGACAACCATGTGACCTATTGGTTTGTTGTAGCATTGAAAGGGGTGAGGGCATATCTGTCAAGTTTCAGGAAATTTCTGTCAAACCCCCGTATTTTACACTCTTTCCCGCCGTCATCCCGTATTAGTTAGATTGCAATTAGGCTGGAGTTAGACTGGAGGCCAGCACAGGATAAGCAGAGCTGTCCAGTTTCTTGTTTTGGCCGGGAAATTTCCCTTATTTGACAGAAATTTCCCGAAACTTGACAGGTATGGGTGAGGGAGAGGTGGAGATTCCCCCCTCCACATGGCAACTAAAAACTTTTTAACATAATAAAATATCCTGAACCCCATGATTCAGTGAAAAAAGCAATGGTTTCTGTGCTGGGATAAAAGCCTAAACCCAGCACAGATGTGGTGCATGAAGGTTTTTATAAAACAAACAAATCAGCCGTGTGATCCATATACAAAACAAATGTAGAAGAAGAAGGCAATACCTATTTTGGATCACTAAAATAAAAAAATCATTGCAAGCTTTCGTGATTCAAGATCACTTCTTCGGGTAAAGGTACGGAAAGTCCACATTTTCATGGCATGTTGGTGTTTGCCAGACTCTGTTCTTAAAAATAAATGCAAAGTAGAAGTCCACTTTATATCCCTCTCCCATCCAACAGACACAGGAAACCAGGTCTCCACTTACAGCTCCTCCCAAATGGCTCCATTGAGGCCACAGGCCTCCTCTCCAGCCAGGTCAAAGCAATGCAGATTTCAGTATCCTCCATCAGGGAATTGGGGTGGGGGTGGAGATTTGGTTCACATACTAGGTCAGTAATGGCAAACCTTTTAGATACCCAGTGCCCAAACTGCAACCTAAAACCCATTTATTTATTGCAAAGTGCCAACACAGCAATAGGGGAGGAAGGAAACACTCCCATTGGGCTGCTGGGCAGAGGGGCGGGGCGAACCCTGTGCTGTGGTGACTGCAGGGGTGCCCACAGAGAGGGCTCCAAGTGCCAACTGTGGCACGTGTGCTGCACTAGATATTCCAATTGTAGCCAATTCAAAGTCAATTTAAATATTACCTAGTGGTTCAATATGCAGTGACGTTCCGATGTTAAAATGTCCATGCAGTTCAGGCGACTATTCTTGGTATCCACAGAAGTTCCATAAAACAAACAAATCAGCCATGTGATCTATATACAAAACAAATGTAGAAGAAGAAGGCAATACCCATTTTGGATCACTAAAATTAAAAAAAAATCATTGCAGTTGCTCTTTGAACAGGAGATGTTTAAATGTCCCCCTTAAACCATGTCCAATTTGTCCATGTTAGGATTCAAACATCTCACAGAGCCTTTTCTACAGTCTGGAAACTGTAGTACTAACAGATAGAAAACACATTCCAGGCAATATAACCTATTAAGGATAAATGTTAACACTAATGCTTAAGATCACTTCCTTTAACAAAACCTCTTCATAGAAAAATAACATGGAGAGTCACTTCACATTTTAAAGGCACAGGGATTTAAAAAAATGAACTGTGATCATGCAAAATACATCAAGATTCACAGGTTTTAATTGGAGTTTGTGCTATCAATTGTGCCCATTGAAAGATGGGTGTGGAAAACGGATGGGAAAGAAGAGTTTCAGTAATCAAATGGGCAGGGGGGTGAGTGAGTGGAGCAATGCAAAGACCAGCTTCCCCCATCTGGACAGGCTGATAGTCTTCCAACTTGGAACTTCCTTACTCGCTGCTGCTGCTGCTGCTCTTTCCAAGCTTGCATGGGCCAATGTAATGAAGAGCAACTTGCATGGGAGGGAGGGGAGGAGAAGACCCCCTGGCATTTGTCTGGAATTTCTGGAATGACTGCTGTGTGTTGTAACCTTTCAACCTTTGCTTGTGCTGTGAACTTTGGTGAGCTGCTGCCAAGATGCTTGGGGTAGGGAATTAAACTTAATGGAGTTCCTCAGAAAACTTGAAATGTATTTGCTTGAATCATCACCAGGTGATAGTTGGTGAAAATAAAGAATGCCCATCAAGCCAATGTCATAAAATGCAATTCACATGTTCCAGTATGAGGATATCTCAGCTCTACCCCTTCATCTCTTCTTACTCTGTAGTTTGTAACAGGTTAATTATCTTGTCACAGGCCAAGGAAACAGGAAGAGGGCTGAGAAATAACAATAGCAATTACACTTAGAAATGTACTTTTAAAATTATATCCTCTGATATTTGTTTTATGCTATCTAGGTATGTATTTTATTAATGTTTAATATTGATTTTATCTTGTATGTTGTTGTTGTTCAGTCGCACAGTCGACTCCGACCCTTTGCGACCCCATGGACCATTTTCCTCCAGGCGCCTCTGTCCTCTACCATCCCCCTCAGCCCTCCCAGCTCTGTGCCCATTGTGTCTACAATACCATCTAGCCATCTCATCCTTGGCCTCCCCCTTCTTCTTTTGCCCTCCACCTTTCCCAACATCAATGCCTTCTCAAGTGAATCCTCCCTTCTCATTTGATGTCCAAAGTATTTTAGCTTCATCTTTACTATTTGACCTTCCAATGAGCAGTCAGGGTTAATTTCTTCTAAGATTGACCTATTTGTTCTCCTCGCTGTCCAGGGGACTATCTTGTATAGATTATTTTATGTCATTGTTTTTTGGGTTATCTATTTCACTGTTGTAAGCTACCTTGAGTGGTGCTTGCATCAATTGGAGTGACACAATAGATAGGTAGGTAGGTAGGCAGGTAGTTAGGCAGGCAGGCAGATAGATAGATAGATAGATAGATAGATAGATAGATAGATAGATAGATAGATAGATAGATAGATAGATAGATAGATAGATAGATAGATAGATAGATAGATAGGTAGGTAAGATAAGATAGGATGAGGATTAATATGACATGTCATACCCCCCCCCCCCCCCCGAACCTTCATTTGAATTTATAAGTTAAAACATGTTTTAGAGTATTCTGGTGAGAATTAGATTCTTTTTACTTTCCCTGAAAAGTAATATTTTGTCTTTTTAAAGGTGTTATCTCAGATTTCTGCTTAATTTTGTAACAAATGTATTTTGTTCATATTTTGGCCATTGGCAATCCTCCTGATAAGCTAGCAAAGAAAGTGAGAATGTCCCTGTTTTGATTTCTTTTTCTTATTTGCTTCCCAAGGCAAATGATAGTTAAGACGGCCGTTAGTGTGGCAGATCAGGGGTAGATTGAGATTTATCTATTTCTTTATTTTCTTGGCTTATAAATAAATAGAATTTGTCCTACAATATAAGTGAGAAACACTACTAGAAGAGGCTTACTACCAATTATCTTTTGTTCCTCACAGTATGAATTCAAAGCCAAAAATATAAAGAAGAAAAAGGTTAATCTAGTGGTCTCCATAGATGGAGTAAAGGTGATCCTGAAGAAAAAGAAGAAGGTAAGTTTCTGATTTCACAAGCTGTGGCCAGCCTTTAGCCCTGCAGGTAGAATTCTATTTGCAGATTGGATGGCAGCTTCAAGCTGCCCTTGAATTCTGGACTCCAAAATCCCTCCTTGTGGATCTTTGCATTCTTTATTTTCAAAATGGATGCAGTGTAGCAAACCTCAGTCTCTTATCAGCTGTCATCCTGTACCTTGACTGCTGCTTGTTATGCTGCAATGCTATTGTAATTATGCAAGTTAATTCTATGAGAAAGATTGCAATGTGAAGGTTTCTGCTCACGGTCGCTCTTGTTTTAGCCTTGTTGCTGCTAGAAGAGAGTACTGTTGTGCCACTTTAACTAAATGACCCATGGCAGACTAGAAACAAATAGCTCTTCTTTGTGGTCTCTGTGAATCTACACTGATGGGTTCTGCACATGTGCGGGAGCCAGTTTCGGAACTTTCAAGCTGATTTGATAAATCAAATGAATTAGGACCACTCACCGTGTCCACCCGCCCTTCACGCCATTCTGCTTCTCTTCCTCAGTTCTCTTGTTTCCACTGCAAGGGTAACACGCACTCGAGAGCTAGCTCCTTTTTAATTGTGTTCGATAGAAACAAAAGTCTTCTAAAACTCAGCTTTTGCAGCCGGGGTGGGGAGGGGGGGAGGTGCTTAGCCTCATGGACGTTATCATCCCTACGAAATTTTTCCCCAACCAATTTTTAAGAAGTTTGGACTCAGCATGACCACCACTCTCATCCCCCACATGGACTGGGCAAAGGTCGACTGCCATTCTCCAACTCTGAAGGGCTTCCCCAGGGCTGTTCAAGAAGTGCATTACCTGCAAAGCCAAGGTTCCTCACATGGATGGACATTCCAAGTGCCTGTTCTGCCTCGGGGAGGTTCACCATGTCCAGTCCTATATCCATTGCAAGAACTTTACAAGACTTGCAATTAAGAACAGGTAGAACCAGCTTCTCTCCCACCTCATGGGAAAGTCTCTGGCTCTACAAGAGCTGGGACTCAATCTCCAAGACTGAAACACCAGGACCAGCCAGCAGCAAGCCTCACACCGTGTCTGGGGTCCTCATGGAAGGACTCCCAGGTATCCAAAAAGAGAAAGCACAAAGAGCATGGTAATCACAAGGCTATGAAAAAGGTGTGGAGGGAAGGAAAGAAACAGCAGGAGGCACCTCCAACACCACAGCCAACAAGGTCCCCACCACCACCATTCCCAGCACATTCCCCACCGAGAAAAGAAATCTCTCTGGAACCAAGTCTAGACCGAGAGTCCCCGCCTTCTCCAGTGACCATCCACGTTGGGATGCCCCCGAGACAATTGCTAGAATTGATGAGGTCCCCAAACCCCTCCCTGATATTGCTAACTACAACTGAGGTGTTTTCTGCTAAGGAAGAGCTCTAGGAAAAACCAACACCAGGAGCGGGAATGATCCACCTCTCCACAGCTGAGGCCCAGGGGAAGAGGATGGGGTACAGGGACTGCCCAAGAGGAGACAGACTACAAGGGAATTTGGATGCCTTTGCTTTCCCAGACATCTCTTCTGGCACCCCTCCATTGGTAAGGAATGAAGACCAGATCAAGGGGATCAACCCCTTCATCAGAACCAACCTGGGCAGACCTGAAGACGAGGGGGGAGGCCAGAGAGGTCAAAATACGGGGAAGCGACAGAGAATATCAGTCTACCATCTGCAAAAACAAAGCCCCGTGTGGCTGAGGGACAGAAGGAGTACTGTTTGCCTCCTTAGTCTTCTGACTTGACCCTCAAGAGACCATCAAGACCAATGGGCCATGGATGGGAGGACTTGGACTCAGATGACAACCTCCCTTTGCCCTCCCTGTGTGTCCAGACACTAGCAACAAGGATGATGCGGCTATGGTCCTGGCTCCCGATTCTGATGTGAGAGGGGACCAATCAGCATCTCTGCAGGAGGACCTGAGAACCTTAATGGGCCTCCTCACATGGCTAGCCCAGGCCCTTGAAATCAAGGCAGAGCAGCCTCCCTAGTTGTGCAAAGACAAGGTGGTAGAGCACATCAACAAAAAGGACACAAGGCCAGTATACAGTACAATATGTACGGTGTACTCGGGGAGGACAGCCAATTTCTACTCAAACACCCAGTACCGAACTCAATGATCATTAAGGCCTCTCAAGGAAAGTCAACATTGAAGGAGTGCCTGATACCAACATTGAAGGAGGGCAGAAGGCTATACCAGTTGGGATGACAGGTCTACTCATCAATGTCATGACCTACACGTGGCCAACTACAAAATAGCAATGGGCGCTTAACTGGGAGAAGGTGGAGAACCCTGGAAAAGACTTTGTCGGGAGACCAGAAGACTGAACTCGACAAGCTGGGCCAGGAAAGTCAACAGGTGGCTGATCAGCAGATGCGCACCGCCAGACACATCTGCAACTCCCTGGTGAAAGGTCTGTATTCAGCAACCACGATTCGCCAGTATGCCTCACTTCATTCCATGGGGCTGGAAGAAAAGGCCAAAAAACTGTTCGAGGACCTCCCATTTTATGGCAAAGGATTGTTTGACACCAAAACTGATGAGGTCCTCAACGACCTACAAAAAACAGGACGGCAGCGAAACTGCTTGGGATTGGGGGACTGAGCTCATCCCAACACTGCCTGTCATACCAACTGAGGCAGTTCCAACATTACAGCAGACCATAGTTGTTACCCAAAACAACAACCTACCAATCCAGAAAACACAGCAACTGTCCCTGCTACTTACAGGGCCACTCCAGGAAGCAGATGGAGAAGAAAAAGAAATAATTTTTGATAAACCACAGGCTGAGGATCCCCACACTCTACAACCGTACATACTATTTTTCAACTTCCTGGGCACATGGTCGAAAATCACCACCGACAAATGGGTATTAAAGATATTAGTTGTTAGGTACTCGATCGAGTTAGAGATAGAACCTACGCTTCACTGATCCTTCACCACACCTCAAGGAGGAAGTCTCATCTTTCCTTCAGAAAGGAGTCATGGAAACCTTACACCTGTCTCAGCCACAACACAGTTTCTACTCCAGATATTTCACAGTGGAAAAGAAAGACAGCAGCCTAAGACAAAACCTGGAGCTAAGGAGTTCCCAAAGTTTTCCCACCAGGGGCCAGTTCCTGCCACCATGCTCAGTTGTGGGGGCTGGAGACACGTCTGTGTCCACAACTTATGTTTTTGTCGTCAGTGGCGGCAGCAGGAATTCTGCGGTTTTTGCCACTTAGTGCACAGCTTCTGCTGCTTCCCAGGGTGGTGGGAGCCTTTCTAGAGCATGTTTGCTCCTATTTGGTAATTTTCCGATAATCCTCTTCTATGCTTCAGCAGCTGGAGAGTGGCACTGAACGGATTCCTGGTTCCGCACTGGGATCCCAGGTACTGATGTAAGCTCTGCCCAGCACCAGAAGTCATCCACCGCCACTCTCCAGCTGCCGAAGCGCAGCAGAGAAGGCACAGAAAATTACCAAAGTGGAGCAAACATGCTCCAGAAAGGCTCCCGCCACCCTGGGAAGTGGAGGAGGCAGCAAAAAGCGCACAATTCCCATCGCTGCCATGGTAAATAATGTTTTTTTTTACTTCCGGCAGTGGTGGGTGGGTCTAGAGGTGCCCAGGTGGCCACTGCAGGCCAGATTAATGATATACACAGGCTGGATTAGGCCCGTAGGCCCGGGGTTGGCACCCTTGACCTAAGATGTCTCAACAGACACATCTAGCCCAGGAAGTTCCACTTGGTCACCCTCCAAACCATCCTCCCACTCCTCAACAAGGGGATTGGTTCACGATGATCAACCTGGAAGATACCTATTTCCACGTCACGATTCGGAAGACCACTGATGTTTCTTCTGTTTTATCCTCAGGGAGGCAGTATACCAGTACAGATAACTACTGTTCGGACTATCAACGGCACTGAAAGTGTTCATGAAATGCATGGCCCCAGTGGCAGCCCATCTCAGGTTTTTCCCTATATTGTCATCTGGTTACTTGCTTCTTCCACACAATCAAGAACTTACAGAGATGCTTCCTACACAGTTTGATTCATGGAGGCTCTCGGCCTCAGGATAAACAGTATCTCTACAGGTTCGATCCCATGTCGGACCCACCAAACAAGAAATTGCTGACCACCTCCGAACTTGCAAAACAACTGCAGTGGTGGACATTGATCAAGAACAGCAGAATCAGGAAGTCCTTCTATCTACCCCGACTGATACAGGTCGTAACAGATGCAAGCAATGAAGGCTAGGTAACCTTCTGCGGTAAGAAACAGATCCACAGCATTTGGGAACATTGAGGGGGGGGGGAGAAAACACATAAACTACCTCGAATTATTGGCCACTTGGAAGGTCCTGAAAACCTTAGAGACTAAGCTCAGGGGAGAGTAGTCCAGGTAGCCTCTGGCAACACAACCGCCTTAGCATACCTGAACAAATAGGGAGGAACAAGGTCAATGCAACTCCTCTACCTAACGGTCCAGATGTGGGAATGGTGTCTCAAGAGGCACATCCTCCTGACAGAGGTGCACATAGAGGGAAGAAAAAACACCCTCACAGATCACCTCAGGTAAAAAAAAAAAGTGACACATGAATGGGAATTCAATGACAAGGTCTTTCACCAACTCTGCACTTAATGGGGAGAATTAGACATCAACATGTTTGCCTCCACATCGAATCGCAAGTGCATGAGATATTGCTCCAGAGCAGGGATCAGAGCTGGATCTGAAGGGGATGCCTTCATGATCCCATGGACCACGGCCTCCTCTACATGTTCCCACCATTCCCTCTGGTTTAGAGGGTTATCATTCGCCTAGCCCACAATGAGGCGGATACAATACTGATAGCTCCTGCATGGTCCAGACAACCATGGTATTCAATCCTGACATAGATATTGCCAGACTCTTTCAGATTGCTAGACGATCAATCTCTATTTCACATTGACAAGGGCAATCTTCTCCATGCCAACCTCTCCAGCCTCCATATCATGCTGTGGCTAATAGCCCCAGGATTCGGAAGATCATAGGTATGAGCCACAAACTGTCCACATTGAAATCATACGAGTACTATTCAGATGATTCCTTGCCTATCTGGAGGGAAAGGGACAAACAGTTTCAAAGTTGTCCATAAAGATCATCCTCGAATTCTTACTTCACCTGCCTGAGACCAGGTTGAAACACTCCTCCATCAGAGTATGCCTGGTGGCATATTTCCTGAAGCGTCTTAGAAACGTTTTCCTAAGACCGAGGAAACTGGTCCTGCAATAGTTGTTATTGACAGTTCATGCCACAGCAAGACTACAATCCAAACCAATGGCATCCACGGACCTCTATCTACTATCGTTCAGGACGGCCTTCCTGGTGTACATTACCTCGGCTTGGAGGACCAGTGAACTAGCAGCTCTTATGCTCCGACCCTCCATTTACAAAGTTCCACCATGATGGGGTAATACTTCACCGAGACCTGACATTCCTCCCTAAGGTGGTAGCGGGCTTCCATCTCTCACAATTCATCACCCTACCCACCTTCTTCCCAAACCCACAGAACAACCAAGAGAGAGCATGGCACTCCTTAGATGTCAAAAGAGCTCTCCTTTATTACCTTGCAAGGACAAAGGACTTTAGGAAATCATCACATCTGTTTGTATCCTATTCCTTGAGAAGAAAAGGAGACCCAATATTGTCCCAGCAAATCTCGAAATGTATATCCGGGATGATTCATCTGGCATATGAACTCTCCTCATTGGATCCGCCACCACACATCTGGGGCCATTCCACCTGGTTATATCAATAGCCTTGATAAATGGTGTTTCCCTTGAGGACATCTGTAAAGCAGCAACATGGTCAAGAATGTGCAGGATAGACACCAGACCACCACTGACATGAGTTTTAGCTATGTCATCCTCACAACAGGACTACAATTATCTCATCCATGACTGCCCACCATCTGGTAAGTGAGCTTGTCAGTCACCCATCAGTGGATTCACAGAGACCACTAAGAAGAAAGGCAGGTTTCCTGCCTGTAATTGTTGTTCTTCGAGTGGTCATCTGTGAATTCACACAAACCTGCCCGTCCTCTCCTCAGCCACACACAAACAAGGTCCTAATCCTGTTCAGAATGTGCAGCTTAATATCAACTGAGGAAGAGAATGGTGCGAAGGGTGGGCATACCTGGTGAGCGGTCCTAATTAATTTGATTTATCCAATCAGCTTGAAAGCTCTGAAACTGGCTCCCACATATGCACAGAACCCATCACTGTGAATTCCAAGATGACCACTCAAAGAATGACAGTTACAGGTAAGAGACCCTCCTTTTCCAGCCATATGAATGTATGAATTGTGTGGGAACTTGAACTCCCATCAGGCCTGTTTCCAAGTAACAGATTTTGAGTGACTCAGTCAACTTTGCCCACCCCTACTTTTTCAGGCAGTCTAGAAAATACAGTTATGATCCAAATTGTGGAGATTCTGAAAAGAAACTGCTGATACCTGGGAGGCTCAACCTTCATTATCTTCATAAACTTCATAAAATCTTCCTTGGGCTTTTAAAATTGTGCCACTCCATGAGGCATCTTTCTTGCTTATACACAGCTCTCTTTTACAGAAGAAAGAGTGGGACTGGGATGAAAGCAAGCTGCTGGTGATGCATGACCCTATCTACAGGTAAGCAAAGACTTATTGCAGCTAGCCAGCAGCAGGTTAGCGTCTGGTAGGAAGGAAGTGTTAACCAGTAATAAAAGAGACATGCTTTTGATAACCAAGCAAAGATCTTGTGTGGAAAAGGGCTTTTGAAGAAAGGTTTAAAATAGGAGAAGATAAAGAAAGGTGATTCAATTATAGAAGTAGGTCCAAAAAAAGAATAATAATATATGTGAGAGTATTTTTGTCAGACCGTGTAAGTACATCCCCCAACCCCATTCATTTGCTGTAACCCTCAGACTATCTGGAGTCTGTGTCCAGTTTAAAAGGCATGCAAATTGGGATTTCTGGGCAGTGTGTTTAGATTAGAGATTGGCAGTCTTGGGCTGAGGGGCAAATTACAGCTTGTCTTGCAGTCCAAGGGCTTCAGCCCCATCCCTTGAAAAAACCTTTTTCATCTTAGTTGTCCTTATTGGTTCAGAAAACCTTTAATCACATTTAGTCCATCTGGCTTAAATTGCATATAGAAACCTAGAAGTACTCTGACTGATTAAAGGCTTTCTCAGTCAATTAACAATTTTAAGTTTTTGAAATCATTACTCCTGAAAACAATAAGTAGATATTGAGTAAGTGTAAACAAGGTGAATTAAGTATAACTTCTGATGTGTAAGCTGGAGAAAATGTATAAAAGTTACTATGCAGATCTTAACTTGGTTGTTGTTTTGCTTTTTTTAAAAAATAAAGTAACATTTGGTGAGGTTTCAAAGGCTTCAAAACTTCATTGAAGAGCTACAATGCGGTCTGTAGGCTGCATGATACCCATTCCTGCTTTAGACTCCTGTCACAGGCTCACAACCTCTTTCAGCCTCTGGAATAGGTGTCCCCAACCCCCATGCTGCAGACCAGTACTGGGCCACAGGCTGTCCCAAGCTGGGCAGCAGGGGTGGGTGGCATTGGGAACCCCGATGGCAATCTTCTGCCTTCAACGTGCTCCGTTGGGTCTGCCCAGCGAACTGAGCGAGAGCACAGGCTTCAAACACAGCAGATAGGCAGGTGGTCAGGCCCCTCGTCCACATTGGTTAACTATGGTGGGCATTGGTTAACTGCCTGTGTGTAGTATGACTGCCCAAGTCAGGCGGTTGGGCCCCTCCTTATTTTTGAATTACAGCCGGGCTCCTCCCCTCCGCCTGTGCACAGTGAGGTATCACACTGCCCATATTCAAGCTGTGGCTGACAGATGGGAGAGATTAAAAATCCCACCACCCTCATTTACCAGTCAGTGGAAAAATTGTTTAGCATGAAACCAGTCCGTGATGCAAAAAAGATCGGGGACCCCTGCTCTGGAAGATTTTTCAATAACGCTTCTTTGCACTGCTTCCCACTGGGCTATACATACAATATGGTGGTTGCAGGCAATTTCTAAACCCTTGGACAGTTTTGTGCAAAAACGGAAGAATCTGGAATCTTATATAATTCTACAACTTAGGTTTTGACCATTCTAAGGAAGAAGCAGTTAGGTTGTTTCTAAATGACATACAGAAAATTTTATTTAATTTAAATAGTACTGGAATTGGAGACTAGAAGACAACAAAACCTGCCCATACCTGGACTTTGTCTGTTTAGCTGCAAAAGCATGATGCTCTGTCTGAATAAAAGGTTGAGGGTGGAAAGCTGATTTTCCCCAAAAATGTGTTAGAGGTGAGCTGGAGAAGCCTTCAGAAGCCCTAATTCATTTTAAATACAAACTGGAGAGGAAATGGTCAGCAGAATCTTGATAGGGAAGAAGAATGTAGCCTAATTAGCATGCCCCCTTTTTTTTTGCTGCAGTGCAACAAAAAGGGCAGGGGACTTGGTCATTCATTCATTCATTCATTCATTCATTCATTTATTAAAAACCAGCAAACTATCATGAGGATGGGGAAGGAGTGGTCATCATTCATGGAAATTGTTTGATGTTTATATAAGTTGCACTTGATGCTGACACTAATTGATAGATTTCTCCGGAGAAATTCTTGTTTCTTGGAACCTGGCAATGGGAGTACAATCTGTAGGAATCTGGACTGATTCACAGCTGGGGCATGACAGTGGCGTATTTATTGAGGTGGAAAAAAATGCATAGTGTAAACCAAGCATTCCTCTAGGGCTACCCAGGGAACATGACCTTTCATTCTCATAGCAGCCTCGTTCCCATGGAATCTGGTGGTTTCCACTGTTTCTTGAAGTCGCATTTGCAGAGCTTATAGTCCAAATGAAAATCCAAAAAACAGGAATGTCCCAACTAGGTTGGCCTGACTTTCCTCTCAGTAGCTTGTTTCCCATATTGTGTGTACAGATCTATATATACATAAAGTTGTGCTGTTCCTGCAGGATATTTTATGTCTCCCACGATTCCCAGGATCTGAAGATCTTCAGTTACATTGCTAGGGATGGCTCCAACAACATTTTCCGCTGCAATGTTTTCAAATCCAAGAAGAAGGTAAGCTGCAAGCATAATTAGGTGGCATTCCAAAAGCAAGAAATTGCAAGTAGGTACCACTTTGGTGGGGAAAGTAAACAGCATTCTGTGCACTCTGGTGTCTAGTCATGCCTACCATATGTCCATGAAAATGTCTGCAGACACAGACAGCACTCGCTCTTTGGCTATAAACAGAGATGAGCACCGAACCCCAGAGTTGGATATGACTGGCTTTTGAACAAGGACGACCTTTACCTAAGATCATTTCATCAAAACAGGGAAGGAGGTCACTGGATTTCAGATATTGCTTTATGACTGCCAGGACAAAGGAAAATTATTATTATTATTATTATTATTATTATTATTATTATTATTATTATTATTATTATTATTATTATTATTATTATTATTATTATTATTATTATTATTATTGGATAGAGATCAGCCATTTGGTTCACAGGCGAGGACTGGAATAAAATTAACAGTTCAAGCCCTAACCAAAGACCTAAGAACTGTTAAGGTAATGTCTGAGTATATACGCAGTTCCTAGTAGAGTTGTTTTTTGGAGAGTTAGGATGTTTAAGTTCGGTAAATCCAAAATTTCCATATGTCTAGGGAGTTCTTTAAGTATTGCTCCAAGGACTCTGATCATTATGGGTACAACAGATTTCTTCCTCCATAAACACTCAACTTCAATTTGCAAATCACAATATTTTGTGATTTTCTCCAGTTGTTTGTCTTCAATTCGTGCATCTCCTGGTATAGCATTGTATTATTATTATTATTATTATTATTAGTAGTAGTAGTAGTAGTAGTAGTAGTAGTAGTAGTAGTAGTAGTAGTAAATGTACTCTGGATGTGCCTCGTCAGCTTTCAGAACTTTGAAGGTTTTTGTCTTCTACGCAGTATTTGAGGGACTGAGTCACCTGGAATGTTTTTGGAAATACAGTAGAACCCCGCATAACGAAAAAACTCTGTTCCACAGAGCGTTTTTGTTTTTGTTGTTGTTGTTGTTGTTATGCGGTTCCCTATGGGAGATACCCCGGAAAAAATGTTTGTTAACTGGGGTTCCCATTGAGCGGGTATACCCCGGTTACCAAAAACCCCACATAACGAACAATTTTTTTCATTATGCGGGGTATCGCCCTTGCATAAGGAACGCCTTATGCAAATTTTTCGCTATGCGATGCGTTCATTATGCAAGGTACCACTGTACAGACTTTCAGATTTATTTTCCAGAAAGGAGGAAAGAAAAATCTGGCTTTTCCCAAGTGTCAGTCAGCTGGGCCCACCTGTTAATTACACAGATAATGAAATCTTGCTAGACCAGCAAAAGGCTTTTTTCAGACCTCACTGTTGACCCAGCCCTCTCTCAAAGCATTACGAATCCTTCTGGTTCAATATGTGCCTCAGTAGTGACATGCACCTATATAGTAGCTGATTGGATTACTAGGCTTCTTTGTAGTTTACCAGTGACTTGTACACTATTCCTGAGTCCTTGATATTCCCTTTTGCCCACATCAGGATAGTGTTAGTAGGTTTTTGGAAACATTGTTCCACAGCAATTCCTTGGAAAGAAACCTTGGTCCTCTCCATCTTGAGAAGAAAATGCATTTCTCTTTGTCCTCTTTCTCCAGAGCCAAGCCATGCGCATTGTCCGAACGGTGGGCCAGGCATTTGAGGTCTGCCATAAGCTGAGTCTACAGCACACTAATCAGAATGCTGATGGCCAAGAGGACAGCCAGAGTGAGAAGGGCAGTGAGGACTTGGAAACAGCAGGTATGTGACCATAGAGGGGAGGGTTGGCTCTTGATGCCTCTTAATGGGCTATTTCTTCTAGAGGGGCTGCGCTGGCTCAGTGGTTAAGAAGCTTGCCTTATTAGCTGGAAGGCCGGCAAGTCAGCAGTTCAAGACCCGAGTACTGCATGATGGAATGAGCATTTGTCTCTGTTGCAGCTCCTGCCAACTCAGCAGTTCGAAAGCAAAAAATTGCAAGTAGATAATTAGGGAACACTTCAGTGGGAAAAGATCTTGGGGACATGAAAGGAGCCTCATTCGGGGTGTCCCCTGAACGGAGTTTCTCCAGCAAAAATCCTTTCAACCCAGAATCATTTCTGACATGAAATTATTATTACTGTATTATTATTTCTTCTTGGACTTTATATACAGGGTAAAGTGCTTCTTTACTAGAGCAAAAGGATTTGCAAAAACAACGGACACCAGTAACATTGTCATAATGTCAGTCTACAGCTGGCTGAGAAATAATCCCAGCCATCTAATTGGCATTTAAAGCAGAAATGCCTCCCTGTAATTGCTGTCCCCTTAACCCTGGGAATACTTCGGGGGACTGGGGTGGGTGGGGGAACAGTCCATAGACTTACTGCTCTTTTCCAAAGAGCCTCTTGTTGATCAGAGTTATAGAGGTATTGAGCCTTCCTCTGAGGAAGGGATGTGGAGGAATCCCTTACATTCTTGTTTCCACTGACAGTAGCTCTTGATTTCTTGTAGCCTGTCATCTGCCTGAAGCTGAGCCTGTTCAAACTGCTGAGGAAACAGACATTGATGCAGAGGATATCGGGCTCCCAGGAAGTGATTGCTTGGAGTTCAACAGAGGAGTGACAGACCTTGATGCTGTTGGTAGAGAGTCCCCTGGCCTGCTTTGCAGCAAGGTAGATTCTTCCTTGTCCATATCCTCTGGGAACAAAGATTTGCAACTCTAGAGAAGAATGAGGAGTTCATAGAATTAGGGGTTTGGAAAAGAGCAGGAATACTCAGGTCTACCACACCTATATATTGCACAACGAGGAGGACTAATGGAAGTGTGTGACGAGTGCCATGCCATGCAAGCTTCAGAAAGACAAAAACACATAGGCAAGTTCCCTAGGTGGAATAGTTTTTCCCCCTTCTCTCAAATATGACCTGTGTTTCTGTCATAGAAAAGAAACAAATACTATGCCTGACAGTTGCTTTTAGAGGTATAACTGGCAGTGGGTCATCTGGTCAATTGTAAAAGCTCTATCCGTAGAACTTTCTTCTTCTAATTGGCTCTAGCAGGATCAGATCCTCCTGGAACCTGTTCTCCTCTGCATATTCATAGTCATGGCAGAAGCTATTCCTTTTTTATGGGTCAAGAAGAGAAGAGGGTAGGTGTTCCTCATGAGTAGCAGAGAATAAGCACTGTATTCTGTTTTGCCCAATCTATTCTAACCACCTGAGGAGCCAAAGAAGCCATAATTTGGAAGCCATAATTTCTTGTATGCCATGCAGGTTTCCTTGGGTTCACCCACATGGTGATGGACCCACAAGGTCCATCATTTTCTTTGGAAGACAGTGCCTCCTGGATACCAGGGAGTGGAGCATATTGAATCATATGTTCCTTCGCAGGATCCTGCTGACTCAGCTGGTATCTTCACTTCATCCTCTTTGGTCACCTGTATTCCAGCCTGGCCCTGACAGATAACATGTTGACTGATAATGTTTACTTCAGGGGTTTAAGAGGCAGGACTAGGGTGAGGCAAAAAGGCATACTGGCAGATCAGTACAGATGTTTTGATCCTTGCTTTTCTTTTAACTTTTCAGGGTTTGCTTCATAAAGAGAACATCATAACAGCTTTACCCAAGATGCTACTGCCTTCTTCTTCCCAGTTGCCTGAGCCAGAGGTTACTCTGTCTGCTCACCACCAAATGCAGTTTCTCCATCAGCTCTTAAAGCAACAGCAGCAAGAGACACAAGTTGCTGTAGCCCAGGTTACTATCCATTCTGCAGGGAAAAGATACAGAGAAATCCTAGTATTGATCATCTGAGCACAGCCACTACATGATATGTCAGAGCCTGAACTCAGTCAGTTCAACACCTCATACACAAGGAAGTCTACTGAGTGCCCAGTCTCTGCTATGTGGTTGAGAACCAGCAGCAACTTAAAGGGATGGAGCCTTGGCTCTGGAGCCTTTTTCTCTTACATCACTGGGTCCCATTTTCCAGAATTATACAGAAAATGCATGAGGTTTCAGTAGCTGGTGACATGACAGAGGATGTTAGATCTCCACAACTGTCTTCTCAGTTTGTTTCTGGCTGTACTTTGAATTGATTCCTTCGTGTTTCCACTAGGGGAAATGTTTCAGCCTGCCTTCTCTCCTCTGGGAATTTTGAGTACTTTGTTTTTGATACCCACATAATTCTATTTACATGCTGATCCTTCATGATGCCAACAAGTCCCTCTGCCATCAGCATACTTATCAACACTTACAGAACTATGAAAAGTATTGGATGGTTTGTGGAAGTTAAGTGAGTGCTTGGGGGCGGGGTTTAGACACCCTAACTCTAAACCTCATCCTACTTGGTGAGAGGAGTCACAGAAGATTCTCTTCAGTTTTGGTATGTCTAGATGGCTCAGGGGCTGAGTTATGTCCCCCCATCCCCACCCCATCACTCATTGAATTTTCCCCAAACCAGCTGGTGGTGGCCTAATAATTTTGCACAGTACTGTATATGATTTGAAGAGAAGCCAGAGTATTATTATTTCTAAAAATGTAGCTAACAAATTTATCTTTTCTTGATTGAAAAGTAAGCATCAGGAATATATCTCAAATTGATAGGCTAGAAAGTAAAGGGATAATTTTACCCACTTTGCTCCCCATTGTGATATTGATCACAAGGTTTACATTGCCAAAAAAACACACCAAACGATCCATTTGTTGGAATGGATTCTGTATTGTCATTGCTGTACAGATGTTTTCCCACTCAGATTAAAACAATATGGTATGAAGAATTTAATCCTCAATGCCCCACTCCTTGTTGTGTCTCTTGTTCTTGACTGATGACAGGAGGAGACGTAACTTTTAGAGTAATGTTGAAAGTAAAATTTAGTATGAGTCCAAGTTACTTCACACCACTGAAATCAAATTAACATCTAGCACTGAGGAAAGTTGTTGCTAAATTGAAGTCCCACCCTGCAGTTGACAGGTCTATCCAGGTGGGTTCTGGGTTCAGAAGCAATTTACACACACACACACACACACACACACACACACACATCACCACCACCACCACCAAAGAATGTCCCTTTTAAAGGTCTAGCAGGTATTCACCTTGATAGCTGACAATTGATGGGGAGCAGTTTTAAAATGTTACCTATTAGGGTGATGCCAGCAGTCTAAAAAACAGAACAAAGGCTTAAGAACTGAAAAATGTAGCTAAAGAAGACATACAGCTGACAGGAAGACATGAACTGGTAGCCATGAGTCTGTACAGATGTATCAGACAAGAAATAAAAGTGAAAACAAAAAATTATGCTAAAGAAGATAAAATGCTATGTTGCCTTAAAGACTTAACTGCTATAGCTAGCCTTAATGCAAGCTTTCACCTGAGGAAGTGTACCTATTCCAGAAAAGTTTATATTAAAATATAACACTTAGTTAGTTGCTTCAAGGAGAGATCTTTCCTACATGGAAATACATATGCTATTTCTTGTTCCACTGCTGCAGGTACATTTGCTGAAGGACCAGCTGGCGTCCGAGGCAGCTGCCCGACTTGAGGCCCAGGCTCGAGTACACCAGCTCTTGCTGCAGAATAAGGACCTACTCCAGCATATCTCACTTCTGGTGAAGCAGGTGCAAGAACTGGAGGCAAAGCTGTTGGGATCTAGTGCCAGTAAGAGCTTCCGTTCTTTCTCTCCATATGTGCTGCTTCTGTTTCTCATTGATAGCATATCTTTCATTTCACAGTGTCAGCTGTTTCTCAGGTTTGCATTTTCCCTCACATTGCTATTGTGAGTGAGAACATTATGAAGAGGATAAAATTATAGAATTGTAGAATAACTGAGATGGCTGGGACCAATGAGGTCATTGAGTCCATCCCCCTGCTCAATGCAAGAATCCAGGTGACAGATAGTTTTGTTTTTTATAATTTTTATTGAATTTTTTTAAACGAATACAAATATAAAACAATACAAATATAAAACAATACATATAAAAATACAAAAATAATCCTACATACAAAATAAACACAGAAAACATCCAAAGAAGAAAGATACAGCCTATCCTAATACACTTTTTAGATATCTTTAAATTTCACAAACATAACTACTAACATTACTAAATACTTTTATGAAATTCAATACTCTTTGTGCTGCAACTCCATAGCAACAAGAACAACATAATACTTAATTCACACCCAGTGCTTATTTACAATTCCCTGGAGAACTCAGAGTGACTCATATTTTATATCCAGAAACTTCTTTGTTTGGGTACAGGTCTGTTAGTTTCAACGTCCACAAGTGAGTGATCAACAAAAGGTTTCCAAATATTCCGAAATCTATTCTCTCTCATAATGCCCTTTTTTTCTTTTATTTCCCATGTTAATTTATCATTCAATGCTAAATTCCACATTTCTTTATACCACTCCTCCGTCTGTATAATTATGTCATTTTTCCAATTTCTTGCAATACATTGTCTGCTCGTTGTAAGCATTATTTCGAATAATTCTTTCTCATCCCTATTTAAATTAATACGATCCACATTTGTTAACATGGTGGTGTCTGACTCCAGTTTGATTCCCCCCCCCATTATTTCACTAATCTCTTTTTCAATTCTTATCCAAAAATCCTTTATCACCTTACAACTCCACCACATATGTTCATAAGTTCTTATTGTGTCTTTACATCTCCAACATAATTTATCCTTTTTATTATCAATCTGATGTAACCTCACTGGTGTCAGATACCACCTCCACAATATTTTATAATTGTGCTCTTTAATTCTAACCGACATAGTTCTCATTATCCTCTTTTTCCATTTATTTCTCCATGCATCTTTTTCTATCCTTATATTCAAATCCTGTTCCCACCTTTGTTTCAAATCCTCCTGTGGATAACCATCCCTATTTATTAAACTATACAATTTGCTAACTAAACCCTTAATATTTCTATCACCTTTTCTAATTTTTAAAACCAAGTCTTCAAATTCCGTCTTTTCTCTATCTATATCAAATTCTCTCAAATATTTAACATTCCAATTATTAACCCTCAGTATCTGAAACCAATTCATTTTCAATTGTTCAAACAGCGTTTTCTTCCTACCTTCATCTCCACAGATCCGTAACCAGTCTTTCACCAGGAAAACTTCATTTTTATCCAATATTTTTATTATTTCTTTATCTATTTTCAATGGAAAACTTGCCATATCTGCCAATTCCAAAATTGGAGAGATATTCGGGGCCAGATCCTTCTTTAATTTTTTCCACACATTCATCAATCCCCTCATCATCATATTATTGGTAACTATTTTTCCCATTCTTCCTCCCAAAAAGATCATTTTACCTATGTTCCTATAATCTTTCATCTCAATCTCCTCCCAAATTACTTTTTCTCTTGCCAAGATCTTCACAACATTCTTAATTTGAAAAGCACGGTAATATGCCACTAAATTCGGCATTCCTAAACCTCCTTCTTTTTGAGGTAAATACCATAATTTTTTTGGTAATCTAGATTCCCCCCCCCCCAATTACAGAAGTTATTAAACAACTTTTGAAACTCGTTAATTTCCTTGTCCTTCAATTGAATTGATAATGCATCAAATAAAAAAATAATTCTAGGTAACAGCATCATTTTGGTAAGTGCAATTCTCCCAAGCCATGACAATTTCAACTTTTGAAAACTTTGTATTCTGGTCTTAATTTCCATTTTCAAACTATCATAATTCAATCTTTTAAGCTCTTCCAATCTATTTGATATAATTATACCCAAATATTTCAACTTATCTTTAATTTGGATATTACTCATTCCCTTTATCTTCCTCCTCTCCTCTTCTCCCGTATTACACAACATCATTTCCAATTTATCCCAATTGATCTTCAAACCCGTAATATCCTCAAAGTCCCTAAGTTGTGTTCTAATTCTATTCATAACTCTCTCCGGATGTTTTGCAATTATCAATGTATCATCTGCATACATACTTATTTTATTCCCCATTATCCCTTCTATTTTTCCATCCTCTCTTATAGCTTTTGACAATATCTCCATTGCCATGATAAACAATATAGGGAACAAGGGACAGCCCTGACTAGTACCCGCCTCTAAATTTACCATCACTGTAACCTCATCGTTTACTCTAACACTAGCTATTCCTTTCTGGTATAATAGATCTATTACCCTTTTAAATTTATCACCAAATCCGTAGCTTTTAATTATTTCCTTAATCGAGGTCCATTGTAGGGAGTCAAATGCCTTAAAAATGTCCAAAGATATTAATCCCACTTTTTCCTTTGTTTAATTCACATTATCTATTAAATCTAAAACTCTTCTAGTCAAATCTGCCATATGCCTCCCTTTTAAAAATCCCACTTGATCTAAATGTATATAATCACCCATAAATTTGTTTAAACGATTAGCCAATATTGCTGTGAAGATCTTAGCATCCTGATTTATAAGAGAGATTGGTCTGTAGGATTCCACTTTCTCTAAATTCTTTCCTGGTTTTGGCAACAGTATAATCATAGTCCTATACCATGAAGTCGGGATTTGTCCACCATCCAATATATAGTTATATAATTTTACCAACTTTGGTACCACAACATCTTTAAATTCCTTATAAAAATCAGCCGGCAATCCATCCTTTCCCAGGGCTTTCCCCAACTTCAAACCCGCAATTACCTCCTTTACCTCCTTTTCCAAGACTTGTTCTTCCATTTTATCCCTATGTTTTATTCCAGTCGTTATTTGTCTCTCTAATTGCTTTTTAAGCTTCTCCACATCCATCTCTTTTTTTGCATACAAAGCTTGATAAAATTCCTTCACAATTTTACATTTAACTCTAATCTTATTACATCTTATCCCTTATTTATTAACCAAAACTCCAATTTCTCTTTTTTCCTTTTTGTCTTTTGCCGCCTTTGCCAATAATCTTGAATTTTTATTGCTATATTCAAAGTACTCTTTTTAAATAGATCATATCTCTTTTTACCTTTTCTATATCTTTACCAACCAATTCAGCCTTCAATCTTTGTAATTTAACGAATATCTTCTTATCCTTCCTCTTTGCATGTTCCTCCTGTAACTGCTTTATCTCCTTTTCTCTTTCATCCTGTGCTAGCTTATACTTTTTACATCTATTACTTGCCAACTTTATACTTTTACCTCTAAAAACCGACTTCATGGCATCTCAGACCATATAAAAATTTACCTCATCATTGTCATTCCATTGCCAGCTTTCCATCCAACTCTCTATAATTTCTTCTTTACACTTTTGATCTTTGAATAAATTAACATCATATCTCCATTTCCTCCTCCTTCTAATTTCTTTCTGTAGGCTCAATTCCAAAACCACTTTAGCATGATCTGATTCCTTAAAAATTCCAATTTCAATCTCTTCCATATTTTTAATCATATTTTCAGTTACAAATACATAATCTATTCTAGAATAGGAGTTATAAACATATGAAAAATAAGAATAAGCCCTTTCTGACCCCTTAATCTCTCTCCAAGAATCCTTCAGGCCTAATACAGCCATCTAATTATCCAATATCTTCCCTTTAATACCTGTTCCACACCTTGTTATATTTGTACAGTCCAAATTTGATCTTACTAAATTAAAGTCGCCTGCCACTATCATCTTTCCGATTTTTCTATTACCACAATTTTATGGATTTTTTCTAAAAATTCCGCTTGATGTTCGTTTGGAGCATATATATTCACCAAAGTTATTTCCTCATCATCTATCTTCCCTTTCACTATCAAATATCTATCTTCTGATACTTTTTGTTAACTCGAATCCCAATCTAGTAGAAATCAACACTGCGACTCCTCTTGCTTTTGATGTACCGAATGCCTTTTCATAATGTTGCATCCAACCTAAGAAAATTTTGTTTGTATCCTGAGATTTTTGATGAGTTTCCTGTAGAAAGACTATGTCCTGTCTGTCCTTCCTCAATGCTGATTCTATCCTCCTCCTCTTAAGCACAGATCCTGTACACTTTTACATTCCACGTTAAAACTTTAATACTTCTCATGTATTAAAGTGCACTTACATTAGTAAGTGCAGAGTGATGCATGTTGGGGCAAAGAACCCCACTTACATTTATAAACTGATGGGGTCTGAACTCTGCGACAAACCAGGAAAGGGACCTTGGTGTCCTGGTGGACAACTCAATGAAGGTGTCAACCCAGTGTGCCTCAGCAGTGAAAAAAGCAAACTCAATGCTAGGGATCATTAGGAAGGGTATAGATCATTAGGAAGGGTATAGAAAATAAGTCAGCAAGTGTCATTTTGCCTCTTTATAAATCTGTGGTGAGGCCCCATCTGGAATACTGTGTACAGTTCTGGTCGCCATACCTCCAGAAGGATATTATGGAGCTGGAAAAAGTGCAGAGGAGGGCAACCAGAATGATTAGGGGACTGGAACACCTTCCTTACCATCTGAGGCTGCAACGGTTGGGCCTCTTCACTCTTGAACGACGACGTCTAAGAGGTGACCTGATTGAAGTTTATAAAATCATGCACGGTGTGGACAAAGTAGATAAGGAAAATCTGTTTTCCCTATCGCATAACACTAGAACTAGGGGACACTCCATGAAACTTTTGGGTACTAGTTCTCAAACAAATAAGAGAAAGTACTTTTTCACCCAGAGGATTACTGGTCTATGGAACTCCCTGCCAGAAGAAGTGGTGACAGCTGTCAGTCTTGACAGCTTTAAGAAAGGATTAGACAAGTTCATGGAGGACAAGAGTATCAATGGCTATAATTATGGATACTTAAGGACAACCTCCGGGTTGGAGAGATAGGCAGGATATCTCTCAATGCCATTTCCAGGGAATCCTAAGCAGGTGAAGGCATCTCCTTGGGAATACCCTGAAGGAAATGGTGAGCCACTGTGTGAAACAGAATGCTGGACTGGATGGGCTGTGGCCTGTTCCAGCAAGGCTGTTCTTATGTTCTTATGTTTTGATTTAACACCCTCGTCTACCTCTTCCGAGCTCTCCATTAGGCATGCTACCTCTAACCCACAATAATTAAAATAAAACATCAAACAAAAAACACACAATGTCAACCTCCCCACTTTCTTCATCAAAAAAGCCACCTTTGTCCTCCAAAGGGGGAGGGGGGGAGACATGCAAAATGTACGTGGTAATTAATGCTCAAGCGCACCATCCCCATTATAAAAACATTATCTCATATGAAAATTCATACATACAATCCTTTTTCTTTCTACCCTTTACTTGACTCTTCCTCGACCACAATTAATGATAATTCCTCCTCTGCTCCTCCTGATTGCCCTCATCCTGTGGCTCCACCCTCATCTGCTCCCTCATAATCTCTTCTTATAGCTCCCGAGTCCAGTAGTTCTTTTCTTAAAGCTAACCACTCATTTGAACCCGCCTTGACCAAATCAAGTAAACTCAAATATTCCAGTGCATCAGTCCCTGCATCAATCACCTGCATTTTTTTCCATAGAAGAATCTTAACTATTGTGGAAATCGCCAATTATTACACCTTTTTTCATCAACAATTCAGTTACTGGTTTCATCTTATACCTCCAAACACGTTCCTTAATGGAAATGTCATTGTATACTTCCACATCAGACCCATCAATTTTCAGAGTGCCAGAACCAGCTTGTTTTAAAAATGCCATTACTTTGAGCTTGTCTCCCCAATTTGCAAATTTAACCAAGACGTTTCTTTGAGCACCTTTACCCCTTCTCGGCCCCATTCTATATGCACTTACAGTAGCCTCCTGTACAAAATCCTTCCCCATTTTCAAATTGTTTAACCATTGAACAATTCTATCTCTTAGCTGGTCTGCCGTTCTTTCCATCATATGGCGTATCACAATGTTTTGTTTTCTCATCAATTTTTCCATGACATCAATCCTTTTTTCATGCTCATCCACTTTCATCTTATTCTCCTTCATTTCCTCCTGTATCCCTTTTATTTCCCCTTTCATAGATTTCACCTCATTTTGCATCAACTTAACATTTCCCTCTATGTTTTGTAAGCTTAAATCTACTTTTTTGGATAAATCCATAACTGTTGTAACCACTTTGTCCTGTTTTTTCAAAATTTCATTTTTATCCTTCACTCTCACCTCTTCCATCTTCTCAAATTTCTGAAACAATTTACCAAATTCAACCATTATTTGAGTCTGATCATAAGGTTCAGGTGATGGTGATGATGATGATGATGGAGGAGCCTCCTCAGCTGGTGCTTTACCCTTCCTCTTAGATTTCACCACAGGCTCCTCCTCCTTCGCTTTCCCCCTTGTAACCTTATCCATGGTGACTTCAACCAAAAGCTTTACCAGGTGACAGATAGTTGTCCATTTTCTCTTGAATGCCTCCAGCATTGGAGCACTCACTGCCCTGCAAGATAATTGGTCCCATTGTTGTACTGTTCAAATAGTTAAGAGGTTTTTTCTGATATTCACCCCATGTCTTCCTATTATTACAGATCCTGCACTCTGAGATGACTGAGAACAGATCCTGCATACTAGGATGAGGATTCTCCATAAATAGGAGAAGGTCTAGGCTGGGTATCACACATGCTGACTTCCTGTTCATCTAGAGCAGGGGTGGCCAACCTCAGGCCTGACCATGCCCCTGGACAGCTGAGCAGGCCGGACCACAACCCCTCGAAGTGGAAGCAGGCACATTTACAGCTGTCATAAATGTACCTACTTCCACATTTAGGACAGCCATGGGCGCATTTGCGCATGCACAGCCACATTTTATGGCTGATGTAAATGAGCCTGCTTCCTCTTCTGGGTACAGTGGAGGCGGCAACAGGCTGGATGGAATGGCGTTGCGGGCCGAGTCCGGCCCACAGGCCATAGGTTGGTAACATCAGCCCTCTAAATTTCAGAAGGTGAACTGTCTTATGTCTTTTAAAAAACTAAAAAAAAAGTCGTGACTAAATGCTGTTTCTCCTCTCTTTTTCTTTCAGTCGGCTCTCAAGATAGTTTGCTGGAGATCACCTACCGATCAGGGGTCCTGCCAGTTCTGTGTGACCCAACCACCCCACTGCCTGAGGAGAGCCGCCTGCCCCAGCTTGACCCTAGCTTCTCCAACATTGCTAGCTCTTTGGGCAGCCCCTTAGGTAGGAGTGACTACTTGGCAAAGCTGGAATGCTTCTGCTTCCTCTCCGGTGCTGAGCTGCCTTTGGGCAGCTTGGAGCTCATCCGGTTCCGTGAATCTGGGATTGCCTCTGAGTATGAATCCAACACAGATGAGAGTGAGGAGTGGGAGGCATGGGCCCAGGAGGCACCACTTCGCCTACTCAGTGTCCTGAACAAGCAGGGGCTGGGAGATAGCCTGAATGAAGGGGTTGCCTTATAAAAGGAAGCAGAGCTGTTTGGGGTCTGTGATTTAGCAGTGGAAAGAGTACTTTGTGGCTAAAGAAACTGAGAGACTGGTGGCACGTCCTCGGAAGAACTGTTCTGAGGAGTTAAGAACAGGAAGACTATCACCATAATGATAGCCAATATTCAGAATGGATATGGCACTTGAAGAAGAAGAAGAAGAGTACAAGTGGTTCATGTCTCCCTGCAGATAGGCTTGGAAAAGTCTATCACTGCTACTTTTCTGTGTCTAGGTGCAGGTCTTTTCCCTGGAGAAGAATCATACCCTGTCAGGGAAGAAAGTCTTAGCTACAGTTGACAACCTCCCCACTGTTGTTATGGCACCTTAAAGTCTGGGTGTGGGATAGCTTCTTGCCTGCTAGAGAATGTAGACATTTGCCAATGTGTCCAGTGTGGAATTGGCATTGATTATCCGTTTCAACATCTTGAGAACCTCAGCTTGCTTACTTTCTTTCAGAAAAGCAAGTTCAAGTCCTTAAGACAAAATATATGTATTATCTTGAAAGGCTTTTGGCACTGCCCAATGAAATCCTAAAAGCTAACAAGATTGGAAACGGAATAAATTGTATGCCGGTGTAGCAATAATATGCAAGTTTGCCTAATTTGCATAATGTGTTCAGGTGGCAAAATTTAGGGTTTTTCAGTGGTTCTTTTTTCTGACCATTTCTTTTTGAATTTGGTACAGAATGTATTAAATTTCAGCACACATTTGGATTGAATGTGTTGTATATATTTAGTGTAGCTCATGCACTGCACTGCTTTTAAGCAAAACTTTCCCACTCACTGCCTTTCCTGTTTATTCCCGCCCCCATTCAGCCTCTAGAGAAATTATGCAGGAAACAACTTAATTCAGAGAGATGTGCAGAGAAGTTGTTTGACATGAATTGAACTTTGTGTTGGGACTGTGGGCCTAGACTTTTCTCATTTCTGAATACAATCCAAATTCTTAAACTTCTTACCCAGAAAACTGTAGTGTTTCATTATAGCTGTGGCACCTAGATGCCCAGTACTATAGTGGGTAGAGTGATGGATTAGGACTCAGGAGACCTGGGTTTGAATGATTCCTTGACCATGAAATTTCATTAAGGAGGAAGTGTGGCACTGGTAAAGCCACTCAAATATGTCACTTACTCTGAAAGTCCCTTTAAGGTTGCTATCAGTCATTTTCAACTGGACAGCACATAACACACGCATGCACACACACACACAGGGCACCTTACAGTGGATTGATGTCTATGTATACTAGCATACAAGCAGTTCCCTATGGTGCTATCTCACAGGTTTTCAGGCTCAGTGTGACTGTTGCAACAAAGTTGTGTCTGTCATTTAACACATCAGAAGTCCAGAGGGCATAAAAGTGGTGTTTTTAGACTACAGCTCCAGCCAGAATAGCCAGGGCTTTTAGTGGAAGGATTATTCTCAGAATTGTACTCTAAAAATGTGTCCCATCTCTGGGATTAATGTTTTGCAACATTGTGCAGCCTGAGCAGTAAAATCCTACTCCCATGAGTGCATTCTTTGCATCCAAGTCACTGCTGTATGCAGTCATACCAAGGAAAGACAGCTGTCTGTCTTCTGTGTCTGTTGCCTCTAGAAGCTGTGGCCAATGAATCAGACTTCATGGTGCCACATGTTATGCTCTGCTCTTTCTACTTTAGTCCCTGTGGTAACCTTGAATAGTCAGTGTTACAGGCTTGGAGCAAGGGTTTTCTTCTGGAAACAAAATATTTCCATGTCTCCATTGTTATTCATCAGCAGCAAGCATCATGCCTAGCATAGGCTGGATTGATGTTAATCCTTCTTTTCTCATTTCCTCCCATTTATGTAGTAGGTCCATTTCTTTTTTCTGGAAGCGTCTCACTGATAGATACAGCTGCCTTTCTAATACTGCTGCCCAGGGCACACCAGTTTTTGCTGAGACTGATTTCTCAAGGACAGAACTGGCTAATGTGGTTGCACCTTCTGAAAATCCATAATGAGCCTTACAGTTCTGTCTTCGCTTAAATTGTGTCCACCCTTAGGATTTTTCAGGGTAAATTTTGTGAAAAATATGGCTTTCCTTTCCGATGGTATCAGTAACTCTTGAGGGAGTTAGTAAAGCAACATGTGGGAACCTGTAACCTTTCAGCTGCAGTGCAGCAACAACTCCGGCTACAAGTTGTGTAACCCTGGAGTAAGTAACACAGCCCCACATGGTAATTTCTTAGTTGTCCTTTTAAACCAAAACAAAAAAGGGAATTTTAAAGCCCTTCAAGCTAGCTTTCAGACAGTTTCTAAACTTATTGGTAGCCAGCAGCAGTATTCTGTCCTCCTTCCAGCTTACGCCACTTTCCAAGCATGTTGTTAGAGAAAGAGAAGTCTAGGGATCCATAGTTTTCTTATAATTTGAAGGGGGGAGGAGAGAGAGAGAGAGTGAAAAAAGAGAAATGAGGTGCCTGATTGTGACCTCAAGGCTGCAATTTATTTCCTCTGCTGCCCCCTCCCTTTCCCTGAAGTCCAATGGTTCTCAACCCTTTTTTTTGGGGGGGGGGCATGGCCCACCTAAGCATCTCTAAAATCCTGGTGCACCCCGCGCCCTTGTGATATATAATTCTTACTATTTGAAAAGTGAACTATTCATGTGGAGGAAGCCTAAAAGGCCATTCACTGTTAATAACGCATGTTCAAATTCCCCGCCCCCCCAAAATATATATATATATATATATATATATATATATATATATATATATATATATATATATATATATATATATATATATATATATATATATATATATATATATATATATATATATATATAATCATATTGCCCCCTGTTGGAAACCAAGGCTGTCTAAAGTTGAATTTTTTGGAATAGTAGCCATGTTAATCTGTGTTTCAGGCATATCAGGAAGCAAGAAACAAAACAACCTTTCATTGGGCTTTAAAAACTTCCATGATCTGATTTCCCCCCTCTTTCCTGATATCTTCTGTGGATCTCCTGTGGACTTGGCCACAGTGTCATTTACAGATCATTTCATAGGGTTGTGAGGGATTGTCAAATGTAGTTTACCATACTGAGGAAAAATGTAAGCAGTAGTGGAAGATATATACAGTTAACATTTGCCAGGGCATTCCATATGTTCCCATGGACCACTCAGGAAGCAACATGAATGGAATGTCGCCAGAAAATGGAAAGATAAATGCAGTTCAGTAAAATGGAAAGATAATTGCAGTTCAGTAAACCATCCAGCACCTGCCTTGAAGGCCGTATTCCTCAACTCTACCGCAGGAATAAAAAACTCAAAGAAACTACAGTAAAACCCCAACTTGCATGTGCCCTGAGTTACATAAAATTCGACTTGCATAATTGTAGGAATCTGATCCATGTAAAGATAATCAGCCTCATCTAACAGAGCAGTTTATAGCCCCAGATCTTTTAAGAGAGCGTTAAAAGGTCTAACGGAGTCCAGCTTCATTAGACAGAGTAAGAAGGGAAAAGAGATAGAGAGAAAAGCAGAGAGCAAAGCATACACACACGACTGCAGTTTTGGGGCTGAACAAAGGAATAATCATGGCTTCTCTTTATTCAAGCAGAGTCTATCAGAAACACTAAGGCACATACAACCAATTAGAAGTGTCCGAAGAATGTCCGAACCCAAATAAGGAGAAATAAGGAGAATACTTTTTCACTATTCTACGCATGCCCACAATCAAGCGTTGTCTCTCAGTAAGCAAAGAGGCCTTTGTTTACAAAATGTGTCAGAAGACAGGAGACAGAAACCAGATACATTCCCACACATAATGATATTGTGCTAAAACCGTGTCCTAATTTACATAAATGTCCCAATTTACATAAATGTACGTAGCACAATTTCCTATGGGTTTGCATCGAGTCACGTAAAAAATTCATTTTCCTATGGGTTTCCTTCGAGTTACGTAAAAATTCATTTCCCTATGGGTTTGCTTCAATTTAAATTAAAAAATCATTTTTCCTATGGGTTTGCTTCAAGTTACATAAAAATAATAATTTTCCCTATGGGTTTGCTTTGAGTTACATAAAAAACCGATTAAAGCAAAAGCCTACAGAACAGACTTTTTATGTAAGTAGGGGTTTTACTGTACAGTACTTTACTCTGTAAATGGAAAAAAACCACCACCCCACACTATTTCTTTACAATCTGTCTTGGTGTTGTTTTTTAAAATTGAATTCTTATGATGCCTGAACCTGATACTGGTTTCATATTATGCTTTGGAGAAAGCCCTAAACCATGGTTTGGAGACTGTGGCTTAAGAAACCAAGACAGCTTTGCTAAAGCTTTACATGGAGGAGGGGGAGAAGAATTATAAGGAAAAACTACGTGGGCACATGGCTGGATCCTGGGCTGTAAAAACCATGGGCTGATAAGCCATAAAACCAATCCCTCAGGTGATGGCAGAAACATAAAACCAGGCCCATAGTTTACTCATCAACTGGATGTTCAGGGTTGCAACTCGAAGAAAGTGCCTTTAAAATGGATGGGGTGGAGGACACATTTCTTCAACACCGTTCTTTGTACACTAGTGTAGTTGAGGGACAGGAAAGGAGCAGCAGGGTCAGTTTTAACAGCATCAAAGGTAGAGGGAGAGGAAAAGCTGTTATTCCCAACACATCTTGACCATGTGTATCAGTAATCTCTGGGCCTTGCTGAGGACAAACAGGAGAGCAGAAAGTGCTGTGGGTTGGATAAAGGTAAAGGTTTCCCTTGCTTGAAAGCCAGTCGTATCCGACTCTGCAGTGCTCATCTCTGTTTCAAAGCCAAAGAGCCAGCGCTGTCTGCTGCTGCAGACGTTTCCGTGGTCATGTGGCAGGCATGACTAGGATGACTGAATTGAACATGTAGAGATGGAAAGTGTACATAGTAAGGGACATTGAGAAAAGAGTGAGCAGCAGCAAGATGCAGCCCCCCTTAAGGGGGCAACAGCTGGCATAGGACAGAGGTGCCAGCATGTCCAGCATTGGCATTGACAGGTACCTCGGACAAGGAAATATGATATAGAATCAGTCAATGCAGTAGTGCCCATTTCATGAGGTTGTGCGCTCTAAATCTAGTGAAGGATGTTCTCAAATTGTCTGCCAGTGGCTCCAGCCATTTCTGTATTTCTCACTAGATTGTTTTTTTATCCCTTTTCGATTTCTGTGTCTTTTTGTTCTTACCTTTACTTAAAACAGCATTTGTTTATGGAGTTAATTTCTCGGTAAGTGCACTTAACTCCAGGGTGGTGGTACAGTATTAGCTTTTTGGTTTTTGCTAAATAAATCTTCCTTATTTCTAAAGCTCAACTGTTGTTTCTGCTTTCTTTGCCTACTTTGTTTTCTCTCTGTCTTCCCAAACTTGTGTCTTACTTTCCTTCAGTTAAAGCATGAAAATCAGGGGGTGATCAGTTAAGGGTGTCTCACAAGCACAAATACTAGAGTCATTAGCAGAGAAAGAAATGCCAAGTGTAATTCCCCTGGCGTGGAAAAAATGAAAGGCTATGTGGGACTCCATGACTGTTGATGGCAGTTGTAAAGAGTTTGAGCACAGCCAGTGCCATCTTCTGTACTTTTCTCAGAAAACACATGCCTCCAAAGAATCGTAGTAGGCAGAGACCAGCTCTATTTTATCAGACTTTACTCTTGATGGTGGATCTCATGGGGCAGAATTGTCCCATCTATAGAATTGCTCTTGTCAAGTAAAATGCCTTCTTGTGACACCTCAGTCTAACTTTAACAATGCTTTGACTGCCATGTTACGTCAAATTCTCATAGCCCTTTCCGGAAGAGAGAGATGCTCAATGAATGCACTAGTTTTAGCATTCTGTAGCATCCTGCATTAAATTATCTGGCTTGGTTTTAAAGGGACAATAATATTTTTACAAATAAAGGCCTGGAGTTATATTGCTAAATTACGTTGTGATAATAACAAGCTTGCATGCACTATCACTGGGTATTGATGGGAGGGGACAGTGGCAATATAAGGAGTTCTTAGTTGAGTTGATTTAAGTGGGAAATGAATACAAAATGGAAGAAAGAGTTGATCACCAAATAACTACTATTTGCAATGATGTTAGCAAAGCTAAGCCTAAAAATGAGCTTAGATCTGGAGATTAGAACAAGGAAGTGGTAAATGGACTATATAGAAATAGTAGATAAATGACACAGAGATGGAACTGCTTAGTGTTTACTTTCCCACCAAACACAAGTAAAATAAAGGAAGCAGTGAGGTGACTACTGCACAGGGTTGCTAAAAAGTTAGTAGAGAATATCTAGCTATTTTAAATGAATTAAATGTTCAATGGCTAGATAAACCCATCCAACAATACTAAAGTAAGCTCCACATGCAACCTCATAGGTTTGTCTACAGTAATTGAGAGATCTTGGAAAATAAGTGAGGTTCCTGAAAATTGGAATGTTGTGTCCATCTTTAGAAGCAGGGGATGAATAAGATCTAGGGAACTACCAATTGATTAGCTTAACTGATAGCAGGAACTGTTCTAGAACATATTATTAGACAGTCTCTCAGTTATTAAAAAAAAGAATGTGACTACTAAAAGGTAGCACAAATTGCTAAACAAAAGCTATGACACATTAATCTTATATCTTTTTAAAGTAAAAAATTGCATGCATCAGTGGGGTGCTGTGGATTTAGTCTGGATGTATGCATCTGCAAGGCTTTCATCAGGGTCCCCCATGATAATTTTTAGGAAAGCTGTAAAATGTTGGCCATGCAGTTTTATTGTAGATAGTTGATTGACTATGCTCAAAAAGGGTTTATCAGTGGTGCCTTATTACTCTGGTTCCGTAGGGTTCTGCCTTGAACCCAGTGCTTTTCAACACTATTATGGTACTGAATAAAGGTACTGGGGGAAATGTTCATCAAATTTGCAGATGACATCAAATTTAGAGAAGTAACTAATTCTAATTCTTCAGTAGCTGGAATCTGGATTTCAGAGAACCTTAAAGAACTGGGTCAAAAAAATGAGCTTTGGGGGATGGGGTGGGAATGTAAATCTGAATTTAGGCAAGAAATATCAGATGTATAAATATAAGATGGGTGATAACTGGCTCTGGAGTAGCACACATGAAAGGTTTCTGGGTTTTTTAATCGATCACAAGCAAAGCAGCAATATGAAGTAGGGGCAAAAAAGTGAGTGCTTAGGAGGCTGCATCAAGGAACTTACCTGGAATAATGTGTTGAGTTCTGAGCACCACTGTATAAGATAGGCATCACCCTCTGACTGTTTGAGCTTGCAAACCAGCCAGTTCAGGTAGGACATGCAGTCCAAATGACTGAAGGTAGCTAGGTAGCTTATGGTAGCATTTCCAAGACACCAGATTCCCTCCAATCAGCTTAGCTCACTAGCTCATCAGAGACAACAGCTCTGGGTTCAAATCATTGTTTTGTTTAGTGCACAGTTATTCAGTTTCAGAGAAAGCATAGGAACATAGCTGCAAAATACCACTCCAACGTTAACACAAAAAACCTCTCCAGCTGCTTGCCTGGCCTATGTAAAGGTAAAGGTTTCCCTTGCTCGAAAGCCAGTCATATCCGACTCTAGGGTTCAGTGTTCATCTCTGTTTCAAAGCTGAAGAGCCAGTGCTGTCGGCATCTGCAGAAGTTTCCATGGTCATGTGGCAGACATGACTAGACACTGGAACGCTGTTTACCTTCCCACCGAAGTGGTCCCTATTTATCTACTTGCAATTTCTTGCTTTCGAACTGCTAGGTTGGCAGGAGCTGGGACAAATACGAGAGCTCATTCCATCCTGCAGTTCTCGAAAATCGAACTGCTGACCTCCCGCCTTCCAGTCAGCATCTTAGCCACTTGAGCCACTGCAGTCCCTTGCCTGGCCTAGCATAATTAATTTAAAGGCTACATTTTTCTAGCATTACTCATGCCATCCCATGTTAGCGATCCAAAGCATAGCAAATTCTCCTTCTCTCCCCTTTGTCTCCCATATCCAAAACACATTTTTGCCACTCATCTCTCCTTCTGAAGGGTTTCGGCCAATTACAGCATAGAATACAATGCCTCTCAAAACTTAGTTCAGTTCCCACCATTCTACAGCTTGTTTTGACTACAAGAACAATCCCCCAGCACCTGCTTTGAAGGTCACATTCCTTCTCTACCACTAGGAACAAGAAATCAGAAATTTACTCTTAAATGGCAAAGCACCCCCTCTATTCTTTTACAGAGATCAGCAAGCAGGAACATGTCCAGAGGAAAAGTAACTAGGTGGTGAAGGGTCTGGAAAACAAATGCAGGGATAAATAATTGATTCAGGGAGCTTGGTATGTAAACCTGGTGAAAAATGAAAATCATATGAAAGATGGGGCAAGCCTGTTTTGTGGCTCCAGAGAGTAACACTTGAATGAATTGATTCAAATTACAAGAGACGAGATTTAGACTAAACATTTGGAAGAACTTCCTCTTAGTAAAAGCTGTTCAACATAGGATGGCCTACTTCAGTTGTGGCTTTCCTGCTTCACTAGAGGGTTGGACTCAGTTACTCTTGGATCATTCCTGACTCTACAATTTTATTTATTTATTATTTATTAGTTCACATTTATATTTGAATAATATAATTTCAAATTTGTGGCCCTAGAATTAATTTGTGCATATTTTATCAATGTGCACATGAATCATTGGTAAGTTTGGGGGTACAAGGAAAGAAATAAGTTGAAAGAAATGAAAATGCAACAAGTAAAACAAACTCCCATGAGTGTTTTAATTTTACAAAGACTTCTAGAGAAACTAGAATTCAATTCTGAAACTCAGAGCAGAGGGATACCCAGCCAGAATATTTAAGGAACTAAATGCAGATTAACTGTTTATCCCTGCTTTTCATCAGCATCTGAAACAAGATTATCTGAGCCATATTTTTAGCTTTCTAAAAATGTTCCCATGTTCAATGGAACATACGAGGAGTGGACTTAGTAAATTCACATTGATTCAATGGGCCTATTGTAATGTGATTTACTATGCTAAGCAATAGGACGTTGGCCATTTTGAAAAAAGTTTTTGGCTTAACTGATCAGTTTTTATTGCCAGCGGTAATGCTTTTCAGTAGCTGCAACTATGTTTGCTCACATGCCTCCCTCCCCACTGGCCTATCTTTCTGTAAGACAAAGCAATATATATTTTTTTCATATTAAGTCACCTTGCCCACCATATTACTATGGCTATTTCTAGTTAAGTTGGTTTATTTGTTCATTTACTGTCTTATACTCATAGCAAAGAACTGCTAATGTAAGAGTAAACAAGAAAACAAGAAACCTGAGTTGCAGCAGAAAGGCAAATTGATGACACTCTGTGACACACACACACACACACACACACACACACACACACACACACACACACACACACACACACACACCAGTTAGCAATGAAGCTAGCTAACCCAGCGATAGAGAAGTCAGAGGAAAATGAGCAGGGATTTTGCTAAATTAACATGCAAGGCTCAGAACCCACTTTGCAGATACAGTGATACCTCATACAATGTCCAAACTTGGTTCCACAAGTTTGGACTTTATACAGATTTGGACTTTGCATGAGGCATGCAAAATCCTAGCCGCGATGCCTCATACAACGTCCAAATCCTTGCCACGATGCCTCGTACAACGTCGTTTCCATAGAGATACAGTGTACTGTAACAGCATAGACTTCAGGGCAAAGTCAAGGAAACAGACAGGAAAATGACAGAACTTTAAGAAATCATTGTCTAAAGGCTAAATACATTACAAAAACATGTCAAACAACCCTGATTTTAGGGGACAAACCATACAACAAGTTTTTACCTTTTGAAATCTTTACGAAGTGCATGTTTAAAAGTTAACATGTCCCATCATGCATCACAGTGTTAATCTGCAACCATATGGCCGATCATCCATTTTGTACAAACTCATGCAAAACCCACAAGAGCAATGCACGCATGCATCCTGCCTTTTGTACTGCCCTAATGCCTCATACAAAGTCGCAGCGACTTTGTATGAGGCAACTTTTTTCAAGAAATTAGGCGATGTTGTATGAATTTGATGTTGTATGAAGCGGACTTTGTATGAGGTATTACTGTATATTTTTATAATTGAAAGTTTTAAAGTGGTAGCCGTGTTAGTCTGTGCAAGCATATCAGAAAGTAAACAAAAAGCATCAACAAAAAAGACAAAAAAGTTGTGGCATCTCAAAGACTTAACTCCTGTATTAAATGTGAGCTTTTGCGGATCAAAACCACCTCATCAGACATGCTGGACTTCGTCTTACAAAGTGGACTTGATCCATGAAAGCTCACATTTAAATACAGGAGTTAGTCTTTAAGGTGCCACAACTTTTTTTTGTCTTTTTTGTTGTTGATGTTTTTTGTTTACTCTCTGATAATTTTATAACTATAATGGCTAGGACTATTTCTGAAAGAAAGAGAAGTGAGCCTATAATGTTGGCATGGTGATGCTGAAGGACTGAGAGCACTGGGTTCCCAGAGTCAGCTTTCAGAGGCTGTGGAGGATTGTGTCTGATTGCTGATGTTTAGGAAATAATCCCTTCTCAGTCTAGTTCAGGGGTACCCAAACAGGCCCAATTAGGCCACCGCATATCATTAATGCGGCCCGCGGTAAGTACCCAGGCTCACCGGTTACCGCCCCTCCACCCGCCCACCCCCCCACCTGACATCAGCAGCGGCGGTGGCGGCAATCGCACTTTGTCCTGGCTGCTCCGAGCAGCCTCTTGCCGGGTCCCATCCCCTCTGCAGCCTTTGCCAAAGCCGGCCGCTGTGTTAGGAAAATCTTCAGGGCCTCCTCTGTTTCAAAATCCGCAGCGCTGGAAGGGTAAACCTGGCATGCTTGGGTGACGTCATCCCGGGCGCACCAGGGTGCTCTCCTAGCACCCTGGATTTTGAAACAGAGGAGGCTCCGAAGATTTTCCTAACACGGCGATCGGCTTTGGCAAAGGCTGCAGAGGTGATTGGACCCAGCAAGAGGCTGCTCAGAGCAGCCAGGACAAAGCGCGGTCATCGCCGCTGCTGCTGACGTCAAAACTGTCAGCAGTGGGAGCAGCCCGCCTCCGGCCCCCGCAGCTGTATGTCAGGGGCGGGACTGGCCCACAAAAAAAAAAAGAAAGTTTGGGCACCACTTGTCTAGTTGTTCCCAGTAGATGGAATGGGTGTAGCACCATCTTTTCATTTGACTTAGGCAACAAAATATCTTGGGCCAGCTCCATCTGTCTGCTTCTGTGTTCTGTATCATGTATCAAACTAAATGCTATTCTTGAATTCTTTTACTGACTTGATTATCTACTACATAATTCCCTTGCCTGTTACACTCAAGCAAAGTGTGACTTTCTTCCTTTCTGTAGTTGACCAAAGCATGTTTGAAAATGCAAACACAACACCGGCCCCAAAGCTACCAGTTGACAAAGCTGCCTCCCAGTCCACTCCAGGTAGTCAACAACGAAGCCAGCCTTGTTGGAGTGGAGGCAGCCAACATCTCAAGAACATCAGCAAGACTGTTGGTGCCAAAGTCAATGATTTCCTGCGCAGGAAGGAGCCTACTAACTGCAGCAGCTTCGGAGTGATGGAAGTCAATGAGAATGCAGGGGCAGCACTCGGCTACAGTGGGGCCATCTTTCAGAAATGCCAGGACCAGGCAGAAGAGTAAGTGTCTCCCTGTGAGCTTTATGGACAGTCGCTCTGCACAGCATTCATATCTGAGAGATGTTGAAATAAAGGCACAGCAGGAAAAGACATATAGCTTCTTCCTGATTCTCTTTCTCTGCCCATTCCAATTCTGTTTATAAACTGGTCATGGGCAGAATTTTAGAAGAAGTTAATTTTAGCATATCTAGGCATACAAGCAGTTTCCAGAACTGAAATATTTTTAAAATACATATTGGCTCAAATTATGTTGTATAACTTAACACTAGCCAAATGAGGTTGACAGCTAGGGGCAATCTTCCGTAATTAAATACTTCCCATCTCTGTGGTTTTTCTAACTCCAGTGTACAACTTCTCATTACATGGAAGCCATGGGAGCACTGAGACAGGTGGAGTAACTCTTCTGTTACCAAAAGTCTTCCCCTGCCAGTAATGTAAAACCACAGTAGCAGGTTTTGGTATTTAAGATTTCTTCCTCCTTTCTTATGGCTTCCATACAATGAAAGGCATTACATAGGAGTCAGGCGAGTCTAAGGGGAAAGCAAGAAGCTTTTAATTACTGAAAATATGACCCCTGTTGATCAGCCTTCCACAAGGATAGTTGTACCAACAGGATTTCAGTTACTACATTTGTATCAAAAATATGTCAAGTGATTAACATATCACAGTACGCTGAAGATGAATAAATATTCCTCATGGACTCAGCTACCAGGTGTGCTTTCAGAGCACTTTTTTTTGTCTTTTTTGTTGTTGATGTTTTTTGTTTACTCTCTGATAATTTTTATAACTATAATGGCTAGGACTATTTCTGAAAGAAAGAGAAGTGAGCCTGTAATGTTGGCACGGTGATGTTGAAGGACTGAGAGAGCACTGGGTCTCATGGCCTGAGCTGTGTTCCCAGAGTCAGCTTTCAGAGGTTGTGGAGGATTGTATCTGATTGCTGATGTTTAGGAAATAATCCCTAATAATGTATGAACTTGCACATGTTTGAAGACACACCCAACAAGGGTTATTTGAACAATGGCAATTGTGCATCCTAACACAGATTGGGCTATCAACTTACACAGAGCAGAACTTTATTGAATGCAAAAGAATTAAAGTATATAAAATATTCAACAATTAAGTTTATAACTAATATGGGGAAATATTAAAAGAAACCCAACTTTCCATACTTTCTTGTTAAAATCCCAAAACAGGCTAACTGAGGGCCTAGGCCAGAAACCAGGAATTCAGGGGAGAAACAGGCTAGCAGTATTTTCTGGATGAATCCTGGATCCTGCATGTTTAAGACAGTGTTTTCAACTATGAAATAAGGAAGTCATTTCAAAGGGGCCCTGGCAGAACTCAGCAAGAGGGAAAGAACTGACATTTTGGCATTTTTATTAGTTATTACAGTTACAAAATGTTGTACCACTTGCCAATTCTGTGACAAATAGGCTGAAATCCTGATTTTTAGCATAGTAGGTTGGAATTAGAGTAGGCCCATTGAATCAGAGGGTATGTGGTAAATCTGCTCCTTTGTTAAATTACTTTTTTTAAAAAAATCAGGTCTCACTGTAGCAGTGTTTGAGGAATAGTGGCCAGGAAACACTGGCTGTTTCCCTCATTTGAGGGGGAAAAGTGATATACCAGAGGAAAGAGTTCCCATTACAAGTCAAACAACCAGCCCAAACTTAGTGAAGGGGTTGAGGGTGGTTTGCATTTTGGTGGAAGCATGCGTTGCATTGAGAAAGGTTAGGGTTGAATGCCATGTGCACTTACATATTTTTTGTTGGTAAGAAACTAAAAATAGAAAATGGTGGAAACCTGGGACAGATCCAGGCCATGAATTTTGAAGGATTTGGTTGTTCAGAATTTGGGTGAAGTCCTCCTTGAATTATCTTTTCTTATGCTTGTAGGCAGACGCCAACAGATGCCATTCCTCGCCTCAATCCACCCCCTCTGATTTCAAAAAAGCGCATCCCAAGAGCCCTGAAGACCCCTCAAGATATGCTGATTGCTTCCCAACCATTGATGGATAGCACAGAAGCCTCCTTTAAAGAGGAAAACCAGAAAGATGCATCCCAGTCTGATAGGACAGAGGCAGCATGGGGAGATACTCTTGGATTGACACAGGAAAAAGTTGGAACCAGCTCTAATAGGATCTTTGGTGTGCCTGATCTTATTCATAAGGAAAAACTGGAAACCAAGCCAATTCCTGATTACAGAATGTCCTCTTCCTCTTACCAAGAAAATGCAGCTCTCAGGCTCAATTTGAGTGTTGAGAAGAGTGTTCCTGAATGCCAGTTAAAAACTAGCAACAACCCATCAAAGTTAAAGTCATCTACTTTAGAAAGTGAAGGCCAGAGCCCAGACTTGCTGTCCTTTGAATAGAATTGTCTCCTTTCATCAGAAGCTGTGGTAGTGCTTCAGTTCTTTAACTAAAATTGCCACAATAGTTGGTCTTTTTAGAGATGGTCTGAGCCAGATGCTACAGCTCATCCTGCATCCTCTGAGGGAAGTTTCAGTCCTCAGAATACTATGGCAGGAAGCATCTTGACAAAGTGCAGACATTTCTCTTAGCAGGTGGACATTTTGAACACACTGGGAATCCACCACTGGCAATGCTCAGCTGTGTTGGGCTTGCATCGGACATTACAAGTAGCATGGAGAAAGATAGTCTGCACAAACCAAATGTGAAGTTTGCTGTGTTGAAGCGGCACATACTCTCTCTCTCTCCCCCCCCCCCCCACTTTATTTTCCTGGGATACAGTACTGCTTCATGCCAGTCCTTCTATTTTGGATTCTGATTGCTACCATTGTGCCTACATTTCAAAGCTTCACAGAAGCTGGTGACCCAAAGTGCCCTTCAAAAGCAAAGTACTCAGAGAGATACCACTTTTCCAAGAACAGTTCCCTTCCTTATTCTACAGAACCCCTTTACAAGTGCATTATGTTTAGCCACACCAGTGATACTGATTGTCATGGATAAAGAAATGATCCTTGGTTGCTCCCACTTTTGTTGTACACAAGTTCTATACCAGAAAGCACTTTAAATCAACAAAATCCTTAATACCGTAGCATGAGAAGAACAAGGTATATTTTGATTAAACCCATCCCCACTTTGAGGGGGTCATCCTGCAGGCCCTCAGCAGGTCATTATTCCTACTCCATGAGCCCAGGAGAGCCAGGATGGGAGCAAAGATTCTGAATATATAGTTGGAAGGGAAATGTTGACACAGGTGGAGGAGGTAGTGCCACCTGATGCTGGACAGCAGGAGGAGGGTAGGAAGGTAAGGATAAGAGGGTGGGAGTTGTAGGTCTCAATGGTGTTGTTAAATACTGCAGGTGAGTAGGAGACTTGGGAGAAGCAGTATAGGATTGACTCCATCTCCTGTGCTTGACAGCAGGGGATGCTTTGAGGTGGGGATGGTACCATGCTCCCTGCTCAGTCAGCCACAGAAGGCAGGAGGAACCTATGGCTTTGTTGTTGTCACTGTCAGCTGATTCAGCTCCATCCTAGCTTAGCCTTCACACTGCTCAACAGGAGTTTCACTTCCCATGGGCAAGCCAGGAATTTATCTGTAGGAGCAACAGGCAAGCCAGGGGACTCTTGAAGGGGTAGCTTCATAGAGGCCAGTCCTCTTCACCTGCTTTTGAAAGCCCTCTCTACAAAGACTACACCCAGGAGCTGGACTTACACATCTTGCCCACTTCCCAGAACCAGGGCTTTCAGAGACTCAGTGCAGTCAACTGGAGCTCCAACTGATAGGACTATATTCAGAGAGATAGCACTCCAAACTCGATGCTCTAAGGTGGCAGGAAAAGGGGCAGTTGAGGTTCAGATTATACCTTCAATAAAAGTTGCTCTGAGTAATGAAACCAAGGTAGAGCCCATGGAGTTATTGTCTGAAGATGCAAATTTCCATACCTTTCAGGCAAGGTGTGCTTTTAGGAGCCATCTTAGAACAAAAGTGTAAGAGTTGGGTGTGCTCAAAATCCCACTGCTGCCACCATGTAATGAACTCAGTGTGTTAATCCTCTGAATTCGACTAAAAGAAGTCCCTTCCACCCCACGTTTAATCCTACCACTTTTCTCTTGAAGCTAGCCTTGCTGCTTCAAGATGCGTGGAAAATTAGGGCTAGGGAAATTTCTAGGTTTCTCCTGGTTGTTAGTACACAACAGCTAGACCAGGTACACCAGTAGAACAGAGTCCCAACTTATAAATGTAGTGTAGTGTCCTTTTTTACCCAGGCACCATCTTTAGACAATACCCAACCCTTGCAACTCCAATGATGACACTTAGAAAAATATTTTTAAAATTATTAAAAAGTAAAAAATGTCAAGCAAAAAGTAGCAAAACATCAAAATACAGCTGTGATACAAAAACAAGAACAGCAATCCAGAGTAAAAGACTCAAAATAAGATAGTCATCTATTTCCCACTTCCCAAGGAAAGTTTAAAAAAAGATTCTAACTAACCCTACTACTAAGTAATCATAGTGTAAAGCTATCCTGAAGGCATTCGAGCTAGCCCTCAAATGCTGTCTGGCACCCAAAGTTGTCTGAGGGAGCATGACCTGGCCCCTGGCTTTAAAAGATTGAAAACTCCTGATTTAGTGTCTGATAGAAAATATAACCCCTCCCCCCTTTTGTGGTGATGCTCTTATTAATTACCTCATAATGTTTCTATCTGTCCTCAGGCACAAGCCTTAATATCCCTCTCATTTGAATATAAAGTAAGAGAAGTACATTGAAGTTAAGTTGCTGTCTTTATTCATTCCACAAGATGAAGAGTTGTTCATGCTGCTGGCTTTCTCCTGTCATGTCACCTGCATTACTCTGTGGAACTGAGGTGGGAGAGGAGATTTGCACTAGAAAAGCCTGAGTGCACTTGGACTGGTGACATCCATACTCAAAAACACTATTTCTAATTGTCTATTTAACTGTTGTTTTGTTTGTAAGTGAACAATTTCCCTTAAGCTCTGCAGTACCATTGCAGGTATTTATGACTTCCAGACAGATAGATAGATAAATCTTTATTGTCATTGTCCTGCACAGAACAACGAGATTGGGGACTGCAGCCTCAGTTGGATATCTGGCCACAATATTTTCCTGTCAAAGAATTATTGTCCCCCAATTCTCATTATTCCTGTGATGCATTTTTATGGCCAGATTTAGTATAAATGTTGAGACAAACTTGCACTGATATTTGAAACTATGTTATTCCTATTTCATACATTTCAAGGCTTCCAAGTATGAAATCTCATAAATTACCAATTACTGCCAAGTATTTGGCATATACACTATAAAATTGGGCAATTCTTACATGTGAGTACACTGTACACATGCACTGCACGTTATACACACACTACATTTTGTGAGTGTTACAGCAAGGCTGCTTGAAGACAAGGCTTTTATAATGCAGTTGCATCACCTCAAATGGAGCTGTATGAAGATGAGTACTATACCGTATATACTCAAGTATAAGCTGAGGTTTTTTGGCCCCAAAAAGGGGACTTGGCTTATACTCGGGTCAACAACCACAAGGGTCCCAAGACTGTGCTGGATTGAGATGTGCCAAAAATTTAATTAATTTTACCATATTTTCATGTATTTTGATTATTAAAACTCACTAGCAGCTGCTGTATTTCCTACCCTTGGCTTATACTATTTCCTTGGGTTTTCAGGTCAAAATTGGGGGCCTCGGTTTATATTTGGTTTATATTTGAGTAAATACAGTATTTCTCCAGACATTATCTGGGTTCAAATCATGAGAAAGATTCCAACAATTTCTTGAAAGTAACTGATGTCCTCATCAAAGCAACCTAAATTGTCCTTATGAAAGTAGGAACTTAAAATGCATTTGTTAGATCTCATATGCTATCACACAAGTATCTATTTCTGCCACATACATATGCTTCCTTTCAAAAATTAAAATGTGCTATATTCATGCAGGTATGGCCATCAGCAGTTGCTAGTTTGATGGATATTAACTCTTCAGTAGAGACTGCAGTGGCTCAAGTGGCTAAGACTGACTGGAAGGCAAAAGGTCAGCAGTTCAATACCCGAATACTGCAGGACAGTATGAGCTCCCATCTTTGTCCCAGCTCCTGCCAACCTAGCAGTTTGAAAGCAAGAAATTGCAAGTAGATAAATAGGGACCACTTCAGCGGGAAGGTAAACAGCGTTCCGTGTGTGTCACTGTGTCTAGTCATGCCTGCCACGGAAACGTCTGCAGAAGCAGACAGCACTGATTCTTCGGCTTTGAAACAGAGATGAGCACTGAACCCTAGAGTCAGATATGACTGGCTTTCAAGCAAGGGTGACCTTTACCTAACTCTTCAGTAACAGGCAGCACATCTTGTGATATCTACTCATGGAGAGCACAAGTGTGATAGTGCAGTTGTGCTGATACCCTGCCTGAAGATTTCCTACTGTAGGATCAGAATACTGTATTAGATATGCCCTTGATCTCATACATTATGGTCCCTTATTTTAGTATAGGCTGGTATGTAAAAACTAATGTTCCGCAGCACTTATAAAACTGAGAACCTGCAGCAGCATGTGCCTGAAAATCACATCTCCCCCCCCTCAAATAAACACCTTTTCTGCAGTGCTGTAGTCTTAATTTGTTAAGAATATACCATTCTTGACCAGATTGCACATTAAAAATTAATTACAAGTTGTAGTGTTGCTGCCTTTTGTTTATTAAATGCAGGCTCCATGTCTGCCTCAATTCAGAGTCTGGAGGAGTGATTATTTCTGTATAGCTTCCTTTTTCTTAAGATTTACCAAGGAGCCTTTTCATATTGGGATATTTAGGAAGGAGAAAAACTAGACTTAAGTACCTAATATTCTAAATGTCTGTAAAGCCTTTACTAATTTATAAAAATCAATTAGCATCAGTCAATTGGGAGTATTTATTTGTTTTGTTCACAAAACCTTGTATATTGTACATTCATTTTATCAATTTGTTGTATTCTCATGTAATCAGTTTGCCAATAAACAAATTCATTGTTATTTATCAAGTGTTGAACACATTGCTGACCTGGCAGATTCCCCAGTTGCTATACAAATTTTGACATTCTTCACATTGTGGGAGCTAAACTTCCTTGTGAGGCTACTGGCAAAGGTCTAAATTCCATTCTTACTTCCAACTAGAGTAGAGCAACAGAATTCATTACTGGATGGGCTAAGTCAGGAAAGTAGATGCTTCCCTATACAAATACTGTAGTTTTCTTCAAAGCCTATGCTTTTCCAGGTCTCTCCAAGGCACTGAGATCTGAAAGTAATAAGCTTATCTGAATGTAAAGATTAGTTCCAGAGCCTCACAATATTTGAAATTAAATTATTCCCATTTCATATTCTCATGGTACCCAAGTAGACTCCAGTCCTGCAGTTATATCTGCAAAGAGGAAAAGGTCCATGCTGGAGCCTCATGCCATCCTACCAAATTTTATGTTGCTATGGAAGAATCTCAGACTAAAAGGGTGGTAACAGGTTGAATACAGTGCCGTATACTGCCTCCATTGTGAAGTTTTATTATATAATTTTTTTGTGTAGGTGGGTGGGTGTGCAACTGTTTTGTAATTCAAATTATAACCTGAAATCAGGAAATGAATTAAACAAAAAAACATAAGGCAAGACAGGAGTGAGAGAAACTGGTTTATCCACTTTCTTTGTCTCCTAGTTCCTTATTAGCCTAAGCCATTGAGAGTGCTGAAGGTGCTCCAAACTAAACATCTGCCCGATCATCATAAGGCAATGTCACATCTAGTGTGTTCAGTATCACACTTCTCTTCATGATGTCTCTCACAGCCTACTTCCATGTCTATTATATTGCTAATCTGTGTGTTAATTACTGCATAGGTCCATTCAACATCTCATAGATTCATAGAATAACTGAGTTGGAAAGGGCCTTTAGGTCATTGAGTTCAACCCCCATGCTCTATGCAAAGCAGATGACAGATGGTTGTTCAATACAGTGGTACCTCAGATAAAGTCAGATTCGGATAGCCACAGTTTTCATGCACACGTGATGCATCGCATAAAGTCCAAAACCGCTAAAAATGGACGTTATTCGAGGTATTTGGTATAGGAACCTCGGATAAAGTCTATTTTGGACGTTATCCGATGCACCGCCCATTTGATTCGGATAAAGTCTAAACTTGTGTAACGGAGTTTGGACTTTATCTGAGGTTCTACTGTACTTTCAAGTGTTGGAGCACTCGCCACCTCTCATTGGTTCCACTATTGTACTGCTCTGTTAAGAGATTTTTCCTGATATTCTGCCTATATCTAGCTTCCTTTAGTTTGAGCCCATTATTACGCATCCTGCACTCTGGGATTACCGAGAACAAATCCTGCCTTTCCTCTATGACCAGTGCCTCACGGGTTTGGGGGACTAAATTTATGTTAATGCAGCCTACAACAGTGTTGGCCTTTTTTCCAGCCACATCTCACTGTTGACTCATATTTAGCCTTGTGATCTACAACAATTCCAAGATCCTTCTCATTGGTATTACTGAGCCAAGTATCCCCCATCTTGTAACTGTGAATCTAGTCTACCGGCCTAGGTGTAAAACTTTGTACTTTTCCCTGTTTGATTTGTCTGTTGGTTTCAGCCCAGTTTTCAAGCCTATCAAGATCTTTCTAAATTCTGCTCCTGTCTTCCAAGGTACAGTATTAGCTATTCCACCCAGTTTTGTCATCTGCAAGTTTGACGAGAATTCCCTCCACTTTGTCATCCAAGTCATTTATAAAAAGGTTTAAGAAAATAGGGCCCAGGACTGAGCCTTATGGTACTCCCCTTTTTACCTGCTCCTAGCTTCAGGAGTCATTAATAAGAACTGAGTATAATTCTGTAACCAACTGTATATCCACCTGACACTTGTGCTATCCAGGCCACACCCAGTTATGTGTGTATAAATATGTCTTGCCTATGGGCAGCACCTTTCTCACTTAAGGGAAGGTAGTTGTCATAGGATTCACATGTTAATTTCTTTCTCAGTAAATGAATTTGTCACAACTGCTGTGCTTCTCTTGATATCTGTCCAAGGACTGGGAAGCTTGTTACCTTAAAACAGGGGTGCCCAAACTACGGCCTGCATGCTGGATCCACCCCAATGCCAATTCATCTGGCCCGCGATGCCTTTGCCACTCCTGGAAGCGGAAGTAAAATGCGCCCATATGGGTGCATTTTACTTCCGCTTCCAGGAGTGGAAAGGGCATTGCAGGCCGGCTGAATTGGCATTGGGAGGCGGATCTGGCCCATGGACTGTAGTTTGAGCACACCTGGCTTAAAACAATTGGGTTATGATTTTATGTACAGTCTATTGCTTCACACACACCATATACTATTCCAATCCTTTTTATTTGATCTGGGGATAATCTTAAAAACATCAATTCTGATGTGATTGCTTTTCAACTGGTCTCTTTTCTCTTACAAACAGAGGCAGGGAGATGGGAACCACTTCTAAGCATATATTTATTTTGTCCAAGATAAATCATGCAGGTGAGCTGTCTGTCAGTAAAGACCAGAGTATATCACATACAAACAAAGGAAAGGCTGTCAATATCCTTTTCCTTATCTGCACTTACACATGCACAGTACATTTCATTAGTTCCCTCTTCAGCCCGGCCCGGCCCTGTGCAGACCACTTTCACCCCTTTAGGAATTTCTAGTGATAGTGAGAGAAAGGTCTTTGTTCGATGTACAGTATCCTTATCTAGCGAAAAGCTTTATCATAGAAGCAAAATAGCAATTTAAATAAAAATCTGATTATGGAACCAAGGTTTTGCAAGCATTAGTTGAACAAGAGGAAAATGGCATGGGTTATTGTTGTGTATGGAATAGTATGGAATGTAACTGCTACGTTATGCCTTTAAGTTAAATGTAACCGGTTCTACAGGAAATGTATACTTAAGCCATTTGTAAAGAACACATTGTATCTAGCTGCTATTGGAATGCGAGCTTGCTACCAGAGATGGGAGCAACAAGCATTCAACTCAAATGGTACAAATTCCCCAATCATGCACAGCCGCAGGAAACCTTCCCGCCACGGACACACCTGGACAAGAAGGTGCACCCAGATTCAAATGTATAGTGACTGTATAAAAAGAGTTGTATTGCCACCACTACCTCGTGTTCGAACTGTACTTCATGAAATAAAGATGTGTTAGCCAGACTACGGCTGCTTCTATCGTCTTGCTTCCCTGAACACCAAATTGGTGACGAAGGTGGGATATGGCTTCCCACGGGAACAAGACGCAACCAATCTTTGACATCAGCCACCTGGACCAGTGGGAATGGTTCGAAATGCATTTCCGCAGCACGCTGGCAATAGCTGAAATCACCGATGAGGGGAAAAAGCATGCCAAGCTCATCACGATGTTGGGGTACCACGCCGTGAAGCTCCTGGTCAACCTGGTGGCACCAAGGAAGGTGGAATAGGTCCTGGTCAAGCACCTCCTCACAGCACTGCAGGGGCACTTCCAGCCGACCATGTCCATCTTCACGGCCAGAGCTGCCTTTGGGAGATGAGACCAGCACCCGGGTGAGTCTGTGGCCGATTTTGCGGCGGCCCTCTGTGTGGCAGAAACCCTATGTGAGTGGGCAGACCTGGAAACCGCCCTCAGGGACTGTTTGCTCTGCCGTCTGTTTACGAGGAGACCCAACGAAAGCTGATGACCCGTGGCCACGACCTGACGTTCCACGAGGTCCTAAAGAAAGCACAGGCGGCCGAAGCCATGTGGCCTGGAGTCAAGCTGTTCAAGGCAAGGGCCCCACCAACCGACAGGGCATCGACTCCAGTACAAGCGGCCTGGCGGGACCATCGATCCCCAGCATCACCCACCTCCTCCTCCTCAGAGGCCAGCGAGGATGAGAGCATCCGAAAGGTGCAGAAGGCGGTGACTGAGAAGTGTGGCAAGGAAAGTCACCATTGCGATGGCTGCGGAGCATCCCACGACCGAAGTAAGTGCCCATTCCGGAAAGCCGAGTGCCACAACTGCAGACGGAGGGGCCACATCGCTAAAGTATGCAGACAATGCCTCGGAGAATACAAGGGTCCAGCGGAACGTCCCCCAAGGAAACCGGATGGCGTCGGCAGAGTTTCCGACGACAGCAACCCAGAAGTGCATCGCGTGTACCGGCGGGTTTGCGGTGACAGCAGTGCGGCTGTTCACAGCGTGTCCTTGGGGCACCCCCATTTTTTTGTTGAGGTACTGTTGCAAGGGGTCCCAGTTAGGATGGAAATAGACTTGGGGTCTTCGAACTCCATTATATTCCAGCAGGAGTTCCTGCATATCCCCCCCAATGAGCAACCCAAACTCAAGGCCCTAAAGACTCATTTGCAAGGGGTCGGAATCCAAGTGTTGGGGGTGGGGGAATTCAAGGTATGATTTAAACACCATAGGGAGAAGCTGCCCTTAGTAGTCCTGAAAGAGGGGGGTTGCTGTCTCCTGGGAACATAGTGGTTCAAGCCCCTGGGAATTTCAATAGAGAGTATCCATGCCATCGGGTCCAACCCCATCCAGGACGCTTGCAATGCACACCCGGCGGTATTCGAGAAGGGGCTCGGGAAATTCAAGGGGCCCCCAGTTTCATTTGATCTGGACCCGGAAATCCGGCCCATTCGGCTCAAGCCAAGAAGGGTCCCATTCGCCCTCAAGGACAAAATAGAGATGGAACTGGACAAACTGGTGGGCCATGGGATTCTGGTTCCAGTGGACTCTGCGGAGTGGGAAACTCCTATTGTGACTGCTTTGAAACCTAACGGGGAGGTTAGGATTTGTGCAGACTCTAAATTACGATAAATAAGACAACCCGCCCAAATGCATACCCGGTGCCGGTTGTTAGCCACCTATTAGCCACGTTGCACGGGGGAAAGTTTTTCGCTAAATTGGATTTAGTACAGGCGTACCAGCAGCTGACCGTAACTCCAGCTGCCGCCGCTGCACAGACAATTGTAACCCACAAATGGGCTTTTAAGGTCACGTGCCTACAGTTCGGTGTAAACTCGGCCCCCGGGATTTTCCAGTCCCTCATGGAACTGTTGCTAAAAGGGCTCCCCGGGGTTCTCCCATATTTTGATGACGTGTTGATAACAGGGGGGAGTGTGCCGGAACTGGCTAAAAAGTTGGACAAGGTTCTGTCGATTTTCGAAAAAGCGGGGTTGAGGTTAAAAAAGAGCAAGTGTGTGTTCCTAGCGAGGGAGGTTGAGTTCCTTGGGTTTAAAATAACCCCCGATGGAGTAAAGCCCTCCGAATCCAAGGTTGCGGCTATCCAAAATGCCCCTCGCCCCACAGCGAAACCGGAGTTACAGTCATTTCTTGGGCTCCTGAATTTCTATCATTCCTTCCTGCCAAGTAAGGTGTCAGTTGCGGAGCCACTGCATAAGTTACTTAAGAAGGATGCAGTTTGGCGGTGGGGAGACAGTCAGGAAAAGGTGGTAAAAGAATTAAAGTGGCTTCTATCCTCAGAAGCAGTCCTGACCCACTTTGACCCCAGAAAGCCCGTAGTTCTAGTCTGCAACACCTCACCAGTAGGGGTAGGGGCGGTGCTGTGCCACGTGTTAAACAGGCGGGAAGCCCCAGTTGAGTTCTACTCCAGATCGCTTTCAAAGGCAGAGTGCAACTATGCGCAAACGGACAGGGAGGCTCTCGCCATAGTTGCTGGTACAAAGAAGTTCCACAACTTCCTGTATGGTCAGCCATTCACCATTGTGACTGACCACAAACCCCTACTAGGCATTTTCACCACAGGCAAGCCCATGTCACAGATTCTATCCCCCAGAATGCTCCGGTGGGCTATCTTTCTCAATGCATACCAGCACATGCTGGTCCACCGCCCGGGGAAATACATTAGCCATGCAGATACTCTTTCCAGGTCACCCCTAGCACAGTTAGGAGACCCTGAGTGTGAGGTGGAGCAAGATCATCAAGTGCTTCTGATCGAAGCCCTCGACTCACCCCCGATAGTTCCCGCAGACCTCGCCAAAGCCATGGCGAAGGACAAGACCCTTTCCCTAGTGAGCTCCTGGGTTCAGAAAGGGTGGCCAACGACTTCCCCCAGGGAGGAATTCACGGCTTATGTTAGAAAAGAGGGATGAGCTTTCCACAGAAACGGGCTGCCTCCTATGGGGCCAGCGGGTGGTCATTGCCGAGTCACTGAGGTCGAAGGTGCTCAAGCTACTGCATGTCAGCCACCCCGGGATCGTACGCTCTAAAGCGTTGGCCAGAAGCTACTTCTGGTGGCCCCAAATGGATGCTGACATAGAGCACATGGTCGGCAAGTGTGAGAATTGCCAAAGTTCTCAACCTGAGGAGTCCCGACTTCCCTGTAGAGAATGGGACACGGCCCGAGGGCCATGGTCTCGGGTACATGTAGATTTCACGGGTCCCTTCAGGGGAACCCTTTTCCTGCTAATAGTAGATGCATACTCCAAGTGGTTGGAGGTGATTCCGATGTCCAGCACCTCGTCAGCCGCAACCGTAAAGCAATTGTGCAGGGTGTTTAGTTGTTTCTGGATACCAGACGTGCTTGTGAGCGACAACACCAGTACCTTCACGTCTGCGGAATTTCAGGCATTCATTGAGAAAAACGCTATCCGGCATATCACCTCTGCCCCTTTCCACCCCGCAACAAATGGCCAGGTGGAACGCCAGGTGTGAACTACAAAAGAGGCTTTGCGGCGCATGGGCCCCGGAGACCTGAACCTGCAACTGTGCCAGTTCCTGCTGTGCTATAGGGTGACGCCGCTCGCGTCGGGGCTCTCGCCTGCAGAGCTCCTCATGCGCAGGAAACCTGTAACGCTTCTAACTAGGTTGGATCCCACAAGGGTGGAGGATAAAGGGAGGAACATAGAAATAGGGAATACCAAAAGTTTTGGAATGGGAGAGCCTGTATATTGCAGAAATTACACGGCTACAGGGCTGGCCTGGGTCCCGGGAATAGTCATTGAGCAAACGGGGCCAGTTTCGTACTGTGTGGAGACCAGCGCAGGTCTACTCTGGAGAAGGCACGCCGATCAATTCAGGTGTAGGGTTACCGATAGGCAGGACACAGACATGCAGCCACAGGAGTCAGCGTTAGGGTCCTCCCCCACCCGTTTATCCCAAGGGGGAGACGCAGGGTACCCTTCGGGTACAAATGCGGATCGGAGATCCCCACCTAGGGGGGAGGGGGTTGATACAAGCCCATATCCCTTGGACACCAGGGATACTTTGGAAGAGAGGAACGAGGTTGACGGGGAAGAAGAGTTTGATTTTGAGTTTCTGAACCGGGGGGAGGTTTTGGAGTGGTCCCCCACCCGTCCGAGTGAAGAGCGGGGTTTTTCGTTAGTCCCAGTAGATCCCAGTTTCTCGTCATTAGAGTTCAGCCCTACCCCACGTTTCCAGTCAAGGGCTTCCAGTCAGGGCCGGCACAAACGCGAAACCCCAGCTCCCCACGTTTTCAGTCAGGGGCTGCACAACCGCGGCAAACCGCTAACGAGTCCATCCCTCCTATTGCAGGGCAAGAACCAAGAGAGCACAGAAGCGCAAGGGCCCCCGAGCCAAGCACAGCAGCCGCACGCCCCAACGCACATGCGGGAAACCACATTGGTTGAGGGACTTCGTCCCATCCTAGGGGGGAGGGATGTTGTGTATGGAATAGTATGGAATGTAACTGCTACGTTATGCCTTTAAGTTAAATGTAACCGGTTCTACAGGAAATGTATACTTAAACCATTTGTAAAGAACACATTGTATCCAGCTGCTATTGGAATGCGAGCTTGCTACCAGAGATGGGAGCAGCGAGCATTCAACTCAAATGGTACAAATTCCCCAATCATGTACAGCCGCAGGAAACCTTCCCGCCACGGACACACCTGGACAAGAAGGGCGGGACTCAGGATGACGTCACGCCAACAGTAGCCAGTAGGCTACCGTGCACCCAGATTCAAATGTATAGCGACTGTATAAAAAGAGTTGTATTGCCACCATTACCTTGTGTTCGAACTGTACTTCATGAAATAAAGATGTATTAGCCAGACTACGTCTGCTTCTATCGTCTTGCTTCCCTGAACACCAAAGTTATATTAAGCTGTGTCTTTTAACTACCTATGCGCTCTTTCTCGGAGATCTGGCATCTATTTTATGACCCACTGTTCACCTGTCTGCATCAATTCTACAATGGAATAATGGAGGTGTTTGCGACAGTTCAAGCTACATGTCAATTGTATCATATGAAACAGAGATGAATATTGAACCCTAGAGTTGGATATGACTGGCTTTCGAGCAAGGGTGACCTTTACCTTTAATAACCACAATTTTTAATCAGTCTTATTCTCCTTTCAAGATTACACATGGTAGAGTTTCGTCTGTTAGCTTTGCTCCCAATCATCGTTCCGCAATTCCTAATTATAATTTCTTAGCATTTCTTTTTTTTAATTTTTTTAATTTCAATACAATGTTGACTCACATTCATAGAAGCTAGCACATAATAGTACTTAGACTAATTGTTTGCCATATAACACCAATGTTAGATACCACATTGTAAATTATTATACAATCAAAACAATAAAAGCTTTCTGTGCTACCACTATTATAATTTTTTAATAGTTACAAATCACCCTGTGAATATATACAATGCCCGGAGAGTTTAGTTTCTACTTCAACTCCAAAAACCTCTTTGAGATGGTACAGGTCCTGGGCTATCATTTACCATAAGAGAGTGATCCACAAACGGTTTCCATATATTCCAAAACCTATTCTCTTTTAAATTATCTCGTTTCACTTTAATCTCCCATGTCAATTTGTCATTCAATGCTAGACTCCACATTTCTTTATACCACTCTCCGATCTGTATATCTACGTCGTTTTTCCAATTTCTAGCTATGCATTGTCTACCTGTAGTTAATACAATTTCCAGTAATTCTTTTTCCTCCTTATTCAAACCCAAACCTTCCACATTTGTTAAAAGAATGGTACCTGACACCAACTTAACATTTTTGCCCAATATTTCACCAAACTCCCCTTCTATTCTTCCCCAAAAATCCCTTATTTTTTACAACTCAACCACATGTGTTCATAAGTTCCATCAGTTTCTTTGCATCTCCAACATAACTTATCTCTTTTATTATCCATCTGATAGAGTCTTAGTGGTGTCAAGTACCATTGCCACAGCATTTTAAAATTATGTTCTTTAATTCTTACAGACATTGTTCTCATAATCCTCTTTTTCCATTTATTTCTCCATTCAACCTCCCCAATTTTTATATTCAAATTTTGTTCCCACTTCCGTTTCAAATCTTCCTGTGGATCTTTACCCTTATTCAATATATTATAAAGTTTGCTTACAAGACCCTTAACGCTTCTTTCCCCTTTTCTGATCTTTATTACCAATTCCTCAAATTCCATCTTTGTTCTATCTATCCCTACTTCTCTTCTATATTTTTATTCCAGTTATCCACCTTTAATTTCTGAAACCAATCCAAATTTAACTTCTCAAGTATTTTTTTTCTCTTGGTATCATCATCACAAGCTTTTAGCCAGTCCTTCAGTAAAAGCATCCCATTTTTATCCAATATTTCCTTTTTTTCCTTATCTAAATTTATTGGGAAACACACCATATCAGTCAATTCCAAAATCGGAGAGAGATTTGGGACCATATCTTTCTTTACCTTTTTCCACACCTCCGTGAGCCCTCTCATCATAGTATTATTTGGCCTTTTCAACTTGTCCTTTATTCCCAAGAAAATCATATTACCAATATTTCTATACTCTTTCATCTCCAGTTCCTCCCAAATTACCTTTTCTCTTGCCAAAATCTTCACAGCATTCTTGATTTGGAATGCTCGATAGTATGCTAACAAATTTGGCATGCCCAGACCCACTTCTTTCTGAGACAAATACCAAAGATTCTTTGAAAGTCTAGATTTTTTACCTTCTCCTTCAAATGGATCGCTAGTGCATCAAATAAAAAATTAATCTTTGGTAGCAATATCATTTTACAAATTGCAATCCTTCCGAACCATGACAGCTTCAACTTCTGAAACTCTTGTATTTTATTCTTAAATTCGACTTTCAAGCTGTCATAGTTCAATCGTTTAAGTTCTTCTCATTTATTTGAAATAATTATCCCCAAATATTTCAGCTTATCTTTAATTTGTATATTAAGTGTCTCCACTATCCTGCCCATTTCACCTACCCCCAAATTACACAGCATCAATTCTGATTTATCCCAATTTATCATTAATCCAGTTATAGCTTCAAATACCTGTAGGTGATCTTTAATCCTGTCCATTACCAACTCCGGATGTTTCACCGTAAGCAATGTATCATCCGCATACATACTCACTTTATTACCCATAATCCCTTCAATATTTAAATCATCCCTTATATTTTTAGCTAATATCTCCATTGCCATAATAAACAGGATAGGAGATAATGGACAACCCTGCCTAGTACCAGCCTCTAGATTTACCACATCAGTAAGCTCCTCATTTACTCTGATCCTAGCATTCCCTTTTTGATATAATAAATCTATTACCCTATTAAATCTATCCCCAAACCCGTATTTTTTAACTATTTCCTTGATTGAAGACCACTGTAATGAATCAAATGCCTTAAAAATATCTAATGATAATAAGCCCACCTTTTCCTTCGTTTGATTAACATTATCAATTAAATCTAATACCCTTCTAGTCAAGTCCGCCATATGCCGACCTTTTAGAAACCCAACTTGATCAACATTTATGTATTCCCCCATAAAACTGTTTAGACGATTGGCCAATATTGCTGTGAAGATCTTGGCATTCTGATTTATAAGGGAAATTGGTCTGTACGATTCCACTCTTTCCAGATTCTTACCAGGCTTTGGCAGTAGAACGATTGTAGTGTTATACCATGAAGTCGGGATTGATCCTCCATCTAAAATATAATTATATAGCTTCACCAATTTTGGAACCACCACTTCTTTAAATTCTTTGTAAAACTCTGTCGATAATCCATCATCCCCGGGAGCTTTCCCCATCTTCAACCCACTAATTACCTCCTTAACCTCTTTATCATTGATCCTTTCCTCCATTTTCTCTCTATGTTCTTGTTTTATTCCGTTCCCTAACTGTCTCTCCAATATCTTTTTGAGCCTCTCCAAATCTACCTCCTTTTTTGCATATAATGCTTGATAAAATTCCCTCACGATTTTACGTTTATCTCTATTCTTATTACACCTTAAACCTTGTTTATTAACCAATACCCCAATTTCTCTTTTTTCCCTTTTAGCCTTGGCTGCTCTTGCTAATAGTTTTGAACTTCTGTTGCTAAATTCAAAGTATTCTCTATTTAAATAAATCAAGTCTCGTTTAACTTTGTCAATATCCTTGCCCATTAATTCTGCTTTAAGTCTTTGTAATTTCGTAAGAATTTTTTTATCTTTACTTTTCGCATGATCCTCCTGTAACTGCTTTATTTCTCTTTCTTTTTCTATCTGTTCTACTTTATATCTTTTGTATTTAAGACTCGCCAACTTTATGCTTTCCCCCCTAAAAACCGACTTCATGGTATCCCATACAACATTGAAGTTAACCTCATTATTGTCGTTCCACTGCCAACTTTCTTTCCACCTTTCCATAATCTGCTCTTTACATTTTTGGTCTTTAAACAAGTTAGGATCATACCTCCAACTTCTTCCTCTTCGGATATCTTTTTGTACTTTCAATTCCAGATATACTTTGGCATGATCCGATTCCTTAATGATCCCGATTTCCATTCCTTCTATATCTTTGATCAAATTTTCCGTAAGAAAAACATAATCTATTCTTGAGTAGGTCCCATGGACATGTGAAAAAAAAGAGTATGCCCTTTCAGAGCCCTTAAACTATCTCCAAGAATCCTTCAAACCCATAGCATCCATCCATTTATCCAGAACCTTCCCTTTCAAACCAGTTCCGCTTCTTGCTATATTTGTACAATCTAACCCTGACCTTATCAAATTAAAATCTCCCGCCACAATAGTTTTTGCAACATTCTCTAATTCCACTATTTTCCGAACTTTTTCTAGAAACTCCGCTTGATGATCGTTTGGAGCATAAATATTTACCAACATGATTTCCTCATCCTCTATTTTTCCTCTTACAATCAAATATCTACCCTCTTGATCAACAACACTTTTTGTAATCTCAAATCCTAATTTTTTAGAAATCATGATTGCCACCCCTTTTGCTTTTGAAGTTCCAAATGCCATCTCATAGTGTTGCATCCATCCCAAAAAAGTTTATTCGTGTCTTTTGACTTCTGATGCGTTTCCTGTAAGAACAATATATCGGGTCTATCTTTCTTCAGCGCCAATTCCAGTCTCCGTCTCTTAAGAATAGAACCTGTACCCTTCACATTCCATGATAATATTTTAATACTCCCCATAACCTACCTCCTTTCTAAGCTCTAAACTCTCCATCGGGCGTGCCACCAACAACACCTTACCCCTATACCACACAAAACTACATACAACACACACTATCTCTCTCCCCACCTTCTTACACAAAAAAGCCGCCTTTGACAACCAAAGAGGGGAGAGGGGGAACATGCAAGATGTGCCTTCCTACCGGTGCTACGCGCTACTCACCTTTCTATATCAATTAAATGCTTTAAATTGTAATAATCTAATTCTCATTGCTCCTTACTTGTCTCCTCCTCCACCATGATCAACGACAGCTCCTCCTCCTCTTCCCTTCGCTGCGGTGTTCCACCTGTTGCCCCACCAGCTTCCTCCCTCTCATACTCCTTCCCCAAGGCTCCCGATTCCATCAATTCCTTCTTAAGATTTATCCATTCTTCTGAGTCTATTTTTACCAGTTCCAGCAAGCTCAAGTACTCCAATGGATTAGCCCCTTCATCAATTACTTGCATTCTTTTGTCATAATAAAAACGCAGTTGCTGTGGAAATCTCCAATTATACCTTATATTTTTACTCATCAACAATTTGGTTACAGGCCTCATCTTATATCTCCACGTTCTTTATTCCAATGAGATATCATTATAAACTTCTACGTCAGAACCATCAAATTTCAAAGCATCAGGACCAACTCGTTTCAAATGGGCCATTACTCTTAGCTTATCGGCCCAATTTGCAAATTTTACCAACACATTTCTTTGAACCACCCTCCCTCTTCTTGGGCCCACCCGAAATACACTTACAAAATCTTCCTGGACAAATTCTTTTCCCATATTCAAACCGTTTAACCACTGAACCACTCTTTCTCTTAACAAGTCCGGTGTCCGTTCCACCACCTGACAGATCACAATATTCTGCTTTCTCATCATATCTTCCACAGCATCAATCCTTCTCTCTTGTTCATCCAATTTCAGCTTATTCTCCCGCACCACCTCCTGAGTCCCTTTTATTTCCTTTTTTATGGCAATTACCTCAGTTTGAACCAATTTCACATTTCCCTCTATTTTTTTCAAACTTAAATCCACCTTTTTTGAAAAATCTGCAACAGATGATACCACCTTATCTTGCCTTTTCATAATTTCATTTCTATCTTTCACCCTTGATTCCTCATTCTTCTCCAATTTCTGAAACAACTTGCCAATTTCCACCATAATTTGGGTTTGATCATAGGGCATTGGGGGTGGAGATGAAGACTGAGGGGCTTCCTCCATTGGTACTTTTTCCTTCTTCTTAGACTTCACGACTGGCTCTTCTTCCTTTGCTTTCCCTCTTGTATCTTTATCCATAATAATACAGTATATAAGAGTCCAATGTTGCAGAACATTGTAGAAATTAGTCAGTCAGACAAAACCTGTAACACTGCAACCCCTGGTAACACAAGTCCAAGAGGGAAACTTGTATGTAGGAAGAAATCCAACAAAGAGTTAAATACTGTAATCCACGAAAAAAGACAGAAGGAACCGAAGTGTACTTCCAACAAGCAGCAGAGAAGGGAAAAAGAAAAAGAAAATAATAATCCACATCAGATCCGTTTCCCCAAGGCAAGCAATCCAATTGATCGTCTTCCAAACTACAAAAATAAAGGCTCCAAGGAAACAGTCACCCAGAACTTCTCGTTTAAATCCAAGCCGCCAAAAAAGGGAGGGGGGAATGAAAGGAAAAAAAGCCCAATATCCAAGCAGGAAAGGAAAAAGACGTGAGAAGCAATATACTCCAAAAAAAAAAAAAGATAATATTTGTAATCCACACGGTGAAGGAACAAAAAAAAAGCCCAATTAATCCTTCTCTTGAAGCGGACAAATCAAAACGTCATTTTCCAGCGGTTGCCTTAACTTCGGGGTGGAAACCCCCCTTCTTCTTCTGTGGAACGGCAAACTTTTCCCACACGCTTTAAGCTGGGAGACACACTGCTACCTTCCAATATTATGGCCCAAACAGGAACTTTTTAAACCACTTTGTTATCGCCAAAACACGCCGCGGTTCTCCTGGGGTGCGAAGAAGCCGTAGACCCAAACACGATCACTTTCGTTTTCCAGGACCGCCGCCATTAATGAAACAACCACTTGGTTTCATCTACTTCCACCCATTTCCATTTCAGAGTCCAGGCTCTTCTAAGCAAAATCCCCAGCTAACTTTAAGTTTTAACATTCCATATGTCCTTTCATGCACTTACATGCGATTGTTTTCTTGCCAGACAGTTTCTTGCCAATTCCAACCAATGCTTCTCCGCAGTCTCGCTGATCCCGTTCTCGGCTCCTCGGCAGAAAAGCCGCGACTGCCGTCGCAGGCCTCACCCGCCCAGGGAAACCTCCCAAACTTCGACCATCCGACCTCAAAACTTCCCAAAATTTTCCAGAAAGGCAAGCAGGAGTCTTATCCACAGAAATTACCACTTTAAAATTTTTCCATTTCACTCCATCACACTGATTACCACTTTGCTAAGCACAAGCGTCCGGATCTAGATGTTACTCGTCGGCCATCTTAGCCACGCCCCCCCTTAGCATTTCTAATGATACTCGATACTTGTCAGAATCTAGTCATTGCAACATAGGAAAAGGAGGACTCTCCGTGCAACACTCAACAAAGGCAGAAGGACCTGACAAATCAAGACTGAAATGCCACTTTCTGAGGTCAGCCAGAGCTCCACCCCACCATCACGAAAGCTCCCTGTCATTTGCGATTAGCAGAAATAACAAAAAAGCAGGTTTTGGTTTGTCCACAAAATGGGCCCTAATGCTGCACATCTCTGCCTCACTCTTTCAGGTGAGCCACCTCCAGCTTGTCCAAGGGTAATGTTGCCTTCTTCCGTGTCGCGGCAAGACATGAAACTGCCAAAAGAAGTATCAGAGAGTAAAAAAAAAGACAAAAAATGCTGTGGTACCTTAAAGACTAACTCCTGTTAACTTTTGTGGGCCAAGTCCGCTTCATCAGACATAAAGTGGATTTTCATGGTATAGATATAGAGGCCCAGAGTAGCTGTTCAAATTTGGTTGGTTCAGGAGGTAAAGTTCACCCTTGCTCGAAAGCCAGCTGTATCCGACTCTAGGGTTCAATACTCATCTCTGTTTATGGCTGTCTGCGTCTGCAGACATTTCCGTGGTCATGTGGCAGGCATGACTCTAGACACGGGAGCGCATGGAGCAGTTTACCTGTACATCCTGCTGAAGTGGTCCCTATTTACTTACTTGCAAGTTTCTACTTTCAAACTGCTAGGTTGGCAGGAGCTGGGACAGAGACGGGCGCTCTCGAACGGCTGGCCTGCCGCCTCCCAGTCAGCATCTTAGCCACTTGAGCCACTGCAGTCCTTGGTACAGGAGACGGACATGTAAGTCAATACGTCATTTACAACCTGATGAAGAGGGTGGAGGACAGAGGTGCCTAGTGGGCAACCGTCCATGGGGTCGCAGAGGGTCAGAATCGACTGTGCGACTGAACAAGTAAAGGTAAAGGTTTCCCTTGCTCGAAAGCCAGTCGTATCCGACTCTAGGGTGCAGTGCTCATCTCTGTTTCAAAGACGAAGAGCCAGCGCTGTCTGCTTCTGCAGACGTTCCCGTGGTCATGTGGCAGGCATGGGACGATTGTTGTATGATATTCCACTGTATATGGTTTAACTCATTTCAGTGACATACAAAATAGAACTTGCTAAAACGTATTATGTTTCTGTTGTTTATTTAATTGTTTGTACACCACCCACAGTTAATTGTTTGTACACCACCCACTGGGACTACAGTGGCTCAAGTGGCTAAGACGCTGACTGGGAGGTGGAAGGTCAGCAGTTCGATTCCCGAGTACTGCAGGACGGAATGAGCACCCGTCTTTGTCCCAGCTCCTGCCAACCTAGCAGTTCGAAAGCAAGAAATTGCAAGTAGATAAATAGGGACTACTTCGGTGGGAAGGTAACAGCGTTCCATGCACTCCAGTGTCTAGTCATGCCTGCCACATGACCACGGAAACGTCTGCAGAAGCAGACAGCGCTGGCTCTTCAGCTTTGAAACAGAGATGAGCACTGAACCCTAGAGTCGGATATGACTGGCTTTCGAGCAAGGGAAACCTTTACCTTACACCACCCAGAGTGGGAAATATCCCATATGGGTGGTATAAAAGTGTAATAAATAAACAAATAAGTGCCCCCCACCTCTCTTCTCTCTCCAGGGCTCCCTTCCTACGGCCTGTCTCTCCTGCCCCTTGTCTCTGTTGCCCCTCCACCACCCACCCATCCCGGTACTCCTCCGTTTCTTCCCCTGGAATCCGTCCTGCCCCTTCCGCAAGTGTGCATGGCCTCCCCGCTTCTTCCACTTCTCCAGTTCCAGTGTGGGCACCCTGGTCTTCTCCTGCTTCCTGCAGTGCGAAGCAGAACACTGCCAACCACTTTTATCGCCTTGCCTGTCCCAGTCACATCACACTAGCTATTTTAGAGTTTTTCCTAGCTTGTTGGTTTTGGTCATCAAACCATTTGCCAAATGGCAGTTCCACTTGCCAAGTGGTAGTCAATTTAATTTTGAGCTCAGTTGCCAATGATGCCATCAGCAGAGCCAACTCCCGCATAGCCAAACTACGTACTACCCAGTACATTAAACATGCTAGCAGAGTATGATTCCTCCATTGCTTCCAAGTGTCTCCAACACTATTTGGTACTGTTTGTTGTGTTTACTGAGATGTAGTAGTGGCAGATAAAAGCTTCAACATAGATTCCACAAAAGGGATGTCTCAGGCAGTCCAATACAATAATTAAATTGTTTAACATTGAAACTACTCCTTGTCATGGTCACCAACCACCAGAAACATGCTCTCATTGACCTTCTGGCAGTGCAATCTTTTAAGAGAAATGAGCTCATATTTAGTTCAAGATGCCTCTTGAAACAGGCGTCATCTGTATAAATCAGCCACATATGATTGGGGATTCATGCTCTTTGCAATCATCCTACAAAGATACATTCTTTCCACAAATCCAGAACTAACAAGTATACTCAAGTCTAATACATGTTTATGGAATCAGCAATTATTCTTTGGACAGTTTCTGCTATTCATTTTTCTTCTTCAGGATCACAGTAGAGGTATCACAAATGGCTAAATCAGAGCACAATCTGCACTTAATCAAAGATATGTATATCTATCATTAAGTGCATATCTCTAAGGCATGCAATATCCACGTGGATACTCCTTGGTGGACTGGAAATCACTGCATCAACAATGTTGGTGCAGTCTGCAGAAGGAAAGGATGTCTAAATGATATGGAGTGTGGTAATGGGGTTAAAGGGTATAAATATGAGGAGTTTGTGGGTGTTTTTCTTCATCAAAAATCTGATCAGGAAACTATGTGGTAAGGCTTGTAGTTCTCCAGAAACCCTCATACTCAACACTTTCATTTTAGTTGGATTTTCAAAGTTGTCAAAGTCAGCATCAGAGCCATTGCTGGGTGCATTTTGATCTTCTGAAAGTTGCATACAACTTCATTGCTGTCAGTTTGATACAGAATCCTGTAAAACTAATTACATGAGTAGATAGTGCGGAGGATAAATTAGTTACCGTTATACAGGCCACGGTCATCTTCAGCCGCCAAATAGGACAAAGAGATAGTGATTTAATAGTGGCGGCAGGCGCTAATGGACAACTTTCTAAATCAGGGGTTCCCAAGCCAAGGGCAGGGTCACAGTCAGCTTTGAGGGTCGGACAGACATTTTGCCCTGCCTACATGATGGGGGTGGCCATTTTGTTTCTTGAATGCCCTTGGAGGGGTGGGGGGGCCACATGAAATGGCACTGCAGGCCAGATCTGGCCCATGGGCCTTAGGTTGGGAACCCCTGTTCTAAATAAACAACCAAACCATCTGAAGACAAAATCGGAGTTCAGTGATTTCGTAGAAGACATTAGACCTTGTTTTGAATTTGCTGTAGTCTTGATGCAGGCTTCCTTACAGTCCTAATTGCCAGCTGTGAGTGGAGAAAAACATCTGTGGGTTGCTTGTTCCACGCCATCTAATTCCTGCCAATATTTGTGGATATTTTCTCACTTCTAGTGACCCTCTATGGTGTGTTCACCAAATATTCTTCTGGCAAGGGACCATCCTACTACCTCCTGTTAGAGCTGTTGGATGTCAGTGTCTCAGAGCTGCTTGTGCGTTCCAGTCATCAGGGCTGCTCCATGTGGATTACTCAGCACTGTGCCCGCGACGTCCTGGAAGCTCTGGTGTCCCTCCACCACAAAGGCTACGTGCATGCTGATCTGAAGCCCCACAACATCCCGTGGAGTGCAGAGGAGGAGTGTTTCAAGCTCATTGACTTTGGGCTCAGTTTTAAGGAAGGGAATCAGGTGGGTTGAGCTGCTGTAAAGCCTTTCTGGAAATACGTGTCAAACTCTTCTGACATTGAAGGCAAGATGGCTGCAGAAAGGGAGGTTGGATGTTGGCCTGATAGTTACAAGTTACCTGCAATTTCATAATTTGCATTTCTGACTATTTATTTCTGTAAACTTTTGTTTATCCCATGAATGAGGATAATACCATTCCATGGACGGGGATGTTGTTTTGCTTTTTTTCATTTTTCATTTTGGAAAGTTGGATTGCTGCTTGTAACATATACAGTGGTACCTCGCTTAAAGAGCATAATGTGTTCCACAGGATTGCTCTTTTAAGTGAAACACCATTGTAAGTGACCAATTGAGACTTCTGGCGGAGGGGATTGCGAACCCCGATTTAGTTGTTAAGCGAGTTTTTAGTTGTTAAGCGAGGCGACCATTCAGAGAAAATTCTGCTCTTTAAGCGAGTTAGTCTAAGTGAGGCACTCTTTATGTGAGGTTTTACTGTATACACATCTTTCCCCTGCTTTTATTCATGATAAAAAAGCTTTTGGTGTTGTTTTTAAAGTTTTCAGTCTTAGGTTGGACTAAATATGGACAGATAGTCACGAACACAGCTTTTCTCAGAAAATTGCCAAGTCTATCAGGAGCTCTTTTGCCTGATGAACCTCTGAGGCTGTATGCAGGCCTTCATCAATTGGAACAGGGGTGCCCAAACTTTTTGGGCCATGGGCCAGTCACACGGTTCAGAGGGCTGGTCACTATGGCCATGAGGCCAGATCCAGCCCTGACACCAATTCATTTGGCCCGCAAAGCCCTCATCGCTCCCGGAAGCAGAAGTAAAACGCACCCGTACGGGCATATTTTACTTCCACTTCCAGGAGTGACAAGGGCTTCATGGGCCGGATGAATTGGTGTCAGGCTGGATCCGGCCTCCAGGCCATAGTTTGGACACCCCTGAGTTAGAAGGAAGATATCTTCCTTCTCCTTGTGTGTATTTCTGTGCCTCCAGTTCAGAAGCCACACATGTTTTTTATTCAATTGTTTCCTGTATCCTAAATGAACCTTTCACAATTGTTGGCCATAGTGATTGCCATGTTTTATGTGACATGTAGCATGCAAACGATTTTTTTGAAATCATTCTGGGTTATCATTCAATTCACCTGGTTATATCAATGGTAATCTCCTTCTACAGGTCATTGAACAGGATTTGGTGCTGTATTGGCAGATCCTGCTACTTCGTCACTAGCAAAGTTAACTCAAATCTGCTGGTTCTATTCACCAAATCAGTATAGCACTGAAATTTAAACAAAAACTTTGGATATTCCTTTTTGGCCTTGTTCTTGAACAGAGTGATAAATAACAAGGTCTGAAGTATGATGAATTAAGTGAAGATAGCTGCAGTATCAAACATCTCTGCTTGCAACCTCTGTCTTGTTTCTTTATTCCCATTGGTAGGGACTGTGGTGGCTCAGCGGTCAAGAAGCTCACCTTGTTAGCTGGAGGGCTGGCAAATTGGCAGTTCAAGACCTGAGTAATGCATGACGGAATGAGCACCTGTCTCGGTCCCAGCTCCTGCCAACCTAGCAGTTCAAAAGCAAGAAACTACAAATAGATAAATAGAGACCACTTCTGTTGGAAAAGATCTTGAGGCCATGAAAGGAGCCTCATTTGGGTGTCCTCTGAGCGGAGGTTCTCTAGCAAAAATCCTTTCAACCCAGAATAATTTCTGACACGAAATTATTATTATTATTAGTCCATTGGTAATAGTGGTTGTGCTGCGTGCTCTGTTTGGGTGGATGCTTCACCCCACCCCACCCCATTTTAGATTGAAGCATGGCTATTCAATCTTACTGATAAGTCTACAAGTAGGGTTGCCATACGTCCCAGAAAACCGGGATTATCCAGGATTCAAGATTGGAAAAATTGTCCCGGACAGTTAAATAAAAATCATGTTAAAGTCCCGGATTTTTAAAACTTACTGATTGTGCATTATAACTCACCATTAAAATAAATTCGAACTCTCGCCACCAAACAAGTGATTTTCTGCCACATTGAAGTTGGAGTATACCTGGAGACAAATCTTAATGTCTTCGCCTCACACCACCACCCAATAAGTGTGACCAGTGTGTTTCCTGGAACTGAGGACGTTAACAGTTGACTGCGAGGCGAGTTCTCAGAAGTACAATAGAGAATCTTACAGTTAGAATTAACTGTAAATTTGGAATCGACTGTGCGACTGAACAACAAAATATTTAATGTGAAAGTGTTTTATAACTGTCATTATATTATGTTTGTTTAAAATAGGCTATTTTGTAGATAACCCACCCATTTTTGTCAAGTATACTTCTGTCCCGGTTTTGTGGGAGAGAATTATGGCAACTCTATCTACAAGGCTTTTCCCTAAAATCAGGCTCTCCATAAATCAATGTCTGATGAAATGTCCTATAATCCATCGGCTTGAGGATAACTGTCTCTGATCCCTTTACAGAAAGCTCCGTGTGTTCATTTTAGTCTGCCATATTTTAATGAGAATTTAACTTGATTTCCATAAATTAATGTTGAAACCTGGGGTGGGGTGATAGTTCAGCAGCAAGTAGGCTTTCATTTTGAGATCCTCTGTAACAATTTAAGCCCAAGTACAGCATTTCTGTGCAAGTGCTGAAACATTGGGTGGGGGAAATAATACTTCTAGACTTGTTTATTGTTTGAAAAAAGTCATACATTTCTTTGCAGTATGTTTTGTCATTTGTAAAGCAGCTTAGGTCGAAAGCCAGTCGTATCCGACTCTAGGGTGCAGTGCTCATCTCTGTTTCTAAGCCGAAGAGCCAGCGCTGTCTGCTTCTGCAGACGTTTCCGTGGTCATGTGGCAGGCATGACTAGACACCGGAGCGCACGGAACGCTGTTTCCTTCCCACCGAAGTGGTCCCTATTTATCTACTTGCAATTTCTTGCTTTCGAACTGCTAGGTTGGCAGGAGCTAGGATGAAGACGGGAGCTCATTTCCGTCCTGCAGTACTCGGGAATCGAACTGCTGACCTTCCGCTTCCCAGTCAGCGTCTTAGCGACTTGAGCCACTGCAGAACAACGGGGAAGCAAAGGCAATGTGAAATTAGTTTTTTAAAAAAGCTCTTGTTGCTCCATAGGATGTGAAGTACATTCAGACTGATGGGTACCGGGCTCCTGAAGCTGAGCTACAGAACTACCTATCCAGGGCTGGAGTACAAAATGAGACTGAGTGTACCTCTGCTGTAGATCTTTGGAGTCTTGGAATAGTCTTGTTGGAGATGTTCTCAGGAATGAAACTGAAACATATTGTTCAGTCTCAGGAATGGAGGGTGAGTAGCTTTATAGTAACTTTGCAGAAAAAAAATACTTCTGAGGATTTAATATAATTTCTTTTATTTATTTATTTTTGGCTGTGCAGGAACTCTAAAGATCATTGTGTGAGAAAGGCAGAACTTTATGTGGATCAAATTTTTGTTCCTGGACAGATTTAATATTAAAATATTTATCTCCTGATCAATCATTATCTTAATGACAGAACTAAAATTAACTTGCCATATGTACATAGGAAGCAGCCTAGGTTACTAGTTCGAGATCAATATGCCATAATGGCAGGGAAACACAGGATTTCAGACAGTAATCTTTGCTAGCACTTGCTGGGAAATTGTTAGGATTTATTCTGCCCCTTTTGCACGCAAAGCAAGTAGTCCACCATTGACCCTTAGCCCTTCGGCCTAGCTATATGGATAATTGCAGTGGTGGGCATCAGCAGGTTTGCCCCAGTTCGCCAAAAACAGTAGCAGAAATTCTGGCTGGCCCCACCCATCCAAGTTTTGAAATAAAGTAATCCTAATTCGGGTGCAATGCAGGGATTTCCCCCTGGGCGCACCCACCATACCACACCCACAGAGTAGGTAGTAAAAAAAATGAATCCCACCACTGGATAGTTGTTTAACTGTATGAAGAAGGGATGGTTATGGAGGGAGGAACATTCCAACCTGGTAACAGCAGCAGGTTGTTACTGTCAGCTTTATTATACCTTCCATCAAGGGAGGGTAACCGTAACTGAATGCTAACACAGTCATAGGTTTGGAAAGTACCAGAGGATGACCAATTCTATATCTTTTCTAAGATCCTCTACTCATTAGCCCACATATGCCACCCACAAAATCCAGGCTGCTGGGCCTGTTTTGTAGGTGAGAATCTGTGGCACCACAGCCAGAGAGCAAGAGTGAGTCTAGTTGCCTACAGAACAGGTTGTGCCAGATGTTTTAAGTGAAATGAGCTGTTTCCTTCAGAAAGAAGGCAGAAGAAGAGCCTAATTTAGCATGGTTGATACTTAATCAACAAAAAATCTTAGAATTAAAACATAAAACAAACCCTGTTTGTTCTTTGCACTTGGAAAAGCCAACGGTATATTGCTAAGCATCACTGAGTTAAATAAATTTGTTTGGAAGGGAATACCATATACTGTATACACGAGTACAAGCCGACCCGAATATAAGCAGAGGTACCTAATTTTGACCCTGAAACCCAGGAAAATAGATTGACCCAAGTATAAGCCGAGAGTGGGAAATGCAGCAGCTGCTAGTGAGTTTCAGTAATTAAAATACAGTACATTAAAATACAGTAATATTAATTATTTGAATGATTTTTTAAAACTGTACTTGCACCACCTACCAGTGGTGACGCTGCAGGTAAAGTGGGTGGGCAGGTCAGTTGCACTGAGGCAGGAAGTATCGCTCTAGCCTAGCCTCTTGCTCCCCCTGCAAGGAAGGAGAATGGCTTTCTCCCTCCATCTTGGACATGTGGAACAGGGACAAAGGCACGAATGTACATAAGTAAAATCCTTTCTTTTTCCACACCAGTTTGGAAGGGGGCACGATTACATTGTAGAGCTTCTTTCTTCATTTGCGGTTTTCCATAGGAATTAATTGAAAACAAACCAGAATAGGAAAACTTGATTTTCAATGTATTCTAATGGAAAATTGCAATTTGCGCCCTCTTTTGGCCAGTTGTGTAATTGCTCCTCAGATTCTTTTGCTGCGGAAGTCGCAAAACTTACTTTTAAAGTGCCAAACAACTTTTTAAAAACCCATATTTTTAGACCTCGTAGTTGTTGCCCCATATATAGGCCGAGTCCCCTTTATGGACCTCGTGTTTGGGGTTTAAAAATCGGTTTATATTTGACTATATACAGTAGTATAGATGACTGAAGCGAATGGAGGCTTGCCAGCTGTTACATGGGCTAATTTTAGAAATGTATAGAATACGTTTAATGTGGTACAAAAACATTATAACTAGGAATTTATATTGTTAGACAACTTTAATGCTACCTTTACTTGGAGGTCCTGTGGGCTGGCAGTAGTCACCAGTTGTGCTACAGTCTAATGGATCCCTATATGGTTTAGTTGCTAGAAGTAAAAGCAAGTTTTTCTCATGAAGGTTTCCCCTCCCTTTCCTTTATACCCTTCCTTTCCTTCCTCCATCCCCCTTCATTCCTTTCTAGGCAAATAAGTTTGCCATTATTGATTACATTTTTGCCAGCAAAGGTCTAATAAATTCTGCCATCACAGCCTATCACCTCAAAGATCTCCTCAAAAGGTATGCAGTTCTTTTTGGTTTGAAGGAAGAATGTTTCATGAAATGTTTTTTTTCCCCTAGAAGATTCTGCAGCGTTAAATGTAGTCCACTCCTGTAAGTGTGTAAGGATAAGCCTCACCATCCCTGCCATCATAGGACTCATTCCACCTTCCAGAGATCTGTGCCCTTTCCAGAAGCCCACACAACCTTTCATGCTGCTTCAGAGTACCTATGGTCCTGCTCCAGGCTAGAGATATCTATGACAGGTTTCAATCACTGACTGTGCTTTAGCTCTTTAGGGGGAAGGACTTTAGAAACAATAAATTCTGTGGAGTTGAAGCACTCTTCCTTCTCTCCTGTTGGCTACTATGAGATGCAAGTCTGGTGTTTATATTTCTCATTCCCCACATCTCATCTGCTTTTAAGCTAAGATTATGGAGATCAAGAATATTTCTCTGCATTGGTTGGTTAGCTAGCTGGGGAGGGATTACTTGGTAGTAATGTTCTATCTGTATTAGATTAGGTGATAACTCACACCTCCCAACATCTGCAGTGTCCATCCATGCATTAAAAGAATTTTGTATTTGGAATACAGGAGAATTAAAACTCTCTGACCCATTCCAGGTAATTCTTCTTGCCTGTTGCCTCAAATTTTCAGCAGTGAGTGCAAAACATTGTCTTACATAAATTAGCAAATCAACCCAGGGTATAGGAAGCGGTATCTCACCCATGAATTTAGCTAACTCCCCCCTGGCCTACGCAGTAAGCAATGTTGCCCAGATATTCTTGGGAACCTGTAACTGAGTGCACATATTTTCAAATCTCCTTAGCAATAATAAGATATCATCATCTTTTTCCATAATTGGTAAGCATCTGCAGTCCAGATTATGCAGGGTGGGTCTTCTACACTCAGCATTTCTTGCTATTTCCACTTGTAATTGCATTGCCCTTTGCTGCAGCATATTTGGGCCTGACCACATTCTCAGTATAAAGTCCAGTTCAAGCGGAGGCATCTTCCAAAGAAACAGAGTGTCCGAGTTACTTGAGTAAAAGTAATCTCTGCCATGGCACCACCTTCCCTCCCAGTATCTTTGGGTGGCAGCAACATGTTCATGAAGGAAAAGTGTCCAGCTGTCCTTCTTTCTGTAGGAGCAAACTGTCTCTGGGTTGAAACCATTCCAGTCATCATAGTTTGCTGACTTCCTTGGAACTCATCAGTTCCTGCATCCTGTCCTCAACATTCAGCTGTACTGCCTCTAGAAGATAGATAGATAGATATAGATATATAGATATATAGATATAGATATAGATATATATCTTTTACTCAAAAGCACGCATCGTAGCAAGCGAACCTCAAGTGCATGACAAAATATGGCATTTCCCCTCCACATTCCACTATAACCAAAACACATCTTTTTTCCCCTCATCCCTCCTCTTCCAGGGCTTTAACCAATTAAAGCACAGCATACAAAGATCGTCACCCTCGTTCTGTTCTCACAGTTTTCAGCCTGTTATTCAAAGTGAACTAATCAGCACCTGCCTTGAAGGCCAAATTCCCAGTCTTCTCTAGCTCTGCCAAGCTGCGGGATCCGCGAGCACAATTGGTATACTGTCCCTGACAGAGGCCATGACTTGTGAGAACGCTCCGGGCCTTTGGACTCCGAGGGGACAGAAATTGGGGAGCGGATTAATGGTCATAAGATTGATTCACCCATATCTGACCTGACAGGCAGCCCGAGCAAGAGGAAATTGAATGTCTAACTAAGCGGTTAGGTAATAGGTAATATCGCACCTGCGTTTCTGTTTTTTCACCTCCAATGCCTCTTTGAGCAGCGGTGGCAACTGATCAATAATTTTGTCTGTGCACCCTTCATCTTCCCTTCTAGCTTTAAGTGTGGCTTGTTGCTCCAGAGCTCTCACTTTTTCTCAACCGTGTAACCAGATGGCACTTGATGTGTGTGCACACCATACTCTTTTCAGGTACACAGAGGAACATTTAATACACTTTGCAGGCCACCCTCACAGATGTGTATTTTCTCTCCATAATCCCTGTCACATTTTTACTTTCTTCTATTTGTATATGACTGCCTTTTGTATGTCTTGCCCGCCTTGAAGGATGCTGGACAGTACTTTAATATAAAACTATACAGCAGGGGTTACCAACCAACCAACCATCCTTGCTCTCCTTGACCTCTCAGTGGCCTTCGATACCACGGTATCCTTCTGGAATGGCTCAAAGGATTGGGGATCCAGGGCACAGTATTGTCCTGGTTTTCCTCATTTCTGGATGGCCGTACCCAGTCGGTGTGGTTGGAGAAGGAGAAATCCAGTTCTAGGCCCCTTAAATATGGGGTGCCGCAGGGCTCAATGCTCTCTCCTCTCCTATTTAACATCTACGTGAAGCTGCTGGGCGAGATCATCCATTCCCATGGGGCGCGGTACCATCAGTACACGGATGTCACCCAGGTGTACGTCTCAGCCCGTGGGGACCCCAGTGATGTGGACAAAGTCCTATCCGAATGCCTGGAGGCCGTTGGGGTCTGGATGGGGGGGGGGGCAACGGGCTTCAGCTGAACCCTAACAAGACTGAGTGGCTATGGGTTGGGGGTCCGGAGTTATCCAGAGAGTTACCATCTCTGGTCTTGGATGGGGCAGTTCTTCCCCAGACAGACCCGGTGCACAACTTGGGGGTCCTCTTGGATTCACGGCTGCTGATGGAAGAACAGGTGGCGGCTGTGGCCAGGAGGGCTTTTGCTCAACTTAATTCGCCAGTTGCGCCCGCTCCTGGACCGGGACTCCTTGCTCATGGTCACTCATGCTCTGGTCACCTCCAGATTAGATTACTGCAATGCACTCTACATGGGGTTGCCCTTGATGACCATTCAGAGGCTGCAGCTGGTACAGAATGCAGCTGCTCGGGTGGTGATGGGGTGTGGGCACTATGCCTGCACCTCCCCACTACTCCGGGAGCTGCACTGGTTGCCAGTTTGCCTTTGGGTGCAATTCAAGGTGCTGGTTTTGACCTTTAAAGCCCTACATGGCAGTGGGCCAGGTTACCTGAGAGACCGCATTGTCCCAAGAGTGTCTGCCCATCCAACCAGAGCGGACCGGAGGGGCTCCCTAGTTGTGCCTTCAGCTAGAGGGGCTCGCCTCTCTGGAACACGGAGGAGGGCCTTCTCCGTGTCCGCTCTAGCCCTATGGAACCTCCTGCCAACAGAATTGAGGCTACAGACAGAATTGCTGCCTTTCAGGAAAGGTTTGAAGACCTGGCTGGCGGGGCAGGTGTGGGGCCCTAATGGGAATACAGCCCCGGCCTGCTGGCTCATCCTCAACTAGCCCAGTTGTGTCCTCCTTCTGTGTCTTTGCATTTCCCTCCTCCTTAGCTTTTAGTTTGGTTTTAAATGGGGTGGGAGTAATGAGGGTGGATGAATGGGAGGATGAGGGTGTTTTAACATGTTTTTAACTGTTGTACGCCACCCTGAGTTGGGTTTTACCTGAGTGGGCAGCATAAAAATTGAAATAAATAAATAAATAAGGCCCGTAGGCCGGATCCAGCCTGTGGCACCATTTCATGTGCCCCCTTCCAAGGGCATTCAAGAAACAAAATGGCCACACCTTTGAAGCTGTTAGGACAAAGTGGCCACCCCCATCATGTAGGCAGGGCAAAATGGCCATCCAGCCCTCGAAGCTGACTGAGAAGGCGTGACCCGGCCCACAGCTTGAAAAGGTTGGGAACCCCTGATATACAGAAACCAAAATTCTCCTATTTATTTATTTATTTATTTATTTCAGTTTCTATACTGCCCACTTGGCCATGGCCAACTCAGGGCGGTTTACAATCATAAATAAAAACATAGTTAAAACTGATTAAAACTACTTTAGTGTATGGGACCAAAGACAACAGAACAGCCGAAGGGTTGGCTTAACACAGGTTTATTGCATGATGATCCGGTGGAACATGAGGTAATGGCGGTGATACATCTCAATATATACAGTGGCATTATACATTTGAATCTTGTAGCACAGTAGCTCATTGGCTGCTACCAGCGTGGCCTCGCCCAGGCACGCCTCTCTTCAGTAGTTCTTTCTCCTCCTGATTAATGCGGGGAAGGTTTTCCCGCGGCTGTCCGTGATTGAGCAATGTGAACCATGTGAGACTGAACGCTCGCAGCTGCCCTCTATGGGCTGCTTGCTCGCGTTCCTTTACAGCTGAGATACATTGTATTTGGAGTGGTTACATTCTTATCTTTACAGTACAGTGAACATGCATACATAACATCCCTCCCCCCTAGGATGGGACGAAGTCCCGCAACCATTGTGGCTTGCCGCACGTGCGCCTGGGACGTGCATGCGCCTGACCTAGTACAGGAGAGCCTGTGATCCCTGGCTCCGTGGGTGCTTGTCCTGCAACGGAAAACGGGGATTCGTTAGTGGCTCTGTGGGGCGTCCGTGCCTGCCTTGCGCTGGGGGATGGGAATGGAATGAACAGTTGGGAAGTGAACCCCTGCCTGTTGCCTGCGGACCCTGGGGACCCTCCCATTACGAATCTCGGGACCGACGAGGATGCCCTCGTGGTCCCGCTGCCTCCTGCTATCCGTTCGGGGGATCTTGAGACTGTGGTGGGCGGATTTGCCTTCGCCTCCTGTCTTGGGGGTGTTGGTCTCCGGGGAGCTGGCGCTATGTTACACTCTAACTCGCAGGGGTTGGGACTGGACGTACCAGGGGCTGAACTGAAACCCCTCTTTTCGCTAGGACGGGTGGGGGACCACTCCGCTAACTCCCCCTGGTACGGAAAATCAAAATCTAATTCGCTTGGGGGATCTGAGTCTGGGGGAAGATTCCTCGAGATATGTATGAGTTCGGGGCCCTTTCCTTCCGCCGAGAACTCCCGCATGATATCTGCAAGGACAGATTCCCTTTCCTCCCCCCTTGGTGGGGACCCATGGCCCCTTTTCCCTCCCCCTTGGGCTAAACGGGTGGGGGAGTACCCTAACGTTGAATCGTGGTTTCCTCCGTTCGCGTCCTCCTCTCCGGGGACCCTGCGCCTGAGCTGGTCTGCGTGTCGCCTCCACAGGAGGCCTGTACTGGTCTCCACGCGGTATGAAACGGGGCTGGTTTGTTCTATTACAGTGCCCGGCACCCAGGCTGGCCCCGCACTGGCGTAGTTCCTGCAATGCACGGGGGCACCTACGCTGAAACTCTTTGTGGGTTCCATCCCTACGTTCCACCCTTTGTCGTCTACCCTCGTGGGGTCTAGTCTGGAGATTACCGTGGCCAGCTTCCTGCGCATTAACAGCTCCGCGGGGGAGTACCCTGATGCCAATGGGGTGACCCTGTACCCTAGCAGGAATTGGCACACTTGTAGGTCGAGATCCCCGGGACCCATGCGCCGCAGCGCATCCTTTGTGGTGCGCACGAGGCGCTCTACTTGGCCGTTGGTGGCCGGGTGGAACGGGGCGGAGGTGATGTGCCGAATGGCGTTGAGATCCATGAATGCCCTGAACTCGGTGGACGTGAAACAGCTAGCGTTATCGCTGACGAGGGTGTCGGGTAAACCGAACGTGGAAAAGACCCTCCGTAACTGTTTAATTGTTGTGGCCGAGGAGGTGCTCAAGACTGGAATGACCTCCAACCACTTGGAGAACGCATCCACCACAAGGAGGAAAAGTGCTCCCCTGAACGGGCCAGCAAAGTCTACGTGTACCCGGGACCAGGGCCCCCTTGCTGCGTCCCACTCCCTATGTGGCAAACGAGCCTCTTCCGGCCTGGAGCTCTGGCACGCTTCGCAAGTGCCGACCATGTGCTCGATGTCGGCGTCTAGCTGGGGCCACCAAAAGTAACTGCGGGCTAGTGCCTTTGAGCGGACGATCCCCGGGTGGCTGACGTGCAGTAGTTTAAGCACCCTCGGCCGGAGGGACGTGGGGATCACTACCCGCTGTCCCCACAAAAGGCAACCCCTCTCTAGGGACAACTCTAATTTTTTCTTGAAAAATGTGTTGAATTCCGCTGCTGGGGAAGACACGGGCCACCCTTTCTGCACCCAGGAGCTAACTGTCGCTAACATTTTGTCTTTGCCGGTCGCTTTGGCGATATCGGCCGGTACTACCGGGGGGGGAGTCTAGGACCTCTATCATTAAGACCTGGTGGTCCCTCTCTTCCTCGCCCACGTGGCAGCAATCCCGGGGAATGGGGGACCTCGATAGGGCATCCGCGTGGCTGATCTCCCTCCCGGGCCGGTACACCAACGCGTGCTGATACGCGTTGAGAAAAATGGCCCACCTGAGCATTCTCGGGGACAGGATTGGTGGTGTGGGCTTATCTGCGGTGAAAATGCCTAGTAAGGGCTTATGGTCGGTCACTATGGTGAAGGGGCGGCCATACACAAAATCATGAAATTTCTTGGTGCCCGCAATTATCGCTAGCGCTTCCCTGTCTGTCTGGGCGTAGTTTCTCTCCGCTTGGGACAAGGACCTGGAGTAGAACGCTATCGGGGCCTCCCTCCCGTTTTCCAGCACGTGGCATAACACCGCCCCCACCCCCACCGGGGATGCATCGCATATCAGGACCACCGGGCGTTTGGGATTGAAGTGGGTCAGTACGGCATCGGATGCCAGGAGTCGTTTCAGGTCATTGAAAGCCTTCTCATGGTCGTCGCCCCACTTCCATGCCTCGTCCTTTTTTAACAACTTGTGTAGCGGTTCTGCCACGGCTGCCTTCCGAGGAAGGAAGGAGTGGTAGAAGTTGAGCAGTCCGAGGAACGACTGCAGCTCGGGCTTGGAGGTGGGGCGAGGGGCCTTCTTGATGGTGGCCACCTTGGATTGGGACGGCCTTATTCCCTCGGGAGTAACACGGAACCCTAGGAACTCAACCTCAGTTGCGAAGAAAACGCATTTGTCTTTCCGCAACCGCAACCCCGCTTTTTCGAATATTGCCAGGACCTTTCCCAACCTTTTTGCCAATTCGGCCCGGCTCCCCCCTGTTATCAATACGTCATCAAAGTAGGGTAACACCCCCTCCAACCCCTTCAGGAGGCGTTCCACGAGTGACTGGAAGATCCCGGGCGCCGAATTCACGCCGAACTGGAGGCGCGTCACCTGGAACGCCCCTTTGTGGGTGACTATGGTCTGCGCAGCCGCTGCGGCGGGGGTCACCGGGAGTTGCTGGTAGGCGTGGGCCAGGTCGAGTTTAGCGAAACACCTCCCCCCATGTAACCTGGCCAGTAAGTGGCTGACTACCGGCACCGGATACGCATTAGGGCGAATCGCCTTATTGATGGTGCACTTGTAATCAGCGCATATGCGGACCTCCCCGTTGGCCTTGAGCACTGTTACAATTGGAGTTTCCCACTCCGCAGAATCAACAGGAACAAGAATCCCCTGGCCCACCAATTTGTCCAGCTCCGCCTCTATCTTGTCCTTTAGTGCGAAAGGCACTCTGCGCGGCTTTAGCCTGATTGGTCGTACTCCCGGGTCCAGGTCGAAAGTCACTGGGGGGCCCTTGAATTTCCCCAGTCCCTTTTTGAAAACCTCGGGGTGCGCGTCACACACGCTCTGTATTGGATCAGTCCCGGCGGCGTGTACTCCAACGGTGTGCACCCCCCCCAATGAATAAGCCCAGGGGCTGGAACCATTGAGTCCCGAGGAGGCTGCAATTACCTCCCTTGAGGACGACTAGGGGGAGCGTTGCAGCGTGCTTTTTGAATTGGACCTGGAACTTCCCAACCCCCAACACCGGAATGCGGTTCCCTTGCACGTCCTTCAGCGTGGACCTCAACGCTTTGAGTTTGGGCCGCACGTGGGGGGCAATTTTCAGGAACTCTCCCTGGGAGATGATAGAGTAAGAAGAACCCGAGTCCACCTCCATCCTAACAGGGGGCCCTTGAATTACTACCTCAATGAAGTATCGGGGGTGTCCCGCGGACACGCTGAACACCGGGGAGTCGTCCTCGCTGTCGTCGGAGATGCGCCCTACGCCGTCCTGCCTCCACGTGGTCCAGGTGCCGTCCTTGGGCCTCATGGTGCGGCTCTCGTCCTTGGGCCTTGTGGTGCGGCTCTGCCTCGCCGAGCGGTCTGGCAAACTCCTCCTGGTCTCGCGCCGTTTCCTGCAGACCTTGGCGATGTGCCCACGCCGGCCGCAGTTGTGGCACTCGGCCTTGCGGAACGGGCATTTGGCGCGGGCGTGGGTGGCGCCGCAGCCGTCGCAGCGCCGGCCTTCCTTCTGGACCTTCCGGACGTCCTCGTCGTCGCCGCTTTCCGTGGACGAGTTTGAAACTCGCCGGGCCGCGCGCACCGAGCTCTCTGCCTTGGCAGCTTTCGGACGCCAGTCCTGGAGCTCTTGCACCCCGGCCGTCGTGGCTTCCGCGGCCTGTGCCGCGTCTAGGACTTGTTGCAGCGTGGGGGGCGGCTCCTGTTTCATCAGCGCACGCTGAGTTTCGGTGTCCCTCAGGCCGCAGAGCAGGCAGTCCCGGAGGGTGACTTCTGGGGTCTCCCACTTGCATGGGCCGGCGGCCAGTCGCAGGGCCACTGCGAACTCGGCGACCGATTCCCCGGGCGCTTGGACTCACCTCCAGAACGCGCTCCGAGCGGGGAACATCGCTATCGCAGGCTGGAGGTGGGCGCGCAGCACCGCCAGGAGCTCCTTAGCTTTGAAGTCGCTCACCCTCCTCGGCGCGATCAGGTCCACCAAGGTCCTCTTGGTCTCGTGCCCGAGCATGCGGACGAAGATGGCCCTCTTCTTGTCCTCATCTGAAACTTCGAGCTCCACCAGCGCTCCATTGAAGTCTATCTCAAACAGCTCCAAGTCTCCCGGCTTCTTGATCTCGTAGCCGGCGCATGTCTTGGTCCCGTGGGCAGCCATAATCCCACCTTCGTCGCCAATTTAGTGTATGGGACCAAAGACAACAGAACAGCCGAAGGGTTGGCTTAACACAGGTTTATTGCATGATGATCCGGTGGAACATGAGGTAATGGCGGTGATACATCTCAATATATACAGTGGCATTATACATTTGAATCTTGTAGCACAGTAGCTCATTGGCTGCTACCGGCGTGGCCTCGCCCAGGCACGCCTCTCTTCAGTAGTTCTTTCTCCTCCTGATTAATGCGGGGAAGGTTTTCCCGCGGCTGTCCGTGATTGAGCAATGTGAACCATGTGAGACTGAACGCTCGCAGCTGCCCTCTATGGGCTGCTTGCTCGCGTTCCTTTACAGCTGAGATACATTGTATTTGGAGTGGTTACATTCTTATCTTTACAGTACAGTGAACATGCATACATAACAACTACCCACCCACTAAAAAGGGTGCAGGGACCGAGGGGGGTGGAGTTCCACTATACCAGCCACCCAACGGTGGACACCCTTCCACCTGCACCCCATACTTGACCTGCCAGCCAGGTTTTAAGTTCTTTTCTGAAGGGCAGCAATTCTGTCTGGAGATGCAACTCTGTTGTCAGGAGGTTCCAGAGGGCTGGTGCGGACATGGAAAAGGCCCTCCTCCTTTTGCTAGAGAGTCGAGCCCCTCCGGTCCACTCTGGTTGGACGGACAGATGTGCTTAGGGCGATGCGGTCTCTTATGTATCCTGGCCCACTACCATGTAGGGCTTAAAGGTCAAAAACAGCGCCTTGAATTGCACCCGGAGGCAAACTGGTAACCAGTGCAGCTCCCGAAGCAGCGGGGAGGCATGGGCATAGCGTCCACACCCCATCACCACCCGGGCCGCTGCATTCTGAACCAGGTGTAGCCTCCGAATGGTCGTCAAGGGCAGCCCCATGTAGAGTGCATTACAATAGTCTAGTCTGGAGGTGACCAGAGCATGAGTGACCATAAGCAGGGAGTCCCAGTCCAGGAACGGGCGCAACTGGTGAATTAGCCGAAGCTGTGCAAAAGCCCTCCTGGCCACGACCACCACCTGTTCTTCTAGCAGCAGCAGCGAGTCCAGGAGGACCCCCAAGTTGCGCACCGGGTTTGTCTGGGGCAAAACATCCCCATCCAAGACCAAAGATGGTAGTTCCCTGGATAGCACAGGGCCCCCAATCCATAGCCACTCAATCTTGCTGGGGTTCAGTTGTAGCCCGTTGGCCCCTATCCATACCCCCACAGCCCTCAGACACCTAGATAGGACTTTGACAGCATCACTGGGATCACCACGGGCCGAGATTTACAACTGAGTGTCATCCGCGTACTGATGGTACCGCACCCCATGGGAATGGATGATCTCACCGAGCGGCTTCATGTAGATGTTAAATAGGAGAGGAGAGAGCACCAAACCCCGAGGTACTCCACATTTGAAGGGCCTAGGGTTGGAAACAGAAATGAGCACTGAACCCTAGAGTCGGATACGACTGGCTTTCGAGCAAGGGAAACCTTTACCTTTACTAGGGCTGGACCTCCCATTCTCCAACCACACCGACTGGGTCTGGCCCTTCAGAAATGAGGAAAACCAGGACCACACAGTGCCCTGGATCCCCAATCCTCGGAACCGTTCCAGAAGGATACCGTGGTTGATGGTATCGAAGGCCGCAGAGTGGTCAAGGAGAGCAAGAACGGACAACCTCCGTCTCGCTCCCGCCAGAAATCATCCATCAGCGTGACCAATACAGTCTAAGTACCATATCCGGGCCTGAAAACAGACTGAAAGGAGTCTAGATAATCCACTTCATCCAGTACCCACTGCAACTGATGCACCACTGCCTTCTCCAGTACCTTCCCCATAAAGGGGAGGTTGGAGACAGGCCTATAGTTGGATAGGACTGCTGAGTCTAGGGATGGTTTTTTCAGGAGGGGGCGCACCAAAGCATGTTTTAAAGGTGCAGGAAATGCCCCCTCCCGCAGCGACGCGTTGATTATTGCCTCAACCCAGCCACCTGTCACCGCCTTGGAGGCCTTTACCAACCAAGAGGGACAGGGGTCCAATAAACATGTGGTGGTGCAGACAGCTGCAAGGAGCCTGTCCACTTCATCAGAGCCAACTGGATCAAACTGATCTCAGATGACATGGCAAGACATGCTCCAGCATCATCCGGACCCTCCCCATCCACGCCAGGATTAAACCCCGAGCAAATCCGATCGATTTTCTCCACCAGATGGTCAGCAAAGTCCTCAGCCGAACCCTGCCAACCGGGCACCAACCCCTCCCTGCCAAGGAGGGACCTGGCCACCCGGAACAGGGTGTCTGGGCGATTATCAGTGTAGGCGATAAGGGTCGTGAAGTATTAAGAACATAAGAACATAAGAACAGCCTTGCTGGAACAGGCCACAGCCCATCCAGTCCAGCATTCTGTCTCACACAGTGGCTCACCATTTCCTTCAGGGTATTCCCAAGCAGATGCCTTCACCTGCTTAGGATTCCCTGGAAATGATATTGAGAGATATCCTGCCTATCTCTCCAACCCGGAGGTTGTCCTTAAGTATCCATAATTATAGCCATTGATACTCTTGTCCTCCATGAACTTGTCTAATCCTTTCTTAAAGCTGTCAAGACTAACAGCTGTCACCACTTCTTCTGGCAGGGAGTTCCATAGACCAATAATCCTCTGGGTGAAAAAGTACTTTCTCTTATTTGTTTGAGAACTAGTACCCAAAAGTTTCATGGAGTGTCCCCTAGTTCTAGTGTTATGCGATAGGGAAAACAGTTTTTCCTTATCTACTTTGTCCACACCGTGCATGATTTTATAAACTTCAATCAGGTCACCTCTTAGACGTCGTCGTTCAAGAGTGAAGAGGCCCAACCGTTGCAGCCTCAGATGGTAAGGAAGGTGTTCCAGTCCCCTAATCATTCTGGTTGCCCTCCTCTGCACTTTTTCCAGCTCCATAATATCCTTCTGGAGGTATGGCGACCAGAATTGTACACAGTATTCCAGATGGGGCCTCACCATAGATTTATAAAGAGGCAAAATGACACTTGCTGACTTATTTTCTATACCCTTCCTAATGATCCCTAGCATTGAGTTTGCTTTTTTCACTGCTGAGGCACACTGGGTTGACACCTTCATTGAGTTGTCCACCAGGACACCAAGGTCCCTTTCCTGGTTTGTCGCAGAGAGTTCAGACCCCATCAGTTTATAAATGTATTTGGGGTTCTTTGCCCCAACATGCATCACTCTGCACTTACTAATGTTGAAACTCATTTGCCACTGTTTTGCCCACTCCCCCAGTGTCGAGAGATCCCTCTGGAGCTCCTCACAATCTCTCACAGTTTTCACTACCCTGTATAATTTAGTGTCATCAGCAAATTTGGCTACCTTGCTTTTTACTCCTACCTCTAAATCATTTATGAAGAGGTTGAAAAGCAGGGGTCCCAGTACTGAACCTTGGGGGACCCCACTCTTTACTTCCCTCCACTTGGAGAAGTGTCCATTTAGTGCTACCCTCTGTTTCCTGTCCCTTAGCCAGTTGCTGATCCAGGACAAGACCTGTCCCTTTATTCCATGACTGGTAAGTTTATTCAAGAGCCTTTGGTGTGGGACCTTGTCAAAAGCCTTCTGAAAGTCCAGATAAACAATGTCAACTGGATCCCCCTTATCCACATGCTTGTTGACACTCTCAAAAAATTCCAACAGATTAGTGAGGCATGATTTGCCCTTGCAAAAGCCATGTTGGCTCTCCTTTAGCAGCGCCTTCTCTTCTATGTGCCTATTAATTCTATCTTTTAGGATGGTTTCCATCACTTTACCTGGGACACATGTCAAACTGACAGGTCGGTAATTTCCTGGATCACCCCTGGATCCTTTTTTGAAAATTGGTGTTACATTCGCTACCTTCCAGTCATCAGGCACAAAGCCTGATTTGAGGGAAAGATTATATATTTTGGCTAGGAGATCAGCAATTTCATCTTTAAGTTCCCAGAGAACTCGTGGATGGATGCCATCTGGTCCTGGTGATTTGTTAGTGTTTAGTTTAACAAGACATGCAAGGACCTCCTCCCTGGTTATTTCTATCTGGCTTAATTCTTCGCTTTCCCTCCCTACGAAGATAGGCTCTGTTTTGGGCATGTGGTCTCTGTCTTCTTCAGTGAATACTGAAGCAAAGAATTCATTGAGTCTCTCTGCAATCTCTGTTTCCTCTTTAATAACCCCTTGCCTTCCATTGTCATCTAATGGTCCAATGGCCTTCCTAGTTGGGTTCTTACTTCTAATGTACTTAAAGAAGTCTTTGTTATTTCTCTGAGTATTTTTAGCTATACGCTCCTCAAAGTCTTGCTTTGCTTTCCTGATTGTTGCCTTGCATTTGTTCTGCCAGAATTTATGTTTCTGCCTGCTGTCCTCATTCGGACAAGCCTTCCATCTTCTAAATGAGCTTTTCTTGCTCTTGATCACTTCCCGAACAGCTCCTGTAAGCCACATCGGAGTCCTCTTGGACCTGGCAGTGCCCTTTTTCCTTTTGGGTATGCATTCCAATTGAGCCTCTGTTATTGTTTTTGTAAACAGCCTCCATGCCTCTTGGAGTGTTTGGACTCTCTCAATTTTCCCTTTCAGCTTCTTTTTTACTAGTTTCCTCAACTTTGGGAAATTTCCTTTTTGAAAATTTAAGGTCTCTGTGTTAGATTTTATCAGTGACTTGCAGTCTATGATCAAGTTAAACATAATTGAGTTGTGGTCACTGTTCCCTATTGGATCAGTCACATTAACATCTTGCACCAGATCCTGAGTATTACTCAGGATCAAGTCAAGGATTCTTGTACCTCTAGTTGGGTCTTCAACCATCTGTCCCAGGGAACAATCATTTAGCATATCTAGGAACTTTATCTCTTTATCATGTGCTGAACAACAGTTCACCCAGTCTATGTGAGGGTAATTGAAGTCCCCCATTATAACTAGGCTTCCCTTCTTGGATGCCTCCTTTACAACATTCTCCAACTGCCAGTCTCCCTCAAGAGTTTGGGTCGGAGGCCGATAGTATATGCCTACTGTTAGACCATCCTTGTGGCCTGGTACTCTTACCCACAGAGCTTCTAATGGTGACTCCAAATCACCTAGATATTCCAATTCATACGATTTTATCACTTCTTTGACATACAAGGCCACACCACCTCCCATTTGCCCCTTCCTATCCTTCCTGTACAGTTTGTAGCCTGGGATAACTGTATCCCATTGGTTATCATCTGTCCACCAGGTTTCAGTGATACCAATAATATCAATATTCTTATCTATTGCTAAGTATTCCAGCTCCCCTATTTTGTTCCGGAGGCTTCTGGCATTTGTATACAAGCATTTATATATGCTTTTCTGACACAGTCTTTTGTGTCCAGTTGCATTGTTAGACTGCCTCTTGCATCCTTCTGATAGAATGCTAGTGACTAGCTCCTCGCTCTGCTCAGTAATTTTTGCATCCTCCTCACTACTAAAGTACACACTTTTCCGAACCGGATGCTGCCCAGCTCCTGTCGGCTTTCCCCCAGTTATCAGTTTAAAAGCTGCTCTGCAGCCTTTTTGATGTTGAGTGCCAGCAATCTGGTCCCATCATGGTTCAAATGCAACCCATCCCTCCTGAACAGATTTGGCTTGTCCCAAAATGTTCTCCAGTTCCTGACAAATCTGAAACCCTCCTCTCGACACCACCGCCTCATCCACGCATTGAGGCTTCTGAGCTCTGCCTGCCTGGTAGGTCCTGCGCGAGGGACAGGAAGCACTTCTGAAAATGCTACCTTACCGCCTCACCACCCCCATCGCCACTAGATAGGCCCTAATAGCGGCTCTAGCTAGTGTCCAATTGGAATCACTCCGGGTTTTCACCCAGCAGCGCTCTAGGCATCTCTTTGCCCATTTGAACTCACGCAGTTCCTCTGTGAACCACAGAGATGATCGTGCTCCATGCACCTGCTGAACTCCACCACCAAACTCCTGTTAGCTGTCCTTGCTCACCGTGTGGTCGTCAGCTCACTTTTATTCCTCTACTGTTCTCTCTAGTAGTAGTCATGTAACAGACAACTTTAATCTTTCTTTCTCTACGATTCACGTCCTAAGCATCATCTGTGAAACCCCATACCATAATAAATGTCTTCGACTTTAGAGTAAATATTTTGAACTCTTTAAAAGACATGCTTTTCCCAGTCCCTGGGCTGCTTCAATTCCTTTTTGAACTTTTGCCGCACACATTTTCAGATGTAAACATGAAACAGACAACACAATATATGAGAACAGTATCATTTTAGTTATTAACTTTACAGTGCAAGTTGAAGAGATAAGAACAAACAGAAGTGTCATGTTTGTTGCAGATATGTTCCTTGATCTAAGCCAGGTTTTTATGATGTCATAGACCTTGCAGATAGCCTACCATGGAGTTTCATTATTAGACTGGGGGGAAGCAAAAGCATTCTGACTATTGCTGGAGGCAAAAAAAGAGAGCTATAAAATAAATTCATATTCTGATCTTATTTCCAAGAGTCCTCGGCTTCTGAAGACAATAGATAATAAGGTAGGATGGTTGCATAATTTTGAAGTTGATAGAATGGAGATGGCAAGAATTGAACTTGGAAGTCCTGATTGTTGTGTGCAAAACATGTCTAGCATTTGTTTTTTCAAATCCCATTTCTTGATCATAAGTGAGTGGAAGCAGTTACTGTAATCCAGAATATTCTGCATATGATCGGATGCATTCACAAATACTTTTCATAATGAATTTCTTTATTCCTTAATAGATATTTTTAGCCACTTACTGCTGTACTCAGTATTATTGCAGAGGATCAGTGACCTTGTTTGAAATCCATAATTTCTTAATAACTAATGCCAGTCTGGGTAGATAATACGTTACGTTTGAAAGCCAGGTGAAGAGCCTATGGAAAAAAGTAATGTGGTAGATCAATTGACAAAACGGGGCTGCAAAGGCTCAGTGGTTAAGAAGCTCACCTTGTTATCTGGAAGGCCAGCAAGTCGGTAGTTCAAGACCCAGGTACTACATGACAGATTGAGTGCCCATCTCTGTCCCAGCTCTTAGAGACATGAAAGGAGCCTCATTTGGACGTTCTCTGAGAAGAGCTTCTTCTGCAAAAATCCTTTCAACCCAGAATAATTTCTGACACAAAATTATTATTAATTGACAAAACAATTGAAAAGTTAGTTTGGGTATTGTACAACAGCCTAAGAAGTTTCCAAATATATTGGACGGCAATCCCCATCATCCCCAGGCTACTAGTTGTTGGATTAGAAACACATTTGAAAATTGTCAAGGTCAGGAGGACCTGATCTTTTAGATGACAAAAACAGTATTTTTGAAGCCGCCAGGAACAAAATATGCCACTATGGAGCAGTGGAATCAACCTGCTATAAGCCATTGCCATTGCACTTTTAATCCTGTGGCTTGTAATTAGTATTGCTTTTCAGTATAACAAATCTTACAAAATAATAATAATAATAATAATAATAATAATAATAATAATAATAATAATAATAATAATAATAATAATAATAATAATAATAATAATAATAATAACAACAACAATAACAATAATAATAATAATAATAATAATAATAAAGGTAAAGGTTTCCTTTGCTCGAAAGCCAGTCATATCTGACTCTAAATAATAATAAGATACAAATCAATCATTTGATTCACAGTTCAGGACTGGAATACAATTAACAGTTCAAGCCCTAACCAAGGACCCAAGAACTGCTAAGGTAATGTAATAATAATTATAAAGTAATAATAATAATAATTTTGTGTCAGAAATTATTCTTGGTTGAAAAGATTTTTGCTGGAGAAACTCTGCTCAGGGGATGCCTGAATGAGGCTCATTTCATGTCCCCAAGATATTTTCCCGCCAAAGTGACACCTATTTATCTGCTTGCAGTTTCTTGCTTTCGATCTGCTACTTTGGCAGGAGCTGTGACAGAGACGGGAGCTCATTCCATCATGCAATACTTGTGTCTTGAATTGCCGACCGTCCAGCTAACAAGGCAAGCTTCTTAGCCACTGAGCCACCACAGTAATCTTACCAAATGATAATTGCCTAACGGTTTTAATGTTCCAGTTTTTGTGCTTATTCTTGCCAGGTTATAAGAATGGGAAAGGAGATGGTAGAGAGAATTAGTGTCTAAAATGGCTTCTTTCTCTCTAGATTTTGAGATTCTTGCATAATTTTAAAAATTGACTTGAATATTGGTAATTGAGCAATTAAAAACATCATTTTAACTTTGCTTCTCATAAACATTTGTATATCAGTATCTTTTGAGCTGATCGTCCTGGAAATCTGGTAAAGCATTTTTTAAAAAAATTGTTAAGAGTGTCTATCAAAATCTTTAATCACTTCCTGTCTTACAACCCAGATATAAAAGAACAAAGACTTGTGCTCTCTGTTGCCCCCAAACACCGAATATTCAGCTCAGTGGAAACAGTTCAATTCCTTTTATCAGACAAGTGTCAGAAAAGCTCTAGCAAAAATGATGTCTTGCTCCTGGCTTAGGTAGTCAATATGCTTCATTAACATAGGAAGCTGAACTGTCATGTGCCTTCCATAAGGAGATTTTACTTTATCTTTTAATGGATGCTAAAATTACTGTAGCATGTAATTAGAAAATGGAAATTCTAGTTCTTAAAAAGCAGTGGCTGGATGAAGACTGGTATATTCTAATCCTGGAAAATACGAGTTTGACAGGATGGAGTAATCAAACTAGACCAGCAGAGCATATGTTTCTATTACAGTATTGTTATTTAGTTTTCTTCAATGTCATTGAATCAAGTATATTATATATATGTTACATACTGAATATATAAATATGCAAAGGCTTATTTGTGTTACATTAGTTCCCATTTTCTATAAATCTGCCTTAGTTAACATAACTAAGAAGAGCTGGGAAGCTAAAATGGAGGGTGTTAAAAACACACATCAGCTGAAATGCATCTTGAGAAAGTGCAGACATTTTTCTTAGGTGGACATTTTGAACATACTGGGAATGTCTGACATGGCACCTTACCTTACTTTAAAGGAGGGAAAGGGATGGGGCAGCAGAGCAAATAAATTACAGCCTTAAGTGCAGGCACTTCTCCCCCACCCCCACCCCACCCTGTAACATCTGCAAATTCTCTTAGTACAGTACCCTTTAACTAATATGCGGTTCATTTGCCCCTGGAGACTTTAGTTCATTTCAAGCACCTTTCCCACACCATCTTTATTTGGGGCAGAAGCCCTCTCCGTTATTTTACTTGCACAAGACCAAGCACTTTTCTTTCAAGAGGAGACAGAAGCAAGGCATTCAGCACTTCTGTATCTATGCAGATGATGGCCGCACAAGGATCAAGTTTTGATGAGATAGCTGGAAAATTTACTGGAGCACTTGGAAAATTAGGACAGTATTACAACATCAACCATTTGAAGCCCAATCCAAGCAAGACTCAAGTGTGTGCTTTCCGCCTTTGAAATCGAGAGGCAAGAGTTGAGTTAGATGTTAAGTGGCAAGGGAACCGATTACAGCATTGTTCAGCACCAAAATACTTTGGTGTGTTGCTTAATAGGACACTCTCTTTTAAGCAGCACTGCCTGAATACCAAAGCTAAAGTTAGTACAAGGAACAATATTATCAGGAAACTCACAAACTATACATGGGGAATTCAGCCATCCACACTGTGTACATCAGCTTTGGCCCTGAGTGTCTCTGCGGCAGAGTATGCTACTCCAATATGGAGTGCATCCACACATGTGAAACAGATTCACATCAATGAAACAATGCACATTGTGACAGGATGCCTCTGTTGTGTATGAAACTGTATCGCTTTAAGAATGAACGTAGCCACTGCAATGTCCGAATGTAACCTAACAATGATCACAATGTATCTCAGCTGTTAATGGAACACAAGCTAGCTACCCATAGAGGGCAGCTGAGAGCGTTCAGCTCACATGGTACAAATTCCCCAATTACCGTCAGCTGCGGGAACCTTCCCGTGCAAGGAACATCTGGAGAAGAAGGGCGTGACTCAGAATGACGTCACGCAGGTAGCAGCCAATATGCTACCGTGTAACCATGTTCAGATGTATTGTTGCAATATAAAAGGAGCTGTACCTCCGCCATTACCACATGTTTAGTCTACCGGTGTGCCAATAAAGATGTGTTAAGCCAGACTTTGGCTGCTTCTATTGTCTTGGTTCCAGTACACCAAATTGGCGACGAAGGTGGGATATGGCGTATCCCAAGATCAAGCCACACCAATTTGACATCAGCGATCCTGAGCAATGGGAGCTGTACGAGTGCCAGTTCTGGCATGCGATGGATGCTGCAGGCATCATCGACGAAGGGAAGATGCGATCGCATTTCCTAGCCCAGGTCGGGCCGGCCATGCTGGGCATCCTGATGAATCTGCTAGCTCTCCGAAGGGTCGACGCGGTGCCCATTGACCGCATCCTCACAACGCTGAGGGAACACTTCCAACCGCCCGTCTCCATTTTTCCAGCCCGGGTTGCATTCCACAGGCGAGACCAGCAGCCAGGAGAATCCGTGTCTGCCTACGCGGTGGCCCTCAGGCTGGCAGCCGTCCACTGCCAATGGGAGGACCTGGACATTTCCCTTCGAGACCGCATCCTGTGCGGCCTAAGGGATGAAGAGGTCCAGAGGAAATTGATGACCCACGACCATTGCCTCACGTTCAACGAAGTACTGCGAGAGGCCGAGGCGGCCGAGGCGGCGAGGATCGGGGTCAAAGTTTTCAAGTCTCGAGAGGGCCAAGTCACCAGTACAAGCGGCCCAGCGGACCTCAGCACAAGCGGCCTGGCGGGGGCCCTGGTCGCCCACCAGCACCCCATCAACTTCTGAGGAGTCGTCCGCGGCTGTGGGCTCCTGTTCCAGCGAGGAGGATGATGTGCAGAGAGTCGAGAGGCAAGGAGAAAAGAGCCAAATCAGTGAGAAAAGGAACCACCGTTGCGATGGCTGCGGGGCGTCTCATGACTGAAAGAGGTGCCCATTCCGAAAAGCTGAGTGCCACAACTGTGGGGTGAGAGGCCACATCGCCAGGGTCTGCAGGCGCCGGCGAGCAGAGGACAAGGGCTCATCGAGACATGCTCAAACACCCCAACGCAAGGCGGCCAGAATTGGAAAGGTCTTGGCTGATGACGACGCGGTGGCCGTGAACCGTGTGGCCCTGGAGCACCGGCATTTCTTTGTAGAGGTACTGATACAAGGGGTCCCGGTTAGGATGGAAATAGACTCAGGGTCGTCCTACTCCATCCTTTCCCAGAAGGAAATCCTGCGCATTCCCCCAAATGCGCGGCCCAAGTTGCGGGCCATGAAATCGAACTTACAGGGTTATGGGATCCCGGTGTTGGGGGTGGGAAACTTCACGGTGAATTTTAAAACGTTCACGGAAAAATTGCCCCTAGTAGTTCTCAAGGAGGGGGCCTGTTGCCTCTTGGGAACCCAGTGGTTTGCTCCCCTGGGAATCGAACTGTCCGGCATAAATGCCATTGAGACTGACCCAATACGGGATGTGTGCGATGCGCACCCGGCAGTTTATAAAAAGGGGCTTGGGACATACAGAAGGCCCCCGGTGTCGTTTGACTTGGACCCAGAAATCCGGCCCATACGACTCAAGCCAAGAAGAGTCCCCTTCGCCCTCAAGGACAAGATTGAGGCAGAATTGGACAAATTGGTGGGCAGGGGATTTTGGTTCCAGTGGATTTTGCAGAGTGGGAAACTCCGATTGTTACAGCTTTAAAATCCAATTGGGAGGTTAGGATTTGCGCTGACTACAAATGTACAATTAACAAGGCCATTCGGCCAAATGCATATCCGGTGCCGGTAGTTAGCCACTTACTAGCCACTTTACACGGGGGTAAGTGTTTCACAAAGTTAGACTTGGCGCAGGCATACCAGCAGCTCACTGTAACCCCAGCTGCTGCCGCTGCGCAAACCATTGTCACACACAAGGGGGCATTCAAGGTAACGCGGCTACAGTTCGGGATGAACTCGGCCCCTGGACTCTTTCAGGGCCTCATGGAATGCCTTTTAAAGGGGTTTCCAGGTGTGCTCCCATATTTTGACGATGTTTTGATAACAGTGGGGAGCAAATCGGAACTAGCAAAAAGGCTGGACAAGGTCCTAACTGTATTCGAGAAAGCAGGACTGAGGTTGAGAAGGGATAAATGTGTGTTCTTTGCGAGGGAGGTAGAGTTTCTCAGGTTCAAAATAACCCCAGAGGGTATCAAGCAATCCGAGTCCAAGGTTGAAGCTGTGCAAAACGCACCTCGCCCCACCGTGAAACCGGAGCTGCAGTCATTTTTAGGGCTCCTGAACTTTTACCATTCCTTCTTGCCAAGGAAGGCATCTGTTGCGGAGCCACTGCACGGGTTACTAAAGAAAGACGCGGTTTGGCGGTGGGGAGATAGACAGGAGAAAGCATTCAAGGAGCTCAAGGGGCTCTTATCCTCAGACGCTGTTCTGACCCATTTTGATCCAAGGAAACCTGTAACCTTGGTCTGTGATGCATCACCAGTGGGGGTGGGGGCTGTACTGTGCCACGTGTTAGAGAACAGGTGGGAAGCCCCGGTTGCCTTCTATTCCAGGTCACTCTCAAAGGCGGAGCGCAATTATGTGCAAACAGATAGAGAGGCTCTTGTTATAATCGCGGGATAGTAGACTCATATTCCAAATGGCTAGAGGTCATTCCTATGTCCAACACCTCATCTGCTGCAACCATTAAACAATTGCACAAGGTGTTCAGCTGTTTCAGCCTGCCGGACGTGCTTGTGAGTGATAATGCCAGTATTTTCACATCTGCGGAATTCAAGGCATTCATCGAGAGGAATGCCATTCGGCACATTACCTCTGCCCCGTTTCACCCCGCCACAAATGGTCAGGTAGAGCGCCAAGTGCGAACTATGAAAGACGCACTGCGGCGCATGGGTCCCGGTTAATTGAACCTCCAGCTGTGCCAATTCCTCATTTGTTATAGGGCAACTCCCCTGGCTTCAGGACTTTCGCCGGCTGAGCTCCTCATGCGGAGGAAGCCGGTAACGCTTTTTGATCGGTTGGATCCGACCAGGGTGGAGGATGGGGGAAGAAATATAGAGATAGAGAGCTCCAAAAGTTTTGCGGTAGGGGACCCGGTTCATTGTAGGAATTATGCAACCTCGGGACCAAAGTGAGTTCCAGGAGTGGTTATTGAACAAACGGGGCCAGTGTCATACAGAGTTGAAACCAGTACAGGTCTGCTGTTGAGAAGGCACGCTGACCAACTCAGACGGAGAGTTATCAGTGAAAAGGAGTCAACGTTAGGGTTCTCCCCCTCCAGTTTAGCCCAAGGGGGAGACACGGGGATCCTCCCAAATACAAATGCATATCCTCTCACACAGGGGGGGGGGGAGGATACTTTGGAAGAGAGGAATGAGGAGTCATCTGATGAGTTTAACTTTATGTTGCCATACCAGGGGGATGTTGTGGAGTGGTTCCCCCACCCGTCCGAGAGAGAAGAGGGGTTTTAGTTCAGCCCCTGATATTTCTAGTCCTCCCAGTCCTTTTGTCCTAGAGTTCACCCCATCACCAAGACCCCCGTCTTGACCCCCGTCTCAGGCAGCAGGTGGAAGTACAGGTTGGCCAGTTGCAGGCGCAAGAAACCAGGGCGAGACAGCAAGGGTCTCCTCATCGGTTCCTAGATTCATGCTGGGGAGGTTGCCAGGTGCCACGAGCGACAGGCAGGGACTCACATCCCAGTTATATCTCCCGTTTCCCTCCCCAAACGCAAAGTTGCCACAGAGTCCCTGCCAGATGACTAATGAGTCCCCCCTTTCCGTTGCAGGACGAGAGTCTGCAGAACTCGGAGCCCCTAGTTCCCCTGAGCTCAGCCAAGCAGTCGTACGCCCCAAGCGCACATATGGGAAGCCACAATGGTTGAGGGACTTCGTCCCATCCTAGGGGGGAGGAGTGTTGTGTATGAAACTGTATCGCTTTAAGAATGAACGTAGCCACTGCAATGTCCGAATGTAACCTAACAATGATCACAATGTATCTCAGCTGTTAATGGAACACAAGCTAGCTACCCATAGAGGGCAGCTGAGAGCGTTCAGCTCACATGGTACAAATTCCCCAATTACCGTCAGCCGCGGGAACCTTCCCGCGCAAGGAACATCTGGAGAAGAAGGGCGTGACTCAGAATGACATCACACAGGTAGCAGCCAATACGCTACCATGTAACCATGTTCAAATGTATTGTTGCAATATAAAAGGAGCTGTACCTCCGCCATTACCACATGTTCAGTCTACCGGTGTGCCAATAAAGATGTGTTGAGTCAGACTTCGGCTGCTTCTATTTTCTTGGTTCCAGTACACCAAAGCCTCAAACCTACACTTGCTGATGGAGATGTGTTATGTATGCATGTACAATGTCTCTTTAAATGTATGAATGTAACCAGCCACAATCACAATGTATCTCAGCTGCTAAGGAACGCGAGAAGCCGCCCATAGAGGGCAGCTGCGAGCGTTCAGTCTCACATGGTCCACATTCCCCAAATCACGAACAGCCGCGGGAGATTCCCCGCATGACAAAGGACTACAGAAAACAACTACAAGAAGAGAGGCGTGACCTGGGCGAGGCCACGCCGGTAGCAGCCAATGAGCTACCGTGCAACAAGATTCAAATGTATTATGTACTGTATATAATGAGATGTACCTCCGCCATTACCACATGTTCATACTGACCATCAATGAATAAACCTGTGTTAGTCCTTCCTGCGACTCCTTCTTTGTCTCCTGTGCAAGACACGAAATTGGCGACGAAGGTGGGATTGATGGCGAATCCCAAAGTCAAGCCGTACCAGTTCGATGTCAGCGAACCCGAGCAGTGGGAGCTCTACGAGTGCCAGTTTCGGCACACGATGGAGGCCGCCGGCGTTGACGACGACGCGAAAATGCGCTCGCATTTCCTGTCCCAGGTGGGACCAGCTGCGATGCGGATCTTGATGACCCTCGTGGCCCCCCGGAAGGTGGACGAAGTGCCCATCAACCGCATCTTGGAGAAGCTTCGTGAGCACTTCCAACCGCCGGTCTCAATCTTCCCAGCCCGGGTCGCGTTCCACCGGCGAGACCAGTGCCCAGGCGAATCCGTGTCCGGCTGGCAGCGGTGCACTGCCAATGGGATGACCTGGACCAGGCCCTCCGAGACCGCATGTTGTGCGGTTTGAGGGACGAGGAGCTGCAGAGGCGCCTGATGACCCGCGACAGCTGCCTCACGTTCAACGAGGTACTGCGGGAGGCCCAAGCAGCTGAGGAGGCCAGGAGCGGGTTCAGGCTGTTTAAGTCCCGAGGGGCCGCGGCCGAGAGGGCCAAGTCGCCAGTGCAAGCGGCCCGGCGGACACCAACAAAGACTGCCTGGCGGGCCCCCAAGCCGCCCGCCGGCTCACCAGCGATGTCCGAGGAGTCGTCTACGACGGCAGACCCCTGTTCCAGCGAGGACGACGACGTCCAGCGGATACGGAAGCGCGGGGAGAAGCGTGAGATCCGCGACAGGCAAGACCGCCGTTGCGACGGTTGTGGGGCGCCCCACGACCGCACGAGGTGCCCATTTCGCAAGGCCGAGTGCCACAACTGCGGCCGGAAAGGGCACATCGCCAGAGTTTGCAGGCGCGGACGGACCGAGGACAGGAGCGGCCCAAGTCACCCCCGGGGACACCAGCGTAAGGCGACCGGCACGAGGAAGGTCTCAACCGGCTTCGACGAGGAAGGCGTCAACCGCGTGGGACTGGAGCACCGACGTTTTTTCGTTGAGGTACAGTTACAGGGGCTCCCAGTGAGAATGGAGATAGACTCTGGGTCATCCTATTCTATCCTATCCCAGAGAGAGTACATGCGCATTCCCCCAGAGGCGCGGCCCAAACTGCGGGCCTTAAGGTCAAACTTGCGGGACGTGCAGGGAAATGGGATCCCAGTGTTGGGGGTGGGAAAGTTCAAAGTAAAATTCAAGAACTATTCCGAGAGACTGCCCCTAGTCGTCCTCAAGGGGGGGAGATGCTGCCTTCTGGGAACACAGTGGTTTGCTCCCCTGGGAATCGAACTGTCCGGCATTAACGCCATCGAGACTGACCCAATGCGGGATGTGTGCAATGCGCACCCAGACGTTTTCAAAAAGGGGCTCGGAACGTACAGGGGCCCCCCAGTCTCCTTTGAACTGGACCCAGAGATCCGGCCCATCCGCCTCAAGCCAAGGAGAGTGCCATTCGCCCTAAAGGACAAGATCGAGGCGGAACTGGACAAACTGGTGGGGCAGGGGATTTTGGTTCCAGTTGATTCGGCGGAATGGGAAACGCCGATTGTTACGGCCCTTAAATCAAACGGGGAGGTCAGGATTTGTGCGGATTATAAATGTACGATTAATAAGGCCATTCGGCCAAATGCATACCCGGTGCCTGTGGTCAGCCACCTACTGGCCACGTTACATGGGGGGAGGTGTTTCGCCAAGCTAGACTTAGCGCAGGCATATCAGCAGCTCTCGGTAACCCCAGCTGCTGCTGCCGCACAGACGATTGTAACCCACAAGGGAGCCTTTAAAGTGACGCGCCTCCAGTTTGGCGTGAATTCGGCCCCCGGGATTTTCCAAGCCCTCGTGGAACGCCTATTAAAGGGACTCCCAGGTGTTCTCCCCTACTTCGACGATGTCCTGATAACAGCGGGGAGCGAGGCAGAGCTAGCCAGGAGGTTAGATGGGGTCCTCTCAGTTTTCGAAAAAGCGGGGCTTCGCCTTCGAAAAGACAAATGCGTATTTTTCGCAAGAGAGGTCGAATTCCTCGGGTTTAAGGTAACCCCAGAGGGAATTCACCCCTCGGAGTCCAAGGTCGCGGCCGTAAAGAATGCCCACCGCCCCACCGCAAAGCCAGAGTTGCAGTCTTTCCTAGGGCTCCTCAATTTTTATCACTCATTTCTGCCAAGGAAGGCATCAGTCGCGGAGCCACTGCACGCCCTACTAAAAAAGGACGCGGCTTGGCGGTGGGGGGACAGGCAGGAGAAAGCATTTAAAGAGCTAAAGTCACTCCTTTCCTCGAATGCTGTCCTGACCCACTTCGATCCGAGAAAACCAGTGGTTCTAGTATGTGATGCGTCCCCAGTGGGGGTGGGGGCGGTCCTGTGCCACGTGCTAGAGAGCAGGCGGGAGGCCCCGGTGGCGTACTATTCAAGGTCCCTTTCAAAGGCTGAGCGCAATTACGCGCAAACGGATAGGGAGGCCCTAGCCATAATTGCGGGAACGAAAAAGTTCCATGACTTTTTGTATGGCCGCGAGTTTACGGTGGTGACTGATCACAAGCCGTTGCTGGGGATCTTCACTACCGGCAAACCGACCCCCCAAATTTTATCCCCCAGGATGCTGCGTTGGGCTATATTCCTCAACGCTTACCAGTACGAGCTGATTTACCGCCCAGGGAAGGAGATCTCCCATGCAGACGCGCTATCCCGGTCCCCTCTCCCTAGCCTAGGAGACCCCACATGTGAGGTGGAGCAGGATCACCAAGTCCTGCTGATCGAGGCCCTCGACTCACCCCCCATTGTTCCGGCCGACCTCGCCAAGGCGACGGCGGCCGACAAGACCCTAGCCCAAGTCAGCTCCTGGGTTAGAAAAGGGTGGCCCACTACTTCCCCGGGTGAGGAATTCCAGCCGTTTTGCAGACGCAGAGTGGAGCTCTCCCTGGAAAGGGGTTGCTTACTCTGGGGACAGCGGGTAGTCATTCCCGAGAAGTTGAGGGCCAGGGTGCTAAAGCTACTGCACACCAGTCACCCGGGAATCGTGCGCTCCAAGGCCCTAGCCAGGAGTTTCGTTTGGTGGCCCAAGATAGACGCAGATATAGAACGGTTAGTGGGCACGTGCGAGAGCTGCCAGAGCTCTCGGCCCGAGGAATCCAAGCTACCCCACAGGGAATGGGACACGGCCTGTGGGCCATGGTCCAGGATTCATGTCGACTTTGCTGGCCCGTTCCGCGGGGCCACGTTCCTACTGGTAGTCGACTCCTACTCCAAATGGTTGGAGGTAATCCCTATGAGCAGCACCTCCTCCGCGGCAACCATTAGGCAGTTGCGCAAGCTTTTTGCCTGCTTCGGCCTGCCAGACGTTCTCGTGAGCGATAACGCGAGTACCTTCACGTCTGCAGAGTTCAAAATGTTCATGGAAAGAAACGCAATTAGGCACATCACAGCTGCCCCGTTCCACCCCGCCACAAACGGTCAGGTAGAGCGCCAAGTGCGCACTACGAAAGACGCACTGCGGCGCATGGGTCCCGGTGAGTTGAACCTGCATCTGTGCCAGTTCCTCATCTGCTACAGGACAACCCCCTTAGCCTCAGGTTTTTCCCCAGCCGAACTCCTCATGAGGAGGCGTCCGGTAACACTTTTTGACCGGATGGATCCGTCCAGGGTGGAGGATGAAGGGAGGAATATAAGCATGGGGGGAGGGAGCTCCAAAAGTTTTGCGATAGGGGACCCGGTTCACTGCAGAAACTACGCGGCCTCGGGACCAGCGTGGGTACCGGGCACAATTGTGGAGCAAACGGGGCCGGTATCCTACAGGGTCGAAACCAATTCAGGTCTACTTTGGAGAAGGCACGCCAACCAACTCAGAAGGCGAGTCACAGGGGAGGGGGCATCAGCGTTAGGGTCCTCCCCCACCCGCATTACCCAAGGGGGAGACACGGCGGAACCCGCGGATACAAACGCGTATCCTGGGTTCCCATCCACAGAGGAGGATACTTTGAAAGAGAGGGATCAGTTTAGTAATGATTTTGATTTTCCGTACCAGGGGGAGTTAGCGGAGTGGTCCCCCACCCGTCCTAGCGAGAAGAGGGGTTTCAGTTCAGCCCCTGGTACCTCCAGCCCCCCCAGTTCCTGCATCCTAGAGTACACCATAGCTCCGGCCCCTAAAAGACAGGCAGCCGGCGGGAGCTCGCCCGCCCCCGCCGCAAACTCCCGAACTCCCGAACAGACAGCAGGAGGTGGCGGGACCGCGAGGGCATCCTCGTTGGTCCCGAGGTTCGTGCTGGGAGGGTCCCCGGGCTCCTCAGGAAATAGGCAGGGGTTCACTTCCCAGCTGTTCATTCCATTCCCGTCCCCCAAGACAAGGGCATCGCAAGCTCCCCACAGAACCACTAACGAGTCTCCATTTTCCGTTGCAGGACGAGACTCCACAGAGCCAGGAGTCACAGGCTCCCCTGTATTAGGTCAGGCGGCCGCACGCCCCAGGCGCACTTGCGGCAAGCCACAATGGTTGAGGGACTTCGTCCCATCCTAGGGGGGAGGGATGTTATGTATGCATGTACAATGTCTCTTTAAATGTATGAATGTAACCAGCCACAATCACAATGTATCTCAGCTGCTAAGGAACGCGAGAAGCCGCCCATAGAGGGCAGCTGCGAGCGTTCAGTCTCACATGGTCCACATTCCCCAAATCACGAACAGCCGCGGGAGATTCCCCGCATGACAAAGGACTACAGAAAACAACTACAAGAAGAGAGGCGTGACCTGGGCGAGGCCACGCCGGTAGCAGCCAATGAGCTACCGTGCAACAAGATTCAAATGTATTATGTATTGTAGATAATGAGATGTACCTCCGCCATTACCACATGTTCATACTGACCATCAATGAATAAACCTGTGTTAGTCCTTCCTGCGACTCCTTCTTTGTCTCCTGTGCAAGACACGAAAAGATGTTAAAAACCAGTTCTACAATCAGCTGAGCTCTACCATCACTAAGGTACCGGCTAGAGACAAGTTTTTACTGCTTGGGGACTTCAATGCCAGAGTTGGAAGGGATTATCAACTCTGGGAAAATGAGATATGTAAGCAAGGACTTGGTAACTGCAATTCCAATGGACTACTGCTTCATTGGTCTATGTGCAGAACATCAACTCTTCATCACCAACACTCAGTTCTGACTACCCAACCATTTTAAGACCACTGTTCCACACCAAGTCAGAGATCTCCTTTCAGTTGTACACATCCTTTACATACCATGTTATTCATTTGCTTTTGTGTTAAGCCTGTTTCTTTTGAATAATTTATATCCTTCAGCCACTACTGTCCAGTTATTAACCTCATCCCAGCAAGTTTTGTAGGTGCCAATTAACTGATATTTCAGCTGTGATTAAATTAGTATCTTAACCACTTTAGTTCCTTTATTCCCCACCCCTTATGAATGATGAAAAGAAAGTATATGTTGCTTAGTTAATATATCTTGAAATATCCTCTTCCAATTAAAAATCCATTTATATAAAAATAAAATTTACTATAGCATTTAAGCAGTATTAAATGTTCTTTATTGAGCTGCTTATTTTTTCTTCATCAGGTCTGTCAGTCTAATGAGATGCTGTTGCTGGGAAAACTTTTGTTTTTTTAAAAGAACATGTAAAATTAAAATGGCATACTTAATTAGGTTTAATCTGCAACTATAACACATAGAGGTGCTAAATGAGACCTGAACTGTTGGAAATGTGTTTTTTTAAAAACCTCAGTCATTGCAAGCATCCTTTTGTCTTGATGAAAATGTTTCTGCACTAGAAGTGATAGGGCAGTGTTAATGTAGTAATCATAGCACACTGTCTGTTCTTCGTTAAAGAATCATCTGCTGACAGGGCCGTGGAAAGCTAAGGATTTGGCTGATGTTTTTGGCTCTTTCCCAGTGTGTAGGGGAGACATTTTGGGCTGGGGGCTGAATTCCAGTCTGAGAGGGATCTTAGGGGCTCCATTTTAGCATTATAGTCAGAGGAGTGGGGACTGATTTCAGGTTGAGTGGAAAAAGAATGTCATTCTTTCCGATCTGGACATTTCCCCATAACATTTAAGAAGCATGTAGCCTACAAAGCATACCTGTCAAGCACGGCTCCAGAAAATACGAGAAATTACTGCACATGTGTAGCCACGCATGCTCAGTAACCCATTTGCACATGCGCAGAACCCTTTGTGCATGCGTAGAACCCCTTTGCGATGGGCGTGTATGCACAGTAACCCCGTCCCCCACCGTTCAAAATACGGGACGGCAGCGGGAAAGGGGAGGAACGAGTGCTAAAATACGGGAAATCCCGGCCAATACGGGATACTTGACAGGTATGCAAAAGTGTACAGTTCAGTTCCATGCAGTAGCTTGCAAAGTGCAGAATGGAGTTCGGCAGAACATACTGCACACTATCCAGTAAAGGTAAAGGTCGCCCTTGCTCAAAAGCCAGTCGTATCCGACTCTAGGGTCCAATGCTCATTTCTGTTTCAAAGCCAAAGAGCCAGCGTTGTCTGCATCTACAGCCGTTTCCATGGATATGTGGCAGACGTGCCTCAGCACCGGAGTGCATGGGATGCTGTTTACCTTCCCACCAAAGTGGTCCCTATTTATCTACTTGCAATTTCTTGCTTTCGAACTGCTAGGTTGGCAGAAGCTGGGACAGAGATGGGAGCTCACTCCTTTATGCAGTACCCGGGAATCAAACTCCAACTTTCCAGTCAGCGCACTAGTAAAATACCCTTATTATTATCACTGATCAGTTACAATAGTTGAAGAAGCTCTAGATGGGATTCACAAACTATCTAACCCATAAACTGAAGAATCTTTGTGTTGTCAAGGGCTTCATTTCTTCAGTAATAATCTGATGGATAGGACAGAGCCCAAAGTGATGGGGCTACTCCCCACTTTCTTTTTTCTTCCTATATTCTCCTTTTTTTCCTTTCTGTTTGAAATAAGGCTGAGAGGTACAGTTATAATAATTTCATATCAGAAATTATTCTGGGTTGAAAGGATTTTTGCTGGAGAAACTCCACTCAGTGTGAGTCATTATCGTAATCCTAATGTCAGATTTTTATGCCCTTGATTTTCACTATCAAGTGGCCATTATCCCCTCACCTATGCACTCCAGTCAAACTGCTGCCATAGCAGCCCCAGTCCTAAAGAAGTGAGCTCCAAGTTCTTCCAGGTTCAGTTTGCAGGCTGTGAGTGTCACCCACAAGACCCCAGCAAAGTGGAATTTTGTAAGTGGCAGCTGGTTAGTGTGCATGAACAAGGAGCCAGGCAGTGGCAGACAGACTCAGAGGTATCCTTTTAATACTCTGGCATGGTAATCTCTCTCTCCCAAGATGGCCTGCTTTAGATCTTCAAATTATTAAATATACTTTGTCCCCCTCTATTATTGTCTGTCTTTATCAAGGGCATGCACCGATTGACCACCTCACCTATCCTAAGTGCCTGAATTAATGTGATTGCGAACATTGCCTGAAAAACTATTGTCTAGAACTTTGACAACATCTTGGGCAACATCTTAAGTAACATTTCTAAAACGGTCCAGGATCATTGGATTCAAACTGTGCCATACTTCTGTTTGCCAGAGAAAACCCATAGGGTTGGGAGTATCCCTACAGCTTTACTAAAGAATGTGAGAGCAGCTATGTGCCTTGTCTAAATCAGGGGTGCCAAAACTTTTCGGGCCATGAGCCAGTCATGCGGTTCAGCGGCTGGGCACATGGTTCAGCAGGTCAGTCACATGGTTCCTCCCACCGGAAGCAGAAGTAAAACACACCTTACAAGCTGCTTTGCAACAGGATGTGATAGATTTTAAGCTGCCATTTTCTCTGCTTAAACCAGGGGTGCCCAAACTACGGCCCGTGGGCTGGATCTTGGCCCTGACACCAATTCATCCGGCCCACACTGCCCTCGTCGCTAATGGAAATGGAAGTAAACTGTTGTGTATTGAATGTATTTGTAACCACACGAATGGGTTCATGTAACACTGTAACCTTCTGTATGAGGACGCGAGCTAGTGGCCACCGGGGGCAGTAGCGAGCGCCCAGCTCAAATGGTACATATTCCTCAAATGCCCTCAGCTGCGCGGGAAAGATTCCCGCGCTCACCTCACCTGGACAAGAAAGGCGTGACCAAGGATGACGTCACTTGGACAGTAGCCAATACCTGTCAAAGAGCCATATTCAATTGTATAGCCACCGTATAAAAGGAGCTGTTTGTCTGCCATTACCACATGTTCGTACTGTACTCCATGCAATAAAGATGTGCTAGGCTAGCTTACAGCCGTTTCCATTGTCTTGATTCCCAAACACTAAATTGGCGACGAAGGTGGGATAATGGATTCCCACGGGGACAAGACAACTTCACAGCAACCAGTCTTCGACGTGACCCATCCCGAGCGATGGGACTGGTTTGAAATGCATTTCAAGAGTACGGTAGCCTATGCCGGCATCACCGACGCAGGAAAGAAGCGAGGTCTTCTCATCACGATGCTCGGTTTCCACGCGGTGCAAGCGCTGATGGATCTGGTGGCACCACGAGAGGTGGATCAGGTTTCGGTAACCGAAATACTGGCAACCCTGAGAAACCACTTCAAGCCCAAGGTATCCTTTTTCTCTGCCAGGGCCGCCTTCACGAGGAGGGACCAAAAGCCGGGTGAGTCTGTATCCGAATATGAAGCGGCCCTCCGTTTGTTGGCAACCCCATGCGAATGGCGGGAGATTCTAGACGTGGCCCTAAGGGACAGGATGCTTTGTGGGATGAGAGATGGGGAAACCCAAAGGAAGCTCATGACCCGAGGCCACGACCTCACCTTTAAAGAGGTACTACAAGAGGCCCTAGCTGCTGAGTCCACGAGGACCAGGTACAAGCTTCTCAAGGCAAAGCCTCCACCAGTAGAGGCAGCTGCATCCGCAGTCCAGGCGTCTTGGAGGGCGGCCCCTGCCCCACGCTCGCCCACATTCTCAGAGGCTTCTGCCACCCCAGGCTCCAGTGAAGATGAGGGGGTGCGGAAGGTCAGAAAGGGGCTGAGCGAGAAGAAAGGGAAAGGGGGTCGGCGCTGCGATGGTTGCGGGGCGTCCCATGAGAGGAGCAAGTGCCCATTCAGGAAGGCTGAGTGCCACAACTGCGGACGGAAGGGCCACATCGCCAGGGTCTGCAAGCAACGCCGGGACGAGAGTAAGCGCTCCACGAGGAGACGGGATGGCGTTGGCAGAGTCTACGATGGCGGCGACGACCCAGAGGGGGACCATGTGTACCGAGGAGTACATGCGGAAGATGACTTTGCCGTTCTCAGCGTGCCTCTAGGGCAACCACGTTTTTATGCTGAGGTACTGTTGCAAGGGGTTCCTGTTAAGATGGAGATAGACTCGGGGTCTGTATACTCTCTCATTTCCCATAAGGAGTTTTTGCGCATTCCCCCCAAGGAGCGACCCAAACTCAAAGGGATGAGAGCGAACTTGAGAGACGTGCAGGGAAATGCGATTCCAGTGCTGGGAATTGGGGACTTCGAGATACAGTACAAGGGACTCCGAAGGAAACTTCCCCTAGTAGTTCTAAGGGAGGGGGGGTGTAATCTCCTGGGAACACAATGGTTCAAACCCCTGGACATCTTCATAGGCGGCGTCCATGCCACCGGGGGAATGAGATCCAGGCAGTGTGCGACGCACACGCTGAGGTATTCAAGAAGGGGCTCGGGAAGTACAAGGGGCCCCCAGTCGCTTTCGACCTAGACCCGGAGGTCCGCCCAATTAGACTCAAGCCACATCAGGTTCCATTCGCCCTAAAGGACAAAATTGAGGCAGAACTGGACAAACTAGTGGAGCAGGGGATTTTAGTGCCTGTGGACTCTGCAGAGTGGGAGACTCCTATTGTTACAGTGTTGAAAGCAAATGGGGAGGTGCGAATTTGCGCTGACTACAAGTGTACAATTAACAAGGCGATCCGCCCTAATGCCTATCCAGTGCCGGTAGTTAGCCATTTGCTAGCTACTCTACATGGGGGAAAGTTTTTCGCCAAACTAGACCTGGCGCAGGCGTACCAGCAGCTTCCAGTAACCCCAGCCACAGCTGCTGCGCAAACCATTGTAACTGTCCTTTTCCTATGGAAAATCCAGGCAAAGGTCATGTAAGTACATGTGCAGTTGAGGCATTTCTGCGGTGTTGGTTTTAATGCTTTCCTTCATGTAGCCCTATCATTTTACATGGACTGTTGAATAATGCATATGCTCTGCATTTAGAGAGCATGCTACCTTGTAGAACATATCGTATATACTCGAGTATAAGCTGAGTTTTTTTGCCACAAAAAGAGGACTCGGCTTATACTTGAGTCAATGAGCACGAGGGTCCCAGAACCGTGCCGGATTGAGATGCACCAACAATTTAATTAATTTTATAATATTTTCATGTATTTTGATTGTAGAAAATCACTAGCAGCTGCTGCATTTCCCACCCTTGGCTTATACTCGGGTCAGTCTATTTCCCTGGGTTTTCAGATCAAAATTAGGCACCTCGGCTTATATTCGGGTCAGCTTATACTCGAGTATATACAGGTACGTGTTTATCTGGTGTGCATTAAGTTAGTCTACCGGCTGCTTCATATCTGTTTTTGAGACTTACTTAGACTTAGATCCTCCCAAGCTATGTAGCATATTGGGCAGCAAGGGATCTCCAGCAGCTTCGGTCTTGGGTGAGTGCTTTGGCATCCTCCCATGCCATTTCCAGGGTCTTCAAGTCTCCAATGAAAGTTCTTTGCAATGTATTGTTGTTTGGCGTTAGGAGGGGTCCAACCCATTGCCACCTTAGAGGTCCTGTTTATCTCCATATAGAAAATATGGCCTGCCATTTTGAGTCTTCTTGTGCAACAATGTAATCTAATTTCCACGAGCCACTCCTTCGAAGCACCTTCTCATTGGTAATGTGGTCAAAATAGCAAATCTTTAAAATTTCTTGTTGATACTTGCTGATACTTCCAAGTCTCACAGTCATAAGAACATAAGAACAGCCTTGCTGGAACAGGCCACAGCCCATCCAGTCCAGCATTCTGTCTCACACAGTGGCTCACCATTTGCTTCAAGGTATTCCCAAGCAGATGCCTTCACCTGCTTAGGATTCCCTGGAAATGGCATTGAGAAATATCCTGCCTATCTCTCCAACCCGGAGGTTGTTCTTAGGTAATAGATGGCTGTCAGGATCACTATGGCGGTGAACAAATGGAGTTTAATTTTCAGCAATATAGATGGCAAGGTCCAGATCTTATTCGTTCTCTGGAAGACTGCTGTTGCTTTTCCAAGACAGCATTTGACATCCACCTCTGCATCATTATTTTGAGTGATCACACTGCCCAAATAAGTGAACCTCTCCATTTTCTTTAGCTGCTGTGACCCAAGTATGATTCCCTGCATCTCGGTTGTGGAGTTTACATACATGACCAATTTCTCAGCATTTATCCTAAGGCGAATTTTCTTTGTTTCATGGCAGTTGTCATCTGTCGTAGTTTCATTTCATCTTCCTTGGGCAAAGCAGCCAACAAAATCTAGGTCACCAAGATAATTTTGGTCAGACCAAGGGATGCCTGTCCCATTATATGCTGCTCATCACATAACATAGTTGAGTGCCACGAGGAAGTCTGTATGACTGTTCTCAGTCTTAACTCAGCAGCTTGAGCATCCATGGAGGATGCTGTGGATACAGCCCTACATGCTGTTCTGACCCATTTGGAGAAACAAGGGAATTATGTGAGATTGTTATTTGTAGATTTTAGTTCTGCATTTAATACTATTCTTCCGCATAGACTGGTGCCCAAATTATTAGATCTGGGGCTTTTGCTGTACTTATGCAGGTGGATAGTAGATTTTCTATCAGATCATTCCCAACTGGTCAGGATGGGCTCTCACATCTCTGCAGATCTCAGTATAAGTACGGGGATGTCGCAGGGATGTGAGTTGAGCCCGCCTTTGTACATGCTTTACACATATGATTGTGTTCCCAGTTACCCCAGCAATAAGATCATTAAGTTTACAGATGACACAACGGTGGTTGGTCTGATTACTGCTGTGAGGTGAGAGTTGGCTTACAGGAAGGAGGTTGAGATGCTGACAGAGTGGTGTAGGTAAAATAATGTATTCCTCAATGTAAAAAAGACAAAAGAGATCATTGTGGACTTCAGGAAATGAAAATAGAACATTCAACCACTTATTATTGAAGGGAATTGTGTGGAATACGTCTCAGTGTTTCGATTTCTGGGAATGGAGCTGAGAGATGATCTGACATGGGGAGCAAACACCAAAGATCTGATGAAGAGAGCACAGCAGAGGTTATACTTCTTGAGAATTCTCAGGAAGAACAATCTTTCAAAGGACCTGCTGTTGGCATTCTACCACTGTACCATAGAGAGTGTGTTAACCTATGGTCTGTGTATATGGTTTGGGAGTTGTACAGCTAGGGAAAGAACAATGTTGTCCAGGGTCGTAAAGACTGCGGAGGGAATAATCAGGTGTACTCTTCCCACTCAAGATCAAATCTATGCCTCCAGGTGTTATAAGAAAGCTGTAGAGATAGCGCAGGATAGTATGCATCCCGGAAATGATCTCTTTCAGCTTCTGCCTTCTAGAAGAAGGTATAGGGTCGTAAAGACCAGGACTAGCTGCTTTAGAAATAGTTTCTACCCAAAAGCACTTCTGGCTTTGAATGCGGCGAAATGCTGTTTATGAGGGAGCTTCTGTATTTAGTTTTTAGAGCTTAAGAATTTTTCAGGGGTTAAATGTGTATATGTGGGGTGGGAGTATGTTGATAATTTTGTACAGTTGTATTTTGTTAGGTTTTGTTAAGTCGATAAGTAGATTTTCAATCTCGTTGTTCTGTACATGACAATGACAATAAACATTTATCGTATTGTATCGTATCGTATAAATAAGTGGTGGCGAACCTATGACATGCATGCCAGAGGTGACACTCAGAGCCCTGTGTGTGGGCACACATGCCATTGCCCCTCTGTCCAGAAGCCCAATGGGAGTGCTTCCTCCTTCCTGGCGTGAGGGTGCAGCATGGACCACAGTTTGGGCACTCAGTCTCTAAAAAGTTCACCATCACTGGTATAAATCTTTAAAGATGGTAATGAAGTTTGCTGGTATAGAAGCAGGATCTGCCAGAGAGACTCTTGGTGGATACTATCAAATGGTTTTTTGAAATTAATGGCTAGCGGATGCCGATACTCAATACACTGTTCTATGCTATTTCATAAGGTGAAGATTTTGTTAGCTGCAGGACCTTCCACCAGAATCTGGCTTGCTCCTCTCTCAGCCATTGGTTTAAGGCACTTTGCAGCCATCTAAGGAGGACTACACAAAAAGCCTTCCAAGGGTAATGCCAGAGAAGGGTAATGCTAGTTGGTACATTCAGAGATGTTACCTTTCTTAGGGACTTTGACAATTGCCCTTTTTGCCAGTCTCCTGGGACTATACCACTTTGCCAACATCTATTAAACAGTTTTGTCAACTCTCACCATAGCCTGGTCACTGTATTTTAAAATCTCTGCAGGTATTTCATCCAAACCAACTAACTCCCTTGTTGCTTTTAAGGCTTTTAATAGCGATCTCTACTTCTATAGTGATATTGCTAGTATTTACTTGGAGCTCCTGTTGAGCACTCTCATCCTTAAAACTATGTGTAATGGTCAGGTCTGGCTGGTAAGAGTTTCCTGGAAATATTCAAATCACCTTTTATTCTGTCTGCTCTTCTTGGGTGGTCAGGAGCTTCACGCATGTTTCCTTGATTGGAACACTGGAACTGTTTCATGTTCCAGTCAATTCACTGACAATGTGGTAAAATGTTTTAGCATCATTTTGACTGGCTGATTCTTCCTCTTCAGTGCCTTTCTGTTCCAACCATTTTTTCTTATCTTTCTGGCAGCTTTTCTTCACCATCTGGTCGAGTTCTGTATATCTTTGGCTCATTTCCTTTGCTTCTTCTATATCTTTGGCCTGGTCCTGTTTTAATTTTGTGATTTTTCTTTCATCCATCAGCTTCCATGTTCTATCCTGGATCCTTCTGTTTGCCTCGTCTTCTCCCAATTATAATTTGAGCATATTCTATGGTAGTGTTCCTAAGGTTGTTCCAGAGGCCTTCGACATCTATCACATCCTCAGACGTGTCAAAACAATTTTGCAACTCTAAGGCAAAGGAGTTGGTGATTGTATATTCTTCTTCGTGTGTGTGTGTGTATTTTACTTATTGCCAAAAGCTTTACGTCCAACCCTACTTAGAAAAAGCTCCTATATGGAGACATCTAAAAAGAAGGACAAGACAAAATCCAAAATTACCAAACCTCAATCACTTTGGGGGAGGGGCACTCCCATGTCCCCAAGGACTGATCTAACTCACTTAAAATTGAACCCTGACACCGATGCTAGGCACACACCTACATCAAGGGAGGAGAAGGATTTACCTGATCTCTAGCAACTGTCCCCAATGACTCCACAAAAGAAGATAGACTGGCTCCGTCAGTACAAACTGCCTCTTTGCCACCTCAGAGTCCCATACAGTCTGAAAGCAACCATGACAGAACCAAGAGGTCTAGGAAATGGAAACACTGTCTTCAGGATCTGGTCGCCATCCCTCCAGAAGGATATTATGGAGTTGGAGAAAGTGCAGAGGAGGGCAACCAGAATGATTAGGGGACTGGAACACCTTCCTTACCATCTGAGGCTGCAACGGTTGGGCCTTTTCGCTCTTGAACGACGGCGTCTAAGAGGTGACCTGATTGAAGTTTATAAAATCATGCACCGTGTAGACAAAATAGATAAGGAAAAACTGTTTTCCCTATCGCATAACACTAGAACTAGGGGACACTCCAAAAAACTTTTGGGTACTAGTTCTCAAACAAATAAGAGAAAGTACTTTTTCACCCAGAGGATTACTGGTCTATGGAACTCCCTGCCAGAAGAAGTGGTGACAGCTGACAGTCTTGACAGCTTTAAGAAAGGATTAGACAAGTTCATGGAGGACAAGGGTATAAATGGCTATAATTATGGATACTTAAGGACAACCTCGGGGTTGGAGAGATAGGCAGGATATCTCTCAATGCCATTTCCAGGGAATCCTAAGCAGGTCAAGGCATCTCCTTGGGAATACCCTTTAGGAAATGTTGAGCCACTGTGTGAGACAGAATGCTGGACTGGATGGGCTGTGACCTGTTCCAGCAAGGCTGTTCTTATGTAGGATTCCTCTGATTCATTCTCGAGCTCACCATCAGCGATGGGCTCCAAAAAAAATTTGCTATCTACTGGGTGGGCGTGGTATGGTGGCATGGTCAGGAGGAAAGCCCTGTGTTGCACTTGAATTAGGACTACTTTATTTCAAAACTTGAATGTGCAGGGCCAGCCAGAATTTCTGCTACCGGTTCTGGTGAACTGGGGCGAACCTGCTAATGCCCACCACTGCTCACCATCGTCCAAAAGGAAGAAGAAATCACATAAACAGGACTGTTATCTTACTCAGGATATGTATTTCTTTCCACACCTGCTTTATGTTCCGGACTATTATGATGAACAGGATTGGCAGAGGGGTCCATGTATCCCGCACCAACAGGCATTTTAACCCTATGGAGTGGAACCCAGAGGGTTGGTCTCAAGGGAGGCTATCAGGGTGTCCCCAGACTTTGGGTAAGTTCAGTGGCCTGCCTGCCCTGAGAACACTCCTACACGGTCTCCACACTGATGGAATGGGGAAAGATGGCACTTCTGCTCCTTAGGCAGGTATATGGTAGTGAAAATATAGTAGCTTGGCTGAATAAACAGTCCCATTATATTGCCACCTTCCCACATACATACATACACACACAGACACAGAGTGGCTTGACTCTGGGAAAGCTGCACCACTCGAAGATAACTTTTTACCTTCAAAAGCTGGGATGTGCTGGCTGATAATTTTCCCAGGCCAAAGACTTGGAGAAATCCTCCCTTCTCTTGGGTCTCCTTGGCAACTTTATCTCACCCAAGTAAGATGTCTCTTTGAGCACGGTTAACCCTTTCCCGCTCTGTAAAATCCTTCTTCTCTCAGATGACAAACCAGACATTGATGTATTTTCCAAGATTTTATTGAAGAAGAAGAATAGTCCAGAAATATATCAAGATGCAGATCAAAGCTATTAATCTACCTCTCCATAGAATACTGACTACACTATCATGACTCAGTGATAGAGTCCCCTATTCTACACTAACTTAAAAAAGCTAAGTAAATAAGATAAAGAAATAACTAACTCTCTAAATTGGCATTTCTTCTCTCAGATTCTAAGTCTTTTTGTCCTGGATGGTTTAGCCAAAGACTCAGAGACTAAGTCCATTTCTATGGGCTTGGAAGCCCCCATCAGGTTTCCCTATGATTCCATGTTCTGGTATGGGAGAACAAAGGCTAGCAGCCCCTTCCAAATGGTGGATTTGAATGCCATGGGCTCAAGCCCACTCCCAAGTGGTGGATGTTGAACTACCAAAAGGTGCTTGTTTATATACTCTTTGCTGGAATTCTACCACTTTCTAGAATGTTAGACATGTGGGATTACCTCATTGTTTTGACTAATTGTTGTTTACCCACACAGGTGTTTCTGATGCAATTTAATGTAACTAAGCAGGTGTTCATGATGTAACTCACATTCCTAGACAGGCGTCTATGATGTAAACCAAATTCTCAGACATGGATTGACGTAATCCAAATTCCTAAAATGTCACATACAAATGTGCAGGTGTTTGATATCCCATAATCCACTTCTCGTGTGAATGTGAACTTTCCCTGTTTCTCAGGTGATGTGTCATTGACCTAATGTTACCCTTGGGAAATCCCCTTGTTATGCAAGCGTGTATTGTCTTGCAGGTGTCTAAGTGGTTGACATTGCTACTTAGCAACCCAATTTCTTAATGACGTGCTAATGTGTGATATGTGTATTGGAATGCAATAGCATTCAGTGTGCTTCCCTTTGAGAGTTAGCCTTTCTCAACCTACATAGAATATGCTATATGAACCTTAACACTACATATATGTAAAGTAAATTAAAATATTAATTTATCCCATTGTGATTATCATGACAGCCAGCATCTATGTCAACACCTACCTGTACACAATCAAATTCATCTCCTCTCCACCAATCAAAAGTTGGAATTAAAATCTCTGGGAAAAACATCAACAATTTGAGATATGCAGATGACACTACCCTAATGGCAGAAAGTGAAGAAGACCTAAAGAAGCTCTTGCTTAGGTTGAAGGAGGAGAGTGCAAAAGCTGGCTTAAGACTTAACATCAAGAAAACCAAGATAATGGCAACAGGACAATAGATGGGGAAGAAGTAGAAGCAGTGACAGATTTTACTTTCTTAGGATCTAAGATCACTGCAGATAGGGATTGTGGCCATGAAATAAAAAGGCGACTAATTCTTGGGAGGCAAGCTATGAGTAACCTTGGAACATAGTCAAAAACAGAGACATCACCTTGCAAACAAAAATTCGCATATTCAAAGTAATGGTATCCCCGGTGGTAATGTACGGTTGTGAGAGGTGGACCATTAGGAAAGCTGAGCGCAGAAGAATACCGGTAGATGCCTTTGAAATGTTGTGTTGGAGGAGAGTTTTAAGAGTACCCTGGACAGCGAGGAGAACAAATAGATCGATCTTAGAAGAAATCAACCCTGACTGCTCCTTAGAAGGTCAAATAGTAAAGATGAAGCTATAGTACTTTGAACATCAAATGAGAAGAGAGGATTCACTTGAGAAAGCCTTGATGCTGGGAAAGGTGGAGAGCAAAAGAAGAAGGGGGTGACCAAAATGAGATAGCTAGATGGTATTGTAGATGCAGTGCTGGGTGGGTTGAGGAGGATGGTGGAGGACAGTGGTGCAGCAATAAAAAAAACAAGCATGGAAAGAATATTGTTTATCAATTGAGCCTACGAACCTTGTCTAGACTGCATTATTATTATTTTTTATCTGGTACAATTATCTCAGGGTGACCCTCATTTTATTTGCATACACTTATAATTCTCAGTTTTTCCCATGGAAGTCATTGGCTGAAATCTTGTTGTTTAATGTAGTAAGTTTTATTAGAGTAGTCCTTTTGAATCATTGGGGACAACTCCTCCGTAATTTCCTTTGATTCAAATAGGACTGTTGAAGTTATAACTTACTGGGTTAAAGTAAATCATAATTAGAATAATCCCATTTGAATCTATGGAACTTCCAGTCCATAAAATGACCCCTCCGGACATTGCCTGCTCTTTACTTTTGTGGGAGAACTGTATGGGTTGCCAGGCTGCAGTGACTGAGTTCTTTACTGCACTGAGCAGGAAAGAAATAGAGCGGAGGCTATTTCTGTAGTGGTTTTAGGTTTTTACCATGCTTTTTTCCACTTAAGTTGCTGTCAACCTACTTCTGTCTGTCTCTCTGTTTGTTATAAAAATGATCCTTCTGTTTCTTTTCAGGTCTTCATTGAATATGCAAATGCTTCTGATTCCAAAGCTGCCCAGCAAGCACTAACTGGGATGAGGTTTGATGACAAGTTCGTGGTAGCTACCTTTTACCCACTGAGTGCTTATAAGAGAGGATATCTTTACCAAAATATGCTCTAGTCTGTAACGCCAGACAGGAGAGATGGACATACCCAAAGCTGTTGGCTTTGTCTGAATGCTTTCCAGAGAGGGAATCCATCAGTGTCTGCTTTCTTTCCCATTTTGTGATTAGCAAGAAAGGTCCAGATGTTTTTGTTTTGCTGCATGTGAAATCTACCTCCCTCTATGTGGTTACCAGAATATTATGAAATGTTGCCTGAGATTTAAAGCCAAGAAGAGATTCAATATACAGTATAAGAATCAGGTTTCAAAATAAAATTGGTGATTATGACAATGAACTAAGAGTCACCAAATACTTAAAGACCTTTGCGTAGAATGCTGCTATCAGAGAAACATCACTGAAGCACCTCAAGCCTGAAGTTCTGGCTGAAAAATCAGAGCAAAACCTTAGAGGACCGACAGTGTAAATCCAGCCTTCTATACCTTTGCACATTAAACATGAGCTTGTTGGACTGCCAAAGACACTTAACAATCTTAAGTTACCACAGGGTTATTTTCCCATTAAAGAAAAGTGTTATTCCCAGTACTGGATTGTTGTCCTAAAAGCAGGGCATATGTTGTAAGACAAATCTGTTTAGGTGCTCTTAGTTATGGAGATGCTAAAAGTGAACTGGAACAAGTGACATGTTTTGATTCTAGGTGTAGCTTCTAGCCATTCATGCAGACTCTTTTCTTCCAGGAGCAATGCTAGTGGACTTGTAGCATATGGTGAGAACTTAACTCTGAAATGTTCAGAAAGTTATTTTAAAGAGATCATGGTTTGGCTAGAACTAAATTCAGGTCCATTTCAGGTTTTGTTGTAGGTAGAAGTTGGTCTCAGTGTCCAAATTATATTTACATTGTAGGGTAGAGCAGGCATGAAGATCTTCCTCAGTGGACTATGTTATATTGGGCATGGCCCCTCCTTTGGACATCATCAGGTCCCCGCATGGGACTGCAGTGGCTCAGTGGTTAAGAAGCTCATCTTGTTAGCTGGAAGGTAGGCAGTTCAAGGCCTGAGTAATGCATGACAGAATGAGCGCCCATCTCTGTCTCAGCTCCTGCCAACCTAGCAGCTCGAAAGCAACTGCAAGTAGATAAATAGGGACCACTTTCGTGGGAAAAGATCTAGGGGACATGAAAGGAGTTCATTCGGGCATCCCCTAAGTGGAGTTCCTCCAGCAAAAAACCTTTCAACCCAGAAAGCACTGTTGGGTACTTCTGACATAATAATAAAATAAAAAAATCAGGCCCCAGCTAAAGCACTTCCCTTCCAGCACTTAAACCTCAGAAACTGTCTTTACTCTTTTGGTGTATGGGAACCAAGACACAGGACACAGCCTCGGGCTGGGTTAACTCAGGTTTATTGCATGGTGGTCAGAGGGAACATGAGGTAATGGCGGATCAATAGCTCTTTATATACAGTAGTAATACATTTGAACGTGGTTCCACGATAGCCCATTGGCTACTGTCTTCGTGACGTCATTGCTGGTCACGCCCTTCTTGTCCAGGTATAGGTGGTGGCGGGAAACTTCCCGCGCTGTGGCTCTTTGATGAGTTTGGACCAATAGAGCTTGGACGCTCGCTGCTGCCAGCTGGTGGTCATTAGCCCGCGTCCTATTACAGGGATTATAGTGATACATCTGAAGGTTACATTGTTACCCGTAGGCAAGGTTACATTGGTTAAGATACATTGTTATCCCATGTAGGAGGTTACACCATTAGAACACAACACTCCTCCCCCCTAGGATGAGACGAAGTCTCGAACTCAACATTCCTCCCCCCTAGGATGAGACGAAATCTCTCAGCCAAGATGGCTTATTTCGAACACGCTGGGGTCTCGATGCGGGCTGCCTTTCCCCGGGTTTGCTACCTTCTCTTTGTCCCCTGGTTTCCTGTCCTGTAATTGGAGAGGGAGACTTGTTAGTGGCTTGCCGCGGCTCTGCGGCGTTGTTGGGAGGTGTGTGCTTTATTAGGGAAGGACCGGGGGCACTGGGGGCTAACGAAAAACCCCTCTTCTCGCTTGGATGGGTGGGGGAACACTCCCAAAACCCCCCCCGGTTCGCAAAATCAAAATCGGAATCAAAATCGGGGACAGCGGTCGCAAACTCCTCTCCCCCTCCCCCAGGCTCTGATAGAGCTGGCGTATCAAAAGGATCTGAGTCGGGACCGCCGCTGCTTTCCCCCCTTGTTTGGGACTGTTGTCCGTCGTTGTCCCCCCCTTGGGCTAAACGGGTGGGGGAGGACCCTAACGCTGAACTCTGTTGCTGAGCCCCACTGACCGCCCCCTCACTCACTCGGCGCCTAAGTTGGTCCGCATGCCTCCTCCAGAGGAGACCGGTGCAAGTCTCTACCCGGTACGATACTGGTCCCGTCTGCTCCACAACCGTCCCTGGTACCCAGGCTGGACCAGCGTTGATGTAGTTCCTGCAGTATATAGGATCGCCGACGGCGAAACCTTTCGAGACCGCTAACCCTATGTTTTTCCCTTTGTCCTCGACCCTCGTCGGGTCTAACCTGGACAGGATCGTGGTCAGTTTCCGTCGCATCAGCAGCTCTGCCGGCGAGTAACCTGATGCTAAGGGGGTCACCCTATACGCTAATAAAAACTGGCATACTTGGTGATTTAGGTCCCCCGGGCCCATGCGCCGCAGCGCATCCTTTGTTGTACGCACCAGCCGTTCCACTTGGCCATTCGTGGCCGGGTGAAACGGCGCGGATGTGACATGCCGAATGGCGTTTGCCTCCATGAATGCCCTGAACTCAGTGGACGTGAAACAACTAGCGTTATCGCTGACCAGAGTGTCGGGTAAACCGAACGTGGAAAAGACTCTCCTTAGATGGCGAATTGTAGTGGCGGAGGACGTGCTCTTTACTGGGATAACCTCCAGCCACTTGGAGAACGCATCCACCACCAAGAGGAAAATGGTTCCTCGGAACGGGCCAGCGAAATCTACGTGCACTCTGGACCATGGCCCCCTTGCTGCGTCCCATTCCCTATGCGGGAGACGGGTCGCCTCCGGTCGGGAGCCCTGGCATGCCTCGCAAGTGCCAACCATGTGCTCTATGTCTGCGTCCAGCTGTGGCCACCAGAAGTAGCTCCGGGCCAGCGCCTTGGAACGGACGATGCCCGGGTGGCTGACGTGCAGCAGTTTGAGCACCCTCGGTCGCAGGGACGTAGGGACCACCACCCGTTGGCCCCACAAAAGGCACCCCCTCTCTAGGGACAACTCTATCCTTTTCCTAAAAAATGGGTCGAATTCCGTACCTGGGGATGACGCCGGCCACCCCTTCTGTACCCATGAGCTAACTTTCTCCAGCGTTCTATCCTTGCCTGTCGCCCTGGCAATGTCGGCTGGTACTATTGGGGGTGAATCTAAAACCTCTATTAACAATACCTGGTGGTCTCTCTCTACCCCTGCCATTTGGTCGCCCGACAAGGGCAAAGGAGACCTTGAGAGTGCGTCTGCATGGCTGATCTCCTTCCCGGGCCGATATTCCAACTCATGTTGGTAAGCGTTGAGAAAGATAGCCCACCGCAGCATTCTCGGGGACAGGATCTGTGGCGTGGGCTTGTTTGCAGTGAAAATTCCTAACAGGGGCTTGTGATCGGTCACGATTTTGAACGGGCGACCATACAGAAAATCGTGAAATTTTTTGGTTCCCGCTACTATCGCTAATGCCTCCCTGTCGGTCTGTGCGTAATTCCGCTCTGCTTGGGACAGGGACCTTGAATAAAACGCTATCGGGGCCTCTCTTCCGTCGTCCAACACGTGGCAAAGCACCGCCCCCACCCCCACCGGGGATGCGTCACAGACTAAAACCACTGGCCGTTTGGGATCGAAATGCGTTAGGATTGCCTCGGATGATAGGAGTTGCTTCAGCTCTTTGAACGCCCTCTCTTGCTCGTCACCCCACACCCATGTTTCCTCCTTTTTTAGCAACCGATGGAGCGGTTCAGCCACCGACGCCTTCCGTGGAAGGAAGGTGTGGTAAAAATTGAGGAGCCCCAGGAATGACTGTAGCTCGGTTTTGGATGTGGGGCGAGGAGCCTTCTTGATGGCGGCTACTTTGGATTTGGACGGCTTAATTCCCTCGGGCGTGACCCTGAACCCCAAAAACTCAACCTCTGTTTCGAAAAAAACGCATTTGTCTTTTCTCAGTCGCAGTCCCGCTTTCTCGAACACAGTCAGTACTTTATCCAATCTCTTTGCCAGTTCGGCCTCACTCCCCCCTGTAATCAACACGTCATCAAAATAAGGCAACACCCCCTCCATCCCCTTCAGGAGGCGTTCCACAAGCGACTGAAAAAGGCCGGGTGCCGAGTTCACGCCGAACTGTAAACGCGACACCTGGAACGCCCCTTTATGTGTGACTATTGTTTGTGCCGCTGCAGTGGCGGGCGTTACAGGGAGTTGCTGATAGGCTTGTGCTAAATCGAGTTTAGCGAAACACTTTCCCCCATTCAGCCTGGCCAGAAGGTGGCTGACCACCGGCACCGGGTATGCATTGGGGCGGATCGCCTTGTTAATTGTACACTTATAATCAGCACAAATGCGCACCTCCCCGTTAGCCTTTAGCGCTGTTACAATTGGAGTTTCCCACTCTGCGGAATCAACAGGCACAAGAATCCCCTGGCCCACCAGTTTGTCCAGTTCCGCCTCTATTTTGTCTTTTAGTGCGAACGGCACCCTGCGCGGTTTGAGTCTTATCGGGCGGACCTCCGGGTCTAGGTCGAAGGCTACGGGGGGTCCCTTGAACTTTCCCAGTCCTTTTTTAAAAACGGCGGGCTGCGCGTCCAATACCGCTTGTATTGGATCTACCCCCACGGTATGCACCCCCCCTATGAACAAACCTAAAGGTTGAAACCACTGCGTCCCTAGGAGGCTACAACTTCCCCCCTTAAGGACAACTAGGGGGAGTTCCGCAGAATGTCTCTTATAACGAACCCGAAATTTCCCGACCCCCAACACCGGAATGCTGTTCCCCTGTACGTCTCGTAGCGTGGACCTCAATGTTTTAAGTTTGGGCCGCACGTGGGGGTCGATTTTCAAGAACTCTCTCTGGGGAATTATAGAATAGGAGGACCCCGAGTCAATTTCCATCCTGATAGGGGCCCCTTGTACTAGTACCTCAACGAAATAATGGGGCTGTCCCGCGGACACGCTGAACACGGGAGCGTCGTCCTCGCTGTTGTCCGAGATGCGGCCCACGCCGTCCTGCTTCCTCGTGGTCCGGGCGCCATCTTTGGACCTCGCTGGACGGTCCGGTCTGGCCGAACGGTCTTGTGAATGCCTCCGGCCCTCTTTCCGCTTCCTGCACGCCCTGGCGATGTGCCCCCGACGGCCGCAGGTGTAGCACTCGGTTTTTCTGAATGGGCACCTCGCGCGCTCATGGGCCGCTCCGCAACCATCGCAACGGCGCCCTCCTTTTCTGACTTTCTGGACCTCCTCGCCGTCGCTGCCTTCCGTAGACGACTTCGAGGCCCGTCGGGTTGCGTGCACCGACTGTCCGGACTTTCCGTGCACCGAATTCTCCGCTTTGCCGGCCCTAGGACGCCACTCACGCCACTGGTGCATCTCGTCTACTCCAGCATTCGTGGCTTCCGCGGCCTCTACAACCTCTGTCAGCGTGGGTGGTGGCTCCTTGTTCATCAGGCTGCGCTGCACTTCCTTGTCCTTCAGGCCACACAGAACTCCGTCCCTGAGGGCCATCTCTAGATTGTCCCATCTGCAGGGGGCGGCGGCTATTCTCATGGCTGTTACGAAGGCCTCAACCGACTCGTCCGGCGCTTGGACTCGCCTCCAAAACGCGCTCCGAGCGGGAAACATTGCCCTCGAGGGTCGGAAACGCTCACGCAGCAGTTTCATGATGTCATCGGCTTTGAAATCGCTCACCTTCTTCGGTGCAATGATGCCCACCAGCGTTCGCTTGGTTTCCATCCCAAGCATTCGGGTGAGGATGGCCCTCTTCCTTTCCTCGTCGTCTTCTTTGACTTTGAGTTCCACCAGTGCCGCCTGGAAGTCCATTTCCAAAAGCTCCCAGTCTTGCGGTTTGGTGATGTTGAACCCGCTCTGTGCCCTGGCTCCTTGGGAATCCATTGATCCCATCCTCGTCGCCAATTTGGTGTATGGGAACCAAGACACAGGACACAGCCTCGGGCTGGGTTAACTCAGGTTTATTGCATGGTGGTCAGAGGGAACATGAGGTAATGGCGGATCAATAGCTCTTTATATACAGTAGTAATACATTTGAACGTGGTTCCACGATAGCCCATTGGCTACTGTCTTCGTGACGTCATTGCTGGTCACGCCCTTCTTGTCCAGGTATAGGTGGTGGCGGGAAACTTCCCGCGCTGTGGCTCTTTGATGAGTTTGGACCAATAGAGCTTGGACGCTCGCTGCTGCCAGCTGGTGGTCATTAGCTCGCGTCCTATTACAGGGATTATAGTGATACATCTGAAGGTTACATTGTTACCCGTAGGCAAGGTTACATTGGTTAAGATACATTGTTATCCCATGTAGGAGGTTACACCATTAGAACACAACAACTCTCCTCCCTTGTTCCCTGGGAAAAGAAGGAAAGGAGTAGCAGAGCACTCTTGGCCAGCAATTACAGGAAGTGCCTGAGTCTTCATGTCAGCTCTCAGCAGGGCCGCCATCAGAAATTTCTCGGCCCCATACTGAGTAATCCTATTGCCCCCACACACACACACACACACCATGTCACAGTTATTACCGCCAGCGGCAGGGCCACACCCCCATGGTTTCTGCACATGCGTGGTTTGTTTGTGCATGCGTACATCGGTGGTTTCCCGGCGGCGCCACGCCCCCGTGGTTTTCTGCACATGCGTGGTCTGTTTGCACATGCGCACACCGACAGGCCCCCGTCATCTCCGGGCCTGGGACGGGAGTCCTACTCTATTCCCCCCCCCCCATTGCGGCACTGCTGGTAGTACTGCCCTGATGGCGGCCCTGGCTCTCAGCTATAGCATCTCCTTCCTGGTGGTAAAGATGAATAGCCTACAGACATTCCTGCCATTACCTCTACTCTCAGCAAAAAACAATGGGGATTTCTTTCCTTCATAGCCTGCAGATGGCAAAAGCTAGGAACATCTGTAAACTGAATCTTGACCCTCTCTAAGGTCCATAGGATGAGCTTCTCTCTCCTCTATAGTAGAGCCTCTCCTGCTGGCTGGTCCTTTCTTTGTATGCTTCCTTTTGTGTGTGTGCTCATTGGCATTTGTCATGTTGCATCTCAGGGACAATTGGCTTGAGGGGGAAAATGTGAAAGCTGGAGATAGACACTTCAATTTTAACTGTTAACCTTTTATTCACTTCATTTTTTTTAAAAAAAGGGAAAAATACCTCTTCATTTTAGGACTATCATGGACCACTATTGAGCCTCCAGATGCCTCTGGGACTTAGATGGTCTTGGAGCATCTCCCTTTTAACTTAGGGTGAGCCTAATTAGGTTTCTGAGTTATGTGAGAAATTCAAGGAGTGTTTTGCCATTTTTCTTACCTTTTCCTCCTGTGAGGTTCCATTGCAAAATGGGGATTTGAACCCAGGTCTCCTGAGTCCTAGTCAAACGTTCTATCCACGTGGTCTCACTGATGCTGTCTAAAGACACAACAGAGGGCCCAAAGGTGGTATGCAGTGCAAGACACATAGATGAGGAAAATCACATACCATGGCAAATGTGACTTATTACAGTATTTTAAAATGTAATTTAACTATTACAGCGTGACAGTGATATTTAGGCATGACATTAAGCAAAGATAAAATGAAAAGGATTTGCTAGCTATTCAGCACTGAACTTTAAGGATGGTTGGGGTGGGGTGGGACAATTTTCAGGCTGCATCAAATCTTCAGCCCCAAATCTGCAAACATTACACAGCCATGCATGTGCACTCACCTTTATCTGAAAATGAATACAGTGGTTCAGGAATAGATGCAAAATAAAGTACTCCTGTTGGGTGATTTAAAACAATGTGTATTTCAGCAAGATAATGTACACTTTAGTTGCACATCGTGTATTCCTTGATCATTGAATTGATTTTGGAGCTGGAAAAAGTGCAAAGGAGAGCAACAAGAATGATTAGGGGACTGGAACACCTTCCTTACCATCTGAGGCTGCAACGGTTGGGCCTCTTCACTCTTGAACGACGTCGTCTAAGAGGTGAAATGATTGAAGCTCATAAAATCATGCACGGTGTGGACAAAGTAGATAAGGAAAAACTGTTTTCCCTATCGCACAACACTAGAACTAGGGGGCACTCCATGAAACCTTTGGGTACAAGTTCTCAAACAAATAAGAGAAAGTACTTTTTCACCCTGAGGATCACTGGTCTATTGTTGTGTTCTCAATACTATGCCTTGTATTCTCAATGCTATGCCTTTAACCTATGTATCAATGTAACCCGTTGCAATTAGGACGCGAGCTAATGACCACCTGGTGGCAATAGCGAGCGCCCAGCTCACAGGTCCCAATTCCCCAAAGAACCACAGCGCGGGAAGATTCCCGCCACTACCTCACCTGGACAAGAAGGGCGTGACCAGAAATGACGTCACGCCAACAGAAGCCAATGGGCTATCGTGGAGCCACATTCAAATGTATAACCACCGTATATATTGAGCTGCTCGTCCGCCATTACCACATGTTCCCCCGGACCACCCTGCAATAAAGATGTGTTAAGCCAATCCTTCGGCTGTTCCTTTGTCTTGGTTCTCATACACTAAATTGGCGACGAAGGTGGGATATGGCTTCCCACGAGACCAAGACACATGCCGGTTTCGACATCAACAAGCCGGAAGACTGGGAGCTCTTTGAAATGGACTTCCAAGATACGCTGGTGGTGTCCGACATAACGGACGAGGGAAAGAAGAGGGCCATCCTCACTCGGATGCTGGGAAATGCCGCCAAAAGAGTATTGGTGGACCTAGTATCACCGAAGAAAGTGAGCAAGCTAACGGCCAAACAGCTTCTAAAGGTGATGCGCGACCATTTCCAGCCCTCGGTTTCGATGTTTTCGGCTCGAGACGCGTTCTGGAAGAGAGTTCAAGCCCCTGGTGAGTCCATCGCCGCTTTTGCAGTGGCCCTGCGGTTGGCCGCCGGCCCATGCAAGTGGGAAAATCTGGAAATCGCCCTCAGGGACCGCTTGCTGTGCGGCCTGTGGGATGAAGAGGTTCAGCGAAAGCTGATGAACCAGGAGCCGCCCCCGACGCTACGCGAGGTCGTGAAGGCGGCCCAGGCCGCGGAGGCCACGAGGGCCGGAGTCAAGGGGTTCAGAGAAAGGCCCCCACAGCCCGACAAGGCAGCGGGCTCGGTGCAGGCGGCCAGGCGCACGCCGAAATCTTCCATGGAGAGCAGCGACGATGAGGACGTCCGGAAGGTTCGGAAGGACGGCTGACGCTGCGACGGCTGTGGAGCAGCCCATGACCGCATCAAGTGCCCGTTCCGGAAGGCCGAGTGCCACAACTGCGGACGCCGGGGACACATCGCCAAGGTCTGCAGACGGCGGCGCAGAGACCAGAAAAGCCCGTCAGACCGCCCGCCGAAGACCAAGGAGGGCGCCCGGCCCGCGAGGAAGCCGGACGGCGTGGGCCGCATCTCCGATGACAGCAGCGACGAAGCCCCCGTGTACAGTGTGTCCTTGGGACACCCACGTTATTTTGTCGAGGTACTGGTGCAAGGGGCCCCTGTTAGGATGGAGATAGACTCGGGTTCTTCCTACTCAATTATGTCCCAGCGGGAGTTCTTGGGAATTTCCCCCCACGTGCGCCCTAAGCTCAAAGCGTTGAGGTCCACGCTGTGGGACGTGCAGGGAAATAGCATTCCGGTGTTGGGGGTTGGAAAATTCAAGGTCCAATACAAGCAACACGCTGCAGAACTTCCCCTGGTTGTTCTCAAGGGGGGAAGTTTCAGCCTCCTCGGGACTCAATGGTTTAAGCCCCTGGGTTTGTTCATTGGGGGGGGTGCATGCCGTCGGGACTGACCCAATACAGGAGGTGTGTGACGCGCACCCCGAAGTTTTCAAGAAAGGACTCGGAAAATTCAAGGGACCCCCAGTAGCATTCGACCTGGACCCGGAGGTCCGCCCTATCAGACTCAATCAATCAATCAATCAATCAGTTTAATTTATATCCCGCCTTCCTCAGCCGAGACCAACTCGAGGCGGCTAACAACATAATCCAACAAAGTAACAATAAAAGGATAATACAGAGAAACAACAAGTTCAAAATGGAAAACAATCCAGATAAGCATAATATCATAATACAGAAACTACACTACATAATTAGGTCATAAAAATGTAATAAATATAATTATACTACAGCAAACCCCACATAGCAAGACCCCCATGTCCACTGGAGAACAGTCGTAGGAGCTACCACTCCCCCAACAGCTTGGGGAAGGAGGTCCACGTCTCCATCTCAACATGAGCCAAGGCAGCCACAGCAAGGAGCCAAAGACAGCGATGCTCCTGGGCGGCGGCAGTCCTGGGCCTGGCCCGGCGGCCCACGGCCCTTTATCTCCCCGCGCAAGGGACGGGGGAGAAGGGCGGGGCCCCCCCGCAGCTGTGGCGATGCTCCTGGGCGGCGGCAGTCCTGGGCCTGGCCCGGCGGCCCACGGCCCTTTATCTCCCCGCGCAAGGGACGGGGGAGGAGGGCGGGGCCCCCCCGCAGCTGCGCCGATGGTCCTGGGGCGGCGGCGGTCCTGGGCCTGGCCCGGCGGCCCACGGCCCTTTATCTCCCCGCGCAAGGGACGGGGGAGAAGGGCGGGGCCCCCCCGCAGCTGCGCCGATGGTCCTGGGGCGGCGGCGGTCCTGGGCCTGGCCCGGCGGCCCACGGCCCTTTATCTCCCCGCGCAAGGGACGGGGGAGAAGGGCGGGGCCCCCCCGCAGCTGCGGCGATGCTCCTGGGCGGCGGCAGTCCTGGGCCTGGCCCGGCGGCCCACGGCCCTTTATCTCCCCGCGCAGAGTGCCTTTCGCACTAAAGGACAAGATAGAGGCAGAACTGGACAAATTGGTGGGCCAGGGGATTCTTGTTCCTGTTGATTCCGCGGAGTGGGAAACTCCGATTGTAACTGCGCTAAAGGCCAACGGGGAGGTTCGCATTTGCGCTGATTATAAGTGCACCATTAATAAGGCGATCCGCCCAAATGCATATCCGGTGCCGGTAGTCAGCCACCTGTTGGCCAGGTTACATGGGGGAAAGTGTTTCGCGAAACTTGACCTAGCGCAAGCCTATCAGCAACTCTCAGTAACCCCAGCTGCAGCTGCTGCGCAAACAATAGTCACTCATAAGGGGGCGTTCCAGGTGACGCGCCTACAGTTCGGCGTGACTCGGCACCGGGTATTTTCCAGTCGCTCGTGGAACGCCTCTTAAAGGGGCTCGAGGGGGTCTTGCCATACTTTGATGACGTGTTGATAACGGGGGGAGCGAGGCAGAGTTGGCTGAAAGGCTGGACAAAGTGCTGGCGGTGTTCGAAAAGGCGGGGTTGAGGTTGCGAAAAGACAAATGCGTTTTCTTCGCCAAAGAGGTTGAGTTCTTGGGTTTCCGGGTGACCCCCGAGGGAATCAAACCCTTCAAATCAAAGGTAGCCGCCATTCGAAATGCCCCTCGCCCCACCTCCAAGCCCGAATTGCAGTCGTTCCTAGGGCTCTTAAACTTTTACCACTCCTTCCTGCCTCGGAAGGCATCGGTAGCAGAGCCACTTCACAAGCTGCTCAAGAAGGACGAGGCGTGGAAGTGGGGCGAGAGCCAGGAGAGGGCATTCGGTGACCTGAAACAACTCCTAGCGTCTGACGCCATTCTCACCCATTTTGACCCCAAGAGACCTGTGGTTCTGATATGCAACGCATCCCCAGTAGGGGTGGGGGCGGTGCTGTGCCACGTATTGGAGAACGGGAGAGAGGCCCCGGTAGCATTCTACTCCAGATCCCTGTCCCAAGCGGAATGAAACTACGCTCAAACAGACAGGGAGGCGCTAGCAATAATCGCGGGGACCAAAAAGTTCCACGATTTCCTCTATGGCCGCCCTTTCACCATAGTGACCGACCACAAGCCCCTGCTAGGCATTTTCACTGCTGACAAACCCACCCCTCAAATCCTGTCCCCTAGGATGTTAAGGTGGGCCATCTTCTTAAACGCGTATCAGCATGCGTTAGTGTACCAGCCGGGCAAGGAAATAAGCCACGCGGACGCCCTGTCGAGGTCTCCCCTCCCCAACGCTAGCAGCATCGTGGGCGAGGAAGAACTAGATCGCCAAGTGCTCCTGATAGAGGTCTTAGATTCGCCCCCCATTGTACCCACAGACATCGCCAAGGCGACCGGCAAGGACAAAACGCTTGCTCTAGTCAGCTCCTGGGTGCAGAAAGGGTGGCCAGCGTCCGCCCCGGCGGCAGAGTTCGCCCCGTTTTTCAGGAAGAGGCTAGAGTTGTCCATAGAGAGGGGGTGCCTTCTGTGGGGCCAGCGGGTGGTAGTCCCCGAATCCCTGAGGCCGCGGGTGCTCAAACTGCTGCACGTCAGCCACCCTGGGATTGTACGCTCCAAGGCCAGGAGCTATTTCTGGTGGCCCCAATTAGATGCCGACATCGAGCACATGGTGGGCACTTGTGAGAGATGCCAAGGCTCCCGACCCGAAGAGGCGCGTCTGCCGCACAGGGAATGGGACGCAGCAAAGGGGCCTTGGTCGCGTGTGCACATCGACTTTGCGGGACCATTTAGGGGGACACTTTTTCTCCTCGTGGTGGATGCTTACTCCAAGTGGTTGGAGGTAATTCCAGTTACTAGCACCTCTTCAGCAACGACGGTGAAGCATTTGCGGAGGGTCTTTAGCACGTTCGGTATACCCGACACCCTAATTAGCGATAACGCTAGTTGTTTCACGTCCGCTGAGTTCAGGGCATTCACGGAGATCAACGCCATTCGGCACATCACCTCCGCCCCTTTCCACCCGGCAACGAACAGCCAGGTAGAGCGCCTCGTGCGCACCACCAAGGATGCGCTGAGGCGCATGGGTCCCGGGGATCTCAACCTGCAAGTGTGTCAGTTCCTGCTGGGATACAGGGTGACCCCCCTAGCTTCAGGGTACTCGCCCGCAGAGCTCTTAATGCGTAGGAAGCTGACCACGATTCTGACCAGGCTAGACCCAACGAGGGTGGAGGACACAGGGAGGAACATCGGGTTAGCGGCCACGAAGAGTTTTGAAGTGGGTGCCCCGGTGCATTGCAGGAACTACGCTAGCGCGGGGCCAGCCTGGGTCCCGGGCGTCATCGTTGGGCAGACGGGTCCTGTGTCGTATTGTGTGGAGACCAGTGCGGGTCTACTCTGGAGGCGGCACGCAGACCAGCTCCGGCGCCGGGTTCCGGACGAACAATGTGCAGACGCCGCGGAAAAGAATTCAACGTTAGGGTTCTCCCCCACCCATCCAACCCAAGGGGGAGGAGAGGGGGGCCGGTGGTCCCCACCTAGGGGGGAGGGAAAGGAGTCCGAATCTGTCCTCATAGATATCCTGCGGAATCCTTCTAATGACACCCTAGGGGATAATTCTGATTTTCATTTACAAAACTGGGGGGGTTTCCGGAGTGGTCCCCCACCCATCCAAGCGAGAAGCGGGGTTTTTCGTTAGTCCCCAGTGCCCCCGGTTTTTCCGTCCCTTCCCCAAAAGCCGCAGAGTCGCGGCAAGTCACTAACGAGTTTCCCTCTCCCATTGCAGGACAAGGAGCCGGGACAAGCCAGCCAGCAGCACGCCCAAAGCGCATTTGCAATAAGCCATCTTGGATGAGAGACTTCGTCTCATCCTAGGGGGGAGGGATGTTGTGTTCTCAATACTATGCCTTGTATTCTCAATGCTATGCCTTTAACCTATGTATCAATGTAACCCGTTGCAATTAGGACGCGAGCTAATGACCACCTGGTGGCAATAGCGAGCGCCCAGCTCACAGGTCCCAATTCCCCAAAGAACCACAGCGCGGGAAGATTCCCGCCACTACCTCACCTGGACAAGAAGGGCGTGACCAGAAATGACGTCACGCCAACAGTAGCCAAAGGGCTATCGTGGAGCCACATTCAAATGTATAACCACCGTATATATTGAGCTGCTCGTCCGCCATTACCTCATGTTCCCCCGGACCACCCTGCAATAAAGATGTGTTAAGCCAATCCTTCGGCTGTTCCTTTGTCTTGGTTCTCATACACTAAATCTATGGAACTCTCTGCCAGAAGAAGTGGTGACAACTGTCAGTCTTGACAGCTTTAAGAAAGGATTAGACAAGTTCACGGAGGACAAGGATATCAATGGCTATAATTATGGATACCTAAGGACAACCTCCGGGTTGGAGAGATAGGCAGGATATCTCTCAATGCCATTTCCAGGGAATCCTAAGCAGGTGAAGGCATCTCCTTGGGAATACCCTGAAGCAAATGGTGAGCCACTGTGTGAGACAGAATGCCGGACTGGATGGGCTGTGGCCTGTTCCAGCAAGGCTGTTCTTATGTAACCTGGCAAAACTGACACAAATGTAGGACTTGTTACTAATCCAGATGCACCCTCGGATAGTGAACTGTAATGAGTGCAGGAATCGGCAAATTAGTGTTGTAAAGAGAGCGAAATGAAGGAAGCAGAAAACCAAGTGAAGAAGCAGGGGTTGGGGGTTGGGGGTGGAGATGAGGTGGTATAGAAGTGAGACAATAGGGAACGTACCTCTTAATTCTCCTCCAGACAGTGGTTAAGAGCACTCCTCCTCCTGCTAGACTATGTGTGATTTTGTTTCTGAGTGAGATATTCCTCTTTTCCTTCCTCATGCTTTATATCCTGAGCTCTTTTTAAAAAAGGGAAAACTGAACACATCTCTGCTTTGAAATGTGCCTCTTAGGCACTTGGTCTGCAGGCAGCAAACAGGGCATTTCCTACCTCTACCAGAGAAATGGACAATCATAACAAAGCATGTTCCACTGAACTTGGTTGGGCAGACTTCTCAGGAGACATGCTTAGGGCCGGACTGTCAGTTGGTCCTGCTCTTGCAGTGAGTGTTGAAACCACAAAACATTTTTTTTAACATTGTCAATATAAAATCAAATCAATCTTTATTATGGTCCAAGACCAGCATAGTACAGCAAGAAACAGAAGTTGAAATGAAATCAAGATCAAAGTGTTTCTTTATACACCTGAGATGATAAAAAGGTCCTCAACCGTGACAGAAAAACTACACAGTGTAAGAATCAGGCAAGTCTTTTGAATGATGGCATTCCATTTAGAGCTTCACCATTGACCACCCCCCCTCCTCCCTCCCCTGTAGCCACTTAGCTCACCTTATTTGGTAGGAGTATCTGCCAATTGTCTTGATAGATAGAAAAGAAAGGAATTGATCCATCAGATAACATGCTTCCCAACTGTTTGGCCTTTAAATCCATAGGCCAGTCATGGCTAACCTTGGCATTCCAGGTGTTCTTAGATTTCAATCACCAGAAGCCCAAGTCAGCACCCTTGCTGATCAGGACCTCTGGGAATTGAAGTTCAAGAACACATGGAGTGCCAAGGTTAGCCATCACTGCCATAGGCTGAATTGGATCTAGTAAATCTGATTCAGGAATAGTACCTATGGTAGATCAGCACAGCCTTGCCTGAGCAGTTTGCTCAGGAGAGGAGGGGGAATGTCAGCCTCTGGTTTATAGCTGTTCTCATCTTCTAGGTCCAGGTTCTTCTCTTTTTTATTTTTTTTATTCCACTTGTACCCTGCCCATCTGGGGGGTCTTCCCCACTCTGGGCAGCTAGCAAACAACACTTAAAAAACCATCTAGAATTTATTTGATGAAGTGACCAGATGAAGTGGCCAGGTGTACACAGAAAGAGCCTCCTCGAAGATTGTGGTGTTTTTGAACCACAATTGGGTGTACCCCGGGGAACAGCCACCTTTTGCCAGCTAATCTTTCTCACAGTAGGTCAAGCAAAAGGAACTGCAGAATGAAATCACCAAAAGGTGGCTTCATTTTGGTAGTTTCACATCTGGCCTGGACACAGAAGAAGATTGGTTGGCCACATAATTTAAAACCCTCCTCACTGCTGTGAGACATATTCTTCCTTACAAGAAGAAACAAGCCAAGAGTTGATTAGCCAAATGTGATCATTTGTCATTATTCTCCAACTTCAGCAGCTGAAGTACCTGCAACACAGCTGGGTCAGATGGTCTCCTGTATACTTGACTACTGAGATTAACTGGAGGATTTTATGGCAGAGGACAGGGGAGCCTGGTGTGCAGTGGTCCATGGGGTTGTAAAGGGTTGGACTTGACTGTGCGACTGAACAGGCATGGGCTGGGACACTGGGACAGGGGGATTCATCCTGGTGCGTCCTCACCTCTGGCACCCTGGGGCTCAAAAAATAATTTTATTATTATGTTATCCGCCCAGCACGCTGCACTTTAAATTAAGCCATTGTTCCAACCTGCCTCCTACAGATCACCATATGTTCAGCTGAAAGTACTACCTCGAGAATGTGGTGTTGTCTGTGTGCTCTGGGAACTGCCTTGATTGACATGCTGTCTGTGAAGTCCTAAGCCATCCCAGAACAAATTGCTTTAGTTAGAGTGTTTAGGTCATCCATGTAGGTCTCTCCTACATAGTGGTAAAGCAAGACCTGCTGATTGAAGTCTCACTCTGCTGCAATAGAACTATCTTGTTCATTTTCTCAAAAATAATCTTCTTTATAAATTAGTGACAAAGTTGTTTTGTAGCACACAACTAAGGATGCAACATGTTCTGTTGCAATGCGAGTGCAAGACTTGTGAACCAAGAAAAAAATATATTTCCTTCTCCAGTAGATTCTTTAGTCTAGTGTAACCACCATGTAGAAACACATGGGCATTCCAGGCACCAACTACTGGTAATGCCTCAGGTGACAACTGCCCGTCAAATGCCCACTTATTTTGTATTCTATGAAAAGTTCTTTTCTTTTCCACTGTCATTATAAATTAGTGCATGATCACTCTCTGCTTTATTTTCAGGCAAAGAAGCATGAATGTCAACCAATGCTCTCCCTAGCAGCCACATTCTGCTAATTTGTGACAGGCATGCAATATGTCTGGATGTATTTATTTTATTTGTGCTAGAGGTGTATTAAAAAAAATGTGATACTCCAATTCCTAGCAGCAAACAAACATTAATAATAATCTGTGTAATCTTTTCCCAGCATTACACATGGCCAGAATATTCTGCTACTACCAGCACAATAGTAATGTTTTCAAAAGAGATCGTTCAGGATTGTAAGAGTTAGTTCACTTTCAGTTCCCAGCATGGATAACTGTGTCTCTTTCTATAAACTAAGAAAAAATGGAAAAGGTAAATGATCTCACTTTCACAGTTTAAGGCCAAATTTTCAGTATCTTATGGTTAAGTTTACAAGTAGGGTTGCCATACGTCCCGGAAAACCGGGATTGTCCTGGATTCAAGATTGGAAAAATTGTCCTGGCCAGTTGAATAAAAATCATGTTAAAGTCCCGGATTTTTAAAACTTACTGATAGTGCATTATAACTCACCATTAAAATAAATTCAAATTCTCACCACCAAACAAATGATTTTCTGCCACATTGGAGTTGGAGTATACCTAGAGACAAATCTTAATGTCCTCGCCTCACACCACCGCCCAATAAGTGTGACCAGTGTGTTTCCTGGAACTGAGGACATTAACAGTTGACTGCATGGCAAGTTCTCAGAAGTACAATAGATCATCTTACAGTAAGAATTAACTGTTGTAAATACTGTAAATTCGGAATCGACTGTGTGACTGAACAACAAAATATTTAATGTGAAAGTGTTTTATAACTGTCATTCTATTATGTTTGTTTTAAAAAGGCTATTTTGTCGATAAACCACCTATTTTTGTCAAGTATACTTCTGTCCCAGTTTTGTGGGAGAGAATTATGGCAACTCTAAGTTTACAATAAATTTATCTGTGTAAATGAAAATATGTATCCACTATACAGTACTTGCTTCCCAAATCCATTGCTGTTTCTTGTGTGTGGTTACACAAATGGGGGAAGATCCCCACCCCCCGAAACTGACAGCCATCCCTCTTTGGATGGGTGCCACAAAGTAGTGTGCTGAGTTTCAGAATGAACTCAAAATCCCAAGGAAAGGAGAAGTATAAAAAGCACAGTAAAAAAATTTCAGCAATGGGTTTTATTGCATTTTGTAGGTACTGTTCATCTCTGGCTTCCTTCAAAAAATTTGTACAAACTGGCAATAAATTGCATACATGATGTTTAATTCTTAAACCGACATACTGAGATCCGGAAGTGACGTTGTGAAGATGCTCTATAGTCAGAGTGGTTCTCTCATTGGCTGGCTTTCTTTCAGGCTGGGTTGTCATGTGACTGCCTGTCTGTGCCTGCTGTACAGGTGAGAAGATGTTCTGCACAGCAAGTGTAGACAGGCAGACACATGACAACTCTGTCCAGCCAGTCCCGTGGCTCCAGTGGGGCACTCTTTGTGTGTAACAGGCCTGACCATCACGGGGGCGGGGGGCACCATTACACAAGGAAAATGTTAACACATTTGGGAGCTATCAAACAAAGAAGACATTTACTTTATTCAGGAAACAACATGTTTTCACGTTATCTTTCTTTATTATTATGCCATTTATATACAGAAAGGTGTGCCTAAAAATGCATCCTCAACATATTTCAAAAGAATTTTGAGTCCAGTTCAAACGATTGCATTTAAAGTTCATACCCAGCTAATGTGAGCCTCTCTTATCGTACAGTGTCATTCTTGCAAAGAGAGAGATACTGATTTCCCTCAAAAAACAAATGATAGACCCATATAGCATGTGCTTATACTGAGGACATCTGCATGCTTTAAAAGGAAAACAATAATATGTTCTGCATACAGAAGCATTTGTGTTCTTTCTTTCAACAGCCCAATTGATGGCTTCCACATGGTATGGCTTTTTTGTTGTTCAGTTGCATAGTCGAGTCCGATCCTTTGTGACCCCATGGACCATCGCATGCCAGGCACCTTTGTCCTCTACCATCCTCCTCAACCCACCCAGCTCTGTGCCCATTGCATCTACAATACTGTCTAGCCATCTCATCCTTTGCTGCCCCTTCTTTTGCCCTCAACCTTTCCCAGCATCAAGGCTTTCTCAAGTGAATCCTCTCTTCCCATTTGATGTCCATTATATTGCATTATATTGTATAAAAAAGAGGGAAACATTTAAAACTCTCAGTTCTCTGTTAACTGTATGAGTTATTCTGTATGTATGTACAACCTAGGGTGTTTTCAGCCATGATAAATGAAGATTTTGATCCTGGTATGTCAAAATAGCAATTTGTTCCCTGTTATCTTGACAGTATTCTATTTAAAAAGTTGGGTGGCGGACAAGACCATTGTGATATAAAAACATACCTGTCAAGTTTTGGATTTGAAAATAAGGGAAATTTTGGCCACACCCCTCTGTGGGTGTGGCCAAATCTGTGGGTGTGGCCAAATATAGCCATGTGACTTGATGGGCTATAGTCATGCCTGCCACATGGCCATGAAAATGTCTGCAAACACAGAGGGCACTGGCTCTTTGGCTGTAAATGGAGATGAGCACTGCACCCTAGAGTTGGATACGACTGGCAGATTTTACTTTCTTAGGATCAAAGATCTCTGCAGATGGCGATTGCGGCTGTGAAATAAAAAGGTGACTGATGCTTGGGAAACAAGCTATGAGAAACCTGGATAGTTAAAAGTAGAGGCATCACCTTGCAAACAAAAAATTGCATATTCAAAGCAATGGTATTCCCGGTAGTAATGTATGGGTGTGAGAGCAGGACCATTCGGAAAGCTGAGCGCAGAAAAATAGATGCCTTTGAAATGTGGTGTTAGAAATAGGTCAATCCGAGAAGAAATCAACCACAAATGCTCATTAAAGGTCAAATAATAAAGATGACGCTAAAGTACTTTGGACATCAAATGAGAAGAGAGGATTCACTTGAGAAGTCCTTGATGCTGGGAAAGGTGGAGGACAAAAGAAGGGGGTGGCCAAAAATAAGATGGCTAGATGGTATTGTAGCTGTAATGGGCACAAAGCTGTATGGGCCAAAGAACCCTTTCCCCATCTTCTTGGGGGACTTTTGTTTTGTTTTCTTTCTTGTTTACTCAGTGGCTTAAGTGACTAAGATGCTGACTGGGAGGCAGAAGGTCAGCAGTTCGATTCCCGAGTACTGCAGGACGGAATGAGCTCCTGTCTTTGTCCCAGCTCCTGCCATCCTAGCAGTTCGAAAGCAAGAAATTGCAAGTAGATAAATAGGGACCACTTTGGTGGGAAGGTAACAGCGTTCCGTGCGCTCTGGTGTCTAGTCATGCCTGCCACATGACCACGGAAATGTCCACAGATGCCGACAACGCTGGCTCTTCAGCTTTGAAACAGAGATGAGCACTGAACCCTAGAGTCGGATACGACTGGCTTTCGAGCAAGGGAAACCCCCCCTCTCTCTCATATAGTGATCAGGCAATTCCCCCCCCCCCAATTAGTGTGGAGGAGCAAGGGATAAATTCCCCCCCTCTCTCATATAGTGATCAAGCAACCCCCCCCCCTCCCAAGTTAACTCTAGAACTCTAGAAACAAAATCCTCCAGCCAGGAAGTAGGGCAGAAACAGCTCAATAAAGCATGAGGTTGCCCCTGCATATATGAAATATATCGCTCACCTAGAGTAGACTCCTGCTCCCAGCAGCCAAAACGAAGCCTCCAGGACCATGTGGCTGGCAGGAAAGAGAAAGGGAAAACTACAGAACGCCCTCCCCCCTTTTCTCTCTCTCCTTACACAAGTGAAAAGCCTGCCACACAGCGACCTCTGGTGGCCGGGAAAAATACTGCAGCTTCGCCTGTGAGGGCTCCGGTCAGGATATTTTTTTAAAAAAATAAGGGGAAATACGGGGAAATTAATAAAACAGGAGGGGGCGGGAAGAGGGGTAAAAATAAGGATAGTTGACAGGTATGTATTCATGATATACTTTGCTTTTTCTAACCAGTAATAGACAGAACTGAAAAATGTTTTGAAAAACCTTTGTTTCAAAAGATTAAAACTGGAATAAGAATAAAATCAGAGACCTCATAACAAAGTACACATTTGGCACATTGTAAGAATATATCTGTGCAAATAGTAGCATTTTTTCAAAAAGAAACAACAAATATCAAAGGGATGCCTCCATATTGCAATTCCAGATATTTAGTTATGACAGAAATCCAAATCTAGATATAATGTTAAATTTATTTTGTTCTGGAAATCTGGATCTTGGTAAAAAAATAAATTTAGTGTCAGAAATTACTCTGGGTTGAAAGGATTTTTGCTGGAGAAACTCCGCTCGGGGGATGCCTGAATGAGGCTCCTTTCATGTCCCCAAGATCCATTATGCCAGCACTCGGGTATCGAACCCCTACCTTCCAGTCTCCAAGCTCAGTGTCTTAACCACTAAGCCACTGCAGTGCTGTTGGATCTTGGTGAAATTTTATTTTTAAAATATAAATGCCTTTTGGCAAATATTTTGTATTCTCAGAAAGGCTTTCATACAATAGATATATTTCAGCAGTGTCCCTGGATTCCGGGGGACACACTTTACCCATTTCCTACATTCATCGGCCCTTTTCTACTGAATTGTTGTTAAAGATGTGTAGGTGTACAAAAGTTATTTTAGATAGTGTAGAAAATGTCAAATTTTATTGTACATGTTCTCTCTTTGTTAAATTTCCCAATTTCTTCATCATTTTTAAAACATTGGTTAAATTGAGTTTAGTTCATTTTTCTTTATGCAACTTCCAGAGGATGCAGGACAGCGGATGATGTACAGCCTTAATTATATAAGAGAGGGTTTGATATATTCTTAAAATTCTAATGTTTTCACAGAAAGTGGTTGCATTAACAATAGGAATAGATGGGATAGATCTGTTCACTAGCTGATTTAGCTGAATATAGATGGCAACTTGAGACCGTTATGTAGCTAAGTGAATTATTCACAGTGAAGAAAATGTTGTGTTTAGCTTTTTTCCCTCCAACTCCACAAATCCACAAGTTGTTTCAGACAGCCTTTCCTGTCATTTGTTCTATGTGGTAAAATGGATAAACAGCATAAAATGGATAAACAGTATATAATGGGCAGTCTAAACTAAAGGTGATTGCTTAAGAGTTTTAAAGACTTACATATGTCAGTTCTGTAACAGTTTAGTTTTCCGCCCACCCCGGCATTTCCTCTCTTTTCTTGTTCTTGCCTCTTTTCCGTATTAGACTATAATACACTATTACTATATTAATCTAATATGAAGACCCTGGTTATTAGCCAGTGCTAATACCCATAAGCCTTAGTTGGATTTTGCATTTTCTAGCAAAGAAACATTCTCATCTTAGGCTCGTTCTTCTAATAAATTGCAGGATAACATTTAGGGTTCCATTTTCAAAACCTCCAAGACTAACATCATTTCTTGGTAACCACATATCTTAAGCTGATATGAAAACATAAAAACATACTTTGTGCCTGTTGACTTTCTAAAAACCACTAAAAGACCATGATTTAAAATCATTTCAGGAATAAAAACATTTTGATTATTGTTGAAATCTAAATGTTCCTTCTTGCTAACTCTACAGAAGTTTTCCCCAGTCTTTGCCAGATCTTTCTCTCTTTGTCCTCAAATCTTGCCAGAAAGGTCCTTCCTACCTTTCATTTAATTAAAATAGTTTGAATAAATTATTAGAATAACTAGAACAAACTATTATATTGGAATGAAGGAATAACTATTTTATTTATTGCCTGGACAGCAGAAATTTTGTTTTATACAAGTATATATTTTTTATTCTTCCATGAATTGGAAATTTATTTTAACTCCTTCAAATAAGGCATTAAAGTTTGCAACTGGGAATTAATTTTAAAGTTTGTCTGAAAAATTAATCCAGAGATCAAAGCAATAATTTAAGAATTAAAGAAATGCCTGTATATTTCTATTTTTATATTACTAGCTTTTACTGAAGTTGATATTGCAACTTCCATTTTTATTGTATGCTTACAGTTCACTAAAATCCAATCAAAAAAATCTATAAATTTCTGGAATTATTAAAGTCAGTTAGCTTGAAAGAAGGCTAAAGCAGAAATCATATTTATTTGGAAGAAGTCTTCCGAAACCAGGGAAACCAGGTACAGGGTTGAACTGCCTAGATGATCATTGAGACTCAGCATTAGAAATCTAAACCAGCAGTAACCAGTTGTATAAGAGTTGATTTATTACCGAGTTACAAAAATGAAAGGGTCAAAACTAGATTACACTAAATGCATGTATTTCCACATCAAGTTTCATTTTTATTTTCGAAATAACAGTTGTAAGGATCCTAAACTGGGACCATGGCATTTCTGCTGAAAATACACCCATCCCCAATCTACCCCACCCCATCCTTGGGCCACTGTTGTGTTTTGTCTGGTAAGAAAAGTATTTGTCTCAGTGGCAGTTTCTGAGATAAGTACTGTATCTGCTTCAAGACAGGAAGGGTCAAATTTTCACCAAGACTGCAGCATCACAACAAAGGGTTAACACTCCTCCCATACACCAGGGTCCCAATCCTATTCTCCCCTCCCTTTCCTACAGCTGTTAATTTTAATGCAAAAACATGGCATGTTAAATGTATACACACATCCAATTATAGTTTGCTTTGGTCCACTGCAACACAGAGTTGGGAATTGTTCAAAAGTACCCAGTTTCTGCAGTATAGCACATTCCTAACTGCAGCATATGTAATTATCTGTGAGTAATTATAACATAATTATAACACATAACTATGTGTTCTTGTGGCATATTATGAAAGAAAATTTGTATTTCTTTATTAAAAAATTGCAGCTGCCTGTTACCAATACCGTGTCTAAAGAAAAAAAATGACCTATTAAGTTTAAGATGGTATCAAATTACAGCGCATACTTTTTCTATTATGCTCTCCATGAAGACTTCATTCAGGGCTGTGCTTTCCTCCCTACCCCCCACCACAGTCAAATAGCTTGGAAACTCACCAAAAGAAATGGTTTTTTTTCCTGTTTACACATTCCCTTTTTATCAGCGGGATGTGTGGCCCAAGAGCAGAATGTAACCTCTCCATCCCAAAATCTTAATTAACACTGGGCTTCCGTCTTCAACACCCTGATGCTTAGAGGAACACAAATTATTGTCTTATTTTCTAACATCTTGACTGTCCTGTACTGCACCTACTTAGCAAATGTCTTCCCCAATGTGCGTACATTACGTTACTTTTTATCATGACAAGTAACTGGCCCAATATTTTTTTTAAAAAAATGTTTTTTTATATTCTACTTCTGCCTGGTCCTGGTCCTGAAACACTTTAAGCTAAGTCCAGTGATTTATTATTTGTCATAGGGGAAGGCCATTATGTGCTGCCTGTAGGGGAAAAGAGCAGATCTACTTTCTATGCACACAGTCCAGAGAGGAATGTAACAGCTGGCAGGTCCCATGAAAATTCAGGGTTTGGTGGGGGCACAAGTTACTACTTTATTTTTGAATGCACAAACACACAACAGCAGGCAAAACTCAGGGGAAAGTTCCGCCTCTGCTCTCAGCACTGTATAGATACTTGCTTCCTCAATGCTGTAGAGATACTCGCTTCATTGCTTCTGCTTCTGCCTCCTGCACCTTCTGTGCACATAATTGCACAGACACGTGCATCACCTTTCCATAGGTAGACACCTTTAGCTCTATTAGGCGGAAGTGCTTTTCAGAGTTTTCAGACAGATCCTTTCCAGTATTTTGTTTAGGATCAGCATGTACATTTAAACAAATTTTAGAACTTTGTGGTTAAAGTAGTTGATCATTTTTCATGTACAGTATACAAATAAAAATAATATTTTTAAATTGAACTTTAAATTTTGAAATATATAAACATTGAATAGCAGCAAAAGTAATACAGATACGTACACAGATTCCCCTTCCCAGAAAGTTCATTAGTGTTAGTAATTTTTAGGTAAGGCATATAAATTATTAGTATTTCAACACCAACAAAAGAAAGAACGGAATTTCATATCCCTATGCTTCCAACTATGATAGTGGCCAAGGGCAACATCTAGTTATTGCCCGTCTCCTACTGAGCGAAGAAGCTATATACCTTTGTTCCTCTTGCCCGCCAGGAGAGCTCTGCTTTCTTTGCCACCCAGAACAGGGTCAGGAACATTGCCTCTCGCCAAGTCATAGGTCAGAAGCTCTTCCGACATACTTAGGCCTTACCAGAATGTCTTCCATGCACTACTCGGAAGTCTTCCTTGTCCAGTGTGCCTGGGCAGGGTCCCTATTTCCTAACATGCAAAACCTGCAAAGAAAAATACGGCACATAACATCGTAAAGGAGCCGTCCCGGTCTTCTCCCCTACCCTTTTCCCAGAGTCCAGGTCGCTGCTTTTCCTGGCCCAGTCTAACCAATGTGCAGACTACTGTACAACAGCATTGTCCTGAACAGGTAGTCTGAACACTGGGGCGACGAAGCAGGATTGAGATGGGGGGTTCGGGCTCGTCTTTGTTTCATCTTGGGGTTAAAAAAACACCCTCTTTTCCCTGCTTCAGGCTTTGTTCTCAGCTTTTCCTCAAATTCTGCTGCACTCTCTGAAAATACGCTGAAGTGCTGCGATTTCTAGCCTTGACGTGGCACATTTGCAGTAGACTGTGGATCTGGCAATGAATTTAGGACCAGGGGGGAAAAAGGGGGGAGGGCTGGGTCTAAGCATCCATATATGGGATGATGTCACCCTAGGGAGGTTTGGGTATGCACTGTGCCGCTGGTGAGACCGCTGGAATTGCCTGCTCTCAGACATGGGTCTGTGTATAAAATGGTACCAGATGTTTTAGTGTAATGTTGAGCAGTCATTTCATCTTGAGGCCAGGTTTTTTTCTTCAACTGGGCAGGAAATGGGCCCCACTATGGAAAAGCTGTAAAAACTCTAGAAGTACAGCTTCGCTGAAGCAAGTTCAGTTCAGAGTGAATTAAAGTAAATCTGGAGGGGGGGAGAGGAATCTTTGGTGAAAACAGTCATTAAGGGAAAGTATAATATAAACTTTCTGGTTCTTTGAGTAGAGTTGCCTTGCCTTTTATTTGTTACCCTTTTGGAATCTGTCAGAAAAGGGTCTCTCCCCCCCCCCCCCCCAAGCCCCTATTCAGTACAGGCGAGTTTTAAGGAGCCTGCTCTGGGCTTGCACAGTAATTATAGTCACTTCCTGAAAGTAAAGCCCCCATGAAAAGTCTGCAGAAATGTTCTTTGTCAGAGAGTCTACATGTGTAATCAATTCCACATGTGTTCTTCCTCTTTTCCTCCAGCTATTTGGGCTGGCTTGAGACGTTCCTGGAGCTCAAGTCTAGCTCTAACCTTTTCACACCAAGCATTTACCTTGGAACTATTTCTGGTGTCAAAATTAATCAGTTATTTCTGAGGCTATCAGGGCTATCAGGATGGGTATCAGTTTTTACCGGCAGTCCTTCGGCTCCCATTTTATTTTCAAATGGTGCTTACTGGACTTGTCCCAGTAACATTTTCCCTTGAAGGACATATGGCTTTAGACTGGATTCAAATACATGTTCTGTACGCTCACTTCTAGCTGGAAATAAATCCAGAGTTATTAGACAAAGGGCCTTTACCATGGTAGTTGTTCCTCAGTTCTGGAATGCCTCTGCCAGATGGGTTACTTTATGTCTACTCTGCAGTTTTGTTAGAGATTCAAATACAATTTAGATCAATGGTTCCCAACCTTTTTTTGACCATTCCCACCCAAGCACCTCCAAAACCTGATTCCATCCCAACATAGAATTCTTATTATTCAAAAAGTGAACTCCTATCATTGTGGAGAAAGCCTAAAAGGCCAATAACTGTTAATAACTCATTCTCAAATTGCTCCTTTAAAACTCAAATTGTCACACACACACCCATGGGAATTTTGAATCTGACAAAGAATGAACCATTTTTACACATTTTATCTCTGTTGTGTTGTGTCCAAAGGGTTTATCAATGTCTCTGCAAAAGACGCCATTATGTCTTGGCCAGTTAGCACGCCTTTCCTTAAGGCGCGAGTTACAAATAGCTGTCAGAAGAAGCTGATTCGCTAGCGTGAAGTTCCCGGGTTTTGATGGTTTGAGCAAATGTATCCATTTCTTTAATTGACATTCACGGTGTATATAAGCAAGCTGCCTTGTATGTATTTCAGTCCGTCCGAACCTGTTGATCTGAGCTGTTAATAAATCACTGAGCTGTTTCCCCCAACTATCGCTGGCACATCTGCTTATTGGTTCTGGACTCAACATGTTGCTAACTGTTTTAATGTTACATTTGTCTCTTTATGGCGTTTGGATTACATGTTCATTTTATTTATTTTTTTGTATCTGTTACCTTGAACACACTGGTTATTAAGCAGTGCAATGGTGTCATAATAAATAACTCCAAGCTCCTCAAATTCTAATTTTAGATTATTTGTAAATCCTTTTTAAAAGAATTCTAAGTGTTATAATGAAAGATTACGGTAAGTAGGTTATTTTCTGCAGCACTTATGCATTTAGTGAACCAATTTAGCACTTGGGTCATAATTGCCTTTTCTTAATATTATATTGCCTATTGCAGTCATTTGAAGCCAAATTTGGTATGATATTAATTGGTAAATGAGACCAATGTGTAGGATTTTAAAATATGAAAATAATAGTAAGGGATTCCAAAAACCAGAGAACCACTGGAACCAAGTAAAGTAGGGAGGGAAAGGATAACCTTTCCTTCACCAAAAATGTGTTTTTTAAACAAGGAGGAAAGCGTTGATTGGTGCAAGTATCTGAGCAGGAAGGGGGCTTGTTGCATCTGCAACAGGCAAGGGCAATGATTAACATCTAACTCCTAACTCCTGTTTTTCCAGGGGTATACGGACTCATCTGCAGCTGCTATTTATTTTTTTATTTCCCCTTCCCTTCAAATATCATCAAATTGGTTGCATCTACAAAATTAATAATTTGTCTCATTTATCTCTTTGGCAATTTGTTAACAACTACAGTAAAACCTTGCATAAAAAACACCTCACTTAGAGAATAACTCGCTTAAAGAGCAGGATTTTCTTTGAATGGTCGCCTCACTTTACAACTAAAACCAACCCAAAACTCGCTTAACAACTAAATCAGAGTTTGCAATCCCCACCACCAGAAGTCACAATTGGTTACTTACAATGGTGTTTCACTTAAAGAACAAATTCGCTTAAAGAGCAATCCTGTGGAACGCATTATGCTCTTTAAGTGAGATACCACTGTATTAGCTGTAAGGAACAGGAAAAAAGGCCAAAAGATAAAATAATTCCCAAAATAAATACGGTAACAGTGTAAGTATTCAATGCAAAGTAATATAATGTTCTTCAATATTACATTCACTTTATGTAGATAATTAACACAATTACATTATTGAAATATTAATATTTGTTATGCAGACTTCTTTATACAGAATACTTACATGTTTCCATTAGTAATTGAGCAATTATTGAAATTGTGGCTTTATAGTTAATTTTTACATAAGACGTAAAGAAGCTGACTACAGCGATATTTAGTCTGTTACTTGGTCCACTGCAGGGACAGGCTGCTTCACTCCTAAAGTCAGTGACCATGTGACATCTTTGCTGGGTCAACCAGCCTGCCCCCATGGAACAGTTCTACCTACACCTTTCTGGGTCTTTGTCAGTGGCTTCTACTTTTTGGTGCAGGTAGGATTGCTCTGTTTTGGCCTGTTGCTGGTGGATGTAGTCACTGGAAATGAACCAAAGTGAGCCTTCCACTCTATTAGATCTTATCCACCACAATTGGCAAAGGTCAAATATACATGTGGTGGGATGGACCTTATCCACATCATCAGGCTACAAACAACTGAAACTGATCCCCAAAACCCACCATAGTCAGTGTGGTGGAAAATTTGTGGCATCAAGTTCCAGGCAAATATGAATGCCTTTCTCCTCAAAGTGCTTAACAAATGTCTAACCACAGGTAATTGAGGTTTCCACTCCTAGGTTTTTTGAGTCTTATCCCACCATGCTCTTAATAACTCAGAACAATTATGCTGGTGGAAGATGAAATAATATTAGCAAAGTAAAACTTTTTTGCCCTCTTAACTGCAGTTTAGTAGGTACAAGAAATCCTCATTAGTTTCTGATCAAACTTGCATCAAGATCTGTGTCACCTGCACTCTAGCATTCATTTGGTATGTTTAATTGGCCAAAGATCCTTAAACCAAGGGGAAATGAATGCTCTACTACATTGGAGTAGACACTTGGGTGACAGTATCAACCTGCCTTTCCATCTCACTATTCCACAGCAAGACGAAACCCTTGACAGAAACACCTATTCCTGTCAAATGGAAACTCCCTCGGAGTATTTAGGAACCTTTGGACTCCTGAATGTGAAGTGAAAGTGGGTTGATAAAAGCTTGAAATTGATAAATTTTGTTACTTTGGACAAGAGCAGATCGCCAGGTACTTATGAACTGCATCCAGAGCTGTTGAAGGAACTGACTGAAGAGATCTCAGATCTCACTCTCTATCATTTTCTAGAAACCATGGAGGATGGGCAAAGTGCCAGATTGGAGGAGAGATAACATCTAATTTCGGACAGGATGAAAAGGAGGACACTAAAAGCTTTAAGCCAGCCAATCTGACATCAACCCTGGGGGAAAAACATTATTTCTTGAAAATGTTGCCGCAATATTATTTGTTTGTTTGTTTGTTTCTATATCCATACTGACCAAAGATCACTCAATTTGGTGTGCATACCAATATAAATATCATACATAATATGTAAAATATCTTAATCAGTAACATCCAAACTCACATAATACTATAATTTAAAAACAACTAAATCATAGGTGTGGCAAATCATTATACCTATGCTGCACCAAAAAATAAACCAAGACCAGAGAATCAAATAAAATCAACTAGGAGACTTAATGTCAGCAAAGGTCACTTTGAACAACTCTGTCTTAATCAGTTTACAGATTATAGCAAGGACCGTGGCCTAGATCACATGTGGTGGGAGATTGTTGCAAGGATACAGTGGCACCACTGAAAAGGCCATTTTTCTAGTTGAAGTTCTTACTACCTCTCTTGAGCTTGTTTGTGAAAATCTGATTGTCCAGCCCAGATGCACTGGAGAGAGTTAGGTCCCAAACAATTTAGGAGTTTATACATTGAAACCTACACTTCAATTCGAGCCCAGATGCCTACAGATAACCACATCGGTGTAGGATAGATCCAATACTACTACATCAGTGTAGGAGTGTAGGAGAGATCCAATACTACCAACGGACTCCCGCCACCAACGAAGCAGCTGCATTCTGAACCTGTTCCAGGTTTTCTTCAATGTAGTAAGCCCCACATAGAGAGCATTGTACTAATCAATTCTCAAGATTACCAGTATGTGAACCAGTGTCATAAAGGACTTCATATCAAGGAATGGGTAGAACTGGGTTATCTGCCTAAGATGAAAAAAGGCAGTCTTGGCCATGGCAGATATTTGTTTCTCCATAGAGAGGTCCAAGTCCAAAATAATGTCCAGATCCTGGACCTGATCTCATCTAGACAAGGCTGACTTCCACCTAACCCTGGTATTTGCAACCTACGGCCCATGGACTGGGGCTGGCCCGTGGCGCCAATTAATCTGGCCCATGGTGAGGACCCTGCCGTAGCCCCCAAAAGTGACGAAAATGCCCCAGAAGCACCCAAAATGTGCCAGAAGTACCCGTAATCAGCCAAAAATGCCCAAAAATGTGCCACCCTCGCTCCCGCCACCATGGGAAGCCACATAAGCGGCTAAAACAGCCGTGAATGCACCCACTGCCACCACCACCAGAAGTGCCCGAAACGCACCAGAAGCACCCGAAACCGGCCAAAAATGGCCGAAAAAATGCCACCCTTGCTCCCACTGCCATGGGAAGTGGCGGAAGCAGCAAAAACAGCTGCAAATGCACCCACTGCCACCACTACCACTGCCGCCACCTCCTAAAAACTGCAGCAATGGTATGGTTGACCACCCAAAAAGTCCTGATTTTTGTCCTCCAAAACTGGTTGATAGATTCATACACATACTTTTATATGCGAATGATGCTGTAATCATCTCCAGGACCCCAATAGGTCTCAGAAGAGCATTGAAATCTTTAGCTCACTTCTGTAGTAATAATCAACTGGAGATTAATTATCAGAAAATTAAAGAAATAACTTTTGCAAAAAGGCCTAAGAAACATATTTGGATAATAAATGGACATAGGATAGAGCAGGTCTCCAATTTTAAATACTTGGGAGGAGTCCCCCAAGCCTCTGGCTCAAGAAATGCCCACACCCTACATGCTGTTCTTACAGCCCAGAGGTCTTCCACTGCATATTAAAATTCTTGAGGACTAAAGGAGGTCAGTACATCCCAGCTGCTCTCAAACTCTTTGAAGCCAAAACCATATTGCAGCTACTTTATGGAACTAAGTCATGGCCTCCTCCTAACAATCTTGCCCTTATGGAAAAGTTACACTCAAATTTTTTATGAACAGCTCTTCAAATCCCTTGCTGAGTACCTGTATCTAATGCCACCCTTCATCTGGAGATAGGCATGATAAAGGTTGAGATGAGATTATGGTTAGACTCCCTCAACCTCTGGTTTAAGATATTAATTAATTCCAGTGGCCTGGCTCCTCTAATTATGCTGGACAGCTTTCAGTCAGCATGGAAAAGAACAATCCAAGGCAAATTGCAGAATCTTGGCTTCTCCGAATCTGTAATTCAGGCCATGAGGTATGACCAGGCAAAATTGGCCCTCAAGCAAAGAATGCTGGACACAGAGAGGGAAGCTAGCCTAGCCAGAGTTCCAACTTTTTTGGCTCCAGTGCCCCGAAGATACATCGTCTCCCCAGATCAGAATCTGCCACAACTTGAGATGTCCAGTCATTAAAGGGAATGCACATTGATCCGCTGTCATGCTCTGTGTTGGTCTGTCCAAGCATATCAGAGAGAAAACAAAACAAAATAGCAAAAAAGACAAAAATTGTTGCAGAACCTTAAAGACTAACTCCTGTATTTAAATGTGAGCTTTCATGGACCAAGCCCACACTTCATCAGACATAAGAGCGAGGCCTCGTGGCATCAATTCATACATACCAGGTATACAAGCACACAATGATTGGCCAGTCTAACAGAAAATTAATAATGTAGCTTTTTACAACTGACCAAGTGTCCAGGTAGATTAAAGTGGTTTGAAACAGGTTTCACCACTCTTGATGTCTGATTTATGTCCATTAACTCTTTTACACAGAGATTGTCCCATTTGTCCTATGTAGAGCGCAGAGGGGCATCCCCACACACACACACCTCAAAAAAGATGGCATAAATCACATTAGCAGAGGAACAAGTAAAATTGTCCTTAATGTTGTGTGTGGCATTGTTGGGCCCAGTAATACTGTTGCCAGAGTAAATGTTTGTTGCAGGGTTTAGATCCCATCTCTGCTTCATTGTTGTATAGTCTGTTGAGTGTCAATAGTTGCTTGAGATTGGGGAGTTGTCTTTAGGCAAGTAGGGGTCTGCCACCAAGGGCTTGGGAAAGTGAAGTATTCTTCTCCAGGATGGGTTGGAGATCTTTTATTATCCGTGTGAGAGGTCTCAGTTTTCGACTGAAAGTGACAACCAGAGCTGTTCATTTGTTTTTGCTTTTGGGAAGGGAAGCAGAACCAAAATCAAGATATTATGTCTGTATCTTATGAATTAAATCTCCAGCATTTATTCAACCATGTATTTTAATATAATTGCTAATTAATGAGGTATAAGAAGTCTTTGAAAATCTATTTTACAAACTCATTGAAACTAATTATGAATTGACATTTTCCAAAATGTACTTCCTTTCTTTTAAAATAATATTCCTTTCCTCATAGGTCTTAAAGCAGCAGCATTTAGATCTAAAAACAAAAAATAAATCTAATTCAGCACTCCTTCAGACCCATATTTGTTTGTTATTATAAATTCAAAAACTGTATTTTTTTTACACCTCAGTGCTCTATATTTTCTCACTCAAGGGGGCACTATGGTCCTAATTTGAAGGGAAAAAACTGAAAAAGATGGGGCTTATTCCCCATCAGTTTTTGCCATAATTTCCTCACAGTTTAGGGCAGGGGTTTGCAACCTATGGCTTGTGGCTAGATCCGGCGCATAGTGCCAAATAATCCAGCCCCCAACCTTGCTCTAAATGTGGCAGTGGCCACTGGAAACATGGCAGCAGTGGCTGGAAAACCACCCTTAGCCACTGGGAATGTGGTTGCGGCTTCTGGAAATGCGTCCATGGCAACCGGAAGTGTGTCATCAGCAACCGGAAATGTGTCATTGGCAGCTGGAAATGCATCAGCGCCTGCCAGAAACATGGCAGCGGCAGCAAAAAAACCCCCACAGCTGCTGGAAACACTTCTGCCACTGCCACGGCTTGTTGCTGGTGGCTTCGGACGCATTCCAGGTGGCTGCAGGTGGTTTTCTGGCTGCTGCTGACTCATTTCTGGTGGACACCAACACATTTCCAAGTGCTAATGATGTGTTTCTGGTTGCTGATGACATGTTTCTATTTGCCACTGATGTGTTCCCGGCGGCCGTGGAGGTGTTCCGTACAGCTGCGGAGGCATTCCCTTTGGCTGGGGGGAGGTGTTCTTTCACCCACACCATGCAGCTCCTCCAGACTGGCAAACGGGAGCACTGGGGGCGAGTGTGGGGAGTTTTTTGGCATGCGGTGGGCTCAGGGTGCTCCCGCTGTGTTGTGTATTGAAGCACAATTGCAAAGTAGCGCAGAGGCGCTCTTGGAAAAGGAAAATGGCAGTTTCCCGCCATTCTAGCAAGAAGCCCAAAGTGGCACGAAACCTGTACAAAAGGGCACGCCTAGTAGTCTAAACCAAGCCCTATGATTGGTTACACTTTTGGATCCTGTTCTCCATTGGTTAATTACATACATTCCCGGTTATGATTGATTAGTTACGTCCGTCTGGCAAGGTTGATACCTCGTATCCAGGAGCCACCACCAGAGAGACACTACAGGTGAAACTCGGAAAATCAGAATATCGTGCAAATGTTTGTTCAGTTCAGTAATGCAACTTAAAAGGTGAAAAAATATATATGAGATAGACTCATTAAATGCAAAGCGAGATAGTTCAAGCCTTACTTTGTTGTAATATTGATGCTTATGCCTTACAGTTTATGAAAACCCCAACCACCCAATCTCATATACCCCATAATCCTCACATAATCTCATGTAAGCTGTACGTCATGGTCATCACAATTATAACGAATTAAGGCATGACATCTCTTGCTTTGCATGTAGTGAGTCTATCTCATATATTTGTTTCACCTTTTAAGTGAAATGAATGAACATTTGCACGGTATTCTAATTTTCTGAGTTTCACCTGTATATAAGCCCCACAGATAGACCAGGCATACCTGTCAACTATCCCGTTTTTCCTGGGAAAACCCTTTATTTTTACCCCTCTTCCCGCCCCCGCCCCCGTTTTATTAATTTCCCCGTATTTTCCCTTTATTTTAAAAAAATATCCTGACCAGAGCCCTCACAGGCGAAGAGAAAAAAACAACTGAGGTAAACAATACAACAATAACAGAACAACAAAATTTTTATAAAAATGAGAAACCAACCAAAAAACAAGAAATACAAGTTGCAAGAAGAAAAGAAAAGCCACCACAACTAACTACACCAATTCAAAAATTAAATGAGTACAAAACCAAAAGCCAAGAAATAATACATGACTTTAAAAAGAACAGTGAATCACCAAAAAAAATTGTGGCCCTGGAGAACCAAAAAAATCAAAAAATTCCAGAAATTTTACCATGGAAACATAACACAATGGACACTAAACCAATAAAACAACAAACCACAGATCAGAGAAGTCAAATTGGGCTACAAAAAGACAAAACAACACAAACAGAACGTAATTGTTACAAAGACAAATCAACACAAACAGAAACAAATAGAGACACAAAAATGGAAAATGTCCAGAAAAATGATAATTTTTTTTAAAAAAATAGATAAAATTAACAACAAATCAAGACAGGACAATACAAGAGTAAGTTACAAATCTATGGAAAACCCAGCATTTGACCCCAATGAACAATACTACAACCAAAGAAAACTACTTACCCAAAATAACACAGTAGATGAAATAATAAAAACACAACTACTGTGGCTGATGAATCCAATAAACCAATACAGAATGGAATCACCATTGGAACTACTGGACAATTACATCAGCATGACTAAAGTACCATTAAGACAACCAAAAGGTAAGAACAAGTATTATTACAACCAAAATTGACAATAAATCATACACAATAATACAAAACACTTAACCAAGATATCTCTTTTCACAGTTTTACCAAAACAACAAAACCAAGATGACGGACAAGGAAAATGGACCCCAAAAGATCAATGAAGGTAACAAAAAAAACCAAAACCAAAAAATATCCATATAAAGTTTAAAAAAATATTCTTTCAAAAAACAGAAACATTGTATATTTATGCAACAGATAAAAAGCAAAGAAAATGAAAACAAACAACAAAAATGTAACTAATATTTAACGTTAAAATATAATACTTAAAAAACTGTATCTGACACTAAATATCCTTATATTGCAGATTCAACATAAACAAGGAACCGCCAAAACAACAACAACAGTTACTTCAAAAATTTAAAAACTACAGTTAAAGTTAAATAGTTATATTTTTAAAAAAACAGTTATTCTTAGTAAATAGAAAAATTAACCAAGTCACATTTGAGAAATGTTAAAAAAGAAAGTTCAAAAATAAAAAAACTTTCATATTCCTGTACTATGAACAAAAATAAAATAAAAATAAATAAATTACAAAATTGGAAGCGTTATCATTTTTAAGGGGAAAAAAGCACTATCGGACACAAATTAAAATAGCCCACCAACATTTGTTCAAGAAAAAAAAAAACCCTTTACTATCCACACAATTTTAAAAAGCCCAGCACCGCTGGGCAAACTATGCTAGTTTCATATATGCAGGGGCAAACTCATGCTTTATTGAGCTGTTTCTGCCCTGCCTCCTGGCTGGAGGATTTCATTTCTAGAGTTCTAGAGTTAACTTGGGAGGGGGGGTTGCTTGATCACTATATGAGAGAGAGGGGGGGGAATTAATCCCTTGCTCCTCCACCCTAATTGGGGGGGGGGTGTTGCCTGATCACTATATGAGAGAGAGAGGGGGGGGGAAATTAATTCCTTGCTCCTCCACCCTAATTGGGTGTGTATGTTGCCTGTCATAACTAAATATCTGGAATTGCAATATGGAGGCATCCCTTTGATATTTGTTGTTTCTTTTTGAAAAAATGCTACTATTTGCACAGATATATTCTTACAATGTGCCAAATGTGTACTTTGTTATGAGGTCTCTGATTTTATTCTTATTCCAGTTTTAATCTTTTGAAACAAAGGTTTTTCAAAACATTTTTCAGTTCTGTCTATTACTGGTTAGAAAAAGCAAAGTATATCATGAATACATACCTGTCAACTATCCTGTTTCCCCGGGAAAAACCCTTATTTTTACCCCTCTTCCCGCCTCCTCCTGTTTTATTAATTTCCCCGTATTTCCCCTTATTTTTTTAAAAAAATATCCTGACCAGAGCCCTCACAGGCGAAGCTGCAGTATTTTTTCCCGGACACCAGAGGTCGCTGTGAGGCAGGCTTTTCTCTTTCCTGCCAGCCACATGGTCCTGGAGGCTTCGTTTTGGCTGCTGGGAGCAGGAGTCTACTCTAGGTGAGCGATATATTTCATATATGCAGGGGCAACCTCATGCTTTATTGAGCTGTTTCTGCCCTACTTCCTGGCTGGAGGATTTTGTTTCTAGAGTTCTAGAGTTAACTTGGGAGGGGGGGGGTTGCATGATCACTATATGAGAGAGGGGGGGATTTATCCCTTGCTCCTCCACCCTAATTGGGGGGGGGGGATTGCCTGATCACTATATGAGAGAGAGGGGGGGTTTCCCTTGCTCGAAAGCCAGTCGTATCCGACTCTAGGGTTCAGTGCTCATCTCTGTTTCAAAGCTGAAGAGCCAGCATTGTCTGCATCTGCAGACATTTCCGTGGTCATGTGGCAGGCATGACTAGACACCAGAGTGCAGGGAACGCTGTTACCTTCCCACCAAAGTGGTCCCTATTTATCTACTTGCAATTTCTTGCTTTCGAACTGCTAGGATGGCAGGAGCTGGGACAAAGACGGGAGCTCATTCCGTCATGCAGTACTCGAGAATCGAACTGCTGACCTTCTGCCTCCCAGTCAGCATCTTAGTCACTTAAGCCACTGAGTAAACAAGAAAGAAAACAAAACAAAAGTCCCCCAAGAAGATGGGGAAAGGGTTCTTTGGCCCACACAGCTTTGTGCCCATTGCATCTACAATACCATCTAGCCATCTTATTTTTGGCCACCCCCTTCTTTTGTCCTCCATCTTTCCCAGCATCAAGGTTTTCTCAAGTGAATCCTCTCTTCTCATTTGATGTCCAAAGTACTTTAGCATCATCTTTACTATTTGACCTTTAATGAGCAGTCAGGGTTGACCTGACCTATTTCTAACACCACATTTCAAAGGCATCTATTTTTCTGCGCTCAACTTTCCTAATGGTCCAGCTCTCACACCCATACATTACCACTGGGAATACCATTGCTTTGACTATGCAATTTTTTGTTTGCAAGGTGATGCCTCTACTTTTAACTATATTCCCCAGGTTTCTCATAGCTTGTTTCCCAAGCATCAGTCGCTTTTTTATTTCATGGCTGCAATCACCATCTGCAGAGATCTTTGATCCTAAGAAAGTAAAATCTGCCAGTCGTATCCAACTCTAGGGTGCAGTGCTCATCTCCATTTACAGCCAAAGAGCCAGTGCTGTCTGTGTTTGCAGACATTTTCATGGCCATGTGTCAGGCATGACTAGAGCCCAGCAAGTCACATGGCTATATTTGGCAATGCCCACAGATATGGCCACACCCACAGAGGGGTATTGCCAAAATTTCCCTTATTTTCAAATCCAAAAGTTGACAGGTATGAGACCAGGGTGGGGCCGGACTGGATCTATACTTCCCACACACCAGTCAGGTAGCCGGGTAGCGCTATGCCCTGGGACCCTGCACTGCTGCGCTTCATGGTAACACATATATTGCTCAAAGACGGGCAAGAGTCCAGAGGGACTGAATATGCTGGGATTGTATAGCCATCCTGGGATCCAGGAACGCCTTGTAAGTTCATCTCTGTTTGACTGTTAATAAAGCCTGTTGCTGTTTGTTACATTGTTGTCCTGGACTAGTGCTTATAACATTGGTGACGAGGATGGGATTGAAGAACATCAAGATGGCTGACCAGATCCCTCTTTGGCTGCATCCGTTCGATACCAGCAAACCTTGCCTGTGGCCGTACTATGAAGTTCAGCGGGAGAGCTGTCATTGTGAAACTTCTGCGGCCCGATGTGCTCCAGAAAATTTCCGTACTGCCCATGTTGCACACTCTGTGCGAGCACTTCCAGCGCAGGTCAACTCTCGAGGACAAATAGTTGCCGGGTCCAGTTTCGACTGCGGCCATTTTTGCCGATGCCTCTGGCCATGTCAAGAACACCGTGACAGTCCACCGCAGGGAACCAGGGCACCAACACCAATACCAGGGTTGGTTGCGCCATTCCAAGGATGCAGGAAGTGCCATCTCCACACAGAGTGTCCCTTTAGGAGCGCCCGGTGTCACAGTTGCGGAAAAGCAGGCCACATCTCCAAGGACTGTGAGAAGCAAACAAGGTGAGACATCGCCGAAGCTCCAAACGAAGCGCCGGTACTGCATTGCCAAGGTCATAAGAACATAAGAACAGCCTTGCTGGAACAGGCCACAGTCCATCCAGTCCAGCATTCTGTCACACACAGTGGCTCACCATTTGCTTCAGGGTATTCCCAAGCAGATGTCTTCACCTGCTTAGGATTCCCTGGAAATGGCATTGAGAGAGATCCTGCCTATCTCTCCAACCCGGAGGTTGTCCTTAGGTAGCCATAATTATAGCCATTGATACCTTTGTCCTCCATGAACTTGTCTAATCCTTTCTTGAAGCTGTCAAGACTGACAGCTGTCACCACTTCTTCTGGCAGGGAGTTCCATAGACCAATGATCCTCTGGGTGAAAAAGTACTTTCTCTTATTTGTTTGAGAACTAGTACCCAAAGGTTTCGTGGAGTGCTCCCTAGTTCCAGTGTTATGCGATAGGGAAAACAGTTTTTCCTTATCTACTTTGCCCACACGGTGCATGATTTTATAAACTTCAATCAGGTCACCTCTTAGACACCGTCGTTCAAGAGTGAAGAGGCCCAACCGTTGCAGCCTCAGATGGTAAGGAAGGTGTTCCAGTTCCCTAATCATTCTCGTTGCCCTCCTCTGCACTTTTTCCAGATCCATAATATCCTTCTGGATGTATGGCGACCAGAACTGTACACAGTATTCCAGATGGGGCCTCACCATAGATTTATAAAGAGGCAAAATGACACTTGCTGACTTATTTTCTATACCCTTCCTAATGATCCCTAGCATTGAGTTTGCTGTTTTCACTGCTGAGGCACACTGGGTTGACACCTTCATTGAGCCAAAGTCCCTTTCCTGGTTTGTCGCAGAGAGTTCAGAACCCATCAGTTTATAAATGTAATTGGTTTTTTTGCCCCAACATGCATCACTCTGCACTTACTAATGTTGAAGCTCATTTGCCATTGTTTTGCCCACTCCCCCAGTGTCAAGAGATCCCTCTGGAGCTCCTCACAATCTCTCACAGTTTTCACTACCCTGTATAATTTAGTGTCGTCAGCAAATTTGGCTACCTTGTTATTTATTCCTACTTCTAGATCATTTATGAAGAGGTTGAAAAGCAGGGGTCCCAGTACTGAACCTTGGGGGACCCCACTCTTCCCTCCACTTGGAGAAGTGTCCATTTAGTGCTACCCTCCGTTTCCTGTCCCTTAGCCAGTTGCTGATCCAGGACAAGACCTGTCCCTTTATTCCATGACTGGTAAGTTTATTCAAGAGCTTTTAGTGCAGGACCTTGTCAAAAGCCTTCTGAAAGTCCAGATAAACAATGTCAACTTGTTTCCCCTTATCCACATGCTTGTTGACACTCTCAAAAAATTCCAACAGATTAGTGAGGCATGATTTTCCCTTGCAAAAGCCATGTTGGCTCTCCTTTAGCAGTGCCTTCTCTTCTATGTGCCTATTAATCCTATCTTTTAGGATGGTTTCCATCACTTTACCTGGGACACATGTCAAACTGACAGATTGGTAATTTCCTGGATCACCCCTGGATCCTTTTTTGAAAATTGGTGTTATATTCGCTACCTTCCAGTCACCAGGCACAAACCCTGATTTGAGGGAAAGATTATATATTTTGGCTAGGAGATCAGCAATTTCATCTTTAAGTTCCCTGAGAACTCATGGATGGATGCCATCTGGTCCTGGTAATTTGTTAGCATTTAGTTTAACAAGACATGCAAGGACCTCCTCCCTGGTTATTTCTATCTGGCTTAATTCTTCGGTTTCCCTCCCTACAAAGATAGGCTCTGTTTTGGGCATGTGGTCTCTGTCTTCTTCAGTGAATACTGAAGCAAAGAATTCATTGAGTCTCTCTGTAATCTCTGTCTCCTCTTTAATAACCCCTTGCCTTCCATTGTCATCTAATGATCCAATGGCCTTCCTAGTTGGGTTCTTACTTCTAATGTCCGTCCAACCAGAGCGGACCAGAGGGGCTCTCTAATAGTGCCATCGGCCAGGGGGCCTCACTTCTCTGGCACAAGGAGGAGAGCCTTCTCTGTGTCCGCACCGGCCCTTTGGAACCTCCTGCCAGTAGAACTGCATCTCCAGATGGAGTTGTTGCCCTTTAGAAAAGAACTAAAAACCTGGCTGGCGGGCCAAGTTTGGGGTGCAGGTGGAGGGGTGGCTTCCGTTGGGCGGTTAATATAGGGGAGGATGCCTGCCCCGCAGTTTCTTCGGTTCCTGCACCCCTCTCTCTTTTTAGGGGTGGGTTCCTATTGCTGGTTTTCATCTGTTTTTATTTGTTTTTATCTGTTTTTACCCACTGTGTGAACTGCCCGGAGTCAGCTTTGGCTGAGTGGGTGGTATAGAAATTTAACAATAAATAAATAAATAAATAAATAAATAATAAAAATGTACTTAAAGAAGTCTTTGTTATTTCTCTGAGTATTTTAAGCTATACACTCCTCAAAGTCTTGCTTTGCTTTCCTGATTGTTGCCTTGTATTTGTTCTGCCAGAATTTATGTTTCTGCCTGCTGTCCTCATTCGGACAAGCCTTCCATCTTCTAAATGAGCTTTTCTTGCTTTTGATCACTTCCCGAACAGCTCCTGTAAGCCACATCGGAGTCCTCTTGGACCTGGCAGTGCCCTTTTTACTTTTGGGTATGCATTCTAATTGGGCCTCTGTTATTGTTTTTGTAAACAGCCTCCATGCCTCTTGGAGTGTTTGGACTCTCTCAATTTTCCCTTTCAGCTTCTTTTTTTACTAGTTTCCTCATCTTTGGGAAATTTCCTTTTTGAAAATTTAAGGTCTCAGTGACTTGCAGTCTATGATCAAGTTAAACATAATTGAGTTGTGGTCACTGTTCCCTATTGGATCAGTCACATTAACATCTTGCACATCTTGTAATACTCAGGATCAAGTCAAGGATTCTTGTACCTCTAGTTGGGTCTTCAACCATCTGTCCCAGGGAACAATCATTTAGCATATCTAGGAACTTTATCTCTTTATCATGTGCTGAACAACAGTTCACCCAGTCTATGTGAGGGTAATTGAAGTCCCCCATTATAACCAGGCTTACCTTCTTGGATGCCTCCTTTACATCATTCTCCAACTGCGGTGGGCTATCTTTCTCAACGCATACCAACATGAATTGGAATACCGGCCAGGGAAGGAGATCAGCCATGCAGACGCACTCTCTAGGTCTCCTTTGCCCCTGTCGGGCGACCAAAAGGCAGGGGCAGAGAGAGACCACCAGGTATTGTTAATAGAGGTTTTAGATTCACCCCCAATAGTACCAGCCGACATTGCCAGGGCGACAGGCAAGGATAGAACGCTGGAGAAAGTAAGCTCATGGGTACAGAAGGGGTGGCCGGCGTCCTCCCCAGGTACGGAATTCGACCCATTTTTTCGGAAAAAAATAGAGTTGTCCCTAGAGAGGGGGTGCCTTTTGTGGGGCCAACGGGTGGTGGTCCCTACATCCCTACGACCGAGGGTGCTCAAACTGCTGCACGTCAGCCACCCGGGGATCGTCCGTTCCAAGGCGCTAGCCCGGAGTTACTTCTGGTGGCCCCAGCTGGACGCAAACATAGAGCACATGGTCGGCACTTGTGAGGCGTGCCAGGGCTCCCGACCGGAGGCGGCTCGCCTCCCGCATAGGGAATGGGACGCAGCAAGGGGGCCGTGGTCCAGAGTACACGTAGATTTCGCTGGCCCGTTCCGAGGGACCGTTTTCCTCCTGGTGGTGGATGCGTACTCGAAGTGGCTGGAGGTGATTCCGGTAAAGAGCACGTCCTCCGCCACTACAATTGGCCAACTAAGGAGAGTCTTTTCCACGTTCGGTTTACCCGACACTCTGGTCAGCGATAACGCTAGTTGTTTCACGTCCGCTGAGTTCAGGGCATTCATGGAGGCAAACGCCATTCGGCACGTAACATCTGCGCCTTTTCACCCGGCCACGAATGGCCAAGTGGAGCGACTGGTGCGGACAACAAAGGATGCGCTGCGGCGCATGGGCTCAGGGGACCTGAATCACCAGGTATGTCAGTTTTTATTAGCGTATAGGGTGACCCCCCCTAGCATCCGGATACTCGCCGGCAGAGCTGCTGATGCGGAGAAAACTGACCACGATTCTGTCCAGGTTAGACCCGACGAGGGTCGAGGACAAAGGGAAGAACGTAGGGGTAGCGGTGTTGAAAGGTTTCGCCGCCGGCGATCCGGTGCATTGCAGGAACTACGCCAGCACTGGGCCAGCCTGGGTACCAGGGAGAGTTGTAGAACAGACGGGGCCGGTGTCATATCGGGTGGAAACGAGCACCGGCCTACTGTGGAGGCGGCATGCGGATCAGCTCCGGAGCCGGGTTCTCAGGGAGCAAGCCACGGACGGCACGGAGATTGCCTCAGCGTTAGGGTCCTCCCCCACCCGTTTATCCCAAGGGGGAGACAACGAAGGGCAACAGTCCCAAACAAGGGGGGAAGGCAGCGGTCCTGACTCATATCCTTTTGATACACCAGTCCTATCAAAGAGAAGCAGCGGTCCCGACTCCCTATCGGAGCCCGGGGAAGAGGGAGAGGAGTTTGCGACCGCTGCCCCCGAATTTGATTTTGATTTTGCGAGCCGGGGGGTTTTTTGGGAGTGTTCCCCCACCCATCCAAGCGAGAAGAGGGGTTTTTCGTTAGCCCCCAGTGCCCCCGGTTATTCCCAAATAAAGCACGCACCTCCCGACAAAGCCGCAGAACCGCGGCAAGGCACTAACAAGTCTCCCTCTCCAATTACAGGACAGGAAGCCAGGGGACAAAGAGAAGGTAGCAAACCAGGGGCAGGGCAGCCCACACCGAGACCCCAGCGTGTTCGAAATAAGCCATCTTGGCTGAGAGACTTCGTCTCATCCTAGGGGGGAGGAGTGTTGTGTTCTAATAGGGTAACCATCTTCATGTGATAACAATGTAACATTTCCTACCAGTAACAATATAGCCTTCAGCTGTATCACTATAAACCCTGTATGAGGACGCGAGCTAATGACCACCAGTGGGCAGCGGCGAGCGTCCAAGCTCTCTCGGTCCATACTCATCAAAGGCTACAGCGCGGAGTTTCCCGCCACTACCTACACCTGGACAAGAAGGGCGTGACTAACAATGACGTCACGCAGGCAATAGCCAATAGGCTATCGTGGAGCCACATTCGAATGTTTTACTACTGTATATATTGAGCTATGCATCCGCCATTACCTCATGTTCCCTCTGACCACCATGCAATAAACCTGAGTTAAACCAGCCCGTGGCTGTTTCCTGTGTCTTGGTTCTCATACACTAAAGGTTCTCAGGTTCCCCGGCAGCAGGTGGACTCTCACCGTTCCCTGGGGTTGGAGGGGGGGATTTGGGTCACACAATCACCCCCTAACATAGACTGGCACGAAAAGGAACGCCAAAGTGCGGGCTTGCACTCCCCGGGAAGAAGGGAGGGGTTGCGGGAGCACTCTTAATCCCCAGGGCGGGAAGGTAACGATCAAAGTGAAAGGAATCTTCGTATGCTGACGGAAAGGGAGCTTTCCTCGGGTGTTTCAGGAGAGTGTTCTCCAAGCCCCAAAGTAAAGGCAGCTGCGGGAGTTAAACCGGGAGCAGTCCCCACCTTAGAGGCCTCACTTGCAGCAGCTGGGTTGCACGGGGCACAGACTAATAGTTCCGGGCTGTTTGCAAGGACATGGAACGAGGGTTGGGAACATGGGAATTCCTTGTATGCACCTCACATGGGATCTTGCACGGCTAATGTAGCTCAGGAAGGAAAGGAGCTACGTGCCTCCCTTTAGTGTATGAGAACCAAGACACAGGAACAGCCGAAGGGTTGGCTTAACACATCTTTATTGCATGGTGGTCCGGGGGAACATGTGGTAATGGTGGACGAACAGCTCAATATATACAGTGGCTATACATTTGAATGTGGCTCCACGATAGCCCATTGGCTATCGCCCGCGTGACGTCATCCCTGGTCATGCCCTTCTTGTCCAGGTGAGGTAGTGGCGGGAATCTTCCCGCGCTGGAGTTATTGCGTAATTGGGACCATATGAGCTGGACGCTCGCTATTACCACCTAGCGGTTGCTAGCTCGCGTCCTATTACAGAAGGTTACAGTGTTACAGGTGATAGGTATTACATTGTTGCAAAGGCATGGTATTAAGAACACAACACTCCCCAAAATGGTTTATTTTGGGTTGCATACACACACACACACACAGGATGCATAGTCCCTTGTTTGTTTCATGGAGATCCAGTAAAACGCCAGAACCATAGAACATCTGCACAGAAGGGGCAGACAGGGTTCACGTGCACAAGGGTAAATGCTCCTCAGCTGAGGACTCAGCACCTTGAGTTATCCTGGGGCCCCAACTGAAAATTTAGGGGGGGGGGATGTTGTGTATTGAAGCACAATTGCAAAGTAGTGCCTAGTAGTCTAAACCAAGCCCTATGATTGGTTATACTTTTGGATCCTGTTCTCCATTGGTTAATTACATACATCCCTGGTTATGATTGGTTAGTTATGTCCATCTGGCAAGGTTGCTTCCTTGTATCCAGAAGCCACTGCCGGAGAGACACTACCCCACTGCCCCACGGGTAGACCAGGGTGGGGCTGGACCGGATTTATACTTCCCACACACCAGGTAGCGCTATGCCCTGGGTCCCTCCACTGCTGCGTTTCATGGTAGCACGTATATTGCGCACAGATGGGCAAGAGTCCGGAGGGACTGTTTGGTGTATGAAAACCAAGACACAGGACACAGCCTCGGGCTGGGTTAACTCAGGTTTATTGCATCGTGGACAGAGGGAACATGAGGTAATGGCGGATCGATAGCTCTTTATATACAGTAGTAATGCATTTGAACGTGGTGCCATGGTAGCCCATTGGCTACTGCCTGCGTGACGTCATCGCGAGTCACGCCCTTCTTGTCCAGGTGTAGGTGGTGGCGGGAAAGCTTCCCGCGCTGTTGCCTTTGATGAGTTCGGACCAAGAGAGCTTGGACGCTCGCCGCTGCCAGCTGGTGGTCATTAGCTCGCGTCCTCTTACAGGGTTTATATGATACAGCTGAAGGTTACATTGTTGCTATAGGCAAGGTTACATTGGCTCAGATACATTGTAATCCATGTGGAAGGTAAAACCATTAGAACACAACACCCCTCCCCCCTAGGATGAGACAACGTCTCGAGCCCACACCCAAATACACACTCCCCCCCCTAGGAGACAAAGTCTCTCAGCCAAGATGGCTTATTTCGAACACGCTGGGGTCTCGATGCGGGCTGCCTTTCCCCGGGTTTGCTACCTTCTCTTTGTCCCCTGGTTTCCTGCCCTGTAAGTGGAGAGGGAGGCTCGTTAGTGACTTGCCGTGGCTCCGCGGCGTTGTTGGGAGGTGTGCTCTCTCTTAGGGAAGAACCGGGGGCACTGGGGGCTAACGAAAAACCCCTCTTCTCGCTTGGATGGGTGGGGGAACACTCCTGAAAACCCCCCCGGCTCGCAAAATCAAAATCAAAGTTACATTCGGGGGCAGCGGTCGCGAATTCCTCTCCCCCTTCCCCGGTCTCTGCTGGAACTGGTTTATCAAAAGGATATGAGTCGGGGCCGCTGCTTCTTCCTTCCCCCCTTGCTTGGGACTGTTGTCCGCTGTTGTCTCCCCCTTGGGCTAAACGGGTGGGGGAGAACCCTAACGCTGAATCCTGTTGTTGAGCCCCACTGGCTGGTACGCTCACTCGGTGCCTCAGTTGGTCCGCGTGTCTCCTCCAGAGGAGGCCGGTGTTAGTCTCGACCCGGTACGACACTGGCCCCGTCTGTTCTACTACCGTCCCCGGCACCCAGGCTGGACCTGCGCTGGCATAGTTTCTGCAGTGAACAGGGTCGCCGGCGGCGAACCCTTTCGAGACTGCCAGTCCTATGTTTTTTCCTTTATCCTCGACTCTCGTCGGGTCTAGCCTGGACAGAATCGTGGTCAGTTTTCGCCGCATCAAGAGCTCTGCCGGCGAGTAACCTGACGCTAGGGGGGTCACCCTATACGCTAATAAGAACTGACATACCTGGTGATTTAGGTCCCCCGGGCCCATGCGCCGAAGCGCATCCTTTGTTGTACGCACCAACCGTTCCACTTGGCCATTCGTGGCCGGGTGAAACGGCGCGGATGTGACATGCCGAATGGCGTTTGCCTCCATGAATGCCCCGAACTCCGAGGAGGTGAAACAACTCGCGTTATCGCTGACTAACGTGTCGGGTAAACCGAACGTGGAAAAGACTCTCCGTAGCTGGCTAATCGTCGTGGCGGAGGACGTGCTCTTTACTGGGATAACCTCCAGCCACTTGGAGAACGCATCCACCACCAGGAGAAACATGGTTCCTCGGAATGGGCCAGCGAAATCTATGTGCACTCTGGACCACGGCCCCCTTGCTGTGTCCCATTCCCTATGCGGGAGGCGGGCCTCCTCTGGACGGGATCCCTGACATGCCTCACAAGTGCCGACCATGTGCTCAATGTCCGCGTCCAGCTGTGGCCACCAAAAGTAACTGCGGGCCAGCGCTTTCGAACGAACGATGCCCGGGTGGCTGACGTGCAGCAGTTTGAGCACCCTCGACCGCATGGATGTAGGGACCACCACCCGTTGGCCCCACAACAGGCACCCCCTTTCTAGGGACAGCTCTAGTTTTTTCCGAAAGAATGGGTCGAATTCCGTGCTTGGGGACGATGCCGGCCACCCCTTCTGTACCCATGAGCTGACTTTCTCCAGCGTTCTGTCCTTGCCTGTCGCCCTAGCAATATCGGCTGGTACTATTGGGGGTGCGTCTAAGACCTCAATTAGCAACACCTGGCGGTCTCTTTCTACTCTAGCCTTTTGGTCGTCCGACAAGGGCAAAGGGGATCTCGAAAGTGCATCAGCATGGCTGATCTCCTTTCCGGGCCGGTACTCCAACTCGTGTTGGTATGCGTTGAGGAAAATAGCCCAACGCAGCATTCTCGGGGATAGGATCTGCGGCGTGGGCTTGCTTGCCGTGAAAATCCCTAACAGGGGCTTGTGATCCGTCACGATTTTGAACGGGCGGCCATACAGAAAATCGTGAAACTTTTTGGTCCCCGCTACTATTGCTAATGCCTCCCTGTCGGTTTGCGCGTAATTTCGCTCTGCTTGGGACAGGGACCTTGAATAAAACGCAACCGGGGCCTCCCTTCCGTCATCCAACACGTGGCAAAGCACCGCCCCCACCCCCACCGGTGATGCATCGCAGACTAAGACCACCGGCCGTTTGGGGTCGAAATGCGTTAGGATTGCGTCGGAAGTCAAGAGTTGCTTTAGTTCTCTGAAAGCCCTCTCGTGCTCGTCACCCCACATCCATGTCTCCTCCTTTTTAAGCAACCGATGAAGCGGTTCGGCCACGGACGCTTTCCGCGGAAGGAATGTATGGTAAAAATTGAGGAGCCCCAGGAATGACTGTAGCTCGGTTTTGGATGTGGGGCGAGGGGCCTTCTTGATGGCTGCTACTTTGGATTTGGATGGCCTAATACCCTCGGGTGTGATTCGGAACCCTAGAAACTCGACCTCGGTTTCGAAAAAGACACACTTGTCCTTCCTCAGTCTCAGCCCCGCTTTCTCGAACACAGTTAGTACTTTGTCCAATCTTTTTGCCAGTTCGGCCTCACTCCCCCCTGTTATCAATACGTCATCAAAATAAGGCAACACCCCCTCGAGTCCCTTCAGGAGGCGTTCCACAAGCGACTGAAAAAGGCCGGGTGCCGAGTTCACGCCGAACTGTAAACGCGACACCTGGAACGCTCCTTTATGTGTGACTATCGTTTGTGCCGCGGCCGTGGCGGGAGTTACGGGGAGTTGCTGATAGGCTTGTGCCAGATCGAGCTTAGCGAAACACTTTCCCCCATTTAGCCTGGCCAAAAGGTGGCTGACCACCGGCACCGGGTATGCATTAGGGCGGATCGCCTTGTTAATCGTACACTTATAATCAGCGCAAATGCGCACCTCCCCGTTAGCCTTCAGAGCTGTTACAATTGGAGTTTCCCACTCCGCGGAATCAACAGGAATAAGAATCCCCTGGCCCACCAATTTGTCCAGTTCCGCCTCTATTTTGTCCTTTAGTGCGAAGGGCACCCTGCGCGGTTTGAGTCTTATCGGGCGGACCTCCGGGTCTAGGTCGAAGGCTACAGGGGGTCCCTTGAATTTTCCAAGTCCTTTTTTAAAAACGGCGGGATGCGCATCGCACACCGCTTGTATTGGATCCACCCCCACCGAGTGTACTCCCCCTATGAACAGGCCTAAGGGCTGAAACCACTGTGTCCCTAGGAGGCTACAACTCCCCCCCTTGAGGACAACTAGGGGCAGATCCGCAGAATGTCTCTTAAAACTAACCCGAAATTTCCCGACCCCCAACACCGGAATGCTGTTTCCCTGTACATCTCGTAGCGTGGACCTCAATGTTTTAAGTTTGGGCCGCACGTGGGGGTCGATTTTCAAGAACTCCTTCTGGGGAATTATGGAATAGGAGGACCCTGAGTCAATTTCCATCCTGATAGGGGCCCCTTGTATTAGTACCTCAACGAAGTAATGGGACTGTCCCGTGGACACGCTGAACACTGGGGCGTCATCTTCGCTGCCGTCCGAGATGCGGCCCACGCCGTCCTTCTTCCTCGTGGTCTGGGCGCCATCTTTGGGCCTCGCTGGACGGTCCGGCCTGGTCGAACGGTCTGGTGACTGCCTCCGGCCCTCCTTTCGTTTTCTGCATGCCTTGGCAATGTGCCCCCGACGGCCGCAGGTGTAACATTCAGCCTTTCTAAATGGGCATCTCGCGCGTTCGTGGGCCGCTCCGCAACCATCGCAGCGGCGCCCCCCTTTTCGGACCTTCTGGACCTCCTCGCCGTCGCTGCCTTCCGAGGACGATTTTGAGGCCCGTCGAGTTGCGTGCACCGATTGTCCGGACTTCCCGTGCACCGAATTTTCCGCTTTGCCGGCCCTGGGACGCCACTCACGCCACTGGTGCATCTCGTCCACTCCAGCATTCGTGGATTCCGCGGCTTCCGCGGCTTCTACCACCTCTGCCAGCGTGGGTGGCGGCTCCTTGTTCATCAAGCTGCGCTGCACCTCCTTGTCTTTCAGGCCACACAGCACGCCGTCCCTGAGGGCCATGTCTAGGACGTCGCCCCATTTGCAGGGGACGGTGGCTACCCTCATGGCGGCCACGAATGCCTCAACCGACTCGTCCGGCGCTTGGACTCGCCTCCAAAACGCGCTCCGAGCGGGAAACATCGCCCTCGAGGGTTGGAAGCGCTCCCGTAGCAGCTTCATGATGTCGTCCGCCTTAAATTCGCTCACCTTCCTCGGAGCGATGATGCCCACCAGCGTCCGCTTGGTTTCCACCCCGAGCATTCTGGTGAGGATGGCCCTCTTCCGCTCCTCATCGTCTTCCTTGACTTTGAGTTCCACCAGCGCCGCCTGGAAGTCCATCTCCAACAGCTCCCAGTCTTGCGGTTTGGTGATGTTGAACCCGCTCTGTGCCCTGGCTGCTCCTTGGGGATCCATTATCCCATCCTCGTCGCCAATTTGGTGTATGAAAACCAAGACACAGGACACAGCCTCGGGCTGGGTTAACTCAGGTTTATTGCATCGTGGACAGAGGGAACATGAGGTAATGGCGGATCGATAGCTCTTTATATACAGTAGTAATGCATTTGAACGTGGTGCCATGGTAGCCCATTGGCTACTGCCTGCGTGACGTCATCGCGAGTCACGCCCTTCTTGTCCAGGTGTAGGTGGTGGCGGGAAAGCTTCCCGCGCTGTTGCCTTTGATGAGTTCGGACCAAGAGAGCTTGGACGCTCGCCGCTGCCAGCTGGTGGTCATTAGCTCGCGTCCTCTTACAGGGTTTATATGATACAGCTGAAGGTTACATTGTTGTTATAGGCAAGGTTACATTGGCTCAGATACATTGTAATCCATGTGGAAGGTAAAACCATTAGAACACAACAGACTGAATACGTGGAGATTGTATAGCCATCTCGGGATCCGGGAACGCCTTGTAAGCTCATCTCTATTTGACTGTTAATAAAGCCTGTTTTTGTTTGTTACATCGTTGTTCTGGACTAGTGCTTATAAGGGCTGGATCCAACATGCTGCCACTGCCACCTTTGGCAGTAGTGGTGGTAGGACATCAGTCTGCCCCAAAACAGTCTGGAGGGGGGGCATGATCTGTCCCCATGACTTAAAAAGGTTAAGAACCCCTGGTTTAGGGCCTGTGGATAATCAATTGATATTTCCAGTTTACTCAATTCCTCTTTCCCCCAAACACTAAAATAAGTTAGGTATAGTAGAAATTATTTTTACATGTGGCTGCTGTGCTTCTTCGGTATCAGATTTGGTGCATGGTGGTATTGCAGTGGCTCCTGGGGAGAAGGCAATTATTCCAATGGCTTCTGCAGCCGCTACCTTCCATGAGGTAACTCAGCACCTAACTTGGAATTGTGCTGCTGCTGAAGCCTAGAACATCAACCAATTTATGGGGAATCCTGCTATGCCACACTTAAAATCATCCTTCTGTGGTCACAGATTAAGGCTTACCCAGCTGCATTATCCTGACAGAGACACCAACAAAGAAACACCAAATTTTTGTTGTTAGTTAACATGTCCATTACATGTTGCTGCTTCCTCAACCTCCATTTGAATATCACCTAATCTTGATTCCTTCCACTCAGCAGCATTTTTTTCTTTGCTAAGATGCTGACTGGGAAGCGGAAGGTCAGCAGTTCGATTCCCGAGTACTGCAGGACGGAAATGAGCTCCCGTCTTCATCCCAGCTCCTGCCAACCTAGCAGTTCGAAAGCAAGAAATTGCAAGTAGATAAATAGGGACCACTTCGGTGGGAAGGTAACAGCGTTCCGTGCGCTCCGGTGTCTAGTCATGCCTGCCACATGACCACGGAAATGTCTGCAGAAGCAGACAGCGCTGGCTCTTCGGCTTAGAAACAGAGATGAGCACTGCACCCTAGAGTCGGATACGACTGGCTTTCGAGCAAGGGAAACCTTTACCAGAGAATAGTTTTTCATGGATCTGATGATCACTGAGTCAACCAGATGTGCCTTGGCACCAAAAATTAAGAGAAAGCCTGGAAACAATATCTCAGTAATATTTTGCCAAGGAACTGTAACAGAAACCTTACTTCTGTTAAGGTTAACTGAGTACCAGTTATTCAGTACCACACTTTTATCTCCTTTTTAGTGAGCAAACTGAGACTTTGAGATAGAAATTTACTACACATTGAGACTAGAGCACAATTGGAATTTGCCACAAGTTTTCTAAACCCAAATCCACAGCTTTTGGTCCTGGGCTGTAATAGATTTTTTTCAGGTGGGGATGTTCTCTTTTGTACAATGTTAGGGGCTTTTCCTCACACCATATTTTATAGGCAGTTGGTTCATTTGCCTGTTAACTTTTGGTCACTACAAAACCACTGTTTTGCACTCTCTCACTGCCCTTAAGATTCCCCATCTGTGAAGAATAAAAATATCTGAAGGTGAAATAAGGGCTCTTGCCAATATTGCCAAGCAACAGACTAGGGGAGTTGTGTGTGTGTGTGTGTGTGTGTGTGTGTGTGTGTGTGTGTGTGTGTACACGTGCATGCGTGCATGCATTCCACGCCAAAGGAACTTTGAGAACCATTCACCGTTTGGGCCTGTTTTAGTCTCCTGTTCAGAGAGCAGATGCTTGCTCTCCTCCCACCCCACCCAGTTATTCTTGGCAGATCCTGCAAGTGTGTGAAAGTTTTTTCCAATTAAATACCGACAACGTACTTTATTATATGAGCTGCCTTGCATATATTTTATTCTGTAGTTTGCCAATATTGGCCAGGCATCATTTCATTCTGTGTGGCTTAAGAATTTGGTCCTATAACTGTAACCTCTAGGGACGGGTGCTTTCTAATACCTATTTGAAAGTGTTGCCTCAAGTGTAAGCAAAAGATGTCTGAAGTTACATGAAAACACAATCCTTAGACTGGCATGGAGTTCATTTGGCAGGAACGAACAGAAAATACATAGATTTGGACACTGGTCTGTTTGTGAATGTTTGATATATTACTTTTAGAAGGTAAAGTCCAATAGAATATGGTTAACCATACAGTTAAATATTTAGTAGCATATAACTACTGCTATCCACACATACAAAAGATTCCTGCCTGTTCCCGTGTTGATTTCTGGAATATATGGCTCTTTTTGAAATTGTTGTCAGCCAAAACTGAATTCCCATGGATATATACTATTTCTCAGGGAGTTCCTGTCTGCCTGCAGTAGGCTGTGGTCTGTCTCCTGTCAGAAAACAATTTACTGACAAGTTCTCTTCCTTCCATTGGATGGGTCCTGTTGTGTTCTGTACTGTACCTTTTACAATGTATCCATTCACGTGTATCCAATGTAACCATGCTTGTGTAACATTATAACCTGCAGCTGCTTAACTGTAGCCCTTGCAATAGGACGCGAGCTAATGACCACCTGGTGGCAATAGCGAGCGTTCAAGCTCTCCTGGCCCAGACTCACCAGCAAACAACAGCGCGGGAATATTCCCGCCATCACCTACACCTGGACAAGAAGGGCGTGACTGTCCGTGACGTCACGCGGACAGTAACCAATAGACTGTCGAGGAGCCACATTCAAATGTATAGCCACTGTATATATTGAGCTACTCATCCGCCATTACCTCATGTTCCCCTGGATCATCATGCAATAAACCTGTGTTAAGCCAACCTTTCGGCTGCTCATTGTCTTTGGTCCCATACACTAAATTGGCGACGAAAGTGGGATATGGCTGCCCACGGGACCAAGACATGCGCCGGTTTCGAAATCAGGAGACCGGCAGACTGGGACATCTTCGAGATGGACTTCCAGGGAGCCCTGGTGGAATCCAAAGTCACGGATGAGGCAAAGAAACGGGCCATCTTCACCCGGATGCTGGGGCCAGACACCAAGAGAGTTTTGGTGGACCTGATCGCGCCGAGGAGGGCGAGTGAATTCAAGGTGAAGGAGCTCATGCACATGCTGCGTGAGTATTTCCGGCCCACGACGGCGATGTTCCCCGCTCGGAGCGCGTTTTGGAGGCGAGTCCAAGCGCCCGGGGAGACGGTCGCCGACTTCGCAGCGGCCCTGCGACTGGCGGCCGGCCCATGCAAATGGGAGAACGTAGAAATCACGCTAAGAGACTGCGTGCTGTGCGGCCTGAGAGATGCCGAAACTCAGCGCACATTGATGAACCACGAGCCACCCCCCACATTGCAGGAGGTTCTGAAGGAGGCACAAGCCGCGGAAGCTACGAAGGCCGGGGTTCAGGAGCTCCAGGACTGGCGGCCAAAGATGGGCAAGGCAGAGCCTTCGGTGCACGTTTCGGTGCACGCGGCCCGGCGAGTTTCGAAGTCGTCCGCGGAGAGCAGCGACGACGAGGACGTCCGGAAGGTCCGGAAAGAAGGCCGGCGTTGCGACGGCTGCGGAGCGAACCACGACCGCGCCAAATGCCCCTTCAGAAAGGCCGAGTGCCACAACTGCGGCCGCCGCGGGCACATCGCCAAGGTCTGCAGGAAGCGGCACGAGGCCCGGAAGAGCTCGAGAGACCGCGGGACGAGACCCAAGGACGGCACCCAGGCCACGAGGAAGCGAGACGGCGTGGGCCGCATCGCCGACGACAGCGAGGACGACGCACCGGTGTTCAGCGTGTCCGCGGGACACCCCCGTTACTTTGTTGAGGTACTAGTACAAGGGGCCCCCATTAGGATGGAAATTGACTCGGGGTTCTCCTATTCCATCATTCCCCAGAAGGAGTTTCTGAGAATTGCCCCCCACGTGCGGCCCAAGCTCAAAGCCTTGAGGTCCACGCTTCGGGACGTGCAAGGGAACTGCATTCCGGTGTTGGGGGTGGGGAATTTTCGGGTCCAATTTAAGAAACACGCCGCGACTCTCCCCCTAGTTGTTCTCAAAGGGGGGAATTGCAGCCTCCTCGGGACTCAATGGTTCCAGCCCCTGGGTTTGTTCATTGGGGGGGTGCACGCCGTTGCCGTTGGGACTGACCCGATTCAGGAGGTGTGTGATGCGCACCCCGAAGTCTTCAAGAAGGGATTTGGGAAATATAAGGGACCCCCAGTAGCATTCGACCTAGACCCTGAGGTCCGCCCAATAAGACTCAAACCGCGCTGGGTGCCATTCGCGCTCAAGGACAAAATAGAGGCGGAACTGGACAAATTGGTGGGCCAGGGGATTCTTGTTCCTGTTGATTCTGCGGAGTGGGAAACTCCAATTGTAACAGCACTAAAGGCCAACGGGGAGGTGCGCATATGCGCTGATTACAAGTGCACCATCAACAAGGCCATTCGCCCAAATGCGTATCCGGTGCCGGTAGTCAGCCATTTGCTGGCCAGGTTACATGGGGGAAAGTGTTTCGCTAAGCTCGACTTAGCACAAGCCTACCAGCAGCTCTCAGTGACCCCAGCTGCCGCTGCTGCACAAACTATAGTCACCCATAAGGGGGCGTTCCAGGTGACGCGCCTTCAATTCGGCGTAAACTCGGCGCCTGGAATTTTCCAGTCACTTGTGGAACGCCTCCTGAAGGGGCTCGAGGGGGTGTTGCCTTATTTTGATGACGTATTGATAACGGGGGGGAGTCAGGCCGAATTGGCAAAGAGGTTGGGCAAGGTCCTGGCGATATTCGAAAAGGCGGGGTTGAGACTGCGAAAAGACAAATGCGTCTTCTTCGCGACCGAGGTCGAATTCCTAGGGTTCCGTGTCACTCCTGAGGGAATAAGGCCGTCCAAGTCTAAGGTAGCCGCCATCAAGCAAGCCCCTCGCCCCACCTCCAAGCCCGAGTTGCAGTCGTTCCTAGGGCTACTGAACTTTTATCACTCCTTCCTTCCCCGGAAAGCAGCCGTGGCCGAGCCGTTGCACAGGCTGCTTAAAAAGGACGAGGCATGGAAGTGGGGCGACCAGCAAGAGAGGGCATTTAGTGAGCTAAAGCAGCTTCTGGCGTCTGACGCCATCCTAACCCATTTCAACCCCAAGCGGCCAGTGGTCCTCATCTGTGATGCATCTCCAGTGGGGGTGGGGGCAGTGCTGTGCCACGTGCTGGAAAACGGGAGGGAGGCCCCGATAGCGTTCTATTCCAGGTCCCTGTCCCAAGCGGAGAGAAACTACGCCCAGACAGACAGGGAAGCATTAGCGATAATTGCGGGAACAAAAAAGTTCCACGACTACCTGTATGGCCGCCCCTTCACAATCGTAACCGATCACAAGCCCCTGCTAGGCATCTTTACCGCAGATAAGCCCACGCCACAGATCCTGTCCCCTAGGATGCTTAGGTGGGCCATTTTTCTCAACGCGTATCAGCACGCGTTAGTGTACAGGCCCGGAAGGGAGATCAGCCATGCGGACGCTCTATCGAGGTCCCCCCTTCCCCGGGAAAACAGCCACGTGGGCGGGGAGGAGCCAGACCGTCAGGTACTGATGATAGAAGTCCTCGACTCGCCCCCAATACTGCCCGCCGACATTGCCAAGGCGACCGGCAAGGACAACACTTTAGCAAGGGTTAGCTCCTGGGTGCAGAAAGGGTGGCCAGCGTCATCCCCGGCAGCGGAGTTTGACCCATTTTTCCGAAAGAAGTTAGAGTTGTCCCTTGAGAGGGGGTGCCTTCTGTGGGGCCAGCGAGTAGTGATCCCGGTGTCCTTACGGCCGAGGGTACTCAAACTCCTGCACGTCAGTCACCCTGGGATTGTGCGCTCCAAAGCCCTGGCACGGAGCTATTTCTGGTGGCCCCAGCTAGACGCCGACATCGAGCACATGGTCGGCACTTGTGAGCCCTGCCAAAGTTCCAGGCCAGAAGAAGCCCGCCTGCCTCACAGGGAGTGGGACGCGGCGAAGGGGCCGTGGTCCCGAGTTCATGTAGATTTTGCTGGCCCGTTCCGTGGGACGCTGTTTCTCCTTGTGGTGGATGCCTTCTCCAAGTGGTTGGAGGTCATTCCGGTTACAAGCACGTCCACGGCCACAACCATAAAGCATTTGCGGAGGGTCTTTTCCACGTTCGGTTTACCCGACATCCTCGTAAGCGACAACGCAAGTTGCTTCACGTCCTCTGAGTTCAGGGCATTCACAGAAATCAACGCCATTCGGCACATCACCTCCGCTCCTTTTCACCCTGCCACAAACGGCCAAGTAGAGCGCCTTGTGCGCACCACCAAGGACGCGCTGCGGCGCATGGGGCCCGGGGACCTAAACCACCAAGTGTGCCAGTTTCTGCTAGGCTACCGAGTGACTCCCCTAGCATCAGGATACTCCCCCGCAGAGCTGCTGATGCGCAGGAAACTGACCACCATACTAACTAGGCTAGACCCCACGAGAGTAGAGGAAAAGGGAAAAAACGTTGGGATAGAGGACACAAAGAGTTTCGACGTGGGTGCTCCCGTGTATTGCAGGAATTATGCCAGCGCGGGTCCGGCCTGGGTACCGGGCGTCATTATAGAGCGGACCGGCCCCGTCTCGTACCGCGTCGAGACCGGCACAGGTCTACTCTGGAGGCGGCACGCAGACCAGCTCCGGCGCAGGATCCCCGGCGAACAGGGCACGGACCGCGGGACACAAGACTCAGCGTTAGGGTTCTCCCCCACCCGTTCAGCCCAAGGGGGAGGAAAGGGGGGCCATGGGTCCCCACCAAGAGGGGAGGAAAGGAAATCTGTCCTCATAGATATCTTGCGGGATCGGTCAGCAGAGAGAAGTGAAGCCGATCTCATAGATATCCCGCGGGATCTCCCCACTAATACGGATGCCCGAACAGACTTAGATTTTGATTTTCAGAACCGGGGAAGTTTTGAGGAGTGGTCCCCCACCCGTCCAAGCGAGAAGAGGGGTTTTTCGTTAGCCCCGAGTATCTCCGGTCTGCCCACAATGGAGTTTTTCCCTTCCCCCAAAACCGCCAAACCACGGCAAGCCTCTAACAAGTCTCCCTCTCCCGTTTCAGGACAAGGGACCAGGGAACGAGGAAGCAGTAGCGCCCCTGGGGCAGGTCAGCCCACATCACGGCCAAAACGCGCTTGCAATAAGCCATCTTGGCTGAGGGACTTCGTCCCATCCTAGGGGGGAGGGATGTTGTGTTCTGTACTGTACCTTTTACAATGTATCCATTCACGTGTATCCAATGTAACCATGCTTGTGTAACATTATAACCTGCAGCTGCTTAACTGTAGCCCTTGCAATAGGACGCGAGCTAATGACCACCTGGTGGCAATAGCGAGCGTTCAAGCTCTCCTGGCCCAGACTCACCAGCAAACAACAGCGCGGGAATATTCCCGCCATCACCTACACCTGGACAAGAAGGGCGTGACCGTCCGTGACGTCACGCGGACAGTAACCAATAGACTGTCGAGGAGCCACATTCAAATGTATAGCCACTGTATATATTGAGCTACTCATCCGCCATTACCTCATGTTCCCCTGGATCATCATGCAATAAACCTGTGTTAAGCCAACCTTTCGGCTGCTCATTGTCTTTGGTCCCATACACTAAAGGTCCTTAGTGGGTGGACTCCTGCTGATGCACACCAGTAAAGACCCTTAAAAAGTGGTGAATCAACTACACCAATTTGTTCATTTAGATATAGCTTGACATCCAAGCACTTTCTTCTCTTTTTCCATTGCCTAGTGTTTACATTTAAAGGGAAAGAGTTACAGTTACATTTTATTTATTTAGTGTATGGCATTTGTACACATTGAATCACTCACATGCTGGTGATGGTAGTTTCCCCCATTTATGCAAAAAGTCCACACATCCACCGTGCCCTGTACATATTCTATTAAGGCTAGTCCATATCTTGCGAGGTGAATAAAAACCGGGTGGTGTTTCAGTTGCACATCGAAAATTCTGGTACTGTACTGGTATGGCAGTTTTTCCAACCAATCTCTTCATGTGTCCTACAGGTTGAACTCTTCATTGCCTCCAATAGTGGCAATGGATAAAGGTGGATGTCTTGAGCAGAGTCTGTTGATATTCAGGTCTAATATGTCAGGATTCTGAACTATTTTTGCGGTACTCTCTTTAAAAAGCATTTTTCCTGTGAAGTTCTGGCGGAGAAATTTTATTTAATGCTGGAAACCAGTAAGTAGATGTGGACCTAATTGTTCCGGATATAATGTGCATGGTGTTATTTTACTGCGCATCAACCTTGCTTACATGGCCGCTGTTTAACCTAACAGGGGGCAGTATTCTGCTGCAGAGTAAACTAGACTTAATGCAGAAGTTTGTAAAGTAGTGGCTGAGGATCCCCAAGTTGTGCTGCATAATTTCTGTATGATATTGTTCCTCGTTCTGATTTTTGCTGCAGTTTTTAGGAGGTGTGATTTAAATGCCAAAAGTGCAATCTAGGATGATGCCCAGGTACTTAGGCTTTTTATTATGACCAAGGCATTTCCCATCCATGTTAACTGTCAATTGTCTATGTACTAATTTATTATTCAGATGAAAGCAAGCTACTTTTGTCTTGGTGACATTTGGTTTAAGGTGCCATCTACAAAAGTAATTTGTCATTATGGAGGTATCAGTTGTAAGGATCTCTTCTGAAGCCTCAAATGACCTATGCCTGGTAGCTATCACCCAGTCATCAGCATACCAGAACTACTGTACCTGCTTTGTGTAGCTGGTAGGTCAGCTAAATACAGAGCGAAGAGCAATGGGGCCAAGAGCGAACCTTGCCTCTGTCCATAATTCTTCTGGTACTCTGTCTATCAAGTCTAAACCATTAAATCTGTTCCACACCACCACCATGTATTCCTTAGGGATGTTTTCTAGGTCATACTGTGTCTTAGTTGTTTCCCTTGTTTTCTTTAATCTAAGCTTGAATTTGGCAATCAGTAGCTTATTATCTGAGCCACAGTCTGCTCCAGGTCTTGTTTTTGCTGACTGTATGGAACCTCTCCATCTTTGATTGCAGATTATAAGGTGTGTGCCATAGGCATCAGCACTAAGAAGCCTAGCTTCTGCCAAGCTACCAGAATTACCTGCCATATGCTACTCCATCCCTGTCCTAAAGCAGTGGGTTTTGGAGTGAGGTTTGTTCACTTAGGCTAGCAGGATGCAGGATTTAAAAGTCCGACCCAAAAAATTCCAGGGTGCCCCTGTTGCCTCTGTGGGACAGCCTCCCCCATTCCTGACAATACGGACATCATTTTTTGGTGTCAGTTCTATGAGGTGCTGTACTTCCTCATAGAATTGGTCAATTGTTGTCTCATCTGCGCTAGTGGTTGGTGCATAGACTAGTTCATTAATGCCTATTAAATCATATTTGCCTTCTTAAGATTTCAAGATTATTTTGTGGTCTGAAGAAGTGGACTTGATCCACGAAAGCTCACAGTAAAAATATAGCAGTTAGTCTTTAAAGTGCTGCAGCATTTTTGTTTTTTGTTTTGTTTCATTTTTGTTTTCTGATAAACATAATTATTGTAGCATTTTACATTTGATAATGATTAAGAACTCTTGACTAATTTTTAATCTGTTCAGATGGGTATCAAGCATATGTGCATATTTTAGAATAATAACATAGAGGCCTGAAATTTAATGTATTTATATTCTTTCTTTTTGTGTAAACTCAAAATCTAAATTATTGTTTGGTTTTACCCACATAGCTACCACATGGGCGAAACTCAGTTACTGAATGTCTGCATATCACTGTAAGCACCTTGAATTTGTATTTGTTGCCATGAGCTGTGCTGTTAAAAGGAAGGTCTGGCAAGATTTTCAATTTCCAAGGGAAGCTGTTTTTTTGCAGAGAAAAATGGTCTGTGGTTATAAAAATACAAAAAGATCAGAAGTAACACTTTTAATTTAATTTTTAATTTTTAAAAAATTGAGGGTCTTCCCCCCACAGTTTCACTGTTTGAAATAGTTTGCATGTACATCTACATTTAAAATAGTGTATATTTAGTTTTAATTTTCTTTAATGCCTGCATTTCCTCAAACTCAAAGAACAAGAAAACAGATCTCAATGCTAAACTGGAATATCTCTCTAATCTTTTTCACAGGGCAAATAACAGTCTCTTTTTTAAAACAGATTTCGGCAACCCCCTGAACATATGCATATTTCATAAAATGTTTATTTTTTACACTAATCTTGTAATTGCAAATGCAAAGAGGAAAAAGAGGCATACAAGGATATAATCGTGGGATATATGTTGACCTTGTATTCTTGTTACCTAAAAAACTGCTATCTCCTTTTTCTGTCACAGGTCAAAGGAGCTGTACAAGCCAGCTAGGGTAGAGCACAGCGGAGTCCTGCAAATTACTGGAGACTGCGGATTCCCCATGCCCATCTGGCATGGAACAGCCCTTGCAGAGGCTGCTTGGGTGAGAAGGCTCCCGGCGGTGGCTTCTGCGGGCAGCTAGATTAAGGGGGGTGAATAAATGATAGGGTTTGATTCACCCAATTACATGACCTGACCAGCGGTTCTGCCAGGTAAGCAGATCGCTATCTCCTGTGCATAATTAGGCAAACACTCATCTCCCTAGCTTGGCGTAAATCCCTGGCGCAAATAGTGGCCATATTTACCCAGCCCCTAAGCCCAAAACAATGGGGCTTCCTCTGTCAACGTTTGCCCGCACTAATTAACTTCCCCAAGAGAGTTTTCCAATTAACCTGAGTAAATAGGTGATGTGATTAACTTTTGGGTGGTGGTTTTTTCTACCTGCCTTCTGATCTATAAAAGGTGTATGTATTTTCCCAATAAACTACTGATCTGATCTCGCTCCAGTTGCCTCGTGTTGTCATTGATCAGTCTCCTCTGGGACCTTGCGGCCACCCCAGTGGCCCCGATCTGGTGACCCCGACGTGATCTACTCGTGAGTAAGCGACCCAGGAGAGGTCTACTCGTGAGTAGCGATCCACGCGGTTCGGTTCTGCGCTTGAACCGCGACCCGTCATCCCGGAGGACAGCGCGGCACTCTGGTCGGCAGCCAGCCGGTCAGAGGAACGGCCTGCGGCGAGGCATTCCAAAGAGACATTCCTACAGCTTGCTCCCAGCTTTCGGGGAGGCTTGCACCAAAGGGAGAAACGCGTTCCGCTCAGGGCAGCTGTGAGCCCCTGACAGCACAGAGGCCGCCGAGGGCCCGTGGCAGGAGGCCACGCTCCGAGCTCTACCCAGACGATCGTCGCCAAAGCCTGTTACCTTGCCCCAAGACGCGTCAACCCGTCCCGAGGAGGAGACTTCAGAGGACCACTCGCAGGTAATATGGGGACTTGTTCTCATAGACCAAGTCCATCTGCTAGCCAAAAAACTCGTGAGGAAGAGTTTAAAATCCTGGCCAGGGTATTTCAGTTACGCTTTCACAGCAGGGAACTAGCGAGACTTTTGGCGTACCTTAGGGAACACTGCCTGCTTTACCCAGAAGCAGGTACGTTGACCCTACAGCTCTGGGATCAGATAGGAGACTGCATTCAGCAACCCCCGAAAGCTGCAGGAGGGATAGTCCGTACATGGAGAAAGTGTAGGAAACTCTTAGCTGAGATCGAACCAGTCCGGGTAGAGGCAGAAGAACCCCCGTTAGTTAAGTCATCAGTCCAGTCAGTCGAACCGACTGCACCCACAGCGCTTTACCCGACATTCAAGTACCAGCAGAGTAGCGTAGGGAGCCTTCCCGCGGTGACAGCTGCAGACGTCACCGAAGGAATGCAAGGAATGAGAAGCGCAGGCGCTTCTCTGACAGCTCCAGCTTCCCTAGTTACCAAGAGTGCCCTTCAGCGCACAGCTGAGGAAGAGCTTAGAAAGGGGGATCTGTCGGTAGAAGAGCTAGCTGAGCTCAGACAGATATGTCCAATCCGCATGGAGATGGACGTGCTCACGGGCGCACAGCAGATTGTTCATTCCCCAGTCCCGTATAAGCTTCTCATGGCTATGCGGAAGGCCATTGCAGAAACAGGGCTCCAAAGCCGTTTCACTAGGGGCACGCTCCAGCAAGTGTGCGAAACCACCATGTGGATTCCTCATGATTGGAAAGCCGTCATGAGGATGATGCTAACCCCTAGCCAGTACATGATCTGGGACAGCGAGTTTTGCCTAGAGGCTCAAACTCGGGCTGCCAGGATGGGAGGCGCGGTGCTTCCTGAGCAGCTGTATGGCTCCGGTAATTTCGAGTCAATCAATGCTCAGATCAACTTGCCTCTCGCCACTCTTGAGATGTCAGCCGAGGCAGCCTTTAGGGCTTACTTTAAGGTCCCAGCGTCTGGCAAAGCAGCTAAAAATTACACCTCCATTAAGCAGGGAGCCCAGGAGCCCAACATGGACTTCATCAATCGCCTGGAGGAAGCAATTAGCAGGCAGATTGATAATGAGCAAGCCCAGGAAGAGCTCATGATTAAGTTAGCCAAGGACAATGCCAACTTGGACTGCCGTAGAATCTTGCAGTCCCTAGGCAATCGTCCTGACTTGACCCTATCGGACATGATTAGAGCTTGCGCCGACGTTGGCACAGAATCCTACAAGATGGGTCTGCTAGCGGCAGTGGTGCAAGGAGGGAAAAGACCTAATGGTAAGAGCAAAGGAGCATGTCACAATTGTGGCAAGATCGGTCACTTCGCTAGGGAGTGCCGATCCAAGGGAGGCGGACAAAAGTCCGGCCGTCCCAAGGCTCCGAACACCCTCTGTCCGAAGTGCAAGAAAGGCTATCATTGGGCCAGGTATTGCCAGAATTCGGGAAACCGGAACACGGGCATGTCTCTGGCCCCAGTCCAAACAGAGGCGTCCTTCACCCAGAACTCACCAGAGCTAGAGTAGAGTCCAACCCCATTCCAGACATTGCGAGGGCGCAGGCCAGCCCCAAGGGCAGCACCGGGCTAGAGTTGACTTGCCAAGCGGACATTACATGCGACCTGCCAGGCACAGTCTATCCGGTCGACTCCCAGTACATGGGACCCCTGCCCAGAGGCTTTATAGGTTTAGTTTTGCCCCGTAGTGTAGCTGGTGCACGTGGAATTTTTATAATTCCAGGAGTCATTGACTCGAATTTTTCAGGCGTTCTCCAAGTTCAGCTTTGGACACACCTGCCCCAAACCATTCACAAGGGAGACACCTTAGCGCAACTGATCATGGTTCCTTGTCACTCGCCAGCAGGCAGCCAGGGAAGGCTCAGTGACAGCTCAGAGTCCGGTTCAGCAGACCGCTCGAGCGCGAGTGAGGCAGTGCAAGGATACCAGGTCTTAGCGACAGTGGAGACCAACATTGAGTGGAAGCAGCGCCCCGTTATCGAGGTATTTTTGAACAAAAGAGCGTTCTCAGGGTTACTCGATACCGGAGCAGATGTGAGTGTGATAAGCAGAAGCCAGTGGCCAAGGGAGTGGGCCACTGAGCCGGTCTCCGATGTGTGGGGGGTAGGCGGTGTTCAGGAAGCGTTTAGGAGCCGAGAGTGGGTAGAAGTCACAATCCCAAGGGCTGACGGCACGGCGGTGATTCGACCGCACATTCTTGATGTGCACATCAACCTTTGGGGGCGAGACATTTTACAGCAGTACGGTGCCACCCTTACCTTCGGGTAATGGCGTTGCCACTTAAATGGCTCACCGATACTCCGGTCTGGGTGGAACAATGGCCGGTAGTGGGAGAGAAATTGGTGGCTCTCAGGCAGCTAGTTAAGGAACAGCTAGACGCAGGACATATAGAACAGTCCACAAGTCCTTGGAATTCGCCAGTTTTTGTTATTAAGAAGAAGTCGGGGAAGTGGCGACTCCTCCACGATCTCAGAGAGATCAATAAATGTATTCAGCCAATGGGTCCGCTTCAATGCGGCATCCCAAATCCTAACATGATTCCCGAGGGGTGGGAGATTCTCGTCGTAGATCTCAAGGATTGCTTCTATACAATCCCCTTAGACCCCAGGGACCGGGAAAGGTTTGCCTTTACGCACCGTAATGAACCACAGTGAGCCCACGCAGCGTTACGCGTGGAAATTTTTGCCACAGGGCATGCTCAATTCGCCCACCCTGTGCCAAATTTACGTTCATGACGCACTGGCAAAGTTCCGAAGCCTTTACCCACAAGCCATAGTTTGTCATTTTATGGATGATATCTTAGTAGCGTTGCCGCAACTTGGCAGTGAAATGTTTTCCGACCTCCAGGCCAGCCTGGGGGACAAAGGCTTACTCATTGCCCCGGAAAAGGTGCAGAAAACCGAGCCCTTCTCATACTTGGGTCATCGGCTTCTCCGTTCCTTTGCAGCACCGGTTTTGCCTCAGATAAATTTACAGGATTCAGTCACCCTGGTAGAGTTACAGCAGGTTTTAGGGAATATTAATTGGGCCAGACCGTATTTCCGATTGGATACGGATCTTCTGAAACCGCTCTTCTCGCTGCTAACCTTAGGTAAGCAGCCGGCAGACCGGATAAAAATTTCCCGAGGCGCGCGCTTGGCGCTCGAGAAAGTGAACCAAGTTCTCAGCCAGAGGTGGGTGGATAGGATCGCCCAGGGGCCATATGCCCCGATCCTGAATTTGTACATCGTACGGTCGGGATCCATGTTCACTGGGGCGTTAGGAGTAGACTCAGAGAAGGGAGCGAAAATTGTGGAGTGGGTGTACTTGCCTAACACTTCTTCACGGAACATCGTTCCGCCCCAGGAATTGGTCTCCGCGGTGGTCTACCGCGGCAGGCTGAGAGCTAGGGACATTTCAGGGAATGATTTGGCCAAGATTGTAGTCCCATTCACCAAGGAACAAATTCATCAGTTAATGCAGCTAGGTGACTCACTCCCGATAGCCTTGGAAGGTTTCACTGGAAGTTTGGCATACCATTTGCCCAAAGACCCCCGACTTGTCTCGCTTCAGACAGGGACAGTCAGCTTGTTCGAATTGCTTTCGCTGGTCCCACTTCAGGGGGCCAAGACAGTTTTTACTGATGGAGGTCGCACCTATGGTGTCCTGACCTGGCAGGAGGGCGAAGCTTGGCGCACGCTGTTAACTCTTCCACAGAAGTCCGCGCAGTGAGCGGAGTTGGCAGCCGTGAACCTTGCTTTGCGCACCTTCGCCCGGGAACGTTTAAATATCATTACTGACAGTCTGTATGTTAGGAATTTACTTCACAGTCTACCGGGAGCTTACATCACTCCCGCGATAGACAAAAATTTGCTTAGCCTGTTTCTCACTGCTCAATTTCATTTGCGAAACCGCACGGAACCGCTCTATATTGCCCATATCCGAAGTCATCAAGACCTACCGGGTCCGATTTCCGCGGGCAATAGCAGAGCGGATGCGGCGGCAAGGGAAATTCAGCAGCGTTCAGTTTTGGGAGTTTTTACTACGACAATTCAAAGTCATGCCTTCTTCCACCAAAATGCCAAAGCACTCGCCAGACAGTTCAATCTGCCACTTTCTCAAGCCCAAGGCATAGTCCACTCCTGCCAGCATTGTGCAGGGGCACCGGGGGGGCCCTCGTGAGGGGTTAACCCACGAGGGACAGAGGCTAATCAGGTGTGGCAGATGGATGTCACGCATGTTCCGCAGTTTGGTAGATGGCAGTACATGCATGTGTGCATTGACACTTTTTCTCAGTTCGTTTGGGCTACGGCGCAGAAAGGGGAAACTGCCTCCCACGTGGAGCAGCACCTCCTTTCCTGCATCGCGGCGATGGGCAAGCCGCGGCACGTGAAGACGGATAACGCCCCGTCCTACTGCTCCAGGCAGTTGGCCGCCTTCATGGCCACATGGGACATCAAGCACACATTTGGCATTCCCTACAATCCGCAAGGGCAGGCGATTGTAGAGCGGGTCAATCGGACGCTAAAGTCCTACATTGACAAACAAACAGAAAGGGGGGAGCCACCAGCCCTCCCCAAATCACAGGGAGAAGCACAGTTTTGCCTGAATAAGGTATTGTTCACATACAATCACCTTAATGTTTTTTCGGATTGCACGCCGCAGGAGAGGCACTTCCGACGTTCGGAAGCTCTCCCGCGGCCGATGGTCCGATATCGGGTGCCACCGGACCCTTCCTGGAGGGGCCTGGTGCCGCTCATAACCTGGGGGAGAGAGTATGCTGCAGTTATGTCTCCTACAGGTGTCGTTTGGATTCCAGCTCGGTGCGTCAAGCCTCATTTGGAACCACATGGCGTGGACCCAGGCCGACCCGAGTCCGATCCCGGAGATGGAGGATCTCGCCCTGACCGAGGGGACCCGCCGGGAGAGACAGCGGTCGCGGACGACCGCACCGAAGATCACCTGGGGGATGGTCAAGACCCTCTGCCATGATGCCCAGGATGCCATCCAGCGCGAGGAGAAGGAGCTGACACCAGAGAGCTTCGTGGTTGCAGTGTTTGCCCAGATTCATGCCAACTCCATGGCAGTCACCATCATCCCGATCCTTTCCCTGCTTTTGGGGGGAGGCGTTCAGGCCGCCTCACTGGAGGCCAGCGATTTAATGCCGGGCGGAGACCTCTCTGCCCGCATGCAGTACAACATTTGGGAAAGGTTGGCAAGCCTTGTCAACCAGTCCGATTTTTGCCTCAGGCAGGACGTCGGTTCTGCCTCGATCCTCAGCACCTGCCTTGTCCCGGTGTGCCATTCTCCAGGCGCACACCCCCGGGACGGGGACTGGCTGGTGAGGCGACTCTTCAGCCCGTACATCCCATCAGCTTCCTCAGAATATGCTCAATGGGAGATGCGGCTAACCATGACCTTGCCGGCTGATGCCGCCACTCTCCATACCCCCCGAGTGGCGGTCAGCCCGAACTCTACTTGTGGGCGAATGCACGGCTGCTCCGGACTTGGTCGAATTCGGCGCCGCTGCCTCGACGTGGGCAGTGGCAATTGGACTTGCAATAACCCAGTGCCGATGAGCACAATGTATGCACATATCACCCTACCATCTGGATGGTTTTTCACTTGCAACCAGTATACGTTTAATTACATTCCTGCTAATATGTCAGATGCTATATGTTGTATCAGTCGGTTGACACTGTTGCTCCCCACTAAGGATATGATTGCCCCAAGCACTAATGTTCCCAATGTTTCCAATGTCTCTAATGTTCCCTCACTCATACGGCACACTCGCACCACTCTGTTAGACAGCTCATGTGAAAGCAGCTTTAGGGTAATGAGACCTGCCGAATATCTCTCTTTGGCAGTCAGCATCTTTGGCGTGCCAGGCTTAGCCGTCGGCAACGCAAAGAGGATTGGTCGCTTGGCTTGCGGTCTAGCAAAGGCCATCAACCATACCTCCTCAGTGATAGCGCTCCTCAATCAGGAGCAGGCGGAACTCCACCATGCCATTCTCGATAATCGAGCGGCTATCGACTATCTCCTATTGTTGCACCACTTGGGCTGCGAATCCTTTCACGGTATGTGCTGCTTCAATCTTACGGACAACTCTCGTAAGATTCAAAGCCAGCTCACGGATCTTCACACCATAGTGGCAGGCATCACAGAAGGCTCTGCATCGGGGGCCTGGTGGAGCTCACTGTGGAAATGGATGTGGTCGTGGATTCCATGGGGGTGGCTTCAGACGGTAATTAAAGTGGTGGTGGGGGTAGTCGTACTAGGCATTGCAGTCTGCTGTTTTGCTCAATGTATCCCCTCACTGATCTCGAGATGCCGCCGAAGAAGGAAACCCCGTGACGTCATTCCCGATCAACAGCTGATGCCGCTTCTGCGTAGAGTCGCTGGTCAGGCTCTTAATATAAAAAAGTAAGGGGAGATGCGGATTCCCCATGCCCATCTGGCATGGAACAGCCCTTGCAGAGGCTGCTTGGGTGAGAAGGCTCCCGGCGGTGGCTTCTGCGGGCAGCTAGATTAAGGGGGGTGAATAAATGATAGGGTTTGATTCACCCAATTACATGACCTGACCAGCGGTTCTGCCAGGTAAGCAGATCGCTATCTCCTGTGCATAATTAGGCAAACACTCATCTCCCTAGCTTGGCGTAAATCCCTGGCGCAAATAGTGGCCATATTTACCCAGCCCCTAAGCCCAAAACAATGGGGCTTCCTCTGTCAACGTTTGCCCGCACTAATTAACTTCCCCAAGAGAGTTTTCCAATTAACCTGAGTAAATAGGTGATGTGATTAACTTTTGGGTGGTGGTTTTTTCTACCTGCCTTCTGATCTATAAAAGGTGTATGTATTTTCCCAATAAACTACTGATCTGATCTCGCTCCAGTTGCCTCGTGTTGTCATTGATCAGTCTCCTCCAGGACCTTGCGGCCACCCCAGTGGCCCCGATTCCTACAGGAGACACTTCACTAACATCAAAGTTCTTCCACTGGCAGAACCCCCCCAGGAACCACAAAGACTTGAATTTCAGGCAAAGAAAAGGGTTTTATTGACATGCATTTAATCAACAGTTGGCCACCTGCTGGTTAAAGTCAGATCTCACACCCACCTGCTACAAAAATCTACACATGAGCTTCCCTAACTAATTTTCCAGAGAACTGAAGTCCCAACAGAGCAAAGTCTTCTTATACAGTTCTACAGATACAGACTAATCCTATCACCTATCAACTGTAACAATAAAGTTTTTACAATGAAACAATTGCAACAGTGATCATTTCATAGATAAGTAATTCAATTTTGGGTTACAAAGGTAAATATTTATGCAAATAAATGGTAATGGTAAAAATATTACAATTTCCAGGAAAATAAAGGGAGGAGATTGGGGGATTAGGTAAAGATAAAGTCAATACAGCAACCAATGGTAAACTGTGTTTGTTGAGTTTGCCACCAGTTGGCATGCTCGGCTTGAAGACAGGAACCAATCAGGATTGTTGCATATCCGAGGCAGGAGGTTTGACCAGCCATTCAGCAATGTTCGATCTTCACTTGATGATGCACCAAGGCATTCCCCACTCAAATAATCCTATTCTGTCCCTTAGGTGGAAAACCTTATACAATTGCTAATTACAAACCCCAGAAACAAAAGATGCAAAGATACACGCAAACAGAGTGAAAGAATAATCTCTAAAACAATCAAGGCTGTGGAATTGGCTGTAGGGATTTCAGGATGTATTGAGATAGGTTTATGGCTTTTGGGCCCCAGGTGTAAATAGAATGCTTCCTTTGGAATGTGGTATGGCCCTAGGATCTACCGGAGCAGGCCCAAGGCTAGTGATATTATTCAGAAATTTCCTGCTTTGAAAATACAAAAATAAATCATGTTAGTACAACTAACAGTATTTTCAGTGATTTTTGAAGCATTTTAGGTACAACCGCTAATTAAAATCTAATCAGGGGTGAAAGGGTTAAGTGTGCAATGCCTAGGGTCAAGCACGGCTCCAAAAATGGGAAAACTGCATTTTAATCCAAACTGTGATTACTTTTGAATCTTTTTAAAGCCTAAATTTACCTTTCCCCTGCAGCTGCGCTTGACTTTTAGACAGGAGAAAAGGCAGAGAGAAATACATTTTCAAAAAGTCCGCTCTGTCTGAATTATGGCCAATCAGTCATGAAATTTAATTTCTAAATTTAATTTAATTTAATTTAAATTTAATAGTTCAACTTATTCGCCGCCCATTCAGGCAAGCCTGACTCAGGGTGGCTTACAAAATTTAAAACCCCATACAATAAACACAATTAAAATCCCTACCCCCAGTTAAAAACCCACCCACCTCATGCAGGAGAGAGAGGGTGCATCTTATGATTCATCTTATAGTAAAAGCCATCTTATGGTAAGAGCCAGCGGGCAGGAGCCACATTACCCTCAGGGCCCCATACCTGCCCTGCCAGCCAGGTCTTAAGTCCTTTCCTAAATGGGAGCAACTCTGTCTGTAATCGTAGCTCAACTGGCAGGAGGTTCCAAGGGGCCAGTGCAGACACAGAAAAGGCCATTTTTCTTGTTCCAGATAGGTGAGGTCCCCTAGGTGATGAAACAACTAGGGAGACCCTCCGGTCCACTCTGGTTGGATGGACAGATGTTCTTATGGCGAAGCGGTCTCTTAGGTATCATGAAGACACTTTTACCGGCTTTCTCCCAAGGAGACCCTCCTTGGTCTGGTCCCACCACCAGCCCTTGGCTGGTCAACCTGCTACAAGGCTCAGCCAAGCTCCAGGAGAAAAGATAGGATTTGTAATGATTATTTTAAATTTTATTCCGTCATTTAAAAGGTTAACTTTTGTTTTCAGATCACCCCACCAGCTTTCCCGTTCGCTCTGAATTTTTCTTATTATTTTACAATCACGGTGCTGTCTAAGAATCCCTAGAAAGTGACTAGTTCTTTGAAGTCCTTTGAAGCCCTGTTTGAATCAGGCAAAAGGATACAATGTTTTAAGATTCCAGCCTTTGAAGTTATTTGAGCTCCCATATTTGGAACCATTCATGTAAGTCTATGGAGGTCATTCGAGTACATAGGTCTGGTCTACTGGTCATTCTCAAGTGAACACGATTGTCTGGTGAAATTGCCTGGTCTATTCCTTTATCATAGCTGTCAAGTATCCTATATTGCCTGGGAAAACCTGGTAATTTAGCCCCTCTTCCCACCATCACGTATTTTTAAAATAAACTCCCATATTTTTAAAAAAAAAATCCAGGGAGCGTGTAAATCTCCTGTATATTATTGTATTATCATTATACAAGTGATACCTCATACAACATCCAAACTTGGTTCCACAAGTTTGGACTTTATACGGATTTGGACTTTGTATGAGGCATGCAAAATCCTAGCCACAATGCCTCATACAACGTCCAATTCCTTGCCATGATGCCTCATACAACGTCGTTTCCATAGAGATACTTTGTTCTGTAACAGCACAGACTTCAGGGCAAAGTCAAGGAAACAGACAGGAAACTGATATAACTTTAAGAAATCATTGTCTAAAGGCTAAATACATTACAAAAACATGTCAAACAATCCTGATTGTCCAAGAACCTGAAGAATGCTACAAAAATCCCAGGAATGCTTCTAAAAATTCTGACGAAAAAATAAAACAAATCCAAAATCACACTCAAAACCACTCCTAAAGACTCTTCGACTCGTGCAAAACCCACAAAAGCAATGCACACATGTGTCCTGCCTCTTATACTGCCCAGGCACAATGCAACCTGGGGAAAACGACTTTGCAGCGACTTTGTATGAGGCATCTTTTTTCAAGGAATTAAAGTAAAGGTAAAGGTTTCCCTTGCTCGAAAGCCAGTCGTATCCGACTCTAGGGTGCAGTGCTCATCTCTGTTTCTAAGCCGAAGAGCCAGCTCTGTCTGCTTCTGCAGACGTTTCCATGGACCTGTGGCAGGCATGACTAGACACCGGAGTGCATGGAACGCTGTTACCTTCCCACCAAAGTGGTCCCTATTTATCTACTTGCAATTTCTTGCTTTCGAACTGCTAGGTTGGCAGGAGCTGGGACGAAGACGGGAGCTCATTTCTGTCCTGCAGTACTTGGGAATCGAACTGCTAGGCAATGTTTTATTAATTCGATGTTGTATGAAGCGGACTTTGTATGAGGTATTACTGTATCTTTATTCATGAGGTATGTGCCTCATACCAGAGCCAGAGAGAAGGAGCGTTGAGCTCCCCCTGGTGGAGGAAGAGCCTACCCTAGGCACTCCCCTTAGCATGACTGCTTCCCCTCACTGGGAACAAGGCAGCAGGCCAACCTTACTGTAATAATTCTATTTTAAATCCCTTTCCTAATTCTCTGCTGCGACAGTATTTCATATTATGGTGATTTTTCATGGAACTGTTTTTACACTTATATCACTTAATTGTCTACTGTCTTAGCCTTGTGTACCTCAATTTCATTTTTTAAAACTCTGTGTTTAAGGCAGGACCACGGAAATATCCTCTTTATGTTGTATGCAAATATACCTGAAGCCGATTGGCTCATTGTCTCTTCTCTCTCCTGGGAAAGAGGGTGTTAAAGGGAGATGAATATGCGGTGAAAGTCCAGTCCCGACCTAAGTCGGGTGGCATATTTATTGCCCTGCCTCGATAGTTCCGTGCTAAGGCCTCCGGGAAGAGTCACATCGGAGCGTGGCCCAAGAAGTAGGACCACACCGTGGCCCCTTAAAATCACGTCGGGACTCCTTCGAATCATGTAGGGATCACCAGATGTTGTAACGGTGTTGCTGGGGCCAACGGAGTGGGCCGCCCGGTCCGGGAATGGCCCGCGGAGGTTCGGAGTGACTGGAAGGACACGTGAGACGAATATGCGGTGAAAGTCTAGTCCCGACCTAAGTCGGGTGGCATATTTATTGCCCTGCCTCGATAGTTCCATGCTAATGCGCACAGGACTTTGTCAAAGAAGGCTAATGCATAGTGGCATTTCTGGTGGGTCAAGATAACACCTGTCTCCGGATATTGTCTTGTGATTAATGGGCAAACCCGCAGTTATCTAAGATCTGGGTTGGCGAAACCCCATTGTTCTCGCCCTATCTCGGGAGACCATGTAAACTGTCTCCGGGACTAACTTCCTTAGCCGCTGACTTAGTGTGCTTACTCAACCTTATCTTATTTCAGAAGGGGAAGAGTGAGTTCAACCTTAGAGTCAGCAACTTTTTACCTTTTGTCCTATTTCCTCTGCAATCCTCCAGCCAAGGCTTTATGATCTATGCCAATTAATCTAACCCACACCCAATTTCTCTTCCATCAGTGCCTGTGTTGATTTTCAAGCCGTGTGCGTTAGCGAGCAAACACCTTGGGAAGAGTGATGGCCAATCTTGGCACCTGGACATGCCACATTCCCACTTATTTCATTGTTTAAATCAGCCTGGCTGAGGGCTTCGTAGATATAGGGCATTATCTGCCTAGGTGTGAGAGTCTCTCGAGGCCTCTGCCATGAGGTACACATGGAGAGAAGTGAAGGGATGCATTGTGCGAAATAGCAAAGCGTAATCCCCACTACCACAACACCAGCGGTAGCTTTGAGCATTGTTTGTACCCATTTCCATGGCGACCACGACCAGAGTTCGTCCCACCAACCCCAGTTGGCGTTCAGCTGGATATGTTTCACGATGGTGTCAAGTTTGGTGATCTGACTTTGGACCTTGCGTGAATTATCCGTGAGGTTAAAACAGCACATATTGCGGACCTATTCACAGCCCACATGGTGCAAAAGTAAGAAATAATCAATTGCTGCTCTATTATCCAAAACTGCATGTCTCAATTCAGCCTGCTCTCGATTAAGCATTGCAATGGCTGATGAGGTGTGATTGATAGCCTTAGCTAGCGCGCACGCCAACTGGCCGATTCTACGTGCATTTCCCACTGCTAACCCGGGTTCCCCAAAAATGCTGACCTCTAAAGAGACATACTCTGCCTTACTAAGCAATCTGGTATTGCTGTCGCATGTCTCATCTAGCCGGGCTGCCCTTACGGACCATGCTGGTCTTGGGGTGACTGGGTTTGGGGTGATCATTTCCCTTTCAGGGAGTACCAGTGTCAAGCGACTCAAACAACAGTATGAGTCAGATATGTTAGCTGGAATGTAGTTCCACGTCCGTTGGTTACAAGTAAAAAACCATCCTGTGGGCAAAATGACATTCTCATACATAGAACGTGCAATTTCTGGCTGGTTACATTTCCAAGTCTCTTTCCCGGGGCTCAGGCAATGGTGGTGTGGCACTTTGGCTGTGGAACAGCCGGTCATTCTAGCACAGGGTGTGTTTGGGCTGATCACCACTCGGGGTGTGTACAGAGTGTGCATCAGCCGGCAAAGTCTTTGTTACCTGAGTTCCCCAAGCCGCATAAATTGCATACATGATTCGGTAATGAGGTCCGAGTATACGTTTTCCCAACAATTCAAAGTTCTTGGCCTGCTCTCCCGGAGCGCGGCAGACCGGGATAAGGCATGTACTTAACAAAGAAGAAGTGTCTGTGGTCTGCGCTAAGCAAAAGTTTGACTGGTTGACAAGTCCAGCCAGTCTCTCCCAGATTTTGTACTGGAGCCTGGTGGTAAGGTCCCTGCCAGGCGCTAAGTTCCCGCCAGAAGCTTGAACCCCTCCCCCATAAGCAAGGAAAGGATCAAAACTATCATTAGGGAATTGTAAGTTATCTGAACCAAGACCGCAGCTACCATGTTGTGCAGAGTGGGCTCAGAGTGGTTCTCTTGCAAAATGGTCATGGCATCATCACACAGGGTTTTGATCATTCCCCATGTCACTCTCGGCTCTTCCATCCTGGGCCGTCGTGGCCAGTGTCGCCTGCCCCGCCTCCGTCCTGTCATCAGGTCTATCTCCTCCATCTCTGGCAACGGGTTCGGGGCAGCCTGGTACCACGCCATGCGGTTCGAAGTACAGCTTCACACAGCGGGCCAGAATCCAAATAGTACCTGTAGGAGACATAATCGCTGCATAGCCTCATCCCCAGGTTATCAGGGGCGCCGGACCCTTCCAGGAGGGGTCTGGCGGCACTCTGAATTTAACCATTGGGCACAGGAGAGCTTACTGGCTTTGGAAATGCTTCTCCTGCGGAGTGTAGTCAGCAAAAATATTTCAGTGATTGTATGTGAATAATACTTTGTGCAGGCGTTGCTGTGCCTGGCCTTGGCTCTTTGGGGGGACTATCTCCTCCCTTTCTGTTTGTTTTTCGATATAGGACTTTAGCGTCCAGTTCACCCGTTCAACAATGGCTTGTCCTTGGGGATTGTATGGAATGCCAAATGTGTGCTTTATGTCCCAGGTGGCTAGGATGTGGCTAGCTGTCTGGAACTATAAGCTGGTGCATTATCTGTCTTCAAGTGACCTGATTTGCCCATGGTCGCGAAGGATGACAATAGATGTTGCTCTATATGGGTCGCAGTTTCTCCCTTCTGGGCCATGGCCCAGGCGAACTGCGAGAATGTGTCAATGGAGACGTGTATATACTGCCATCTCCCAAATTGTGGAACGTGTGTGATGTCCATTTGCTGAATTTGGTTAGCTTCTGTCCCTTGTGGGTATAACCTCCCCCCCTGAGCCCCCCCCCCCGGTGCTCCTGCGCATTGCAGGCAGGAATGCACAATGCCTTGTGCTTGTGACAATGGCAGGTTGAACTGCCTTGTGAGAGCTTTAGCATTCTGATGAAAGAATGCATGGCTCTTGATCGGGGTCATGAAGACTCCCGAGACTAATCTTTGATGCGCTTCTTTGACCGCTGAGTCAGCCCTACCGTTACCTTCTGAAATCGGACCAGGCAAATCCTGGTGGCTCCTAATATGAGCTACATGGAGCGCTTCCCTGCGGTTGCGCAAATGAAATTGCATGGTCAGGAATAGGCTCATTAAATTCCAGTCTATGGCGGGAGTGATGTAAGCCCCCAGCAAGTTGTGAATCAAATTCTGAGCATACTGACTGTCCGTGACTATATTCAATGCCTCTTGATCAAACGTTCTTAAGGCGAGGTTCACTGCTGCTAATTCCGCTCTCTGCGCTGATTTCTGTGGAAGTGTCAGTAGCATTCGCCAAGCCTGCTCCTCATACCAAGTGAGAACCCCATATATATTTTTCCCCATCTGTGAATACTGTATTGGCCCCCTGAAGTGGAGTTAGAAACAGCATGCTTCCTAATTCGACTGTCTTCGTTTGAAGCGAGACAAGTCTGGGATCCCTTGGCCAATGATATGCCAAATTGCCTGTAAAGCCTTCTAACGCAATCAGGAGGATATCTCCGAGCTGCATCAGCTGGCGTGTCTGTTCCATATTAAAGGGCATAACTATCTTGGCTAAGTCATGTCCTGAAATGTCCTTAGCTCTAAGCCTTCCTTTGTGGATGACTGTGGCTACCAGTTCTTGCGGAGGAATGATGTTCCGGGAAGTGGTATGTAGTAAATACACCCATTCCATGATGTTCGCCCCCCCCCCCCCCCCCCGCTGGAGTCTGTGCCTAGAGCTCCAGCGAACATGATGCCTATTCTAATGATGTACAGATTTAGCATAGGGGTGAATGACCCCCCGCCAATCCTGTCTACCCAACGGTGGCTGAGTATGCGATTGACTTCCTGGAGAGTTTGTTTCGCCTCTCACGGAATTTGGATTCAATCTGCTGGCTGCTTTCCTAGCGTTAGTAGTGAAAAAAGCGGCTTTAAAAGATCGGTGCTGATCTTTTAAAAGATCGGTGCTGATTTCTTGCCCAATTGATGTTTCCTAAAAATTTGTTGGAGTTCCACTAGCATTACAGAAACCTTGAGATTAATTTTTGGCAAAATCGGTGCTGCAAAAGATCTGAGTAACCGATGACCTAAGTAAGAAAAGGGTTCGGTTCTCTGAACTTTTTCTGGGGCAATTATTAAGGCTTTGCCCCCCAATGAATTTTGAAGGTCACAAAACACGTCGCTACCCAATTTGGGCACTGCGATCAATATCTCATCCATGAAATGGCAAACTAAGACTCTGGGGTGCAGATTCCAGAACCCCTCTAATGCCCTGTGGACATAGATTTGGCACAAGGTGGGCGAGTTGAGCATTCCCTATGGCAAAAATTTCCACGCATAACATTGGGTTGGTTCCCTGTGATTGGTGACTGGCACCGTAAAAGCAAACCTTTCCCTGTCCCTAGGATCTAAAGGGATGGTGTAAAAACAGTCTTTTAAGTCTATGACCAGGATCTCCCACCCTTCGGGGATCATGTTGGGTTTGGGTATACCGCATTGAAGTGGTCCCATGGGCTGAATACATTTATTGATCTCTCTTAGATCATGAAGAAGTCTCCATTTACCGGACTTCTTTTTAATGACAAAAAAACGGTGAATTCCAGGGACTGGTAAATGGTTCTATGTGTCCCGCTTCTAGATGCTCTTTAACGAGCTGCTTTAAAGTTTCTAGTTTTTCTCCAACTATGGGCCATTGTTCCACCCACACTGGCTCATCTGTGAGCCATTTAAGTGGTAGGGCCATTACCCAAAAGTTAGGATTGCACAATATTGCTGCAGAATGTCCCTCCCCCAGAGGTTGACGGGCACATTCAAAATGTGTGGTCGGATGACCACTGTGCCGTCTGCTCCCGGGATGGCGACTTCTACCCAATCGTGGCTCCTGTAAGCTTCCTGAACTCTTCCTACCCCCCAAACATCGGCAACTGACTCGATGGCCCACTCGGTGGGCCACAATTTTCTGCTGATCATGGTGATGTCGCCTCTGGTGTTGAGCAGCCCATCAAAAGGTCTTTTGTTTAAAAATACCTTAATGACTGGTCGCTGCTTCCACTCTATGTTCTTTTCCACTGTCGCTATGATCTGGTATCCTTCTACTGCCTCTCTCTCTCTTGGGCGGTTTGCTGACCCGAATCCTGAGCTTTCTCTGTTCCCTTCCTGGTTTCTACCTGGCAGATGACAAGGAACCATGATCAATTGCGCTACTGAACCCCCCTTGCTGATTATCTGGGGTAGGTGTGTCCACAGCTGGACTTTGACTATTCCTGTGTAATCGGAGTTTATGACTCCTGGGACCATGAAGATCCTTTTTTCCCCTGCATTGCTACGAGGCAAGACTAATCCTATGGTGTCTGGGGGCAGAGGACTCTTGTACTGGGAGTTGACTTGGTAGACTGAGCCTGGCAGGTCGCATGTAACGTCCTCCTGACATTCCAAGTCTAGCACTGTGCTGCCCTTGGTCTCTGCCTGTGCCTCGGAAATGCTGGGTGTGATGCTGGGTGAAATTATTGGGATGTCCGCTCTGGGGCTTCCAGGGCGGCTGTTGCCTCTATTTGAACCGGGGCTAGAGACACGCCCGTGGGCTGGTTTCCCGAATTGGGACACTGGTTGGCCCAATGGAAGCCACTGTGACACCTTGGGCACTGGGTGGATGGTACTGCTGGGTGGCCCGATGGCTGGCCGCCCCCTTCTTACGGTGAGCTCTTCACCTAATGGATGAATCTTGCCCCTCCAAGCAAGCCTCCATACTACCCGATAAGAGGTTCCATCCCGGTATGAGTCATGAGTAAGTTGGGTGATGTGGTGCGCAGGATGTGGCCTTGGGTCTGGGTAGGATCATGGTCTTGGCTACCGCGGGCTTCCTTCAGCCTCAGCCGATGGGATCAGGGCTCACAGCTCACCCTGATGCGGAATGCGTCCGTTCCGATGAACCAGTGATGAATGGGCTGCCGCCAAGCTTGCAGTTAGCGCTGCCTTCCTTGCTGGATGTTTGTGGTCTAGGCTGGAGACAGCGCTGGCCTCTGCGAGCTGAGTTCCGATCAGGCTAGTGTCCCGATCGGAGCTTCTCCGCAGCCTCCGGGAAGAGTCGCGTCGGAGCATGGCCCAAGGAGTAGGACCATGCTGTGGCCCCTTAGAATCACTTCGGGACTCCTTCGAATCACATCGGGGTCACCAGATGTTGCAACGGTGTTGCTGGGGCCAACGGAGTGGGCCACCCAGTCCGGGGATGGCCCGCGGAGATTCGGAGTGACTGGATGGAAGGAAGGACATGTGAGATGAATATGCGGTGAAAGTCCAGTCCCGACCTAAGTCAGGTCGCATATTTATTGCCCTGCCTCGATAGTTCCATGCTAAGGCGCACAGGACTTTGTCATAGAAGGCTAATGCATAGTGGCATTTCTGGTGGGTCAAGATAACACCTGTCTCTGGACATTGTCTTGTGATTAATGGACAAACCCGCAGTTATCTAAGATCTGGGTTGGCGAAACCCCATTGTTCTCACCCTATCTTGGGAGACCATGTAAACTGTCTCCGGGACTAACTTCCTTAGCTGCTGACTCAGTGTGCTTACTCAACCTTATCTTAGGTCAGAAGGAGACACAACCTTAGAGTCAGCAACTTTTTACCTTTTGTCCTATTTCCTCCGCAATCCTCCAGCCAAGGCTTTATGATCTATGGCAATTAATCTAACCCGCACCCAATTTCTCTTCCATCAGCGCCCATGTTGATTCTCAAGCCGTGTGCGTTATTGAGCAAACACCTTGGGAAGAGTGATGGCCAATCTCGGCACGTGGTCATACCACATGGATGTGCCTGGATTTTGGGAGAGGAGGGGGCATGGCCTGGTGGGGAGAGGGCATGGCCTGGTGGGGAGAGGGGCATGGCCCATAATATCCCTTATTTTCATGTCCAAAACTTGACAGGTATACTCCTTATTCATTTTTCTAAAATCCCATTCGCTAAATCAGCCCAGTCTACCTTGCTTTTATTTATTTTTTAAATCTTGTTCTCTACTGCAGCCTGGTCTACCTTGCTTTCTTTTGAAGAGTCCAGGCTTACCTCTCATACAACTACATAGGCCCATTGACTGAGGCCTCACTTTCAGAGCAGGGCCCAGTCTACCTCCTATTCAAGTGAATGACAACAGGCCTGGTCTACTGCCTATATGATTGAGTAGACTTTTGCAGAGCCATTTTAAATTGCGGTTTTGCGATCCTTTAAAAATTGATTAAAAATAGATCTTTGCAGTTATTTATCTGCGAAGTGTATTGAATTGATGTGTGTGTTAGTGTAGTGCTTATGTATATGTAAACCTATCAGTTGAAGTGGAGGGCGGGGAGAATGAAAAATAAAGATTAAAAGTATTTTTATTGAAAATAAAAATATTAAAAATAATAATAAAAAAGTCAATTTTCAGATTTGGGGTAACATTCTCTTGTTTTTGTTTTGTCATATATCTATACCTATAAATCCAAGCGTTAACCGTTGGAACTTGACAAAGGATCCCACACCCGGCCATACTAGCCCGTACCGAGCTTTCGTGCACTTGCCCGAAATGGGTCTGGAGGTCAACAAATATTTTAGAAATGCACCAGTGGGGCAGGAGACCCACAAACTCAAAGAAAGAAAACGAACCTCAATTCCCAACATTCCTTGTGCCGCGCTGCGCCACAGCCAATCAGGCTGAGAGGCGCAAGCAAAAAGAACGTTGGAAAACGCACTGCGGCCAATCGAAATCGAGCCGCATAAAAAACCGCCGCACGAACGCAAACCACAAACTCAAAACTACAAGTCCCAGCATCCTGCACGCCGTGAGCGCGCCGTGAGCGCGCCGTGAGCGCGCCGTGAGCGCGCCGTGAGCGCGCCGTGAGCGCGCCGTGAGCGCGCCGTGAGCGCGCCGTGAGCGCGCCGTGAGCGCGCCGAACGCTGAGAAAGCCAGCAGGCGAAAAATAAACTTACAAAAAGCAATGGGAGCACAAGTCCCCAGCAAGCAGACTCAGTGCCTCACAGCCACACAAAATAAAAGGCACAAAACGCCACCGTGAGACACCCACCATCCTTCTTTCCCAGAGCAACGGGTGAAGAGGGACTCCCTCTCCTCCACGCTACCCTGCCGAAGACACGGCGTGTCCACAACCAGCCTCAAGTAAAATTGAGCCGGGGTGGAAAAAAAACCCCAAAAACAGGCAGCAGTCCGTCAGGGGAAGCACCCTCCCTGGCAGATGACTGGCTGATGACTTTGTATTTCAGAACAACAGCCAGCAACCCACAAAACAACAGCCAGCAATCTACAAGGAAGAGCCCCACCCCTTACGGATCGCTGCCTGCCGATCTCTGGTTAGGTAAGCCGGGAGAAAAAGGAGACAGAGAAGAAAGAACCATCGTTAGGCACAGAAAGCTCTTCTCTGCCTCCTCCCTCTCCCCCAACCTACCTAAGCAACCTTCCTGGGAGAAGAACGGACTGAATGCCTCCAAAGAGAAACCCACAGGCAGCCCGTTCTTCAACCTAAAGTAACCACCAAAAATAAACACCAAAATTATTTTAAAAATAAAACAAAAATAAATAAATAATTTAAAAAACCCATTAATAAACAAAAATAAATAAACCACAAACTACACAAAGAAAAACTTCCACAATACCACAAACCCACAAACAAAACACCTAACTACAACACAAAAAACACAAAGTACACAAAGAAACAACAACAAAAATAAACAACAACCAAATAAAACAAATTAAACACAACCAGAAATAATCAAACCAATTAAACCAACCTAAAACTAAACCAAAACAAAAAGAACAAACAGAAACATCTCCCAGCCCACCACCACAAAAGCAAAACAAAGGAAAACCCCAGAAGAAATAAAACCAGACAACCTACCAGCACGACCTCCCTCCATGATGACCGGAACAGAAATGAAGAAACAAAGAGACTACTTACTAGAAGAAGCCCCACCCAGAGGCCAGGAGAGAGAAAAAACGTGAAATGAAAGCAAAACCCCTAGCAGCCCCAACTGCAGGGCAGAATAGTAAAAACAACTCAAAAAGAATCAACAGCCCCACCTGGAGCCCATAACAGTAAAAACAAGTCAAAAACATAACAATAAATCACAGTTTTACACAAATTACTAACATATGTAAAAAATAAAATAAAAAGATTTCTAAAATCCTCTGCTGAGTTTAAACTCAAATAAAAACCCAAAATATCTAAATACAGTTTAAAAACATTGAATGTAAAAAACATGTACTTTCACATTTTTAAAATTATTACCTACGGTACAACTATTTAAAAAACACCCACAAACTAAAACATTATTTGGTTAAATAAAACAATTTGAAAAAATTATATCATCCTTTGTTCTTTTTTTAATCCACAAAAAAAAACAACCCAAAAAAGCTGATCACAGTTTATAACAGCCCGACAACGCACACAAATTGTGCATAAATAAATAAAAAATTTTTTACATACATTACCAAAAAAACAACAACCTTACAACATAATTTAAAACAGCCCGGCAACACCGGGCAAACTTTGCTAGTGTAAAATAAAACTCTTTACAGAACACCAACTCCTTTCCTCATCATAAAAAGTTACTAAAAATAAAATAAGAGTTTGAGAGAGAAGAAAAAATTTGGAAGTCATTTCCTAAAATTATAACTAAAAGGAAAAAAGAAAAGAAAAAGAAAGTCCCCTGAAAAGCAGGTAAATTTCTGTTGAAATTAATGCAAAGAATGGTATCTCAAAAGGAACAAAGCCTCCATCTGTTATAGAGCCTTATTTTTTTAACAAAAAGCAAGAAGTGATTGTTTATTTTTTTAACTGTAGAGCACAGCAATTAAGGAAGTGATCGAGATCAAATAAAACAAAAGGCAACAGTCTCTAAACAGAGCTGCCAATGTCAGCTATGCAGGAGTTTAGCTGGCTCTGTAGCTTCCTGCGGAAGTGGTTGGGAGCATTCTTAAAAACATGGACTACATGTCATTTTTGCTAGAGTGTTCTAGCAAAACACTCTATATCCCAGGTCTCACTATGGAAACATGTGCCCAATACTTAGATTATATTTCACATTTCAAAACACTAAGAAATGGCTCCTTCAATTCTTTAATAGACAAGAAAACAAATTCCACAAATATGGTGGAAGACAAAAGTGATCACTACAGTGAAATCAGGCAAAGGACCATCAGATACCAAAAGCTACAGGTTACTCTCCCTACTATATCCCTTTTACAAAGTATCTTAATGAATGATATTGAACTTCTTCGAATTTTAAAATTGAACCTCTTCTAATTCCACAACAGGCAAACTTTAGACCTGGCATGAGCTGTACAGCTCAAATCTTAACTCTAACCTAGGGATGCCATACGTCCCAGAAAACCGGGATTGTCCTGGATAAAAGATCAAAAAAATTGTCCTGTCCAGTTCAATAAAAATAATGTTAAAATCCCGGATTTTAAAAACTTACTGATTTGTATAACACCTAGAGCCTTGCTGCAACGCACCACACACACAGAGAGAGAAGGTGGGAAGTGCCTCTCTCTTAGTCCCTCCCTATCTTGAGCTTTTGCTCGCTCACTCTTACACACGGAGGGAGAGAGGGTGGGAAACGCCTCCCTCTTAGTCCCTGCCTGTCTTGAGCTCTCATTTGCTTGGCTGCGACTCTGCAGGTTGGGAGGGGAAACCAGTGCCCAAGGAGGAAGAGAAGGGAAAGAAACATGCCGGCCACCAAGCCGGAGAGAGCCGCCTGCGCCTCGGCCTTGCTTGCACCTTGCTTCCAGTGAGTGCGTGCCTGGAGGAGAGTCTGTGTATGCATGATTAGACCGATCTTGGCTCCCACCAGTGGCGCAGCAGAGGCTGGGATTATTAGGGCGAAGGCTGTTTTGTAGATAACCCGCCCATTTTTATTTATTTATTTATTTTATTCCACTTGTACCCTGCCTATCTGGGAAGTCTTCTCCACTCTGGGAGGTTAACAAAAACCACATTTAAAAAGTATACTTCTGTCCCAGATTTGTGGGAGAAAATTATGGCAACTCTACTCTAAGCCAGCATATAGAAGATGGTTTTGAAACGCATGAAAAAACAGAGCAGCATTTGCTGACTTTACAACAGCATATGGCACTGTCCATTATGCATTTTTAAGAACAGAGCCTGGCAAACAGACCATCATGCCATGAACATTTGGACTTTCATTGATAATTTCCCTGCCTTACCCACAAGAATGCCTGAAGAAGTGATCTTGAATCACGAAAGTTCACAATGATTTTGTGTGTGTTTAGTGATAAAAAAGGCAGTGCCTTCTCCTTCTGCATTTGTCCACTATTAATTACTACTCAGAAAGATGATAGTCTAACAGAAATGATCACTGTTCTATTTCAAAACAAAACATTCTTTGTTGAATTTAGGCACAGTCACTGGACAAATCAAACAAATGGTCTCCCACAGTGTAGTATCCTGGCACCATTACTTTTTAGTATTAACATAAACAATCAACTACATCCTCATACCCTAGGAGTTTCATCCATGCTGATGATCTTGCCTTTAAAGTCCAAGGGGAAACCTTTGAGCAGCATTAAGCAACAGCCTAACTGTTCCTTAGAACATCTTCCCTTATACTATAATACTAACTAACTATCTGAAATCAAACTCTTTAAAAACACAGATCTGTATCTTCCACTTAAAGTACAGATAATTTTTCCTGAGTTAGCTGGGAAGGCAAGATTTTGGAACATTGCCCTACCCCAAAATATTTGGTCATCACTCTGGATTGAACCCTGACCTAGAAAAAACATTGCCTAGACACCAAACAGAAAGTTCTCACCAGAAATAACATACTTCAGAAACTGGCAGGGCCAGACTGGGTTGCACAAACAACTGTAAGGATAACAACGCCCATTATCCCACTGCCATAGGACTCATTCCACCTGACAGAGACCTGAACCTATTCAGGAAGCCAACATAAAACCTTTTGCTGCTTTAGAGTACATTTGGTTCTACTCCAGGCTAGAAAAATCAATGATAGATTTCAATCACTGACTATTTATGCTTACAAACCTGCTAGATCAGATAGAAAATAGCAATGTAATAGCAATGTAAATTATGTAGCAATATGTAGAATTGCCAATAAAAAATAAAGGAACTGAAAATCTCCCACAGCTTTGTCCCTGTACAGTAAAATCTTGAGATACGAAATTAATTCGTTCCTCAAAGTTTTTAATATCTTGAAAAATTTTGTATCTCTAAATATGGTTTCCCATAGGAATGCATTAAAAAACAAAAAAAACTGTTCCAGAGCTGAGAAAAAAAATTCCCTGTTCAAAACTCTTCATAAAGTGCACTTTGGAATTTTCTGCTGCATTTTGGCCACTTTATAAAGAGATTTGAGCAGATAAAAAACACTTATTTTGCTTTTTTTTCCTGAGCTTTGGAACTTATTATTTTGGGTTTCAATCAATATTTGGCACATTTCCGACAGCACTCTCTAGTGGACAGCTCTGGTAATTTCCAGCTCAGTACCTGACTATCAGCTGTTGAGGGGTTGTGGGGAATGCTTCTGGCACCTCTGTGCCAAAACACACACACAAAAAAACAACAACCCAAAAATGGAGCAGAAATGCTCCAACACCCTCCCACTGCTGTGGGAAGTGCCAGAAGACCCCAATTTTTTCGGGCTTGTTGCAGCCGCATTGGAGAAGCAAAATGTGAGGATTGTGTCAAATAGCATTTTGTTCCTTCTCCTGACCTCAAGCAGCTTTTAAAATTACACTGGAGGCTTTAAAAGGGCCAGTGAAGACATGCCCACAGTATATTAGCCTGATATAGTCGCCAAAACCCATGAAGTCTTAGTCCCCCTCTATTTGGCACTACTTAGACCACCTCTGCCCAGGTCTTGACACTACACTTTAAGAAGGATGCCAACAAACTGAAATGAGTTCAGAGAAGGGGAACAAGGATGAATCAGGGACTGGAAACCAAATCCTTTGAGGAAAGACTGAAAGAACTTGGCATGTATATCCTTTGAGAAAAGGAGACTGAGAGGGGATATGATAACATTTTTTAAACACTTGAAAGATAGTCATAAAGAGGAGGGGCAGGATCTGTTCTCAGTCATCCCAGAGTCCCGAACACACGATAATGGGTTCAAACTACAGGAAACCAAAATATAGACTGAATATCAGGAAACACTTTTTACTGTTACAATAATATAACAATGGTACCGATTACCTTTGTCAGCGCTTCAATAAAGTTAGATAGCTACTTAGATAGACTTTGATTTGGATCCTTCCATTCAGCAGAGCGCTGGACTCAGCGGACACATAATGCCAAACCCATTAGACATGATCAGATGGACTTACAGATCTGGATTCACAGGGTTCCTAGTTTCCCATGTTGATTCCCTCTATTTTGTCATCCCCTTCTGTTTCTATCCTATATAGCAGGGGTGCACAAACATTTCAGGCCACGGGTCAGTCACGTGGTTCAGGGGCCCCATGAATGCTGGGCCCTGATGCCAATTCATCCGGCACATTTTACTTCCACTTCCAAGAACGACAAGGGCTTTGGGGGCCGGATGAATTGGCATCGGGGACCGGATCCAGCCCACGGGCTGTAGTTTGGGCACCCCTGCTATATAGTATAACTAGATGGGATGGGGAGGAAGGGTTGGAAATTCAGAGACCTAGGGTGATGATATCCAGGAGAGGAAAATGTTTTAGTTTCTGAAAAAATTCTACAGTTTCATATAAGAAATAAATACTATGCAACACACAATTACTCTTGTTTTTCAAGGAATATTCATGTATTTTTAGATGTTTAAACTCTGAAATCTCTCTCTTTTCTCCATCTCAATCTGTAGTAAAGTATTGTAGGAAACAAAGTGGATCATGCAGCACACCCTCTCATCCACACTCACACGCTGCCCATGCATTTCATTGCAACATCTGTTTTTCATTCCACTTTTCCTTAATTACATAGTGCCCTACAGGGAAGGATATTTCTGGATATAGAACAATGCAGTGAATTTTAATTATACTAATAAAGATATATATGATAGATGTTGGAAAAAAGCATTCTTGTGTATCAAAATTTAACTGTATCAAACACTGAGCATTTCACTGGATATACATGCTAGTTACTTATCATTTAGAATACTGTACTTCTATGTTGCCCTTTCACAGACCAGGGAGCTCACAAATAAAAAATGACTACAATTTTTAAAATGTATAACTTAAAAATAGAAATAACTTATTGCATGTAAAAATTGGGCTTGGTTTTCATTTGGTTGGTAAGAATGGCACCCAAACAGCTATTAAGGATTAGTAGGGGAAAATTAAGTTGCTTTCCTTGATGTACACCCCTTCATGCACAACTTAACATGGGATGTGTGTGTCAGTGAAGCAATAAACAATGCTGTCAGAAGTCTACACTCCATTATAAGCCTGGACTCCTAGCAAGGTCATCTATTCTGAGGCACCAGACTAAGATGCATCCAACATTTTTAGGAGCAATAATTGCATCAAGACCTGGAGCAGACTGTGGCACAGATCATAATCTACTGATTGCAAAATTCAGGGTTAGACTAAAGAAAATAGGGGAAACAATTAGGCCTAGACAACATCCCTAAGGAATACATGGTGGAGGTATGGAAGAGATTTAATGGCTTGGATCTGATAGAGTGCCAGAAGAATTATGGACAGAGGTGTGGAACATCATACAGGAGGCAGCAAGGAAAACCATACCAAAAGAAAAGAAGCGTAAGAAAGCAAAGTGGTTGTCTGATGATGCTCTTAAAATAGCAGAGGAAAGAAGGAATGTAAAAGGCAAAGGAGAAAGGAAAAAATTCAATCAATTGAATACAGAATTTCAAAGAAAAGCAAAGAGAGATAAGGAAAACTTCCTAAATGAACAGTGCAAAGAAATAGAGGAAAAGAACATAAGGGGTAGGACTAGAGATCTTTTCAAAAAAAATTGGGGAAATCAAGGGAAAATTTAAAGAGTGAAATCAGAAAGGCCCTAAAAAAGCACTGTAAACAAGAAAGCTAGTAGAGATGATGGTATCGCAGTTGAATTTTTCAAAGCCCTAAAAGATGATGGAATCAAGTTATTGCATTCTATATGGCAGCAGATTTGGAAAACAAAACAATGGCCACAGGACTGGAAAAGATCAGTATATGTTCAAATCTCAAAAAAGGGTATTCCATATTCTGTCCTGTGTGGACCACAACAAAATGTGGCAAGTAATTAAAGAGATGGGAATACCAGAACACCTTATATGCCTCATGAGAAATCTGTACATGAGTCAAGAAGCAACCGTTATGACAGAATACAGAATGACAGGGTGGTTTGGAATAGGAAAAGGAGTAAGACAAGGTTGCATTTTATCACCCTCCTTATTCAACATGCACAGCGCACATAATGCGCAATGCAGGGATGGAGGAATCACAATTTGGGATCAAAATTGCTGGGAGAAACATCAACAATTTGAGATATGCAGATGATAGTACCCTAATGGTAGAAAATGAGGAAGACCTAAACAAGCTCCTGCTTAGGTTGAAAGAAGAGAGTGCAAAAGCTTGGTTGAGACTCAACATCAAGAAAACCTAGATAATGGCAACAGGCCCTATCAGTCCCTGGAAAATAGATGGGGAAGAAGTAGAAGCAGTGACAGACTTTACTTTCTTAGGATCAGAGATCACTGCAGATGAAGATTGCAGCCATGAAATAAAAAGGCGACCGATTCTTGGGAGACAAGCTATGAGAAACCTGGGGAACATAGTGAAGAGTAGAGACATCACCTTGCAAACAAAAAATTGCTTAGTCAAAGCAATGGTATTCCTGGTGGTAATGTATTGTTGTGAGAGTTGGACCATAAGGAAAGCAGAGCGCAGAAGAATAGATGCCTCTGAAATATTTATTTATTTGTTTAGTATATTTTTATACCGCTTTCCACACCGATTGGTGACCCAAAGCGGTTTACAGAAAAAGATGGTAAATTACATAAAACTTAAGGCCCATGTCATGGGCAACGGTCACTCCCACTCCCCCTCCAACTGGCTGAGGGGAGGAGTTTAGGGGGCTCTGTGGCAGGGATGAAGGTGGAAAATGTCCTCCAGCCACGAAGCAACGGTCACTCCCACTTCCCTCCAACTGGCTGAGGGGAGGAGCTAAGGGGCCTCTGTGGCAGGGACGAAGGTGGAAAATGTCCTCCTGCCATGGAGCAACGGTCACTCCCACTCCCCTCCAACCGGATGAGGGGAGGAGCTAAGGGGGCTCTGTGGCAGGGACGAAGGTGGAAAATGTCCTCCTGCCATGGAGCAATGGTCACTCCCACTCCCCTCCAACCAGCTGAGGGGAGGAGTTAAGGGGGCTCTGTGGCAAGGACGAAGGTGGAAAATGCTCTCCTGCCATGGAGCAATGGTCACTCTTTAGTGTATGAGAACCAAGACAAAGGAACAGCCGAAGGATTGGCTTAACACATCTTTATTGCATGGTGGTCAGGGAAAACATGAGGTAATGGCGGACGAGCAGCTCAATATATACGGTGGTTATACATTTGAATGTGGCTCCACGGTAGCCCATTGGTTACCGTTGGCGTGATGTCATTTCTGGTCACGCCCTTCTTGTCCAGGTGAGGTAGTGGCGGGAATCTTCCCGCGCTTTGGTTCCTTGGGGAATTGAGACCTGTGAGCTGGGCGCTCGCTATTGCCACCAGGTGGTCATTAGCTCGCGTCCTGATTACAACGGATTACATTGATATATATGGTAAAGGCATAGTACAGAGAATACAGAGCATAGTATTGAGAACACATGATATATATGTTAAAGGCATAACATTGAGAACACAACATCCCTCCCCCCTAGGATGAGACGAAGTCTCTCATCCAAGATGGCTTATTGCAAACGCGCTTTGGGCGAGCTGCAGGCTGGCATGTCCCGGCTCCTTGTCCTGCAACGGGAGAGGGAAACTCGTTAGTGACTTGCCGCGGCTCTGCGGCTTTTGGGGAAGGGACGGAAAAACCGGGGGCACTAGGGACTAACGAAAAACCCCGCTTCTCGCTTGGATGGGTGGGGGACCACTCCGGAAACCCCCCCCCCCCCGGTTTTGTAAATTAACATCAGAATTATCCCCTAGGGAGTCATTAGAAGGATTCCGCAGGATATCTATGAGGACAGATTCGAGCTCCTTTCCCTCCCCCCTAGGTGGGGACCACCGGCCCCCCTCTCCTCCCCCTTGGGCTGAACGGGTGGGGGAGAACCCTAACGTTGAATCCTTATCCGCGCCGTCCGCGCGTTGTTCGTCCGGAACCCGGCGCCGGAGCTGGTCCGCGTGCCGCCTCCAGAGTAGACCCGCACTGGTCTCCACACAATATGATATGGGACCCGTTTGCCCAACGATGACGCCCGGGACCCAGGCTGGCCCCTCGCTAGCGTAGTTCCTGCAATACACCGGGGCACCCACTTCGAAACTCTTTGTGGCCGCTAACCCGATGTTCCTCCCTGTGTCCTCCACCCTCGTTGGGTCTAGCCTGGTCAGAATCGTGGTCAGTTTCCTACGCATTAAGAGTTCTGCGGGCGAGTATCCTGAAGCAAGGGGGTCACCCTGTATCCCAGCAGGAACTGACACACTTGCAGGTTGAGATCCCCGGGGCCCATGCGCCTCAGCGCGTCCTTGGTGGTGCGCACGAGGCGCTCTACCTGGCCGTTTGTTGCCGGGTGGAAAGGGGCGGAGGTGATGTGCCGAATGGCGTTGATCTCCGTGAATACCCTGAACTCAGCGGACGTGAAACAACTAGCGTTATCGCTAATTAGGGTGTCGGGTATACCGAACGTGCTAAAAACCCTCCGCAAATGCGTTATCGTCGTCGCTGAAGAGGTGCTCTTGACCGGAATTACCTCCAACCACTTGGAGTAAGCATCAACCACGAGGAGAAAAAGTGTCCCCCTAAATGGGCCCGCAAAATCAATGTGCACCCGGGACCAAGGCCCCTTCGCCGTGTCCCATTCCCTGTGCGGCAGACGCGCCTCTTCGGGTCGGGAGCATTGGCAGCTCTCGCAAGTGCCCACCATGTGCTCGATGTCTGCGTCTAACTGTGGCCACCAAAAGTAGCTCCTGGCCAGGGCCTTGGAGCGGACAATCCCAGGGTGGCTGACATGCAGCAGTTTGAGTACCCTAGGTCTCAGGGATTCGGGAACTACCACCCGCTGGCCCCACAGAAGGCACCCCCTCTCTAAGGACAACTCCAGCCTCTTCCTAAAAAATGGAGCGAACTCCGCCGCCGGGGCGGACGCTGGCCACCCTTTCTGCACCCAGGAGCTGACCAGAGCAAGCATTTTATCCTTGCCGGTCGCCTTGGCGATGTCCGCGGGTACAATGGGGGGCGAATCTAAGACCTCGATCAGGAGCACTTGGCGGTCCCGGTCTTCCTCGCCCACGATGCTGCCAGCATTGGGGAGGGGAGACCTCGACAGGGCGTCTGCGTGGCTTATTTCCTTTCCAGGCCGGTACACCAACGCGTGCTGGTACGCGTTCAAGAAAATGGCCCACCTTAACATCCTAGGGGACAGGATTTGTGGTGTGGGTTTGTCAGCAGTGAAAATGCCTAGTAGGGGCTTGTGATCGGTCACTATGGTGAAGGGACGGCCATAGAGGAAATCGTGGAACTTTTTAGTCCCCGCGATTATTGCTAGCGCCTCCCTGTCTGTTTGAGCGTAGTTTCGCTCCGCTTGGGACAGGGATCTGGAGTAGAATGCTACCGGGGCCTCTCTCCCGTTCTCCAATACGTGGCACAGCACTGCCCCCACCCCTACTGGGGATGCGTCGCATATCAGGACCACAGGTCTCTTGGGGTCAAAATGGGTGAGAATGGCGTCAGACACTAAGAGTCGTTTCAGGTCACAGAATGCCCTCTCCTGGCTCTCGCCCCACTTCCACGCCTCATCCTTCTTGAGAAGCTTGTGAAGTGGCTCTGCTACCGATGCCTTCCGAGGCAGGAAAGAGTGGTAAAAGTTTAAGAGCCCTAGGAACGACTGCAATTCGGGCTTGGAGGTGGGGCGAGGGGCATTTCAAATGGCGGCTACCTATGATTTGGAGGGTTTGATTCCCTCGGGGGTCACCCGGAAACCTAAGAACTCAACCTCTTTGGCGAAGAAAACGCATTTGTCTTTTCGCAACCTCAACCCCGCCTTTTCGAACACCGCCAGCACTTTGTCCAGCCTTTCAGCCAACTCTGCCTCGCTCCCCCCCATTATCAACACGTCATCAAAGTATGGCAAGACCCCCTCCAGCCCCTTTAAGAGGCGTTCCACGAGCGACTGGAAAATACCCGGCGCCGAGTCACGCCGAACTGTAGGCGCGTCACCTGGAACGCCCCCTTATGAGTGACTATTGTTTGTGCAGCAGCTGCAGCTGGGGTTACTGAGAGTTGCTGATAGGCTTGCGCTAGGTCAAGTTTCGCGAAACACTTTCCCCCATGTAACCTGGCCAACAGGTGGCTGACTACCGGCACCGGATATGCATTTGGGCGGATCGCCTTATTAATGGTGCACTTATAATCAGTGCAAATGTGAACCTCCCCGTTGGCCTTTAGCGCAGTTACAATCGGAGTTTCCCACTCCGCGGAATCAACAGGAACAAGAATCCCCTGGCCCACCAATTTGTCCAGTTCCGCCTCTATCTTGTCCTTTAGTGCGAAAGGCACTCTGCGCGGCTTGAGTCTGATAGGGCGGACCTCCGGGTCCAGGTCGAACGCTACTGGGGGTCCCTTGAACTTTCCAAGTCCTTTCTTGAAAACTTCAGGGTGCGCGTCACACACCTCCTGTATTGGGTCAGTCCCGACGGCATGCACCCCCCCAATGAACAAACCCAGGGGCTTAAACCATTGAGTCCCGAGGAGGCTGCAACTTCCCCCCTTGAGAACAACCAGGGGAAGTTCCGCGGCGTGTTACTTGTATTGGACCTTGAATTTTCTAACCCCCAACACCGGAATGCTATTTCCCTGCACGTCCCGCAGCGTGGACCTCAACGCTTTGAGCTTAGGGCGCACGTGGGGGGAAATTCCCAAGAACTCCCGCTGGGACATAATTGAGTAGGAAGAACCCGAGTCTATCTCCATCCTAACAGGGGCCCCTTGCACCAGTACCTCGACAAAATAACGTGGGTGTCCCAAGGACACGCTGTACACAGGGGCCTCGTCGCTGCTGTCGTCGGAGATGCGGCCTACGCCGTCCTGCTTCCTTGCGGGCCGGGCGCCCTCCTTGGTCTTTGGCGGCCGGTCTGACGGGCCTTTCTGGTCTCTGTGCCGCCGTCTGCAGACCTTGGCGATGTGTCCCCGGCGTCCGCAGTTGTGGCACTCGGTCTTCCGGAACGGACACTTGATGCGGTCATGGGCTGCTCCACAGCCGTCGCAGCGTCGGCCGTCCTTTTGCACCTTCCGGACATCCTCATCGTCGCTACTCTCCGCGGACGATTTCGGCGTGCTCCTGGCCGCCTGCACCGAGCCCGCTGCCTTGTCGGGCTGTGGGGGCCTTTCTCTGAACCCCTTGACTCCGGCCCTGGTGGCCTCCGCGGCCTGGGCCGCCTTCACGACCTCGCGTAGCGTCGGGGGCGGCTCCTGGTTCATCAGTTTCCGCTGAACCTCTTCATCCCACAGGCCGCACAGCAAGCGGTCCCTGAGGGTGATTTCCAGATTTTCCCACTTGCATGGGCCGGCGGCCAACTGCAGGGCCGCTGCAAAAGCGGCGATGGACTCACCAGGCGCTTGAACTCTCTTCCAGAACACGTCTCGAGCCGAAAACATCGAGACCCTGGGCTGGAAATGGTCGCGCATCACCTTCAGAAGCTGTTTGGCCGTTAGCTCGCTCACTTTCTTCGGTGCTACTAGGTCCACCAATACTCGTTTGGCGGCATTTCCCAGCATCCGAGTGAGGATGGCCCTCTTCTTTCCCTCGTCCGTAATGTCGGACACCACCAGCGTATCTTGGAAGTCCATTTCGAAGAGCTCCCAGTCTTCCGGCTTGTTGATGTCGAAACCGGCATGTGTCTTGGTCTCGTGGGAAGCCATATCCCACCCTCGTCGCCAATTTAGTGTATGAGAACCAAGACAAAGGAACAGCCGAAGGATTGGCTTAACACATCTTTATTGCATGGTGGTCAGGGAAAACATGAGGTAATGGCGGATGAGCAGCTCAATATATACGGTGGTTATACATTTGAATGTGGCTCCACGGTAGCCCATTGGTTACCGTTGGCGTGAAGTCATTTCTGGTCACGCCCTTCTTGTCCAGGTGAGGTAGTGGCGGGAATCTTCCCGCGCTTTGGTTCCTTGGGGAATTGAGACCTGTGAGCTGGGCGCTCGCTATTGCCACCAGGTGGTCATTAGCTCGCGTCCTGATTACAACGGGTTACATTGATATATATGGTAAAGGCATAGTACAGAGAATACAGAGCATAGTATTGAGAACACATGATATATATGTTAAAGGCATAACATTGAGAACACAACACACTCCCACTCCCCTCCAACCGGCTGAGGGGAGGAGCTTAGGGGGCTCCAATATGGTGTTGGAGGAGAGTCTTGAGAGTACCCTGGACAGCGAGGAGAACAAATAGGTCAATCTTAGAAGAAATCAACCCTGACTGCTCCTTAGAAGGTCAAATAGTAAAGATGAAGTTAAAGTACTTTGGACATCAAATGAGGACAGAGGATTCACTTGAGAATGCCTTGATGCTGGGAAAGGTGGAGGGCAAAAGAAGAAGGGGGCGGACAAAAATGAGATGGCTAGATGGTATTGTAGACGCAATGGACACAGAGCTGGGCGGATTGAGGAGGATGGTGGAGAACAGAGGTGCCTGGAGGGCAATGGTCCATGGGGTCGCAAAGGGTTGGAATTGACTGTGCGACTGAACAACAACAAATTGCATCAGGAGAAAAGACAGATAGTTCCAATGGTGATGGGGCCAAGCAGTGGTGTGCTGGCCCACAGGGATACAGGGACTCATCTTGGTGCACCCCAGTGACTGGTGCTCCCAGAGGCAGGCAGAGGTAATGGGAATGTATGGGATTTCTCCCCCCAAACCCAACACCCAATAGGCACCCCCATCACTTCCTACCCAAGGTGCCCAACACACCTCTGGGGACAAGAAACCTCTGATGATATACAACATATACCAAAACTAAATGTTGTTGGGAATTTTGGTTTCATAGAAACTAATGATCTATATGTTGCAGATACATGCATGAAGCTATTGCACAGATGACTGTACAAATAGACATTACGATATCTTCAATACAGAAATAAAAGACTATGTAATTGGGAGTAGGAGATGGAGAAGCTCTCTGCCAAAACAACACCAAGAGCAGTTTTTGACACTGATCATGAATCATCCAACATCAGAATAAACCTGTGGAAAAACCACTAAAAGAATCCCAGAGACAAAATATAAACTGAGCAAAATTCTTGATGAATGTAAAGTCACATAAGGAACAGATTTGTATTACTAAACTCAGTTGACTGTGAACCAGAAGAGATCCACAAAAGGAGAGAACACAAGATCTTTTCCAGAAAATCCAAGAAATCAAAGGGAAATTTAAAACTAGATTAGGAATGGTGAAAGACCAACAGAGAAGCACCCTATCTAACCAGGCTAAAATAAAGAGGTAGAATCAATATATGAAGACGATCACACCAACCCTTTCTAAAACCACGGCAAAGAGTGAACTATATGCCCATTTAGACAGTCTCTATGTTTACAGAGAAAAAGCAGTAACTGGCTGCCTTAGGAAGATCTCTTTTATCTCTAATGGTGATTGCTGTATTGTACCAGGTACAAGGTCCACTGGCAAATTGTATGTCAGAGATTCAGCTTCCTATGGCCTGGCAAGATTTACTAATTGCTGTAAGGCAGGAGGTCTCAACCTTTTAAAGCCGGAGGCCGGGTCATGCTCCCTCAGACAGCTTTGGGGGCTGGATGGCAATTTTGCCCTTCCTCCACCACATGGCACGTCCAGGTGTAGTGGAGGTGGTTGGGGGCCATATGAAATGATGCTGTGGGCCACATCTGGCCCACAGGGCTCGGGCTGAGAATCCCTGCTGCAAGGCTTTGTCCTTACTGCTGAAAATTTGAGGCAGCAAGCAAGAACTATCAGATGGGCTGGAAAAGAGAGTTTTAGTGGTCTGGTTGCTCACATAGACAAGGCTTTTGATACATGGCTGGACACAGCTGGTACCAGACATGATGAACAGACACATAATCTAATTAAGATGGAATGTTTCTGCAACATTGACATTGTCCCAGCTGATTTGGCCTAGTAGCTTATGCAGAAAAATATTCCTGATCTACGTAGATTAGGTTTGATGGCAAATGAGCTTTGGGGAATGCAACACAAACTAGCTGGATTTTTAATTTATGGGAATCAACAGGACAAGAGGCTCCTCCCCCACAGAACGTAACAGAGACTAAGAGAGTAAAGGTAAAGGTCACCCTTGCTCAAAAGCCAGTCGTATCCAACTCTAGGGTTCAGTACTCATCTATGTTATAACCAAAGAGCTAGAGCTGTCTGCGTCTGCAGATGTTTCCGTTGACATGTGGCAGGCATGCCTCAACACTGGAGTGCATGGAACGCTGTTTACCTTCCCACCAAAATGGTCCCTATTTATCTATTTGCAATTTCTTGCTTTCAAACTGCTAGGTTGGCAGGAACTGGGACAGAGATGGGAGCTCACTCTGTCCTGCAGTACCTGGGGAGTGAGCGCTGACCTTCCGGTCAGTGTCTTAACCACTTGAACCATGACAGCGCCCAAGGAAGCCAAGCCCCCTGCAAAAATAACTGAAAAACCTCTTATTCCAAAATCAGTGACTTGTTTTACTTGTGGCCAACCAGAACACCCCAGAAAATTTCATTCTCAGACCTCTATTGCTCCCAGTACCCAAGATGTAATTAATTTAAATCACAGGAGGAGATGCAGAGGGGGAGCAATTTTTCCCACTGAGTTCTTGCCTCCTAAAAGGCAACCACTGATCTGGCTGGTTTGTAAGTATAAATAGCCAAGGATTGAAACCTATCATAGATTTCTCTAGCCTGGAGCAGAACCTCACGTACTCTCAAGCAGCAAAGGGTATTACACTGGCTTCTGAATGGTTGCAGCTCTCTGTCAGGTGTAATGAGTCCTATGGTAGGGAGATAATGGGCTTTGTTATCCTTACATTTTCATCTATGTAACATGCTAGGGCTCTACGTACATCCAGCGTGTGTAGAGTCCTTTCCACTGGGTTAGATGGTGGGCAGAATTATAGTTCAGTTTAGATCGGAGTTCCCAACCTTTTCAAGCCTGGGGTTGGGTCACGCTCTCTCAGTCAGCGGGTGGCCATTTTGCCCTGCCTGCATGATGGTGTGTGTGGCCATTTTGTCCCAACAGCTTCAAAGGGGCAGCCATTTTGTTTCTTGAATGCCCTTGGAGGGGTGGGGGCCACATGAAATGGTGCTGTGGGCCACATCCAGCCTGTGGGCCTTAGATTGGGAACCCTTGGTTTAGATGGAAGGAGGTAACTTGTGGATTCCCCATGCCCCAATGGCATGGAACGGCCCGCACAGAGGCCACTTCGGTGAGAACGCTCCTGGCCCGTGGGCTCTGCGGGCAGAGAAATTAAGGGGGGTGGATTAATAATAGGGTTTGATTCACCCAATTAAGACCTGACCGACGGTTCCGCTGAGGAGGCATTTCTCTAGCCTCTGTTACCCATTAAGGTAATCACTCATCTCCGAGTTTAGCATAATCCCTGGTGCAAATAGTGGCCATATTTACCCCGGTCTAAGCCCTAGACAATGGTGTTTCCACTGTCAATGTTTGCCCACGTTAATTAACTTCCCCAAGAGAGATTCCCCATTAACCCGAGTAAATAGGTGATGTGATTTTCTGTCAGATGACGGTTTTTCCTGCCTTGCCTTCTGATCTATAAATGTAGATACTTTTCCTTCAATAAACGACTGATCTGATCTCGCTCCATACTGCCTCGTATCGTTTCTTGATCAGTCTCCTCCGGGACCTAATGGCCGTCCTAGCGGCCCCGATTCCTACATCTGGTGACCCCGACGTGATCTTACCCGTGAGTAAGCGATCACACGGTCCGGTTCTGCGCTTGAACCGCGTCCGATCATCCCGGAGGACAGCGCGGCAGCCCGGCCGGTAAACCAGCCGGTCGGGAAGACGGCCTAAGCGGCGAGGCATTCCAGAGAGGCTTCCTACAGCTTGCTCCCAACTTTCGCGGCGGCTTGCAGGTTACGGAAAAACGCGTTCCGCTCAGGGTCAGCTGTGAACCCCTGACAGCGCAGAGGCCACCGAGGGCCCGTGGCAGCAGTCCACGCTCCGAGCTCTACCCAGAGAATCGTCGCCAGAGCCTATTACCTTGCCCAAAGACGCGTCGACTCATCCCGAGGAGGAAACTTCGGAGGACCCACGCAGGTAATATGGGGACTTGTCCTCAGCGACAAGGTCCGTCCGCTAGCCAAAGAACCCATGAGGAAGAGTTCAGAATCCTGGCCAGGGTATTTCAGTTACGTTTTCACAGCCGAGAGCTACCGAGACTTTTGGCGTACCTAAGGGAACACTGCCTGATTTACCCAGAAGTAGGTACGTTAACCCTTAAGCTTTGGGATCAGATAGGAGACTGCATTCAGCAACCCCCGAAAGCTCCAGGAGGCGTAATTCGCACATGGAGCAAGTGTAGGAAACTCTTAGCGGAGATAGAACCAGTCCGGGTAGAGGCCAAAGAACCCCCAGCGCCAGCCGAACCATCGGCGCCCACGGCGCTCTATCCGTCATTACAGTTTACGCAGAGTAGCGTAGGGAGCTTTCCCTCGGTGACAGCTGCAGACGTCACCAACAGAATGCAAGAAATGAGGAGCGCAGGCGCTTCTCTGACAGCTCCAGGTTCCCAAGGTACCAAGAGTGCCCTTCAGCGCACAGTTGAGGAAGAACTTAGGAAGGGGGAATTGCCAGCAGAAGAACTAGCTGAGCTTAGTCAGATTTGTCCAATTCGCATGGAAATGGATGCCCTCACAGGGGCCCAGCAGATAGTTCACTCACCAGTCCCGTATAAGCTTCTCATGACTATACGGAAGGCCATTTCAGAGACAGGGCTTCAGAGTCGGTTTACTAAGGGCACGCTTCAGCAAGTGTGCGAGAACACCATGTTCATCCCGCACGACTGGAAAGCCGTCATGCGGATGATGCTCAACCCTAGCCAGTATTTGATTTGGGACAGCGAGTTTCGCCTCGAGGCTCAGACTAGGGCTGCCAGGATGGGAGGCGCAGTACTTCCTGACCAGTTATATGGTTCAGGTGCCTTCGAATCCATTGATGTGCAGATCAACTTGCCACTCGCCACTCTTCAGATGTCAGCCAAGGCTGCCTTTAGGGCTTTCTTCAAGGTTCCAGCCACTGGCAAGACGGCTAAGAATTATACCGCAATTAAGCAGGGAGCCCAGGAGCCCTACATGGACTTCATCAATCGCTTGGAGGAAGCGATCAGCAGGCAGATAGATAACGAGCAAGCCCAACAAGAGCTCATGATGAAGTTAGCCAAGGACAATGCCAATTTAGACTGCCGTAAAATCTTGCAGTCACTGGGCAATCGTCCCGACTTGACTCTCACGGACATGATTAGAGCTTGCGCCGACGTTGGCACAGAATCCTATAAGATGGGTTTGCTAGCGGCAGCGGTGCAAGGGGGTAAGAGACCCAAACGTAAAAATCAAGGAGCATGTCACAATTGTGGCAAGGTCGGTCACTTCGCTAGAGAGTGCCGATCCAAGGGAGGCGGACAAAGTTCCGGCCGTTCCAAGGCTCCAAACACCCTGTGTCCAAAGTGCAAGAAAGGCTACCATTGGGCCAGAAACTGTCCGAGTTCGGGAAACCGGAACGCGGGCATGTCTCTGGCCCCAGTCCAAACAGAGGCTCCTCTCACTCAGAGCTCGCCAGAGCTAGACTAGATCCCGATCACCTTCAAGGCACTGCGAGGGCACAGGCCAGCCCCAAGGGTAGTACAGGGCTAGAATTGACTTGTCAGGCAGACGTTACATGCGACCTGCCAGGCACAGTCTATTTAGTGGACTCCCAGTACATGGGACCCCTGCCCAAGGGCTTTATAGGTTTAGTTTTGCCTCGTAGTGTAGCAGGAGCACGCGGAATTCTTGTAATTCCAGGAGTCATTGACTCCTATTTTTCAGGCATTCTCCAAGTTCAGCTTTGGATGCACTTACCCCAGACAATTCACAAAGGAGACACATTAGCGCAACTGATCATGGTTCCTTGTCACTCGCCAGCAGATAGCCAGGGAAGGCTCAGGGACAGCTCAGAGTCCTGGTCAGAGGACCGCTCGAGCGCCAGTGAGGCAGTACAAGGATACCAGGTCTTAGCGACAGTGGAGACCAACATTGAGTGGAAACAGCGCCCGGTTATTGAGGTATTTCTGAATAAAAGATCGTTTTCAGGGTTGTTAGATACCGGAGCTGATGTGAGCGTGATAAGCAGAAGCCAGTGGCCACGGGAGTGGGCCATTGAGCCGGTCTCCAATGTGTGGGGGGTAGGCGGCATTCAGGAAGCGTTTAGGAGCCGGGAGTGGGTGACAGTCACAATCCCAAGGGCTGACGGCACAGCGGTAATTCAGCCGCACATTCTTGACGTGCACATCAACCTTTGGGGGCGAGACATTTTACAGCAGTACGGTGCTACGCTTACCTTTGGGTAATGGCGTTGCCACTTAAATGGCTCACCGATACGCCGGTCTGGGTGGAACAATGGCCGGTAGTGGGAGAGAAATTAGTCGCCCTAAAGCAACTGGTTAAAGAGCAGCTAGACGCAGGACATATAGAGCAGTCCACTAGTCCTTGGAATTCGCCTATTTTTGTCATTAAGAAGAAGTCGGGGAAGTGGCGACTCCTCCACGATCTCAGAGAGATCAATAAATGCATACAGCCAATGGGTCCGCTTTAATGCGGCATCCCAAATCCTAATATGATTCCCGAGGGGTGGGAGATCCTAGTTGTAGATCTCAAGGATTGTTTTTACACGATTCCCTTAGACCCCAGGGACCGGGAAAGGTTTGCCTTTACGGTGCCGGTTGTGAACCACAGTGAGCCCACGCAGCGTTACGCGTGGAAATTTTTGCCACAGGGCATGCTCAATTCGCCCACCCTGTGCCAAATTTATGTTCACAACGCACTGGCAAAGTTTCAAAACCTTCACCCCAAAGCCTTAGTTTGCCATTTCATGGATGATATCTTGGTCGCAGTGCCGCAACTCGGCAGCGAAATGTTTTCAGACCTCCAGGCCAGCCTGGGGGAGAAAGGTTTACTCATTGCCCCGGAGAAAGTGCAGAGAACCGAGCCCTTCTCATACTTGGGTCATCAGCTTCTTCGCTCTTTCGCAGCACCAGTTTTGCCCCAAATCAATTTGAAGGATTCAGTCACCTTGGTGGAATTGTAGCAGGTTTTAGGGAACATTAATTGGGCCAGACCGTATTTTCGATTGGACACGGATCTCTTGAATAAGGTAAGCAGCCAGCAGACTGGATACAAATCTCTCGAGAAGCGCGCTCGGCTCTCGAGAAAGTCAACCAAATTCTCAGCCAAAGGTGGGTGGACAGGATTGCTCAGGGGCCATATGCTCCGATCCTGAACTTGTACATCATTCGGGCAGGATCCATGTTCACCGGAGCCCTAGGAGTGGACTCCGAGAAAGGGGCGAGTATCGTGGAATGTGTGTACTTGCCGAACACCTCTTCCCGAAACATCGTTCTTCCCCGAGAATTGGTCTCCGCGGTGGTCTACCGCGGAAGGCTGAGAGCTAGGGACATTTCAGGGCACGACTTAGCCAAAATCGTAGTCCCGTTCACCAAAGAACAGATTCAGCAGTTGATGCAGCTCGGTGACTTGCTTCCAATTGCTTTGGAAGGATTTACCGGATGCTTGGCATACCACTTGCCAAAGGACCCCAGACTTGTCTCGCTTCAAACGCAGACAATCACCTTGTATGAATTGATCTCTCTGCTTCCACTTCAGGGGGCCAGAACAGTTTTTACTGATGGGGGTCGCACATATGGTGTCTTAACTTGGCAGGAGGGCCAGGCTTGGCGCACCCTGTTAACTCTTCCACAGAAGTCCGCACAGTGGGCAGAGTTGGCAGCGGTGAACCTTGCTTTGCGCACCTTCACCAAAGAGCGCCTCAACATCATTACTGACAGTCAGTATGTCAGGAATTTGCTTCACAGTCTACCGGGAGCATACATCACTCCCGCGATAGACAAAAATTTACTTAGTCTGTTCCTCACTGCTCAATTTCATTTGCGAAACCGCACGGAGCCGCTCTATATTGCCCACATCCGAAGTCACCAAGACCTACCGGGTCCGATTTCCGCGGGCAATAGCAGAGCGGATGCGGCGGCAAAGGAAATTCAGCAACGTTCAGTGTTAGGTGTTTTTACTACGCCAATTCAGAGTCATGCATTCTTTCACCAAAATGCCAAAGCGCTCGCCAGACAGTTCAATCTGCCACTTTCTCAAGCCCAAGGCATAGTTCGCTCTTTCCAGCATTGTGCAGGGGCACCGGGGGGGGGCCCTCGTGGGGGGTCAACCCACGAGGGACAGAGGCTAACCAGGTGTGGCAAATGGATGTCACGCATGTTCCGCAGTTTGGCAGATGGCAGTACATGCATGTTTGCATTGATACCTTTTCTCAATTCGTTTGGGCAATGGCGCAGAAAGGGGAGACTGCTTCCCAAGTGGAGCAGCACCTCCTTTCCTGCATCGCGGCAATGGGCAAGCCGCGGCACGTTAAAACCGATAACGCCCCGTCCTACAGCTCCAGGCAGCTGGCGGCCTTCATGGCCACCTGGGACATTAAGCATACTTTTGGCGTTCCCTACAATCCGCAGGGGCAAGCGATTGTGGAACGAGTCAATCGGACGCTCAAGTCCTATATTGACAAACAAACAGAAAGGGGGGAGCCACCAGCCCTCCCCAAGTCGCAGGCTCAGGCACAGCATTGTCTGAATAAGGTATTGTTCACATACAATCACCTTAATGTTTTTTCGGATTGCACGCCACAAGAGAAGCACTTCCGCCGTTCGGAGGCTCTCCCGCGACCGATGGTCCAATACCGGGTGCCACCGGACCCTTCATGGAGGGGCCCGGCGCCACTTGTAACCTGGGGAAGAGGGTATGCTGCAGTTATGTCTCCTACAGGTGTCGTTTGGATTCCAGCTCGGTGTGTCAAGCCTCACTTGGAACCACATGGCGTGGACCCAGACCGACCCGAGTCTGATCCCGGAGATGGAGGACCTCACTCTGACCGAGAGAACCCGTCGGAAGAGACGGCCACAGGTGACAGCACCGAAGATCACCTGGGGGATGGTCAAGGTCCTTTGCAGTGAGGCCGAGGACGTCATCCGGCGCGAGGAGAAGGAGCCAACGCCGGAGAACCTCACGGCTGCAATCTTTGCCCGAATTCATGCCAACACCATGGCAGTTACCATCATCCTGACTCTCTCCCTACTTGCGGGGGGAGGCGTTCAGGCTGCCTCATTGAAGGCCAACGATTTGATGCCAGGCGGAGACCTCTCTGCCAGGATGCATTACAACATATGGGAAAGGTTGGCGGGTCTCGTCAACCAGTCCGATTTTTGCCTGAGACAGGACGTTGGTTCTGCCTCAATCTTGAGCACCTGCCACTCTCCAGGCACGCACCCCAGGGATGGGGACTGGCTTGTGAAACTGATTTTCAGCCCGTACATCCCAGCGGCTTCTTCAGAATACACCCGTTGGGAGATGCGGCTCACCATGACTTTGCCGGCTGATGCAGCCACTCTCCACACTCCTCGAGTGGCGGTCAGCCCGAACTCTACCTGTGCTCGAATGACCGGCTGCGCCTCAGCTGGTCGAACCCGGCGCCGCTGCCTCAACGTTGGCAGTGGCAATTGGACTTGTGACAACCCAGTGACACTTGGTTCAATGTATGCTCATGTTACCCTACCATCTGGTTGGTTCTTTACGTGTAATCAGTACACTTGGAACTACATTCCCGCAAATGTATAAGAACATAAGAACATAAGAACAGCCTTGCTGGAACAGGCCACAGCCCATCCAGTCCAGCATTCTGTCTCACACAGTGGCTCACCATTTCCTTCAGGGTATTCCCAAGCAGATGCCTCCTTAGGATTCCCTGGAAATGATATTGAGAGATATCCTGCCTATCTCTCCAACCTGGAGGTTGTCCTTAGGTATCCATAATTATAGCCATTGATACCCTTGTCCTCCATGAACTTGTCTAATCCTTTCTTAAAGCTGTCAAGACTGACAGCTGTCACCACTTCTTCTGGCAGGGAGTTCCATAGACCAATAATCCTCTGGGTGAAAAAGTACTTTCTCTTATTTGTTTGAGAACTAGTACCCAAAAGTTTCATGGAGTGTCCCCTAGTTCTAGTGTTATGCGATAGGGAAAACAGTTTTTCCTTATCTACTTTGTCCACACCGTGCATGATTTTATAAATTTCAATCAGGTCACCTCTTAGACGTCGTCGTTCAAGAGTGAAGAGGCCCAACCGTTGCAGCCTCAGATGGTAAGGAAGGTGTTCCAGTCCCCTAATCATTCTGGTTGCCCTCCTCTGCACTTTTTCCAGCTCCATAATATCCTTCTGGAGGTATGGCGACCAGAACTGTACACAGTATTCCAGATGGGGCCTCACCATAGATTTATAAAGAGGCAAAATGACACTTGCTGACTTATTTTCTATACCCTTCCTAATGATCCCTAGCATTGAGTTTGCTTTTTTCACTGCTGAGGCACACTGGGTTGACACCTTCATTGAGTTGTCCACCAGGACACCAAGGTCCCTTTCCTGGTTTGTCGCAGAGAGTTCAGACCCCATCAGTTTATAAATGTAATTGGGGTTCTTTGCCCCAACATGCATCACTCTGCACTTACTAATGTTGAAACTCATTTGCCACTGTTTTGCCCACTCCCCCAGTGTCGAGAGATCCCTCTGGAGCTCCTCACAATCTCTCACAGTTTTCACTACCCTGTATAATTTAGTGTCGTCAGCAAATTTGGCTACCTTGCTTTTTACTCCTACCTCTAGATCATTTATGAAGAGGTTGAAAAGCAGGGGTCCCAGTACTGAACCTTGGGGGACCCCACTCTTTACTTCCCTCCACTTGGAGAAGTGTCCATTTAGTGCTACCCTCTGTTTCCTGTCCCTTAGCCAGTTGCTGATCCAGGACAAGACCTGTCCCTTTATTCCATGACTGGTAAGTTTATTCAAGAGCCTTTGGTGTGGGACCTTGTCAAAAGCCTTCTGAAAGTCCAGATAAACAATGTCAACTGGATCCCCCTTATCCACATGCTTGTTGACACTCTCAAAAAATTCCAACAGATTAGTGAGGCATGATTTGCCCTTGCAAAAGCCATGTTGGCTCTCCTTTAGCAGCGCCTTCTCTTCTATGTGCCTATTAATTCTATCTTTTAGGATGGTTTCCATCACTTTACCTGGGACACATGTCAAACTGACAGGTCGGTAATTCCCTGGATCACCCCTGGATCCTTTTTTGAAAATTGGTGTTACATTCGCTACCTTCCAGTCATCAGGCACAAAGCCTGATTTGAGGGAAAGATTATATATTTTGGCTAGGAGATCAGCAATTTCATCTTTAAGTTCCCTGAGAACTCGTGGATGGATGCCATCTGGTCCTGGTGATTTGTTAGTGTTTAGTTTAACAAGACATGCAAGGACCTCCTCCCTGGTTATTTCTATCTGGCTTAATTCTTCGGTTTCCCTCCCTACGAAGATAGGCTCTGTTTTGGGCATGTGGCCTCTGTCTTCTTCAGTGAATACTGAAGCAAAGAATTCATTGAGTCTCTCTGCAATCTCTGTTTCTTCTTTAATAACCCCTTGCCTTCCATTGTCATCTAATGGTCCAATGGCCTTCCTATTTGGGTTCTTACTTCTAATGTACTTAAAGAAGTCTTTGTTATTTCTCTGAGTATTTTTAGCTATACGCTCCTCAAAGTCTTGCTTTGCTTTCCTGATTGTTGCCTTGCATTTGTTCTGCCAGAATTTATGTTTTTGCCTGCTGTCCTCATTCGGACAAGCCTTCCATCTTCTAAATGAGCTTTTCTTGCTCTTGATCACTTCCCGAACAGCTCCTGTAAGCCACATCGGAGTCCTCTTGGACCTGGCAGTGCCCTTTTTCCTTTTGGGTATGCATTCCAATTGAGCCACTGTTATTGTTTTTGTAAACAGCCTCCATGCCTCTTGGAGTGTTTGGACTCTCTCAATTTTCCCTTTCAGCTTCTTTTTTACTAGTTTCCTCAACTTTGGGAAATTTCCTTTTTGAAAATTTAAGGTCTCTGTGTTAGATTTTATCAGTGACTTGCGGTCTATGATCAAGTTAAACATAATTGAGTTGTGGTCACTGTTCCCTATTGGATCAGTCACATGAACATCTTGCACCAGATCCTGAGTATTACTCAGGATCAAGTCAAGGATTCTTGTACCTCTAGTTGGGTCTTCAACCATCTGTCCCAGGGAACAATCATTTAGCATATCTAGGAACTTTATCTCTTTATCATGTGCTGAACAACAGTTCACCCAGTCTATGTGAGGGTAATTGAAGTCTCCCATTATAACCAGGCTTCCCTTCTTGGATGCCTCCTTTACAACATTCTCCAACTGCCAGTCTCCCTCAAGAGTTTGGGTCGGAGGCCGATAGTATATGCCTACTGTTAGACCATCCTTGTGGCCTGGTACTCTTACCCACAGAGCTTCTAATGGTGACTCTAAATCACCTAGATATTCCAATTCATACGATTTTATCACTTCTTTGACATACAAGGCTACACCACCTCCTGTTTGCCCCTTCCTATCCTTCCTGTACAGTTTGTAGCCTGGGATAACTGTATCCCATTGGTTATCATCCGTCCACCAGGTTTCAGTGATACCAATAATATCAATATTCTTATCTATTGCTAAGTATTCCAGCTCCCCTATTTTGTTCCGGAGGCTTCTGGCATTTGTATACAAGCATTTATATATGCTTTTCTGACACAGTCTTTTGTGTCCAGTTGCATTGTTAGACTGCCTCTTGCATCCTTCTGCTAGAATGCTAGTGACTAGCTCCTCTCTCTGCTCAGTAATTTTTGCATCCTCCTCACTACTCAAGTACACACTTTCCCGAACCGGATGCTGCCCAGCTCCTGTCGGCTTTCCCCTAGTTATCAGTTTAAAAGCTGCTCTGCAGCCTTTTTGATGTTGAGTGCCAGCAATCTGGTCCCATCATGGTTCAAATGCAACCCATCCCTCCTGAACAGATTTGGCTTGTCCCAAAATGTTCTCCAGTTCCTGACAAATCTGAAACCCTCCTCTCGACACCACCGCCTCATCCACGCATTGAGGCTTCTGAGCTCTGCCTGCCTGGTAGGTCCTGCGCGAGGGACAGGCAGCACTTCTGAAAATGCTACCTTGGAAGTCCGGGACTTCAATCTTCTTCCTAACAACCTGAATTTGGCTTCCAGGACAGACCGCTTGGCCTTCCCAACATCATTGGTACCAACGTGTACCATGACAACTGGCTCGTTCCCAGTTCTCTCTAACAGTCTATCTAGATTTCTTGTGATGTCTGCAACTTTTGCACCTGGCAGGCAAGTCACCATACGGTTATCATGTGCATCACAAATCCATTTCTCTGTATTTCTAATTATTGAATCGCCTAGTACAAGAAGCCTCTCTCCTGCAATCTGTTCATCTACATGCACCTCATCAACCATATTAAGGGAGAGAAACTCAGTTTGTTCCTGTTGTTTATCTTCCTGGAACTCATCAAGTGTGATGAAGGAGAGATCATCAGGTGGAACCAGTTGTTCCTCTGTGTGTTCCTCATCAGGTGTGATGAGGGAAAGAGCCTCAAATTTATTCTGTAATTTCAGACTCTCAGAGTGAGCCCCTACTCTTTTCCTCCTTTGAGTCACATTCCTCCAAACATCTCCCTCCCGAGTTAGTGAAGGGCCTTCTCCCTCAGAAGTATCAGATGCTATATGTTGTATCAGTCGTTTGACACTGTTACTGTTACTCCCTACTAAGGATATGGTCACCCCAAGCACAAATGTTACAAGTGTTTCGGCACCCATACGACACACTCGCACCACCCAGTTAGACAGCTCATGTGAGAGCAGCTTTAGAGTAATGAGTTCAGGCGAATATCTCTCGTTGGCAGTCAGCATTTTTGGCGTGCCAGGCTTAGCCGTCGGCAACGCTCGGAGGATTGGTCGACTGGCTTGCGGACTAGCTAAAGCCATTAACCATACCTCCTCGGCGATAGCGCTGCTCAACCAAGAGCAGGCAGAGCTTCGCCATGCCATACTTGACAATCGAGCGGCTATAGACTATCTCTTATTGCTACATCATCTGGGTTGCGAATCTTTTCATGGTATGTATTGCTTTAATCTCACTGATAACTCCCGTAAGGTTCAGAGTCAGCTCACAGACCTCCACACCATAGTCGAGGGCATCAGGGAAGGTTCTGCATGGGGGACTTGGCTGAGTTCATTGTGGAACTGGATGTGGTCATGGATTCCGTGGGGATGGTTTCAGACAGTGCTCAAGGTGATTGTGGGGGTGATTGTACTAGGCATAGCAGTATGCTGCTTCGCGCAATGCATTCCCTCACTAATATCAAGGTGCCTCTCCTGGAGGAAACCCCGAAGCATCATTCCCGCTCATCAGCTGGTGCCCCTCTTGCGCAGAGTCGCCGGTCAGGTTCCTAAGTAAAACAAAAAGGGGAGATGTGGATTCCCCATGCCCCAATGGCATGTAATGGCCCGCGCAGAGGCCACTTCGGTGAGAACGCTCCTGGCCCGTGGGCTCTGCGGGCAGAGAAATTAAGGGGGGTGGATTAATAATAGGGTTTGATTCACCCAATTAAGACCTGACCGACGGTTCCACTGAGGAGGCATTTCTCTAGCCTCTGTTACCCATTAAGGTAATCACTCATCTCCGAGTTTAGCATAATCCCTGGTGCAAATAGTGGCCATATTTACCCCGGTCTAAGCCCTAGACAATGGTGTTTCCCCTGTCAATGTTTGCCCACGTTAATTAACTTCCCCAAGAGAGATTCCCCATTAACCCGAGTAAATAGATACTTTTCCTTCAATAAACGACTGATCTGATCTCGCTCCATACTGCCTCGTATCGTTTCTTGATCAGTCTCCTCCGGGACCTAACGGCCGTCCTAGCGGCCCCGATTCCTACAGTAACTACTTTAGGTAATAATGACAGATCAGTGACATCGGTAAGAAGTGTCACTTTTTTTAAAAAAAACAACTGGATATATGGTGCGTCCATTCTCAGAGCTGCAATTTCACTAACTCTCTGAGCTGACATAATTGCCAGAAGAAAAGCAGTCTTATAAGATAATAAATGTAATGGGGCCAATGCTAGAGGTTCAAAAGGTCCCTCTGTTAATTTTGGAGCACCAATAGGAGTGACCACTGTGTCACAGGATGTGTCCTATCAGGATAAAGATTAGAAAATCCTTTTAGGAAAGGTTTCAAAGTCTCATTTCTAAACAGATGCTTTGTCTCAGAGCCAATAGGCTGATAAGCAACTACTGCTGCCAGATAGGACTTCAGCGATGACATTGTGAGTCCGTATTCTTTGAAATCCAATAAGAAATTCAGGACTGTGTTTAGAGATGTCAGTGTGGCAGACAGATTCAATGCCAAAGCAAAGAGTGAATTTTCCCCACTTTCTCTGGTAACTCGCAATTATGGAGAGTTTCCTGGATGCCTGGAGTACCCTTCTCATGGTAGGTGAAACAACCACACTATTAATTTCAGCATCTGAATGTCCAGGTGAAGAACGTGTTGGTAACTACTCATGATGAGGTCTGGTTGGAGAGGCAGTATGACACGATTTGGAAGCTATGTTCAACAGACTGGTGAACCATGCTTGTCTGGGCCATCACGGAGCAATGAAAATTGCTTGCATCACAGAGAGAGACTACCCTGTTGAGTAATGAGAATGGGTGTGGATTTGGTGGGATGGACAGGCCCCGGGATGCTACTGACTCTTCTGCTTGGCTCAGTGAGTGGCTTGAAATATTTTTGATGTTGTTCTGTAAGTCCATATTGCTCTTGTTGTGGGGTGAGCGTTTCTGTAACAGACTGGTCAGTTTATTTTATTTCTTTTCTTCAGGGAAGAAAGTTGTGCATCATAGATTTTCTTTCTGATGGTGGGGAATGCTTGTATAGTATCCAGTGCAGAGGGCTGGTTTTGTATAAATGTTTCAAGATCCGCAGTGTCCTTCTGGATTTTCTTTTGTTTGCTGTACAGGATGGTAATCAGGTGATTTGGTAGTTTCTTGGAAAGAGTGTTGCATAATATCTCACTGTAGTCAGTGGAGTATGTTGACTGAAGAAGGTTTTTCACAGTAAGTCATTTGGGGATGTAGTCCCGATGTTTGCATTTGGTGAGGGAAATGATGTCTGTTTGTACCTGTACACGTTTCTTCATGAGGTTGATGGATTTCCACTCCATTCAGATAAATATATTGCCCTTCATAGTTGAATTTTTTGGAATAGTAACCGCATTAGTTTGTGTTTCAAGCATATCAAAGAGTAAAAAGACAAAAATGCTGTGGCACTTTAAAGACTAACTGCTGTATTTTAATGTTAGCTTTCGTGGATCAGGTCCACTTCATCAGACATGGGAGTGAGACTTCATGGCATCAATTGATACATATCAGATACAGAGATTCAGAAGTTTTCATTTGAAAACTTAAATGTTAAAACAATTGAAGTACAGTATGTCAGAACAGCTGGTTACAGCTTATTTACTTCTCTACAATAATGCCAAATCAAATTTAGTATAAAAATGGACAGTACATTTAAAAGTGTTTTTGGTGATGGCCTGCCTGATTCTAAGCCGCTTAGAGGATCATGACCCTGTTTCTATAGCAGCTATAACACATCTGTTGAACTGTCTGGTGACTGGGGAGGGGGGAATCCTTGCTTCATGGGGCAGGTTTGGATTTTTTTAAAGCCATAACCCAGCAAGCTGTATGATGAAGCTTGGACGTTCTGTACGGCTTGTCCCCTAGAGGTCTCTAAATACAGAAACTCCCTGCCTAGTGTTGAATGTCTGTTGGAATTGCTCGTGCTCAGATGCGTGCAAATTTGCCAATTTGAATGAAAGACAAAGTGAAATGGTTGGTTAGTGTCCATGAAAAACTAAAACTGTGAAATTTCAAATGCAGGAGCTTAGATTTTTGTACTTGCCATGTGAATGGTACAGCTTTAGCAATAGAAAATGAGGAAAACTCAGGGTGTAACAAACAGGTGATTTTGAGTCAAGAAGCTACACTTCATCTCAGGAGATTTTATTAAGCCTTTCCTTCCTTTATAACAAAAAATGAAAAAGAAAGCAAAAAAGCAAAAAAATTACCCTCCACCCCCATTTTCTCTTCCATGGGAATGAGTGGGAGGAAGTTTTTAATGATTTTAGATTTATTTTCATGTGGCATAGTGCTTAACTGGCTTGCCAATCAACTTGTTCAGCACTGGCTTACAAGGTTTTTAAGAAAGCCTCCTCTAAAGGGGAATTGGAAGAAATTTTCTTTTTTATATTTTTACAGTATTTAACTTCACACAAAACAGTGATGGTGACCCTTTTAGAGACCAAGTGCCCACGCTGCAACCCAAAACCCACTTATTTATCGCAAAGTGCCAACATGGCAACAGGGGAGAGAGGAAATGCTCCCATTGGGCTACTGGGGCAGAGGGTCGGAGTGAACTCTATGCTGGGGTGACCGCACAGGTACCCACAGAGAGGGCTCCAAATGCCACCTCTGGCACACGTGCCATAGGTTTGCCACCACTGACATAAAACATCAATCATCATACACATAATGTAAACATAATAACCAATTATAATACAAACCATGTGACCTCCCAACACACTCCCTTCAGGACCTTGAAAATATCTATTTATTTCTTCTCCTTCATCTTCTATAGATACTGCATCCCATTTCGCTCCCCCCACACACATAATTTTATGGGCTGGCATCTGACCTTTACCCTTCAATAGAAAAAAACTTTATACATTCTCCCTGTATATCAGGGAGACTTTTTAAAATTTCCTAATAACTTCACATCTTGAGCAGCTTAACTAAAGTTAGAATTTAAGTCATCTGCCTTCATTCAATCCTGGCAATCAAAAGTGCCAGAACTGAACCAAAATGGGGTGATCCTCCACAAGTAATAAACAAACAAACAAAAACCACTCCCTGACAAGGATCCCAAAGATGCAGACAGATGTGCTGGTTTGTGGTTGATTGTATATCATGTACTTGCTCGGGAAAGGAGTAAACCAGCCAGTCCCCAAAGCTGACAAACCATGAGACAAATCCCTGTCTGACTGCACTCAACATTTTGAAATAAGATATATCAATTATTTGATTGACCCTCAGTTTCTATATAGAGTACATAGGTTAATCATCTTAACTTTCAAGTTATTTGATCTGGAAGGAATTATGAGCAAATTTTATAATTCTCAAACTGGAATTATGTCTCCAAGAATTTATTTAACAGCAATATAAAATATATTACAGATCTGATCAACTCTGTGTTTCAACTCTCACTGAAGCTTTTCCTAGAACGTCCCTCTCCATTACAATATTTCTCAACATGATATGGTGCTGGAAATTTTTTCAAAGGCATAGTAAAAATTCTGGAATTGCTTTCAGTGGCTTCTTTCAATAATGCAGATCCCTTTAGAGTGGCAACCCTATTGTGGCTCTGCAACTTTACTTACTTGGTTGATCCATGTTTCACACATCAGGTTGACATGGCAGATCAAAGCATCGTCTTCCACTGTTTCCGATCCCGTGCCAGTCTCATGCAGGTCCTCAGGAATGTTGCCCTGAACTAGTCTTCCCATCTGGTTGCTGGCCTTTCTAGTGGTCGCTTTATGTCAAGTATTATCCATTCTGTGATAGATTTCATCCACCTGCCACCTTTGAAGTGGCACACATGCCTGGTCCACCGATACCTTGCAAACTCAATCAACATTGATGCTTGTTTTGCATCTGATCTTATACGCAGTTCTTCATTTGATATTTGATCAACCCATCTTATACGTAGCTTCCTTCACTTGATTGCTCTTTGTGTTACACCAATTATTTTGATGTCAGCTTCTGTAGGTGCCCATGTTTCACTGCCATATAATACAGTAGGCAGAATGGTGGTGTTGATGGGTTCGGCCTGTAATTTTCTCATATTTGCTTCACTAAGCACATCCTTTATGATGTTAAAAGCTGCCCATGCTGCTTGGTTTCTTCTCGCAATTTCTTTTGTTAGATCATGCCTTAGATTAACCTCTTGCTCAAGTCGCTAAGACGCTGACTGGGAAGCGGAAGGTCAGCAGTTCGATTCCCGAGTACTGCAGGATGGAAATGAGCGCCCGTCTTCATCCCAGCTCCTGCCAACCTAGCAGTTCGAAAGCAAGAAATTGCAAGTAGATAAATAGGGACCACTTCGGTGGGAAGGTAACAGCGTTCCGTGCGCTCCGGTGTCTAGTCATGCCTGCCACATGACCACGGAAACGTCTGCAGAAGCAGACAGCGCTGGCTCTTTGGCTTAGAAACAGAGATGAGCACTGCACCCTAGAGTCGGATACGACTGGCTTTCGAGCAAGGGAAACCTTTAGCTTTACCTATATATATATATATATATATATATATATATATATATATATATATATATATATATATATATATATATATATATATATATATATATATATATATATATATATATATATATATATATATTCTGCACTTCTACTGATTCTGATATTAACACTATATCATCAACAAAATGAAGATGGGATAAGTCTTTGCCATTTATACGAATTCCCTTTTCCTCCCATGTCAAATTGTGCATTGCTGATTCTAAGGCAGCAGTAAACAGTTTGGGGCTGATCGTATCACCTTGATGGACTCCTCTTTTTATAGAGATCATTAATAAAGTGATTTATGTTGTGCATCTTTGAGAAGACCGATATAGCATGGATCAATTCCTTGTTTGTAAATGCTTGCAGCACCGTGTTGGTTTCAACAGAGTCAAAGGCCTTCTCATAATCCACAAAGGTGAGAACAAATGGCAATTTATACTATCTCTGTCACTCTATCAACTGATTGACAGTGTGCAGATGATCCATGGTACTGTATCCTCACCAGAAACCCGCCCATTCTCTTATATGTCCTTCATCCAGCTGTTATGCAATTCTGTTGAGAATAATCCATGTAAAGAGCTTATATAGTTGAGAAAAAGGCATATTGGCCTATAGTTCTTGATCTCTTCACGATTTCCCTTTTTAAAAATTAATACTGTCTTTGATGTTTTTCACTGAGCTGGAATAGTCCCATGTAGTATGTATTTAGTAAACAAGCATGCCGGAACTTTGTGCCCCCAACTTTACATAGACAAAAGCTCTCTTTGTCTCAATGAATAAAGGTAGAGTTGCCATAATTCTCTCCCACAAAACCGGGACAGAAGCATACATGACAAAATTGGGCGGGTTATCTACAAAATAGCCTTTTTAAAAACAAACATAATATAATGACAGCTATGAAACACTTTCACATTAAATATATCATTGTCAAGTTCAACGTCTTAATCATTAAGTCATTGCAGCCGATAATATACATTATTGTAGTTATTCTTTGTTTTTTATTAGTCTCTTTACTTTATTTTTTTAAAAAAGAAATCCATTCCATGCAATATTGTGCAGAAACACAAGCTCATAGCTGTCAAGTATCCTGTATAGCCCAGGAAAAACCCGCAATTTAGCCCCTCTTCCTGCCATCATGTATTTTTAAAATAATATCCCGTATTTTAAAAAAAATCCAGGGGGCATGTAAATCTCCCGTATATTGTTGTATTATTATTATATCTTTATTCATGAGGCATGTGCCTCATACCAGAGCCAGAGAGGAGGAGTATTGGACTCCCCCTGGTGGAGGAAGAACCACCCCCTAGGCACTCCCCTTAGCACGACTGCTTTCCCTCACGGGGAACAAAGCAGCAGGCCAGCCTTACTGTAATAATACTATTTTAAATCTCTTTCCTCATTCTCTGCTGCGACAGCATTTCATATTATGGTGATTTTTCATGGAACTGTTTTTTACACTTATATCACTTAATTGTCTACTGTCTTAGCCTTGTGTACCTCAATTTCATTTTTAAAAACTCTGTGTTTAAGGCAGGACCACAGAAATATCCTCTTTATGTTGTATGCAAATATTCTTGAAGCCGATTGGCTCATTGTCTCTTCTCTCTCCTGGGAAAGAGGGTGTTAAAGGGAAGAGACAATGAGCCAATCGGCTTCAAGTATATTTGCATACACTGTAACGTAGAGATGGATAACTCACTCCTTTTGCTACTCTAATCCTCAACATTACTGAGGCCACACCCCATAACTATAAAGTAAATTGTGAAAGAAAACTGTATAAGTTTCAAGTTCTGGTTTGTGATTATCTCTTGCTTTGCTGTGAGTGCAAGGGGGAAGTGGCTTTTTCATTTATTTTTTGAACTGGCAAAGAGATACAATTCAAATTTGTAACTAAAACCATAACCACTGCAGAAGGGCTCAACAGTAACTGCTGCTGAGAGTACATGGCAGAGATTATCTCTGAAGATACATTCTGAGATACACTCTGAAATTTTCTTATTTACTAATGTAATCCATTATAAAAATATTTGTCAGAAGCCAGAGAATATAACACCAAAACAAAAGTGCTGGAGAAACACTTGGAAGAAAAATCTGGTTCAAAATGAGTACAAGATAAGATGACCATTATCCAACTTCAGCCAGCTAAAGAAAATTTTATATAAAAATAACTACTTTCTTAGTGACTCCAGGGAAAAGGACAGGTTGTACTTACCAGTAACTGTCGTTCTTCGAGTGATTGTTTGTGAAGCCACACTGATGGGTTCTGCACTTGCGCGGGAGTCAGTATCGGAGCTGAAAGCTGATTAGCTAAAACTTTTAAACTAAGACCGCCCACCATCTCCACCCACCCTCGGCACCATTGCGCACCAAAACCCTCAGTTCCATAAAAAGCTGACCACTAGACAAGAAGAGGATCTCATTAGTGCAGCCAGGAGGGGAGGATGGGTGGGTTGTGTGGCTTCACAAACAATCACTCGAAGAACAACAGTTACTGGTAAGTACAACCTGTCCTTCTCCTTCGTGTTGCTTGTGAACCCACACTGATGGGAGACTAGCAAGCTCACTTACTTGGAAGGTGGGCAGTTGATGCAGTGATGAGACAGGAAGGAGATGGTTCATGCATGGGGGGCGCTCAGAGTACCCGGAGACCTGGAACCAGCAGTCAAGATGGATCGGCCCACTCGAGGGTCGTCGACAGTTCTAGCGTCAAGGCGGTAATGAGAAACAAATGTGGATGGAGTAGACCATGTTGCAGACCTGCAAATGTCCTCCAAAGGGACCCCCTCCAGGAATGCAGTGGAAGCACCAACAGACCTAGTGGAATGGGCCCGGACATGAAGAGGCGGAGGTCGTGAAGAATGCCTGTCAAGTTTCGGGAAATTTCTATCAAACCCCCATATTTTATACTCTTTCCCGCCGTCATCCCGTATTAGTTAGACTGCAATTAGACTGGAGTTAGACTGGAAGCCAGCATAGGATAAGCATAGCTGTCCAGTTTCTCATTTTGGACTAGAAATTTCCCTTGTTTGACAGGAATTTCCCGAAGGTTGACAGGTATGTCGTGAAGCCAAGCAGTATGCCAGGTAGATGGTTTCGCAAATCCACTTCGAGACACGTTGTGCAGAGAGTGAGTGTCCCTTGGTCCTTCCACCGTAGGAAATGAACAGCCTATTGGACTGCCTGAAGGCGGTGGTCCTATTGGTGTAGAACAGAAGAGCCCTTCTGACATCAACAGAGTGCCATAGATGCTCCTGGTTGTTGCTGGGTTGTGGGTGGAACATAGGCAACACAAGGACTTGAGCAAGATGAAACTCAGAAACGACCTTGGGCAGAAAGGCAAGGTTTGGGTGGAGGACCACCCTGTCGGGAAAAACTTCAGAAAGGGGGGGGTCCCTTCGGAGTGCTGCAAGCTCACCAACCCTGAGCGTGGAAGTGATGGCAACCAGGAAGGCAGTCTTCCAGGAGAGGAGACGGATGTCAGAGGTAACCATGGGCTCAAAGGGAGGGCACATGAGAGCCTCCAGAACTGTTGTGAGGGACCACTGTGGAGCAGGCTTTTTGACTAGAGAAAAAACATTCTTCAGGACCTTCAGAAAGTGTTTAACAGTGCTGTTACGGAAGGCCGATGAAATAATAGGGTGATGAGGGACGGAAGTGACCACAGTGGCCAGATGAACCCTGAATGAAGAATGGGCTAAACCAGCTTCAGCCAAGGTCAGGAGATAGTCCAAGAGACCAGGGTGCGGAAGGAGATCATGGCCTTCCAAATCGCCAGAAGCTCCAGGAAGTTGATGTGATGAGCCCTCTCCGAGGGCGACCAGAGGCCGCTGATGCTGAACTTGTCGCAGTACTCTCCCCCATCCCTTCAGGCTCGCATCCGTGGTGATCTGGACTGAGGGGACAGGTGGGTAAAATGGTTTCCCCGTGGTGACAAAGAGATTGTTGATCCACCAATCAAGCTGGTCCCTCAGTTTGCGAGTGGTGGAGAGCCTTGCTTGGGGGACCCCGAAGAGGGTCGAAGTGATGCAGAAACCAGGACTGCAGCGACCGCATCTTCAACTTGGCGAAGGGGATAACCGTCGTGGTGGAGGCCATGAGCCTCAGAAGTCTTTGTGCCGCTATTGCCCTGATTGTGTGATGCTGTTGGAGGTGTAGAACCATGTCTCGGATGTGGGAAAGCCTCTGAAGCGAGGCGTAGGCCCGAGCCGTGGAAGAGTCCAGAACGGCCCCAATGTAACCCATTCTCTGGGATGGTAAAAGGCGAGACTTTTTGTAGTTGACTCTGAGACCGAAAACTTCCATAAGGGAGACTGTGAGACGCACATCCTCTATCGCTTGTTTCTTCGATGGGGCGCAGATGAGCCAATCGTCGATGTACGGGGACACATGCACGCCTCAGAGAAGAAGGTGGGCTGCAACCGGCCAGACACTTGGTGAATACCCTGGGAGCGGCGGAAAGTCCGAATGGGAGGCAGGTGTAGTGGTACATCTAGCCGTCGATGACGAATCGGAGGAACTTGCGGTAGGATTGCTGGATGGACACGTGAAAATAAGCATCCTTGAGATCGATCACTACAAACTAATCTCCCGGGTTGAGAAGAGGGAGAATGGATTGCAGCGTGACCATGCGAAACTTCGTGGTCTTGATGAATTTGTTCAAGCGACGGAGGTCGAGGATGGGGTGGAGGCCCCGATCCTTCTTGTCCATGAGGAAATACCTAGAGTAGAAACCGTTGGACGACTTGGCGGATACGACAGTCTCTATCGCCCCCTTCTGCAGAAGAGAAGACAGCTCTTCCTGGAGTGGGGGAGATGAATCTGTGGAACGGATGCGACCGGAGAGAAGCCAGTTCTCGAACTCTAGCGCATAGCCATCATCCAAGATTTGAAGAACCTACCGATCGGTGGTGATGGAGTCCCAGAGACCGATGAAGTTTCGCAGGGGCAAGTATGGCAGGGAGTGCGTTGGAAGATCTGCAGTTGGAGTGGAGTCCAACCTGCTGTTTCTGCTTCCGATCCGTGCGTTTGGTGGATTGGTCAGCCGATTGGTCACGGGAACAATTGAACTGCTTCCAGGCCCTGTAGAATTGCTGCTTGGAAGCGCCCTGTTGAAACTGAGAACGGCACTGGGAATCCTGACCATAGAAGGATTGGTTGGGACGGCGTTGAAAGTTAGAAGAGCTGGTGCGAAGCTTGTTGACGGTGGTAAGTTCGTGCTGAAGCTCATTCAAAGGTTGTCAGCGAAGAGCCCTTGTCTGGGAGCCCTCCCAGCGAAGGGGAGCTCCTTGATGAGCTTTTTGGTGTCATCATTAAGGTCAGCTGAACGAAGCCAGGAATGACGGTGGAGCTGGATCGCCATGGCAATGGTCTTGGCCTCCGAATCACAGATATGGCGCGCAGTGCAGATCTGTTGCTGCCCAAGATGGACCCCTTCAGTGGCCAGTGTCTCAAACTCACCCCAGAGATCGGCAGGGAGTCTGGCCAGAGACACCTCCATCTTCCTCCATAGCTTCATATTATACGCTCCCATGGCTATGGCATAGTTGGCAGCCCTGAGGGAGAGGGAGGAGGACGCGTAAGCCCTCCGACCCAGAGCGTTTAGCTTCTTGCTTTCTTTAGAAGAGGTAACCGGGACACTGTGGACCGCCGTACGGTGCTGAGAGGCCTTGACCACTCTAGAATTCGGCATCAGATGCGTGTGTAAGAATTCGCCGTCCTCGCTAAGCAACTTATAGATTCCATCCAGTCTAGTAGACACAGTATGGAAAGACACAGACTTCTGCCAGACCTTCTTAGCTGCGTGCGAAACCGCAGGAAGGAAGGGGAGGTGTACCGGGAGAATCTCCTCTGTGTCGGCCAGGCCACAAACTTCATCCACAAAGGGAGGAGGTGTTTCAGCCTTGAGGTTTAAGGTGGAACCCATACGGGTCAGAAGAGCAATGAAGGTCCTCTGATCCTCTAGCTGGGTCCGTTCCTTGCTTCCAATTTGGTCGTCTGGGGACTTGTCTGAATCAACCAGGGGCTTGCCATCATCTGAGCCCACAACGGATGAATCGTCTGAGCCTTCAGACCTCACTGAAACAGAGGGAGGTGGAATGAAAGCCTCGGGGTCTGAGTCAGACCAGTAAAGCCTGCCTGAACTCGGTTCCTCCCCAGAAATAGGCGGTGGAGGAGAAGGTCTCCAGTCCACCGATCCAACACGGCGCCACTTGGCTGGCGCCGGTTCAGCAATCGGAGACGGATCTGGGGCTGCCGAATCCGAGGGGGAGGAAATTATAGCTCTGGCCTGTTTGGAGATCTCACGCGCCATAGTCTCAAAGAGCGGACCCAAGGCATCCACGGGCACCGATGGAGGAGGAGGCAGCAGAGCAGGCTCCTGTCCCCTGTAATCAGACACCAGGGAAGGTCCAAAGACGGCGGTAGTCGGTGGGTACACCAGCAGGCGAGCGGTTTCCTCCAGAGCCGGGGGTGGCGAAGACGGAGAAAACAGGGCGGAAACCGCAGACAAGAAGCCGGCCAAAGTCGGCGAGGCAGGCGGCAAAGGGTGAGAAACATGAGGAGTGGGGGGTAGAGAGGAATGGTGCTTATGCTTCCTCTTCTCATCATGTTTCTTTTTCTTGTCCTTCTTTTTCTTCTTTAGGAAGAGTTCGACGGTAGTCAATTTCTTGGGAGCAGCCGAAGAAGAGGCCACCGAGGAAGATTGAGGGCGAGAAGCGGATGGAGGCTGGGGGGGGGGACAGGACTTTGTCCATGAGGTAGGCCTGCAGACGATTTTTCCTGTTCTTCAGGACCATGCGGGAGAACTTTTTGCAGGCTAAGCAGGACTGACCCTGGTGATCTTCCCAAAGACAGATGAGGCACTTGTCGTGGGTATCGGTGCTGGGGATCTTAGCTGAACAAGAAGGGCACTTCTTGAAGGCTGCCGAAGAGGCCATCCAAAGTCCAAGTGACAAAGCAATAGGCCCCGAGAGGGAGGCCCTTGGGGAAAATGGCGGCCAGACAACACAAAGTCCAAGTGAAGAAAAACAGCTTGAGAAGGAAAATCCTAGAGAGCTGCGGGCGACCAAGATGGGGAACCCAACCTGGTCTGAAAAAATTTAGAGAAATGCTTTCCAAAGGATGATGAGCGAAAAATAGAAATGTCCAAAGGACGAGCTCCTCGAAAAGGCTCCTGCTGAGGCAGCGGGGCAAAAAGGAACTGAGGGTTTTGGTGCGCAATGGCGCCGAGGGCGGGTGGAGATGGTGAGCGGTCTTAGTTTAAATGTTTTAGCTAATCAGCTTTCAGCTCCGATACTGGCTCCCACGCAAACACAGAACCCACAAGTGTGGGTTCTCAAACAACATGAAGGAGAATGTCTCTCTTTTTCATAAGGGAAGCCCTTGAAAATAATATGACTAACAAGAGAATGAATCTTGTCTCTCTAGCTCAGGGATTCTCAACCTGCAGCCCGTAGGCGGGATGCGGCCCATGGTGCCATTTCATGTAGCCCCCCCTCACCTCACCAGGAAGTGCCATGTGGTGGAGGAAGGGCAAAATCGCCATCTGGCCCTCGAAGCTGTCTGACGGAGTGTGACCCGGCACCCAGCTTTAAAAGGTTGAGAACTCTTGCTCTAGCTAGATGTTTAACTTGGCACCAGACAGCTGAAAGTTTCCTTGTGATGAGTCTGATAAAAGCTGTCTGTGAAAGCTCAAGCATAAAAATGCCAGACCATTTCTATATTTAATGTAAATGTATGAGCAGTCTGGAGAGAGACTTTGACTCTTTCTTCCCCCAAATTGTTCTCCAAATTTCAATATGCTTTGAGGAATGGAATACAATTTGGTGCATGCAGTTTGGAGAGCAGAAAAATGGGTTGTCTGTATTCTCTTCCACTCTATACTCTCTTCCCTAAAGTTGTTTTACTACTTTTTCTTCAGTAGTTTGAGACAAGTGTACTTCCTTGCATTTAGGGCAGCCACATCTATATCTATAAAACAGAGGTGTGGGTTTGTATGTGCTCTAAAGGAGCCCACACCCCTGGACCAATGTCGCTGAAATTTGGCACATGCATACCTTGGGCTTGCAAGATCAGCACTGTGGGGGTCACAAAACCTTGAGGGTCACAAAAACTTAGGCTTCTGGGAACTAAAGTCCCCCTGTGTGACCAGGGTGCCACATAGGGGACTACTGATCTAAATGAACCATTTAATGAATTTCTGAAGTTAGCAGACTACCTCATGCTCAAGCATCTTAAATGAAGAAGGAATATTGTAGACTGGCCAAATGTTATCCAAAATGGTGGGGTTCAGGGAGGGCTTTTTCAGCAATAGTTTCACAACTGCCTCTTTTAGGCAAATTGAGGTTATGCCATTTTAAAGAGAGACATTCATCGTTTATTAACATCTTGGCCAGATCTCCTCTGGTAAAGGTTAGGTACAGCACACAGGTAACAGACTTCAGCTTTACAAAGATTATTCAGGCTGCCCAGTTTGAAACTTATCCATAAATAGTGGACAAGCAGGAGCCAAAGTTATATCTACTTGGATTGCAGCCAAATCAAAACTATTGTAAGCAGTTATTGCCAAGTGATGTACAATTTACAATGGTCTGTCAGATGGGCTATTGTTTCCCCCGCATGGCAGTACATAATAGGCTTCTAGCCACTCAAAACAGATGTTAGATGACTCTGAGCAGATGTAGCACTAGCAAAAGAAATCAACCTTTTTATAGCCTGTAGTACCAGCACAGGTCTTTCAATGAGCTCTAACCCAAGTCCAGTTTCACTTTCTTTGACTTTTCTGCGATCACCTATCTATTCTATGTCCCAAATAGTAACTGACTCCACCATGTTGCTGGACACAGTATGGATATGGTTTTGTGCCGGACGGGACAAGGGTGATCTGGATATGAACGAATCTTTGTAATTCAATTGTCATGGACAGATCGCTACCTGGTGTCATGGAGGACATGAGATCCGAGTAACTCCTGACAAGGTAGCCTCAGCATTGATACTAAAATCTCCCAACACCAGAAGGCAACAGATTTTAATTGTTAACCGAAAGATTAGTTGTTGACAACTGGATTTCTAAAGGGAGGTCAATAGCCAGGAAACAACCCAGAAAGTCCTGTTATGTGGGATAATCTACAGCAGGGATTCTCAACCTGTTGACAAATGCAGCCCACAGCACCCTTTCATGTGGCCCACCACCACCTCCACCAGACCAGGAAGTGCTGTGTGGTGAAAGAAGAACAAAATGGCTGTCCGGCCCCCAAAGCTGTCTGAGGGAGCATGACCCAGCCACTGGCTTAAAAAGGTTGAGAACTCCTGATCTACAGGGCTCACAACTTTGGGGAACCGGAAGCAGAGCCTGTGCTTAAAAAGAATAAATAAAATTGGGAGGGTCAGTTATTAAGTACAGTACTTAAATATTTCTGGTGTGCCATGCATGTTTCAAAGTACTTCTTCCAGAGAATTCACTGCAGTTGTTTTAGATATCAGTACATGACAGTTTTGAAGGATTCCCCATATATTTACATTTCCTCCTGAATCAGAGCCAAATGTTGTTCATTTACAATATTTGTATGCCACTCCATAAGAACATACTCTAAATTTATGTGAGGAGCATAAACTAAACTTACATCAAGGCCAGCAAAACACAAAAGAAAACCATACAACCATAATCAACATAAAAAGCAACAACAAAGCAGAATGTACAGCTTCCAATATTTATACAAATATATTTTAAAACTTAAGAACTGGTTGCTTGTGTGTGTAAATACAATTGCTGTATGGGTATTGTCCAGAACTGAAAGTACACTGGAGCAACATCAGTTGCCGCTAAACTTGAACCGGAACTCTTCAAAATGTCACTGTCTGATCTACTTGAGAAACTTAGACAGATCTTCCTTGATTTCAGCTTCATCCCAAGGTCCATAGATGTTATCTTTGAAGAGCTGAAGCTTGATAAGGCAGTAAGGACAGAGACATGAGATAGAGACCAGAAGGAGGGCGAAAAGACTGCTGCCAACACTGGAGATGGTGGATAGGCCCACCAAGGCAGACACAGCAAACAGCAAGGTGACTACCACGTAACACCGAGGAGTTTGAGCTTTGAGCTTCTTTTGCAGCATAGGCCACAGAGCAAATATCTGGATAGCAAATGTCACCATGACAAAGGCATGTAAAGAGTGAGGCAGTCGTGAGGCCAAGCAGACTGAGGCAAAGATGGCCATGTTAAGAGATAGTGCACTGGACACAATGGCAGCATTAACTCCATAGTCATAGAATACCAAGTGTCCTAGGAGCATGAAGGCAGACATAGCATAAATAGTATCCGTGCTGATGGACTCAGTTAAGGTCTTCAAAACTGGGGAGAAGCCATAGGTAAAGGCCACAAATACCACAGAATTCTTCAAATCTGCCCACCGCGTCTGGCCATTCTGAACTCTCCCCATTCCTGAGTCAACCACATCAAAGAGAACATAACCAATCAGGGAAGAGATCAAACCAGCTCCAAACAGCCACTGGGGAGCTAGAAATCCCATGTCCATGTACCACCAGACGACGACAAAGACACAGACGCTACACAGCTGTTGTATCACCAGACCAGACTCAAACACCACTGCCCAGTACTGGTACTGGCGTGCATGGACATTCTTGCGTAGCTTCTCTAGGAAGCTTTGGTCCACATAGTTATCAGGAAATGGCTGCCTCTTGTACAATATTTTCTGCCAGCGCTGTTTTGGGTTCTGCTCCAGCTGGAGATTGAGCATGTTTTTGTCATCCACAGCACCAAGGCTTCCTTGCACTGAAATTTCTTAGTGTCGATGAAGATGAAACTTCCCATTGATCATCCAGATCACTTTTTGCATCTAAAACAAAACAACATTATTAACCCATGTTTCTCACACCAAAAACAAGTAACCATTCAAAAGACAATCTCCACAGCTACAATTTTAAAAAACATGGTTAACAATGTATGACCCCCACCTTTTACAATCCATTTAATATTAGTTAATGCCTCACCCAGCATCTAAACCTGGCTTTTATGATCAGTTTAACTGTTGCCATGAATTGACAGCAGAGGTGGGAGGTAACAAAGGACAACAAAGGCTGGAATGGAGCTCCCAGCAAGTACCAAGGAGTATTGGGGCGAGGGGGAGGGGGAGAGACAGCAAGTAAGTTCAAGAGGGCAGTGCCCAGCAGGCACCACAGAGAGAGAGAGTGAAGCAGTGAAGTCCAGAAACATAAAGACATTGATAGTTATGGTAACTGGTACTGTATCTCTGATTTGTATAATGAAGTCCAAAGTAAATAATAATAATTTCATGTCCGAGATTACTCCGGGTTGAAAGGATTTTTGCTGGAGAAACTCCGCTCAGAGGACGCCCGAATAAGGCTCTTTTCATGTCCTCAAGTGCAGCTCTCAGGTTTTGTAACCCGACCTTCCAGTGTCCAGCTCAGCGTCTTAATCACTAAGCTACCGGAGGAGCCCAAGTAAATATGATATATATTTGGGGAGAGAGTACTTAAACACTGGTAGTTGTTGGCTTTGAAGGAAAGGTAGCCCTCTGGTGAAGAGAGACAATCAAACAGTGAATAGCAATCTCTCCTCTCTTCTGCTGTCCTGCAGCAGGTGGTTCAAAAGTACAAGGGAAGGCTATTCCCATTCCAGGCAGGGAGCCCTTGATGCTTCCTCTTCTTTTCCACTTCAAGGAGAGGCAGGGAGTGGAAAACATGGACACCAGAGAAGGCAACTCTTTTTGTTTTCTCAGTCTTACCCTCGTTCTCTGGATACTATGCCAAGGAAGACTCAGTCCACAGTGACAGAACGTAGGCAGCTGCTCATCTCATTTGCTCACCCTCTAAGGCAGGGGTGCCCAAACTTTTCAGGCCACAGGTTGGTCACGTGGTTCAGGGAGCTGGTCACTATGGATCCGGATCTGGCCTCCAGGCCATAGTTTGGGCATCCCTGCTCTAAGGGGAATAGAGGGCAGAGATTTGGTTTGTTCAGCACCCCTTCCCTCACTTTCCCGTTATCTCTTTTCAAGTGGCCTGAAGATGATTCGAAACAGTTCAAGACACTCAGAGGCAGAGGCCATAACTGGGCAGGCAGAAGCAGTGATTCCTTTGCTAAGGATCAGTCCTCTTTCTTTCCCCACCTCCCTTGCTCTCTTTTGAGGAGAAAGGGTGAGTAAACTTTGTCTTTCTCCTTGCTAAACCCAGACAACTGAAGAGGTCACATGGAGGCAGCAAATACTTGTTCTCTGGACTACACTCTCTTTCCCTGGATCCACAAAAGGAAGAACCGTGTTCCCCAAATAAAATAACAATTACTGAACTGACGTGTTGCCAGCTAATCTTTCTCACACTAGGTCAGGTGAAAAGAACTGTTGAACAAACTCACCCAAAGCTGCCTTCGTTTTGGCAGTTTCACGTGAGACCTAGACAGGGAAGAAGAAGCACACTAGATTTGTCCAAAGTCCTTGGAAAAGCTGTAACAAAAAAACAAAACCAAATTCTTTCCTTGATCTAACAGCTGCTAATGGGATATCCTCATCAAATGGTCACTTTGCTTGATCATTACTGGTCCTACTGCCATTTTAAAACCACCTGATCCCAACCTGCTCTTGCATGTATTCTGTCTACACATAAACCTGCGGCCCAACTATTATGCGACTAAGGAATATCTAAAGTGGTAGCCATGTTAGTCTGTGCAAGCGAAGAAAGTGGCTTCATTTTGGCAGTCCAAAATAGACTTTAAATAGACTGCATGTTGGGGCAAGAAGATCAAGGGCTAATCTGAGAAAGTGGTTTTTCCCTGTAGATGGTAGCCTGAGTAAATGTAGAGAAGAGCAAACAATCGCCCATATGACACAACGCACACGATGCCCTTCAACATGCACTGAGGACCTTATGTTGGCAAGTGGAAATGCTATTGAGGTGGCCTGATATTGGGCAGATGACATCTAGTTCTTTTCAATTCCTTTGTTTTAGATGTGTTAATTTTAGCTTTATATATTATTATATGCCGGTGGTGCCTCTGACACGAATAATGAAAGGAAGTCCAAGGTTTGATCGGACATTAAAGAAAAAGACAGTAAACAAAACAGAACAGCCAAAAAAGAGGGGAAAAAATATTGTGGCACCTGTATTTAAATATGAGCTTTCAAGTTTTCCCAAGGCAGGCAGGGGGTCCCCAAGGCAACGAACCTGGAGGCCACCCACAGCCTCCCTGCTGGCAAAGGCCAGGGATGGTGCATGGGATTCCTCGCCTCTTTTCAAGCCTCCCTCCTTCCCTGGACACCCTTCGGCCGCCACACACGATAAGCTCTGGGAGCGAGACGCACGTGCTTCCCCGGACGACTTCACCGCAGCGCCCCCTGGCGGCCGAACCCCTCCGTTTCATTCTATGGGTGAGCGAGCGTCTACGACGGGGTGCCCAAACTTTTTGGGCTGCGGGCCGGTCACGTGGTTCAGGGGGCCGGTTATTAGGGCCCCAATTCATCTGGCCCACAAACGCCTCGTCGCTCCCGGAAGCGAAAGTAAAACGTGCCCGTACGGCCCCGAGGGAGTGAAGCGTCCGCCCTCCCCTTCATGCAGTCGCTCTCGTTTAGGCAAGCCACGGGGAGGGGCGAGGGGGAACCTTTGAAGCATCACAATGTTTCGGGGAGGGAGGGGAAGAGTGTTGTTGTTGCCCTTACCTCGGCCCATCCCGCCTCGCCTCTTTAATCGGGTTGGTGGGACATTCCGCCGTGGGCGCGAGAGGTCCGGTTCTCAGCCGAACAAAGTTAGAGCCAGGGCGCCACCTGCTGGCTGCTGCTGCAACAGGCCCGCGGCTTTTTCCGCAGGCTCCTCCCGAGTCCCGCTGCCGCCGCGCGACCCAACCCGAGACTAGAGGCCTCGTTGTCTAGTTCCGTAATAAGGTCCGCCCTCTTTCCCGGGTGGAGAGGAGGGGCTAGCCGCCTGGGGCGCCATGAAGAGTCTCCGGACTCGGAGGAAAGGGTGGGGCAGGCAAAAAAGAGGGGTGGCCAGGGGGCCGCCTGTATTCCGCTTCTATTGGTTTGGCTGGAAAGCTGCTGTTCCGACCCCCCCCCCACTCTCCCCCCTTAAAATAAAACCTCAGTCAGAACCCATGTTGCTATACGCCAGTGATGGTGAACTTTGGCACGCCTGGCGTTCTTGGACTTTAATTCCCTGAAACCCAAGTCACTGTGAATCCACAGGAATGGGTTTACTATGCATATAGCAACCCAACAACATGGTTTCTGAGGGGATTTTTTTTTTGGGGGGGGGGGGGGGCGGCATACGCGCAGTAAACACATTGTGTGGATTATTTCACAGATACTTGGGCTTCTGGGAATTGAAGTCCAAGAACATCTGGGCCATAGGCACAGTAAACCCATTAGTGTGGATTCACAGAGACTTGGGTTTCTGGGAATTAAAGTCCAAGAAAATCTGGGGCATAGGCACAGCAAATCCGTTCATGTGGATTCATAGAGACTTGGGCTTCTGGGAACTGGAGTCCAAGAACACCAGGGGTGCAACAAACCCATCCATGTGGATTCACAGAGACTTCAGGTTGTGGGAAATGAAGTCCAGGAACACCAGGAGTGCCAAGGTTCACCATCGCGGCTATATGCTGTCAGGTCGCCTCCGACCTATGGTGGCCCCTAGGAATGAGTGACCTCCAGACCCCTATAAACAGAGGAACATGAAGTTTCACTCTTATGTCTGACGAAGTGGACTTGATTCACAAAAGCTAGCGTTAAAATACAGCAGATAGTCTTTAAGATGCCACAACATTTTTCGTCATTTTGTTTTGATAATTCTGATATGCCTGCACAGACTAGGCTACTATTTCAGAAATTTCAGCATAAAGTGGTTTATGTTCAATATGGAAACGTCTCCCGATCATGTCATACAGTAGTACTAAGATCTGCATACAGAAACACATACACATTATCAGTCTCCTTTTTTAGTTTACTGATTGAGCTCTGCTTTTAACTTTTGCAGACTTTACGTAACAAACTTCAGCATCATTAACACTTTGTGTGAAGCAATCTGTGGTAAGCATCCCATATTTTCAGCAGCATAATGCTACATTATGAATACTAAAAGAAATCTATCATTTCTTTGTAGCTAACTTGTGAATCTCTTAAGTCTAGCAGGATAAGTGGGATGCTTTATAAGTGACAAGTGTATTTTACTGCAACAAAATGACTGAAAAAGCCCAGCAAAAAGGCAATATCATCAAGTACAGTATTGTAGAGGAACTTGGAATCATAGGCATTTTATTAGATGTCCCTCGTTTTCTTTTCTCCAATCCAAGATTCCTTCCTTTGATTTGGACTGAAAGATGACACAAAAGAATGTCATTGGCATACTGGTGGAAACTGAACCCCTGAATGCTTGCTTACCTGTATTAATAATGTGGGGAACCCAAAGGGGTAAATGATACAATAGGCCTATAGCCATGACATCGAACAGGTTTTCCCCAATACAGTAATACCTCATACAAAGTCCGCTTCATACAACATCGAATTCATACAACATCGCCTAATTTCTTGAAAAAAGTTACCTCATACAAAGTCGCTCAACTTTGTATGAGGCATTCGGGTTTTTCCCAGGTTGCATTGTGCCTGGGCAGTATAAAAGACAGGACACATGCGTGCATTGCTCTTGTGGGTTTTGCACGAGGCAAAGAGTGTTTAGGAGTGGTTTTGAGCGTGATGTTGGATTTTTTTTAATTTTTCATCAGAATTTTTAGAAGCATTCCTGGGATTTTCGCAGCATTCTTCAGGTTCTTGGACAATCAGGGTTGTTTGACAAGTTTTTGTAATGTTTTTAGCCTTTAGACAATGATTTCTTAAAGTTCTGTCAGTTTCCTATCTGTTTCCTTGACTTTGCCCTGAAGTCTGTGCTGTTACAGTACAATGTATGTCTATGGAAACGACGTTGTATGAGGCATCGCGGCAAGGATTTGGACGTTGTATGAGGCATCACGGCTAGGATTTTGCATGCCTCATACAAAGTCCAAATCCGTATAAAGTCCAAACTTGTGGAACCATGTTTGGACGTTGTATGAGGTATCACTGTATCCTGTTTCAAACTCACACCTCTAGGAAGAATTAGAGGCACAGAGATCCCTTCAACCCCAACATGACAAGCAATTGAGGCTATGGAAATCTGTCAAATTCAGGAGAAACCATTCTTGGCAAAGTCACTCACTAACATCCTATACAGTGTCCAGCAAGCAGGGTTGAGGCCAGACTGGAATGAATCCAGATAATCCATTTCATTCAGAAATATCTGACTGTGACCTTTATTTATCCAAACTTAGGGACTGCAGTGGCTCAATTGGCTAAGACGCTGACTGGGAGGCGGAAGGTTAGCATTCGATTCCCGAGTACTGCAGGACGGATTGAGCTCCCGTCTTTGTCCCAGGCTCCTTCCAACCTAGCAGTTCGAATGCAAGAAATTGCAAGTAGATAAATAGGGACCACTTTGGTGGGAAGGTAACAGCGTTCCATGCGCTCTGGTGTCTAGTCATGCTTGCCACATGACCATGGAAACGTCTGCAGAAGCAGACAACGCTGGCTCTGAAACAGAGATGAGCACTGCACCCTAGAGTCGGATACGACTGGCTTTCGAGCAAGGGAAACCTTTACCTTTAGTGTCCTTAAATCCACTGCGGTTCTCTGACCCTTGTTTTTTCTTGTGCATGATGCTGCCTTCTTGTGCCATATACGATTTCAAATATGGGCAATCATCATGGCAATCAGCCATGAAGACTATCCTGTGAATATGGCCTTTCATCTGCCTTCTGCATACAAAACTATATATATGAAGCCAACTCCCTGTTAATCCCTCCTGAAATCACATCTGTTTGTTCAAGCCTTTGGCATACTCCTGACATTGTTATGTAACAGCAATGCAACAGCAGCACGTCCTTTTTGTTGTCATTTTTAAGACAGGCACAACAGGTACAGTATTTATAATTTACCCAAGGTAAAATCAACAGAGAGAACAAGAGGATCCCCTGTGAGTCATGAGTAAGTGGGAAATATGTGATAGCCTTGGTTGTGTGTACTTTTGTTTAGTTAACAATACACAAGGTGATGCTCAAGATAATACAGGATAGACTTCAGCAGCACATGGAGAGAGAACTACCAGAGGTGCAGGCTGGGTTCAGAAGAGGAAGGGGGACTAGAGTCCACATTGTCAACATACGTTTGATCATGCAGAAAACAAAGGAATACCAGAAACAAGTTTACTTTTGTTTTATTGACTACACCAAGGCATTTGGCTGTGTGGACCACAACAAAATGTGACAAGTAATTAAAGAGATGGGAATACCAGAACACCTCATATGCCTCTCTGTTGGATCAGGGCCGCGAAGCGGCCGTTGGGTCCCGGAGGAGACTCGTCAAGCAATGAGACACGAGGCAAGTTGGAGCGAAGACCAGTGATTTATTGAGGGAAAATCATCATCATATATAGAAATACGGGGCCGCGCGTGATAGAATCGTCATCTGACAGAAAATCACATCTCATGTTTACACGGGTTAATTGGGAACCTCTCCCGGGGAAGTTAATTAACTAAATTAAACACTGACAGGGGAACTCCATTGTTCCATGCTTATCCTGGGGTAAACATGGCCACTGTTGGTTCTAGGGCTGTAGATAATCCGTAGGTGCGATATTATCTGTTATCTGACTTGTGAGTCAGTCATCCAATTTCCCCTTGCTCGAGCCCTTTGTCAGGTCAGCTCTGGGTGAATTAAACTATGGCTATTAATCCGCTCCCCAATTTCTGTCCCCTCAGACCTAAGTCTCAGGGAGCAATCTCCCGAGTAATGGCTCTGTCAGGGACAGTATGCCAATTCCATGAGCGGAACCCGCACCACTTGAGAAATTTGTACATGAAACAAGAAGCAACAGTTAGGACAGAACACGGAATGACAGAGTGGTTTTTTAGTGTTTGGGAATCAAGACAATGGAAGCAGCTGTAAACTAGCCTAACACATCTTTATTGCATGGGGTACAGCACGAACATGAGGTAATGGCGGACAAACAGCTCCTTTTATGCAGTGGCTATACATTTGAATGTGGCTCCTCGATAGCGCATTGGCTACTGTCCATGTGACGTCATCCTTAGTCACGCCCTTCTTGTCCAGGTGAGGTGAGGGCGGGAATCTTTCCCGCCCAGCTGAAGGTATTTGAGGGATGTGTACCATGTGAGCTGAACGCTCGCTATTTCCCCCTAGTGGTCACTAGCTCGTGTTCTATTGTGGTTTGTTACATTGTTTCTATTGCAAGATACAGCTTGTTACATTTGCTCATTCGTGTGGTTACAATTACATTCAATACACAACATCCCTACCCTCTAAGATGGGACAAAGTCCCTTAACCAAAATGGTTTTCCGCATGTGCGTTTTGGGCGTGTGGCCGTTATTCTTGACTCGGCCATGCCCCCTCGTCTGTGTCCTCCTGGCTCTTGTCCTGCAATTGGAGAGGATGACTCATTAGCGACTTGCTGCGGACTTGCAGCTATGGGCTGGGCAGGAGGAGAGGGGTTGGATTCTGATGCGGATGTGGGAAAACCAGGGGCACTAGGGGCTAAAGAAAAACCCCGCTCCTCGCTTGGACGGGTGGGGGAACACTCCGAAACCCACCCACCCCCGGTTTGGTAACTCAAAATCTAACTCAGGGGCAACAGGGACAAACTCATTCCTCTCTTTCATTGCGCTGGGGAGAACTGGTGTATCAAAAGGATATGGATTTGAGTCTGCTCTCCCCCCCCTTGTTTGGGACTGTTGCCCCTCGTTTTTTCACCCTTGGGATAAGCGGGTGGGGGAGGACCCTAACGTTGAGTTCTGCTGCTGGGCACCCCTGTCCTGCCCCCCCAGTCACTCGGTGCCTTAGTTGGTCGGCATGCCTTCTCCAGAGGAGACCCGTGTTGGTCTCGACACAGTATGAAACTGGTCCCATTTGGTTGATGACTACTCCCGGCACCCAGGCTGGCCCTGTAGCTGCGTAGTTCCTACAGTGGTTTCAATGTTTCTTCCCCTATCCTCCACCCTGGTGGGATCCAACCTGGTTAACAACGAATGCAATTTCCTTTTCATGAGGAGTTCAGCGGGGGGAAATCCCGACGCCAATGGCATCACCCTGTATGCCAAAAAAAAAACTGGCAGAGCTGTAGGTCCAGACCCCCCGGCCCCATGTGCCGCAACCTCTCTTGCATAGTTCGCACCAGGCGTTCCACCTGGCCATTTGTTGCGGGGTGAAAAGGGGCTGAGGTTATGTGCCGAATGGCGTTTGATTCCAAGAACGCTTGGAATTCTGCAGATGTGAAAGTACTAGCGTTATCGCTCACAATGACGTCAGGTATCCCGAAGGTACTTATCAGCTTGCGCAGCTGTTTTATAGTTGCGGCTGATGAGGTGCTGCGCATCGGAATCACTTCCAACCACTTGGAGTATGCGTCTACTACCAGTAGAAAAAGGGAACCCCTGAATGGACCTGCGAAGTCTATGTGAAGGCGAGACCATGGTCCCCTGGCTGTGTCCCATTCTCTGTGTGGAAGTCGGGACTCCTCAGGGCGAGAGCTCTGGCAACTTTCACAGGTGTTCACCATGTGCTCAATGTCTGCATCTAACTGTGGCCACCAGAAATAGCTTCGGGCCAGCGCCTTAGAGCGCACGATCCCCAGGTGGCTGATGTGTAGAAGCTGTAGTACCCTTGTTCTTAAGGATTCTGGGACGACCACCCTCTCCCCCCACAGGAGGCACCCCCTTTCTGTGGATAACTCAACCCTCTTCCTGACAAACACAGCAAACTCATCTGCGGGGGGAGGGGGGGAGCCGTGGGCCACCCCTTCTGTACCCAAGATCTGACAAGGGCTAGTGTTTTATCCTTTGCTGTGGCTGCAGCGATTTCCACGGGAAGTATGGGGGGTGCATCTAGGGCTTCTATAAGGAGGACTTGGCTGTCCTGTTCTATCTCGCATTTCGGGTCTCCCGGCTGGGGAAGAGGAGACCTTGAGAGTGCATCAGCATGGCTTATGTCTTTCCCGGGGCAGTACACTAATGAACCCCTGTACGCATTGAGGAAAATAGCCCACCGAAGCATCCTTGGGGAGAGGATCTGTGGAGTGGGCTTGTCTGAGGTGAAAATACCCAATAGTGGCTTGTGGTCGGTTACAATGGTGAATGGACGACCATACAAAAAATCATGGAACTTCTTTGTGCCCGCCACAATAGCAAGGTCCTCCCTATCTGTTTGGGCGTAGTTGCGTTCTGCCTTAGACAATGATCTTGAATAGAAGGCAACTGGGGCTTCCCGCCCGCTCTCTAACACGTGGCAAAGGACCGCCCCCACCCCCACTGGTGAGGCTTCTTTGGGTCGAAATGGGTCAGGATGGCCTCTGAGGATAGGAGCTGCTTGAGTTCCCTGAAAGCCGGCTCTTGGTTCTCCCCCCACCGCCAAACCGCGCATCCTTCTTCAGCAGCCAATGCAGGGGCTCTGCAATCGACGCTTTCCTGGGCAGGAAAGAATGGTAAAAATTCAGCAGCCCCAGGAAGGATTGCAGCTCAGGTTTCGCGGTGGGGCGAGGGGCGTTTTGGATGGCTGAGACTTTGGACTCAGCGGGTTTCACTCCCTCAGGGGTTATGCAAAACCCCAGGAACTCTACTTCTTTTGCAAGGAACACACATTTGTGTTCTTTGCAGTCTCAACCCCGCGGATTCGAACACTGTAAGGACCTTATCTAATCTCTGGGCCAGTTCTGCTTCGCTCCCCCCAGTAGCCCCTTTAACAGAAGTTCCACAAGGGACTGAAATATCCCCGGCGCCGAGTTCACGCCGAACTGTAGGCGCGTCACCTTAAATGCCCCCTTGTGAGTTACAATGGTTTGCGCAGCAGCTGTAGCTGGGGTTACTGATAGCTGCTGGTACGCCTGCGCCAGGTCCAATTTGGCGAAACACTTCCCCCCATGTAAAGTAGCTAGCAGATGGCTAACTACTGGCACCGGATAAGCATTAGGGCGAATTGCCTTGTTGATTGTACACTTGTAGTCAGCGCAAATCCGCACCTCCCCATTTGCTTTTGGCGCTGTAACAATAGGAGTCTCCCACTCTGCAGAGTCCACAGGCACTAAAATCCCCTGCCCCACCAGTTTGTCAAGTTCCACCTCTATTTTGTCCTTCAGGGCGAACGGAACCCGTCGTGGCTTGAGCCTAATTGGGCGGACCTCCGGGTCTAGGTCGAATGAAACTGGGGGGGGGGGGGCTTGTACTTCCTGAGTCCCTTCTTGAATACCTTGGAGTGTGCGTTGCACACTGTCTGAATTTCATCCCCCCCAATGGCATGGACGCCTCCTATAAAAATCTCCAGGGGTTTGAACCACTGTGTTCCCAGGAGGTTGCACCCCCCCTCCTTTAAAACCACTAGGGGAAGTTTCCTTCTGAGTCTCTTGTACTGTATCTCAGACTCCCCCACCCCCAACACTGGGATTCCATTTCCCTGTACATCCCTTAAGTTCGACCTCAGTTCCTTGAGTCTGGGCCGCACCTTGGGGGGAATGCGCAAAAACTCTCTATGGGAAATAATGGAGTAGGCAGACCCCGAGTCTATTTCCATCCTAACTGGGATCCCCTGCAACAGTAACTCAACATAAAAACGTGGGTGCCCTAAGGGCATGCTGTGAACGGCCAGGTCGTCTCCCCCATATGCTCTTCGGTACATGTGGTACCCCTTTGGGCCGTCGCTGCCATCGTAGACTCTGCCGACACCATCCCGTCTCCGCGTGGAGCACTCTGCTGGGCCCTTGCTCTCGTCTCGCCGTTGTCTGCACGCCCTGGCGATGTGGCCCCTTCGTCCGCAGTTGTGGCACTCAGCCTTCCGGAATGGGCACTTGCTCCGATCGTGGGATGCTCCGCAGCCATCGCAACGCTGGCCTCCCTTTCCTTCCTTCTCGCCCTGCACTTTTCCGATTTTCTGGACCCCCTCATCTTCACTGGAGCCTGCACTGGTGAAGGCCTCTGAAGATGTGGGCGAGCGTGGGGCAGGGGGCACCCTCCAGGTCACCTGGACTGCTGGTGCAGCCACCTCAATTGGCGGTGGTTTCGCTTTGAGGAGCTTGAACCCGGCCCTTGTGGACTCAGCCGTCTGCGCCTCTTGCAGAACTTCTTTGAAGGTGAGGTCGTGGCCACGGGTCATGAGCTTCCTTTGGGTGTCCTCATCTCGCATCCTGCAAAGCAGCCGGTCTCTAAGGGCCATATCTAAGAACTCGCGCCATTCGCACGGGGTTGCCGCCAAGCGGAGGCCGCCGCATATTCGGTCATGGACTCACCCGGCTTTTGGTCCCTCCTCGCGAACGCGGCCCTGGCCGAGAAGAAGGACACCTTGGGCTTGAAGTGGTCTCTCAGCGCAACTAACAGGTCAGCTATGGCAACCTGCTCCACTTCTCTTGGTGCCACCAGGTCCATCAGCGTTTGCGCCACGTGGTAACCGAGCATCGTGATGAGAAGGCCCCTCTTCTTCCCAGTGTCCATGATGCCGGCAACCGCTACCGTACTCCTAAAGTGCATCTCGAACCAGTCCCATTGTTCGGGCTGGTTTACGTCGAAAACCGGTGGCTGTGGAAGTGTCTTGTCCCCGTGGGAAGCCATATCCCACCTTCGTCGCCAATTTAGTGTTTGGGAATCAAGACAATGGAAGCAGCTGTAAACTAGCCTAACACATCATTATTGCATGGGGTACAGCACGAACATGAGGTAATGGCGGACAAACAGCTCCTTTTATGCAGTGGCTATACATTTGAATGTGGCTCCTCGATAGCGCATTGGCTACTGTCCATGTGACGTCATCCTTAGTCACACCCTTCTTGTCCAGGTGAGGTGAGGGCGGGAATCTTTCCCGCCCAGCTGAAGGTATTTGAGGAATGTGTACCATGTGAGCTGAACGCTCGCTATTTCCCCCTAGTGGTCACTAGCTCGCGTTCTATTGTGGTTGGTTACATTGTTTCTATTGCAAGATACAGCTTGTTACATTCGCTCATTCATGTGGTTACAATTACATTCAATACACAACAGGTTTGGAATAAGAAAAGGAGTAAGACAAGGCTGCATTTTGTCACCCTGCTTATTCAACTTATACACAGAGCACATAATGCGCAATGCAGGGATGGAGGAATCACAATATGGGATCAAAATTGCTGGGAGAAACATCAACAATTTAAGATATGCAGACAATACCACCTTAAATGGCAGAAAGTGAGGAAGACGTAAAGAATCTCTTGATTGGGCTGAAGGAGGAGAGTGCAAAAGCTGGCTTGAGACTCAATATCAAGAAAACCAAGATAATGGCAACAGGCCTTATCAGTACCTGGAAAATAGATGAGGAAGAAGTAGAAGCAGTGACAGATTTTACTTTCTTAGGATCTAAGATCACTGCAGATGGTAACTGCAGCTATGAAATAAAAAGACGGCTGAGTCTGGGGAGACAAGCTATGAGAAACCTGGGGAACATAGTTAAAAGTAGAGACATCACATTGCAAACAAAAATTTGCATAGTCAAAGCAATGGTATTCCCGGTGGTAATGTATGGGTGTGAGAGCTGGACCATTAGGAAAGCTGAACGCGGAAGAATAGATGCCTTTGAGTTGTGGTGTTGGAGGAGAGTTTTGAGAGTCCCTTGGACAGCAAAGAGAACAAATAGGTCGATCTTAGAGGAAATCAATCCTGACTGCTCCTTAGAAGGTCAAATAGTAAAGATGAAGCTAAAGTACTTTGAACATCAAATGAGAAGAGAGGATTCACTTGAGAAAGCCTTGATGCTGGCAAAGGTGGAGGGCAAAAGAAAAAGAGGGTGACCAAAGATGAGATGGCTAGATTGCATCATGGACGCAGTGTGCACAGAGCTGGGTGGGCTGAGGAGGATGGTGGAGGACAGAGGTGCCTGGAGAACGATGGTCTATAGGGTCGCAAAGGGTCAGAATCGACTGTGCAACTGAACAACAACAAACAAAACAATACACAACCTCTCCCACAGCTTTAGTAGAATGGGAAGTTTTCTTTGTTATCGTTGGTTTTAATGTATTGTGTAGCTTTAAATAATTTTAAATATGGAATTGTTTTTATTTTTGTTCTGTGGCTCAAATGGCTAACACGCTGACTGGGAGGCGGAGGTCAGCAGTTTAATTCCTCAGTACAGCAAGACAGAATGAGTTCCCGTCTTTGTCCCAGCTCCTGCCAACCTAGCAGTTCGAAAGCAAGAAATTGCAAGTAGATAAATAGGGACCACTTTGGTAGGAAGGTAACAGCGTTCCGTGCACTCTGGTGTCTAGTCATGCCTGCCACATGCCTGTCCTGAGGTCTTAGGAAGTGGGAGATAATATAAATGTATTAAACAAACAAACACAAGAATTAGAAAGGCTGAGATGAAAGATTTCAGTGAGGACATATAGCTTCAGTGAGCAAAAAAAGAAAAGATTGTGAAGTCACGAATTGTCGTACATGGGTCATGGCTGTATCTTAAATGGAATAAGCATATTGCTGGGGGGAACACCTGCCTACATTAAGGAGCCAAGGACAAGAATTATGTGGAGCATCATTAAGACCTATTTGCTGAGTGATGCCTTTTCATTATCACTGGTTGACCTGTGCACATATACCTGTAACACAAATCCTACAATCTTAAGCATACATAGGTAAAGGTAAAGGTCGCCCTTTTTGAAAGCCAGTCATATCCGACTCTCGGGTTCAGTGTTCATCTCTGTTTATAGCCAAAGAGCCAGCGCTTTCTGTGTCTGCAGATGTTTCCGTAGATGTGGCAGGCATGACTAAACAGAATGCTGTTTACCTTCCCACCAAAGTGTTCCCTATTTATCTACTTGCAATTTCTTGCTTTCGAACTGCTAGGTTGGCAGGAGCTGGGACAGAGATGGAAGCACACTCTGTCATGCAGCGCTCGGGTATCAAACTGCTGACCTGCCAACCTTCCAGTCAAGTTCAGCGTCTTAACGACTAGGCTACCACAGACAACATGGTAAAAAACAGCAATTTCAGAACGTGTCTCAGAAAACCTTCTGACATCTATAAATATTACACAGAATCTCTTCTGTACATTATGCATTTTTTCCAGTTTACTTGGAGAGGATAGATCTCCACATGTTTCTATCATCACATCCTTGAAAGGAATGAAAGTTCTTATTTCTGTTAAGCTGCAGAGATGAACACTAAAAAATGCTTCACGCCTCTTTACCTCTCCTGTGTTGATAGCATCTCAGTTTCTTGTGTGGACTTTAATGTGCTCTGATGTTTCTGAGGATTATATCAGATTTAAATTTGATTTAATTTACACAGACAATTCCCATCGACCAAGTGTCAGAAACTGTTTTTAAGCAATTCTAATAGTAAATAACAACACCTTTAAGGTGAAAAGTTTATTGCTAAAGCTGACACGTTGGATGACAGGTCACCGTGACACAGGCTATCTGACAACAGAGTTGCCAAAGTCCAACTGCTCCAGCAGATGAAGTCACTGTACTGTATTGAGTTACAACACACCATGGTCTGTGACATAATAAAAATAGTAACAAATATAGTGTCAGGTTAATTGCAGCCTTGCATACACTCCATAGCAAAGTTTCTCAACCTTGGCCTTCCAGATGTTCTTGGACTTCAATTCTCAGAAGCCTCAGTCAGCAAGTGTAATGACTTGGGCTTCTGGGAACTGAAGTCCAAGAACACCTGGCAACCCAAGGTTGAGAAACCCGGCTCCATAGCATATAGTTTATTTATTTATTTATTTTCTTATTTGTACCCCGCCCTCATGGTGCAAGCACCACACAGGGTGGCTAAACAACAAGGAAAAAAAATACAATACTGTATAGACGACCATCAAAACAATTAACGACTAAAACAGTTATCTAAAAACCCCTGCTAAAATCCAAGTTAAAGCACATAAAATTACTATTTCCATTTAAACAACCTCCACCCTTCCTCCACCCGCAATTACAAAAACAATTAAAAACAGGAATAGCCAGGACAATAAGAATCCACCGGGACAGGCTAGACCAGCCAGCATGGTTGGGTAGACGAGCCACACATGCCCCAGTTCAATATATTTTCTGTAATCATAAAGAATTCAGAAAACTGGCCACTGGTTCCTTTGAAAGCCTGCCAAGTTCTCCATTTAGTACATGCTAATTTCTGAATCCTTTGACTTTGTACTCTGGATTAAGAGGCGTAGAGTTTTAGCATGGTTTTGTTTTTGAAACATTGATGCTACTCTGTTCTTCAGTTTTACACATCTCACAATTTACTGTCTTTTGTAAGAAGCTCATAAGTGAAGGCAAGTAATATCTCACCACCACCATAGAAAGGAAAAGACTAAGCTATATAATGGGGAAGTCCATAGATATAAATAGGACCCTCTCTCAAGTATGCTGTAGAACCTGACTAAATGCCGTCAGTAATAAAGAAGCCTGGTGACTGTGAGTGATATATTTAATACTAGCTATTTTTCCCGGCCTTGCCGGGCAGGTATTGTTTTTTGAGGGTTTTTGGTGTTGAGGTGGGTGTTTCTTTGAGGGGGGTGGTGGCAAAGGAAGAAGAGGGCGGCCAAAGACACGGCAAGGGCGAGAGACAGGGATCCGCCAGGGAAGGCACCTCCCCTGACGGATTCCTGCCTCCCGCCCTTGCCATTCTCCCTCTGCTGTTTCGAAGACAGCCCTCGAAACAGCGGAGGGGAAATGGCATGGGCAAGAGGAAGGAATCCGTCAGGGGAGGTGCCTACCCTGGCGGATGCCTGCCTGGCACCTTTGCATTTTCCCTTCCGCTGTTTTGAGGGCTGCCTTCGAAACAGCAGAGGGGAAATTGCAGGGCGAGAGGCAGGAATCCGTCAGAGCAGGAGCCTACCCTGGCGGATCCCTGCCTGGCGCCTCCTCCTGGGGAAGTGGCTTGCTTCCCTCGGTAGGCGGGGGCCGAATGCAGCTGTGCTTTCGGGTGCCCGGCCCCCATGGTAGGCGCTTGCTTCCCTCTGGGAAGCAAAGGCGGAACGGAGCACCGTTCTCTGCCTTCACCTTCTGGGGAAGTGGCTCACTTGTCGCTTCCCTCGGTAGGTGGGCGCCAAAGTCAACCGTGCTTTTGGCCACTACCCCCACCCCCACGGTCAGTGCTCGCTTCCCTCTGGGAGGCGAAGGTGAAACGGAGCGCTGTTATCTGCCTTTGCCTCCCGGGGAAGTGGCTCGTTTCCCTCGGTAGGTGAGGGCCAAAGATAGCCGTGCTTTCAGCCCCTGCCCCCCGTGGTAGGTGCTTGCTTTCCTCCGGGAGGCGAAGGCTGAACGGAGCTCCATTCTCTGCTTTCGCCTCCCAGGGAAGTGGCTTGCTTCCCTCGTTAGGCGGGGGCCAAAAGCAGCTGTGCTTTTGGCTCCCGGGATAGGCACTCATTTCCCTCCGTGAGGCGATGGCAGAACGGAGCGACATTCTCTGCCCTCGCCTTCCAGGGGAAGTGGCTCACTTCCCTCTGTAGGCAGGGGCCGAAGGCAGGCGTGCTTTTGGCCCCCGCCACCCGTGGTATGCACTCGTGCGTCAGCCGGTTTTTTCCTTGCACGCCGGCTGTCCCACCTCCTCCGTGCCCGTGTCCTCATACCTGATTGGCTGAGGCGCGCCGTGGCGCGGAAAACGCTGGGAAGCAGGGTTTTTTTTTGTGTGTGTGTGTGTGTGTGTGTGTTAGTGGGCCATTGGCCCCACTTTCGGCTTCCGGACACTTGTGGCGATGGTGTCAAGGATAAAAGGTAAGTGTGGCCGGTGCATTACAAAATGGGCTGGGCAGGTGCGGACATGCACGGCCCAACCCCATTCTTATATATTTAATATATGAAACTCGTATTTCTTGTGACTTGTCATAGCACAGTCTTTAGTAGTTCTTTCAACAAGAATCCTTCTTGTCCGGGCGCGTTTTACTTCCGCTTCCGGGAGCGACGAGGACAGATGAATCGCAGTAAACCCATTTGTGTGGATTCAGAGGGGGCTTGGGCTTCTGGGAATTGAAGTCCAAGAACATCTGGAGTGTCAAAGTTTGCCACCACGGGTTTAGGAGTAAATTGGGTAATTTATGCATGTGTGTATTTCACATGAGGGGAGGGAAAAACCCCACCCAATTATATTTTTTTAAAGGTCTCGAGAGAACGACGAACACCAGCGACCGGCCTAATGGGGGGGGGGAGGGGCTCGGTCAGGGAGCAAAAAAGAACACTTCCGCCGCCGAAGAGCAAACCATGGAGGTATGAAAAACAGGAGATGGCACTACAGGCTTCATGCCGTAAGTTTTTTGAAGCTAGTGGGCGTGGCCTGAAGCCATATTAGGTGGACCAAAAGATTAGCAGGCTACCGTTTACAATTGCTTCTTGTGTTGGAGGGGTGGTGGTTTGATCCCCTCTCCTGGGTCCCCTGGGTTGGGGGGGACAAAAGGGGTCTGTCCCCTCACCCTTCCAGAGCCAGGGGACTCGGCAGAGAGGGGATCCCCCCGCAGGACACCTCGTTATTAAAGAGAGGAAAGCAAGAGGTTTCTTCTCTTCAACAACGGAGTGTTGGAGGGGGGTGGAATTGATCCCCTCTCCCGGGTCTCCTGGGTCCAGAAGGGTTGGGGGGACAGACCCCTTTTGTCCCCCCCCAACCCTTCCAAACCTAGGGGACCAGGGAGAGGGGAACGAATCCACACACACACACCCAACACTGTTGTTAAAGAGAAGAAACCGCTTTCTTTCTTTTCTTTAATATGGGGTGTGTGTGTGGGGGATTCCCCCTCTCCGCCGGGTCCCCTGGGTCTAGGAGGGTTGGGGAGACAGACGCCTTTTGCCCCCCCCCCCAAACCTCCCAACCCCAGGGGACCAGGGAGAGGGGATCGATTCCACCCCCTCCCAAACACTCCGTTTTTAACGAGAAGAAACGGGGTGCCCTGCGGGGGGATCCCCTCTCTGCCGGGCCCCCTGGCTCTGGAAGGGTTGAGGGACAGACCCCTTTTGTCCCCCCAAACCCAGGAGACCAGGGAGAGGGGATCGATTCCACACACACACCCAAACACTCCGTTTTTAACGAGAAGAAACCGCTTGGTTTCTTCTCTTTAATATGGTGTTTGTGTGTGGGGGGAAATCCCCTCTCCGCCAGGTTCCCTGGATGCAGGAGGGTTGGGGGGACAGACCCCTTTTGCCCCCCCAAACCTCCCAACCCCAGGGGAGCCAGTGGAGAGGGGGATCGCAACCCCCCACCCACTGATATTAAAGGGGAAACCTCGATCTACTTTCACGACTCCACACAATCAAAGCACCATAAGGCAATGTTTTGGGCGAACTAATATGGCGGACTGTCAGATTAGTCGGCTTCAAGTTTGTGACGTCATGTCATCTCCTTTTTTTATACCTCCATGCGCCCTGCCTAAGCGTTCACGCGCGCGCAAAACGCCCTCTATTTTCCTCACTCTAGGGTGTCCAACAAAGCGCCTGAATTTAGGAAGAGTGTTTTTTGGCTCTCTTTGGCACGCCCTCCCAAAAGAGAATCTTCTACTGACACCGTATTGCTAATTCTTTTTTTTTTTGTTCTCTCTGTCTCTGCATTTTGCTCAAAAAGTAAACACTGACCAAACGGACTGCGTCCCCCGGGCCGGCGCTACTACAAACACCTTCCCCACCACGTACCTTTTCGTGACGTCACCTGTGGGAGGAGTGAGCCTTTCCTGCTCGAGGCGCGCGGGGGGGGCGGGGAGGAAATCTCTAGTCCGCGATAGGCTTCCGAGTTAAAGGCCTGCTTATTGGCTGCCGTGGCCTCCGGTTGGGCCCTCTTCGGTTTTGAGGGCTGAAGGGGGCGGGGCACAGGGAAAGTTGCTCAGTGCGCAGGCGCCGTCGCTCTCAACCAGCCCAAGCAGCTTGCGCGCGCACGTTGCTTCCCCTCTCTCTCTCGGGCCGCCGAGGGAGGCTGACGCGTCACTTCTTTCCACCTGGACGCGTCAGGGTTTGAGCAGGAGCCACGGGCGCCGCTGGAGCGGGGCTGCCAGTCAGTGGCAGAAGGCGCCGGAGAGGGCCTGAGCCGGCGCCAACCTGTTTCTCCGCCGGAGGAGGAAGCAACGCTTTGCCTCAGCTCCGTCCTTCGACGCGTCCGCCGGGAGAATGCGCCGCCGACCCCTGTCCCGAAGACGAGGGAGACGATGAAGGGGCTGCCCCGTCGGCCTCTCTTCTCCCTGGCCTCTTGCTTCCTTCTCGGCTGCTTACTCGGGTGAGGGCCCGGCAGTAGTGGGAGGGAGGGTGGACCGGCGGCGGGCACTTTCTTCCAGCCTCCCCCCCCGGCCCTCTCTCTCTCTCCGGGCGTTTTCTTTGGGCTTCCCCGCTTCCTGAACCCCGTCTTCTTCCGCGAGTTACGTAGCTTTTTCCCTCAGGAGTGTCCGTTGTCGTTCAGCCTGTGCCCCAGAGCCTTCTTTTCATTCAGGGGCTGCGGCGGTGGCTCAGTGGTTAAGAAGCTCGCCTTGTTAGCTGGAAGGCCGGAAAGTCGGCAGTTCGAGACCCGGGGCACTACATGACGGGATTGGGCGCTCGTCTCTGTCCCAGCTCTTGGGGGACATGAAAGGAGCCTCATTCCGGCGCCCCCTGAGCGGAGTTTCTCCAGCCAAAAATCCTTTCAGCCCAGAATAGTTTCTGACACGAAATGATTGTTATGATGATGCAGGGGCAGCCCGGCCGGGAGGGAGTGGGAGGCGGCGGAGAGGGGAAGCGGTGACTGTGAACCAGGACTCTTCTGTGCCTACCTAGGACTGCAGTGGCTCAAGTGGCTAAGACGCTGACTGGAAGGCGGAAGCTCAGCAGTTCGATTCCCGAGTACTGCAGGACGGAATGAGCTCCCGCCTTTGTCCCAGCTCCTGCTAACCTAGCAGTTCGAAAGCAAGACATTGCGAGTAGATAAATAGGGACCACTTTGGTGGGAAGGAAACAGCGTTCCGTACGCTCCAGTGTCTAGTCATGCCTGCCACATAACCACGGAAACGTCTGCAGAAGCAGAAAGCGCTGGCTCTTCGGCTTTGAAACAGAGATGAGCACTGAACCCTAGAGTCGGATGCGACTGGCTTTCGAGCAAGGGAAACCTTTACCTTTACTAGCTTGTGAATGTTTTTTTGTGATCCCTCTTACGGAGCTGGAAATTGGGCTACAAGGGGGCGGTGGTGGTTGCGATATTGAAGTGAGAGGTGCTCCTCCTTCCCTAAACCTCCTCCCTGAAGACAGACAGCTCTGTTGATTTGTGAGCGGAGAGGATTAAGGGCCAGCGCGTAACTTCCAGTGCTTTCTTTTCGGATGAAAGTATAGTCGTAACATACAGCTCCTGTCAACAACCTAGCAGTTTGAAAGCAAGAAATTGCAAGTAGATAAATAGGGACCACTTCGGTGGGAAAGGTAAAAGCGCTCCGTGCGCTCCGGTGTCTAGTCATGCCTGCCACATGACCATGGAAACGTCTGCAGAAGCAGACAGCGCTGGCTCTTCGGCTCTGAAGCAGAGATGAGCACTGAACCCTAGAGTTGGATATAATTGGCTTTCAAGCAAAGGGAAACCTTTACAGTAATACCTCATACAAAGTCTACTTCGTACAACATCGAATTCATACAACATCGCCTAATTCCTTGAAAAAAGTTGCCTCATACAAAGTCGCTGCGTCTTTGTATGAGGCATTGGGGTTTTCCCCAGGTTGCATTGTGCCTGGGCAGTATAAAAGGCAGGACACATGCGTGCATTGCTCTTGTGGGTTTTGCACCAGGCAAAGAGTGTTCAGGAGTGGTTTTGAGCACAATTTTGGATGTTTTTGATTTTTTTCGTCAGAATTTTTAGAAGCATTCCTTTGATTTTTGCAGCATTCTTCAGGTTATTGGACAATCAGGGTTTTTTTGACATGTTTTTGTAATGTTTTTAACCTTTAGACAATGATTTCTTAAAGTTCTGTCAGTTTCCTGTCTGTTTCCTTGACTTTGCCCTGGAGTCTGTGTTGTTACAGTACAATGTATCTATAAGATGTCAACCCAGTGTGCCTCAGCAGTGAAAAAAGCAAACTCAATGCTAGGGATCATTAGGAAGGGTATAGAAAATAAGTCAGCAAGTGTCATTTTGCCTCTTTATAAATCTACGGTGAGGCCCCATCTGGAATACTGTGTACAGTTCTGGTCGCCATACCTCCAGAAGGATATTATGGAGTTGGAGAAAGTACAGAGGAGGGAAACCAGAATGATTAGGGGACTGGAATACCTTCCTTACCATCTGAGGCTGCAACAGTTGGGCCTTTTCACTCTTGAACGACAGCGTCTAAGAGGTGACCTGATTGAAGTTTATAAAATCATGCACTGTGTGGACAAAGTAGATAAGGAAAAACTGTTTTCCCTATCGCACAACACTAGAACTAGGGGACACTCGATGAAACTTTTGAGTACTAGTTCTCAAACAAATAAGAGAAAATACTTTTTCGCCCAGTGGATTACTGGTCTATGGAACTCCCTGCCAGAAGAAGTGGTGACAGCTGTCAGTTTTGACAGCTTTAAGAAAGGATTAGACAAGTTCATGGAGGACAAGGGGATCAATGGCTATAATTATGGATACCTAAGGACATCCTCCGGGTTGGAGAGATAGGCAGGATATCTCTCAATGCCATTTCCAGGGAATCCTAAGCAGGTGAAGGCATCTCCTTGGGAATACCCTGAAGGAAATGGTGAGCCACTGTGTGAGACAGAATGCTGGACTGGATGGGCTGTGGCCTGTTCCAGCAAGGCTGTTCTTATGTTCTTATGGAAATGACGTTGTACGAGGCATCGCAGCAAGGATTTTGACATTGTATGAGTCATCGTGGCTAGGATTTTGCATGCCTCATACAAAGTCCAAATCCATATAAAGTCCAAACTTGTGGAACCAAGTTTGGACTTTGTATGAGGTACCTTTACAGTGCTCAAAAAAGTGTGTTGTTGGCAAGAAAGCCTGCTTCCCCAAGTAAACTGGGGTCTGCTGTTAAACATAGAGGAGTTGGGGGTAGAAAGATGATGTTGCCAATGTCAGTTCTGGTTGGTGAAAGTTCTGGTTTTAGTATACAGTATTTGTAACTGGGACACCCCTGCCTGCTTAATAGTTTTGGAAAGGTCTGCGCTCAAGGTACCTCATAACTTTGAAAAATGAATAGGTATAGGTTAAAAATGTTTACTTCATAAGTCCTATGAGCGGTATATAAATGTAATTGGTATTGCTGTTATTTAGATGAAAAACTGGAGAAGAAATTACATCCATACTTAGAAAACATGGGTACAATATGCTGTTTGTTTGATGTTCTTGATATATGAAATCCTACAATCTAAATAAAGGTAGTTGTTAAGCTGTAGCAGAGTATAATAGAATAAACCCACTCAAGAAATTGTAGTTGTTGTGGTAATACCTAGGTAAGTCCCATTGATTTAGTAATTCAACTCTAGTTAAGATGGGTGTTTCTATTCTAATTGAAATTATCAGTTGTTTAATTCAAAGTTTGTATAGTGTGCATTTTAACAGTTGATAAAAGGATAAATACTACTTTTACATAGTTGTGTTTTATAAACAGTAGTTATCAGTAAGATATGTGTAGGGTTTTACTTTGTGCTACTACCAAGTATCCTTATGGTATACTATACTTCTTGCATAGTGGGAATTACACCAGAAGTGGCAGCATGATGCTGGCAGTTGAAGAATTCCCAATTTTAAAAGCTCATATTTCTTTTTCTCACTTTGTGTAAGTTGTCACGTAATCAGAAAAGAACTCTGACTAGTGGCAATCTATTGCCTGTTGCATTACTCCTTCTGTTGTAGACAGACATCTGAAAGAAGATGTTGGCCATTAATTATTGAATAGTTCAGTTGGCTTTTATTCTGATTTATTTCTTATTTGTTCAGCTACCATGAAGTATTTCCAGAAATATTAATGACTCTGCTTGGTAGTTGAAGAAGTACTCAGAGATTATGAAGCACCTCTTGTTGCCTGTGATATGTAGCCTAAAATGAGTGTAAGACTTTGCCTTTTAATGCACACGGAGAATATATTATCTGTCCACAGCTGAAGGAGACTTTTTTGAATAAATTCTGTTTTAATTTGATAAACCTAAATACATTTTCAGAGAAGTAAAACAATTTTATATGCCTTTGATAGATAGTAGTGCATTTTTTCTAGACAATACATGAATATACCATAGCAGGCATCCCCACCTATGTAATAGTGGAGATTACCTGCCAGCTGCAGATTTATAAGTAGTTCTATTAAGATCTATTTCTATCTAAATGATTTGGGGTACATTTTTGTTTGAATTAAAAATTTGTAGCATTAACTGAATTAATACAAACACCTGCTAACCATATTAAGCTGAGAACATAACAAGTTGTTGAAAGGTTGTGCTGATAGTTAGTCTCATTACAGAGAGCATGGCAGTCTTGATGGATGCTGTGACACTACCTATAACAGTGATGGCCAACTTTGGCACTTAGGTGTTCTTGAACTTCAACTCCCAGAATCCCTGATCAGCAGTTGTGTTGACTTGGGCTTCTGGAAATTGAAGTCCAAGAACACTTGGCATGCCAAGGTTGGCCATCACTGACCTATAATAACAAGAAGGTATTTCTTAAATATCCAGAAACTAAAACAAAACTTACCATAATAGTACTTAAACACTCCAAATCATAAAGAGATAGAAGCCTAAATTTAAGAGCCTTTTAAGTGTGGACATCTATTCAGGATGTGTTCCCTGTACTGTATTGCTCTTTCAGCACAGTAACTCAGAAATTGTATGGTCATGAAAGTAGGCATGAAGGCATCTGTCCATGTTTGCATTGCACAGATTTTCAGTTGTAATTTCAAACCAAATACTTAGTTATTTTATTATTTTGCACTCATACACTTACAGTTATCATTCCACTTGCAGTTTTTTGAGTAGTAGTGATCTTACCACCTCTGTCAAAGCATTTAAGACAGTCTTTTTAGGAAAAAGTCATTAATCACTTCTCAAGGCCAACCAGTCAAGCTGCATCTTCTACCTTAAGTTATGCATTGATCTGCTCAAAATTTATCAGTCATAATAGATATGTTATGAAGGTTCTGATACTGAATTATCCTTGTAATCCATATTGCTATGAAACTGAAACTGCATTGATCACTCTGCAAGACAATCTCCTGAGTGAGGAAGGTAGGGGGAGAGTAATCCTGCTGGTGGTCCTGGATCTTTCCGTAGCCTTTGATACCTTCAACCATGGTATCCCTCAGAGTTGGTTTTTGAGTTAGGGACTTGGAGCTGCCATTCTTTGGTGGTTCCACTCCTTCCTCATAAGAACATAAGAACAGCCTTGCTGGAACAGGCCACAGCCCATCCAGTCCAGCATTCTGTCTCACACAGTGGCTCACCATTTCCTTCAGGGTATCCCCAAGCAGATGCCTTCACCTGCTTAGGATTCCCTGGAAATGATATTGAGAGATATCCTGCCTATCTCTCCAACCCGGAGGTTGTCCTTAAGTATCCATAATTATAGCCCCTCGAGGGCCATTCCCAAATAGTATAACTGGAGGAGGCAATGCCCACCCCTTGACACCTCTTTAATGGGGCTACTAAGGGATCAATGGTTTCCCCAATGCTTTTCAATATCTATATGAAGCTGCTAGGAGAAGGCATCTGGAGATTTGGTGATGCACAGCTCTGTCTATCCTTTTCATCTGCAAGTGATTCAAGACACTTCCTGGTACAATCTAGATAAGATGGGGATCCTACTGTTAGAAGTTTTGTCTGAACAGTTAGAGCGACTTCTACTTAGTCTTGATGGGGTTACAATTCCCCTGAAGGTTCCCAGCTCTCTCCATGGAGGTGCAAATATTTGTCAAGAGTGCCCTTTTATCAACTTTGGTTGATTGCTCCGCTGTGCCTCTGCCTGGAAAGGAAATGCCTACCAACTGTGGCTCATGCTTTGATAATCTCCAAATAGACTACTTTAATGGTCTCTACATAAGTCTGCCCTTGAAGCTGGTCTGGAAACTTTGGCGGTACCAAAATGCAGCAGCCAAACTGATTGCAGGTACCAAAATATGAACATATATCTCCAGTCATGGCATATCTTACCTATTAAATTCTAAATGGTTTAGGATCTTGATATCTGTTGGAAAGTCTCCTGCAGAACACATATCCATTCAACCTGATCTTCATAGTCCATGCTATTAAAAACAGTGACACCTAGGGAGGTCAAAAAAGTTAGCACCAGAAACTTGGCTTTTTCAGTTGTCGCCCCACACCTCTGGAATAAACCTTTAGTAGATGCTTACCAGATGAATTTTTTTCCATTTAAGAAATTAGTTAAAACAGGTTTTTTTATACAGTTGCCTCCTATTAGTATGTGTTATGTCCAATTTTTGGTTTAAATTTGTTTTTATCTAGGGGGCGGCAGAGAATGAGATGGCTAGATGGCATTGTTGATGCAATGGGCACAAAGCTGGGAGTGTTGAGGAGGATGGTGGAGGATAAGTGTGCCTGGCGTGCAGTGGTCCATAGGGTCGGAATCGACGCTGTGACTGAAGAACAACAACAAAAACATAGCTTACCTAGTTCAGTGGATTATTGTTTTTTTTCCTGCTTTCTCTTTGATGATTTGGTTTTGAACTGTATTTTTTATTAAAAAATTGTTCCTGTTGTTAAACACCCAGAAAATGTAATGCATTATGAGGTGGGATGGATGGAGTGGGCCAGAATGAAGGCATCTGCTCACTGTTGAGCTTTCTGTTCTATAGGCACCATTGTCTTGATTCTGATAAGAAGAATGACAGGAACTTGAGGAAATCTTTTAGATTATCCTCTGAGGATGCAGTGGCAACAGAAAATAATTTAACAATGGGAATCAGTAATGGGTGTCCATTTATGTTTGTTCAGACTCACCTTCCCCTTTAGGGTTCTGCCATTTGCTTTCTAGCTGACTTTCACCCTGCTCCACTGCAGCAGGGAAAGCTGGGAAACCATGGAGCCAACCAAGCTATGCATGTTGAAAAAGAACATGTGAATTGATATTCCTAATTTCCTCAGGATTTCTTGGCATGACTCAGGCTTTGATAGGAGCTTCTGATGGCTTCAGAGTTTACGATTCCATCAGCCTCCAATGATAAATCATTGTAATGGCTTTTTCTCCAATGATAAATAGATATTTATTTATTAATTGATTAGCCTTATGACTATCAGTAAAATCTGATAAAAATTTAAGTTAAATAAATAAAACAAAATACAATACAATGCATATACTAGTACCAAAATGGAATATAAACAAAAATGCAGTGATAAAATTCCTATAATATATATGTGATGATTCAACAGACCCAAGATTAGGTAATTGAATCTCCCTTACAAGATACCCCAATTTGTTCAATATATTGGGTTCTTACAACCCAGCGATGGCAAACCTTTTAGAAGCCGAGTGCCCAAACTTAACAGGCTGCTGTCCACGTTGCAGAGGGGCCGGGTGAACTCTGTGCTTGGGGGAGGAAGCGCTTCCATTGGGCTGCTGGGCAGAGGGGCAGGGTAAACTCTGTGCTTGGGCGACAGCGCCCATGCCCACAGAAAGGGCTCTGAGTGCCCCCTCTGGCACGTGTGCCATAGGTTCGCCACCACTGTTATAACCACTGCCTTAGTTATAACTTATCAGTTCTACGTACAATATGCACATTTGTTCCCATGAGGAGATGACAATAATTTGGATCCCAGAGTGCTGTACTTTCCAATAGAGATTAAATTAAGCCTAATAGATGTATACAATTGGCATTTAAGCAAAATATAAAAATGTTTTCAATATCAAGGCAAGTGATGAAAATGAACATATTTAGCCATGGAATCAAGCAGCTCAAATCTGGCTGTGCAATAATCCCTTCTCAGAGAGTGTGGCAGGCTCATAAATAGATATTTTTCAGGTTGGAAAGTAACTTTATTTTTAGTTAGTTAACTTAGCCAACAGTTAACTGTTCAGTTAGACATAATTTGGGGAGTCTCACTGCATCCATTGATTTAATCTTCAGCCAGTATGTAAAAACGTTAATTTTTAGATGGCTGTGTAAGGAATGGATACCTAATTCTGCTCTAACTGCTGGCTGGGGCAGACATGTTATTATCAGTACCCAATATATTATCTATACCTATAAAATGGTGCGTTAACCGTTGGAATGTGACAAAGGATGTTGCACCAGGCCCCACTAGCCCCGTCCGAGCCTCCGTTCACTCGCCCGAACGGGGTTCGCAGGTAACTGTCGGGTTGAAATTTTCGACCCGGGGGCAGGAGCCCCCCAGTCACAAACAAAAAAAGGGAACTTCAATTCCCAAAGTTCCTTTCGCCGCGCCGCGCCAGAGCCAATCAGGCTGAGCAGCGCGGCGAAAGGTACGTTCGGAAACGCACCGCGTCCAATCAAAAAAAAGCCGCAAGAGAAAAACCGCCGCAGCAAGCTAACCCGCGCAGCCAAAACTACATTCCCCAGCGTCCTGCGTGCCATGGGCGTGCAGAACGCTGGAGAAGCCAGCGCGCGAAAAATAAAAACAAACCCAAACCGTGAGCGCAAGTCCACCGAAGAAGCCGGCACGTGAAAAATAAACACAAACCCAAACCGTGAGCGCAAGTCCGCCATAGGCGGACGAAGCACCCAGAAAACAAAAATAAACAAACACCAAAATCAAAATAAAAAGCAAATCCACCAGCCATCTTGCACGGAGCAACGGGGAAGAGAGGGACACCCTCTCCCCCACGCTGCCCCGCCGAAGACACGGCGAGCCCAGCGAGACAAACTCGCTGTAAAAAAATACAAACACCCCCCACCCAACCGTTGCCAAAAACGTCGTGGCGGCAGCAACCAAAAACAAATCAAAAAAAGACAGGCAAACAAACCCCCACCCCCCAAACAAACAAACCCCAACCCAGCCAGGGCCACAACAATACCCTCCCCCAAAAGCCGCATGAAGCGGCAAGCCAAACACCCACCCAAAACACAGTCAAACCGCAACCCAGCCCGGGCCACGGCAAAACACCCCCCCAAACGCCGCATGAAACGGCAATGGTATTTCCGCGGGCCAGCCATCAAGACTGGCTCACGAAAATACCCAAAAACCAAATCAAAAACATTCCAAAAAAACCAAAACACATACCAAAAACACCCACACAGAGAAACCCCCACCTCAAACCCAAAAACAGTCAAAAATACACACAAAGAAACCCCCAACCAAAACCCAAAAACAATCAAAAACACACACACACAAACCCCCACCCAAAACCCAAACAGAACGCCCCCCAACAAAAAAAAAACCCTAAAAAAATGGAAAGAACTTACCAATACACGTCTTCCCCCGATGAAAACCGGAACTGAAATGAGGAGAAGAGACTTACCAGAACAAGCCAAACGAAAAAATTACTCAACACCACCACCCAGTAGCCAAAGGAGAAAAAACATCCAAAATATTCCCAAATATTCAATAAATCCCCAAAAATAGGGTAATCAATTCCAAAAACATTCAAAAATATCCCAAAAATCAAAAATAATACACATATAAAAATGTTAATATTTAAAAAAACCTGTAAAATACATTCAATTTAAAAAAACATACATTTACACATTTTTTAAATAATTAACCGAAGTAAAAATATTGGCAAAAATTCACAAAGAAACACATTCTTCTTTAAAAGTAGCAGATTTTGCCCGGCAAAACCTTAAAAAACAAATTTAAACAGCACGGCACAGAGGAAGCCAGCACACACACACACAAAAAAAAACCACTGGGAGTGCAAGTCCGCCGCAGGCGGACGCAGCGCCTCAAAGCCAAACAATCAAAAAAAATTACGCCACCATTTAAAAAAACACAGCCCCATTGGTTCAAGAAAAAAAAACTTAAATATCCAACACAATTTTAAAAAGCCCGGTACCGCCGGGCAAAATATGCTAGTATATCTTTAAAAGTGGGTCTAAATTTGTTTCTCTAGGGTAGCTTTAATTAAACCCCACAATTCTGCATCATAGGACAACATAGGATCTAGTTTTGCCCTAAACACTTTGAAAATAGGAGTCAAAGTACTGGCAAAAATGTAGTTAAACAATTTGTATAATCTTGCTGAGTTTCTTTTGAAGTTATTTAACCACAACCCTAAATAGGTAAAAGCCATTCCTAAGTAGTAGTTTCTGCCTAAGTAATGTTTCTTTTAGTTGATCTAGGGGTCTCAAAATTTCTTCTTGTTTGCTGTTGGGTCTTCAAAAAAGTATTCAAAGTAGTTAATTAGTCCCTTTTTCTAAAATGTATGAGTTAAATATTATCTCAACCTATGACATAAATCATTATACGCCCAGTCATCTTATATGCCGAAAAATACGGTATTACCTACGGTACAACAATTTTTAAAAATACATACTAAAAATTATTGGGTTAAATAATTTTTTGGGAAAAAGTATATTATCCTTTATTCTTTTTTTCATCCACAAAACCAAAACACCAAACAAAACTCATCACAGTTTATAACAGCTCACCCAAAAAAATGTATAAATAAAATTTTTAAAAATTTCAATTATAGACTAACCTCTCCTTTACAAACATTAACAACAACAACAAAAACTTTCCAACACCATTTAAAACAGCCCGGCAACGCCGGGCAAACTCTGCTAGTTTGATAAATAATCCTCAGGTATAATACCCAATAGAACATAGTATTGTAAAGAATTCCCCACCCTAGCATTAAAGTCCTCTCCCAAAATTACAGTGGCTTTAGGATGGGTTTTAATTACTGTATCTTTAACACAAAATCCTTTCAACCCAGAGTAATCTCTGACACGAAATTACTGTATTATTATTACTACTATCTTTAACACTGTCTCTTCTAGGTTTACCCACACATTCGGAGAAGAATAGGAAGATGTTAATTCAGGGAAATAAATACAGTATTTAATAAAATCACATTGATAGATTTGAATGAGAATTTGACAGCAAGATAATGGGAAGAGTCAACTCCAGGAATCAACCCAGCTCAGCCTTAGTAAGAATGATCAACCCTCCTGATGCCTGCTCTTTAGTCTTATTTTTATTACTGTATTATTATTTTTGCAGAGATAGACCAGGAATTAAAGTCCTCTAGTCGAATCTCCTCTTCACCTTGGGTCAGCCAGGTCTCCAGAAGTACTACAAGATTAAAGTTCAAAAGGAACTCCACTAAGTCCCCATCCATTACTCTAGACTTCCAGCCAGCTATGTTCCAAGTTAATTAACTGTATGGAATCTTTATATTGGGCATTGGAGGAGATGGAGATGGCTAGCTGTGTATTGGAGTTTTGTGTTAGAGTGCAGGAGTTTTCCAGTCATTCCAGAGGTGTGATACTATCAAAAAATCCTTTAGTGTCAACAAATATACACGGAGTTCACATTTGCCTGGCTGCTGGTTAGGCTCCAATAGTTTTGTGTGTGTGAGAAAGATGGTTATTTGAATAAAGTACTTTTACCGGTCTGTAAGTCAAGCTAGAGTTGGAATCTAGAAAAGGTAAAGTGGGATGATCGTATTAGGTTCATCTGGATGAGAAGCCATAATAGGCAACCAACTTAAGGCTTTTAATTAATAATGCTAATTTCGTGTCAGAAATTATTCTGGGTTGAAAGGATTTTTGTGGAAGAAATTCTGTTCAGGGGCTGCCCAAATGAGGCTCCTTTTATGTCCCCAAGAGCTGGGACATAGACGGGCGCTCAATCCGTCATGCAGTACCTGGATCTCAAACTGCTGACTTGCCAGCCTTCCAGCTAACAAGGTGAGCTTCTTAACCACTGAGCCACCACAGCCCCTTTTAATTAATTTGCAATTAATTTGATATTTAGTTATCAGGATAGTATTTACCTTTCTCTGATTTTATGCTGCCTCACTTGTTTTCCAAGTTTTTTCAAAGACAGAAATTGTTATAGTACCGTCAGACTGGAATTAATCTGGGCCTGACAATTTGACCTCTTTAATGGTTTTGAACTGGAATTCATCAGTGTTGTTTCTTATGTGAAGTTGCAGATACTCTCCTTCTTAGAAAAAGTAGGTGCCAAGTAGGAATGGATAGGCAATTTCTAGAGTTGGTTTTTAACTGTTCTTAACTGTTCGTAGCTTCATCTATGATGTAAATTCATTGTTGAATCTACTTGTTATAATTATGGCTCTTATTCTTATTTAACTAGGTTTCCCAGCTGGCATGTCTCTTCTAATGAAAGTCCTTCCTCTGCATCTTTGTTGTCAGCAAATGAGAACTCTCCCTTGGCAAACATGGATGGGAACGTTCAGGAAAAGGTAATAAGTCTCTTCTGGCTCTATATAATCATTGTGTCATTTTCAAAATGCTTACACTGTCTTCTTTATATTCTCTTCTAGTATTTTCCTGTGTTGAAAATCTTTTACTCCCAGACCCAACACTTCTGTATGATGGATATACTGTAGTACAGTATGTGCTACCTCACTTGTTCTTCAGGATTTCCCAGTATCTTTCATTGAGAGTTGGGTACAATTCTAAAGTCCTAATGAGGGATATAAATATATGCATGAGTGTTCAGTTAATTGATGGTCAACATTAATCTCCTGGTTAGATCTTGTTTTTATATATTTTGAGTTTATGGAAGCTAAGTTTTTGAAACATAGTAACTTAAAAAGTGCTTGAACTGCTTCAGAGTTCATAACAAAAAACAGACCCACCCACCCCAAACCAGTTATTTAATTAGACTGTATGCATTATGTGTTCCCACAAAGTCTCATCTGGAAGCATAGAAAAAAGATTGAATATAAGAAAGATTGAGTATAAGAAAGTGGATTTTTGCCTAATTTCCCATATGCATACACATTGATATTCCCTGCCCAGTTTCTGTTTCCTTAAGCTTCTGCCTCCAGAGGCTTGAGAGGGTGAGTTTAAGGTAATACAGTGGAGGTTAAAAGAATTGGAAATTGTCTTTTTTCTTGTGTTGTTTGGGGTGAAACTTTGTAAATGAAAAAAAACCACATAAAAACCAGTACCTTGTTATATAGGAATATAAACTTTAAACTGCAGAATCCTTTAGCTTCGTAATGAATGATTTGTTGCTTGGCACTTCATGATATCCAGTGGCCAGTATCCTGTTGCATAGTTTGGCTGATGCAGCAGGAATGATTGTAATGGCAAATTCCTAGCAGTTAAAGAATCTCTCCTTTTATTTTGGACTGTGTGCAATTCTTCAACCATGCAAAGCAGAGACTCTTTAAGCAGCAGTCTGTTATTGTGGGTAAAATCAGTCCTGCTACAATGGTGGAGGATTTTACCCAATCTATTTAAGTGCAAAGTACAGTATATACCAAAGTGTAGTGAAGTCCTTGACAGAGGAGCCTGGCATGCTGTGGTCCATGAGGCCGCAAAGAGTCGGAGTTGACTGTGTGACTGAACAACAAAGTGAAATCCTGAGAAGAAAACTGCTTAAGGAAGGAATGGAAGAAAGCTGAGGGATTATTCCTTGATCTGGGGATCTCGTGAAGGAAAAAAGTGATTAAGAAATTCTTTCAATAATTACATTTTTAAAAATTGGTTATTTAGAAGGAATATAGCTTGAATTAATTGGAGAGTGGTTTTGGAAGGTGATTTAACTATTGAATCATCTTCCTGAAAGTAGTTGGACCAGATTGTGAAACATTATGTATAGATAGAATAACTTGTTTTTATGTATCTTCAAGGGATCCTAGTGGGGCTTTCAAGGTGACTAAGATATTTAAGCAGTGTTTTTTATCAGTTCCACAGCCCTGGTGAATTTTCTTGGCTGAGTGGGGATTTTTGTACCATGAGTCCTAGCCTATTACTCTATTCACACAGTCTTTTAAGGCTTAAATGATCATGTCTGTTAAATAGAGAGCCCCCAATGCCAGCTGACCTCGAGAGATTACGTTTTCAGTAATGAAATTTTACTTTATTCCAATGTTTATATAATTTCTTGTTTGCAAACTTAACACTGAAAGGTAGAATTATTAAGAAAATTTACTGGGATTAAAAATATTCAGTTTGGGAGCTGTTTGAAAATCAAGTGACATGTACATTAACGTAATTATGCATTTGTGTCTTTCAATTAGGAAGAGGCTGATGGATCCAGTGCAACATTATCTTTAGAATACACTGCTTCTGTTGTAAATAGTTATCCTGAAGAATGCTCTGTTGACTGCATGAAGCAAAAAGAGGCAAGTCTGTATTTTTTTAGATATGTTTTCGTGTGCACTTTTTGGAATGTAAATATGCAATTTTGGGACATTGCCACATAGAACGTAGCAGGATCAGCCTTTTAATATTACCTGTTTATTAGTTAGCTCTTCTGCAGTAATATTTTTTCCATCTAACTACATTTATCTTCTTCCCCCATAATTGTTGTGATTGACCTCTATTACTGTTGCTTCCAAGCTCTCTCCTGCACATATGCACAACTTTCAGGTGTGTCAGAATAGAAGAGCTGAATGTAAAGTAAGTACAGTGGATCCTCAAATAACGACGTTACTTGGTTCCCCAAGTAGTGTCGCTATTTGAATAACGTCACTATTCGAATAATGACAAAAAACCATAGTTATTCGAATAACGACGGTAAAAATACCGTCGTTATTCAAATAATGACAGTAAAAATACCGTCGTTATTCAAACAATCACATTGGGAGCATCGTAGCGTCGTAAATCGAAAATGGCGCTGTTCGAACGCATTGTTAATCGATGGTCTACTGTAATAGCATTCAGCATTATTCATTAATATCCTGGGTTGTTCTTCTCCAAAAAATTAATCCTGTTTTCACATTCTATCCTACTTCCTGGCCAAGTGCCTAGCAACTAAACTAGTTCAGGACAGGGTTTTCTTTCTTCGGCAAGGTCTCAGACCGGATTTCCTAGCTGTTGAACTGGTGAGGAAAGTGCACATTCTTTTTCACCAGCAAAACACTCCCAAGTGTTTTTCTTGATAAGGAGAGTGTGTGCATCTGACTGATCTTTGTAATCCCAAGTATGCTTTGACATTATATGTCTGTTGCTGTTATGTACTTACTGTCAAGTTGCCTCTTACTTAAAGCGACCCTATGAATGAGAGATCTCCAAACTGTCCTATCTTTAACAGCCCTGTTCAACTCTTGCAAGTTATTATTTGTGTCTTCCTTCAGGAAATAATCCACCTTGCATTTGACTTTCTTCATTTCCTGATGCCTTCCACCTTTCCCAGCATTATTGTCTTTTCCAGGTAGTTTTGTCTTCTAATGATGTGCCCAAAGTAGGATAGTCTCAGTTTTTGCCTCCAGAGACAGTTTAGAAGTGCTCTAGGACTCACTTCTTTGTCTTTTGGAAGTCTGGAATATCTGAAAAGCTTTCCTTCAATACCATATTTCAAAGAAACCAATCCTTGTGAGCTTTCTTTACTGTCCAACTTTCACGCCCATACTTGGTGATTGGAAACACAATATTGTGGAGAGTCTCAATCTTCTGTGACAAATTCTTACATTAGGTGATCATTTTAAATTCCTTCATTGCAGCCTTCTCAGTCTTCTTCTGATTTCTCAGCTGTGGTCTCTTTGGATTGATGATTGCACCTAGTTCTATAAAATATTACACTAGCTTCAATTTTTCATTTCAGCATTAAAGTTCTTCTGTAATATTTTTTGTATGATTATAATTTTGTATAAAATTGTATAATTTTATGATACTTACTCTCAGGTACGCTAAGTTTATTTTTGATTTCATCTTTCCCTTATTGGGAAGGCAAGTTAGAGATAGTCAATGTCTATGTCAGAAGATTATTACATACAAAAGGCTTTAGGGAAATAGGAGATCAAAAAGGAAGAAATGCTAGCATTTATGAGAAACATGCTGCAGTATATATACATTTTCATTTAATATTCTTTTGCAAACTCTTTTGTTAAGTGTTACATTATAAACAAGAAAACTAGTCTTACTGAAGCAGGTGTATGAAATCGTGGTTGCAGAATGAATGCTATATGTTTAATCTTGTGTTTTCTTAACATTAGTATCCTACTTTTCCTTCTTTGTCCCTGTATAGAACAACACACAAAGTATTTTGGAACTGAATAGTAAAAAAAAAAGTAGGCATGAGGATTTTTGCAACTTTTCATACATTCCTTAGGGCAGGCCCCATCTCTTTCTGGACAACCACAACAATTGCTTCATTAGAATTTGGTTCTTTCTGCCAGAAATAACATTGAATATTCCCTTCTTAGTAAACTAATAAGGAGACTGAGAGAGGACCTTGAAAATTACCAAAAGGAGAACCTTCTTGAGGCAGCAGGTAGCATCAGGAAATGTAAGTGGGAAATAACACTCCATAGGGCAGTGATAACAGCATTAACAGATGAAAAAGGAGAAGAAAAGATGAGAAAATAAGATGTAGAAGAAATCTGCAAAAGCTTCTACACGGGATTGTTCTCATCCTGCCTCAACATGCCCTTGCCATCACTGAATGAGCCATCAGAGTTTATTTCCCCAGTTTTAATAAGCAAAGTAAGACATGCAGTCCACCAGATGTCATCAGGCAAGGCCCCAGGAAATGACAATATAAGAACCTTTTGACTCTGCATGTGCTCTTAAGCAGAGCTGCTGCTGAGGAGAGCCAAACAAAGGAAGTGAGCACTGGTAAGTTTTGCAGTTGGAGTAGAGCTGCTTTAGAGGCCTCCACTAATTTAAATTGATAATTTAAACTACTGAGAGCCACCTCTGTTCAAACAGAGGAAGCAGTTTGAAGCTTCCAGAAGCAGGGGGGCAGAGCCACACCAGGCCCTTCCCTGAACTGTGACTCATAGGGGCGGAGCCACACTAGCCTTTAAAAGCTCTAAGCTCTTTCAGGGTCAGCCCTTTTGACTCTGCATGTGCTCTTAAGCAGAGCTGCTGCTGAGGAGAGCCAAACAAAGGAAGTGAGCACTGGTAAGTTTTGCAGTTGGAGTAGAGCTGCTTTAGAGGCCTCCACTAATTTAAATTGATAATTTAAACTACTGAGAGCCACCTCTGTTCAAACAGAGGAAGCAGTTTGAAGCTTCCAGAAACAGGGGGGCAGAGCCACACCAGGCCCTTCCCTGAACTGTGACTCATAGGGGCGGAGCCACACTAGCCTTTAAAAGCTCTAAGCTCTTTCAGGGTCAGCCCTTTTGACTCTGCATGTGCTCTTAAGCAGAGCTGCTGCTGAGGAGAGCCAAACAAAGGAAGTGAGCACTGGTAAGTTTTGCAGTTGGAGTAGAGCTGCTTTAGAGGCCCGCACGCCTAACGGCGCGCGACATTGCAAACTAGTAACAAAGGAAGAATATAGTCTTACTAGGTAGAAAGGTAGTAAACGTGTACATTTTTGAGGCCCGGAATACTGCACTTGTTAAAATGGATTCTGAGGGAACAGTTGTAGTTACCTGCAATACTTGTGCCATGTTTGTGTTCTTGCCAAAGCATATGGAGAACTACACTTGCGGCAAGTGCAAGCTGGTTGCACTACTAGAAGAGAAGGTCCAGCAGCTAGAGGCCCGCATATCTAACCATCAACAAATTAAGGAGCTTGAGCTGTTCTTGGACAGAGCGGAACAGACTATGCTGGACAAAGTAGAGACAGGGCACAGTTCTGAGGGAGAAGGCCCTTCACTAACTCAGGAGGGAGATGTTTGGAGGAATGTGACTCAAAGGAGGAAAAGAGTAGGGGATCACTCTGAGAGTCTGAAATTACAGAATAAATTTGAGGCTCTTTCCCTCATCACACCTGATGAGGAACACACAGAGGAACAACTGGTTCCACCTGATGATCTCTCCTTCATCACACTTGATGAGATCCAGGAAGATAAACAACAGGAACAAACTGAGTTTCTCTCCTTTAATATGGTTGATGAGGTGCATGTAGATGAACAGATTGCAGGAGAGAGGCTCCTTGTACTAGGCGATTCAATAATTAGAAATACAGAGAAATGGATTTGTGATGCACATGATAACCGTATGGTGACTTGCCTGCCAGGTGCAAAAGTTGCAGACATCACAAGAAATCTAGATAGATTGTTAGAGAGAACTGGGAACAAGCCAGTTGTCATGGTACACATTGGTACCAATGATGTTGGGAAGGCCAAGCGGTCTGTCCTGGAAGCCAAATTCAGGTTGTTAGGAAGAAGATTGAAGTCCCGGACTTCCAAGGTAGCATTTTCAGAAGTGCTGCCTGTCCCTCGCGCAGGACCTACCAGGCAGGCAGAGCTCAGAAGCCTCAATGCATGGATGAGGCGGTGGTGTCGAGAGGAGGGTTTCAGATTTGTCAGGAACTGGAGAACATTTTGGGACAAGCCAAATCTGTTCAGGAGGGATGGGTTGCATTTGAACCATGATGGATGAACCAGATTGCTGGCACTCAACATCAAAAAGGCTGCAGAGCAGCTTTTAAACTGATAACTGGGGGAAAGCCGACAGGAGCTGGGCAGCATCCGGTTAGGAAAAGTGTGAACTTGAGTAGTGAGGAGGATGCAAAATTTACTGAGCAGAGTGAGGAGCTAGTCACTAGCATTCTAGCAGAAGGATGCAAGAGGCAGTCTAACAATGCAACTGGACACAAAAGATTGTGTCAGAAAAGCATATATAAATGCTTGTATACAAATATGCCAGAAGCCTCCGGAACAAAATAGGGGAGCTGGAATACTTAGCAATAGATAAGAATGTTGATATTATTGGTATCACTGAAACCTGGTGGACGGATGATAACCAATGGGATACAGTTATCCCAGGCTACAAACTGTACAGGAAGGATAGGAAGGGGCAAATGGGAGATGGTGTGGCCTTGTATGTCAAAGAAGTGATAAAATCGTATGAATTGGAATATCTAGGTGATTTGGAGTCACCATTAGAAGCTCTGTGGGTAAGAGTACCAGGCCACAAGGATGGTCTAACAGTAGGCATATACTATCGGCCTCCGACCCAAACTCTTGAGGGAGACTGGCAGTTGGAGAATGTTGTAAAGGAGGCATCCAAGAAGGGAAGCCTGGTTATAATGGGGGACTTCAATTACCCTCACATAGACTGGGTGAACTGTTGTACAGCACATGATAAAGAGATAAAGTTCCTAGATATGCTAAATGATTGTTCCCTGGGACAGATGGTTGAAGACCCAACTAGAGGTACAAGAATCCTTGACTTGATCCTGAGTAATACTCAGGATCTGGTGCAAGATGTTCATGTGACTGATCCAATAGGGAACAGTGACCACAACTCAATTATGTTTAACTTGATCATAGACCGCAAGTCACTGATAAAATCTAACACAGAGACCTTAAATTTTCAAAAAGGAAATTTCCCAAAGTTGAGGAAACTAGTAAAAAAGAAGCTGAAAGGGAAAATTGAGAGAGTCCAAACACTCCAAGAGGCATGGAGGCTGTTTACAAAAACAATAACAGAGGCTCAATTGGAATGCATACCCAAAAGGAAAAAGGGCACTGCCAGGTCCAAGAGGACTCCAATGTGGCTTACAGGAGCTGTTCGGGAAGTGATCAAGAGCAAGGGAAGCTCATTTAGAAGATGGAAGGCTTGTCCGAATGAGGACAGCAGGCAAAAACATAAATTCTGGCAGAACAAATGCAAGGCAACAATCAGGAAAGCAAAGCAAGACTTTGAGGAGCGTATAGCTAAAAATACTCAGAGAAATAACAAAGCCTTCTTTAAGTACATTAGAAGTAAGAACCCAACTAGGAAGGCCATTGGACCATTAGATGACAATGGAAGGCAAGGGGTTATTAAAGAGGAAACAGAGATTGCAGAGAGACTCAATGAATTCTTTGCTTCAGTATTCACTGAAGAAGACAGAGGCCACATGCCCAAAACAGAGCCTATCTTCGTAGGGAGGGAAACCGAAGAATTAAGCCAGATAGAAATAACCAGGGAGGAGGTCCTTGCAAGTCTTGTTAAACTAAACACTAACAAATCACCAGGACCAGATGGCATCCATCCACGAGTTCTCAGGGAACTTAAAGATGAAATTGCTGATCTCCTAGCCAAAATATATAATCTTTCCCTCAAATCAGGGTTTGTGCCTGATGACTGGAAGGTAGCGAATGTAACACCAATTTTCAAAAAAGGATCCAGGGGTGATCCAGGGAATTACCGACCTGTCAGTTTGACATGTGTCCCAGGTAAAGTGATGGAAACCATCCTAAAAGATAGAATTAATAGGCACATAGAAGAGAAGGCGCTGCTAAAGGAGAGCCAACATGGCTTTTGCAAGGGCAAATCATGCCTCACTAATCTGTTGGAATTTTTTGAGAGTGTCAACAAGCATGTGGATAAGGGGGATCCAGTTGACATTGTTTATCTGGACTTTCAGAAGGCTTTTAACAAGGTCCCACACCAAAGGCTCTTGAATAAACTTACCAGTCATGGAATAAAGGGGCAGGTCTTTTCCTGGATCAACAACTGGCTAAGGGACAGGAAACAGAGGGTAGCACTAAATGGACACTTCTCCAAGTGGAGGGAAGTAAAGAGTGGGGTCCCCCAAGGTTCAGTACTGGGACCCCTGCTTTTCAACCTCTTCATAAATGATCTAGAGGTAGGAGTAAAAAGCAAGGTAGCCAAATTTGCTGACGACACTAAATTATACAGGGTAGTGAAAACTGTGAGAGATTGTGAGGAGCTCCAGAGGGATCTCTCGACACTGGGGGAGTGGGCAAAACAGTGGCAAATGAGTTTCAACATTAGTAAGTGCAGAGTGATGCATGTTGGGGCAAAGAACCCCAATTACATTTATAAACTGATGGGGTCTGAACTCTCTGCGACAAACCAGGAAAGGGACCTTGGTGTCCTGGTGGACAACTCAATGAAGGTGTCAACCCAGTGTGCCTCAGCAGTGAAAAAAGCAAACTCAATGCTAGGGATCATTAGGAAGGGTATAGAAAATAAGTCAGCAAGTGTCATTTTGCCTCTTTATAAATCTATGGTGAGGCCCCATCTGGAATACTGTGTACAGTTCTGGTCGCCATACCTCCAGAAGGATATTATGGAGCTGGAAAAAGTGCAGAGGAGGGCAACCAGAATGATTAGGGGACTGGAACACCTTCCTTACCATCTGAGGCTGCAACGGTTGGGCCTCTTCACTCTTGAACGACGACGTCTAAGAGGTGACCTGATTGAAGTTTATAAAATCATGCACGGTGTGGACAAAGTAGATAAGGAAAAACTGTTTTCCCTATCACATAACACTAGAACTAGGGGACACTCCATGAAACTTTTGGGTACTAGTTCTCAAACAAATAAGAGAAAGTACTTTTTCACCCAGAGGATTACTGGTCTATGGAACTCCCTGCCAGAAGAAGTGGTGACAGCTGTCAGTCTTGACAGCTTTAAGAAAGGATTAGACAAGTTCATGGAGGACAAGAGTATCAATGGCTATAATTATGGATATTTAAGGACAACCTCCGGGTTGGAGAGATAGGCAGGATATCTCTCAATATCATTTCCAGGGAATCCTAAGCAGGCATCTGCTTGGGAATACCCTGAAGGAAATGGTGAGCCACTGTGTGAGACAGAATGCTGGACTGGATGGGATGTGGCCTGTTCCAGCAAGGCTGTTCTTATGTTCTTATGAACAGAAATTTTAAAGACTGGTGACCATGTGTTATGGGACTCGCTGGCACAGCATTTCAGCAGGTATATCGAAATGAAAAAAGAAATCCCTGAAAGTTGAAAAGAGTCTACCATAGTCCTACTATACAAAAAAGGAGATTATAGGGACCTCAAAAACTACAGGCTATGTTTGCTGTCAAACATTGTGTGCCTGTGTACCTGATGTGTATAAATTGAAGCCATGAGGTCTCACTCACTCTTATGTCTGATGAAGTGAACTTGGTCCAAGAAAGCTCACATTTAAATACAGGAGTTATTCTTTAAGGTGCAACATTTTTTTTGTATTTTTGCTGTTTTGTTTATTTTCTGATAAACATTTATTAGTTATTCACAAAAGTGACAACAAACCGACCTTCAAGAACATTAGATGAGCAACAACCAAGAGAGCATGCCAGGTTCAGAAGTAGCTACACCACTACTGACCACATCTTCACTCATACCCAACTTATTGAATGTTGCAGAGAATATAAACTATTGCTAGCAATAGCATTTGTCGACGTATGAAAAAGCATTTGACAGCGCTGAAGTAAATACAGTCATGCAAGCAATCAGTGAACAGGGAGTAAATGCCAAATACATCAAGCTGCTCAAGGAAGCAAACTTGAACTGCTCCACTACCATCACCTTATTCAAAAAAGGGATAAGAATACCAGCAGAGAAAGGTGTCAAGCAGAGAATAACAAATCTCACCAAAGCTTTTCAACGCATGCCTAGGAAAAGTTATGCGAAGACTATACTGGGAAGATGGTATCAAACTGAATGGAGAGAAGATAAATCATCTTAGGTGCAGATGATGTAATACTGATTGCCAGAAATGCTCGAAGACTTCAAAAAAATGTTGTGTGAGCTCAACACAGAAAGTTGGGAGGTTGGCTAAAAATGAATGGCATGAAAACAAAATATATGCGAAAATTCTGAAATAAGAACCCAGAATGAACCCGTTGCGCATGTCGACCATTACGTCTATCTTGGCCGTCTGAATGGGATGAATGACAATCGGAGAGCAGAACTAGCCAGAAAAAAGAAATTGGGATGGGTGGCATTCAACTTCATCAAAGAAATCCTGCTAAACATGAAACTCGTCAAGAAGCAAAGCATCAGCCTTTTTAACTTGACAGTACTACCCATGGTTTTCTATGGGAGTGAAACATGGTCACTAACAAAGACCGAGGAAGAAGAACTATCAAGAGCTGTAAGAGCCATGGAAAGGTATCCCTTCAAGACCACATCCCCAATGCCCAGATGAGAAAACAAAGAATTAACAAAGCAGTTTCCGAATATCATAAACGGAAATTGCGCTGGGCTAGACATGTCTCTTGCATGACAGGTGGGAGTTTGATGGCAGCAGTCACCAAGTGGTATCCCAGAGGAGTAAAAAGAGACCTTGGCAGACCTCCCAAAAGATGGGAAGATCCAATCGTGAAAAGTTTTGGGCAAACCTGGAAAAGAAGAGCATGGCAGTGAAAAGAATGGAAAGCAAGTTGCGACTAGCAGGAACTCAGCCCCTGATAGTCTGGTCAATCAAGGAATATGGAAGTGTGGATTCGTCATGAAATAGAGTTTGGGATATGCAGTTATTGAGCCCTTGAGGGTAGTTGCGTTGCTTATCACACTTCCTGAGATTTTGTATGCTTGGCTGAAGAGATACACTTATATGTTTAATTGATTATTATTTTTGGTAGTCAAAGGGAAGTGCTGCAAAATTTTCTGATGGTAAAGTTGACTCATATTATCTTTTGAACAGGTCATGGAGGAATTAACAGCACCTGAAGTTGGTTTATACTCTTCGGTAAATTTGAATGAACCTTCTTTTAGCACAGCTGGTATCTCTGAGAGTGTTTTTAGCATATCTACCTCACAGATCTCACTGGTCCCCCAGCCTAGGTAAGCCTTTTTAAAATTACTGTCTGATGTGAATACTCCTAAGAAGCATTTTATTTTGCACCTGCTTTCTGTCTGGACTACACACATGTAGTAGGGGCCATATGACCAACTCTATATTTACTAAAATAAACAAATTATATTTATTAGAAGTTACTTAACTTTACAGTGACAATATTGATCTATAGAAACTTCCAGTTATTTATTGTAAGATGGATTTTGTAAGGAATTGAAATGGAAAGTGACAGAAACAGTAGGGATTACCATCAGATAAAGTGCAGCAAGTTATTTATTTATTTATTCATTTATTTATTTATTGGTTACCTCTCTATGTTACCTCACTAGGATACTTTTGTGATCATACGGCACTGCACGTTTTGTTACTATTGCAAAACTTTGCTTTGTGCCATACTTAGGTCACACTATTTGAGTCTAAAAAGTACTTATCTTTTACCATCTTATTTTTGCCTCTATATTACCACTGTGGCTTAGTGGTTAAGACACTGAGCTTGATGTTGGCAGGTCAGCAGTTCAAGACCTGAGTACTGTGTGCCGGAGTGAGCAACCTTCGTCTGTCCCAGCTCCTGCCAACCTAGCAGTTCAAAAGCAAGAAATTGCAAGTAGATAAATAAGTACCACTTCTGTGGGAAAAGTAACAGTGTTCTCTAAACTCCAGCACTGGCTCTTTGGCTATAAACGGGGATAAGCACCAAACACTAGATTTGGATACACCTGGCTTTCAAGCAAAGCTGCCTTACTTTTATATTGTGACTAGCAGGCGTGCCTATCCTTTGTCCGGGACGGACCCAACCTGGGCCAGGGAGACAGCAGGGCCCCCTCTCTCCCATGCTGACCTTACCTTCCGAGGTGGGGAGGGGTGTAGTTTGTGTGCTCTGTCGTTGTTCCATTGGGCTGTCCGTCCCTGGCTGAGGCTGGGCGGTGCTGCAGGGCTGAGGCGGCGCCTATGGGGCCGCCGCGCCAGGCCACGACTCGCGGAAGCTGTCCATGTTGGCGCCTTGGCAGGCGGCGGCTTCAGGAGGCGGCCTTCAGTCCTTTGTGAGCTGCGGAAGCCCAGTGGTGATGCATGCGCGCTAGTGCGCGCATGCACACTGAAGAAGCACCCTTGCCAGCTGTGGTTGCCCGGTGATGACGCATGCCGATGTCACACTGGTGACGTGAAACCAACTATTCTTGCTGGTGGAGCTTACGCCCCACTTGCGGCTTCCGGAACACCCTCTTTGACTGGCGGGATGTGCAAGGTACACCCCATCCAGTTGTCAGGGGAGTGGGTTACAAAATATTTTTTAGTGTGCTATGAGCTGACAGAAGAGAGATGGAGCTTTGCTCTTCTTCCAGTACAGTGGACCCTTGATTAACGACAAAGCTTGGCTCCCCAAGTTGTGTCGTTACCTGGATTTTGACGTTGTGCGGGTGGAATTTTTTTCACCCATTTTCGGGTCCCTGCCACCTCTGGGAGGCTCGGGGAGGCGATCCAAGCTGTTTCTGACCCCACCGGACTTTTTCTGACACTGCTCCAAGCAGAAACCCTGGGGTAAGCCCCTTCGTCTGCTGCAAGTTTTTGCTTGCAGCAGCGTCGGAAAAGGTCCGGTGGGGTCCGAAACAGCTTGGATTGCCTTCCCCGAGCCTCCCAGAGGTGGCAGGGGCAGCGGAGACCCAAAAATGGGCAGAAAGAAATCCCGTCATGACACAGAGGAAGATGTATAGTTGCTCTGCTAATTTTCTCACTCACATAGAATTCCTAGTCTGCTGTAGTTGTCAGGCAAGCTACCCTTGTCCCTCTTACATGATCCAAAGGTGCAAGGCTTCTGTTAGAATAGGAAAGAATTTTCACCATATGAGTTAATTGAGTCACAGCTTTCCAAAACTCCTTTGCTTCTTGAGTAGTGAACATCTGACCTTTATTTACAGTATAATAGAAAATTCCAGTGCTGACAACCCTGTAGCCACATCTGCTGAAGCTGAACAGTCAGAACCCGACTGTGAAATTGGTGGTACGCTTGAGGCTGACCCTCAAAATGAGCCGCCTTCTCTTGTCGTTTCACCAGACAAGTGAGTATTTAAACAACCAACTGTGTGGCCATTTGTTTCCTTTTTTTCTTTACAGTATTGATAAGTTTTATGCTTTACATTTTACATATCTATATGATTATTAATAAACTAATATCTAAAATATGTTACTTGTATAACTAGAAGACTTCCTGATGTTGACATATTCTTAGCCTTGTAGATCAACATGTAGAAAATATATCTGCTCATAGAAAAGGAAAGATGACAAAATCAGAATTTAATCCAGAAGTTGCTGCAGCTGATCAAAAGGCAGATCCGAAATCTGCACTGAATGCTTCGGGGAACATAAGAGGGGAGGTATGTGAAATAATTCAAAAAATGTTCTCATTAATATGAATTGATAAAGTGAACATTTGGGATCTCTCAGTATATGACATTACATTTATTCTCTTCCTCATTTCAAAGCTACTTTATAGTTTGCCTTTAAAAAAACAAAAGACATGTGCATCTTTATTGCTACCTACATCAGATGTGACTTAATAGCATGCCCCACTCTATTCTGACCAATGTTTATTAATGCTACAATCCAGTGATGGGCTCCAAAAAATTTTACTACCAAACTGTGGGCGTGGCCAACTCTGTGCGGGGGGGTCTGAAACAGCGCTGATAGGGTCCCTCGAGCCTCTCGAGAGGTGGCAGGGGTGACGGAGAACCCGAAATGGGAGGCTCAAGGGACCTTATCCGCGCTGTTTCCAACACCCTGCGACCCCCCCCCCCCCCCGGGTGGTGCTGCAAGGAAAAACCCTCAGCTGATGAAGGAGTTTTCCCCGGCATTTTGGCTTGCAGCACCGCCCCGGGGACGTGGCAGGGTGTTGGAAACAGTGCGGATATGGTCCCTTGAGCCTCCCAGGGGTGGCGGAGAACCCGAAATGGGTGAAAAAAATCCCGTCATGACAGAAAATTTTTTTGGGCCATTTTGGCTTCTCCGCCAGCCCGGGTGCCTCTGAGAGGCTCGGGGGAGCCAGTCCAAGCTGTTTCCAACCTTCTCCGACCTGCCAAGGTGCTGCTCCAAGGCAAAACACTGGGGAAATTCCTTCGTCGGCTGCAGTTTTTGGCTTGTAGCAGCGTCCGGGCAGGTCGGAGAAGGTCAGAAACTGCTCAGACCAGCTCCCCCGGGCTTTTTTTTTCTTCTCGTTATCCATGCATGCACCGGACAGCGATGAAAACCAGATAACGACACAACTTGTGAAACCAAGTTTTGTCGTTATCCGAGGTATTACTGTATTATGTTTTCTTGTAGTAAGCTCCGGTTGTATCAACTGGACTCTAAACTAACCTGAAGGGTAGCCTATGATACAGTGGCTGAAATCCAGTTGCAGAACTTATGCTGCTGAGGGGATGAAGTCATCAGCTGCAATGGCTTCTTGTAAATTAAAAAAAATTACACACACACACCCCATCCCCTGCCAGGTCTTGAGACTTCCCTGAAATTCTTTTTGTTCTGGAGAAGCCACTGGCAACCAAAAAAAGAGGAGTAGTGTCTTTAAGTTACTGTTGCCACGATGATTTTACTGTAGCTGTGATTTTTGGAAATTAAATGACTGCCCTTCATTCCATGGTTATCTGTAGCTTCCCCACAACAAAAGAATCCCAGAAAACATATGAGACCTTCAGGGGTAAGGCAGGATTGGAGATTTCTTATTTTTCTTAATTTTAAGGAGAGCAGTAGATATTTTCCAATAATTGTATCATTTTGCTACATATCATCTCAGTGGTTTTTTTCTTCGTATCAAAAAATGTGACACTATTTTGGTGCCTCGTGCAGAGAAAAGCAGGAGAAATTGACCCAACGTCTGTAATAACCCCAAAGGACCCAGGAGATATTCCTACATTTGATGAATGGAAGAAACAGGTTATGGAAGTGGAAAAAGAAAAGAGTGAGTTCAATTATTATTTTAGTCAAGGTCTAACAGAACCATCCTTTACTTTCCTCCTTTTCTTTATAAGTACAAGAAATATCCTACTTTATTAGTAGTATACATTTAATTATAGTTGAGTATCAGATGAGTTAAGTTTCTCCTTGTTCTAAAATATAGCACACAGATTTCCTTAGACCAGTTTACTAAACTTATGTCATCTGTCTTGTATTGGCCAGTGTTTATCATTGTTGCCCCAAAACTGATTGGAGTTTTACACAGTAGCATAATTTTCATTGCATAATCATGTGACTAGCAGTGTGAATGACAACTGGTTAATTGGCAGCAATTTACCACCATGATTTAAGCAATTACACTTAAGCTGGACTAAATCCTTTGTAAGATTCTCTCTATTGCTCTAAAATAAGGTTGTGAATAGTCTCTTCTTTTGTTGAGATGGCTGAATAGTCACTTTCCTTAAAGCAAGGGCAGCCAACCTTTTTACGCTGCGGAAGCGGGCACATTTGTGGCTGTCATTTTATGGCTGACATAAATGCATCCACTTCCACTTCTGGGTGCAGTGGAGATGGCAATCGGACAGAAGGAATGATGTCGTGGCCGGCCTGTGGGCTATAGGTTGGGAACCCCTGCCTTAAAGGCTAGGTATAGATTTGTTGTATTTTTTAAGAACAGACCTGTTAAGGTAGAAAAATCTGACTATTTTGATGTAATTGTTCTGTAAGCCGTTTAGATTTGGAAATGTGCCATATCCATAAATTGAGTTAAAGTAAGTTGAGTATATTAGAGCAACCCCACCATGCAGTGGGTTGTTAATGTAAAATATATCTCTAAGTTGTTCCAGTTATTCTGCCATTTTTGCTCTCTCCCTCCTATTATTGATATTTTGCCCTAACAAGTAAAGCATGTTTGTCTAAGATGAAAACTTACTGTAAATAACTCCTTTTTACCAAGCAAAGCATATGTTTACTTATCTCTCTGAAGCAACTGTAAGTAAAATAACTGTCTTGTTATATTTCTAAACATGCATGGAGAGTTTAATTGCTAGGCTAGAGTGGGGAGTATAAGGCTTGGAGAACTTGCAAATTCAAACTAAATCTATTTGTAAATCTGCCCTGCCTACTGCTTTGTATAAAAACAAATTAACAAAATATGTACCACTGTTACCATTCTATGTTAATTTTCCAGATTGTGTTCATTACTAAAAGTCAGATAGCATGCAGCTACAGTTGGCTTCCAAATGCTGGTTTCTGCTAGTTGAAATATGGACATATTTCTTGTATATGTCATGTCCTGCCAAGGTAGTTTGAAGTTCAACACCAGACATGAATCCCTTTGGGGACTATATGCTACCTTTTCTCAAAAACAAAAAATGACTCTTCTTCTCTCCCTGTTTCTCATCTGATCATATCATACTAGTACAGCTTGCTCTTTTCCCCTGCTGACTTGATGGTTTCTTCTCCTGCTCAGCTCTTCACCCCATCTGGTCTACTGAAATAATCTTAGCAAAATTAGACAACTTCCATCTAAGACCACTGCAAAATCCAAATGTCTCTCCATTTATTTTTCATTCTTTCTACTCTTTTGCAGTTGGTTCTCCTATTTTATTCCCTTCATATCCTCAGTTATGTGATTCTGTCTTCACATTGTATGTTCCTGATTATTTTTCAGTTCTTTCATACAGCAGGGTTAAGGAATGTGTGGACTGTTTCAGTGCAGCATAAACTAGATAACCCTTATGGTCCCTTTCCAATTCTGCACTTCTAATTCTTTACAAGTTGTGTTAACTAGAATCTTGAAGATGTTATACTGGCTTAAATGTTTCCTGATAATTCATTCTGGTATGTTTTCCCTTGTATTGCAGGTCAGTCAATGCATCCATCCTCCAATGGAGGTCAGCATCTCACAAAAAAGGTCCAGAAAAATAGGAATAATTATGCTTCAGTAGAGTGCGGCGCCAAAATATTGGCAGCTAACCCCGAAGCAAAGGTAATTACTGTATACCACTTCAAAACAATGTGTTACATATATTTGCAAGGCATTTGAAGACTTTCAGTTGAATATCTCACTTTAAAGGACTCACTGATTTCTTCTATATTTAGATACAATCAGTATAGAAAGTTTTTGTAGCAGTACACCAGATTTGATTTGTTATAGTCACTGTAAAAGGCTCTTAGTTTTGTTGGTTTGGATTGAGGAAGTGATGGTTCTGTAAGTCAACTGCTTCATCAAAAGGGAAAAGCTTGAAGAAGCAAGGAGCAATATCAGAGACAGTGAGTGGCATCGGTGCAAATTATTAGACAGTTTGCAACTGCCAGCTGAAACAACTCCCTACCCCCTCCAGCATTTGCATCTTTAAGTGTCTCCAAATTTTGTTTTTATCAAACACAGTGTAGAGAAGGATGATGTTAATAATTTGTGTATGCTTTATGTTAGAGAACTCTTATCTCCCCCTTGAGACAGACCTGTCAGTGACTTGGTAGAAGATAGGAAAGAGGGAGCCAGAATGAAGGTATAAAGAGCTGTGTTTTGGTTCTACTGTACTTCCCTTTCATAGCTTAAGAAACAATTGGACAGTACTCATGACTTCTGTTATGGTTGGTTGTCATTACTTCTGGGTAGTGATTTCCCTAACACATTACAATGGGCTTGTAACTGAAGTGTATCTTGAAGCTTGGTCTCTGAATTTAGAGCAGTCCTGTTGCTTGGCCATTCTTTTTATTGTTAGGGACACAAAATAATATTTTTGTTTTTTGTTAAGCATGCCTGAACATTTCTATTAACCTAGTAAATAAGCATGGTCTTGAATTGGCACTCAATAAAAACAGTGGCTGAAATCTTCTTGCTTAGTGTAGTAAGCTACAACTAGAGTAGTCAGATGACTCACAGTGGCTTGCCCTCCCTTCATACCTGGTGAGTTTTTACCCTCCTTGACAGATTCTGTAACGTCCCAGTCCTTAGCTGCTATGTTCATGTATTCTAGGGTGTACATCCCAAAAGGCTTTGGGTCTCCCAGCCTGGAGGGTGTCCCACAGATGCTTAAGCCTTCAGGCGCTGTGCTTCCTCTGCAGGTGCCACTTCTGGGTCCTCTCACCTTGGGAGTCTGCCCTCCTGGCTCACTAGCCTTAATTCCTTTATAGCTGGTGTGCTGTTGCCCTGCTCCCTCACCTGACACCGCCCCCAACTAGGAAATCTTTGTCTCCTGACTTAAAATTAGTTTGAGCCACAAATAGAAAAAGACTATAAGATGTGCTATTTATATTTTGTGTATACACAAAAACACTAAAAGCATTTACCCGTAGAAATATTAGATTACAAACTATGGATCACAGGTAGGAAGTTAAATAAAAGAAACGACCAGGTAGTTCAGTTCTGCGGAGCTTTTCACCAAGCTGGGCAGTGCAAAGATTGAGACAGGCAGAAGAACAGAAAAATCCAGAAATCATTCTGGCAAGGTATTTCAGGATCTGCAATGAAAGTTCCAAAGTGGAGAAACTCCAAACATGTAAACCAGTTGGTATTAGGTTCCACTGCAAGTAATGTAGACTCAGTTATAATTAGGAATTTGTTTCAATATATTAGGGTTTTTTTCACATTCATATAAAACAAAGGCTTCTGTTTACTTGGGTATGAGAGAGGAATATTTATTTAACATTAGCTTGAGTTATTAGGAAGAAAATCATTCACCTAAACAGAGGAGCAAGTTATTCTGAGGCAAAAATATAACAGTTGTTGAAGTACTACCATTTAATGGACAGGGTTTAGCTGCTATAATGGATGAGGTAGAGTACGGCTGCACTAGACCAGCTGTCTACCAGCTGGGCTAGTTCTCTATGGTGCAGAAGAATATTAAAATACCATCCTCCAGGGCATTGTACAGTCACATATGGTGAATTAATAATTTTTTTGTTCATTTATTAATTGGTTAAGAATTAGGTAAATAGGATAATTATGAATAGCAATATTGGTTTAAAGTTATGACTGGTCTTGTAATTTAGAGGGGAAATCAAATAGATAAGAAAGAATGGCATGCAAGAGCCAGATTGATTAACACAATTTATTACTATGTTGATAACAAATAACCAAGGAAGTGTATATTACCTAATGTTTATGTATATTTTTAGTATTAATGGCATTTTTTCTTATATGTTTATGTTAATGTATTTTTTATTTTTATATAATTTTTTCTATGTATTTACGTAATAAAATATTTTTTTTAAAAAATACCATTTTGTATAATTGAATGGTTCCATATGTGGCCATTGGTCCGGGAAAAAGATCCCATCGGTCGCTGTCCCTCTCCCAAGTCCTCGGGCTTGACTGTAGCCTAAGAAGTGGAGGGGACATTTTAGGATGCAGCCAAGCCCCAGGACTTGGGAGAGTGGTGGCGACCGAAGGAATATCTCCCCCCCCCCCTTCCTTAGCCTGCAGCACCAGCACACGGGCCAGGGACAGTGGCAGAAAGAGCCACAAAGACATTGTAAGAAATTCCTCGTGGCTCTTTCTGCCACTGTCCCCGGCCTGTCCCCAGCCTGCAGGCTAAGGAAGGGGGTGGGGGAGATTCCTTCTGTCCGTGCCTTTCTCCCAAGCAGAGCCTTCGCTGTGGCTGAAAATGCCCCCCCCCCCCAACCCGGTTCACAGCGAAGGCTCTGAGCTTGGGAGAAAGTTGCGGACCAAAGGAATTTTTCTCCCCACCTTTCCTTAGCCTGCAGCGCCAGCAGATGGGCCGGGGACAGCAGCCGCGCTGGCTGCCCAAGGCTTCCCTATGGAGATGCCTCGAGTTACACCAAAATCAAGTTACAAAAGGTTCCAGGGAACCGACTTTTGGCGTAACTCGGGGTTTTACTGTATTTGCTTTGGCCTTGTGAAATGAAGAGAAATTTTCAAGCAGCCTTTTTCAAATGTACTCATGGTTTTGTAATTATATGGTATAGGATTTTTTAAATTCTTTTATATTTGATTCATATTTTCAAACATAATGTTTTTATTGCTGTATTAATACCATAGAAGTAATGTCTGTGTATCATTTATGTTGGTTATTATGGGTAATAGTATCTATTTTTCATAATTTTAGTGCCCTTGTTTTTCTTTATAGAGTACCTCAGCAATATTGATGGAAAATATGGACCTCTACATGCTTAATCCATGCAGTACTAAAATCTGGTAAGTACTTTTTGAGTATTCTTTATTTTTGTCAGATGCACCACCAGCATATAATAACATACAAAGCTAAAATTGACACCTCTAAAAACAAAATACAGTAGAATTTAAAAGGGCTAGATGTCATCTGCCTAATATCAGGCCACATCAACAGCATTTCTTCTTGCCAACATAAGGTCCTCCTCAATGCACATTGAGGGGTATTGTGTGCATTGTATCATATGGGAGATAGTTTGTACTTCTCCATATTCGCACAGGCTGTCATCTACAGGGAAGCCCCACTTTCTCAGATTAGGCCTTGATCTTCCTACCATGGCACACAGTCTATTTAAAGCTTTCCATAAACTGCAGAGACTAAAAATAAGCTGGCAAGTTGGAGAGCGATCTTCAGGGTAAAGGTTGTCTTTGCTCGAAAGCCTGTCATATCCAACTCTAAGGTTCAGTGCCTATCTTTGTTTATAGCCAAAGAGCAAGTGCTGTGTGCGTCTACAAATGTTTCTGTGGTCATGTGGCAGGTGGCTTCACCACCAAGCCACTGCAGTCCCTAGATTTTCATTATCCCCCCCCCCCCGCCTTTTTTTTAACAAGAAGAAAACTTGGGCAGAGAATTTCAAAAGTTGTGGTTGGCCACTATTTTGTTTCACTTAACCAAATGGCATTCTTCAGAAAAGATCACACTTTTGGCAATAGGCACAATTTAACTAGTTCCCCTACATGATAAATTCACTGCCCTTGTTTTCCTTTATTTTACGGTCTCCCCAAAGGATTGTGGCTTTGACCATACTGGATCACAGAGGTATCAGCTTGCTACATTAAACCAAATAAGTTTTGAGTGGTGACCCATTCTTGTGTTCACACACTTCAACTTCAAGGAGACTGCTTTATGATGATAGATCTGAAAGATGCATACTTCTGTATTGCCATACCTCAACAGCATTTTTTGCACTTCAGAGTAACAAGATATTATATTTCAGAATGTTTCCCTTAGGTGTCCATTGGCATACTTTACTGCAAGGTGATATATATGGACAAGGCATTTGGGTTTGGTTTTTGAGAAATGCCTGGAGAACACAAAACCCTCTAGCTCTTGTAGGACTACAGCTCCCATCATCCATAACTAGAATGTACAGCATTGAGGAGCTGTGGAAGTTATAATCCAACAGTGTTGGAAGTGCCATATGTTCTTTTTCTCTCCTGTAAAGCCTGTTTTGATTTTGGCTCATTTAGTATTCACTAGAACAAGGAGGAGCAATCATCATGGTATCTTTAGTATGTGAGCAGAGCTTACATACTTATGTACCACCCCATAGCACTTAGTGCACTCTCTGGACAGTTCACAAGTTAATTAGCATTTTGCCCCAACATGCTGGGTACTCATTTTACCAACCTCGGAAGGATGGAAGGCTGGGTCAACCTCAATCCCTGGTCAGGATTGAACTCACAACCTTTTGGTTGCAGTACAGCAGTTTAACCGCTGCACCACCAGGGTTTCTGTGCTCTTATAGACTACTAATGCTTTGTGCATTTGAAATTCGCCCAAGGAATGTACTTAAGAAATTTCTTACACAATATTGTGAAGCATATTTCCAGGATAAGAGTGCAGTGAATGTTGAATAAATCAACAGTTTCCACCATCTCTTCAAAATTGCTTTCTATTTATATTATATTCTCTGTTTATCCTAAAGGTTTGTTGTTGAACTTTGTGAACCAATACAAGTGAAGCAGCTGGACATTGCCAATCATGAGTTATTTTCTTCTACTCCCAAGGACTTTCTGGTCTCTATTAGTGACAGGTATGTTTAGTAATACTGGTACATAGGACATATTTCTCAAGGTAATTTTATGTGTGGACAGAGATTGTCATCTTTGAAAGTTTCATCATTGAAGTAAACCTCTTAGTCCAAAAGGTATCGCAGTCCTTGTGCTCTTGTTTTGTAATATGAGCTGAAACAAACAGTTTTGCCCAAATTCTATTGAGCCAGCTGTAGCGGAATTAGAATGAGTGGAAGCATCTTGTACTGGCACAACTACCCTTTTGCTGGCTATTCTCAGATCTTCCAGTGCAAGTGTTGTGCTGGCTAAGATCAGCCAAGAGAAGAACAGGAAAGGAGGAGCCAAGGTATGCCAGATCAAAACCACTTACACCCCTGTGGTCAAAGTTAAAGAAATATCAGGGTAATTATATACAGTTCAGGCTCCGAACTGTTGGGGTCCGGACCATCATGAGGGGTGGTTGGCGGGGTAGGGAGGTGGCGGGGGGTAGACTTGAGGGAGCGGTGCTCCTCTCCCACCCTACGTGGGAGTGGTATGGGAAGCAAAACAGAACACTTGAGCTCATTGAAGGGAAGGGAAGATATAAAAGTAACAAAAATTATCACTCTTTTTGGAGCATTTCAAGGAGTATTATGGATTAATTGAACTACAAGAAATCACTGTGCATGCCTTTTCTTGTTGGCATTCTGTTCTAGGTATCCAACAAATAAATGGGTCAAGCTGGGCACTTTTCATGCTAGAGATGAAAGAAATGTTCAAAGTTTTCCTCTGGATGAACAGATGTATGCCAAATATGTCAAGGTAACTTATTTGCACGTTTCTTGAATGAAGAAATGTTTATGTTTGACAGGCCAGTTCACACACCAGATTGGACTCCTTCTTTATACTTAGGCCTCTTCTTCTATTTAAAGTATGTGGCAAGCAGTCTTTTTATTCCAAAAAGGAGAAAGATGGAATGAATGATGATTTTAGTTGTATGAACAATGAATGCTCATATACAGGAACCCTGCTTATATTTCTGACAATCGGTGGAAGCATTTGCATGCATTTTTATTAGTACAGTGGTACCTTGAGTTACAAACACCTTGTGTTATGAAATTTTCACGATATGAATGAAAATCCATTAAAAATGTTACAGATTTTTTTTTTGAGATACGAAAAAGTTTCCCTATAAATTACATGGTATACAGTGGCCTCTGTGACCACTTCTGGTAATGCATTGTGTTCTGCATTGTGTTTTCAAGTTACAAATTTTTCATAACATTAAATGTCCTGAGGAACACATTAATGTTGTAACTCGAGGTACCGCTGTACATAATACTGATACTGTAATAGTCATCAGTTTTGACAGCCATTACATGTGCCTAAGGCTCCTCTCAGTCTTCTTTCACACTGTACTGTCAGCAAGAGAATAGCTGCTTTTCATTCACTGTCATTGCATCCTTATCTCCACCACCCCCACTGCTACAAAGAACAATTAAGTTACTGCCTTGACTGTTTTCATTTATAATTCTCTTTGGCATTGTCAGCTTTTTTTTTGTCATCTTCTAACTGTTAGCATAAGTAGGTTCTGTTGAAAAGAATAAAGGAAGTTGCTTGGGTCACATACTTTAAATGATCCTAAATTCTTTGTTACTTTTGTAACCTCGATGTGTTTGATTCTGTTTTAGTTGCTCAGAGCTTGAAATGTTAGCCTCCAACTTTAATTTGTTAGTGTTCAGTATTTGGAAAATTAATTATCTGCTGTTAATGTTAAAATTGAAATTTTTTATCTTAAGTAACCAGTATTAACTCATTACCTAAATTAATTTTGAAAGAAACAGTGGGATTTACTGGGATCCTTTAATCTTGGCCACAGTGGTACATTAGCTGTTAACTCTTTATGGAAAGCTGTTTCTGCTGGTTTAAAATTACGCTTTCCAAGCTGGCATTTTTTTAAAAAAAGAGTAGACTACAAACCCCACAATGTACCTATTATCTGGAGTCAAGACATAACAGATCTGAAAACTGTGGTGAGGGAGACTGTCAGGAATAGTGTTACTCACGAGTAGGACTTTGGCCTACACGTAGTTGGGAGTCCTCCTTCTGAGTTGCCGCCCTCCTAGCTAAGCAACCCAGGATTTTAGCTTGTAAGTAAGGTAGCGTATAACCAAGTAAACACTCCAGTCATCTTCTGGTATTTTAAAAGTATATTGTAATCAAAGCAAGTTACAGAATAAAGTTTTAGGAAGCAAAGACTTCTTAGTTTCAAAAGTTCAGAAAGTACATTAAAACAAAGAAAGCTTATCAAATTGTGGAAGCCCAGAGCACCACCCCCCCCCTTCTAACTTAAGCCCCTACATGTTGTCTAAGTTCACAGCTAACCCTCAGCAGGAAGCACAGGATCAAGAGAAAGTTCTGCTCCTCCCTCTAGGTTTTATCTCCTCACACATGTTCCACCCTCTTGCCATTCCCTTAAAGGAATCCAGCCAATGACCATACAGTATCACATGTCCATCAGACTTTAAGTTTCATTTCTTCCAAACCACAAGGCTAGCATGTTTTGAATACCAATCCTTCACTGAAATACACTCTTTAACTCCCCCCCCCCCACCTCAGAAATCTCCATTTTGGAATTTAGCTAAATTCAGGGTACAATCAATCCCCTGACAGACTCTTTGTCCTAGAACATAGCTTAAGATCATGTCTACCCATCGCTACAGAAATTAACACCGATTAACTACATGCTAGCTGTAAATTATTCTAATAAATGTTTGTCATACACTACTGCAGGAAACCACTATGGAAAGCAGAGTGAATTGATATTGACACACATCTCAGCTTCCTCTCATGCACAATTAATTTATGTAATAGTAGTACATTTTGTAACACATGCATACCCTTAATGTGAAAGTCATGCTGCTGAAAACCACTGACTTTCCATCTTCCATGGATAATCTAATTTAAGAAGAAAAATTTCCTCAATTCCTTGATTGACTAGACCAGTGTTTCCCAATCTTTGGTTCTTGGACTCCATTTCCCAGAAGCCTAAGTCAATTCCTCAAAGCACTGATCAGGCAATATACTGACTTAGGCTTCTGGGAATTGAAGTCCCCTGTGGGGCCCACTTTGAGAACCAGTGGACTAGACTATCAAGAGATGAATTCCTTCTGGCTGCAACTTGCTCTCAATTCCTTTCACTACTACAATCTTTCCCAGGTTTGACAAAAACTTTTCACAGTTGAGTCTTCCCATCTTTTTTTTTTGGGGGGGGGGGGTGTGCTTGCCAAGTGGTCTTTTTACTCCTCTGGGATACCACTCAGTGACTGCTGCTGTCCAATGCCCGTCTCTCATTTAAGTTTAAGGAATATTGTTAGAAATTTGAAAAATGCTTTTAGCTTTTGAAAGAAAATCAGTTTCTGCCTCAGAGTGCAAAAGGAAAGTAGGGTGATTTGTGTAAATCCCCAGTTAACTGGGGCTTTCCTGGTAGAATAACTTTGGATGTGATAGTTGGGAGACCACTAGTCAGTAGTAGATTTCCTCCTTTGGCAGAGGATTTGACTACATGGCCTGTGAGGTATCTTCCAACTCACTTTTTGAATTCAATCATCTGGAAATTCATTGTGGCCACCTGTTTGGAACAATAGGGAGAAGTGAACTAGAGTGAGAACAAATTGTCCTTTTGATTTATTTGACGGAATTTATTGCTGTAAACCATCTAGAGAGTGGCATGCCCAGTGGGATGGTACACAAGTTTAAAGAAAGAAAGTCAATCCAGGCTTTGACCAAGCCATGCCAGGCCATACCATTAATGAATTAAGAACAATTATTAGACCATCCATAATCAAATCTTCAGAATTAACTTTACTATCACATTACATAGAGGATAATGAAAAATCCCAATTGTATGTTTTTAGTTAGGAGTTAGCTAGTTGTTAGCAGCTGCCAGAATAGGCTTTGCTAAATTTCAAAGGGATCTTCAAGAGGATTCAGCTACAATTTCATATAGTGAAATATGGTAGATTGCACTGCAGGAAAAAGTAGACAAACTTCAGGCAGTAGAAGGAATAAAACCACGTTAATTTCCTGAGGAAGAGCCACATTTAATGGATTTTATGAGCAGGTCTGTTTGAGGACAGGATGTTTTGGAGAACTCTCATTCACAATGTTCCATAAGTCAGAGATAACTTGATGGGCATATAGCAAGAACAAAAATTATTAGATAAGCTACTGCTAACCTCTTGGACTTAAAGTGGGGCATAAATTGCATGTGCATAAATGCTGCATTGATTGCATTTCTCCATATTCACAGAAAATGTGTCCTTTATCAAAGTAGGCACATTTTACTTGACCATTTTTTAATCTTCCTACTTTGCTTCAAAGTCTACTGAGTTACTTCCAGATGGTTCAGCCAGAATGTTGTATGGTGGGAGACATTCTCCACTAATCATTTGGCAAGATGTGGGTTTATTTGTTTTTTGCTCCCCAGAGGTTTAGCCTGGCCTCTTCTGGCTTAATAATTTAGAGTTTGAGATGTGTGCAGAAAACATTCCCTCAATTTTTGCCACCATCTTGGAGGGTTGCTGTCCATGAAGCAGATAGGTTTGGTGAATTATTTTATTTTGTTTGTTCTTTGCTAGCACCCTCTCAGTGTATTTCTGGAGAGCCAAATAATAGACTTTTTCAGTGGTGGTAGGTTTCAGGCAGGCAGTAATAGTCCTGTGTGATTTACTGAGCGTTATATCCACTTTTTTGGCATGTGCTGATTTATACCATATATATGCAGTCGCTAGCATATTCTGCTGTGGAGTAGTATAGGGACAGAGCTAATGTTCTTATTGTTTGTGGGTGTACACCCCATTCTGATCCAACCAGTTGCACTGTTGTATTCTAGTGACATGGTTATTTCATATTGTACAATAATATAAGCATTTTTCTTCTATTGTACAATAAGCATAAGCTTCCCAGATGTTTTTGTCACTTAAAAAGAAGCTAGAATTAATTGCTTTGCCGTGTTATTTGTCTTAATATTCATGTTGCCTTTTCTGCAAATGCCTTCTTTTTAGTGGGGAATAGAGTGGGGGAAGGAGCTTTTTTGCTAGTCTTTGCTTATGTGAGTAGCTACTTATTGCTTGTGGCATGCATACTGTCTACTGACATTTCTTTCTTTTTTCCCCCCTCCTTCTTTTGCTTCAGATGTTCATCAAGTACTTAAAGGTTAGCAAGAATTTCATAATGCCTAGGGCATGGGTACATTTTATGGCTCAACAGAAATGCATGACAAGAATAAAGCCTGGCAAGATGATTTTTGTTATCCATGTTGCTGAAGTGAATTTACCTCTAATTTTATACAAGAACTGTAAATTCATATGTCCTTAATTTCTTATTTCTTTTGTGTCTCTGTGTGCTCAGGTGGAGTTAGTATCCCATTTTGGATCAGAACACTTTTGTCCTTTAAGCCTTATAAGGTAATCTTCAATGAAGTTGACTAGATGTTGGTTGTGCCCCTGAAACATGACCTCCTGGTGCTGCCCACCTTGCTTCCACCCCACAAAAGCTGAGCAACTAAATTTTATTCTGTTATATCAGTTTTAATGGGCATGTTTAAAACTAAGTCATTTGATAACTTACTAAATTTACTTTTAGAAAATAATTGATTACAAAGGCGATGTGGAAACTTGAAAACATAGATACTGTATGTAAGACCTGAACTAATTTTAAAAATGAGGAGATGCCATGCATGTCCCTTTTGTGCAGGGTGCCAGTTTGATATGCATTCTTTTTAGGTATGGGGAAATGGTGTATCACATCTCCACTCAGTTTAATTAATATGTGGGTTACAGGGTGTTTGGAACTAGTATGGTTGAAGAATATGAAGAAATAGCTGATTCACAGTACCAGTCCGAAAGACAGGAGCTCTTTGATGAAGACTATGGTAAGTAAGCCAGTGACTCACAATTAAGATTAATTTTAGTCGCTTGCTAACTCCAGCAGTGGAAACTGATAACTTCTTGATAGTTCCGTTCTTTCTTTTTCAAAAGAAGACATCAAGGCCAGCAGACAGAACATGAGGCTTTATTGTTTTGCAAATGTCTTTAATTTCAACAGTCCCAGGCAAAATAATTTGTGGCAAATTGGTGCACATTTTCTAGTTAATAGACAGCTTTCCCAGACTTAGTTTTCCCGTGTTTTTAGACTGCAACCTTGACCGTTTTAAAAATCAACATTTTCGCAAGGGTATCTATGTGGCAGTAAATGAATCAAACATTTCCAACAAATTCAGGCAGCTTTAACTGTTGTTGCAAGCAATGAATAGGCCTTAATGCTAATACTGTACAATTTGTGCCATAATAGGTTAAAATATGACATATGCTCCAGTGCCTTTGTAATTCTTCAGTAGACTGACTGTAACAATGATCTCAATAAATATTGAGGGACTTTTGAGTAATAAGAGTGTCCTCCTTGCAGACATGTGCAGGAAATACAAATGTGATATGCTTCTGCTCCAGGAAACACATCAAGGGACAGCAAAGTACTGATCCAACGTGGCTGAAATGGAACTAGTAATTGAGAGAGAGAGACTGTATGGAAGTGCAATTTTTTTTAGACCTGGCCTCTCTATAATATCAAAAAGACAATGGCCAGACGGGGAAATGCAAGCAGATATAGGAAATCCGTCTCAAAGAAATGCAGTAATATCTTCAACAAAAAGATAGTTTATTCTTCCAAAAAGATATAATTCAAATTCCTTGCCTCAGGTATGTAAAGTTCACATAGAAAAATCAAGAAAACCGAAGCTAATCCGGTTGTAGTAGCCTTTCGAGTCGCTTCCCCAGGGTTTTCTAATAATACTTTGTATAATTCTGAATAATCTTTTTAAATTCTGAATAATCTTTTTTATGCGTCTCACCATCCGAACCCCACAATTGTCTGTTACCTCTCTCTATAATCCACCAGAAATAAATTTTAGTTTTAATGAACTGGACAATTTTACTTAAGACCAATAAATGTTGTTACAGTGGACCCTCGATTAATGACACGTTCGAATAGTGTCATTTCCGCTTAACGACGCGTTGTCACTCGCCACGTGTCTATCCACACAACGACGAAAAACCGTCATTGTGCGGATTAACAACATTTTTTTAACGTCGTTGTGCGGATAATGATAGTTTTTGCCACTAGATGGTGCAGCTGCCATTGAAAACCACACAACGATGTTTCCCCTATAGTGACGCTACTTGGGGAACCAAGCCGCGTCGTTATGTGAGGGTCTACTGTATTGGAGATTTTAATTGTCACAATGAGACTTGGGGATGTAACCAGACCAATGAGGATGGTGCACAACTTGTATCTTGGACAGAAACCAATGTCCTCCAATTTGTCCATGATCCAAAACCGTGGTAAATGGAGGAAGGGGTATAATTCTGACAACGTCTTCGTTAGCAAGAAGATAGCAGCACAGTGCATCTGACACATTCAACACTGAGTGCATAGTAAATGCTGCAGCAAAATCCTAGGAGGTGCCTTTTTGCAGACAGTTTAACTTTAAGAAGGCTAAATGGGTGAATTTTTGAGAGCAGCTGGACAAAGGTGTGGAGAAGATCCCTCCACATCCAGATAAATATAATGAATTTGTCCATCTTGTGAAGTAGTACAGTAAAACCCCTACTTATGAAAAAGTCCGTTCCGTAGGCTTTTGCTTAAATTGATTTTTTATGTAACTTGAAGCAAACCCATAGGAAAATTATTTTTACGTAACTTGAAGCAAATCCATAGGAAAAATGAATTCTGTATGTAAATTGAAGCAAACCCATAGGGTAGGGAAATGAATTTTTATGTAACTCGAAACAAACCCATAGGAAAACGAACCTTTATGTAATTCGAAGCAACCCATAGGAAATTGTGTAAACCGGGTCATGGTTTTAGCACAAAATCATTATGCAAGTCGAATTTTATGTAACTCGGGGCATTTGTAAGTTGGGGTTTTACTGTATTAAAGAAATATATTCCAAGAGGATGACACACCCAGTACATCCAGGGCCTTACTGATGACATCAAACCTCTGCTGGATAGATATCAGGCATTCTATAACCAGGATTTTTTTCAGGAAGCTACTGAGCAATGTCCTCTTTATAAGGCACTGGAATGGATGATTCACAATTATATTTCCATATTTATTGATAGAAAGATCATGAAGGAGCAAGCAGGTTTCAGGCTGAGCAGGTCATGTCAAATTCTTAACCTTATGCAACACATTGAGGATGTCTTTGAAAGAAAGCTAATTACAGGAGTGGCCTTCATTGACTTAACGGCAGCGTAAAATAAATAATCTTACCAAAGATAACATACTTACTAGGGTCATTGGCAGCTTCCTTCGGAACCAGAGATTCTATGTGACAGTGAATGGAAAAAACAACAGATAGAGGTTGCAGAAGAATGGACTGCCCCAAGGAAGTGTTGTGTCCCCAACACTTCCTTCAAAACCAGAGATTCTATGTGACAGTGAATGAAAAAAACAACAGATGGAAGTTGCAGAAGAATGGACTGCCCCAAGAAAGTGTATTGTCCCCATCACTGTATAATATATATACAAATGATCAACCAGTTCCTGACAGTACAAAACTGTTAATCTATGCGGATGACACAGCAATGGCCGTTCAAGGAACAAGCTTTGATGAGGTAGCTGGAAACCTTACTGGAGCACTTGAAGAATTAGGACAGAATTATAACATGAACCATTTGAAGTTTAATCCAAGCAAGACTAAAGTGTGTGCTTTCCTCCTTCGAAACTGAGAGGCAAAGGTTGAGTTTTATGTTACGTGGCAAGGGAACCAATTGCAGCATTATCCAGTAGCAAAATACCTTGATGTGACACTTGACAGGACAGCTGAATACCAAGGCCAAAGTTACTACAAGGAACAACATCACCAGGAAACTTGCAAACTGTAAATGGGGGACTCAATCATCCACCCTGCACACATCAGCTTTGGTCCTGAGCGTGTCTGCAGCAGAGTATGCTGCTTCAGTATGGAGCACATCCACACACACAAAGCAAGTTGACATCGTTAATGAAGCCATGCATATAGTGACAGGATGCCTCAAACCTACGCCAATTGAGGAAAATATACCCCCTTGTTGGTATAACTCCACCTAAGATCAGGAGAGAAGTAGCAGTGGACGCTGAGAGAACTAAGCAAGAGAATGACCCTTGATGCCCTCTGAACGAATTTGAGCCTCAAGTCTGCCAGCTCAGCTCCAGGAATGGCTTTATGTCAAGAACAAACATTCTCTAGGATACATGAGAGCAAAACCATATTAGAAGATGGAGGAAGGAGTTCACTGGAAAAGTAACAACTTAAAAGAGGATATAGCTGAGAAACTCAACCTCCCCTACGTCACTTGGAGACCCTGAATAGGCTGAGGGTTGGAGTCCCTAAATGCAAGACCAACATGGTCTGATTACTGCCAGAAACATGCACTGATGAGGACTTAGGTTTTGGTAACGACAAAGCAAAGAAAGTAGCTACATTTTGGCAGACCAGGGTTTGATTGGGACACAAAAGAAGAAGTAAAATGCTAAAACAGATTTAAAAACCAGTTGTGCAAAATATTTCTTGCATGTTTTTCTATCTGTAATCATATTAAAATTGCCTAGGAATGTAAAGTTGTGGAAACTTAATACTAGTTCTGGTGTAGAATGGGATGTGCACAGAAATTCACCTAACCTTTTGCCCATCAGAGATGCAGTTCACAAATGCTTGCATTGGCAACCCTTTTTTTATCTTTTCTAAGTTCTTTTTAAAATGTAACCATGTTGTCTTCCATTGCACATAGGATATATGGGATTCCATTTACAGAATAAAATATAGTAGAACCTCAGTTAACGAAAATTACAGCGAAAATTACTTTAGCTGAATTTCCGATAGTTCCCGTAGGAATGCATTGAAAACCAATTAATCCATTCCAAAAAAAATATTCCATAAACCGAGCCACTATTTTCTATGGATTGCCTTTTGTTATGCAATTTTTATGTTAACTGAGCCGTTTGCTAACTGAGGTTCCACTGTACAGTGATTTTAATGCATCACCAATTGTTCTAGATTACTCTGAGTTGAAACTAGAAAAGATTGTTTTGAAGTACAAAAATGTTTGTAAGAGTATTGTTGTTACATTGTACTTGTGTCTCAGCAGTGCTGGTACATGAGGATAAACAAAAGGGTCATGCCTATATAGAATAATCATAGTTAGAATATACTGTATTGATTAGAATATTGTTTGAGGTTGCACATAGATTCTGTTGCCTTTCCGTATCTGTAGTAGGTTGTCTAGGGGCTGATCCAGCTTCATCGTATTCCATATGGATAAGACTTTCCACAGAAAGGCCATACTCTCTGAGTTGAGCAGCTTGAGCTTTCTTTGGATTATGCAGAATCACTTATTTTTAAGTTTAGGGAACAAACTACAAGCTAATGGCAATTGTTTTAAACTGATAGCCAAAGATTTTGGAATGATTCTGGTTTCTGAAAGTAGTATGGGGGATGGCCTGATCTTGCTTCCATATTCTTTTAATTTCTTGCCTGAATGTTTGGTACTTTGGGATTGCTTTCTTTACTTTTGAGATTGGTTTATCAATAGAACTGTAACATCTGTAAGATATGTCTTTGCTGTATATCTAAAAGCAACATTTTTGAAGTCATCATTATTATTATACAGATTATTTGGACTACAATGCAGGAGAAGAAAAATCAGCAAAAAATATTTTGGGCTCTGCTACAAGTAAGTCATTGAAATCTTCAAGATACTTCTTGCATTATTATATCTGTAGAATGGATATCATAGATTACCTCAGATATTTGAGGGCATAGGTCTTGAGATGCATGAAAAAGAAACATGCTCTGAAAAGGTTGAGTAGAGAAATATGGAGAAGTTGTCATACTAAGGACTGTAAAATGGACAGATTGTTGTACACAGGCACTATTGTATTGTATTGCATTTAGTTGGAAGTCACAAATGTGGAATATGTTGGCAGCCCAGTGTAGTCTTCTGGGAAGTATTGGACTTAGGTTGGGAAGATCTGTATTTGAACCCCATTTAATTATAAAATTCACTTCTGACTTCCAACTGAGATGCAGATTACTTTAAGCTTTTTCACAGAATTGTTGTGAAGATAAATTGTTTCAGGGAAGGGAATTAAACATAGTCCTTTTTTAAAAACCTTCCTGTTACTAGGAGGAAGGGGTGGTCATATTGAGTTGTGCCAGGGTTCAACAGAGGAGCTAACTGAAACACCTTATCTCCAAATTGTGGTGTAAGGGTTATGTCCAGGAAAACAATCAATCAGCTGAGGGGGGAGCCTTCCCTCATTTTATTAGCTTCATAAGCTATACGTGCTTCTAATTTAAAGATGCATTTATATTGCCATAACATCAAACTGTTTTTTCCTTTTAAAATCTATAGGATTAGTAAGCAAATATTATTAGCCCTGCCCTCCTGCACTGTAATACAAGAAGAATGCATAGAAAAAGTTTTAAAACTTGAAAAATTACACTTAAATGCTGTTTTAAAAATCAAGTGATAAACTCCCCCCCAAGCATCTTTAAATTGATTAATTTTCACCACACATTTTTTCATTTTTAGCTAACATGTCAACTTTTCATTTATGGCCATATCATATAATTCTTTGTACCAATCTTCAAACCTAAAATTCGTATATCTTTTCCAGTTTTTGCCTATCAGCATCCTCACCACTGTTAACATAATACTAATTAGACTCCTTTTATTTTTATCTACTATTGTGTTTTCAAAGTCCATGGGACTCGGCTGCAGTTTCAAATCTAGTATTTGGTTAATTTCCTTCAAAATTTGTATCCAAATTCTATTGACTTTGTACATTCCTACCACATATGGAAGTATGCCCAATTATATTGTTTACATCTCCAACATTCTTTATTACTATTTTTATCATATTGGTTTAGTCGAATTGGTGTCATATACCATCTCCACAGTATTTTACAGCAATGTTCCTTTATTCTCACTAATATATTTTTCTTTGTTTCCATAATTTATCCCAGTCTGCCTTGCCAATATTTTCTTTTATATCTTGTTCCCAAATCTCCCTTAGTATTCCTGGTGTTTCTCCTCTCTCTGTTAAAATTTTATAAACTTTACTATTCCTTTGTTGTTATTTCTTTTCATTCTAAATATCCTAATATTTCTTCAAATTTTGTCAGTTCTCCGCCAAGATCATACTTTTCTAAACAATTTTCCATTTCTCCAGTTGTAATCTATTGAACCAATACATCTTTAAAGTTGTATACTGTATTTCCCCCTGTCCTCTTTGGTTTTGACCTTGTCTATCCAATCTTTTACAGTCCTCAGACCTTTTTTTCCTAACTCATTTAATTCCCTTGTCAATTTGATCGGAAAGTCATTCTAATTCCTTAAATGTAGCATCAGGCAGCATCCTGGGCTAATTTTTTAAACTTGTTGCCATATTTCCAATGATTCTTAGCAAATGGGTTCCGGAGTTCTTTTATCTTTTTAGGACTGTAGAAACCAATACTTGTCTATACCCTTCAATTCTTTGAATTCAATATTGCTCCATATCACTTCTTTTTTCTGTTGTTATCTTAATTACCCCTGTAATTACTAAATAGTAATTAAGTATAACTAAATAGTAATTCCTCAAATTTGGGATTCCTGATCCCCCTCTTTTTGGGCTGTATACCACAGTTTTTTGTTTAATCTAGATTTTTATTTCCATTACAAATCCTATCAATCATATTTTGCCAACCTTTTTATCTCCCTTTCAGTAATCTTTATTGGGAGCTTTTCATATAGAAAACTTATAAATGGTAAAATCTTCATTTTGCAAATCACTATTATTCTAAACCATGACAGGTTTTTTAATCTGTTCTCTTTTTGTCATAATTTAACTTTTTTTAAAAAAAAATATGTGTTATTTGATATATTAAACCCTAAAGGTTGTTTTAATTTTTATTCCATATTTGGGCTTAATCTTTTCTATATATTCATTCTCTTTATATAGTCACTCTCTTTAAGATCATCTCCATCTTATTCCGTTTGATTTTAAGACCTGTTACCTCCTCAAAAATTTTCAAGTGTTTTTGAATATTGCTTAAGGATTCTACCAGATCCTTAATTATAAGTAATGTGCCATCTGCAGATAAGTTAATTTTAATGTTTTCAACTCCTTCTATGTTCCCATCTTGTCTTATTGCATTGGCAAACAGTTCCATCATTAAAATAAATAATATTGCTGATAAAGGACAACCCTGCCTTGTTCCTCTATGTAAATTAATTTGTCCTGTTATTCCATTATTTACAAAAATTGCTGCCTGGTTTTTAACATATAATTGGTTTATAATTCCTTGAAATTGTAACTCCAAAACCCATTTCCTATATATGTTTTTTCAATGTCACCCCTTCTGTTGAAGATAAAACTGCTATTGCGTTTGCACCTATTTCACATTGTTCTCTGACCAGCCTTGAATACAGCTTCTCAGATGGCTTCATCCTCTTCCAGCTTTTCACCTGGGTGTTTTTCTTCATATATAATAATTATAACCAGATTTTTTAATTTGTAATCCCAAATCTAAAATAAACATAAAAAGTTGATTTATTCCAAATGTTCTCTAATTAGCTTTTTCTCCAGCCAGATGGCAGTGCAATCCTTGTATACAAGACTTGTATTAAATGTCAGCACAGATGATCCACAATGTTAGTTTTGCTTCTCCACATTGGGGGAATAATCCGTAGATGTCCACTCCTGTTTTACTCTTGAAACTCTTTCTTTCTCTTCAGTTATGTTTATTAACTTGTGAACCGCCCAGAGGGTGCACTAAGCACTATAGGGCCGTATATAAGTATGATTGCTTTATTTTGCTTTATAGAAAACAGGGAGAGACAGGCTTATTTCTGTACTGTTAGGGTTGTGGATTTTTTGTTGTTGTTTTGTCTTTTAAAAAACTCAGCAGGAGTTCACTATATAGCTCCTGTGAGGGTGGGGAGAGGTAAGGTTGTAAACCTCAATTCAAGAGCCATTTTATTATTATCCAATTTGCTTCCAGCCAACAGGGGCAAGCATTCCAATGATCACATTCTCCAAGGTAAAACCTGTTTGTTTCCAAATTTTAAATTCAATACACAGATTTACAGCAGGGAACCGCATGTAAGCTTTTCTCAGCAAATAGCTTTATCAACTGGTTCAGCTCAAGCTCACACACCCCTCACTGATTGATTGCTCACTGTGCTTTAATTGGCTTTAAAAATAGTCCTTTGCTGTGTTTTGCTGTGTTTTCCAAGCCGCTCCAAATTCTCCCCTCCCCCTGAGGTTGCACTCGCCCCCCCTCCCCCGTTGCTGATTTATGCCAATTAAATGCCTTAGTAAAGCATTTCCAAAACAAACTCATCGTTCATACATAAATCCCCACATCTCAAAGGACTACTCACACTTCACCGCTGGTAAGGTTTGAAGTTTTAGAGTAGGGGTTCCCAACCTTTTTATGCAGTGAGCCTGACCACGCCACACACCCCCGACAGCTGAGCGGGCACATTTACGACTGTCATAAACACTTCCAATGCGGCGGTGGTGTGGGTCACATGAAGTGATGCCACGGGCCAGGTGGCCCTCGCCACCGCCGTACTGGAAGTGTTTACGACAGCGTAAACATGCCCGTGCCTGCACAAATGCACCCACAGCTGTCATAAATGCATTTTATGACAGCATTTACAGCAGGGGGAACCACATGACCAGCCCGCTCAGCTGTCTGGGGGCGTGGTCAGGCTCACTGCATAAAAAGGTTGGGAACCCCTCCTCTAAAACTTCAAACCTTACCAGCGGTGAAGTGTGAGTAGTCCTTTGAGATGTGGGGATTTATGTATGAATTATGAGTTCATACGGTCTGACCAAAGGTTGGCCACCCCTGTTTTGGAGTCTTAAAGTTATTTGTTTGTCATCTCCCCCCCCCCCCCTCTGTGTTTAGAGAGCAGAGATTTTGCTTTAGCCTTATGCCATTTCTTAGCTCTATCCCCTTTTTTGGTTTTAAGCAGAGCTGGTGAATGGCTGGTTCAGTTTGTAATCTGTTACTTTGTGTAGGTTATTAAATCATTGGAACTATGTTTTGATCACATTCCTTGTTAACAAAGTCTATATTTAGGGAGTATATCCATTCTGAAAAACCATGAACCAAGGAACAAGCCATAGGACAAGAATTTACATGGGATGGGCCATTTTTAGAGAGTCTGGTTTCCTTCAGCACTCTTAGTATATTTTCTCTGTTACTTTTTTAGATGCCATTTTAAATATGGTAAATATTGCAGCTAACATTCTTGGAGCAAAAACTGAAGAAGATTCTACTCAGCCAGGTAAGTCAATGCTACTTTTTGGATAAATTGATACCTTTAGTATTTATAACCAAACAAATGTAGGAGGAAGGCTTTTATATGATCACTTTAAAAATCAAACATTGCAAGGTTTCGTGATTCAAAAATCAATTCATTAGGCAGATTTCACGGCATGTTGTTCAAGCTAGGTTGGTGCTTAGATGTTCCATGGGGAAATAAAAGAGAAGATTATGTCTTTTTACATTTCAAAAACAGGAAGACAGATATATGCAAATGGGCTGTTTTCCTGTTATTTGCCTACAATTTTCCTGTTACTTGTTAACAATTTTCCAAAGTATTTCCAGGATTTTTAAAAATTATTATCCTGTTGGTATCTCTATGTTGCAATCTAGTTTATATAGTCTTCTTCCCTCCTTGATTTTATCCAACATTTATATAATTCCTTTTTCATCTTTACTGCTTCTTTGAAACTCTTAGCATCACCATACAGTGTGTTTGGACCCATATCAACTTTTCCCACTTATCCTTTTTCTGCATAGTTCTTCTGCATTGTTAAGCAGAGTAGTTTTGTAACTGTTTCATTCATCCTTCGCCTCTGGAGCCAATTGGCTAAATGCTTTCTTCACTTTTCATTGCAATTTTACAAGTTTCTGCCAATTTTCTATCTTCAAAATAATCAGTAAAAATTTATTCTAAAACTTGACACACAGGCTTGTAGATGGCAGCCATTTTAAAATTGATGTGTTGCCATTCGAGAAAAGATAAACTTTTATTTTTTAGTCAAAACATAAAATTTGACCTTTTAGCTATCAAATGATACCAAATAAATTAATGTAAACAAATTTCTGAGATTAACCATCAATTTACCTGTTTTTGTGGAATGGCCCTTTTGTTTACTCTGATAAATTTAAGGAAGGAATTCTTGAATAAGAATTATTGATATATGGGGAGATTTTACTGCGTTTTTGTAAATAAAAGGGAAATCTTATGTAGCTGAAAGACATACTGATCAGGTGACACAGTTTTTAGCTGGTTCCAGGCAACTTATTATGCATAATGCCTCTGTCAATATGTATTTAACAGTTTCAGCAAGTAGAAGGAACACTTCCTTGGTCATACAGCTTGCTAGGAATAACTTCATTGTTCCATGCCAGGGTTGCTTTTCTGTTTTTTAGAAGTAGAATGCTATTGTGTCCTGGGGAAATTATAGTTTGAATTCTTAGTGGTTCTGAACAGGGAGAGTCTTTCCATCACATGAAGAAAGAATTAGTCTAAGAGGGGATAGTGTCCAGTTTTATAACAAGTCCAGTATGTACCTAGAGCCCATAATGCACAGCTGTATACCTAGACATGTTGCAAATCTGGCAAGTTTATTTTTTATCATGATTGTACTATGTCTCTGCTTGACACCATGATATTACACATTGGGAAACTAACGGTGGTCTGTGGCTTCTGTGAGGGGATAGGGATGAAGGCTGACCCATTCAGGATAACAGTGGCTGGTGGTGATGGGTTGGCACTTGGTTAGGGAGCTGGAAACATAGTTTACCTCAGGTTACATTTCTTATTTCTACTAAAAGGCTTTTTTACAGGCCGTTCATCCATAGCTTTATTTTCTGCAGCTAATGATAATTATATTAAGTGTGGTTAGGTATCTTTCAATTTGTATTTCTTTTCTAACAGGAAATACAAGCTTCTCTGAAAATGCAACTGCCACTTCCACGGTAGCCTCCAAACAGCCAGAACCAACTGCTGTTCCCTCCTTAGAGTAAGTGTTGTCACGGGCTTCTCCTCTCTTAAACTTCCCTGTGAGATTCTACAGACAGCAGTCTAAAAGATTTATAGTGCAGAAGCAGCGTAACACTTTCTCAGAGACATCCCTGCTCAGGGTATCTTTTGCAGGCAGTGTTTTGAGGTACACTGATTCTCTGATTAATCAGCCTCAGCTGACAATTAAAAATAGCAATGAGGGATTTATGAGACTGTTTCTTCTAAAACCCAAACATCGCGTTCCCCGCTTAAGGCACTCAGTGAGTCCAGCGTTACCTTGAGATTTAATAATTGCTTCAGTGCAGGAAGGTACCAGCAGAGATAAAGTTGTTCTCAAAACAATCTTCGGAGAGGCCCAGTCCTCTTCTGAGCTGCTGGAATCTAGCCTTCCTCACAAAGCCTTAAATTTATGCCTTGTGCTGAACTTCTAAAAATCTCCCCTTTCTCAGTTTAGAGGAGAACAAACCAGGGAACTACTAATATCATCAAATTAGCAGCTTTTATTGGTTTACAAAAATGAGGTAGATTATTATGCAGTTAAAATAGACATTTAAAAATACAAAATAGAAATCAAAACAAACATGAATAACTAAGCTGACTAAATAAAACTAAAGTCTGGGGCCAGCGACCCCTCCATAGAGATCAGACCGGCATTGTCCGATTTCTAAGGAAAAGAAAGACAGGCAGCATTTCTCTTAGGCATAAGAAAAGCTGACTCCCGAACACTAAAAGGTATCGGTATTTATATGTTTTTCCTTTCATACACCCACCATTGGAAAAATGTCAAAACTCCCAGTTATGTCATCTTGGCGACATTAAGACTGGGCACCTGGGCTCTGCCAGCTGCATCTTTGCACCTGCGTGCGTGCTTGAGATTCTTATCTCTCTTCCTGTGAGATAAATGTATCTGTCAGATTCTCAGACATAGGGTCTTCAAATCTTGGCGTCAATATGTGGGTTTGTGAAAGAATGCCTGGCTAACACCTGGACATCTGGTAATTAGCATTACATCATAGAATAAAAATCTAACTGGACATTTCTACTTCACACAATTAAAATTAATGAGAATAAATGTCTTCCTTTTTAATTTGCCCATCACAAGTGTTGTTGTTGTTGTTGTTGTTGTTGTTTATATCCCGCTTCCCTCAGCCCGAAGGCGACTCGAAGCGGCAAACAACAGTAACCGTAACAATACAATAAGTATACAATATACAAAATAAATAAATACACAATGGTACAAAAATAAAACATTACAATATAATCAATTCAGTAAAACCCCTACTTATGGGGGGAAAGTCCATTCCATTCCATAGGCTTTTGCTTAAATTGGTTTTTTATGTAACTCGAAGCAAATCCATAGGAAAAATGAAATTTTTATGTAAGTCAAAGCAAACCCATGGGGAAATAATTTTTTACGTAACTCGAAGCAAACCCATAGGAAAAAAAATCTTTATGTAACTCGAAGCAAACCCATAGGAAATCATGTAAATTAGGACATGGTTTTATCACAAAATCATTATGTAAGTTGAATTTTATGTAACTTGAGGCATATGTAAGTCGGGGTTTTACTGTACATGCTTGAATCTCGGATTTCTAGCTTGCATTATCCCACTATATTTCAGTAAACTACAGTAACATTTTAACAAAATATTAAAAACAGACTTAGGCAGGACAATGAAGGGAATTCTGTTTTCACTCTCATTTTCCCTTCTTTTTATTGTCCCTTCTCACTCACTTCCATGACTACCAATGTGATCAATCTTTCTTTTACTCAAAGTAAATGTATTACAATGTTAGAGATTTATAACTCCACGCTGTCATTTTTCCTCACATCTTGAATGAAAGTTCAATTACCCATTGATTGTATTGTTCCAACAACTATTTTGCAAAACAATTATTATATCAGAGTTATAGTAGAAATTTTAAAATAAATATAAATAAAACTTTTATAGTGCATTTATTTAATTGCAGAAATGACGTAGTGGCCTTCAACATTTTTTATTTAAAATATGTCAGTAGTAGTCGTCACAGATCATCCACAGCATAGTCCAAGCAGTGTATCCTGCTAAAACCTGGGTTCTTCCAGCTCAGTGAATTTGAAAGACAAGTCTCCAGACCTGCAAGAGTTAGATCCAGGAAAATAGTAATATCTAAGTTGGCAGAATCAAAGACGTTGCATCCCCTAGCACTCTCTTTTTAAGAATGTGATGTGTGGCATCTTGGTTTAATGTGATTTTCAACTTCTGTTTGTAGGCTTGTTACTTCAGAGATACCACAGACTGAAAAAGAGTTGCTAGTAGTAGATATAACAAGAGAGAGCCCAATTGTTCAGCTAGTTCATGAATATGAAGAAGAAGCAAGTCTGTCAACAGTGACCCTACTGTCCAGTGATGAACAAGAAGAAGAAATACCATGGTTTGAGGTCGAAACACAGATCTATTGCTATGAGTTGACAGTCTGTTGTATTTCCAGCTTTTCAGAATATTTGTACAAGTGGTGTGCAGTAATAGGGATGCTTCGTCATCACAGGAAAACTGATAACACTTTGCAGAAATATAACTCTGCAGGTATTTGGCAAGTCCAATTAGTTCCGACCAAATCATTGCCTATTTCAATACAGGAGGAATCCCTAGAGAAATCAGAAACCATAATTGCAGAATCATCTGAAACTATTGTAGGTATCTCAAGCAGTATGTTGAACGAGACTCATATTAATCAGACTGAAGGTACTTTTGAACTAGAGCCCAGTCATCCACAGACAGTATCTCAGTCTATGCTGTTGGATGTTACCACAGGAACAAAGTCATTTTCTACAGTAGACATGTCCTTAGAGCCTACAGAACATCAAACTGTATCTCAGAGTCCAGAGGTATCTTTTCAAGAGGAAATCCCTGTAGACATTGATGGACTAATCGGGTCTGCTGTGGAAAAGCCATCTACAACCAGCATTTTAATGGAATTCAAGGAGATGAGCATAGAAGAAAAAGCAACAACTGAAACTGTCCCAAAACTATCAGACACCATTTCACATCCTGAATGTACAGTAACCACAGAGAGCAATGATGGAGAAATGAAAGTTACTTCTTTAGAAATGGAAAAGCAAATGACATCTCTTGTAGAATCATCATCTTTGGAAGTAAAAGATGATGAACAGACAGTGGAGGAAACGTTTCTTTCAATTCCTGTATCTGGTGGTGGATTGCCAAGAACTGCTACAGACTTCTATGCTGAACTGCAGAATTCCACAGATCTGGGCTATACAAATGGGAATCTTGTTCATGGATCAAATCAAAAAGAGTCTGTGTTTATGAGACTCAATAATCGTATTAAAGCTCTGGAAGTAAATATGTCTCTTAGCAGCCGTTACTTGGAAGAACTTAGTCAAAGGTAAGAATAGCAATGGCAAGATTCTTATTTTATGAACTAAAGCAAAACTGTCTTCCATCTGAATATAAGATAATAGTTTTTTTAAGTTTTAAGGAAAATAAGAGATCACTACTCACATAGAAAGGGTTAGGAAAAAGGCATGGCCTGAATAGAATACTTGAGGAAGTGATAAAAACAAAATACATGCATTATTTGAGAATTTGAATATGCCAAGTTAAGAATAATGCATAGTAGATGTGCTTATCAAAGCACTGAAGGTGTGGGCAAGAATGCCCAATATACATACTCAGGGGAAAAAATTAAATCTAATATCAGATTACAGTTGAGTGCACTATTCTTGCCCAGTTACATGGTAGTGATATGGCTAAAATAGATTGGTAAGACATGAAAAGTGGGTGCTCTCTAAGGTTGTTTTTTTTTTAAATCAAACTCTCTTTGTAGATATCGAAAGCAAATGGAGGAAATGCAGAGAGCTTTCAATAAAACTATAATAAAGCTCCAGAACACATCACATATTGCAGAACAACAGGTATGTGCGCTGTATACCAACTTTGTTTTTCTGATTTATCTTCTGTATTTTTGTGCGCCATTTTTTAAATTTTGCTTATGAGAAAATTTCTACTACAATTTAGCAGTTAATGTTTCCTTTCTAATGATGATCAGATTTATTTATTTAGTACATGGCACTTGTACACATTGAATCAACATATAACAAAAAGAAATATATATAAACTGTGTAAAACTAAACATTAATTTATAAACAAACGTCTAAACCGTTTATATATTTGATGGTGATCAGAATTACTGTGGTGATATGACAAGCAAATCACATGTGGCAACTAGTTGTGATTATGACATGTTAGTCATATACAGTAATACCTCAGATAACGAATGCATCAGATAACGTTGCAAATCCGATGCATCGTGTTTGGCCCTCCAGGAAGGGAACCGGCCAAGTGAGTGCAGAGTGCCGGCATATGGGTGCTCCATTTGGCGGCTTCCTTTTGGAGAAGGCCTTGCCTTCCCCGAAAGGCAGCTGCCGAACGGAGAGCCCATACACCAGCTGCCTTTGCAGCTGGATTGATCCCCAGTTCCCTTTCCTCTTTGGAAAGGGAACCAGGCTTTTTTTTTAACGTTATCCAAAATCGGATAACGCTAAGACTTATGGAACCAAGTTTTAGCGTTATTCAAGGTATTACTGTATTTGTAATTATAATTGCTGACAAGTCTGTATGATGAATGACTATAAATATATGGGTATTATACTTGTACAGGCTGCATGCTGTTATGATTGGCTGATGATGATAGAATGTTCAGTGCAAGGCTGAATGTTAGTTGGTTGATATGATTGGAATGTATTGGGAAATGATAGTTGAGAGTTTTGGCTTATCAGATCTCAAGAAAGTCTGTTCTGTCTGGCTACTTCCAAGAGGAATTTCCAATATCATGAAGTGGCTTAGTGAAAGAGCCACTTCAGAATATTGGTAAATTAAACACTTCCTCAGCTCCTCAGCAGAGAAACAGAGGAACTGAATTTATAAGACTACTAGCCAATTACCCGCCTTGCCCGGGGGTCGCGCCTGTGCTTACCTGGCCAGGTGGGACCTGGCTCCCCTGCCGGCCCAGCCATCTGCCCCCCCCCCCCCCGGCCGAGGTGTCCTGGTCCCGCTCTGGGTGCTGCTCCACTGACAGCGGAGCATTTTTGGCCATCTATCTGTGGTGGCGCCGGGTTAATGGACATGGCCGACACGCCGTTGCTGCTGCTCGCCGCTCCGTCCTCCAGGCCAGCGCTGGACCAGGGCGTGTGGTAGCTTTGGGGCGCCCGGTGTTGGCTGTGGCAGTGTTACGTTGAGGCGGGGCCACCATCCAGCAGTTGCTCCTCACCGCTCTGGCCCACCACCACTGCTGCCTCCTCACGGCCCTTTGGTGAGGGCATGTTGCACGTGCATTTCCGTATTCCTTGGCCGTTTGTCCTGGCGGGTTGGGGTGCCCCCTGTGCCACCCATTTCTAGTGGTACAAACCCCGAATTGGACTGCTGGACCCCTGCAGTCGTGTTCTCGCACGCTCAAGGTAGATGTGTGCGAAGTTTCAGCGCAGTCGGTACAGGGGTCGGTATACATACACACACACATTGGGGCAGCAAAAATACACTGCGTTACTTATTTTTTCAAAGAGCATTCTTTGCAGCCATGGACTCAGCTGTGATTTTTTAATAAAACTACTTATGATGCAGTGCATTTTCACTGCCCCGATAGAGTCTTTATAACGTTTGCCAATATCTTGAGTGACTGTCATATTAAGCTACCTCACAATATTGGAACTTCCCATTAGAGAGAACCTTGGCAGCTGGCAAGCTCACTTTTGGTTTGTTACTAGCAATAACACATGGAAACAAAACAAACTAAAGTGATTTACCTTCACCAAAAAAGTAGAAACTCTTGACAGGTGTCAGAAAGGTGTGGGTAGGAACCCCACCACACACCCCGGGGGCAGACTGATTCACAAACACATTGTGTAATTATTGTTTTTGGGAGCAATCTGTTCCTGTAACAGATCAAACGGCGGTAAGCATCCATGTAGTCTTAGTCTGTTTTAGATAGTTTGCATGAGCAGTTTGGTTTTGAGAGTCAATTAGAGACTGTTGAAGAATCTGTCCTGTGATAAAGTCCATCTTGTCATAGAAAAGAACCTTAATGAGAGTGCAGTGTAAAGTCTGTGGAAGTAGTTACTTGAAATTTGTGTACAATGAACATATTTATATTATGCGATTGTATCATCTTATAGGCCCTAAAGTCTGTTTTTCCCTTCCTATTGTTTAATTTGTTTCCTGAATAAGTACCCTTTGTTTGCTCAGAACTACACTCCTGTTATTTAGTTTTCTGAACAATTTAATTTAAAATACATTAAAGTCCACCAGAGGGAACAGAAGAGATTAAATGAAAGGGAGACTTTCCCCCTCTGATTTGAATCTAAATTATATACCAGCATGGGGTAAAGAGGCTCTGGCTGGGTACTGTAAAAGGGACAACTCCAAATGGTAGATGTTTGGGAGGTAGCTGCTACCTTAGTGGCATTAAGCAGTGTTGATGGTGCAAAAGAGGTTCCTGCAACATCCTGAGGAATTTGCGACCTGCTAGTATGGAAACTAGTAGGAAGGCACATTTTTTGAAGTGGTAGCCATGTTAGTTTGTGCATATAAAACTAGACAAAAAAGAACAAAAACATTGTGGCACCTTAAAGATTAACTATACTGTTCAAAAAAAATAAAGGGCACACAAAAATAAGGCATCCCACGATCTGAATGACTGAAATACTGTATTCCAATTGTTGTTCATATACTGTAGTCAAATGTGCTGACAACAAAATCACACAAAACTTAACAATGGGAATCAAATTCATCAACCCATGGAGGTCTGGATTTGGAGTTACACTCACAGTGACAGTGGAAGCAAACACTACAGGCTGATCCAACTGTGATGTAATGTCAGGCCTTCCACCGACTCACTCTTTTCATTGTTTCTAACATTAGTCCACTTTTCTCACTTATTTAAGAAAACACTCACTTTTCTTGTTAAAATATACCTCAAAAACCTTCAATTGTGCTAGTTTATCATGATTTTACCCCACCCAAGTAAAGGCCCCAGCCAATGTAGGCAAGCAAAGCAAAAATGAAACTGCTCTCCAGGCCCAGCAAGGGAGAAAAGCCTAGAAAGGCTCCTCACTATCACACCAGGCAGGAAGGCCTGCAAGAGCACAAGGCCCATCTCTTCCCAAGGGAAGCAGGCAAAGCCAGCACAAGGCAGTATTTTGCCCTCAGTGGTGCTGGTCCATTGTGGTAAACTAATGACCAATGGCAAAGAATCTTAAGAAGTCATCCAAGTGCTCTGTGCACAACGAGTGGTTTGACCGGGAGGACAGCCTGGACTACGGAATTTTCCAGAAGGATCAGCCAATGATTCATGTGTTATATGAAGAGATTGAGTCCCTACTCATTTTAGTATTAAGTAGGTTCTGTAAAGAACAACTTTTTACTAACAAGACTGACTGCATGAAGGAAAGGTTTTTTTAAAATAGTAATAATTGTGTAGAAGTGCGCAAAGTTGACATCAGCTCAGAAGCCGAGCGACTCCTTAAGGACCAAGAGTGTTCTGAACTTCAAATTTTGAAATTCCACCAAGAGGCCCTGAAACAACACTATCAGGCGGCTGCGACTCACATCCTTCAGAATTCTATTCTAGCAAAGGGCAGAGAAGCCTGGCACCTGAAGTGTTTGAATCCACTAAACATCAAGGAAACTGTGCCATCGCACTGCATTGTATCTGTGTACAAAGTGCTGCGATTGCCCATGGAGATAAATGAAGAGGCTCTCCGTTACAAGTGGAGACTGTTGCAGCTGGAAAATCTACCTGCTCAAGAACCTGGAAGTAGAGTTGATGATTACTGGACACATCATATATTTTCAAAGGCAGATGTCACCGGTGGGATCATATATCCTCTGGTAAGCAAGGTAGTGAAGGCTGCCCTCTGCCTGGCCCATGGCAGCTCTGACGTTGAGTGAGGGTTTTCCATTTTGAAAAATCAGATTCCTGCTGAACAGTCCTGCCATGCTGGAGCGTACTTTGAATGCAAGACTTAAAATCAAGGATGGCCTTCGCAAGTACGGAGGCATTCCAGAGAAAGTCCCTCTCACCCCAGACCTTCTGAAAAGAACCATAGCGGCACGCAGCAAGTACGAAGATTACTTGAAAGCGGAACGGAAACAAAAAGAGGAAGAACTTCAAAAGGCAGAAGAGGAACAGCGCGTTCGCGAAGAAAGGGAAAGACAAGAAACTGCACAGCAGAAAGAAAAGCAGGAGTTAAAAAAGCTAAAAGAAGACCTAGTTAAGACTTCCAAGAAAGAAGTCGAGGAGTGCCAGGCTGCTGACCAGCTTGTGGATTAGGCGCAGGAAAAAATGAAGGAGGCCATTGGCAAGGGTGACATGAAGAAAGTGAAGGTTGCTCAAGGGACGTTGGAAGGGGCGTCAGCTCTGCGCTCGCGGGCCGAAGAGTTGCAGAAAAAGAGAGAGCCCCTCCAGAAGAAACTAGACAAGATGACTTCTTCTCTTTTGGAACAGCTGTTCAAAAACCGCAAGAAAAGAGACAAAACGATTTTGTTGATCCTGACAACCCGGCTCCTACTTAGATTTTTACTTTACGTTTGTCCTTTTTATTGATCTCATGTACTAGTAGATAGTTACCTTGTAAATTGTATATCTACCCTAGTCAAGTCAAGAATTCTTTCTTTTTTATTTTTTGGGGGGTTTTAAGTTAAATTTTAAAAGGCGTGAGCCTATTAAATTTTGAAATAAATGTTTCAATATGCTATTTTTCATGTTATTGACTTCCCACTGTCACCACACCTATTTTATGAATATAAAACTGCAAATTTGAGTATTTCAAATTGAATTTTTGTGGAAAATCAAAGGGAGACCTTGAGGATTTGCCCGCAATTTTGTCACTTTTTGCTCACTTTTTAAATGAAAAACACTCACTTTTTTAAAAGAAAAAGTGAGTAGAAGGCCTGTATAATGTCCTTAAATCAAGTCAGAATGAGGCTCAGTAGTGTGTGTGGCCTCCACGTGCCTGTATGACCTCCCTACAATGCCTGAGCATGCTCCTGATGAGGTGCAGATGGTCTCCTGAGGGATCTCCTCCCACTAAAGCAACCCCTAACTCTTGGACAGTCTGTGGTGCAACGTGGCGTCAGTGGATGGAGCGAGACATGATGTCCCAGATGTGGTCTGGGGAACAGGCGGGCCAGTCCATAGCATCAATGCCTTCCTCTTGCAGGAACCACTGACACACTCCAGCCACATGAGGTCTAGCATTGTCGTGCATTAGGAGGAACCCAGGTCCAACCGCACCAGCATATGGTCTTACAAGGGGTCTGAGGATCTCATCTCAGTACCTAATGGCAGTCAGGCTACCTCCGGTGAGCACATGGAGGGCTGTGCGGCCTTCCAGGGAAATGCTACCCCACACCATTACTGACCCACCGCCAAACTGGTCATGCTAGAGGACGTTGCAGGCAGCATAACGTTCTCCACGGCATCTCCAAACCCTGACACGTCTGTCACGTGCTCAGTGTGGACCTGCTTTCATCTGTGAACAGCACAGGGCGCCAGTGGTGAACCTGCCAATCTTGGTGTTCTCTGGCAATGCCAAACGTTTTGCACGGTGTTGGGCTGTGAGAACAACCCCCACCTGTGGTCACCGGGCCCTCATACCACCCTCATGGAGTCTGTTCCTGACCGTTTGAGCAGACACATGCACATTGGTGGCCCGCTGGAGGTCATTTTGCAGGTCTCTGACAGTGCCCCACCTGTTCCTCCTTGCACAATGGCGGAGGTAGCGGTCCTGCTGCTGGGTTGTTGCCCTCCTACGGCTTCCTCCACGTCTCCTGATGTACTGGCCTGTCTCCTGGTAGCGCCTCCATGCTCTGGACACTACGCTGGCAGACACAGCAAACCTTAGTGCCACAGCTCGCATTGATGTGCCATCCTGGATGAGCTGCACTACCTGAGCCATTTGTGTGGGTTGTAGGCTCTGTCTCATGCTACCACTAGAGTGAAGGCACCGCTAGCATTCAATAGTGACCAAACCATCAGCCAGAAAGCAAAGGAACTGAGAAGTGGTCTGTGGTCACCTCCTGCTGAACCACACCTTTATTGGGGATGCCTTGCTAACTCCCTCATATGTCCACCTGTTGTCTCTTCCGTTTGCACAACAGCATGTGGAATGGATTGTCAGTCGGTGTTGCTACCAGGGTGGACAGTTTGATTTCACAGAAGTGTGATTGACTTGGGGTTACATTGCGTTGTTTAGGTGTTCCCTTCATTTTTTGGAGCAGCGTACTTTATTTTAAGGTTGAAATGTTTGAAGTGGTAGCCATGTTAGTCTGTGCAAGAATATCAGATAGTAAACAAAACAACAACAAAAGACAAAAAACATTGTAGCACCTTAAAGACTAACTCCTATATTTTAATGTGAGCTTTCATGGATAAAATCCACTTCATCAGACTTAAGAACGAGACCTCACGGCATCAGTTGATACACATCAGGTACAGAGGCACACAATGGTTGGCCAGCCTAACAGAAAAGTAACATTGTAGCTTGTTACAACTGACAATGAGGGCAAATCCCAGTTATTCAGTCTTCTGTGAAGCCTGGCCCTATTGAGTTGCAAGTAGTTACAAAAAAACCTTTCTTGCTGCAAAGGATGGATGCAAAACAATAAAGGGACAGGTCTTGTCCTGGATCAGCAACTGGCTAAGGGACAGGAAACAGAGGGTAGCACTAAATGGACACTTCTCCAAGTGGAGGGAAGTCAAGAGTGGGGTCCCCCAAGGTTCAGTACTGGGACCCCTGCTTTTCAGGTTTCCCTTGCTCGAAAGCCAGTCGTATCCGACTCTAGGGTGCAGCGCTCATCTCTGTTTCTAAGCCGAAGAGCCAGCGTTGTCTGCTTCTTCAGACGTTTCCGTGGTCATGTGGCAGGCATGACTAGACACCGGAGTGCACGGAACGCTGTTACCTTCCCACTGAAGTGGTCCCTATTTATCTACTTGCAATTTCTTGCTTTCGAACTGCTAGGTTGGCAGGCTTTTCAACCTCTTCATAAATGATCTAGAGGTAGGAGTAAAAAGCAAGGTAGCCAAATTTGCTGACAACACCAAATTATACAGGGTAGTGAAAACTGTGAGAGATTGTGAGGAGCTCCAGAGGGATCTCTCGACACTGGGGGAGTGGGCAAAACAGTGGCAAATGAGCTTCAACATTAGTAAGTGCAGAGTGATGCATGTTGGGGCAAAGATCCCCAATTACATTTATAAACTGATGGGGTCTGAACTCTCTGCGACAAACCAGGAAAGGGACCTTGGTGTCCTGGTGGACAACTCAATGAAGGTGTCAACCCAGTGTGCCTCAGCAGTGAAAAAAGCAAACTCAATGCTAGGGATCATTAGGAAGGGTATAGAAAATAAGTCAGCAAGTGTCATTTTGCCTCTTTATAAATCTATGGTGAGGCCCCATCTGGAATACTGTGTACAGTTCTGGTCACCATACCTCCAGAAGGATATTATGGAGCTGGAAAAAGTGCAGAGGAGGGCAACCAGAATGATTAGGGGACTGGAACACCTTCCTTACCATCTGAGGCTGCAACGGTTGGGCCTCTTCACTCTTGAATGACGACGTCTAAGAGGTGACCTGATTGAAGTTTATAAAATCATGCACGGTGTGGACAAAGTAGATAAGGAAAAACTGTTTTCCCTATCACATAACACTAGAACTAGGGGACACTCCATGAAACTTTTGGGTACTAGTTCTCAAACAAATAAGAGAAAGTACTTTTTCACCCAGAGGATTACTGGTCTATGGAACTCCCTGCCAGAAGAAGTGGTGACAGCTGTCAGTCTTGACAGCTTTAAGAAAGGATTAGACAAGTTCATGGAGGACAAGAGTATCAATGGCTATAATTATGGATACTTAAGGACAACCTCGGGGTTGGAGAGATAGGCAGGATATCTCTCAATATCATTTCCAGGGAATCGTAAGCAGGTGAAGGCATCTGCTTGGGAATACCCTGAAGGAAATGGTGAGCCACTGTGTGAGACAGAATGCTGGACTGGATGGGCTGTTGCCTATTCCAGCAAGGCTGTTCTTATGTTCTTAAACATTGTAGCATTACACATTGGCCAGTGAGTTAGTATCTCTTGACAATGGTTCGAGTTACCCAAGCAAATTGCAACATATAATGACTTGTTAGTTGTGATGCATCAAATTTGATAATGTTCCAGAAACCCTTGACTAATATTAAAACCCCTGAGATGTGGTGCCCAGCATATGCATGTACAGTGGTACCTTGCTTAAAGAGCATAATGCGTTCCACAGGATTGTTCTTTAAGCGAGCTTGCTCTTTAAGCAAAACACGATTGTAAGTGACCAATTGTGACATCTGGTGGGGAGGATTGCAAACCCCAGTTTAGTTGTTAAGCGAGTTTTGGTTGGTTTTAGTTGTTAAGCGAGGCGACCATTCAGAGAAAATTCTGCTCTTTAAGCGAGTTAGTCTCTAAGCAAGGTGCTCTTTATGCAAGGTTTTACTGAACTTAATCTCTGCTGTCTCTCTCTGGATTCTAACAAGATATCCGTCTGAAAAACAATATTCATTTACTGCAGGAGTGAGAAAACCAAAGCTCACTAGTATACAAGCTTTTCACTGTCGCTTCTTCACGGGTTTTCTACAATAAAATAGTACAACAATAATATAATAAATGATGTGCACATATATACACAAGTTATACAGGATTTATATACATATATACAGTGGTACAACTAGTACGAAGCTTACCTCAAGATAGGTATAATCACGAAAGATTTATAACTCATTTACACACGTCGTGGCCTCTTGGTATATTCTTTAGAGCACTTGACATTATTCTGTAACTAAGCCTGGTTACATAAATACAGTTAACAGAGCCCAGCTGCTAGCAATGTATTCAAGGTCGAAAAAGCTCTACAAGCAATCAATTTTACAGATAACAGCTGAGGTCCTGGTTGGTGTTGAGTCCAGCAGGAGCTAAGGCATTAAACAAATGGATGTAATAGGCTTCCCTGTGTTTCAGTAACTGGTCTAAATTAACTCTTTCATATCTCTACATGTGGAGTTTTTCTAATGCAAGGAATTTAATATCATGATCCGAGTAGCCTTTGAGTAAATAATGAGCAACAAGTGGGGCTGTAGTGATATGTCCACGGATACAGGAGCGATGTTCAAGTATTCTAACCTTTAGGGGGCGCCCCGTTAAACCCACGTAGAACAGACCACAAGGGCAGATGACAGCATAGATGATGTAACGAGATTGGCAGTTAGTAAAACTAGACAGAACGTGTACACCATTACTATTGGGAATGTTGACCGATTTAGTTTCCCAGGCATAGCGGCATGCGGCACAGTCACCACATCGGTCGTGTCCTTTAATAATGGGTGGGAGGGAATGGCTAGCATCGGCATCGGAGCTGACAACACGGTTGTAGATTGTCCTGGTTTTACGGAAGCCTACAAGGGGCGTGAGCGCACAACCCGGAAGGTCCTCTAATATGCGCCAATGTTTCAGCAGCGACTTCTTAATTCTTAGTGCCAGAGGTGTGTAATTGAAAGAGCATAAAATTCGAGATAGGGGTTCCTTAGCCTTCTGTTTCAAAAGAGTATCCCTGGGAGTGGAAATGACCTTGTCTAGTTGTTGTCCTATTACTTTATTGGGATAACCCTTTTCAATAAGGTATCTACTGATGGTGCTGGCTGAAGTTTTAAAATCATGATCATCGGTGGAATTCCTTTTGGCCCTTGATAACAAACAATAGGGTATGTTATTTTTAAGGTGTTTAGGATGAAATGACCGAAAATTGAGATAGGAGTTGCGGTCAGTAGGTTTTCTATATAGGCTCATCCCTAGCTTGGCATTAGCGATGTACACATTGAGATCTAAGAAAGGCACACTTACCAGATCGGAGGAACCAGAGAATTTCAAGTTTTCATCTAGTGAGTTGATCCAATTTAAAAAGACAGGAACTAGGTCTATCGAGTCCAGTATGAAAAAAAGATCGTCGATGTACCTTTTGTAAGCGATAATATTGCTATGCCACGGATTGGACTGCTCGTTAAGAATGAAGAATTTTTCGAAATCGATCATGTATAGGTTAGCAATGGCGGGCGCTAGTGCGCAGCCCATGGCCATGCCATCGATTTGTAGGTAGAAATCGCTTTTATACCGAAAGAAATTATTTTCTAGTACCACGTCCATTAGTTCTAGCAAGAACCGAGTGGGTGGCCACAATTTGGCTCTAGAGTCTAATGCCCTTTCTACTATAGGTCTAGCTTTATCTAGAGGTATGTTAGTATAGAGAGACTGGGCGTCAATGGTTAGTAAACACGCATTAATAAGCCCTTCCAACTTATTAATAAAGTCTGAGGCATCCCTGATGTAGGACGGCGTAGCCATGGCAAACAGATTAACGAAAGAGTTAATGAACTTTGCGCTTCTTTCTAATAGGGAACCCCTTCCGGTGACGATGGGTCTCCCTGGGACCATTTGGGTATGAGGGGATTTTTTGTGTACTTTAGGAAGCGTATAAAACACAGGAACTTTCAAGAACAGATTGTTAAAATACTCGAAAGTCTTATCAGATATATAATTTAAAGCTACCCCTTCATACATTAACGTGCCCCATAATCCGTTATCTTTTCTAATTTTTACAGCTGTTATCTGTAAAATTTATTGCTTGTAGAACTTTTTCGACCTTGAATACATTGCTAGCAGCTGGGCTCTGTTAACTGTATTTATGTAACCAGGCTTAGTTACAGAATAACGTCAAGTGCATTAAAGAATATACCAAGAGGCCACAACGCGTGTAAATGAGTTATAAATCTTTCGTGATTATACCTATCTTGAGGTAAGCTTCATACTAGTTGTACCACTGTATATATGTATATAAATCCTGTATAACTTGTGTATATATGTGCACATCATTTATTATATTATTGTTGTACTATTTTATTGTAGAAAACCCGTGAAGAAGCGACAGTGAAAAGCTTGTATACTAGTGAGCTTTGGTTTTCTCACTCCTGCAGTAAAGGAATATTGTTTTTCAGACGGATATCTTGTTATTTTTGCATCTCCACCGTCTTGCCATTTACCACCTTCTCTCTGGATTCTAGTCTTGTAATTCCTCTGTTCTAGAATAGCAACATTCAAGCCCTGTGCAGAGTGTCCAGGTAGATTAAAGTGGTTTGAAACAGGTTTATGTGTATTGCCACTCTTGATGTCTGGTTTTTGTCCTGTTTATCCTATGTAGAGCACAGAGGGGCATTTTTGGCAAGAGATGGCATAAATCACATTAGCAGAGAAATGAGTAAAATTGCCCTTAATGTTGTTTGTGACATTGTTGGGTCATGTAATTGTGTTGCCAGAGTAAATATTGGGGGCATAGCTTAGCATCTGGGCTTGTACCAGGGTTTTGTTCCATCTCTGTTCCACTGTTGGGTAGTCTGTTGAGTGTCAATAGTTGCTTGAGATTGGGGGGTTGTCTGTAGGCAAGTAGAGGTCTGACACCAAGGGCTTGGGAAAGTGAAGTATTCTTGTCCAGGATTGGTTGGAGAACTTTTATTATGTGCATGAGAGGTCTCAGTTGTGGGCTGAAAGTGACAACCACTGGTGTTTGATTGTTTTCCCTTCTGGGCCTGTCTTGCAGTAGGTTGGTTCTGGATGTTCGTCTTGTCCGGTTAATCTGTTCTTTGACTGTATTGGATGGGTATTGTAGTCTAAGAAATGCATTTTGTAGATCTTGAGCTTGGAATCTCTTGGTTTTTTGCATCTGATCAAGTGAGGTTGCACCTGAGAGCTTGCCTAAAGACAATGGATTTTGTTGTGTATTCTGGATGAAAGCTGGAGGCATGCAGGTAGATCAGTGGACTGATATTTTATACTTTAATTATATTTAAATGTTAGCTTTTGTGGGTCAGTGCAGGTTTTTGCACCTGGTAATGACCAAAGATCTCTGATTCGTATTTAGATTTAATTTTATGAAGATTTGTTCACCTTTTGTGATTTCTCAGAGTCCTTCATGGCTTGCCTCCCTTTAAGATTCCAGAAATGTGTATTATATATAAAGCTTGAAGTTATGTCTTTGGAAGTCAGGTGTCCCAGACTATAAGCCAGTGAGCTGGCTCTCTTTTTAAGGAAAACCTCATATGAGTATTGCTAATCAAATACTTTAATGTGTTTTAAGTCACATTTCTTTAAGAAAGGTTCCATATAAATACAATAAGTGAATAAATAAATAAATCTCTAAGAGCCAAAAACTTGATTTTAACTGAAGCTAGGGAATGAGATTGAATAGAATTAGGTTTTTAAAACCTGCAGTCTGCACAGTAATTCTTTATTCTTCTTCGCGGTCACTGTGAATCACACAAATGAGTTTTGCACATGCGCGAATCACCTCTCAGAATGCTGTAAAGCTAAAGGAAGCCATTATATTAGCCCCACCCCGGTACATGACTGTGCACCCAACAGTTTCCTCCCTCAGTTTCTGTTTTTCCGTGCTAGCGAACAGTACCTCTCAGCTTTTCTGCTTCAATTGATCGTCATTTCTTTAAGTTACCATTTTCTTTTACCTGTGTTTTGGGTCTTTGTCCGTCTTTGCACTAGTCTCTGCTTTTTTTAAAAAAAAATCCAGACGTTTTTGGCTCCTGTGAGCCCTTTTAAATGCTGTTTTGGTTGTGCTATTAAGATTTTGTTAATAGACAGACATGCAGGCTGCTATTTTGCTTAAGAGAAACGTATTGGTCTTAGTCTTGAGGTTTTGATCAAAACTTAAAACAAATTGGCAATAGAAATAGGCAGCCTAGTCTGTGATCCTATCTGAGAGAAAAGCCGTTAAAAACAGCTCCAGTAGTGGAATAATTGAAACAGCAGAATCTTTTAGAGGCTTGGAAATTGATGCTGTAGGTTCAGCAGCCCCCCACCCACCCACCTCTGGATTCAAAGGATATTAGTTTTGAGATGAGAGTGCATAAAGATAAACCAATTGGGTCATTATCTCTCAAGAAATCAAAAAGCCAATTAAACAAACTTTGACTCAGTACATGAAGATATTGTATGCCTTGACTCACATTCAGAACCAGACTCTTCACTTCCGAGAGTGTTATCTCTTAGTTTTAGCGAGTCCCTGGTCATTTTCATGGTTTGTTTTTTCTATCCTAGGATTTGAAGCAGACTGAAGCTATCCAGATTCTACAGGCACAATTGACCAACATGACACAGCTAGTTTCCAACCTGTCATTAATTGTGACTGACCTTAAAAAAGAGGTAAGAACTGAATAATGTGGAAGAAAAGCGTTTTGCAAATGGAATGCTAAACTTGGAATTTCTGCTGCTATAGTACAGAGTGGTACAGATACAGGTAAACTATTGGCTGAAATTCTTTTGCTGGCAGTTATGTCAGTCAAATCAACCTGCAAACAACTATTTTAATTAGTGAAAAACCTCTCCCCCATTCCCTTGTGCTCAACAGCTTCCAGACAATAAAAGGGATTCCACTGATGTTTAGTAAGTAAGTACCTTTTGGAGGGAAGTTGGAAATATTTTGTTTCTTTAAAAAATTGCCACAACTTATTAACATTGTTATTTTTATGTAATGTAACTCATCCAGCAGGATTTTGGCAATTTCAAATCTTCTGTGACACCAGCAAAAGTTTTCTAAGAGTTGTTGTCTCTAAAAATTACCGAAACCTTACTTAATTTTTTTTAATGTTAAAACAAAAAATACAAAATATAAAGTAAACATACAAATAATAAAACTAACAATAATAACAACCACAATGACAACATAAAAAAGAATAAGCAATTACATAATCTAATATGTGCACCCATCACTGATAGGACTTATACCTTAAATCTATTATCAATGTATAGTAGAACCCAGATAACATCCAAACTCCATTCCACAAGTTTGGACTTTATCTGAATCAAATGGGCAATGCATCGGATAATGTCCAAAAAAATGGTTGTTATCCGAGGTTCCTATACCAAATACCTTGGATAACGGCCATTTATAGCGGTTTTGGACTTTATGCGATGCATCACGTGTGCATGAAAACCACAACTTTATCCGAATCGGACTTTATCTGAATCGGACTTTATCCGAGGTACCACTGTATAACATTAGTTGTATATATTTTCCCTCTTTCCAAAAAGCTGTGTATTCTTGTCCCAGTCTTGCTTCTTTCGCTTTAACTAGAACACATTCAATAAAGTCTCCCGAAATCTCTTTAAAATCATTTCTTTTTGTTAGTCCCTTCTTTAATTTTAATTCACATGTCAATATATCATTTATTGCTATATTCCATAATTCTTTAAGCCAGTCATCTAACTCAAATTCAATCTGTTTTCCATTTTTTTAACAATAAGTAATCTCATAGATATTACCATTATAATATTTATTTATTTCTTATTTCTTTCTGGCTGTTTATTTCCAAATCCATTAGTAAAGCTATTCTGGGACACATCTCAAATTTTATAGACAATATTTTCTTCAAATTATTTTCGAAAACACTTCCCATTTTTCTTAACAGATTTACAATCCCACCATTAATGAAGATCTGTCCCTATCTCTTTCTTACATCTTCAGCAATCTGTTTAATATATAGAATCCTAATAGCTTAACCGTACCAGAGTCATGTACCATCTCCAAATTGTTTTACAATTCTCTTTGATTTTACCAACATATTTTTCATAATCCTTTCTTTCCAAATTCTATCCCATTCTTTGATTTTAACATACAATATAAATCAGTGATTTTGAAGCTTTATATGTGTCCTCAATCTCCATTAGTAATTTATAAATCTTACTAACTAAACCATTTTTGTTATTTCCTTCTGTTCTAACTGTAATTATCAGGTCTTCAAACCTAGTTAGTTTTTATACAGTACTTTTAATATTTTAACCAATATTTAGTCAATTTCTCCCATTTGCAGCCTATTAAACCAATACAATTTAACTTACTTTTAATGTTAAGTCCTAGCAACTGGTTAATGAAATAAACAGTGTTCAGAGTCTTCAAAGGATGTTTTAAATCTGTTCCTTTTATGAAAAGGATTTTAACATGTAAATGTTAGATTTTTTAAAAGCAGTTCTGTGAAAGAAGGCAAACAGGGAAGGATTGCCTAACTCTCATAATAATGACATGTTTTTGTTTTTTCCATGAAGAGTAAGGTTTTCCTCCAGAATACTTTGGGATTTGATACATAAGCTTCTAAGGGATTTCTCTCCAGTTGGTTTGTTAAATATACTGTGCCACCCACATCATAGGTCATTGATAAAACAATTTAGTTTAGGCCCATATGGCTTTTGGACAAACTTGTTAACCTTGGACATACATAAGCCTCAAAACTAGTTTAGAATCCTTATGTGACATGTAATTTTCCATATCTTAAATTCTGGCTGAAATTGAATAATCAGCCATAGTGGGGGCTTTTTTTTAAATTAAACATTTCTGACCCCCACTCCACACCATGAAGGTAATGGGATCCCTTTCGCCATGGGGAAGCCATTGCAGGACAGTGGAAAGTCTTTAATTTTTGGAAATTGTTACTAGGATGATTTCATGCAGCATTAAGTTATGCTCGTGGATTTCAAGTATTGTATGATATCTGAGGTCTTTTATGAACTTGTTTATCATGTGCCTGCATCCCCACCTGATCTGATCAACCCACTTAATGAATTTGTTGCAGCTGCTTTGGAAATAGCAATGACAAGAATATAAATTTAATTAGTAAATAAGTTAGCTTGCCCTTCTCATGATTTTTAAGATGACATTTATATGTCTTGTTATTTTTCAAAAATAAATAATTCCAGTAATCTTAAAGTTACAAGCTAAGTAGATCAGGAGAATACTGTGGGAATTGCATGCCCAGATTTCACAAAAGCTTTCAATGAAAATCACCCATGATACTTTCTAAGCAACGTACTAAATATGTGCTAAATGGTACTGCTTTTTTGTAAAATGGTTGGCAGGATTGATGAATTTGTTGATGGAACTTATCCAATATGCATCCCAATGGTTTCTTGTCATTCAGGACACTAACTGGTTCTGTTCTGGGCTAAAGTTGTTTAACATGCTGGTCTTGGGCCATACATAATAAAGATTGAATTGAATTGGGGAAAAGTTTAACATCTTTATAAATTACTTGGATGAAGGATTAGAAAGAATACTCTTCAGATTTGTAGATGACACCAGACTGAGAGAGGCAGCTACGGTAATTCTTTGAAAGTTAGAATCAAGATTTAAAATTACCTTAACAGAACTGGGCCAATTTCAGCAGGGAAAACTATGTAGATCTATGTTTAGGCAAGAAAATTAGGTGCACTCATATAGGACGATTTACACCTGACTTGAGAAGGATCTAGGATTTTTAAGTATTATATGTTAAGCAGTCAGCAACATAGTGTGATGTCAACAGAAATACAGTGTCCAGATCAAAGGAAGTGATAGTCTCATCCTGTCTTGCATTGATTAAAATACATTTGGACTACTTAGTTCAATTATGTGGACAACAGTTTAAGAAAAATATTGACAAACTGAAATATGACAAGAGGGTGTGTGTGATTAAGATGGCAAGCTGTTTGGAAGAGACAGGTTGTTATATGGGGAAAGGAGTGGGCTTGTTTTCTCTCCCTCCAGAGGTTAGAACCAAACCAATGGATTCAAATTACAAGAAATGAGCTTTTTATTAACATTGGGTAGAACTCCCTTATGTTAAGTGTTGATTGATAATGGAACATACTGCCTTTGAGGTTGGTGGGGTTGTCTTAAAAGTTGGATGACCATCTGTCAAGGATGCTTTAGCTGTGGATTCTTGCATTCGCAGTGGGATAGGCTAGATGACCCTTGGAATCTCAACTTGACTGTTCTATGATTCTATATTGCAGTTGCTTGATTAAATATATTTTATATTTAACTGTAAATATTCCCTTGTGTGTTGCAGGTTTCTGACCGTCAAAGTTATCTTGTGATTTCCTTGATACTCTGTGCCATGTTAACTTTCATACTGTTTGTGCAACGTTGCAAAAATAAGCCAGAGTTGGGTGATGATTTTTTCTCAAAAGTTCCCAAAAGTAATCACTATCCTAGCCCTAAAAGGTAACTTTATTTCACACCTCAGTTATGAATTCCTCACTGCTCAGAACTTTAGGGATTTTTGCCTGTAAAGTCACTCTTATGTTCTGGTGTCTGTTACAACAAAGTGTCTGCGGAGCCAGGAGAGTAGAATTAGTAGGAATAGAACAATGCTTTATTACCAATTTAATTATTAAAAAAACTATTTGAGGCCATTTAATATTATTAGTTGTGCCAAATAGGGAAAAAACATTTCATTTTTGCTTGCATGTTGTAAATGTAAGATTTATATACAGTGGAACCTCAGTTAACGTAATAAATGCATTCTCCGGGACGTTTCTTACAATGAAAATTACTTTAACCAAATTTCCCATAGGAATGCATTGAATGCAGTTTCCCTTAGGAATGCATTGAAAACCAAAATATATCAACCGAAACGCGGTTTCCCATCAGAATGAATTGAAAACCAATTAATCTGTTCCGAAAAAATTCCGTAAACTAAGCCACTATTTTCTATGGATTTCCTTTTGTTATACAATTTTTATGTTAACTGAGCTATTTGTTAAATGAGGTTCCACTGTATGTGGAAGTTAATAAATCTTCTAAGAGGCCCATGCCCTTTGCCTGATAGATCAGGTAAGAATTACTAAATGTAATGGAGCTACTTTGAAGTAACTTTGTATACCTGTCTTTATGATAAAAGACTTGGATAATCAACAAACATCTCTGTCTGAAGAGAACCAGTTTGGAGTACTGGCTGGTGGCCTTGCACCTGACTCTCCTGACAATTTTCCTTTGAAAATTTTAATGAGGATTTAAAAAGAATGGGTGGGTACCATGTACACAATCTTTTCATACCTTGGAGAAAAAGGAGGGGATATAAAATATAGCAAATAAATATACCGTATATACTGGAGTATAAGCCGCATTTTTCAGCTCCAAAAAATGAGCTCAAAAAAGTGGACTCAACTTATACTCGGGTCACCGAGCGTGAGGGAAGAAGATGGTGGTGGCTAATAGCTTCCGCCGCCCTCTTCTCCCCTCCTGTCGTCACTGCCATCTCAATTGGGCACGGAGAAAACCGGCATCTCCCAAGACGCAGCAAGAAAGGAGTTTTCTCTGTGCCCAATTGAGATGGCAGCAATGACAGGATGGGAGAAGCGGGCAGCAAAGACTTAGCTGCCGCTGCTTCCTTCTTCTCTCACCGCCATCTCAGTCGGGCGCAGAGAAAACCGTGCATGCACGAAACCCATACATGTGACTTCACAGTAGATCACTCAAAGAGCAGGTAGGTAAGTAATCCGTTTTTTAAAAAATATGCTAAATATTTCAAATTTGATGTCAGTTTTTCCAAAAAGTGCAAGGTTGTATATCTTCTCTTGTCTTCTGATTTGCTTGCCAAATCTGGGATGTAAGTAACGGGAGCTCATGTAGGAACTACACCTTCTGAAGACAAATTAGTCTGCAGTAGGAAGCAGCTGCCCACAAATAAAATAAATTTGCACCAAGTTCTTGTGCTAGTGGAAGAAAGAAGAATACAATAACAGATTTCTGAAAACTTATTTACATAGGAGGCTTAATATTGGCTTTTGGAAATCATAAGGAGTAGCAATAAGGAAAGACGGAAACTTATTTTCTACTTACGAGATGGATATTTTATTTTTATTTGCAGATGTGTTTCATCCTATGACAATATGAATTTGAAAAGAAGAACCTCCTTTCCACTCACCAGATTTCAGTCTTTTCAGTTTAACAGCAAAGAAGGTAGGAATGTCAGTATTTAACCGGTTTGTTATTACAGTATTTTACTGTAAAATCTTTGTTATAGTGAGGTGTGGAATCTTTTCTTTGTAGTGCAATAGACTTTATAGTTGTGTGTTGTTCTTTTGGAAACTTGGGGAAAATATTAGGCAATTAAGTACCTCTGCTAAAAGCCAAATTTTCTGTTGCTAGCAAAATATATTAGAGCACCCCTTCCCCCAAACAGAAGTTGAAGGATTTTAACAATAGCTACAGTAGTGTGCCTTCAGCAGCAGTGCAGGCAACTCTGATTCTGAAATTACCAAGTGCATTTGTCGAAGAATAAGTAAACCCGTTGCTCTTTCAGCCTCTGTCTTGGTGATACTTTAACCAGACTCCTGTGTCATTACTCAGTGTCAGAGAGTTAAAGATTGCTTTCCATAGTACTGTATTGTAAAATAATTTGAGATCAAACCCCAACCCTGGTTGGTTGTTTATTTAGTTGGTTTATTTAGTACATGTATCTTCTGTGCCCATGGATGTGTTTTTCATAGATTTAAGAGAGAAAGAGAAATGTAGGCTTCTTCATGTCTAGTCTCCTAATTTGGGGCGGGGGAGGGATGTGGTTTCCATCACCAAATTCTCCTTTAGATTTTAAGTGATCTGTAGTCTAACTCTATCAAATAATCTTCAAATTATTCTGTTTTTATACTTCCTTCATTTGGCTGTCAGAAATGTTGTTACACTGAAGCTGATTTGGAATTAGAGTTCCCGATGTTAAATATTATGATTCTTTCCTCAAGAAGAGGAGTAAATTCTACTTGCATAAGATGCTTTCTCCAAGACTAGGGAGGCAGAGTGTGAATTTCACATCTAGAGTAGAAAGAGCTACTGCCCTCTGTTCCTGGACAAGCAGTACCACTAGTCCTCATAGGCAGTAGACAGTACTGACAGAAATACCTTGGCTGCTTTCTTCTTACCTGTCAGTGAAAGATGCTATGATTTCTAAAAGCAAAAATCAATCTAATATGCTATTTTCTGCATCATGGGTTGATCCTGTTTGAAGGCAACTCTCTTTGATATTCTTGTGGGAGTGAGGCATTGAGATAATGACTCACTTCTTCCTGATTTCATAGTGAAGGCATCCTCGTTTATATTAGAATAACATGACATTTAACCCAAGAAGTGCCCTTTCCTTTCCTTTCCTTTTTTTTCAAATCTAAGGGCACAGCCTTTTTAAGTGACTTAAGCAAAATAATATTGAAGACCAAGCGTTCCTTTATCCTCCTTTTCTAGATAAACCTCTCTGGAAAGAAATCTAAACTCTAAATCTAAATCTCTTTTCTCCTGTCTATCTACTCTTTGGCATAGTTCTAGACACCTGCAATCTCTTCTCATCTAGATTTCATGGATCCCTTAATAAAGAGGAAATTGTCTCTTAAGTAGAGAGTTGAAGAGGCAAACCTACATAGAACAGACCCCTCAGTGGGGGGGGGGGTTTCCTGCATTATAGAAACCTTCCATCTTGAAACAATAGAACAGGGGTTCTCAAGGTTTTTGCACCACGGGCCAGACAACTCCCCCTCAGAAAACTGAACGGGCTGGACCCTACTATGGTGGGCGCGTTTGTGTGGACGCATCTGTCGTGAATGGGGAAAAGGAGGCTTGGGGTTACAGGGAGTCCCCAGACTTGGGGTACCCAAGTGGGGCGATCTGCCTAAGCTCAGTGGTCCGCCTACCCCGAGAACACACTCCCTCGGTCCACACACTGCTGAATGGGGAAGATGACTCTTCTGCTCTTTAGGCAGGAATGTGGTAGCAAGTATGGTAGCAAGGCTGAATAACAGTCCGTTATATTGCCACCTTCCCACACACACAGAGAGAGAAATGGAGCTTTTATCTGTCCCTGGGAACTGCCCTCTGATAGATTTACCTCAAAGGCAGAAAAGATACTTTCCCAGGCCTGTCGGTAAATCAGAAAGGTTCACTCCCTTCCCAGCTCCATAGAGACCTTATCAGCCCTTGAGAAAAGTTAGTTTTATCTCAGGTCTGTTCGGCTCTGCAAAACTCCCGTTCTTCTTCCAGATGACAAACAAGGCGTAGTTGTCTTTTCCAGGTCTTTATTGAAGAACTAGCTTTATTTGCCTGAATTCGTCCGGGCTGGTTTTGGGGGCTGGTCGACTTTCCCCCGGGCCTCCTGTTTGCGTTGGGGGCCCTCCGATTCTTAGGGTGGCTCCCAGTGTGGGGGCAATGCGAGTGCATGTCCTTCCTTTTTGGGGGCCTCTCAGCCTGGCTCCGTGGCTTGAGTAGGGGAGGGGGCAATGCAAGTGCAGTCCCCCACTCCCTTGCAAGGCTGGCGTGTTTGTTTGGGGCTTCTCATGGTGGCTCCCTGGCTTGCGTAGGGGAGGGGGCGATGTGATGGCTTTCCCCCCATGTCCCGTTGCAAGGCAGACACGGAGGCACTCGTGTTTGGGTGTTGCTGAATCGGGGGGGGGGGCTGTAATGTGGAGGGGGCGTTGTGAGGGAAGGATGTCTGCCAGCCGCTAGGTGTCTCTGATGCTGACTCCCTGCACCTGGCTTGTGAAGGGGGAGGGGTCCACATTACCGGGGCTCTGCCCGGGGAGAAAGCAGGGCCGACAGACCAAGTCACTGCGTCCGCCTCAGGCAGACGGGCAGGGTGCATTGGGCACCTTTGGCACCTTTGCGTACCCCGGCGGATGGAGAGATGCAATCAGTGGTGCTTGCGCACTGTTGCGCGCAAGTGTTTTATCTCCGGTGGGGCTCGCACCCCACCCCGGGCTTCCAGACCCCCCCCCCTCTTTTGAAGGGGTGTAGACACGCATAGAGGACTATCAAATGTACGTTCTCCGTTTTTAGGTATAAATAATAATTATCCAAAGGTATGCAGGATACACATCGAAGAAATAAACTTTTCGACCTGATTGAAGTTTATAAAATCATGCACGGTGTGGACAAGGTAGATAAGGAAAAACTGTTTTCCCTATCGCACAACACTAGAACTAGGGGACACTCCATGAAACTTTTGGGTACTAGTTCTCAAACAAATAAGAGAAAGTACTTTTTCACCCAGAGGATTACTGGTCTATGGAACTCCCTGCCAGAAGAAGTGGTGACAGCTGTCAGTCTTCACAGCTTTAAGAAAGGATTAGACAAGTTCATGGAGGACAAGGCTATCAATGGCTATAATTATGGCTACCTAAGGACAACCTCCGGGTTGGAGAGATAGGCAGGATATCTCTCAATGCAATTTCCAGGGAATCCTAAGCAGGTGAAGGCATCTCCTTGGGAATACCCTGAAGGAAATGGTGAGCCACTGTGTGAGACAGAATGCTGGACTGGATGGGCTGTGGCCTGTTCCAGCAAGGCTGTTCTTATGTTCTTATGACTCTAACTTAACAAACTAAGAAAATAACTAACTTCACTAAGAAAGCATTTCTTTTCTATGGGCTTGAAAGCCCCCATCAGGATTTCCTTAGATTTCCATGGGCTGGATTCGAAGTAAGGTAGGCTCGCGCCCACTTCCACTTGGTGCTTCTGAACCCTCAAAACCTGAGGCTTAAATACATTTAATGGGGTCCTCACACCTTCCTCCAGAATGTTAAACATGTGAGATGACCTAATTGTTTTGACTAAATGTTGTTTACCCAAACAGGTGTTTATGATATAACACAAATTCTTAGAAAATTATTAGCGTAACCTAATTCTTAGGTGTCTGTGCAGGTGTTTGTTATCACCCTGTTCCCAGATATGTGAACAGATGTTAATGTCCCATGATCCACTTCTATGTGAATGTCACCTTTCCCTCTCTCTCAAGTGATGGTTTATTGACCGATTGTAGCCTTGGGAATCCCCCTTGTTATGGAAGTGTGAATTTCTTCATAGGTGTCTAAGTGACTGGCATTGCTACTTAGCAACCCTGGTACTTAGTGACGTGTTAATGTCTGGTATGTCTGGTATGTGGATTGGAATGTAACTGGCTTCAGTGTGCTTCCCTATGAATTAGCTATCATCAAACCTACAGAGAATATACTATATGAATCTTAACACTTAATAAATGTAAAGAAAATGTAAATATGAAATCATCCCTTGTGATTATCATGACAGAGTCCACTTCTGAGGTCGCAGCCATGCGCCGGATGGAACGGCATGGGGGCCAGGGCCAGGCCATAGGTTGCGAACTCCTGCAATAAAAGAACCACCAAAGCCATCAGCAATTTAAATCAAATGCTGTTTTTCCCTGCTGCTGCTCTGCAGTTCCAGTAGTTCTATTCCCAGTCAATTCTTATATTAACTCTTTGCAAGGATTGGCAAAAGATTCTGCTAATCATATTCTTACTACAGATTTTGTGATGAGTTTTGTCTCCTGCCTGATGGCATCATAAATGGTTCAGAGTAAGGTTTTTGGAAAGAACTGGTATATGCTCTGAAGCACAGCTAATCACAGGGACTCTGTGCTCTTATGCTTATTCCAACACCAGAGGCACTTATTTCTTCACAGACAAATGAATTTTCCATAGGCAAGTGACAGAAGAGCAGGGTAAGCGTTACATACAGGGGTTGACACATCAGCAGCAACATTCTGAACTTCCTTTTCCCTAGTGTGCTAAAGTGGCCTATGCTGAGTTTAATAAAACTCCACAAGCTGTCTTCCTCATCAGAGATACTAAAGGCATTCTCATTCAAACTTCCTCGGTCTCAGATTTTTCTTAGCAGTTGTTGCATTGGGTATCTTGTGCTGTAATCTTGAATCTTATAGCAAGAATTGTTTGGCTCTGATAATTAAATCTGGCAAATGTTTCCTTTAACAGGGAAGCCACAACATTTGGGAGATCTCTAGATGGAAGGATCACTTGATGCAGTAACATAATAAAAAATACCTTACCAATCAACTCTAGAACTCAGAACAATTTTGCTGGCAGAGCTGTACTTTGGTCAGCAAGTTTAGGATCACCACATCCCCATTTAGACCAAGAGTATATGTTCTTGTAGGAAGCAGCTCTTCTGTACTACTAGGCAGAACACCAAATTTTAGATCTTGGAGCAAAGCATCTCAAGGGCACTTTTTAAAATGCATTTGAATGGTTCAACCTGGAGTCAATAATAATATTCCCTGAATCAGTACTTCAATGTTTTAAAGAACATGTTCTAATTATTCTTGCTGGTATGAAAAACAAACACTCCTAGTTCACAGTAAGGTTTTAGGAAACCTCATTCAAAGGATTATACAGATTCTTTTGATATGTGGTTGACTTCATAGGTTCCTTGAAGCAGCTATTCTGCTTAGCGTTCCTGCGGTTTCAGAGTTGGAGCTTCTGGCAACAGAAAAGGGCCTCTGTTATTCAGAAGGATAGAATAATAGTAAAAAAAATGAAATTGGATATTCATTCAGTTTTCATTGACCACAAATCTTGATCGTACCTTTTCTTTGTTCTTCATAAGGAAAGAGTGGTGTCCATTTGATATGTGAAAGCCATCCTAATTCTACATCAGCAAAACTGTATCTATTTAGCAATGTGTAGCTCCACATTTATTTAACTGAGCAGTTTATTTATATCTTCCATTTCTTCTGAGAAAAAGGGACTCAGGTTGCTTTATGAGTAATTTAAAAGGGAAATATTGCTAGAAATATAACACATTATTAAAAGAACAGACTTACCATATAAAAACTAGTGAATGAAAGAGCTATTTAAACCTCTTCAAAGGACTTTAAAAGATCCTAAAGTACAGCTGTTATCTTTCTTCATCCTTTTGGCAGGACAGCTGTGGGAGTATATATTTCTGTCACACATCTAGCAACCTTTTTGTTCATGAGGGTATCCTAAATCATTCATCTTTCATGTAATTCTTAAAGACAGACAAGTAAATGACTGGTAGCCACAGTATGAACTGGGGTTGCAGCCATGTGAATAGATTAGTATAAACATAGTAGTGTGTTTATATATTCTGAACACTTTTTTATTTATTTAGTGGACCCAGATGACTTCTACATTGTGGAACCATTGAAGTTTTCTCCAGAAAAAAAGGTACAGTACTTTGTTATATATAAATTTGCATTGGGTGCCTCTTTGAAGCAGGTGCTAATGAATTTGTCAGTGGTAGTAGCTTGTTCCTTAGTTTGATTCCATTGTGTGTGTTTGTAAAGGCAGGTCCACCTAGATCAGGGGTGCCTAAACCATGGGCCAGATCTGGCCTCTGCTGCCAATTCATCTGGCCCATGCCACCAATTCATCCGGCCTGCACTGCCCTTGTCACTTCTGGAAGTGGAAGTAAAACGCACCCGTACTTCCACTTCCGGGAGCAACGAAGGTGGCATGGGCCAGATGAATTGGCAGCAGGGGCCGAATCTGGCCCTTGGGCCGGTAGCTTGGTTTAATCAAAAAATGGCAGCTTGAAATCTATGTGCAAGGCACATTTTACTTCTGCTTCCAGTGGGAGGCCCGCTGAACCATGTGACTGGCCTGCTGGACCACGTGACCAGCCCACGGCCCGAAAAGTTTGGGCACCCCTGACCTAGATGAAGAGTAGTGCTAATGCTCAAATGTGCTTTCTTTTTGGTTAGGAGAATTAATGGAAGATGGTGAAAGGGTCATGTGAAGTTCTGCCTCTGAACTGAACCAATGACCTTTAAGGGTACTTGCTTACTAATTCTGTGTTTTGTTTTGTTTTGTTTTTAGAAAAAACGTAAATATAAAGGTGAAAAAATTGAAACTGTCAAGCCAGTAGCTGAGCCAGTGCATCAGGTACCTAATGGAGGAATAAAAAGCAGGAAGCCATTTACAAACCAGAGAGACTTCTCTAATATAGGTGATGTGTATCACTCTTCATTCAAAGGTCCTCCATCGGAAGGAAGCTCTGAAACCTCGTCACAGTCTGAAGAGTCCTATTTCTGTGGCATTTCAACATGCACAAGTTTGTGCAATGGACAGGTCCAGAAGACAAAAGCTGAGAAGAGGGCTCTTAAACGAAGACGATCTAAAGCCCCAGAACAGGAGAAGCTCATAAAAACATTAACACAAACTAAGACAGGGTCCTTGCCCAGCTTGCACAACATCATCAAAGGAAACAAAGATTTAACTGTGGGAACACTCGGTGTCACGACTGTTTCTGGGCACCTTTAGAATTAATTGATCTCTTCATAATGAGAACTTTTTTAAGGATGAATTTTACAGAATTTGGATGACAAGGAAGAAGAATGGTATAATGGAAAACATCTAAAAATTATGGTGGATGTTTGAAAATTGATAGGATTGTTTCAAAGGCCATCCTTGGTTATTAAGCTTCAGCTGTTTCAAAGCTGACCTTATATATGGACAACTCTGGGATGAATGCAATTGTGGAATAGGGACTAATTTTATACATGTTTTACAGTTGCTGATGTTTAGAGGTCTGAGGTTGAGATTCAACTTCAGTGGAACAGAGTTAAAACATAACTTTCCCATTTTGCTATGGTCCTATTTCTAGCACCTTCCCATACTTTTGTGCCTTTTTTCTATTTGTAAGACTACTGGATGGGAACAATTCTATTTATACCTTTTAAATATTTTGAAATTCAGCATTTACTGTGCTGTTGAACACTATATTGGCTTCTAGTGATTAAGTGATATGTCTTGGAAGTATTCTTTTTAGATTGAGGTGGATGATAGCAATGCCCTCCAGATGTTATTGGAATAGACCCAGTAAGGTTTGCTGCCAACAACATTTAGAGTTCCACTTGTTGCCCATCTTTACTTTAGGTCTTTGTTTTGCAAAGTCACTTGTGACCATCACTACATAATGTCTGTTGCAGTAATTAATATTACGTTTTGGTGGTACTGTACCCCTTCAGGTTCTACTAACATATTTGATTTGTAATCAGACTGACTTAATAAAGATTAACAACATTGTGATATTTACTTACGTTCCTGTACTAAGAAGTTGGGAAGAACCATTTACCCCACTTCTAGGTAAACTTGGCGATCACTAAAATGCAACAGAGAGTTTGGAATAGGACACAATTTACATTCTGTTCCAAAAGATGTATCCATAATGTTTATATTGGGTGATATAGGTGTGAGTGAGTGTGCATGTATTTCTACTTTCTTACATGAGATATTGAATAGCTGGAATGTGAGTATAGCAGAATGAGTGTGACAGAATTTGTTTGTCATTTCAATGTTACATTGTCTAAGTTAACTTATTGAGCACTTTTAGCAGCACCTCGTTTTTCCTAAGAGCGAATACCTTTCCTGAGTATCATACATAATGTGACTTATTTAAAATCTTTGTTTTGCATTTTTCACATTAACATACTTCTTACTGGTTTTTTTCTTCAAAGAACATAGACCAAGAAGGGCCCCCAAATCAGAATGCAAATCAGAAGGGTTGTATTGTTTGTGTGAATCTTACAAAATTGTGGCACTTGAACGTGTAATAAATTACTTATTTATAGTGCCAGTAGAAACTGTGAATTTCCAAATAAATTTGAATACTTGTAATTAAAGTGCATTATGTATTGTCTTCACTTTCTTCCCACAACACACTAATTTTTATGTAGTCAGCTTCTCAGTGGGTAATCCTGTGCTAAGCTAGTGGTTTCAACCATACTAATAAGTGACTATCACCATGCTGAATTTTTTCATTGCAGTGTTCTGACATTTCTTCCACAACTTTTTATTCTTTGTGGTTTTGTTCTTCTGTGATTCACACCTTGACTTACCTATGCACCTGCACAGTTCTCTTTGGAAATTTCCAGAACCTAAAAACTACTTCGCCCAAGAGCTAATACTGTACTCAGTTCCTTTTCAATCGGTGCTGAGACAACATCTATGGTGTCTTTCTAGAGACTCTTATTTAACAAACATCTGTAACTAGTTCTTACCTTGTTCTTCCCTCATTTTCCTGTATGTTCTTTGGTTTATTCTATCAAAAAAGGTGTCATGTTTAAAGTTAACCTGCAGGGCATTTAAGAAATGTGTATCTTGCATGAATAAAATAACCCTCACCATCAGACACTCAAATGCCTTTGCCAAATTTGCTGAAATTTCATGAGAGTAACAATGAAGATCATAATGTTTCTTTCATCCTTTGTCTCCTTGTGGATCTGTAAGTATAACAAAGCCCATTATCCCACTACCACTGGATCCGTTCCACCTGACAGAGACCTTCATCCATTTAGGAAGCCAGCATAGGATCTTTTGCTGCTTCCGGGTACATGAGGTTCTGCCCCAGGCTAGGAAAAGCTGTGATAGATTTTAATCCCTGGTTGTTTATGCTAATAAACTAACCAGGAACAGAAAACCGTTTGCGGCGAAATGTCAAAGTAATGCAAATTGTCAATGTTCTAAAGCGTGCTTTAATGCGCAAGTAGACCCGAAGCCCTTTCCAGATAAATTGGCTTTTCCAAGCTTCCTCAGGAATCTATGCACATAAAAACATATACATATCATAACCATACAATATCTACACCAATATACAATATTACATATATATACATCATATATACAACAGGGAAATGCATATAAAGTAAATTACCTGCTTGCAATGTAGATATAGTTTCTGCAAGGTATTATAATTTTAATGAATATTAAATTTTATTCGCGTCTGAGCCTCAATGACAATTCTGCAGTGCTCATCGACGTCAAAGAACCATCTCACTCACAACTTGTTTTATAATCAATACTAACCCACAGCAGCTGTATCTCATAAAGAAACACATATTGTAACCTAGAAATTTCTTAAAGGAAACATGACAAGTCCAAATCTATGTTGAGTCCATATGGATGAACAGTATTGAAACAATAAATGAAATGTGCTTCTCTGCGGCATAATCTAAGTTTTATATCTATCGCTTCATATCGAGAGGATTTGACAGTTTCAAGGACAGCGAACCTCAAATCTTTATCACTATGTTGCTTCTCCAGAAAATGACTGACCATGGGTGCAGTGATGTCTCCTTTCCTAATTCTAGATCTATGTTTCCCCACCCTGGTTTTAATCTCACGGCTGGTGCACCCCACATAGCTTAACCCACAACTGCAGATGATGATATATATACAACATTTAGTTTGGCAAGTGGTAAGCTCTTTCAATTTCAATTTGTAAGTGCACCCAGGAACCATAATTTCCTTTGTTTCCCAGGCAAGATTACAGTGCACACAATGCCCACATTTAAAGTGTCCTGATGCAATGGGTTGAATGGGTGGAGAATATAGATCTGATTTAGTCACAAACTGTTGGATAGAGCATGTCTTCCTGAATCCTATCAAAGGCACTTGCTCACAACCTGCAATGTGTTTAACAATATGCCAATGTCGATAGATAATAGACTTAATGTGATTAGCTAGGGGTGAGTATTCAAATGAGCATGTAACCACCCATTCAACCCATTGCATCAGGTGTAGATATTGTATGGTTATGATATGTATATGTTTTTATGTGCATAGATTCCTGAGGAAGCTTGGAAAAGCCAATTTATCTGGAAAGGGCTTCGGGTCTACTTGCGCATTAAAGCACGCTTTAGAGCATTGACAATTTGCATTACTTTGACATTTCGCCACAAACGGTTTTCTGTTCCTGGGATTCTCACCGTTTGGCCCTCTTTTTTCTGAATAAACTAACCAGGTCAGATAGGACTTAATGTAAATTAGGTAGTGAAATGCCAATAAAGTTTCAAAAGGAACTGGAATTCTCCCACCACCTTATTCTCGAAATAAAATGTCTTCTGTAAAAGGCCAAAGCTTTATTACATGAAGGAAACATAGATTAAAAATCAGGAACACAAAATTATAAAAATAAAAAAGGAACGTGCTTGCTTTTTCCCTTCTCCCATTTGATAAAAAAAGGAACGCATGTCTATCCTGGCATATCCAGCTAACATAACATAATCTGGATTACATTTCTCTACTCACAAGCAAGCATAGGTAGACATCTCTCCTCCTGCTTTAAACATGCTTAAACAAACGTGTTTCTTCCCTACCATTCTAAGATAACAAAAGCCACCTTTCATCCTTTGTCCAACCTCACTCTCGCTCTCGCTCTTTCTTGCCCAATAAGACTCCACAGTCAATGTCCAGCATTCCTCCTTACATTCTCACAATCCTAGCATATTTTGACTCCAAGAGAAAAGGAATTCGCACCTGGCAAGAAGGCCAAATTCCAAGCCTCTCTTCACCACCTCTTAGGAAGGTAAGCAACAACAGCACAACATCTATTTTAAATTAACAAAAGTAAAGGCTCCATTTAATTTCATTACAGGATCTTAGACTATGGATAATTTTTTAAAAAGTCAAAAAGTTAAACCAAGATGAAAGCGCTGTATATCAGAGCTATTCTAAATTTGAAGAAAGGAAGAGCATACTTAATATGAAAAAGAAAACCGGAAATATTTATTTTACTTCAATGCTTTACACCCAAGGTAACAGTATTGGCTCATCTGCTTCAAAGGCTGTTAGGTCTAATGGCATTATACCAGCTTAAAATGAAATATCCTCAGGTGTAGTAGTAGTAGTTATGTGTTATAGCAAATGAGAAATCTCTGAACTGTCCTGTCCCTAATAGCCATGCTTTAGCTCTTGCAAACTCAAACCTGTAGCTTCTCACCCAGATTCTGCCCATCTCATATTTGGTCTTCCTCTTTTCCTGCTGCCTTAATCCTTACCCAGATTCTTCTCCTTTCTACAGAATCCCATCATCTCACCGTGTGTCCAAAGTAGGACAGCTTCAGCAGCATCATTTTTTACTTCCAGTTCAAGCTTCATTTGCTCGTGGACTTGCTACTTTGTCGTTCTGGCAGTCTGGGGTATCAGCAAGGGTCTTCTTCACCACCACCACCCATTTCAAACTAATCAATTTATGTCAGCTTTCTTTACTGTCCAGTTTTCAATCTGCACATGGCAATTGAGATAGATGAATGTGGACGATCTCAGTCTTGGTCTCCAGTGACACATTGATGATTGAACCAAGGCATAAAAAAATATTTCACTATTTCCATGTCTTCGTTGCCAGAATTAAAGTTGTATAATCCCTATGCAGTTATGACTTTTGTCTTCTTGGTGTTCAAATACAGTCTTATCTTGGCATTTTCTTCTTCCCTTTTTTATTTGTATGTGCAGATGCACAAACGTTATTAATTCAGTTTTGGAGCAAAGCAGAAAAAGGTCGCTCGAACTTGTTTACCATCACAGTTGTGAAGATGCTGCTGTTGTTGTGCAAATGTTTGTTTGAGTAAGCAGTGAGAAGGGGCCAAGTGGCGTGGTGCACCAGTAATTTGTCATAAATGCATGTATCTCAACAATAGAAGACTTGGAATTATGGATAGTGCATCATTATTACTGTCAGTTCCTTAAGTTATGGGAGAAGTTGGCTGGTCACAAATCAGTTTGCAAATCGTCTTGTTTTGTTTTATGATGGAAGTAAGCATGAGCTTTATTTGCAGTCTGGTTGCTTAGTCATGGAGAATCACTTCTCTGGAGCACTAATATGATTTCAACATTGATTGATCTGTAAGCTATAGTTGGCTCACAGGAGCTTCAAACGGGAAAGGAAGGCAAGAACAGAAACAGGTTAAAATATGGAAGCCTGTAAGAGAGGTGGCAGGGAGAAACAAGAGATTTTAGCCCATTTCTGAATTAGGAAATTAAAGGTAATTGTGTATTCTGGGATTTACCAGTTACTAAGATTACTGAACATCTTTTTCCAATGAGAGAGAACATCACATTCTTTTCTTTCAGTGATTCAATGCAAGAAAAATTAAAATAGTGGTAGTAAACAAAAAGCACAAGGTAGAATGGTTCTGGAATAGTTAAATAGGTATTCGTAGTCCACTTGTTCCATGTCACATGGAACTCTTGAAGCATACAGGCTAGAACAAAAATTGCTGTGGGGAGAAGTAATTCATAGTTTCCAGATCAAGGTACTCAGTTTTGAGGTGAAGCCATAGTGGGTGTTAAGTTTTGCCATTGATTAAGATAAAGATAAAGCTTGAGAGAATTTATTTATTTCTTTCAGAAGACAGTAGTTTGAGAAAATGATGGCTGCTCACAATTGCTACCTCAGATTTTGAAGATTCGCATTATATGGGTTTTTTTAATCTAATTTTTAAAAGAGGTCTTCCTTTATGCCATAAGCAATCCAGTTATGCTTCTGGTATGGAAGGATTAGTCAAAAAAAGTTTTGTCCTCATGTTTGTTTGGGAGGCTCGTTCACTGTCACCCATCATCAGAGGTGATAGATAGAAGAGTAGGGTGCACCACAAATGCTCCCCAAGTCATGGCCCATCTATTTCTGTATCAGATTTTTCACAGTACTTTGCATGCAAAGCAGTTCACAAAACAAATGAAATGCAGAAACCACAACTATAATTATGATGCATGAAAATAATCACAAGTTACTTAGCATTTCAATAGTTTAAGTAAGAGCATCATCTGCTAGTTGAGCTTCATAATGTCAAATATAAAAGTTATATTTTCATCAAATAATTCACGGTTTGGTTTAGACAGAGAGTTCTAACCATGAGAACTTTGCAGTGGTATTGGCCAAAATCCTATTGCCTATGTATAGCAGTATAAGTTTGATAATGTAAACTATAGTGGCACATTGCTGCTAGTTAAGGTATCACTGTTTGTATTCTCTGTATGTAAGTCAAGAAGCAACAGTAAGGACAGAATACGGAACTACTGATTGGTTTAGAATAGGAAAAGGAGTACAACAAGGCTGTATATAGTCACCCTGCTTATTTAACTTATATGCAGAGTACATCATGCGTAATGAAGGGCTGGATGAAGCACAAACTGGAATTAAGATTGCTGGGAGAAACATCAACAGCCTGAGATATGCAGATGATATTACAGTACCCTAAGGGCAGAAAGTGAAGAACACCTAAAGAGCCTCTTAATGAGGGTGAAAGAGGAGAGTGCAAAAGCTGGCCTGAGACTAAACATCAAAAAACCAAGATCATGGCACCTGGCCCCATCACTCCTTGGCAAATAGAAGGGGAAGAAATGGAAGCAGTGACAGACTTTACCTTCTTGGGATCTAAGATCACTGCAGATGGTGACTGCAGCCATGAAATAAAAAGACACTTCTTGGGAGGCAAGCTATGACAAACCTAGGCAGTATAATAAAAAGTAGAGACATCACCCTGCCAACAGTCAAAGCAATGTTCTTCCCAGTAGTAATGTATGGCTGTGAGAGCTGGACCATAAGCAAGGCTGAGCACAGAAGAATAGACACCTTTGATCTGTGGTGCTGGAGGAGACTTCTTGAGAGCCCCCTGGACTGCAAAGAGATAAAATCAGTCAATCCTAAAGGAAATCAACTCTGATTGCTCCTTAGGACAAATACTGAAGCTGAAGCTCAAGTACTTTGGCCACCAAATGAGAAGAGAGGACTTACTAGAGAAGGCCCTGATGCTGGGAAAGATTGAAGGCAAAAGGAGAAGGGGACGGCACAGGGTGAGATGCATCGTTGATACAGTGGGTGTAGATCTGAGTGGGCTACAGAGGGTGGCAGATGACAAAGGAGCCTGGTATGTGGTGGTCCATGGGGTCGCAAAGAGTCAGACTCGACTGTGCGACTGAACAACTACTGACTGGCATAGAACTAATTCTGAGCATTCTTAAAGAGCTCCCAATAACACCATCTTTTATACAGATTTGGTGCTACCTCTCCCACAGATTGTCACCTCCTACAGATAAAGCAGATGAGTCAGTTGTTAGGTGTTGTCCAGTCCCCTTTCTGACACCTTTGCCTATAGGATTCGACTGTGTAACTGAACAACAACTGTGTGGCTGAACAACAACAACAAAACAGCAACTCACACAGCTGGCACATGACAAGGAAAAAAACCTGACTTGATAATGTCCCAAAAACCCTTGATTAATATTCAAACCCCTGAGCATAAGTATGTACTTTATCTCAGCTGTCTCTCTCTGATCCTTTTGTAATTTTTCTGTTCCAGAATGGCAACTATAAAGTTTTGTGCACAGCATCCAGGTAGTTTGAAATGGTTTGAGACAGGTTTCTGTGTATTGCCATTCCTGATGTCTGACTTATGTTCATTAACTATTTTGTGGAGAGATTGTCCTGTTTCTCCTATGTAGAGTGCAGAATGGCATTTTTGGCAAAAGATGGCATAAATCACATTGGCAGAGGAATAAGTAGAACTGTTGGGTTCAGCAATCTTCTTCTTCCATGTCTAGACCAGACGTGAAACTGCTAAAACGAAGGCACCTTTTGGTGAGTTCATGCTGCAGTTATTTTCACCTGACCTAGTGTGGGAAAGATTAGCAAGCAACACAAGGTTGCAGTTACCAAAGTCCGTCCGATTGTGGTTCAAAAATACTACAATCTTCAGGGAGGCTCTTTCTGTGTACCCCGGGTGCAATAATACTATTGCCAGAGTAAATGTGGGGGCATAGTATATTTAATAAGTTTAAGGAAATAGTGGATCACATCCTATGGTTAGAAACATTAAACAAGTGGGGAATTCGTGATGTGTTTTTAAAGGATGAGATAGTAAGCTGACAACACTGTCAATGTCAGGATTTTACTACACTTGTAAAACAGGTGCATTTGAATTAGTTTTTTCTGCCTGCATGAGACAAAGGCAGAATCAAATCCATCTGTGGCTTTTTTCTCTCTTAAAGAGGCTGTCTTCTCAACTGCTGGAGAGCTACTTCCACCCCTCAGAAATGTTTGAAAGATTTTTTCCCATGTGGATGCATTTAAAGAACAGAGGGGACATATTTGTGGGTATTTCAGTGATGTAAACATTTGGGGAATGGCCCCCATGTCCTTTCCACCAATCATCCTCAATTTTTATCTATACCTATAAAAGAGAAATGTCCCCGTGTGGGTCCTGGAAAGGCTTCCACACCTCTTAACTGTCCCCATCCAAACTGTGCACACACTTTCCTGGCATACCTGTCAACTATTCCGTTTTCCCCAGGAAAACCCTGTGAGGATGTTCACAGCACGATCGCTGTGGCTATTGGCAAACCATGGTCATAAATCGTGGGTGATCGTTCTCCTGCCTCATCTGTTTATGCCGTAACTTAGATGCCTGGTGCCTAGGCCTGGGCCCCCAGCTTGGGCCTCTGACCATGACTCAAGGCTGTCAAGCCCTCCCTACTATACCCAGGGATGGCACGCAGTCACTTAACCAACACGCAGCTTTTTAACCAATCAGCAAGGTGTGCACGAGGCAGGCACGCTGATATTTAGCCAATTATGTAACCTTATGTTATCGCAGGTAACCAATAAGGATATATTGCATACTCTTCTCTGGAATGTCTTTGTCCTGTTATTCCTAATAAACTCCGTCCGGGCTATCTTGCCCTATGCCTCTTCATGAATCAAGCCTCCGCTGTCTCCTTGATCCCCAAACACATCATCTGGCAACCCGCAACGCGATTGCTGGACCCCAACTCCCCGACTCACCGGCTGGAATAGCCCCCTGGTGCACCTCAGCCTTCAGGCTCTCTCAGCTTTCGAGCTCCCGATTGTGAGTATGCGGGGGGAACTTTCTTTAGGGCAAAAGACCCATGCAAAGGAATTGCAGAAAATCATCAAGGAGAGCGGATGTCCAGACATCACGCTTAATAGTCTTGAAGACTTCATTAAGGAAGTCGAATGCCAATGTCCTTGGTACCCAGAAATTGGATCACTCAAACGCGATGATTGGCAACGAATTGGAACAATTTTGTTGGAAGAACCTAGGGCAGCGGTTCACCATTTATTGATTTGGCAAAGAATTAACGAGGCAGTCAGGAAATTAGTACCAGCAGAGGCATCCCTGACCAATCCTCTGACTCATCCACCCGAGGACCCACCACCTCCTTATCCAAAAGTGCTGCCCGCTATTTTACCACCTACGGCACCATTGGTGCCGCCCATCCCGAGCCTGGTTCTCCAGGCGCCGCCTGCCTACCCTGGCGGTGTGATGGGAAATGTTCGCTCCGCTATACATCGAGCCAAGAGCGATGGGGTTTTGTCCCTGGAGGAGGCGGAAGAGTGGCAAGGAGAGAGTCCTTCTGCTTTTCCCATTACGGTTGAGATGGGGGTGGGGGAAGATGGGAATCCAGAGGAACGTATCCATTGGCAAGCTCTGTCATATACAGTAATTAGGGAACTTAATAAAGCTGTTGGAGAGGCTGGTGTCCGATCAAATTTTGTGCAAGGGTTGCTTGAGGGAATTGGGAATGGGTACACGATGCTGCCCCAAGACTGGAAGGATTTGTTTCGAATGATTTTGACTGCTTCACAGTATGTTGTTTGGGATAGTGAATTCCGAGCGGCTGCGGTGGCGGCTGGTACGCCACAAAACATCCCTGAGCAGATTTACGGAGTGGGTGCATTTGCTACCCTCCAACAGCAGATGCAACTCCCTCGGGAGTCTTTCCACCGCACCTTTATGTGCGTCATGAGAGCCTTTAAAAGGGTCCCCGTCTCTGGGAAACCCACATGCTCCTTTACTTCCACACGGGAGCAGCCCGCTGAACCCTACTCACAGTTCATTGATAGATTGAAGGAAGCCATACAACGTCAGATAGACAACCCTGATGCCCAGGGAGAACTCCTGAAACGGCTGGCTTTTGAGCAGGCCAATGCCGATTGCAAGAAGATTTTGCAAAATGTCATTCACCGCCCTGAGTATAGTTTAGCTGACATGATTCAAGCCTGTATGGAGGTGGGCACTCAAACACATGCAATGGCCCTTCTGGCTGGAGCACTTCGTGCCGGAAACAAGCCCACTGGCAATTGTTTCAACTGTCAGAAACCGGGCCACTTCAAGAAAGACTGTCACGTCCCCGGAGGGGGAGCGCATAAGGGAGGTGGAAAGGATGTCAGGCGCCCCAGCAAGAAGTGTCCCCGGTGTGGCAAAGGCTACCATTGGGCTAGCCAGTGCAGAGTCAACCCCTCACCACAGGGAAACTAGATACCGGGCCCTCCCCGGGCCCCGGAAAAATAAAGGGGACACGGGTCGATCAGCGCAAGGCTGCTACTGCTGGCAGCGCTGGTCTCGATCTCGTTAACACACAGGACATGACAACTGAGTTGCCTGGGGAGCTTATCCTGATGCCTGCCGACCTTACTGGCCCCTTGCCAAAAGGGACCGTTGGTTTGGTACTGCCACATTCATCAGCGGGCAAACATGGCATCATGATAGTTCCTGGCGTGATAGACGCAGACTACACAGGCATCATTTATGTACAATTTTGGAGTCACCTCCCATTGCAACTGCGCAAGGGGGACTCCTGGGCACAATTCATCATTGTTTCTTATGAGACCCCAGGGGGAGCGGAGCCCGCCCTTCGCAGAGGGGGGTTTGGTTCCACCCGTGCCGGGGCCGATGGAGACACCTATCATCCACAGGTTGCCGCCCTTCGAGAGCAGATAGGACAACAGAAGCCGTCCCGTAAGTATTGGGTAAACGGTAAGTTGTTGGAGGGATTGTTGGATACGGGGGCAGATATTTCTGTGATAGCCGCTGGGCACTGGGATACCTTGTGGCCAACCGAAACCGCTCCCTCAGTTTGGGGCATCGGTGGTAGCCAGGCCTCCTGGAAAAGTGCTCAGTGGTTATCTGTCAGTCTCCAACCTGGTGGGCCTGAGATTGCTCGCATCAAGCCCTGTGTTTTACAAATTGATCTCAACTTGTGGGGGAGGGATTTGCTGGCGCAAGTTGGCACCACCCTCATAACTCATGAATAGCCATCAACATTGTGCTCTTCCACTCTCGTGGAAGACCGATCAGGCCGTGTGGGTGGAGCAATGGCCACTTCCGCAAGAGAAGTTGACTGCGCTTAAGCAGCTCGTTCAGGAACAACTGGACGCGGGTCACATTGAACCGACTAGTAGTCCGTTCAATATCCCGGTATTTGTCATCAAAAAGAAGTCCGGGAAGTGGCGGTTGCTCCATGACCTGCGGGAGATTAATAAGCTAATCGAGCCGATGGGCTTGCTCCAGTGTGGAACCCTGAACCCAAATTTGATACCCCATGATTATGAGATGGCTGTCATTGACCTCAAGGATTGTTTTTATACCATTCCCCTTCAGGAAAAGGACCGGAAGTATTTTGCTTTCATGGTCCCGGTGTTGAATAACTCCCAGCCCACAGTCCGGTACCATTGGAAGGTATTGCCAGTGGGAATGCTCAACTGTTTACTCTAAACCACCTTAACTTGTCTCAATTTAATTCTCAATTTTTATCCAGGGCTCAGCGTCACTACCACCAGCTTGAGGTTCTGCCTGCCCCCCAGGTCCAGTACAGATGCCTGCCGGACCCGGAGTGGAAAGGGCCTGTTCCCCTCATAACCTGGGGAAGGGGCTATGCCGCCGTGTCTACGCCAGAAGGTCCTCTTTGGGTCCCTGCCCGGTTTGTTCGACCGTGGAAACATGGCATGGCATCAGGGTCTCAGCAACCCCATTCCAAACTTCAACCTTCACCTGCACGAGCTCCTGGAGGGGAGACGGAACCGAGGGGGAAGGCGAAGGGGGCAAAACCCGCCGATAACCTGGGGCCAGGTGAAAGCATTGTCGGATGAAGCCCAGTCCGTGCTGGACGAAATCCGGGTGGAAAAGACTCCTGAGAACTTTGTTGTTGCTATCATAGCTTGTCTAAATGCTAATTCTATCATGATTCTTTGTTGCTACATGCTTCTCTTTCCAGGGGCGCTTGCCGTCCAAGGTGAGCTGTCCCAACGCTTTGAGTATAACCTGTGGTATGAGCTTGCCCGCATTTCTAATCAAACTGAGTTTTGCCTTAAGCAAAGCGTTGACTCCTATCACCTGTTAAGCACCTGTCTCATTCCCATTTGCTACACTCCCCAAAACATCAGTAGGTCAGTGTTGGGTTACGATATGGCCGACTTTAATGACAAGATCAAAAACAAATATGCTGTTAGCCCCCTTTGGGGAAAGGCAACCAAAAGGCTGCCCTTTGATGCCCTGTCTCTCTATACTCCTATTGTAGCTGTTAGTAATGCTAGTAAATGTGCCAGGGTTGTGAACTGTACTCAACATAAGTCAAAGCCTCGCTGTTTCCAGCCCGGTCGCGGTCTTAATTGCATCAGGAGAGAAACAGAGGACCTTCATTTTAACTTTCAGCACATTCTGTTGCCTTCTGGGTGGTTCTGGACCTGTGGGTCACGAACCTGGAACTATATTCCTGCTAACCTCTCTAAAACCACTTGTTGCCTTAGTCGTATGATTGTTGCTTTGCCCAACCGCACTACGCTGGTCCGTCAGCGTCCCGCCCACAAACGCATCACCCGGGGTACTGCCGCTGAGCAGTTACCCTCTGATTGCGATAGCACTGTTAAGGTGCTTTCCCAGGCCGAGTACACATCCTTGGCCATCAGTCTTGTTGGCGTGCCTGGCCTGGCAGCCGGGAATGCAAGGCAGCTTGGAAAGCTTGCTTGTGCATTTGTAAAAGCCGTTAATCACACTTCCCAAGCTATTAGCCTCCTGAACAGGGAGCAATTTCAGCTTCGCAACGCCATTTTAGATAACCGCGCCGCGATCGATTATTTGCTGATGTTACATCATCAAGGTTGTGAGTCTGTGCGTAATATGTGTTGCTTTAACTTATCCAATAATTCTAATAAGGTACAAAACCAACTGGATTCTTTAATCAAAATTGTTCCTGAGATTAAGCAAAATCCTCCGCCTTCGTGGTGGAGCACTCTTTGGTCCTGGCTTCCCAACGGAGCTTGGGTACGGACCATTCTGCAGTATGGTTTAATTATTCTTGCCATTCTGATAACTGCCTGTTGCTTTATTCAATGCATACCTTCGTTGCTAGCCACCTGCCTGCAAGGATTTCGCTTGATGCCTCGTGCACGCAAGGACCAAATTTATTATGCTTATAAGCTTCTTAAAAACAGAAGGGGGGAGATGTGAGGATGTTCACAGCACGATCGCTGTGGCTATTGGCAAACCATGGTCATAAATCGTGGGTGATCGTTCTCCTGCCTCATCTGTTTATGCCGTAACTTAGATGCCTGGTGCATAGGCCTGGGCCCCCAGCTTGGGCCTCTGACCATGACTCAAGGCTGTCAAGCCCTCCCTACTATACCCAGGGATGGCACGCAGTCACTTAACCAACACGCAGCTGTTTAACCAATCAGCAAGGTGTGCACGAGGCAGGCACGCTGATATTTAGCCAATTATGTAACCTTATGTTATCGCAGGTAACCAATAAGGTTATATTGCATACTCTTCTCTGGAATGTCTTTGTCCTGTTATTCCTAATAAACTCCGTCCGGGCTATCTTGCCCTATGCCTCTTCATGAATCAAGCCTCCGCTGTCTCCTTGATCCCCAAACACATCAAAACCCCTTACTTTTACCCCCCCGTCCCGCCCCCTTCCCGTTTTATTAATTTTCACAGAATATCCCTTATTTTTTTATTTTAAAAATCCTGATCGGAGCCCTCACAGGAGAAGCTGCAGTATGTTTTCCTGCCACCAGAGGCCGCTGTGTGGCAGGCTTTTTGCTTGTGGAAGGAGAGAGAGAAGGTGGTGGGAGGGGCATTCGGTAGTTTCCCAGCCACATGGTCAATGGAGGCTTCGCTTCATTTTTGCTGCTGAGCTGGTCAGACTCAGAGCCACCATGGGACGCACGGGGAGTCTACTCTAGGTGAGCGACATTTCATATATACAGGGGCAAATCAGCTCTTGGTCTCTCACTCTCATGGTTTATTGAGCTGTTTCTGCCCTACCCCCTGGCTGGAGGATTTTGTTGCTTGATCACTATATGAGAGAGGGGGGGGCAGGGTTCGTTTCTGTTCTAGAGTTAACTCGGGAGGGGGAGGTTGCTTGATCACTATATGAGAGAGGGGGGGTTGTTTCTGTTCTAGAGTTAACTTGGGAGGGGGGAGGTTGCTTGATCACTATATGAGAGAGAGAGGGGGGCTTTCGTTTCTGTTCTAGAGTTAACTTGGGAGGGGGGAGGTTGCTTGATCACTATATGAGAGAGAGGGGGCTTCGTTTCTGTTCTAGAGTTAACTTGGGAGGGGGAGGTTGCTTGATCACTATATAAGAGAGAGGGGGGTTCATTTCTGTTCTAGAGTTAACTTGGGAGGGGGGAGGTTGCTTGATCACTATATGAGAGAGGGGGGGTTTGTTTCTGTTCTAGAGTTAACTTGGGAGGGGGGAGGTTGCTTGATCACTATATGAAAGAGAGGGGGGTTTCGTTTCTGTTCTAGAGTTAACTTGGGAGGGGGGAGTTGCTTTATCACTATATGAGAAAGAGAGAAATGGGAGGGGGGGTGTTTCTGTTCTAGAGTTAACTGCTTACAAGCAGTTGGTAACCCTAGGGGTCTGGTTTACTATTCTGCACTTTCTTTGCTTCCCAGGAAAAATAATAATTAAAAATGAGTAAAGTAAAGGTAAAGGTTTCCCTTGCTCGAAAGCCAGTCGTATCCGACTCTAGGGTTCAGTGCTCATCTCTGTTTCAAAGCAGAAGAGCCAGCGTTGTCTGCGTCTGCAGACATTTCCGTGGTCATGTGGCAGGCATGACTAGACACCAGATTTATTTATCTACTTGCAATTTCTTGCTTTCGAACTGCTAGGATGGCAGGAGCTGGGACAAAGACGGGAGCTCATTCTGTCCTGCAGTACTCGGGAATCGAACTGCTGACCTTCTGCCTCCCAGTCAGCATCTTAGTCACTTAAGTCACTGAGTAAACAAGAAAACAAAACAAAAGTCCCCCAAGAAGATGGGGAAAGGGTTCTTTGGCCCACACAGCTTTGGGCCCATTGCATCTACAATACCATCTAGCCATCTTATTTTTGGCCACCTCCTTCTTTGCAGGCGCACCCCCCCAATAATGGACTCAGACACAAATGAAAGTGGATAACGGCATTGGGCCACATTTATTGATTCATGCCCTAGTCCGAATTATAAATTTCTATTGGTAAAACGACCAATCATAATTCTTAAGGCAAGCAGGCCGAAGTAACACTGGTAAGGTACCACCCAAAATTGCCAACAGCAATTGTATCTATTTGTATCAATTTGTTTGTTGACAACAAACAAATTGTTGACCGTAGTCAATATCTAACTAATGACCCCACCCTCTGACGTGTATCCGTAAAATCAGGGGGTGATGCCAGCTGTCTAGTTGTAACCATCACCCCCTCGCCTGGTTCGTCGTTGACCGGACAACGTTTAAACAACTTATGCCTATCTAGTGTTGTCCAGTCAATTGCGAACCTGCCTGATACCTGTGGGTCATAAATGTTTACCTTACCAGTGCTACCCGCCACCCGGAGAGGCTTCAATAAAGGCTCGACGCCCCCCCCAAGACCGTCAGCTCGGTCGACAGGCCTGCTCGCCAATCACCCAGCAGGAGGTCCATACCTCCTCGCGACAGATGGACCCCATCCCCTGAATAAAGCCCATAAATTTGCAAACTGATGGCGGGATGATGACTGACCCTCCCCCAGCCCTTGGTCGAAAGGAATCGGGCCACAGCCCTGTTCACCATGCGCCTAGCGCGGTCCAGGGCCTGAAGGTCAAAGCCTCCCCTATAAGCGTGCCGTGGGACCATATCTGACCAATGTAAGTAGGCGAGGTCACCGCAAATCGCATGCTTCAGCGATAAGCCAGTGACCTGTCCCAAGTCATTACCCCAAAGGTGTATGATCAGAATGTCGGGCGGGTCAGCATTCCTTGCCGAAAAGAGGAATGGCAAGAGCTCCCGCCACAACATACCGGGCTTACCGTACCATGTGAGACTTGCGTACGCACCCAGTCCCAGTCGGGGTCCCCAATCTGTCGCCGCAGCGTAACGCGCTGCCCTGTGCACGTAGCTATGGCCCACCAGCCATACTGTCACCGGTGTGATACGACACCCAGGGTCTGTCAAGGGAAAAAACAGGGAAGGAAGAGATGTGTGGTGACTAAAACGGTACTCACGGTGGGAGTGGGCGAACATAAAACTGGAAACACTGCGAGCCCCACCTCCCCATGCTGCGTATGTCAGCCCCGGAGTACCCATAAGCAGCCGCAGTAGAGGCCGTCCCAATTCTAAATGAATGGGTGCCGTAACGGGCCCCAGGGAAGCCCACACTAGCCAGTGCCTTCCCAGTCACCTTCCAAAATTGAAATTTAGTGAGGGGAGACCCATCTTGGTGACAGAAAAACGGGCCATGGTGCATGCCACGCAGTGCAAGGAACTCCTGTAGGGCACCAACCGGACAGATGTCTGCCAAGGAACATCGTAGCAGTCTTACACCACTGCCTACGCCGTGCTGATCTGTTTTAGAGGAGCGTATCCTCAACTGAGCCCAATTATTGCAAACATAGACATCTTCGAGTTTCAGTGCCCTATGACTTGCATCCGCCTTAGACAGCATCACAAGCTCGCTGATGCGGAGCGCTCCAAAAAAGGCCACCGTTGTAGCCGCATGAAACAGGGCTGCCTCATACCTATCGAAATATAGGTCATGCCAGCCCCGTGCCAGTTGGGTAAGGACCCCCGGGGAAATTGGGTGGCGGTCGTCCAGGCTACGCCCACGTTCCCGCACCCACCCCTCCAAAACGTGTCTCACACGGAAATCAGAGGTACTGTCCGCATGACCTCCCACCTTGGCCATGAAAGCCAGCGCTGATAGCCTAGATGCTATGGTGCGGGGTGCAAGGCCCTGGGCGTGCAGGTAAACCATGAAACGAAGGAGGTGGGCCACTGGGATCGGCCAGGTATCTGGCAGTCGAGATTGGGTACAGAAAGTCTGAAAGGAAACCAACGCGTGGTGGTTGGCCCTTACGCGTGCGTGGCCCTAGCGACATGCCGATCGCCCGGTTCACCTCTCCTTGCCAAAGGTCCATATCTCCTCCGGGAGTGGCGAGGGAAATTCCTCCGCATCCGGGGCCAAGGCACGGAACCGGGAGATCTGCAGGCGGGACAAAGCGTCAGCAATATCATTATTCACCCCCGGGACATGCCTGGCCCTGAACAGTACATTGAGGCGCAGGCTGCGCAATACAAACTGGCGCACGAGGTCCATGACCCTGGGAGATTTAGAGGTCTGTGAGTTGACAATGTGGACAACGGCCGCATTGTCACACCAGAAATGCACCACAGAGTTGGCCCACTCCTCACCCCATAGCATCAAAGCCCCCAGTATGGGAAAAAATTCCAAATATGTGAGATCCCTCAGGCGACCCGTGCCTGACCAGGCTGGTGGCCATCCACCATAAGCCCACTTCCCATTGAAGTACATCCCATAACCAAGGGATCCCGAGGCATCAGACTGAATCTGAAAGTGAGGTGAAGCCAGGAGGTCGGACCTCCAAAATGAGACCCCATTGAACTCCCTCAGGAACTGGAGCCATATGTGCATATCTGCCCTGATGCCCCGTGTCAATCTCACCCTATGGTGGGGTCTGGATAAGCCTGCCATGGCGTTGCACAAGCGCCGAGCAAATGCCCTGCCAGGTGCGACCACCCAGCAAGCGAAATTAAGGTGTCCATGTAGCACCTGCAGTTCCCGAAGGGATGCCTTGCGCTTAGCCAGCAAGTCCGATATAAGGGCCACTATCCTTGACACCTTGTCTCCCAGCAACCTAGACGCCTGCGCTACCGTGTCAATCTCCACCCCCAGGAATACTAACTTATTAGACGGGCCTTCGGTCTTTTCGGGCGCTAAAGGGACACCAAGTTCCTCCATTAGCGTCTGAAATGTGTTGAGGAGACGTGTGCACGTGTCCCAGCCCCGTTCACCCCCGAACAAAAAGTCGTCCAGGTAATGGGCTACAGACCGAGACCCTGACCTACGGACAAATGCCCACTGCAGGAATGTACTGAAACGCTCGAAAGCCGAGCAGGATATGGAACAGCCAAATGGCATGGCTTTGTCAAAATAATATTCACCCCGGAATTTGAAACCCAGCAACTCAAAGTCACCCGGGTGCACCGGCAGGAGACGAAAAGCCGACTTGATGTCACACTTAGCCAACAGTGCACCCGGGCCACAAGAGCGCACCATGCGCAATGCCTGGTCGAAGGATGTATACCTGACCGAACAAAGGTCATCAGGGATAGCATCATTGACCGAGTGACCGGCTGGGTAGGACAAGTGATGAATCAGGCGGAACTCACCCGGGGACTTCTTGGGCACTAGTCCTAGAGGAGACACTTTAAGGTTGGGGAACGGGGGCGCGGGGAAAGGGCCAGCGACCCTGCCCGCATCAATCTCCTTATTAATGCTGGTGACAGCCACCTCCTCCCTTCCCCTAAGTGACAAAAGGTTGGGTGCGTCTTGCGGTGACCTGTCCCCCGTGAAAGGAATACGAAACCCCAGTTGAAAACCCTGAAGGAGGTACACTGCATCTGCCTTCTTCGGGTACAATGCGAGCCAACGCTCCAGCATGTCGACATTAATTGGGGAGGGGGCCTTTTGATGGACCCGCTCCCTCAGTGGCAGTCCTACCTGCCCCTTGTCCGCCCCTACCCCTGCCCCTGAATCCTCCCGGCCTGGGACAGGCGGAGGCAGCATGGGGGCCAGAACAAGAGGGGCACTCATGCTTGTACTTGCAATTTTTCCTGTTGCAAGAACCATTGGACGAGAAGGTCCAGCACCGCAGGCGGGCTGGAACCCCCTGCCCCACCACTTGGCGGGGAACCTGCACCGGGGCCGCTCGTTGGACCGCATGTCCACAATGGTATTTCTCCCCAGGCGCCGGGCGCGTGGGGGTCATATACAGAAGCCACAGCTTCTGGCAGGGCTCATCCCACCTCATCTCTGGGTGCAGTGGAATCCTCATGCGGAATTCTTCGTCGTAAGCCAGCCACGACGGACCCGGGAAGTCAACCATAGCCCGGTAAATGTTGTCCAGATACTGGACCATAGGGATGGCCAAATCCGGCCTAGCCCTGAGGTAAACGGCCATGTAAATTAGGTACGCTGGCAACCAATTTGCCCACGTGCGTGGCGGCTTACGACGACGTGCCTGCTCCTTATCCTTCTCGTCCAGCCCTTCCCTCTCTTCCTTGGTTGGCTCCCTATTAAGAAGGGAGAAGATGTCTACGTACTCGCCCCTCCAGATCTTTTCCTTGGTGGACTGTGCCAGATGGTCCCCCAGGGGCAAGGAATACCCTGCTGTCGGCAATGCCGACACCGGCACAGAGGGAACTGCGGGCAAAGCAAATGGGGCCTGCACCAGCCCAGGGGCAAAGCAAATGGGGCCTGCACCAACACATTCCCTACCACATAGGGGGCGCCACCCCGACCCGGGCCCTGGGTCAGGGATGAAGTCGCCGGGTGGGCCGGGGGCAATTGGACCGCCGGGCCACCCGTGCGAGGCCATGGCCACTGGAAAGCCCCCCCCCCCAGGGAAGTAAGTTGTGTGTGTGCACTAGCTTGAACTGCATACTCACCCAATGCACCCCCACGGGCCGCCCCCACCGGGGGTTCCGGCCCGCTGGGGGCGTCGGAGCTCACGACCGAAGCTGAGCTCGTCGACGGGGCCAGACCAGCACCAGACTGCTGCACCTGTTGAGTGGGGAGCTGCGAGGCAGTGGCCGCCACCGGCCCACGCGCCTCAGGCAGCTCAACCCGACCCGTCGCCAGCCGCTGTTCGGCAGCCAAAGGGTCAACCTGGAATCCGGGAGACGCCCCCGCTTGATTGGCCCTCGCCAAGGACGCCTCAAGGGCCGCTACACGGGCCAGAAGGGCCTCCACGTTAACATAGGGCCCAGCCCCGACAGGGGGCAAATGGGCAGCCGGCCCATAAGTCACGGGTACCTGTCCAGATCCCTGGGCCCCAGGGGCCAGATAAGGCCAAGAGCCCATGCTCGGCCCTTGGGGAGCCGTGGGCACACCCTGCCAAGGCAGGGAACCCAACCACCCCCCGTGGCCCGCTCCCCCCATGGGGAAGAGGGCCCAGCCGCACGGACCACGCCGGGGGCAGTGGTCAGCGTTTGCGGGCCAAGGGCCGAGGCCCCGTCCGGGGCAGCCTGCGCGCCCCGCGCATCGGGCCAAGGGGCCACCGATCCCATCCCACCGGTCCCGGTGGGCTCCGCTAAAGATGGCTGCTGGGCAGGCGCAGTCGCGGTCCTCTGACCCGGCTGACGCCTCCGCGCCGATCGAGCCACGTTCGCAGCTGCCTTCTTCTTAGAGGGCATAGCTGGGTTAGCTAGGAAGCCGAAGGAAAGAAAAAAGCTGCCCGAAAAAGGCTTCCCCTGGAAGGACACGACGACGGAGGTAAGAGGGAAAAACTTCTCCGCTCCGTCGCTTCGCCAAAATGGCAGCACGGCTGCCTCGTGGCCAGCCCTTTTATTAGGGTGCTGGCCACGCCCCTAACTACCCGGATGCCTTCGTCCGGTGGGGGGGCCCCGCAAAGAGCGCGGCGGCCATTTTGGCGCCACGCTTGCATTTGTCCTCCACCTTTCCCAGCATCAAGGCCTTCTCAAGTGAATCCTCTCTTCTCATTTGATGTCCAAAGTACTTTAGCATAACCTTTACTATTTGACCTTTAATGAGCAGTCATGGTTGATTTCTTCTAGGATCTACCTATTTCTAACACCACATTTCAAAGGCATCTATTTTTCTGCGCTCAGCTTTCCTAATGGTCCAGCTCTCACATCCATACATTACCACCGGGAATACCATTGTTTTGACTATGCAATTTTTTGTTTGCAAGGTGATGCCTCTACTTTTAACTATGTTCCCCATAGCTTGTTTCCCAAGCATCAATCACCTTTTTTATTTCACAGCTGCAATCACCATCTGCAGAGATCTTTGATCCTAAGAAAGTAAAATCTGCCAGTCGTATCCAACTCTAGGGTGCAGTGCTCGTCTCCATTTACAGCCTAAAAGCCAGTGCTGTCTGTGTTTGCAGACATTTTCATGTCCATGTGGCAGGCATTACTAGAGCCCAGCAAGTCACATGGCTATATTTGGCCACGCCCACAGATTTGGCCACACCCACAGAGGGGTGTGGCCAAAATTTCCCTTATTTTCAAATCCAAAAGTTGACAGGTATGTTTCCTGGCACAGGAGAGATGGTCAAGATGTGCGTCCCAGGGCCAGAGGTGGGCCCTGCGCCCCACAAAATGGGAACAAGGAATGGGACCTACAACGCCCAAGATGTTTTGGGAGAAAAAACGGCAGTTTAACAAGGCCTGGAAATAGAATGTTGGAAAGAACTGATTTGCATGTTGGACTGTGATTGGTTGAGAGTGAATGACTGATAGGGAAAGGTCCTGGAATTCCTGAGAAAACCTACATCTATAAAACAGATGCGGATGGAACAACCCATTCCATATAAGCCTCTATAGCCCAGGGACGAGACACTTTCAATGTACATCACTGCTGTGTGAGTGAGAGACAGAGAGAGACAGGGAGTGTGTATCTCTCTGTATGTGTGCGCAAGAAAATGCACGAGACTCTCTAGGATGTCTGGCTCAAGTTCAATTTCTTCATCATTGTTATTATCAGGAGTGTTGAGGTCCTTTTTGTAGAGTTCCTCTATGTACTCTTGCCATCTTTTCGTAATCTCTTCAGCATCCGCTAACTCCTTGCCGTCTTTGTCCCTTATCATGGTCATTTTTGCTTTAAATGTTCCCTTGATTTCCCCAATTTTCTTGAAAAGATCTCTAATCCTGCCTCTTGTGTTGTTTCCCTCTATTTCTTTGCACTGTTCATTTAGGTAGTTTAGGTATCTCTCCTTGCTTTTATTTGAACTTCTGTATTGCGGTGATTGTATTTTTTTTCTCTCCTTTGCCTTTTGCGTTCCTTCTTTCCTCTGCTATTTTAAGGGCCTCATCGGACAACCACTTTGCTCTCTTATGTTTTTTTTCTTTTGGTATGGTTTTCCTTGCTGCCTCCTGCATGATGTCCCACATTTCTGTCCATAATTCTTCTGGCACTCTGTCTATCAGGTCCAAGCCATTAAATCTCTTCCACACCTCCACTGTGTATTCCTTAGGGATGTTGTCTAGGTTATATCTGTCTGGCCTAATTGTTTTCCCTATTTTCTTAGTTTAGGCCTAAATTTTGTGATCAGTGTTGAGTGTGTGCATGTGGCAGGATGTTGACTGAGGTTCCAACTAGAAAACCATGAAAAGAAAGGCAGAGCTGGTACAAGAAAAATGGAGGAAAGAAGGGAGTAGTGGGATGGAATGGCAGTTGAAACAGACAGTGTGTGGATGATGAATTCCAAAAATAAAAAATCTGCATCCCTCTCCGTAAGCACTTCTTACAATTTCAAATGTAAATCAGGCTTCTATTCGGATCAAAGCAAAACTGCAGTGTTCAGAGCCATACTGAGGGCACAATCACAAGCGATCCCTGTGAGAAAGAAAAGCAGGAGACATCAAAAGAAGTCATGGAAGCTACTTAAGGGGCTTTCAGATTAGCTAAATTTTAGCAGAAGTCTTTGTGAGTGGGGCAGACCACCAAGGGAAGAAAACCAACAAATGACTAATAATGATAGAGGGTTAGAAAGGCAAAAGCTCTATACAAACAAGAAATGTTAAAATGAACAAAAATATTTCCAGCTACACCCAAAAGGAACAACTAAGAAATGATCGGTCCACTACCTTGGAAGGGATGAAGAAATGCTAACAGATTACACAGAGAAGATAGAACTGCCAAAGATATGCTTCACCTCTATCTTTTCTCAAAAGGAAAGCATTGCTCAACTTAGGGACACCAAATATCTTCTGTAGGAACCTGGATTGAGGTAGTTCCAGGGAGTGATCCACCACGGTGTGCCACATACAATAATTGGGAACACACTTTGGCATTAAATACTCTCAGCACAGCTGGAATATATTGGCCACCTCTGTTTAAAAAGAACTGAGTTATAGTAAGGTTCCTGTTGAAAGACTGCATAGGATTTTACATCTCTTTTTGCACAGGTTGCCACTGAAATGCACATCAAAGTCCTTTTCTATTGAAAGAAAAACATTTAATGCACTTCCATCTTGATCTGAAGAGTAACAAACTGTATGGTCTCTGACTAAAGGAGAGACTGATTCTTTATGACCAGAATTTCCTGGGAAAGGGTTGCCTTAAGTTGGAATTGGCATGACAGTCCAAGAGGTAAAGTGGCAGTATCTGAAGAATTCCATATGACAGCATGGCACCCAGGGCAACCAAAAGAGAAACAAATAGATCAAAGTACAAGGCTCAATGCAAAATGCAAACAACATGGAATTTGGGGCAGACAATAAAGTTTTTAAAGTGGAGACCACCAAGCCAAAGGTTGCTTTTATAGATGAAAGAGAGAGTCTGAACAAAACATGGGTAAATCAGAAGCAAGAATTTTAAAAATCGCACCTAACATGTCGCTCAGTATGTCTGTTCTTATGAAATTATTTCCAGAAATGGACAGTTTCTGGGGCTCCTGTGATAGTTTCCCTGAACTCCTTGGTTTGTGCGGGCAGAGCTCTGTTAGTGTGCATCAGAGCAGTGGGTGGAAGCTCTGAGGTTTTCTGCCATAAACCAAAAGGTCTCGCAGCTGCAGGTGCTGTGTGGGGATGCAGCACAGGAAGAGAGCACTTCTCTGAAACTGTGCCTATAAACCCAACAGCAGTGAGCAGAGAATCCAGAGAGGTCTTCCAGACATGCAGCAGAACCAGCATTGCAATTGCCCCCAGATCTTCTGGACAAACAACAGTGTGATTTGTAGCTCTGGCTATGCCCCCTCAGGATTACCCAACAATGAGATGGTGTCTCCTCAGGACATTGGGCCCCCTTTGCCTATATCAGCAAGGAAGAGACATAGCCAGAACGCCCGAGACAGGGTGTGCCTTTGTTTCCTGGTGGTTTTCTTACTGACTTTTCTGGCCCTCACTGGAATTGGGTTGGCAATGTTTGAGATCTTCCATCTGCAGCAGGAACTAAATGCACTGAAAGAGGTAACTGTCTACTTAGGCATGGAAGCCAGAGGTGCCTAAAAATAGCCCCCCCTGGAGGCTGTTTGGATTAGCCCTCGCCAAGGACAGTATTCTGCATTTGAAATAGCATGGTGTTTTGTTTTTTAAAATGTCAAAAATATGAATGTCTGCATCTTATCTTAACAGATTTCTGGCTCAGGACATGCTCTTCGATCTGAAATGCTCAAAGGTGAGAATTCCTGGGAACACTTGCCTTATCTATTACAAAATATTATATGAGGCAGACAGGTTTTATGGGGCTGCATGTTGGTCTAAAATCCAGATGCTAATCCCACCTAGAGTAGATCCATGGAATCAGTGGATTTTATCTGTGCACTGGGTTTCTATTCTTCAGCTAACTCAGCTCTAGGTGGGATTGGCAAATGGGTTTAGGCTGTTGACCTTTATCTTCAACTTAATTTATTACATTTGCTGATTCGATTTTTGTCTGACCCAATAAAATATTGTGCTCAAGTGGCTAAGACGCTGACTGGGAGGCGGAAGCTAGGCAGTTCGATTCCCGAGTACTGGAGGACAGAATGAGCTCCCGTCTTTGTCCCAGCTCCTGCCAACCTAGCAGTTCAAAAGCAAGAAATTGCAAGTAGATAAATAGGAACCACTTTGGTGGGAAGGTAACAGTATTCCGTGCACTCCGGTGTCTAGTCATGCCTGCCACATGACCACGGAAACGTCTGCAGATGCAGACAGCACTGGCTCTTCGGCTTTGAAATAGAGAGGAGCACTGAACCCTAGAGTCGGCTACGACTGGCTTTCGAGCAAGGGAAACCTTTACCTTTACCTAATAAAATATGAAAAACACAGCAATACAACTATTTTAAAACTTTCAGAATAGGAATATCCTAACATGAAATGGCTTCAGCAGCCAATTGCAGCCCAGGAGATAGAGCACTGGCAGTTCAGCATTTAATTGTTCCCAAAGGCAGAACATTCAGTTCCAGGAGGACTCCGTTTTCTTACTGTATGTTTTGAATGGCACTGGGAAAGTGGAGAATGACTGCTGTTTTATTGTCTGGTTATTTGTACACAAGGTTGTGGAATGGGGCTGGTAGTGACCACCACTGGAAATCCTTGTGATACATAGTTTTATACATATAATTGGTTTCCTTTGTTAGGATGTGAAATAATATCAGCCTGCTTTTTCTCCCAACTCACCTCTAAGAAACAAAGCCTGGCACATCATCCTGCTGTGAACATTTGGGACGCTTGTTGATAATTTTCCTGCACTAACCACAAAGAAAAGGTGTATGCCTGATGCAGTGGTCTTGAATCACAAAAGCTCTTGTAATGTAATGGCATCGCCTTCCTCCTGCATTTTTATAATTTTAGTGCTATGGGTATGTATGAGGGCCACTGCCTCTGTTTTGTAGATAAAGAAAATTCTAAAGACAAGTTCCAAGTAATGAGGCATGGCTGTCTCAGGTCAGTCATGGAAGGCTTTGGGGAAGTAGTATACAGTATTAATGAGAAACCACCAAAATGAAGGGATTCACTACCTTTTAAAAGAAAGAAAGAAACAAGAAAGAAAGAAAGAAACCCAAAGCCAATTACATCTTTAAGACTAAGAAATTTATTATACTATTAGCTTTCATGGGTTATCATCTACTTCGACAGTGGGCAAAAAATGACTTGTGGGCTACATGTGGTCCCCCAGGACATTTTATGCCCACTGTACATGCCTAGAGCACTCCCCTTCCCCCAAATTTTTAAAAAAATCTGTATAGTGTAGAGTAGGGGTGCCCAAACTACGGCCCGTCGGCCATATGGGTGTGTTTTACTTCTGCTTCTGAGAGTGAAAAGGGCATTGTGAGCCGGATATGGCCCACAGGCTGTAGTTTTGGCACCCCTGGTTTAAGCAGAGAAAATGGCAGCTTAAAATATATCCCATCCTGTTGCAAAACAGATTGCAAGGTGTGTTTTACTTCCGCTTCCGGTGTGAGGAACCACGCGACTGACCCACGGCCTGAAAAGTTTGGGCACCCCTGGTGTAGAGCTAATTGGTTAACTCAATGGCTTAGGTATCTGGCTGTGGAGCCATAGGTTAGGAATTCCATTCCCCACTGTACCTCCCAGGAGAAGAGCCAACTTATGCAGTCAAGGGCAAGTTGCACAGTCCCAGGATGCCTTCAGAAGAAAAGAATGGTAAACTGCTTCTGAGTGTACTCTACCTAGAAAGAAAACCCTGGAAAGAGTTGCCATAATTTAGAATTGACTTGACAGGATGCAATTATTATTATTATCTGGGTGTATCAAAGTTAAAGCCCTAGGAGAGCTTCTGCTCCTAGGTATTGGGGTCTGGAGTCCTCCAACAAACCAAAAGGTCCTGAGACTTCCTCCCTCCCTCCCTTTTTTCCTTTTAAATATTGCTGCTTTCAGCCATTTTAGGGGCTGCGCTGGCTCAGCCATTTTGGGGGTTTGAATTTATCCCACAACTCCTCAGATCTTGTCAACCTCTGGCCTACTTGATCAGATGGACAAAGTAGATAAGGAAAAAACTGTTTTCCCTATCGCACAATACTAGAACTAGGGGGCACTCCATGAAACCTTTGGGTACAAGTTCTCAAACAAATAAGAGAAAGTACTTTTTCACCCAGCAGATCACTGGTCTATGGAACTCCCTGCCAGAAGAAGTGGTGACAGCTCGCAGTCTTGACAGCTTTAAGAAAGGATTAGACAAGTTCACGGAGGACAAGGGTATCAATGGCTATAATTATTGATACCTAAGGACAACCTCCGGGTTGGAGAGATGGGCAGGATATCTCTCAATGCCTTTTCCAGGGAATCCTAAGCAGATGAAGGTATCTGCTTGGGAATACCCTGAAGCAAATGGTGAGCCACTGTGTGAGACAGAATGCTGGACTGGATGGGCTGTGACCTGTTCCAGCAAGGCTGTTCTTATGTTCTTATGATGAACAGGTTGTGATTGAAGATAGTGAGGTAAGAGGGAAATTTCAGCAGTTAATTTCCTCCTTATCTTTCAGGTTTTCCCTCACCTCTTCTAATTGGCTTTTGTGGTTCTTATTTTCTTGCTATTGTTGTTTTCATTAGGATATGTTGTCCAGAATCAGAGAGACTTCATGGCACTGTAAGTTTCTGCCAAACACTAAAGGATTTGGCAGAACACTACAAACATCTGTCAACAGAAAATAAGACCATTTGCCTAAGAGGTCATCAGCTCCCTGTGTTTTTCATCATCTCATTCTTGGTCCTTTATCAGCTAGGAGAACAATATAGTATTGTCTTAAATTACATTTCCCCCTCTCTAATCTAATGTAGGATTTCTGAATGGAACTACAGGAAAAAAGATCAAGAGGAGAGCACACTTAACAGGTGAGGGGGTGTGGGCAGCTGCAAGGGCGGAACCCATGGGGTGGTGCGCAGCCACAGGGCGAAACCCATGGGGGTGCACAGTGACCAGTGGGCAGAGGTGGACAGTGTCACCTGGGTGTGTGGACAATACATGCATAGTTCCTGCCCACACGCTGCCGCCTCCTCCTTGGGCACTCGGTCTCTAAAAGGTTCGCCATCACTGCTATAGTTGGTTAAACACAGTTTGTCAGAAGATTAAGGCTTACGATTCTCAAGGAATTATCATGTTGGTGGATATAATCTGAAAAAACAGGCTGGTGCAAGACAGAGTGGCTGCTATGAAGTCCAGGCCAAGTGATGATGGCAGACACGAGGAGAAAGATCCACCAATAGTTAGGTTTAGACTAGGTCTTGCAGTTGCTCTGAAGACCTCTTCACATAAGCCTTTGGAGAGGGGAGGGACAAGCTGGCATGTCAGCAAGTGAAGGAGCAGCAGCACCCTACAATAAGCCATGCCTACTTGGTCTTGCCATGAAAGGCTACCATGAAAGGCTACCATTCATTCTGTGATTCTATGGCTCTATATCCACCCTGCAAACCAAGATATCAGTGATATCATGTGATATCTGACCCACCTTCCTACAGATTTAGAACTCCCAATCCTGGAGCTTGACTTCTTTCTATATAGTGGAGGTTTTGAAGGGAACGAATCCACCTAATCTTTTGTTCATATTTCTAGGGAAAGAAAACCAAAAGTCCCTTCCCCTGGAATGGGAAAGTACCTACGGTCATGCCCTCATCTCTGGTATCCGCTACAAAAACAGGGGTCTAGTGATTGAAGAAGCTGGTCTTTACTTTGTGTATGCCAAAGTATTCTTCCGAGGTGAGGCCTGTACCAACCAGCCTCTTGACCATGTTATTTTTAAAAGGAATCCAGCTTATCCTGACATCCAGGTACTGATGGAGGACAGAAAGATGAATTACTGCAAATCAATGCACATGTGGGGTAAAAGTAGCTACCTGGGTGCCTTGTTCAACCTTTCCAGACATGACAGCTTATATGTGAATGTCTCCAAAGTCACGCTGGTAAATTCCGAGGAATCAAAAACTTTCTTTGGCTTATTCATGCTGTAGAAAAGACCACAGTCATCATATAAGACTTGTGGGAAATCTGATCAACACAAGCATTATATGGCTCCGGTGAGCTTGGATTGTTACAGTGGAGCAGCATTTACTGTAGATAGTCAAAACATGCCTGAGATAGTCAAAACATGCCTGATATGATTCTCAAGAGGAATTTAAGCAAATGCCTTTTTGTTTTCTGCTGGGTTGCTAGAGAGCCACACCATATCCCCCCCCCCCCCACACACACACACACACATACACCAGACCTACTGTGCAGAGGACTCTTAAGAGAGCATCAGTTGTGGGCAGAGTGAAGAAGCACAAGAAGCCGTTTGATCTGGAGGAAACATAACAACCAGATGTGAGGCCATCTACAGTATGAAGAATTGCTTAGTTGTCCAGCAGTTGAGGTGTGGGCAGAAAAGAGGCTCGGTAGTTTCCTGCCATGTGGCTCTTTAGTAAATCTGTTTCCATCCCATGGAAGGCTTGTTTATGCTGCTCCCTTTATCTCCTGACATGATAGGACTCTATTTAATTTATATAAAGAAAATCATTCCATTTTGTTTTCAGGTTCTTTTGAATTTCTGCGCTGTAATTTATTGGTTAGCCTTTTTAAAATGTTGATTATAGTAATGGGGGCAATGATTAGCTTTCTGCTCCTTCATCTGACAAGAACCAATATTTTTTCTTAATTATGCTTCACAAAAATTCTGTACTGCGGGTTTTTAATAAAACAGATAATCCAAGCTGATGGGGAGAGTAATTTTAAACCACCATTTCCAACCCTCTTCCTTTGCCAGACAAGGTCGTCCTTCCTTCATTTAGAGTCTAGAATAGATGAAAGTTTTATTCTGGTGTGCATGCTGCCAACACTCATGTTACCTCACTTTCCCTCCATGCCCATCACCAAGGTCTAAACAGTCAGCTTGCTGCTCATCAACCCTCATATGACAACAGATCTTATGAATCCTTGCAACCATCGTTGATTCACAGCCATGACTGATGAGTTCTGACAGCATTATGAATGTAATGTGGGAAACTGGCATTTTAACCATCCTGTGATTAGAAGAGTGAAGTCCTTAACCCAGTGGTGGGCATCAGCAGGTTTGCACCAGTTCGCCAGAACCGGTAGGAGAAATTCTGGCTGGCCGCGCCCATCCAAGTTTGGAAATAAAGAAGTCCTAATTTGTGCAACGCAGGGCTTTCCCCCTGGCCACGCCCACCATACCACGTCCACAGTGTGGTAGTAAAAAAATTTGGAGCCCACCACTGCCTTAAACAATGGAAGCTGCTGGCAGGCCCTTAAGAACATACATAAGAACAGCCTTGCTGGAACAGGCCACAGCCCATCCAGTCCAGCATTCTGTCTCACACAGTGGCTCACCATTTCCTTCAGGGTATTCCCAAGCAGATGCCTTCACCTGCTTAGGATTCACTGGAAATGATATTGAGAGATATCCTGCCTATCTCTCCTGCGGTATCCGCGAGCACAATTGGCATAAACGGCCCCTGGCAGAGGCCACACCGGTCGAGAAAGCTCCTGGTCACTGGGCTCTGCGGGCACAGTAATTGGGGGGCGGATTAATAGTCATAGGATTGATTCACCCATATCTGACCTGACCAGCAGCTCTGCTGAGGGAAGCAAAATCACTAACTCCTGTTAGACATTAGGCAATTACACGCTTGCAGATTAGCCCAAACCCGAGCACAAATAGTGGCCATTTTTACTCTCGTGTAAGCCATGAACAATGGGTTTCCCCTGTCAGTATTTGCCTTAGTTAATTAACTTCCCCAAGAGAAGTTCCCAATTAACCCGGGTAAATGGGTGATGTGATTTTCTGTCAGATGACGATTCTATCACACGCTGCCTTGAATTCCTATATATGATTATGCTTTTCCCTCAATAAACCTCTTCGCTCCATCTTGTCTCGTGTTGTTCCTTGACCAGTCTCCTCCGGGACCCTAAGGGCCGCTTCACGGCCCCAATCCAACATCTGGTGACCCGCGACGTGATTCTACTCGTGAGTAAGCGATCTACGCGGTCCGGTTCTACGCCAGAACCATGTCCGATTCGTCCCGGAGGGCAGCACGGCAGCTCCGGTCGGAAAGCCATCCGGCCGGGGTGACAGCTACGCGGCGAGGCATTCCAGAGAGGCACCCTACGGCTTGCATCGTGGAAACGCATTCCGCTCAGGGGCAGGCTGTGAACCCTGATTCCAGCGCAGAGGCCACCGAGGGCCCGTGGCAGGAGACCACGCTCTGAGCACCATCCCAGAGATTCGTCACGCTGAGACCTATTGCCTAAAAGGATGCGTCGAATTCGTCCCGAGAAGAAGCCCTTCGAAGGACCCAGCAGGTAATATGGGGACTTGTCCTCAGCGGCAATGTCCATCCGCTAACCAGAGAATTCATATAATGGAATTCAAGGCCCTGGCCAGGGTATATAAATTACGCCTTCACAGCGGGAAGTTAGCGGAACTCTTAGCGTACCTGGAGGCCAATTGTCCGCTTTATCCAGAAGCGGCCGTACTTGACCTCACACTTTGGGATCGGATAGGAGCCTGCATTCGGCAAGCACCAAAAGCTCCAGACAGCATAATTGGCACATGGAGCAAATGTAGGAAGCTCTTAGCAGAGGATGACCCAGTCCGGATAGAAGCCCAGAAGCCCCCAGCGCAGGCAGAGCCATCAGCCCCAACGGCTCTCTATCCGTCACTCCAGCTCAAGCAGAGTAGTGTAGGGAGCTTTCCCTCGATGATAGCTGCAGACGTCACCGACGGAATGCGTGAGATGGGAAGCGCTGGCGCTTCACTGACAGTTACGGGTTCCCTAGCTACCAAAAGCGCGGTTCAGCGCATGGCTGAGGCAGAGATCAGCAAAGGGGAATTGCCAGCAGAAGATCTAGCTGAGCTTAGGCAGCTATGCTCAGTTCGCATAGAGGTAGATGCCCTCACGGGCCAGCAGCAAGCAGTCTATTCACCAGTTCCGTATAAGCTACTCATGGCCATACGGAAAGCCATCACAGAGACAGGACTCCAGAGCCGATTCACTAGGGGCACGCTTCAGCAAGTGTGCGAGACCATGATGCTCATTCCATACGACTGGAAAGCCGTCATGCGAATGATGCTCAACCCCAGCCAGTATCTGCTATGGGACAGCGAGTATCGTCTCGAAGCGCAGGCAAGGGCCGCCAGGATGGGCGGAGCGGTAATTCCTGACCAGCTATATGGTTCAGGTCCGTTCGAATCCGTTGACGCACAAGTCGCCCTGCCACTCGCCACGCTCCACATCGCAGCGGAGACAGCCTTCAAGGCTTACCTCAAAGTCTCGGCAGCTGGCAAAGCAGCCAAAAATTACACAGCGGTCAAACAGGGATCCCAGGAGTCCTACATGGACTTTATCAATCGATTAGAGGAAGCGACCAGTAGACAGATCGATAATGAGCAAGCCCAACAAGAGCTCATGATGAAATTGGCCAAAGACAATGCCAATCTCGACTGCCATAAGATCTTACAGTCCCTGGGAAATCGTCCTGACCTGACACTCACAGATATGATTAGGGCATGCGCCGACGTTGGCACAGATTCCTACAAAATGGGTCTGTTGGCAGCGGCGGTGCAAGGAGGCAGGAGACCCCGGATCAAAGGAGCATGCCACAATTGTGGCAAGATCGGTCACTTCGCTAAGGAATGCCGATCCAGAGGCAGCGGCCAGCGCGCCGGCCGCCCCAAGGCTCCAACCACCCCATGTCCAAAATGCAACAAGGGCCTTCACTGGGCCAGGAACTGTCCGAATTCGGGAAACCGGAACGCGGGCACGTCTCTGGCCCCGGTCCAAACAGAGGCTTCCCTCGCTCTGGGCGCGCCAGAGCTGGATTAGATTCCAATCACATTCCAGGCATTGCGAAGGCGCAGGCCAGCCCCAAGGGTAGTACAGGGCTAGAATTGACTTGCCAGACAGACGTCACATGCGACTTGCCAGGCACAGTCTATCTGGTGGATTCCCAGTACATGGGACCCCTGCCCAAAGGCTTCATAGCCTTAGTTTTGCCTCGTAGTGTCGCCGGAGCACGCAGAATTCTTGTAATTCCGGGAGTCATTGACTCCAATTTTTCGGGTGTTCTCCAAGTTCAACTCTGGACGCACCTACCCCAGACCATTCACAAGGGAGACACGTTAGCGCAACTGATTATGGTTCCTTGTAACTCGCCAGCAGATAGCCAGGGAAGGCTCAGGGACAGCTCAGAGTCCGGGTCGGAAGACCGCTCGAGCGCAAGTGGGGCAGTGCAAGGATACCAGGTCTTAGCAACAGTGGAAACCAACATAGAATGGAAACGGCGACCAGTTATAGAGGTATTTTTGAATAAAAAACCGTTCACTGGGCTGCTGGATACCGGAGCTGACATCAGCGTGGTCAGCCGAAGTCAGTGGCCACGGGAGTGGGCCATTGAGCCGGTCTCCAATGTGTGGGGGGTAGGCGGCATCCAAGAAGCGTTTAGAAGCCGGGAGTGGGTGGAAGTCACGATCCCTGAGGCTGACGGCACAGCGGTCATTCGGCCGAACATTCTAGACGTGCACATCAACCTTTGGGGGTGAGACATTTTGCAGCAATACCGGGCCACTCTTACCTTCGGGTAATGGCTCTGCCACTTAAATGGCTTACCAACACGCCAGTCTGCGTGGAACAATGGCCGGTAGTGGGGGAGAAATTAGTCGCCCTAAAGCAACTGGTTAAAGAACAGCTAGACGCAGGACATATAGAGCAGTCCACTAGTCCTTGGAATTCGCCCATTTTTGTCATCAAGAAAAAGTCGGGGATGTGGCGACTCCTCCACGATCTCAGAGAGATCAATAAATGCATACAGCCAATGGGTCCACTTCAATGCGGCATTCCGAATCCAAATATGATTCCCGAGGGTTGGGAGATCCTGGTCGTAGACCTTAAGGATTGTTTTTATACCATTCCCCTAGATCCGAGGGACCGGGAAAGGTTCGCCTTTACGGTGCCGGTTGTGAACCACAGTGAGCCCATGCAGCGTTACGCGTGGAAGTATTTGCCACAGGGGATGCTCAATTCGCCCACCCTGTGCCAAATTTATGTTCACAACGCACTGGCAAAGTTTCGAAACCTTCACCCCACAGCTTTAGTATGCCATTTCATGGACGATATCTTGGTCGCAGCGCTGCAACTCGGCAGCGAAATGTTTAAAGACCTCCAGGCCAGCCTGGGGGGAAAAGGGTTACTCATTGCCCCAGAGAAAGTACAGAGAACCGAGCGCTTCTCATACTTGGGTCATCGGCTTTTCCGTTCCTTCGCAGCACCAGTTTTGCCCCAGATCAACTTAAAAGACTCAGTCACCTTGGTAGAATTGCAGCAGGTTTTAGGTAACATTAATTGGGCCAGACCGTATTTCAGATTGGATACGGATCTTCTGAAGCCGCTCTTCTCGCTGCTAATGTTAGGTAAGCAGCCGGCAGACCGGATACAAATTCCTCGAGAGGCACGTTTGACTCTAGAGAAAGTCAACCAAATTCTCAGCCAAAGATGGGTGGACAGGATTACTCAGGGGCCATATGCCCTGATCCTGAACTTGTACATCGTTCGGGCTGGATCCATGTTCACTGGAGCCCTAGGAGTGGACTCCGAAAGAGGAGCGAGTATCGTGGAATGGGTGTATTTACCGAACACCTCTTCCCGAAACATCGTTCCCCCCCAAGACTGGGTCTCCGCGGTGGTCTACCGCAGAAGGCTGAGAGCAAGGGACATTTCAGGGCACGACTTAGCAAAAATCGTGATCCCATTCATCAAAGAGCAAGTTCAGCAGCTGATGCAGCTCGGTGACTCGCTTCCAATTGCCTTGGAGGGATTCACCGGATGCTTGGCATACCACTTGCCAAAGGACCCCAGACTTGTCTCGCTTCAGACGCAGACAATCACCTTGTATGAATTAATATTGCTGGTTCCACTTCAGGGGGCCAGAACAGTCTTTACGGATGGGGGTCACACATATGGTGTCTTAACTTGGCAGGAGGGCCAGGCTTGGCGCACGCTGCTAACTCTTCCACAGAAGTCCGCACAGCGGGCAGAGTTGGCAGCGGTGAACCTTGCCTTGCGCACCTTCGCCAAAGAGCGCCTCAACATCATTACTGACAGCCAGTACATTAGAAATTTGCTTCACAGTCTACCGGGAGCATACATCACTCCCGCGATAGACAAAAATTTGCTGAGTTTGTTCCTCACAGCTCAATTTCACTTGCAGAACCACATGGAAGCGCTCTATATCGCCCACATCCGAAGTCACCAGGACCTACCTGGTCCGATTTCCGTGGGCAATAGCAGAGCGAACGCGGCCGCAAAGGAAATTCAGCAACGGTCAGTGTTAGGTGTTTTCACCACTCCAATTCAGAGCCATGCATTCTTTCATCAGAATGCCAAGGCACTCGCCAGACAGTTTAACCTGCCACTTTCTCAAGCCCAAGGCATAGTTCGCTCTTGTCAGCATTGTGCAGGGGCACCGGGGGGGGGTTCGTGGGGGGTCAACCCACGAGGGACAGAGGCTAACCAGGTGTGGCAAATGGACGTCACACATGTCCCACAGTTTGGCAGATGGCAGTTCATGCATGTTTGCATTGATACTTTTTCACAATTTGTTTGGGCAACGGCACAAAAGGGGGAGACAGCTTCCCACATGGAGCAGCATCTACTTGCCTGCTTCGCGGCGATGGGCAAACCTCGGCACGTGAAAACCGATAACGCCCCGGCCTACAGCTCCAGGCAGCTGGCCGACTTCATGGCCACCTGGGATATCAAGCATACCTTTGGCGTTCCTTACAATCCGCAGGGGCAAGCGATTGTGGAACGAGTCAATCGGACGCTCAAGTCCTACATTGACAAACAAACAGAAAGGGGGGAGCCACCAGCCCTCCCCAAGTCTCAGGGTCAGGCACAGCATTGTCTGAGCAAGGTGTTGTTCACATACAATCACCTTAATGTTTTTTTCCGATTGCACGCCACAGGAGAAACACCTCCGCCGCTCGGAAGCACTCCCGTGGCCGCTGGTCCGTTACCGAGTGCCACCGGATCCTTCTTGGAGGGGCCCGGCGCCACTCGTAACCTGGGGAAGAGGGTATGCTGCAGTTATGTCTCCTACAGGTGTCATCTGGATTCCAGCCCGGTGCGTTAAGCCCCACTTGGAGCCACATGGCGTGGACCCAGACCGACCCGAGTCCGATCCCGGAGATGGAGGACCTCACCCTGACCGAGAGGACCCGGCAGAAGAAGCGGCGGCTGCAGATGACAGCGCCGAAGATCACCTGGGGGATGGTCAAGGCCCTTTGCCATGAGGCCCAGGACGCCATCCAATGCGAGGACAGGGAACCGACACCGCAGAACTTCGTGGCTGCAGTCTTTGCCCGGATTACTGCCAACACCGTGGCAGTCACAATCATCCTGACCCTCTCCCTACTTGCGGGGGGAGGCGTTCAGTCAGCCTCACTAAAGGCCAGGCGGAGATCTCTCTGCCCGGATGCACTACAACCTATGGGAAAGGTTGGCGAGTCTCGTCAACCAGTCCGATTTTTGCCTAAAGCAGGACGCGGGTTCTGCCTCAATGTTGAGCACCTGCCTCATCCCGGTGTGCCACACCCCAGACGCGCTCACCAGGGACGGCGACTGGCTGGTGAAGCGGATTTTTGGTCCGTTTCTCCCAACAAGTTTCTCAGCATACGCTCGCTGGGGAATGCAGTTAACCATGACTTTGCCGGCTGACGCAGCCACTCTCCACACCCCTCGAGTGGCGGTCAGCCCGAACTCTACTTGTGCTCGAATGACCGGCTGCTCCGCAGTCGGCCGGACTCAGCGTCGCTGCCTCGACACTGGCAGCAGCAATTGGACTTGTGACAACCCAGAGACACTTGGTTCAATGTATGCTCATGTTACCCTGCCTTCAGGTTGGTTCTTCACATGCAATCAGTACACTTGGAATTACATTCCCGCCAATGTATCAGATTCCATATGTTGTATCAGTCGCTTGACATTGTTACTCCCCACTAGGGATATGATCGTTCCAAGCACAAATGTTTCCTCACCCATACGGCGCCCTCGCGCCACCCAGTTAGACAGCTCATGTGACAGCAACATTAGGGTTCTGAGTCAAGCTGAGTACGTCTCGTTGGCAGTCAGCATACTTGGCGTGCCAGGCTTAGCCGTCGGCAATGCTCGGAGAATTGGTCAGTTGGCTTGCGGATTAGCAAAAGCCATAAACCACACCTCCTCAGCGATAGCGCTGCTCAACGAGGAGCAGGCAGAACTTCGCCATGCCATACTCGACAATCGAGCAGCTATAGATTACCTTCTGTTGTTACATCATTTGGGTTGCGAAACTGTCCACGGCATGTGTTGCTTTAACCTTACAGACAACACACGCAAAATACAGAGCCAGCTCACGGACCTCCACACCCTAGTCAAGAACATCAAGGAGGATGCTTCGTGGGGGTGGTGGGATTCGTTGTGGTCATGGTTCCCATGGGGTTGGCTTCAGACGACACTCAAAGTGATTGTGGGGGTGGTAATACTGGGCACAACAGTGTGTTGTTTCGTGCAATGTATTCCCTCACTGCTATCGAGATGTGCCCCATGGAGGGAACCCCGAAACGTCATCCCCCACACCAGCTGATGCCCCTCCTACGCAGGGCCGTCTGTCAGGTCCAAAAATAACAGAAAAAGAGGGAGTGCGGTATCCGCGAGCACAATTGGCATAAACGGCCCCTGGCAGAGGCCACACCGGTCGAGAAAGCTCCTGGTCACTGGGCTCTGCGGGCACAGTAATTGGGGGGGGGGCGGATTAATAGTCATAGGATTGATTCACCCATATCTGACCTGACCGGCAGCTCTGCTGAGGGAAGCAAAATCACTAACTCCCGTTAGACATTAGGCAATTACACGCTTGCAGATTAGCCCAAGCCCGAGCGCAAATAGTGGCCATATTTACTCTCGTGTAAGCCATGAACAATGGGTTTCCCCTGTCAGTATTTGCCTTAGTTAATTAACTTCCCCAAGAGAAGTTCCCAATTAACCCGGGTAAATGGGTGATGTGATTTTCTGTCAGATGACGATTCTATCACAAGCTGCCTTGAATTCCTATATATGATGATGCTTTTCCCTCAATAAACCACTGGTCTTCGCTCCATCTTGTCTCGTGTCGTTCCTTGACCAGTCTCCTCCGGGACCCTAAGGGCCGCTTCACGGCCCCAATCCAACACTCTCCAACCCGGAGGTTGTCCTTAAGTATCCATAATTATAGTCATTGATACTCTTGTCCTCCATGAACTTGTCTAATCCTTTCTTAAAGCTGTCAAGACTGACAGCTGTCACCACTTCTTCTGGCAGGGAGTTCCGTAGACCAGTAATCCTCTGGGTGAAAAAGTACTTTCACTCTCTTCACTCACTTCCCTTTGTTTGCAGATGACCTTGCTGTAATTGGCATTTGGTCTCCTGGAATAATTCATTGAAATTTCATTTTATAAACTTAAAATACTTCCTTAGCCCACTTTCTTCAAAATCAACATGTTTTTCAGGTTTAATTATGGGTTATCTGATTATATCCTTAGATTAGGTAAAGGTCAAGGTCACCTTTGCTTGAAAGCCAGTCGCATCTGACTCTAGGGTTGGGTGCTCATCTTCATTCATAGCCAAAGAGCCAGCGCTGTCTGCATCTGCAGATGTTTCCGTGGACATGTGACAGGCATTAGACACCGGAGTACACAGAACACTGTTTACCTCCCCACCAAAGTGGTACCTATTTATCTACTTGCAATTTCTTGCTTTCGAACTGCTAGGTTGGCAGGAGCTGGGATACAGATGGGAGCTCACTCTGTTGTGCAGCCTTCGGGTCTCGAATTGCTGACCTGCCAACCTTCCAGTCATCAAGTTCAGCATCTTAACCACTAAGCCACTGCAAGTCCTTTTTATTAAGTTGCCATAAAACCCCACATTGAATATAAACATTTGGATATTCTAAGCTGTTCAACTTAGTTTGCTAAAGGATTGAAAGGGACTAAAAAGGAGTTTCTAACAAGCAGGATGTTTCTCAAAATATGAATATTCTCAATGCTATAAGAGTTCAGCTGTCTGTATAGTAGTGAGAAAAATGTTATCAATTCACTGGTGAACAGAATAGAGGAGAAGTGGGGCATTCTGCCAGCCCACCTCTTCCCAGAAAATACTCAATGGTAGGTTTTGCTTTTCTAATTACCCTTCATTCTTGATTATGTCTTTACATTAAGGGGAATAAATGTAAACTGCCACTGCCTTGTTAAGGCAGAGACTTGCTGATGGCAGCAGGAGCACTGGGAGGACATGGGAGAGGGACAGCTGATATAGGGTTATTGGGACTCTGGGAAGCCCAAGTGGATTAAAGAGGAGGTTGGGTTACTGAGAACAGAATGGGAAGAATGACATGATAAGGGAAGAATGTGGATGAAAGAGGAGTGTTGGGGGAAGTTAAGGGCAACTAAACAAGTGACTGGCTGGTAAATAAAAAGAAAACGCAGAGAACATTTTAGGAAATTATTGTTTTGTGGCAGTGATAGTTCTCTTGACTTTCTCCAACTTCTACGCAACCACAGGCCCCCAAAGTGCTGAAGAAATGCCATAAAGAAAGCTTGCTGTGTGGCAAGGAAACACACAGGCACAACCATGAACAGAGTGAACTAGCAGAGGTTGCCCGGTGTTGCCGGGCTGTTTTAAATTGTGTTGGAAGGTTAAATTGTGTTAATGTTGTTTAAAAATTGCTTAGTCTGTAATTTTAATTTCTAAAATGTTTACATATATTTTTTTGGCTTGGTTGTTATTAACTGTGATCTGCCTTTTTGGGTTTTTTTTTTGAGGATTAATAAAAGAACAAAGTATGATATATTTTTTTCAAATTGTTTTATGTAAGCGAATAATGTTCTAGTTTTTTGAATTTTTTAAATTAGTTGTACCGTAGGTAATAATTTTAATAATGTAAAAGTAAATGTTTTTTTACATTCAATTGTTTTAAAATGTGTTTAGATGTTTTGGGTTTTAATTTGAGTTAAAACTCAGCACAGGATTTTTAAAAGTTTCTATTGTATTTTATTGACATATGTTTGTGATTTGTGTTAAAGTGTGTGTTAGTGTAATTTTTTTAACTTGTTTTTATTGGTGTGACCTTTTGTGTAAAATTGTGAATTTGTGTCATGTTTTTGATTTGTTTTTACTCTTGTGGCCTTTTGTTTGGGGCTGTTGTGTGTTTTTGAATTGTTTTTACTATTGTGGCCAGCAGGTGGTGCTGGTAGGGGTTATTGTATTTCGACTGTTTTTTCTCTCCTGGCCTCTGGGTGGAGCTTCTTCTGGTAAGTAGTCTCTTTCTTTATTCATTTCTTTTCCGGTCCTCGTGGAGGTAGGACATCTTTTGGTAAGTTTAAGAACATAAGAACAGCCTTGCTGGAACAGGCCACAGCCCATCCAGTCCAGCATTCTGTCTCACACAGTGGCTCACCATTTCCTTCAGGGTATTCCCAAGGAGATACCTTCCCCTGCTTAGGATTCCCTGGAAATGGCATTGAGAGATATCCTGCCTATCTCTCCAACCCCGAGGTTGTCCTTAAGTATCCATAATTATAGCCATTGATCCCCTTGTCCTCCATGAACTTGTCTAATCCTTTCTTAAAGCTGTCAAGACTGACAGCTGTCACCACTTCTTCTGGCAGGGAGTTCCATAGACCAGTGATCCTCTGGGTGAAAAAGTACTTTCACTTATTTGTTTGAGAAAGTCGTGAAACAAGTTTGCTTGTTTTCTTTCTTTTGTGTGTGTGTGTGTGTGGGGGGGGGGTTTGGTTGGAATTTGTATTTTTTGTCTGTTTGTTTTGTTTTTGATTGTGTTTTTGTTTACTTCATATTGTTTTTGGTGTTTTTGTTTGTTTCTGTGTATTTTTGGTTGTTTTTGACTGTTCTTTAGTAATTTTAAAAAATATTTATTTATTTGGTGGTGGGGAGGGGGCGTGGTCGTTGGGGGTTAGGAAGGGTGGGCTAGGTGGTGGGGAGGGAGGCATGGTCATTGGGGGTTAGGAAGGGTGGGCTAGGTGGTGGGGAGGAAGGCTGGTCATTGGGGGTTAGGAAAAGTGGGCTAGGTGGTGGGGAGGGGGGCATGGTTTTTGGGGGTTAGGAAGGGTGGGCTAGGTGGTGGGGAGGGCGGCGTGGTCATTGGGGGTTAGGAAGGGTGGGATAGGTGGTGTGGAGGGGGCGTGGTGGGTTTGGGTTAGGAAGGGTGGGCTAGGTGGTGGGGAGGGGGCATGGTCGGTGGGGGATAGGAAGGGTGGGCTAGGTGGTGGGGAGGGGGGCTTTATTGTGTTATGGTGCTTTGATTGTGTGGAGTCATGAAAGTAGATCGGGGTTTCCCCTTTAATATCAGTGGGTGGGGGGTTGCGACCCCCCTCTCCGCTGACTCCCCTGGGGTTGGGAGGTTTTGGGGGACAAAAGGGGTATGTCCCCCCAACCCTTCTGGACCCAGGAGACCAGGGAGAGTGGATCGATTCCCCCCCTCCTTAAAACAACTCCGTTTTTAAAGAGAAGAAACCGCTTGGTTTCTTCTCTTTAAAGACGGAGTTTTTTTAGGAGGGGGGAATCGATCCACTCTCCCTGGTCTCCTGGGTCCAGAAGGGTTGGGGGGCATACCCCTTTTGTCCCCCCAAACCTCTCAACCCTAGGGTAGCCAGCGGAGAGGGGGATCGCAACCCCCCACCCACTGATATTAAAGGGGAAACTCCAGTCGGGACCTTCAGGCGCCGTTGGTGAGGGAAAGAAAGCCGGCTGGTGTTTGCTTGACTGTGAGGCGGTGAGTTGTTTTTCTTTTTAATTTTTCGGGGGCCAGTTTCCTCAGCATTCTGCGCGCTTATGTCGCGCAGGACTCTGGGGTTTGTAGTTATGGGTTTGTGATTTTTGGTTGTGGTGCGCTTTTTTTTCTGCAGCTCGATTTTGATTGGCCGTGGCGCATTTTTCAATGTTCTTTGTGGTCGCGCCTCTCAGTTGTTTCCCTTTTTTTTGGGTTTGTGGGGCTCTTGCCCCACTGGCACATTTCTCAATCTTGCATTTACCTGCGTACCCAGTTCGGGCGTGTGCACGAATGGTGAGTGCAGGCTAGTAGGGCCTGGCTAAGGAGCCTATGCAAAGTTCCAACGGTTAACCCTCGATTTTATAGGTTAAGATTCTGAAAGCAGGAGGAAGAATGGGTCTGTCTGCCTTAACTGAATGACACCTCTAGCTGGGGTCCTCAGCCAAGCGGCCCAGTCTTTTGCCCAAGAATCATTCTTCCATTTTAAAAGCAGCACAAACCTGGAGACTTATTTGTATTTTATTGCCAGCCTATTTGGGTGGACCGTTGAGAATCAGAGTTCCTCCTCCGCTCATTTTGCCATTGGGTCCAATAGGATGGCAATGCCAGAGGGAAAGGCTGTGAAGGTGCACATTGTCCATATTTTCAAGGCTGTGACGGTTCATTGCAATCCCAGCCTTAAATCCTGCATGTCACGTTTCATGTGTGCCATGGGTGATGGCTCATAGTGTGTGGGTCACTTCATGGCAAGATGGGATCCACCTTAAACAAATTCATGCCAGTGGCATTTTTTCCTGCTTCAGGGGAAAAAAATGCATTTTCAGATACGAGTTGCAGTCGATGACAATGATTTGGGTGGAACAGTGTGTCATTTTTTTAAAAATAGTAATTGCCCTAGAGTAAATATCAAAGAACAATACTGTAGAAGGCACCAGTCTTGCTTTTGGACCAGATTAAAAATTTTCTCTTCTGAATGTGGGTTCATTGTGCATTAATAAAGCCATCTTTTCTTCAACATGTGAGCCTTTGGACCTAGAAATTCCTACAACTATCTTACAAAATTTGGTACTGCATGATAAACACTATTAAGAACTGATCTAAGAATAACCATTTACTAACTAGGCAGTGGAATCGTTTGAGGGGAGAAATTACCATTCAAATTGAAGACTACTAACTATGCTTCTGATGTGGCGTCTTTTGATGTGGCTAAATGAGATGAGAATCAACAACAATAGGACCACAAAAGATTCATTGTAGTCAAGCCTAGCTTTCCAAGTGCCCCCCTGTGGGGCTAATACAAAGGTGCTCTATTTGGTGACCTTGTCAAGGTGCAGCCCTTTCTAATAATGGAGCGAAAATAAGGTAATAATAATTTTGTGTCAGAAATTATTCTGGGTTGAAAGGATTTTTGCTGGAGGAACTCCACTCAGGGGACGCCTGAATGAGGCTCCTTTCATGTCTCCAAATGCAGCCCTCAGGTATCAAAACCCCACCTTCCAATCTCCATGCTCAGGATCTTAACCACTAAGAGACACAACAGTGGCAGCCAACATACATTTATCAATCTTTATGTCCCACCAGAAGCCGCCTCTACTGGTCTAGTGGGCAGAAAGAGAGACTCAACCAGGCTGGGCTAGAACCTGTTTAGCTGATATGAGTGATTTTCTTTGTTCTTCTTTGCATAAAGTTGTTTAACAGAGAGCCCTAAAAAGGCACACTACTAACCTACAGTATGAAGCGCTTCTGCTACCCACAGAAACCAGAGCTGATGACCAAACCAGTCATGGCACAATTGAACAAATGTCTTTTAACTGAGTGAATTGCTTTTAACAAGTAGATTGCCAGCACAGGAGCTCCATCAAAACCATAACAATTGATCTGGATAAGCTCCCACACCTGTAAATTGCACCGATTGTGTCATCTAATCCCCCCACACACACACACATACACACACACACACAAATATATTATTTATACCACAGGTCGGAAAGGGGGCAAAGCCATTGGCTTCAGAGTCACACCTGAGCAAAGCAGAGGGGCTGTAACCTATTAAAGAGAGATCAGAGTTAGAGTCCCAGGGCAATTAAAGGAAGGCACATATGACCCCTCACTCCCAAGTAACAGTAAACCCCACAATGACACAGCAAACAGGAAGCAACTTTTTTCAGGCTGAAGACAGTCAAGATTTAGTCAGAGCAACAGCAACCACTGCCTGAGCATAAGCGGCCACAAGAGTGCTGCAATTCACATTAAAAGGAAACACACCTCACACCCAGTGCAGTGAACTGACAGACCAAGCAGCATAATGGAAATTAAAGGGGGCTTTGTGGTTGGGGTGACACACTTGACAATTATCAGAAGGAAACTCTGTCACATAAGACAGGTCCTGTTTTGCTTCACAGTGAGATGAAGAGTCCCCCGACTATTATATGTGGGCTGGGTGTCAGCATAAAGGCAGGCAGTCGGAACTGAGTTGTTGTATTGACTCATATTAGGCCCCAAGTAAGTATTCTGTTAAATCAGATCATGACTGCCCTGCAATACTTTGGTGTTCAGTAATCAAGAAGCAGCAGCCAGCGTAACGGGGCCAAATTCAACTTTATTCGGGTACTGACAAACAGAACAGGGGTGCAGCGGCGCCTTATATACAGGTTGGGGAAGGGTACATTCGGGCAGGAAACAATAGGATTGGTTGCTGAAACTGGGGAGATAGTGGGGTGATCCTGGACTGGGAAACCCTCGCACTTCTCGAGGGGAAAAGGCGCGAACCCAAGTCTCACGATAGTTCAATGTTGAGAAGACTCAAAATGGAGGATCAGTTCTTTACAAAAGCATTAACATAAAATTACATACACAACAGATACCAATATAATGCTCAACAAGAATGTCTCCTAATATATCCTGAGGGCTAAACTGCGTGGGATGCAGAATATTGATCTTGACTGTATATTAGGGTACGGAAAGCATTGTCAGAGTCTGGGTCGTGGGCCAAATTCCCAACTGAGCAAAGCAGAGGGGCTGTAACCTGTTAAAGAGAGATCAGAGTTAGGGGTCCAGGGCAACTAAAGGAAGGAACATATGACCCCTCACTCCCAAGAAACAGCAAACTCCACACTGACACAGGCAGGTAATACAAATACTAGAGACAATATACAGCCTTGTCGTACTCCTTTTCCTATTCTAAACCAATTAGTCCTAACTGTTGCTTCTTGACCCACATACAGATATCTCAGAAGATTGGTGAGGTGGTCTGGTACTCCCATTTCTTTAAGGACTTTCCACTGTTTATTGCAGGGGTGGCCAAACTTTTTGTGCCATGGGCCAGACCATGCCCCCTGGACAGCTGAGAGGGCTGGTCATGTGGTTCCTCCCACCATAAAACACATACGTGTCTGTTGTAAACACATTTACAACAGTCACAGGTGCATTTACGGCAGTTTTTACGGCAGGTGTGGGTGTGTTTATGCATGTGCAGGTGTATTTTATGGCTTTCATAAACACATCCACTTCTGCTTCTGCTTCCCCTTCCAGTAGTGGCGAGGGCGGCGGCGGGCCACATTAAATGGTCCTGTAGGGTGGGTCCGACCCACAGGCCGTAGTTTGGCCATCCCTGGTTTATTGTGATCCACACAATCAAAGGCTTTGGTGTAGTCAATTGTAGGAATCGGGGCCGCTGAGGGCCGTAGGTCCCGGAGGAGACTGATCAAAGAACGATACGAGGCAGTATGGAGGAGGATATGATCAGTAGTTTATTGAAGGAAAGCTTCAGTATATATAGAAGGAAAAGCGCAACGGTGGCAAAACCCTCATCAGGCAGAAATCACATCACTTGTTTACTCGGGTTAATTGGGAATCTCTCTGGGGAAGTTAATTAACTGGGATAAACATTGACATAGGAAGCCCCATTGTCCAAGGATTAGGCAGGGGCAAACATGGCATCTATTTGTGCCGAAGATTACACTGAAACCTGGAGATGAGTGATTTACTCTAATGGGTAACCGAGTTAGATATTTGCTCCTTCAGCAGATCGCTGGTCAGGTCAGGAAATTGGGTGAATCAAACCCTATCATTTATCCACCCCCCTTAATTTGTCTGCCTGCAGAGCCCGCGGCTCAAGGAGCGTTCTCCCGAAGCGGCCTTTGCAAGGGCCGTTTCCATGCCCGGTGGGCATGGGGAAACCATATTTCCCCTTTCTGTTTTATTTAAGAGCCTGACCGGCGACCCTGCGTAGGAGCGGCATCAGATGTTGAGCGGGAATGACGCTTCGGGGTTCCTTCTTGGGGCGGCACCTCCTGATCAGTGAGGGAATACATTGTGCAAAGCAGCATATGGCAATGCCTAGTATAATCACCCCCACAACCACCTTGAGTACTGTCTGGAGCCACCCCCATGGGATCCACGACCACATCCAATTCCACAATGATCTCCACCAAGTTCCCCATGCCGAGCCTTCCCTTATGCCCTCAACTATGGTGTGGAGGGCCGTGAGCTGATTCTGGACCTTGCGGGAGTTGTCAGTAAGGTTGAAGCAACACATACCGTGGAAAGATTCGCAACCCAAATGATGAAGCAATAAGAGGTAGTCTATAGCTGCTCTGTTGTCAAGTATGGCATGGCGAAGCTCCGCCTGCTCCTGGTTGAGCAGCGCGATCGCTGAGGAGGCATGGTTGATGGCTTTGGCTAGTCCGCAAGCCAACCGACTAATCCTCCAAGCGTTGCCGACGGCTAAGCCTGGCACGCCGATAATACTGACTGCCAACGAGACATATTCGGCTGGACTCATGACTCTAAAGCTGCTCTCACATGAGCTGTCTAACTGGGTGGTGCGAGTGTGCCTTATGGGTGCAGAAACATCTGAAACATGTGAAACATTTGAAACATTTGTGCTTGGGGTGACCATGTCCTTAGTGGGGAGCAACAGAGTTAAGCGGCTAATACAACAAGTGGCATCTGAGACATTAGCAGGAATGTAGTTCCACGTGTACTGATTGCATGTAAAGAACCAACCGGATGGTAACGTGACATGAACATACAGTGAGCCACGCTTGACCGGGTTATTGCAAGTCCAATTGCTGCTGCCGACGTAGAGGCAGCGGCGCTGGGTTCGACCGACTGAGGAGCAGCCGGTCATTCGGGCACAAGTAGTGTTCGGGCTGACCGCCACTCGGGGAGTGTGGAGAGTGGCTGCATCAGCCGGCAAAGTCATGGTGAGCCGCATTTCCCAACGGGCGTACTCTGCAGAAGCCGCTGGGTTGTATGGGCTGAAGAGTCTCTTCACGAGCCAATCCCCATCCCGGGGGTATGCGCCTGGAGAGTGGCACACTGGGATGAGGCAAGTGCTCAAGATTGAGGCAGAACCAATGTCCTGTCTCAGGCAAAAATCGGACTGGTTGACGAGGCCCGCCAACCTTTCCCAAATGTTGTACTGCATCCTGGCAGAGAGGTCTCCGCCGGGCACCAAATCGTTGGCCTTCAACAAGGTAGCCTGAATGCCTCCCCCGCAAAACAGGGAAAGGATCAAGATGATGGTGACTGCCATGGAGTTGGCATGAATCTGGGCAAAGACTGCTGCTATGAGGTTCTCCGGTGTCGGCTCCCTCTCCTCGCGTTGGAGGGCGTCCTCGGCCTCACTGCAAAGAGCCTTGACCATCCCCCAGGTGATCCTCGGCGCTGTCAGTGGCCGTCTCCTCCGGCGGGTCTTGTCGGTCAGGGTGAGATCCTCCATCTCCGGGATCGGACTCTGGTCGGTCTGGGTCCACGCCATGCGGTTCCAAGTGAGGCTTGACACACCAAGCTGGAATCCAAACGACACCTGTAGGAGACATAACTGCTGCATACCCTCTCACCCAGGTTATGAGCGGCGCCGGGCCCCTCCAGGAAGGGTCCGGTGGCACCCAGTATCGGACCATCGGTCGCGGGAGAGCTTCCGAACGGCGGAAGTGCTTCTCCTGCGGCGTGCAATCCGAAAAAACATTAAGGTGATTGTAAGTGAACAGTACCTTATTCAGACAATGCTGTGCCTGAGCCTGTGACTTAGGAAGGGCTGGTGGCTCCCCCCTTTCTGTTTGTTTGTCAATGTAGGACTTGAGCGTCCGATTGACCCGTTCCACAATCGCTTGCCCCTGCGGATTGTAAGGAACGCCAAAAGTATGCTTAATATCCCAAGTGGCCATGAAGGCCGCCAGCTGCCTGGAGCTGTAGGACGGGGCGTTATCGGTTTTAATTTGCCGCGGCTTGCCCATTGCCGCGATGCAGGAAAGGAGGTGCTGCTCCACGTGGGAGGCAGTCTCCCCTTTCTGCGCCGTTGCCCAAATGAATTGAGAAAAAGTGCATGTACTGCCATCTGCCAAACTGCGGGACATGCATGACATCCATCTGCCACACCTGGTTAGCCTCTGTCCCTCGTGGGTTGACCCCCCATGAGGGCCCCCCCGGTGCCCCTGCACAATGCTGGCAAGAGCGGACTATGCCTTGGGCTTGAGAGAGTGGCAGGTTAAACTGTCTGGCGAGTGCTTTGGCATTCTGATGAAAGAATGCATGGCTCTGAATTGGAGTAGTAAAAACACCCAAAACGGAACGTTGCTGAATTTCCTTTGCCGCCGCATCCGCTCTGCTATTGCCCGCAGAAATCGGACCCGGTAGGTCTTGATGACTTCGGATGTGGGCAATATAGAGCGGCTCCGTGCGGTTTCGCAAATGAAATTGAGCAGTGAGAAACAGACTAAGCAGATTCTTGTCTATCGCGGGAGTAATGTATGCTCCCGGTAGACTGTGAAGCAAATTCCTGACATACTGACTGTCGGTAATGATGTTTAAACGTTCCTTGGCGAAGGTGCGCAAGGCAAGGTTCACCGCTGCCAACTTTGCCCGCTGTGCGGACTTTTGTGGAAGAGTTAGCAGCGTGCGCCAAGCCTGGCCCTCCTGCCAAGTCAAGACACCATGAGTGCGACCACCATCAGTAAAAACTGTCCTGGCCCCCTGAAGTGGAACCAGCGAGAGCAATTCGAACAAGCTGACTGTCTGCGTTTGAAGTGAGACAAGTCTGGGGTCTTTTGGCAAGTGGTATGCCAAGCATCCGGTGAATCCTTCCAAAGCGATTGGAAGCGAGTCACCGAGCTGCATCAATTGCTGAATTTGTTCCTTGGTGAACGGGACTACAATCTTGGCTAAATCGTGCCCTGAGATGTCCCTAGCTCTCATCCTTCCGCGGTAAACCACCACGGAGACCAATTCTTGGGGAGGAACGATGTTTCGTGGGGAGGTGTTCGGAAGGTACACCCACTCCACGATACTCGCCCCTTTCTCGGCATCTACGCCGAGCGCTCCGGTGAACATGGATCCCGACCGTACGATGTACAAATTCAGGATCGGAGCATATGGCCCTGGGGTGATCCTATCTACCCACCTCTGGCTGAGAACTTGGTTCACTTTCTCGAGAGCTAAGCGCGCTTCTCGAGAAATGTGTATCCGGTCTGCCGGCTGCTTACCTAGAGTTAGCAGCGAGAAGAGCGGTTTTAGAAGATCCGTATCCAAACGAAAATACGGTCTGGCCCAATTGATATTCCCCAAAACTTGCTGCAACTCTACTAAGGTGACTGAGTCCTGTAAATTGATCTGAGGCAAAACTGGTGCTGCAAAAGAGCGGAGAAGCCGATGACCCAAGTATGAGAAGGGCTCGGTTCTCTGCACTTTCTCAGGGGCAATGAGTAAACCTTGGTCCCCCAGGCTGGCCTGGAGGTCAGAAAACATTTCGCTGCCGAGTTGCGGCACCGCGACCAAAATGTCATCCATGAAATGACAAACTATCGTTTTTGGGTAAAGGTTTCGAAACCTTGCCAGTGCGTTGTGAACATAAATTTGGCACAGGGTGGGCGAATTGAGCATGCCCTGTGGCAAAAATTTCCACGCGTAACGCTGCGTAGGCTCACTGTGGTTCACAACCGGCACCGTAAAGGCAAACCTCTCCCGGTCCCGGGGGTCTAAGGGGATTGTATAAAAGCAATCCTTGAGATCTACGACTAGAATCTCCCACCCCTCGGGAATCATGTTAGGATTCGGGATGCCGCACTGAAGCGGACCCATTGGCTGTATGCATTTATTGATCTCTCTGAGATCGTGGAGGAGTCGCCACTTCCCCGACTTCTTCTTTATGACAAAAATTGGCGAGTTCCAGGGACTCGTGGACTGCTCTATATGTCCTGCGTCTAGCTGTTCTTTCACTAGCTGTTTCAGGGCAACTAACTTCTCTCCCACTACCGGCCATTGTTCCACCCAGACCGGTGTATCGGTGAGCCACTTAAGTGGCAACGCCATTACCCAAAGGTAAGCGTAGCACCGTACTGCTGCAAAATGTCTCGCCCCCAAAGGTTGATGTGCACGTCAAGAATGTGCGGCCGAATTACCGCCGTGCCGTCAGCCTTTGGGATTGTGACAGTCACCCACTCTCGGCTCCTAAACGCTTCCTGAATGCCGCCTACCCCCCACACATCGGAGACCGGCTCAATGGCCCATTCCCTCGGCCACTGGCCCCTGCTTATCACACTGACATCTGCTCCGGTATCTAACAGGCCTGAGAATGAACGATTGTTCAAAAATACCTCAATAACCGAGCGCTGTTTCCACTCAATGTTGGTCTCCACTGTCGCTAAGACCTGGTATCCTTGCACTGTCTCACTGGCGCTCGAGCGGTCCTCTGACCGGGACTCGGAGCTGTCACTGGGCCTTCCCTGGCTTTCTGCTGGCGAGTGACAAGGAACCATGATCAGTTGCGCTAGGGTGTCTCCTTTGTGAATTGTTTGGGGCAGGTGAGTCCACAACTGAACTTGGAGAACGCCTGAAAAATTCGAGTCAACGACTCCTGGAATTATGAAAATTCCGCGTGCTCCAGCTACACTACGGGGCAAAACTAAACCTATAAAGCCCTTGTGCAGTGGACCCATGTACTGGGAGTCCACTAGATAGACCGTGCCTGGCAGGTCACATGTAACGTCTGCCTGACAAGTCAATTCTAACCCTGTACTACCCTTGGGGCTGGCCTGTGCCCTCGTAATGCCTGGCTGGTGACCAGGATCTAGTCTAGTTCTGGTGAGTTCTGGATGAGGGAAGCCTCTGTTTGGACCGGGGCCAGAGACATGCCCGTGTTCTGGTTTCCCGAATTCGGACAGTCTCGAGCCCAATGGTAACCTCTTTTGCACTTCGGACACTGGGTTTTCGGAGCCTTGGAACGGCCGGACTTTTGTCCGCCTCCCTTGGATCGGCACTCCCTAGCGAAGTGACCGACCTTGCCACAATTGTGGCACGCTCCTTGGGTCTTTCCTTTTGGTCTTCTACCCCCTTGCACCGCTGCCGCTAGCAATCCCATCTTGTAGGATTCTGTGCCAACGTCGGCGCAAGCTCTAATCATGTCCGTAAGGGTCAAATCAGGACGATTGCCCAGGGACTGCAAGATTTTACGGCAGTCTAAATTGGCATTGTCCTTGGCTAACTTCATCATGAGCTCTTGTTGGGCTTCCTCATTGTCAATCTGCCTGCTAATTGCTTCCTCCAGGCGATTGATGAAATCCATATAGGGCTCCTGGGCTCCTTGCTTGATAGCGGTGTAATTTTTAGCCGCTTTGCCAGTTGCTGGGACTTTGAAAAACGCCCTAAAGGCGGCCTCGGCCGACATCTGGAGAGTGGCGAGAGGCAAGTTGATCTGGGCATTGATGGGCTCGAAGGCATCTGAACCATATAACTGGTCAGGAAGTACTGCGCCTCCCATCCTGGCAGCCCTTGTCTGTGCCTCAAGGTGAAACTCGCTGTCCCAAATTAAATACTGGCTAGGGGTGAGCATCATCCGCATGACGGCTTTCCAGTCATGGGGAATCCACATGGTGTTCTCGCACACTTGCTGAAGCGTGCCCCTTGTAAAACGACTTTGGAGCGCAGTTTCTGAAATGGCTTTCCGTATAGCCATGAGAAGCTTATACGGGACTGGGGAGTGAACTATCTGCTGAGCGCCCGTAAGCGCGTCCATTTCCATGCGGATGGGACATATCTGACTGAGCTCTGCTAGCTCCTCTACCGGCAATTCCCCCTTCTGAGTTCTTCCTCTACTGTGCGCTGAAGTGCACTTTTGGTAGCTAGGGAACGCGTTGTTACCTGAGAAGCGCCTGCGCTCCTCATTCCTTGCATTCCGTCGGTGACGTCTGCAGCTGTCACCGAGGGAAAGCTCCCTACGCTACTCTGCCTAAATTGAAGTGACGGATAGAGCGCCGTAGGCGCCGTAGGTTCGGCTGGCATATCTGGCAGATTTGGGGGTTCTTTGGCCTCTACCCGGACTGGCTCTATCTCCGCTAAGAGCTTCCTACACTTTCTCCATGTGCGAATTACGCCTCTTGGAGCTTTCGGGGGTTGCTGAATGCAGTCTCCTATCTGATCCCAGAGCTCAAGGGTTAACGTACCTACTTCTGGGTAAAGCAGGCAGTGTTCCCCTAGGTACACCAAAAGTCTCGCTAGCTCTCCGCTGTGAAAACGCAAATTAAATACCCTGGCCAGGATTATGAACCCTTCCTCATGAGTTCTTTGGCTAGCGGATGGACGCTGTCGCTGAGGACAGGTCCCCATATTACCTGCGATTGGGTCCTCGGAAGATTCCTCCTCGGGACGAGTCGACGCGTCTTTGGCAGGCAACAGGTTCTGGCGACGATGCTCCTGGGTAGAGCTTGGAGCGTGGACTGCGGCCACGGGCCCTCGATGGCCACTGCGCTGTCAGGGGCTCACAGCTGCCCTGAGCGGAACGCGTTTTTCCCTTTGGCGCAAGCCGCCTCGAAAGTCGGGAGCAAGCTGTAGGATGCCTCTTTGGACTGCCTCACCGCAGGCCGTCCCTCCGATCGGCTGGCTGCCGGACGGAGTGCCGCGCTGTCCTCCGGGACGGTTCGGACACGGTTCAAGCGCAGAACCGGACTGTGTGATCGCTACTCTGAGGAAGACCGCTCTTACTCACGAGTAGATCACGTCGGGGTCACCAGATGTAGGAATCGGGGCCGCTGAGGGCCGTAGGTCCCGGAGGAGACTGATCAAAGAACGATACGAGGCAGTATGGAGGAGGATGTGATCAGTAGTTTATTGAAGGAAAGCTTCAGTATATATAGAAGGAAAAGCGCAACGGTGGCAAAACCCTCATCAGGCAGAAATCACATCACTTGTTTACTCGGGTTAATTGGGAATCTCTCTGGGGAAGTTAATTAACTGGGATAAACATTGACATAGGAAGCCCCATTGTCCAAGGATTAGGCAGGGGCAAACATGGCATCTATTTGTGCCGAAGATTACACTGAAACCTGGAGATGAGTGATTTACTCTAATGGGTAACCGAGTTAGATATTTGCTCCTTCAGCAGATCACTGGTCAGGTCAGGAAATTGGGTGAATCAAACCCTATCATTTATCCACCCCCCTTAATTTGTCTGCCCGCAGAGCCCGCGGCTCAAGGAGCGTTCTCCCGAAGCGGCCTCTGCAAGGGCCGTTTCCATGCCCGGTGGGCATGGGGAAACCATAGTCAATGAAACAGAACTAGACATTTTTCTGGTATGCCCTTGATTTCTCCATGATCCAGCAAATGTTAAGCCTTGACCTAGAGTTAAGGATAGGAAACTTTTAAAAAGTTTTAAGGAAACTTTTTTATTGATAAAATTCTTACTACAGTACCTTTATATTAACACCTGTCAAGGTCAACTACATAAAATTGTAAACACTTTCAAAAACTTTCAACAATATAGTTCCATATCTCAGTAAACATATTTACCTATATAGTCCTTGTGAAAAAATCTATATACAGTATATTCAATATAGAGAATAATAATATTTACAATTATATTGTAATTTACATGAAACTTAAGTTTTAATATTTTATTTATTTATTTATTATTTACACTTATATCCTGCCCCTCTAGGGGGGAAATCATCCCTACTCAGGGTGGTTAATATGGTTTCCCCATGCCCACCGGGCATGGAAACGGCTCTGGCAGAGGCCGCTTCGGGAGAAGGCTCCTTGAGCCGCGGGCTCTGCGAGCAGACAAATTAAGGGGGGTGGATAAATGATAGGGTTTGATTCACCCAATTCCTTTGACCTGACCAACGGACCTGCTGAGAAAGCGAATATCTAACCTGGTTAAATCACTCATCTCCGTGTCTCCGTGTAATCCCCGGCACAAATAGATGCCATGTTTACCCCTGCCTAATCCCTGAACAATGGGACTCCTAAGTCCATGTTTGCCCCAGTTAATTAACTTCCCCAAAGAGGTTCCCAATTAACTTGAGTGCACAGGTGATGTCATTCCTGTCAGTTGACAGTCTTGCCAGCGTTGCGCTTTTCCTTCTATATATGTTGCAGCCTTTTCTCAATAAACTACTGGTCTTCGCTCCATCTTGCCTCGTGTCATTACTCGACCAGTCTCCTCCGGGATCCTAAGGGCCTCCTCTCGGCCCAATTCCTACATCTGGTGACCCCGAGACGTGATCTACTCGAGAGTAAGCGACCCCCGAGCGGTCTACTCGTGAGTAAGCGATCAGCACAGCCAGGTTCTGCGCCAGAACCTTGTCCAATCGTCCCGGAGGACAGCGCGGCACTCTGGTCGGCAGCCAGCCGGTCAGAGGGACGGCCAGCGGCGAGGCATTCCAAAGAGGCATTCCTACAGCTTGCTCCCAGCTTTCGGGGAGGCTTGCACCAAAGGGAGAAACGCGTTCCGCTCAGGGCAGCTGTGAGCCCCTGACAGCGCAGAGGCCGCCAAGGGCCCGTGGCAGAAGGCCACGCTCCGAGCTCTACCCAGACGATCGTCGCCAAGACCTGTTACCTTGCCCCCAGACGCGTCAACCCGTCCCGAGGAGGAAAACTTCAGAGGATCACTCGCAGGTAATATGGGGACTTGTTCTCATAGACCAAGTCCGTCCGCTAGCCAAAGAACTCGTGAGGAAGAGTTCAGAATCCTGGCCAGGGTATTTCAGTTACGCTTTCACAGCAGGGAACTAGCGAGACTTTTGGCGTACCTTAGGGAACACTGCCTGCTTTACCCAGAAGCAGGTATGTTAACCCTACAGCTCTGGGATCAGATAGGAGACTGCATTCAGCAACCCCCGAAAGCTCCAGAGGGCATAACCCGCACATGGAGCAAATGTAGGAAACTCTCAGCAGAGGTAGACCCAGTCCGGATAGAGACCCAGAAAACCCCAGCGCAGTCAGAACCATCAGCCCCAAGGAGTCTCTATCCGTCATTTCAGCTTAAGCAGGGCAGGGTAGGGAGCATTCCCTCAGTGACAGCTGCAGACGTCACTGAAGGAATTCATGGCATGAGAGGCCTTGGCGCTTCTCTGACAGTTAAAAGCCCCCTGCCAATTAAGAATATCCAGCGCATGGGTGAGGAAGATCCATTCACGGGGAAATTGCCAGTGGCACAATTAGCTAGCGCCCAACTGCTGTGCTCAGCCTATCTGAAGGCAGACACACGTTTAGGCAGGGCTGCTCAGCGCCCACTGCTCACGGAAATCTGCACGGCCCCTGGCCACGCAGGGCTCCAGAGCAGACCCATTACCACACTCAGGCGCAGAGCAGTGCCAAAACCCCAAGGCGCCTGCTTCCAGTGTGGAAAAGTGAGACACCTTAGAAGAGAAAGCCAATCTAGACCAGGCAGATCTTCAAAGGGTTGTCTGGATGCCAAATGGCCACGCTGGCACTGGAAAGGAGGCCCAGGCTAGAAAGGAGGCAGCCATCGCCCTGGCCATGCCAGAAGAACCATCCCAGCAATAGTACCCCGAGTTCCCCCAGGGCACAGGCAGAACCTACTTGTCTCACCTTGGGAGTAGCCCAGAGAAACTTACCCCTAAGTAAAAGCACCCAGATGGTTGTAAAATAGCCAGCTGTGTATTAGCCATCTCCTCATGTGTAGTACTGAACACTGCAGATCAGGGGAGGAATGTGCGAATGCGTAAATAGATGTGTGTATGCGTGGTGCACCACTGAATGTATGACTGCAAGAACTGTGTATGATTGCAAAAGCCTTGTCTGACTGAAAAAGTGTTCCTTGTGTGTAACTGCGTGGTAATGTCACTGTGAAATATGTGTTAAAACAGTTTGCACTCTGTTCATGGGCAGGAGCTATTTAAACTTTGAGGAAGCATGATGAGCAAAACCCTTTGCCTTGCCTGCTTGGCAGCTTGGGCAGGAGAGGAGAGGGGGGGGGAATCCTAACCTACAATAGGCCTCCTTCCCTTGAGACTTTTCTCTTTGTCAAAGGATTAAGCCTCCCTTGGAAACCGGTTTTGCAATCAGGAAAACAGATTTTTCTTTTCAGAAGCGCGATCTGAAAACAAAAAATCACTTCTATGAGTTTTCCTCACTGTATCATAAGCTATGGGGCCCCTTCCTACGTCTGTTCTCCTCAAACCCCCATCTCTGTATTTTAAGGTTTTTTTGAATGTCTCTTAGCGTCTTGGAGTAACGTATCTCACCAGGAGTGAGAGAATTGCATTGTCTTCATGTGTGTACTGTGTTATCATCTTGTAACCTCGGTTCTCAACCTTTTAAAGTCAGGGGCCAAGTTCCGGGGCCTCAGGCAGCTCTGGGGTCCGGACAGTCATCCTGCCCTTCCTCCGCCACACAGCCCTTCTTGGCTTGGTGGGGGGAGTGGCAGAGCAACATGGGCCACATCCGGCCCACTCGCCCACATCTGGCCGCAGGTTGAGAATCGTTCTAACTCTCCTTCATTCTCTTAGGAAAGATACTGTTCTGGTATTTTGACTGTAATCAGTAACTCACTCATTGTACCCCTTTCACAGGAAAAAGCACGCAAACATTTTTGCGCTCTGTATCTTCAGAAAATGCTTACCTTTTTACAGGAACAAAATTCCTTTCCAGGCCTTATTTCTACAGCCTTACACTCCTTCCTTTCACAGGCTCCAGGATTAATTAACAGGAGGATCCCAGCCAGTTGCCTTGGTTACCTGGCCTAATCTGATTTCGTTATGATAAGAGTGGTTGCATTCTCATGGTGCTAACTTCTGACTTGTCTTTCCTCCTTTCCTCCTTTCGCCAGTGGAACTCCCTGCTGGAAATGCTTAACCTGTGTGTCTTTTCATTTTTTGTGTATTATTTCCTTACAGCTGGCACGTCATAGTTGGCTTGTCTTTAATAAGTCTTAGTCGGTCATTTTAAGTATGGCACCTGGACCACAGCACCCTCTCTAGTGTGCAGACACATTTTGCAAACTCCAGAGCACAGAGGAAGGATTAGTCCCTGAGCTCCTGAGAATGTGCAGAGTGCCACTCATTAGTCAGGACAGCCTAGGACCATTTTAAGAGTGCAGTCAGGTCACACCCTCAATCGGATACAGGCATTTTTAGGCCACCCCTTCCCTTTTTGCTGCTAGTCTAAGCACAGGCAAAAGGCTAAGCCAGCATCTGGCACCCTTCTCACAGGAGCACCAAAATCGCTCCAGTGAAAGTGTGCACGCACACCATGAATGGATGTGTGCAGGGGGGCCTTCTTGAGAAATTTACCCAAGGGAAGCCTGGCGCTTCATGCGCCAAGGTTTGCCATAAGACCCCAGACTCGTCTCACTTCTAGCAGACAGTCACCTTGTGTGGATGAATGTCACTGGTTCCCCTTCGGGGGGGCTAGGACAGTTTTCACTTATGGGGGTCGCACATATTAGGTTCTTACTTGGCAAGAGGACCAAGCTTGGCGCACGCTCCTGACTCTTCCGCAAGCGGGCAGAGTTAGCAGCCGTGAACTTCGCTTTGCGCACCTTTGCCAAAGAACGCTTCAACATAATTGCTGACAGCCAGTTCCCTAGGAATTTGCCTCACAGTCTACCGGGAGCATACATCACTCCCGTGATAGACACGAATTTGCTAAGTTTGTTCCTCGCAACTCCAATTCAGAGTCATGCATTCCTTCTTCAGAATGCCAAGCACTTGCAAGGCAGTTCAACCTGCCACTTTCCCAAGCCCGAGGCATAGTCCGTCCCTGCCTGCATCGTGCAGGGGCACCGGGGGGGCCCCGGGGGGGTCAACCCACGAGGGACAGAGGCCATCCAGGTGTGGCAAATGGACGTCACACATCCCCACATTTTGGCAAATGGCAGTACATGGACGTTTGCATTAATACCTTCCCACAGTTTGTTTGGGTACAGCACAGAAGGGAGTAACGGCTCTCCATGTGGAGCAGCATCTCCTTTCCCACGGCCAAGGGCGAACGTCGGCGCACGACGTCCGTTGACGCCCCAGCTTATAGCTCCAGGCAGCTGGCCACCTTCAGGGCCACCTGGGATACTAAGCTCACTTTTGGCGTTCCTTACAATCCGCAGGAGCAAGCGATTGTGGAACGGGTCTATCGGACGCTTAAGTCCTACGTTGACAAACAAACAGAAAGGGGGGGAACAACGTCCCATAGTTGCACAGCAATTGCTATCCTATAAGTGCAAAAACTAACTAACTCTTTCAGAATTTTTATCTCCCAAACAAGTCTCTTCCCCATGCAGGTCCCAGAGGCCAGAGTCAGACCCGAATGATTGCAAAGAGCAGCACCAGTCACTGTCTTGGATGTCATCAGCTGTCCAGCTTCCTTTATGACTTACATCTCCAAAGACATTTCTATGAACATTTTTGCATCCTCAGTGCTACTTCTGAGGATCATGCTTTTCCCCAAAACAAGACTTCTCCAAATTCAAGTCACACAGGAAACTCCACCAAGAAGGGAAGCCTCACCTCCGGAAAAGCTGCTGAATGTCTTTTCTTGCTATTATTATCTGTAGTTGCTATTTATTTATTCATGCCTTGTACAATGCTCCAGTTGGGATTTGCAAGGGACACTTGAATTTCTGTATATTGTTAATAACGGCCAGCTTCCACCAAAGGAAGCCAGACCAGCCCATGTTTTGCATCGGCCCATTGCTGGGAAAGATTGAGTACCCGGTAGCTGCTAATCCCCAGTTAGTTTCACACCTCCCCATAAGTGCTAGGAAGACAATTGCACAATGCCAGAAGCTGCAGAGATAGCTTAGAATCTCCCCAGGTCACAGTAAGAGATCAATGACACATCTCGTTATCTTGCCTTGCTACAGAAAGCAGTCTGAATTCAGACCCACAGCTCTGAAAAACCAGGCAGCAGTATATTCAGTGTGCCAGGCTTAGCCATAGGCAACGCTCGGAGAATTATACCTCCTCAGCAATAGCGCTGCTCAGCCAGGAGCAGACAGAGCTTCGCCATGCCATACTGGATAATCAAGCAGCTATCGATTATCCCCTGTTGATACATCATATGGGCTGCAAGTCTGTCCATGGCATGTGTTGCTTTAACCTCACAGACAATACCCACAAGATACAGAGCCAGCTCACGGACCTCCACACCCCAGTTAGGGACATCAAGGAGGGTGGCAGGACTCCTTGTGGTCGTGGTTCCCATGGGGATGGATTCAGACGACACTCAAAGTGATTGTGGGGGTGGTAATACTGGGCACAACAGTGTGTTGTTTCATGCAATGTATTCCCTCACTGCTATCGAGATGTCCCCCATGGAGGGAACCCCGAAGCGTCATTCCCGCTCATCAGCTGGTACTCCTCTAACGCAGAGCCGCCGGTCAGGCTCTTAAATAAAACAGAAAGGGGAAATATGGTTTCCCCATGCCCACCGGGCATGGAAACGGCTCTGGCAGAGGCCGCTTCGGGAGAAGGCTCCTTGAGCCGCGGGCTCTGCGAGCAGACAAATTAAGGGGGGTGGATAAATGATAGGGTTTGATTCACCCAATTCCTTTGACCTGACCAACGGACCTGCTGAGAAAGCGAATATCTAACCTGGTTAAATCACTCATCTCCGTGTCTCCGTGTAATCCCCGGCACAAATAGATGCCATGTTTACCCCTGCCTAATCCCTGAACAATGGGACTCCTAAGTCCATGTTTGCCCCAGTTAATTAACTTCCCCAAAGAGGTTCCCAATTAACTTGAGTGCACAGGTGATGTCATTCCTGTCAGTTGACAGTCTTGCCAGCGTTGCGCTTTTCCTTCTATATATGTTGCAGCCTTTTCTCAATAAACTACTGGTCTTCGCTCCATCTTGCCTCGTGTCATTACTCGACCAGTCTCCTCCGGGATCCTAAGGGCCTCCTCTCGGCCCAATTCCTACAGGTTAACATCATACAACTAGTCATACAACGATCAAGAATTATTATTTTTTAAAAATTACACACAATAAAACTCACAGTAAAATCATCACCAAAAATTATAACAGCCAGAAAGTTCCACAATCCAGTACCCTGAAAAATGCAACCTATTTAGGATGAAAAGGAGCCAGGCAGCATTTCTAGCAACCAGAAATAGGAGGTTATTCCCAAATTTCTTTCTGTCAACCACTGTCACCATTTGTACCTGTTGGGTTCCTTCTGTCACTCTGAGCCTCACTATCGCACTGCCCACCCCTTTTTTTGGGATCTGCTGGCTTTCCCATCTTTCCTTCCTCTCCCCTTTGGAACACCAGGGCGCTTAAAGCCAACAGATTAATTAACCTAACCAAGGACTAGGGTATTGTGGTTCCTTCCACCTGTCGGCAGGCTCTGCTCCACCTCCGCTAGAGGTTTGGTGGGCTGCAGAACAGGTAGAGACCTAGAATTGGCTAGCGGGCCATAAGAGTGGCTTCCTCAACGCTTGGCAGAAGAAGACTCGGTCCATATAGTCAGGCTCATAGGTTTGCAGAGAAATGGCAATCCAGGACTAACTATGCAGGGAATTTGAGCTGCAAAGACCCCTGGATGGAAGCGCCACTTTCCCATACGAAAATCACCCTTATCTTGCTTCTGGGGAATGTCTGGCCTTGGCTGTATGAATGTGCGTGGGGGTAAACCTCTGTTACCTTTGTAGTGGCAACTTGCTGGTCCCGGGGTGCTGAGCAAGGTTTCTTCTCCAGGACAACAGACTCCACGGAGTTGGTAAAAATAGACCCAGTCCTCCTTACAATAAAGGCTTATTGTTAAAATTCCCCCTCCTCAGTTTGCTCTGGTGGCAGCAGGAGCAAAAAGGAGTAAGCTTGACGAACAAAGTCCGTTTTGTCAGTTTTTTGAGAAAATGGTAAAGTTCCAATAAATGCAGAATATGAAGAAAAACTAATTCTAACTGAACTAAGACATTTCTTGCACTAAGAAATAAATGAAAGCAATACGCTACCACTTGCCTAAAGTAAGCAGTGGTGGTCTTTGCCGCCCCATACGAGATGGTACGGATTGAGGCCCATCGAGATGACAAACGATATGGATACTCATAGCATTTAAAAGTGAACTTGTTCCTCAGAAATTGGGTAGGTTTTTATACCTTTTCCCATGAGAAACTGTCCTGGAAAAGTGTTAATTGAATTGTAAAAGTGACAGTTTTGTGCGTAGATCAAAGATACCAGATGGCTGGTTATCAGAGATCACATCTCTTCTCGTGAGAGAAGTCCACCTCTTGGGTCACTTCCCAGACCTTGGCCTTGAGAAAAGAACAAGAGGTGATTTCCCATTGTCTTAGGAAAAGGGTGGAGTGTGCTTTTTAAAATGGCTTCGATTAGGCTAAGTGACATAACTCATAGAAAGAAAATAAAAGCAGTGCTAGCATATTTAAGCAAAATCCTACTTAGCTAACAGGTAAATGACATGAAATAATGTCATCCCACATGAAATCTTTACATAGGGCACTTTCCACTTCTCCAACTTTCCTTTCTTCCTCGGTCCTTTCCAGCCCTTTTCTGGCTCTGTCCCTGATAGAATCATCTCCGATGGTAGTATATGGTCTACTCTATTATTATAGCAGCATAATGGCTGAACGGCAGGAATGGTAGAAGTCTAAAAACAGGACATACCTCATGTAGCTCACAGTTGAAACTGAAAATCATTGCCACAAGGTTTCTCAGTGACTGAGATAACCTAGAAAAGGATTGGACAAAATCATGAAGGATAAGACCATTTATTGCAGCTAGTCAATATATACTGCCCTCGCTGCCAAGGATAAGCATGCCTCTGAATACTGGTTTCAGATATTTGTTGCCCTAACGCCCTGTGTTAGTATCTGGTGTTAGTATCTGGTTGGAAATAAGATGCTAGCTGAGGCTTCGATCAAAGAAGCCCAAACATGGAGTGTTCCTTGTTTTAAGAGGTCAGCCACTCCATTGGATTCTTCTGTTCTCCCCTTCTCAAAGTCATTCCATGACAACTTACCCTTTATCAGGCATCAGTGGGAGATGTGTTTTCGTGTCCTTTCAACCCAGAGTAAACTCTCTCTCTCTCTCTCTCTCTCTTTCTCTCTCTCTCTCACACACACACACCAGATACCAGTGGTTTTTGTTAGGGAATGTTCCCCCTAACTGGTTGCAAGGCATATTGTGTCTGTGATGCCTTTAAGACTTTAATGCTGGAGCACACAGGTGCTGGGAGGTTTTCCCTGATGTGCTCCTAGGGCCAGTGTGTTTAGGACAGAGCAGGATTTCAGACCTTCAGCTACAATGCTCAACTTGCCTGAGCTGTAATGCTCACCATGCCAAGCTTTAATGCTCGCCTACCTCTGCCGACAGTCTGGTAAAATATTCCTGTATCTTCTGGAACCTGCTACAAGGACTGAACCTTTGCCACTGTTCCTGCTGATGTTTTTTTTCTGGATATGCCACCTGTGCTTACTGGACAAAGGAGAACTAACTGGGATAAGCCACCACCGGGAGGACAAAAGCTGTAGAACTCTTTGGTTTTGATTGTGGCTACAGCTTGCCTTAACCATGCTGAACTGAACTGTTGCTGAACGGTTAATGGACTTGTATATAGCACAACTGTACTGTCTCAGTGAGGTCAACTGAGCAGCCCGAGAGAATATATCTGTTAACAGTTGTTGCACTGTACAATACCTCATACAAAGTCCGCTTCGTACAACATCGAATTCATACAACATTGCCTAATTCCTTGAAAATAGTTGCCTCATACAAAGTTGCTGTGACTTTGTATTAGGCATTGGGGTTTTTCCCTGGTTGCATTGTGCCTGGGTAGTATAAAAGGCAGGACATATGCGTGCATTGCTCTTGTGGGTCTTGCTTCAGACCTTCAGCTACAATGCTCAACTTGCCTGAGCTGTAATGCTCACCATGCCAAGCTTTAATGCTCACCTACCTCTGCCGACAGTCTGGCAAAAGATTCCTGTATCTTCTGGAACCTGCTATAAGGTGAAGAGTGTTTAGGAGTGGTTTTGAGTGCGATTTTGGATTTTTTCGTCAGAATTTTTGGAAGCATTCCTGGGATTTTTGCAGCATTCTTCAGGTTCTTGGACCTTTCGTTGGCACAGTGGAAAGGTAGGTAAATGAGGTTTTCTGTTTCCAATTGGCTTGAGGTGGGGAGGTGGATGGGAGAGGGCAATTTTTTTGGTGGGGTGGGCAATTGTTTGGTGCTTGCTGCTGTGATTTTTAAAAACAGATTGCATGCTCCATAATTTTTCTTATGATGGTCTTTTTTGGGGGAACACTGTTTGGTGGAGTGGGCAATTGTTTGTTTTTTGTTGCTGTTTGGATGATTAACACTGTGCTGCATGATGTGCTTCATAAAGTTTTCAAAAGTTAAAAACTTGTTGTATGGTTGGTCCCCTAAAATCAGGGTTGTTCGACATGTTTTTGTAATGTATTTAGCCTTTAGACAATGATTTCTTAAAGTTCTGTCAGTTTCCTGTCTGTTTCCTTGACTTTGCCCTGAAGTCTGTGCTGTTACAGTACAATGTATCTCTATGGAAATGACATTGTACGAGGCATCGCGACAAGGATTTGGATGTTGTATGAGGCATCGCAGCTAGGATTTTGCATGCCTCATTGTTGCAATGGCCCACGGAGGTCGGAGTGACTGGCCGCAAGGAAGGATTGTGCGGTGAAAGTCCAGTCCCGATTGGCTCGGGTAGTCTGTATTTGTTACCCTGCCTCAGGACGTTATGCGCCTAGGTTGTGCGTGACCCCGTTACAGAAGGCTTGCATATGTGGCATTTCGCTGGCCAAGTTACATTGACAGACCTCGGAAGTTACTGAGTATCCTGGACCCCCGCTGGGAAACTAATTAACAGGGTTGGTGAAACCTATTGTTCTCGCCCTAATCTCAGAGTCTTGGCTATGTTGACTCCAGGTAACTATACTTAATTAACTTGTCTGGTGTGGCCAGTTTGCCCAACTGAGTCTACAACCAGGAGTGAGATATTGTGTATTAACTTGAGTTCATCACCTTATGACTTTTGCCCTACTTCTCTCAGAGCCATTAGCCAAGGCAATATGAATTGCCCCCCAAACTATCAATCTAGCCCAAACCCCAATTGCCTTTCCAGCAAAGCCCGTTTGGTACTCGGCTGTGTGCTAGCTGAGCGAACCCATCGGAAAAGGTTTGGCCAATTATGAACGCGGGCAACCCACACCTCATACAAAGTCCAAATTCGTATAAAGTCCAAACTTGTGGAACCAAGTTTGGACGTTATATGAGGTATCACTGTATATATGTGCACCCTTCCATCTTATAAGATAGATAGATAGATAGATAGATAGATAGATAGATAGATAGATAGATAGATAGATAGATAGATAGATAGATAGATAGATAGATAGATAGATAGATCTTTATTGTCATTGTCCTGCACAGAACAACGAGATTGGGGGGGGGGGACACTTAACAACCCAACAAAACCTAAACAAAATACAACTATACAAAATTATCAACATACTCCCACCCCACATATACACATTTAACCCTTAAAAGCTCTAAAACTCTAAAAACTCTAAAACCCTAAAAACCCTAAAAACTATATACAGAAGCTCCCTCATAGACTGCATTGCACTGTATTCAAAGCCAGAACCGCTTTTGGGTAGAAACTATTTCTCAAGCGGCTGGTCCTGGTCTTTATGACCCTATACCTTCTTCAGGCAAAAGCTGAAAGAGATCATTTCCAGGGTGCGTACTATCTTGCGCAATCTCTACAGCTTTCTTATAACACCTGGTGGCATAGATTTGATCTAGAGTGGGAAGAGTACGCCCAATTATCCCCTCTGCAGTCTTTATGACCCTGGACAGCATTGTTCTTTCCCTAGCTGTACAACTCCCAAACCATACACACAGACCATAGGTTAACACACTCTCTATGGTACAGTGGTAGAATGCCAACAGCAGGTCCTCTGAAAGATTGTTCTTCCTGAGGATTCTCAAGAAGTATAACCTCTGCTGTGCTCTCTTCATCAGATCTTTGGTGTTTGCTCCCCATGTTAGATCATCCCTCAGCTCCATTCTCAGAAATCGAAACACCGAGACCTGTTCCACACAATTCCCTTCAATAATAAGTGGCTGGATGTTCAATTTGCATTTTCTAAAGTCCACAATGATCTCTTTTGTCTTTTTTACATTGAGGAATAAATTGTTTTCCCTCCGTCAGCATCTCAACCTCCTTCCTGTAAGCCGCTTTGAGTTTTCTTCTGCACCAAACTCTAGTCTGCCTGCCTTTCTTACAAGAGACCACTTGGCCAGGTGTGAACCTCTTGCTGGCCACTGCACCACTCTGCTGACCAATTACATCAACAGTTTTCCCAAAGCTGCCTATGCCTCTTCTTTGTGCATGGGCAATGCTGGTTTGCCTGCAGCAGGTCTGACACTCATACTTGCAATGAGGTTACTGCAAGTATATCTAGAACAGAACAAAGGGACAAGATATTTAGTGCAAACAGATGACAAATAACGTAACCCTCTTGAGCAACATCCAACTACAGTATGATGTTGTGCCTTGAGAATGGTAGTTAACTAATCTAATTGGAGTGGCATGTGGCTACTTGAACTATGGCCTTCAGTATTTCCTCACTGTTTGTGGTTTAACTCTAGCCTGCAGGTAGTAACTCACTTCGGTATTCCTATGAGAGCTCCCAGCTATATTTCTAATCCCTTGGGCAGTCCTATTCCCTGAACAGTTTCAACAAGCACTTATCTTTGGATAGTCCTATTCCCTGAACAGTTTCAACAAGCACTTATCTTTTGCATTGACCTCTACCCTGTATCTCTTGTGTGGCCTTTCACCTGAATTGAAGCACACTTCTACTAAGTATTACATTCTGAGAGGCCGCTCACATTGCAGTTTCTCTGTGAAGTTCCAAACAAAGAGGAATAAGATCTTGCCTGCTACAGACACAACACTAACTAAAATTCTCCAATTTATTCTTATTGAACAAACCCTAAACATCAGCTTAAGAGTGATGTATAACATCTCAATAAACATACATCTCTACACAAGCCCATCACCCTTACTATTAAAAAATCTCATAATCAAAATCCTCTTTTACAACAAAAATGTGGGAAGGATTAGAGTACTGTAATTCAGTCAACTATTGTGACAGAAGCCTGTTATGTGCTCAAGTGAAACCTTCCCTTTTAGACAATGCCTGAAAAACCATTTCCAATTTCAATTTAAAAAATAAATAAATGGGATAGTGCTTGAAAAAGAATGTTTATCAAAGCAAAATCCAACCTCTGTGCAAGTTGAAACTGGAATAAATTTGCATTGCCACATCCCAAAGACTTGTGTATATTACACAAAGCCCAGCTTATTGCTGAAGGCCTGCTGAAATAAAGCAAAGCATAAAGTGAACATGATAAATACAATGTTAGACAAACAAACACAATGTTAAGTCTCTGTTATTGTTATGTGCTGTTGATTTGCTTCAGATCTATAGCGACCTGACTGAGTGATCTCTAAAATGTCTTATCTTCAACAATCCTGCTCAGAAAAAGAAAACGCATTTCTACTCATGCGGGTTCCGCTCATGGAATTAGCATACTGTCCCTGACAGAAGCCATAACTTGGGAGATAACTCCCTGAGTCATTGGCTCCGAGGGGACAGAAATTGGGGAGCGCATTAATAGCCATAGATTGATTCACCCATATCTGACCTGACAAACAGTCCGAGCAGGAGGAAATTGAATGTCTAACTAATCAGTTAGGTAATAGGTAATATCGCACCCGTGGATTACCCCAAGCCCTAACACCAACTGTGGGAATGCATCTGGATTCTGTCAGGCTGTCTCTGACACTTTTTGTAAACAAAAGCCTCTGCTCACTGAGAGACAGCGCTCCTTATCTCTCTTTCTTTGGGTTCTGACACTTCTGATTGGCTGTAAGCACTCAGCTTTGTCTCTGTGAAGTTTCGTTTCTGGTATACAATGCTGGCTAGTTTCGTTTCTCTCTCTCACTGCCTAAATAAAGAAAAAGGCTTCAGTAGCATTTGACCAGCCAAGGACTGCAGAGTGCTTTCTCTCTGTCTCTCTGTTCCTCCCTACAAAAAGCCTAAGGAAGCAGGACTTCTTGGGACTGATTGTTATCTTAAAGATCTGAGGATATAACTGCTGCTAATGAGGCTGACTGAATAAAGAAGATATCTTTACATGAAGCAGAATTCCAACAAGTGGCGCCCCGTTGTGAGGCCAATTGAATGAAATTCAAAGGAATGCTTTGAAAGCTGCTTCAATAATTAACACCTCATCGACCGGGAAGGTCTCATTCACCTACGACCAGGAAAGGTCTAATCGAGCGCTCGAGAATTACAACTAGGTGAGTGAAAATGGGGTGTGTTTTTTCTTCGCAAATGTATGAACTTTGTAAAGATATCTCAGATCTTTTGCATGACAATGGGCGAAAAGCTAATGAACAGGAGATACAGAAACTGGTTAAAGTTATAGCACAAAACTGTCCTTGGTTTAAATATGAAGGTCTGGACTTAAAAGAGTGGAAACAGATCGGGAATGAATTGCAGAAGCATAAAGGGATTTCTAGATCAATATTATTTACTTGGGAGGAAGTGAGAGGCTGCCTTCAAAGACTTACTCCAAAAAATATTTTATTGTCTCAAAGACTTGATGGCCATCCCCTCCCACAGCTTTTGCCTTCAGAGAAAGGGGGGGCCATGGCAACCATGGCAGCCATGGCAACTGCTCCTCCATCATATGAGAAACCGCCTCCTGATGGAGGTGGAGGTAGAAAAGAAGATGGGCAATTATATCCTGACTTGCAAAAATCAGGCACTTTTAGCCCTACCAAGACACAATTCTCTGCTGCGTTAACGGCAGCTGTGCTGGACCTGCAATCTCCTGAAATATACCCAGTGATAAGGGGGGCTCCGGCTGTGGGCAACGCAATTGCAGTCCCAGATAGGTATGAAACCCTCCATTACAAATATCTGAAGGAACTAAGAGTCAGCATACGTGACTATGGATTTAATGCACCTTTTACTAAAGCTTTGTTGGAAGCCATTGCATCTCAAAAATTGCTACCAGTGGATTGGAAACAGATGATTAAAGCGCTTTTGCCCCCAGCAGAAGCCATGCTCTGCTTGCAAGAGTGGAGGGATGTGGCTTGGGAGGTTCATCATACACGCCCTGCACTCACAATGGATATGTTATGTGGGGAGGGAAATTTTGCCAACCCCACACAGCAATTGGCCCTCAATGATGCCCAGCTGGGAGAGATTGCTCAGATAGTCATGCGGGCCTGGAGTAAGATCCCTTCCAAAGGAGACAGCTCCGTTGCTGGATTTGCAGCAATTAGGCAGGGCCCTAAAGAAGATTACACTGAGTTCATTAACAGACTCATGACTGCTCTCAGCCGCCAGGTGGAAAATGTGCCGGCACGGGAAATGCTCATGAAACAACTGGCTTTTGAAAATGCCAATGAGGATTGTAAAGGAGCTCTGACAGCTGTTTATGCTAGGCCAGGAACATCTATAGCAGACATGATGAAAGTTTGTCAAAATGTGGGGACTCACAGTTACAAGGCTCAACTTCTGGCAGCTGCAGTTCAATTGCCCACAACTCAGGCTCAAAACAAACGGTGTTTTGGCTGTGGGAAAGAAGGACATTTTAAAGCACAATGTCGCTCCTCTCTAAAGCAGGCAGCACGCCCTTCAAGGAAGTGTCCCATTTGCCAGAAAGGGTACCATTGGGCCAATCAGTGCCGCTCAAATCCTAATGCCAATCCCTCAGCTGCTCAGCACCAAGACTCTGACTTTTCTCCACAGCAGCAGGGAAATGGGAGTGCGGGCCAGGCTCGGGCCCAGGCAAAATAATAGGGCTACCAGAGGTCAGTGAAGAGGCAATAGAGGAGGTTTTGCAAGAAATGGCAGAAGATATGGAACTTGCCCAAGACATGATTTCACGATATAGAAAAAACCATCCTCTAAAAGAAGGACTTTTATTGAGGTTATCTAAGGACTGTACTTTTACTATGCCAGGGTGTGTGGAGGCTCTTCCCACACTGGTTGATGATGTTAATTTCCAGGGCATGATGGGCATCGTTCTTCCTTGTCCAGACGCCTTACCCGCTTCTGTACACATTGCAGCAGGGTCAGTTACATTGGGTCACCAAGAAATTGTCATCCCTGCTTCAGCCACGCAACATATCACCCTGCCTAAGGGACAACCTGTAGGACGCCTTCATCTGCTCCCACTAGGGACCACTGCAACTCCATCCCAGGAGGGGACTGCAACAGCGGCTATGGCGGTGATACAAATCACCGAGGATAGACCGACCCGTTCGCTGCTTATGGGTGGACGTTCAGTGTCTGGATTGGTCGATACAGGAGCCGATATTTCAGTGGTGGCAAAAAAAGATTGGCCAACTGGATGGGCCGTCCGCCCCTGTAGGGAAGTTTATGGGGTGGGCGGGTACGAGCCAGCACAGCAAAGTGTTCATCCAATCGTCTTTGAGACCTCAGGGGGAACAAAAGTTTCTCTTCACCCCTTGATTATGGATATTCCTATTACTCTGTGGGGCCGGGATCTCCTGGCTAAAACAGGGTGTACCTTGCAGACAAATTTTTGATACGGGCCTCCCCTGCAGCGCCGTTGCATGCACTTCCACTACAATGGAAAAACACCCCACCAGTGTGGACGGATCAATGGCCGCTCTCAAAAGAAAAGCTCCAAGCGGCGGAGGCCCTTGTACAGGAGCAATTAAATCTGGGACATATTCAAACAACCACTAGTCCTTGGAACTCTCCGATTTTTGTGGTGAAAAAGAAGTCTGGAAAATGGCGATTGTTACATGATTTGAGGAAAGTTAATGAGCACATCTTGCCAATGGGACCTCTACAATCTGGACTTCCTAATCCGAACATGATTCCGGAAGATCATCAACTCATGGTTATAGATTTGAAGGACTGTTTTTATACAATCTTGCTAGCGCCACAAGACAGAGAAAAATTTGCATTTACATTGCCAGTATACAATAATGAACATCCTACTCAACGGTTTGAATGGTGTGTCTTGCCTATGGGTATGGCCAACTCGCCGACTCTATGCCAACATTTTGTGAACAAGGCTTTGGAACCTTTCAGGCAACGCCATCCAGAGGTTAAAGTCTATCATTACACAGATGACATTTTATTGCATGGTCCACAAGTCACGGAGAAACACCTGCAGGACCTAGCAGACATTTTGCAACAAGCAGGCTTGATCATATCCTGAAAAAGTACAGCGGATGTATCCATTCCAATATCTGGGACATAGGCTCTCAGCTACAGCTTCAACTCCGCTATTGCCAACAATAGCTATTCCGGAGCAGTTCACTCTTGTCCAATTGCAACAATTGCTAGGGAACATAAATTGGGCTCGTCCTTTCTTGGCCCTGAGCACGGAGGAACTATCACCACTCTTTGCTGCTCTTTCTGGACACACTTCTCCAGCGGACATCATTCCCTGCACAACGGAGATGCGTACAGCTCTTCAACGCCTCAACGAAAAGCTGCATACCATCGCTGTGGATCGGGTGCCCTCAGGCACCATTGCGCTGGCATGCGCTCTTCTTCCTACACCGAGGCTGCCCACTGCGGTTTTGTTCGCGCCTGTCAACGCTCAGAAGGTGGCCATCGTGGAATGGCTACACTTGGCGCACACTCCCTCGAAAAACTGTTATCGCCTGCCTGATGCGATTGCTGATCTTTTCCTCAAATGCCGTACTAGGGCAAAGCATTTGACCAGCCAAGGACTGCAGAGTGCTTTCTCTCTGTCTCTCTGTTCCTCCCTACAAAAAGCCTAAGGAAGCAGGACTTCTTGGGACTGATTGTTATCTTAAAGATCTGAGGATATAACTGCTGCTAATGAGGCTGACTGAATAAAGAAGATATCTTTACATGAAGCAGAATTCCAACAACCAACATCGGCCATGTTTACTCCTGGATAAGCTTGGAACAATGGAGTTCCCTTGTCAGTGTTTAATTTAGTTAATTAACTTCCCCGGGAAAGGTTCCCAATTAACCCGTGTAAACATGCGATGTGATTTTCTGTCAGATGACGATTCTATCACACGCGGCCTCGTATTTCTATATATGATGATGATTTTCCCTCAATAAATCACTGGTCTTCGCTCCATCTTGTCTCGCGTCTCCTTCTTGACCAGTCTCCTCCGGGACCCAACAGCCGCTTCGCGGCCCCAATCCAACATCTGGTGATCCCGACGTGATCCTACTTGTGAGTAAGCGATCTACGCAGTCCGGTTCTACGCTAGAACTGTGTCCGATCACCCCGGAGGACAGCGCGGCAGCCCCGGTCGGAAAGCCATCCGATCGGGAAGACAGCTACGTGGCGAGGCATCTCAGAGAGGCATCCTACAGCTTGCTCCAAGCTATCGCGGCAGTTGCAGCACGGAAAAACGCATTCCACTCAGGGTCGGCTGTGAACCCCTGATCAGCGCAGAGGCCACCGAGGGCCCGTGGCAGCAGCCCACGCTCCGAGTTCTACCCCAAAGATTCATCACGCAAAACCTATTGCCTGGACTTCAGACGCGTCGACTCATCTCGAGAAGGAGACTTCAAAGGACCGGCAGGTAATATGGGGACTTGTCCTCAGTGGCAACGTCTGTCCGCTAGTCAAAGAATTCACCTAATGGAATTCAAGGCCCTGGCCAGGGTATACCAGATAAGCATTCACAGTGGAGAACTAGCGAGACTTTTGGTGTTCTTGAGGGATCACTGTCTGCTTTACCCAGAAGTAGGCACGCTAACCCTTCAGCTTTGGGATCAGATAGGAGTCTGCATTCAGCAACCCCCGAGAGCTCCAGATGGCGTAATTTGCACATGGAGCAAATGTAGGAAGCTCTTAGCAGAGGTAGACCCAGTCTGGATAGACCAAAGAACCCCCAGGGCCATCAGAGCCATCAGCGCCCGCGGCTCTCTATCCGTCATTTCAGCTCAAGCAGGGTAGTGTAGGGAGCTTTCCCTCGGTGACAGCTGCAGACGTCACCGGTGGAATGCATGGAATGAGGAGCGCTGGTGCTTCTCTGACAGCTATGGGTTCCTGAACTACCAAGAGTGCCCTTCAGCGCACGATTGAGGAAGAGATCAGAAAGGGGGAGTTGCCAGCAGAAGAACTAGCTGAGCTTAGTCAGATTTGTCCAATTCGCTTGGAAATAGATGCCCTCACAGGGCAGCAGCAGGTAGTTCATTCACCAGTTCCATACAAGCTTCTCATGGCTATACGGCCATTTCAGAGACAGGACTTCAAAGTCGCTTCACTAGGGGCACGCTTCAGCAAGTGTGCAAAAATACGATGTTCATTCCGCACGACTGGAAAGCCGTCATGCGAATGATGCTCAACCCCAACCAGTATTTGCTATGGGACAGTGAGTATCGTCTCGAGGCTCAGGCAAGGGCTGCCAGGATGGGCGGGGCAATAATTCCTGACCAGCTATATGGCTCAGGTGCCTTCGAATCCATCGATGTGCAGACCGCCTTGCCACTTGCCACCCTTCAGTTGTCAGCTGAGACAGCCTTCAGGGCTTTTCTCAAAGTCCCAGCAAGTGGCAAAGCGGCCAAAAATTACACCGCAGTCAAACAGGGTGCCCAGGAGTCCTACGTGGACTATCAATCGACTGGAGGAAGCAGTCAGTAGACAGATTGATAATGAGCAGGCCCAACAAGAGCTCATGATGAAATTGGCTAAGGACAATGCCAATCTCGACTGCCGTAAGATCTTGCAGTCACTGGGCAATCGTCCCCACCTGACTCTCACGGACATGATTAGGGCTTGCGCCGACGTTGGCACAGATTCCTACAAAATGGGTCTGTTGGCAGCGGCGGTGCAAGGGGGTAGGAAACCCAAGAACAAGACCCAAGGAACATGTCACAATTGTGGCAAGGTCGGTCACTTCGCTAGGGAGTGCCGATCCAAGGGCAGCGGCCAACATGCCGGCCATCCCAAGGCTCCAACCACCCCGTGTCCGAAGTGTAACAAAGGCTTCCATTGGTCCAAATTCTGTCCAAATTCGGGAAAACGGAACGCGGGCATGTCTCTGGCCCCGGTCCAAACAGAGACCTCCCTCGCTCTGGGAGAGCCAGAGCTGGATTAGATTCCAATCACATTCCTGACATTGCGAAGGCGCAGGCCAGCCCCAAAGGTAGCACAGGACTAGAATTGACTTGCCAGGCAGACGTTACATGCGACTTGCCAGGCACAGTCTATCTGGTCAATTCTCAGTACATGGGACCCCTGCCTAAAGGCTTCATAGGCTTAGTTTTGCCTCGTAGTGTCGCCGGAGCACGAGGAATTCTTGTAATTCCGGGAGTCATTGACTCCAATTTTTCGGGTGTTCTCCAAGTTCAACTCTGGACGCACCTACCCCAAACCATTCACAAGGGAGACACGTTAGCACAACTGATTATGGTTCCTTGTAACTTGCCAGCAGACAGCCAGGGAAGGCTCAGGGACAGCTCAGAGTCCGGGTCGGAAGACCGCTCGAGCGCAAGTGGGGCAGTGCAAGGATACCAGGTCTTAGCGGCAGTGGAAACCAACATAGAGTGGAAATGGCGGCCAGTCATAGAGGTATCTTTAAATAAAAAACCGTTTACTGGGTTGCTGGACACCGGAGCTGATGTCAGCGTGGTCAGCCAAAGTCAGTGGCTGCAGGAGTGGGCTATCGAGCCGGTCTCCGATGTGTGGGGGGTAGGCGGCATCCAAGAAGCGTTTAGAAGCCGGGAGTGGGTGGAGGTCACAATCCCTGAGGCTGATGGCACAGCGGTCATCCAGCCGCACATTTTGGACGTGCACGTCAACCTTTGGGGGCAAGACATTCTGCAGCAATACTGTGCCACTCTTAACTTCGGGTAATGGCTCTGCCACTTAAATGGCTTACCAACATGCCTGTCTGGGTGGAGCAATGGCCGGTAGTAGGTGAGAAATTAGTCACCCTGAAACAGCTGGTAAAAGAACAGCTAGATGCAGGACATATAGAGCAGTCCACCACTCCTTGGAATTCGCCCATATTTGTCATCAAGAAAAAGTCAGGGAAGTGGCGACTCCTTCACGATCTCAGAGAGATCAATAAATGTATCCAGCCAATGGGTCCGCTTCAATGCAGCATCCCGAATCTGAATATGATCCCCGAGGGTTGGGAGATCTTGGTCGTAGACCTTAAGGATTGCTTTTATACAATTCCCCTAGATCCTAGGGACAGGGAAAGGTGCCAGTCATGAACCACCGAGAGCCTACGCAGCGTTACGCGTGGAAATATTTACCACAGGGGATGCTCAACTCGCCCACCCTGTGCCAAATTTATGTTCACAACGCACTGGCAAAGTTTCGAAACCTTCACCCTACAGCTTTAGTGTGTCATTTCATGGATGACATCTTGGTCGCAGCGCCGCAACTCGGCAGCCGCTCTTCTCGCTGCTAACGTTAGGTAAGCAGCCGGCAGACTGGATACAAATTCCTCGAGAGGCACGCTTGACTCTCGAGAAGGTCAACCAAGTTCTCAGCCAGAGATGGGTAGACAGGATTACTCAGGGGCCATACGCTCCGATCCTGAACTTGTACATCGTTCAGGCCGGATCCATGTTCACTGGAGCCCTAGGAGTGGACTCCGAGCGAGGAGTGAGTATCGTGGAATGGGTGTATTTACCACACACCTCTTCCCGAAACATCGTTCCCCCACAGGAACTGGTCTCCGCGGTGGTCTACCGAGGAAGGCTGAGAGCTAGGGATATCTCAGGGCACAATTTAGCAAAAATCATGGTCCCATTCACAAAAGAGCAAGTTCAGCAGTTGATGCAGCTCGGTTACTCGCTTCCAATTCCCTTGGCGGGATTCACTGGATGCTTGGCATACCACTTGCCGAAAGACCCCAGACTCATCTCGCTTCAAACGCAGACAGTCAGTTTGTGTGAATTGATGTCACTGGTCCCACTTCAGGGGGCTAGAACAGTTTTCACGGATGGGGGTCGTACATATGGTGTTTTAACTTGGCAAGAGGACCAAGCTTGGCGCACGCTTCTAACTCTTCCACAGAAGACCGCACAGCGGGCAGAGTTGGCAGCGGTGAACCTTGCTTTGGCACCTTTGCCAAAGAACGCCTCAACATCATAACTGACAGTCAGTATGTTAGGAATTTGCTTCACAGTCTACCGGGAGCGTACATCACTCCCGCGATAGACAAAAATTTGCTGAGTCTGTTTCTCACGGCTCAATTTCACTTGCCAAACTGCACCGAAGCGCTCTATATCACCCACATCAGAAGTCACCAGGACTTGCCTGGTCCGATTTCCGCAGGCAATAGCAGAGCGGATGCGGCCGCAAAGGAAATTCAGCAATGGTCAGTTTTGGGAGTCTTTACAACTCCGATTCAAAGCCATGCATTCTTTCACCAGAATGCCAAAGCGCTCGCAAGGCAGTTTAACCTGCCACTTTCTCAAGCCCAAGGCATAGTCCGTTCCTGTCAGCATTGTGCAGGGGCGGCGGGGGGGCCCCTGTGGGGGGTCAACCCATGAGGGACAGAGGCCAACCAGGTGTGGCAAATGGACATCACACATGTTCCGCAGTTTGGCAGATGGCAGTACATGCACGTCTGCATTGATACTTTTTCACAGTTTGTTTGGGCAACGGCACAGAAGGGAGAGAAGGCTTCCCATGTGGAGCAGCATCTCCTTTCCTGCTTTGCGGCCATGGGCAAACCACGGCATGTGAAAACCGATAACGCCCGGCCTAGAGCTCCAGGCAGCTGGCCGACTTCATGGCCACTTGGGACATTAAACACACCTTTGGCGTTCCGTACAATCCGCAGGGGCAAGCGATTGTGGAACGGGTCAATCGGACACTTAAGTCCTACATTGACAAACAAACAGAAAGGGGGGAACCACCTGCCCTCCCCAAATCTCAGGGTCAGGCACAGCATTGTCTGAACAAGGTGTTGTTCACGTACAATCACCTTAATGTTTTTTCGGATTGCACTCCGCAGGAGAACCACTTCCGCCGCTCGGAAGCTCTCCCGCGGCCGATGGTGCATTACCGAGTGCCACTGGATCCCTCCTGGAAGGGCCCGGCGCCACTCGTAACCTGGGGAAGAGGGTATGCTGCAATTATGTCTCCTACAGGTGTCATCTGGATTCCAGCTCGGTGCGTCAAACCCCACTTGGTCCCCCATGGCTTGGACCCAGGCTGTTCTGGACCCGATCCCGGAGATGGAGGACCTCACCCTCATGGGGGGAGCCAAGTGGAGGAAGCGGCGACAGCAGATGACAGCGCCGAAGATCACCTGGGGGATGGCCAAAGCCCTTTGCCAAGAAGCGGTGGACGCCGTCCGGCATGAGGACAAGGAGCCGACACCGGAGAACATCTTGGTTGCAGCTTTTTCCCTGATCACAGCTAATTCCGTGACGACCACCATCATCCTGATCCTCTCCCTACTTGCCGGGGGAGGCGTTCAGGCAGCTTCGCTGGAAGCCGATAACCTGATGCCAGGTGGAGATCTCTCTGCCCGGATGCATTACAACATTTGGGAAAGGTTGGCGACTCTCGTCAACCAGTCCAATTTTTGCCTGAGACAGACCACCGCTTCTGCCTCAATCCTGAGCACATGTCTCATCCCGGTGTGTCATTCCCCAGAAACGCGCACCAGGAACGGTGACTGGTTAGTGAAGCGGATATTCGGTCCGTTTTACAAGACTGGCTTTTCAACATATGCGCACTGGGGAACTCAAGTCACTAAAGTTTTTCTGGCTGATGCATCCACTCTCTACACTCCTCGAGTGGCGGTCAGCCCGAACTCCACTTGTGCTCGAATGGTCGGCTGTTCCGTGGCCGGCAGGCCTCAGTGCCGTTGCCTCGACCCCGGCAGCGGCAACTGGACTTGTGATAACCCAGAGACAATTAGCTCAATGTATGTTCATGTTACCTTGCCTTCAGGATGGTTCTTTACATGCAATCAGTATACTTGGAACTACATTCCCGCAAATGTATCAGATTCCACATGTTGTATCAGTCGCTTGACACTGTTGCTCCCCACTAGAGACATGGTTGCACCAAGCACGAATGTCCCTTCACGCATACGGCACGCTCGTGCCACCCAGTTAGACAGCTCATGTGATAGCAACATTAGAGTTTTGAGTAAAGCTGAGTACGTTTCATTAGCAGTCAGCATACTTGGCGTGCCAGGCTTAGCCGTCGGCAACGCTCGGAGAATTGGTCAATTGGCTTGCGCTCTGGCAAATGCCATCAACCACACCTCCTCGGCGATAGCGCTGTCCAACCAGGAGCAGACAGAGCTTCGCCATGCCATACTGGATAATCGAGCAGCCATCGATTATCTCCTGTTGCTACATCATTTGGGTTGCGAGTCTGTCCACGGCATGTGTTGCTTTAATCTCACAGACAACACGCATAAGGTACAGAGTCAGCTCACAGACCTCCACACCTTGGTCAAAAACATCAAGGAGGATGCTACGTGGGGGTGGTGGGATTCGTTATGGTCGTGGTTCCCATGGGGTTGGCTACAGACGACAGTCAAGGTGATTGTGGGGTGGTAATACTGGGCACAGCAGTGTGTTGTTTCGTGCAATGTATTCCCTCACTGGTGTCGAGATGTCCCCCAAGGAGAGAACCCCGGAATGTCATCACTCCACGTCAGCTGATGCCACTCCTGTCAGGTCCAATCAAACAAGTAAAGGGGGAGTGCGGGTTCCGCTCACGGAATTGGAATACTGTCCCTGACAGAAGCCATAACTTGGGAGATAACTCCCTGAGCCATTGGCTCCGAGGGGACAGAAATTGGGGAGCAGATTAATAGCCATAGATTGATTCACCCATATCTGACCTGACAAACAGTCCAAGCAGGAGGAAATTGAATGTCTAACTAATCAGTTAGGTAATAGGTAATATCGCACCCGCGGATTACCCCAAGCCCTAACGCCAACATCGGCCATGCTTACTCCTGGATAAGCTTGGAACAATGGAGTTCCCCTGTCAGTGTTTAATTTAGTTAATTAACTTCCCCGGGAAAGGTTCCCAATTAACCCGTGTAAACATGCGATGTGATTTTCTGTCAGATGACGATTCTATCACACGCGGCCTCGTATTTCTATATATGATGATGATTTTTCCTCAATAAATCACTGGTCTTCGCTCCATCTTGTCTCGCGTCTCCTTCTTGACCAGTCTCCTCCGGGACCCAACAGCCACTTCGCGGCCCCAATCCAACATACTCAGAGTTAAGGAGTAGTAAAATTAGTACATAGCTCACTAGATTTACAGCTATTACTAATCCTATGCTGTGGCACTAGTAGTTTGTTTGACTGAAGGCCCTGCCAAAAAATTTCTTCTTTCTGATCTTACATGCTGCGCAGAAAACCTGGCACTATGGGTGAAGGTGGGTCTTTCATCAGATAGCAGCCAGTGGGTGTATGTGCTGTTTGTCCAGCCAGGATACTTGCAGAGCAGCAGAGATATGAACTTGTTCCAGATCTTTACTTATAAGGAGGGACGTTAACCGTTGGAATCTGGCAAACGCGCCCGCACCCGTCCATACTATCCCATATCGAGCTGCCCACACTTGCCTTTACTCCACCCGACCATCGCTGCAAGGGTCCAGCAGTCGCCAGTGGGGCAACCACCCCACAAAGGAAACAAAACAAATCAACTTCAAGTCCCAGCATCCTCCATTCTGCGCCACCCCTCAGCCAATCTGGCTGACAGGCAAGAGGAAGGCGAACTCTGGGAAAGCCAGTGCGCCCAATACAAAATGAGCCGTGGAAAAAAAGCTGCTGCACGAACGTGATTAAAAGAAAGAAAACTTCAAATCCCAGCGTCCTTTGCGCCATGACCACTTCAGCCAATCAGGCTGAAGGGCACGAACGCGTAGAATGTTGAAAAAGCCGGTGCGCAAAAAATAAAATAAAATAACACCTTACGCAACGGGAGCGCAAGGCCGCCGCAGGTGGACACAGTGCCTCATGGCCTTGCTAACCCAAACATGCAAAAACCACAGTGAGACAACCACTGGCCTTCTTTCCCAGAGCAACGGGGAGAAGAGGGACTACCTCTCCTCCCTGCTACTCCGCCGAAGACACAACGAGACCGCTGCTGCCCTCAAGGTAAGTTGAGGCTGGGGGAACCACCAGCAGGTAGCACTTCGTTAGGGGAAGCACCCTCCCTGGCGAATGACTGGCTGCTGCCTTTTATACTACCCACACCACTGAGTGCAAGATGTTAATGTGACTGATCCAATAGGGAACAGTGACCACAACTCAATTATGTTTAACTTGATCATAGACCGCAAGTCACTGATAAAATCTAACACAGAGACCTTAAATTTTCAAAAAGGAAATTTCCCAAAGATGAGGAAACTAGTAAAAAAGAAGCTAAAAGGGAAAATTGAGAGAGTCCAAACACTCCAAGAGGCATGGAGGCTGTTTACAAAAACAATAACAGAGGCTCAATTGGAATGCATACCCAAAAGGAAAAAGGGCACGGCCAGGTCCAAGAGGACTCCAATGTGGCTTACAGGAGCTGTTCGGGAAGTTATCAAGAGCAAGAAAAGCTCATTTAGAAGATGGAAGGCTTGTCCGAATGAGGACAGCAGGCAGAAACATAAATACTCAGAGAAATAACAAAGACTTCTTTAAGTACATTAGAAGTAAGAACCCAACTAGGAAGGCCATTGGACCATTAGATGACAATGGAAGGCAAGGGGGTTATTAAAGAGGAAACAGAGATTGCAGAGAGACTCAATGAATTCTTTGCTTCAGTATTCACTGAAGAAGACAGAGGCCACATGCCCAAAACAGAGCCTATCTTCGTAGGGAGGGAAACCGAAGAATTAAGTCAGATAGAAATAACCAGGGAGGAGGTCCTTGCATGTCTTGTTAAACTAAACACTAACAAATCACCAGGACCAGATGGCATCCATCCACGAGTTCTCAGGGAACTTAAAGATGAAATTGCTGATCTCCTAGCCAAAATATATAATCTTTCCCTCAAATCAGGCTTTGTGCCTGATGACTGGAAGGTAGCGAATGTAACACCAATTTTCAAAAAAGGATCCAGGGGTGATCCAGGAAATTACCGACCTGTCAGTTTGACATGTGTCCCAGGTAAAGTGATGGAAACCATCCTAAAAGATAGAATTAATAGGCACATAGAAGAGAAGGCGCTGCTAAAGAAGAGCCAACATGGCTTTTGCAAGGGCAAATCATGCATCACTAATCTGTTGGAATTTTTTGAGAGTGTCAACAAGCATGTGGATAAGGGGGATCCAGTTGACATTGTTTATCTGGACTTTCAGAAGGCTTTTCACAAGGTCCCACACCAAAGGCTCTTGAATAAACTTACCAGTCATGGAATAAAGGGACAGGTCTTGTCCTGGATCAGCAACTGGCTAAGGGACAGGAAACAGAGGGTAGCACTAAATGGACACTTCTCCAAGTGGAGGGAAGTAAAGAGTGGGGTCCCCCAAGGTTCAGTACTGGGACCCCTGCTTTTCAACCTCTTCATAAATGATCTAGAGGTAGGAGTAAAAAGCAAGGTAGCCAAATTTGCTGACGACACTAAATTATACAGGGTAGTGAAAACTGTGAGAGATTGTGAGGAGCTCCAGAGGGATCTCTTGACACTGGGGGAGTGGGCAAAACAGTGGCAAATGAGTTTCAACATTAGTAAGTGCAGAGTGATGCATGTTGGGGCAAAGAACCCCAATTACATTTATAAACTGATGGGGTCTGAACTCTCTGCGACAAACCAGGAAAGGGACCTTGGTGTCCTGGTGGACAACTCAATGAAGGTGTCAACCCAGTGTGCCTCAGCAGTGAAAAAAGCAAACTCAATGCTAGGGATCATTAGGAAGGGTATAGAAAATAAGTCAGCAAGTGTCATTTTGCCTCTTTATAAATCTATGGTGAGGCCCCATCTGGAATACTGTGTACAGTTCTGGTCGCCATACCTCCAGAAGGATATTATGGAGCTGGAAAAAGTGCAGAGGAGGGCAATAATAATAATAAACCCTGTGGGGTGTCCCGGGGTCATTTATATGTTGTTAGCCGCCCTGAGTCGGCCATGTGTTGAGTAGGGCGGGATATAAAATTGAATAATAAATAAATAAATAAATAAATAAATAAATAAATAAATAAATAATAACAACAACAACAACAATAGAGGTTATACAATTTAACAGAAAGGGGTAAAGTGAGAAGTCTCAGTGTTTTGTGTGTGTGTGTGTGTGTGTGTGTGTGTGTGTGTGATGCTTTGTTTTGTCTTCAACCATCACTGCCAACCTGCTGTGTGTGTGTGTTTTCGTGCCAGAGATTACTCTGGGTTGAAAGGATTTTTGCAGGGGACAACGAAAAGAGGCTCCTTTCCTGTCCCGCATCGTGCAGCTCTTGGGGAATCGAACCCCGTCTTTCCGTCTCCAAGTACAGTGCTTTTACCCACTGAGCCACCTAGGGAATCAATCCCTGCTAACCTGCTGCAACAGGAAAAATGTTAATGCCTTCCCAATCAGCCCCAATTGATCTCTAAAAGAACATGAGTAAGGAATATAATACTGTAGATGGAAAACCCGAGTCTGGCTTGTTTTGGATTACTGGAAAACTGTGAACAATGAAACAGCTAGGATTGTGCTTAAGCATGGGCTTCTTCTGAAGACTACCTGTTGGAATAACACATGCCATACACCATGGCAGTGGCATGTTGCATTTTTTCAGTGCCACCATGCAGAACTATCTTCAGTGAACAGGGAATATTCTCAAATTAGCTTAAACCCTACAGTTGAATCTGGCTAGAATGGTACATCATACATATGATATTCCAAGACAATCTGCTCCTTATTCTGATCTAGGAGTTCCAGATATTTATTTCCATCTTCTTTTTCAAAAATTAGTTTTATTCTTTCCTGTTGAATAGATTTAGATGATGATGTTGACACCTTGTGTCTTGATCCCAGTTTGAAAACTTTTATGCAAAGATTTGGGGAGAAAGTTGATCACACCCCAGAACAAGGCATTCACACATTATCATAGAGGGCTGGAAAACAAAAGTAGGAAACAAAGCAGAACCAAATGTTTTTGTTGGTGTAGAGTTTTGTGAAGCCAGCTTATTGCAAAGACATGCTTAAAGCAATTGAACAGACAGCCATTTACGTGGACATCACCAAATGGTCAATATGGAACTCAATTAGGATACATTATTGGAAATAGGAGATATAGAATTTGTATTCTGTCTGCCAAAAGAAGACCAGGAGCAGATTGCGGTACTGGTCAGGAACTGTTAATATCCAACATCTGAGTAAAGCTGATAAAAACCACTAAAATAATTGTTGTGGCAAAATAACATTTAAACAATGAATGAATGTCAAGTTTACATAAGGAACAAATTTGCATTAGCAAACTCAATTGACCATGAGCCTGAAGAAGATGGAAATCAGAACCCGCCCTGAGTTGGGTTCGCCTGAGTTGGCGGCATAGAAATCTAAAAATTAAATTAAATTAAAAAAATTAAATATTAGAGAAGAACGCAAAAAGACAATTCCTGAAGTAGAAAGGGAAAAAATCTAGATGGTTAATGAAAGAAACACCTAACCTTGACAAAGACAGATGAGAAAGGTAACAAAAGTATAGCCTTCTATTGACTAACATGTAGAGACCATGAGAACTATTATCATAAGCACTGAAATGAAATAGAGAACAAAACAAAAACACCCAACAACAAATCTCTTCCAGAAGATCCAAAAACTCAAATGGAACTTTTATTTGTTTTTGTTCATTCATATCCCACCCTAATTGGTGCAAGCACTGCTCTGAGTATTTCACAACAATAAATAAAAAACACAAAAAGATCAACATCAAACAAACAATCCAAATAAATTAAAGAACACTAGATGTGGAAAGGCAAGAAGGCCTAGCCAGGGTCCCTACCTTCCTGGCTCTAGTGTCTTGGTGACACATTGTTGCCCCAGCCCCATACCTGCTCCATCTTGAGACACCAAGTCACTGGAGGGTTTTTACGCTAACCCACTGCCACGCCCCCCCTTCTGCAGTTCTCGAGGGAAAGTTCCAAAGGACACTAATGACAGAAAGAAAATGCCCCTGTGACACTGGATAAATTGAAACCACAGAACATGTTCTTTGCAGCTTCCCTTTTTATAGAGACACTAGCATATTTTTCCCGGCCTTGCTGGGCAGTTTTTTGGTATTTTTTTTTTTTTGGTTAGGGGTTGTTTGGGTGGTGGTGATTTGAATTTGTGGTTTTTGAATTTATTTGATTGATTTGATTTGATTTATTTTTTATTTGGATTTTTAAAATATTTTTTGATTGTTTTATACTCTTCCGGCCTCTAGGTGGGGCTGTGATTAAGAGTACTGCGATTGTTTTTCTTTCTTCAGTTCTGTTGCGGAGGCATGGAGGGAGGACATCTTTCATACCGTATTTATTCGAGTATAACGCGCACTCGTGTATAACGCGCACCCCTAATTTTCCATGAAACCTCGGTATAACCTCGCCAGCCGGAGGGAAGCGCGCCCCTGGGCCCGTGGGTGGGGCAGACGGCGCATCTCAGCAGGGCGCTAGACGACAAGCGGGAGGAGGGCCGTGCCGTGCTCCGTGCCTATCCTTGCCGGCTCTTGAGTCGCGCGGCGCGGGAGCGCGGGTGGCTGGCGTTAGCGCCTCCCCCTTACCGTTCCGGCGGGTGCGTGCGGGTGAGTGGCGGCAGCGGGATCTGGGCGCCTGCCGCCGCCCGGGGAGGAGGGCCGTGGCGTGCTCCGTGCCTACCCGGCGCCGGCTCTTGAGTCGCGCGGCCCGGGAGCGCGGGTGGCTGGCGGTAGCGCCTCCCCCGGAAGGTTCCCGTCTCGTCCCTGCGGGTGCGTGCAGGTGAGCGGCGGCGGCAGCGGGACCTGGGCGCCTGCCGCCGCCTGGGAGGAGGGCCGTGGCGTGCTCCGTGCCTACCCGGCGCCGGCTCTTGAGTCGCGCGGCCCGGGAGCTTGGGTGGCTGGCGGTAGCGCCTCCCCCGGAGGGTTCCCTTCTCGTCCCGGCGGGTGCGTGCGGGTGAGTAAAAGAGGCTCGTTTATAACGCGCACCAAGTCCTCGTGTATAACGCGCACCCAAACTTTGATTTCTTTTTTTGGTATAAAATTTTGCGCGTTATACACGAATAAATACGGTAAGTGCTCTTGACTTATTATTTTATTTTTATTTTGGGATGCTGGGATGGGGGTCTAAGTAGAGTGTTTCTACTTAAACCCCCCAAAATATTTTTGCTTGTTCTTTTGTTTTTTCTGGATTTTAGATGATTTGGATTTTTCTCATTGTTATTTATTGTTTTGATTTTTCCATATTTTTTTGTAATTTTTGTTTTTTGAGTAAGGTATTTTCATGTTGTTATGGTGTAGATAGGTGTTTTTAGTGAGTTTTCATGGTTTTTCGCTAGCCTTTGTTATTTCGGATGTGTTTTGTTGAATTTGTTGTTTATTGTTTTGTTGTTTACTGGGTTTATTTGAATCATTTGTTTATTTATTTGTGTTTTTTATTTTTGATGGTTGGCCTTATGTTAAACTGTTTTTGTTTTGTTGTGGTTGTGTTTTGCGGGGTGAAGAACGGCCTGTCTGTCTTTTCCTCTTTTCCCCAATGCTGTTTTGAAATTAGGTTTCGATGTAGCGATGGGGAAAATGAAGAGCCGGCAGTCAGCTCGCTCTTTGTCTGGTAAGGTTCGTTAGGTCGGTTGAGAGAGAAGGAGGCAGAGAAGAGCTATCTGCTTCACTGAGTCGGCCTGTGCCGAGTTGAGCGGGATACAAATCTAAATAATAATAATAATAATAATAATAATAATAATAATAATAATAATAATAATAATAATAATAATAATAATAATAATAATAGAGGTTATACAATTTAACAGAAAGGGGTAAAGTGAGAAGTCTCAGTGGTGTGTGTGTGTGTGTGTGTGTGTGTGTGTGTGTGTGTGTGTGAATAGGGTTTTGCAGTCAGGAATAAATGAATGAATGAATTAATAAATAAATAGATGCTGAAACCTGATTAGTGCAGCTTTGACCTTTACTTGACCACAGCAAAATATAAATCATTGGCTCTCTTGATAAGGGCTGGGAGGGGCTTAGCTAGACTCTGCAGAATAGACTTGGAGAAGCTCTTCAAAAGTCAGTGGGCTGGAGCCTGGAACCTGGAGAGGCAGTTGCTCCCAAATTCAACTCAGGTCCCCAAATAGCCTCTGAAAATGTTCCGGCTCTTCACCCACACAAAGCGTTGCTTGCAGATGAAGCATGCATTGCAAAAGTCACTTTGGCCAGACCATTTCCCAGCAGTGGTGCAGCAAAACAGGTAAGTGGGATAAAGAGGGAGGAAGCAACACTGAGCAACCTTGACACAAGGTTTTATATATGATTACCTACTTGAGTTTGCCAATAAAATTATGCTTTAACCATGATGAATACTGAAGTCATAGATTAACAGAAAGCAACAAGATTAATTTTCTCTAGATTCAAGCACAACATGCTTGAAAACAGAAAAGGTGTCTTCTTAAAAACTCTTTTCTTACTGAGAGTTGTGTCCATTTCTTTTTGCTCTTCTGTTTACTTCCCATCTTCCATCATTGTTATAGGCTTCATTTATTTCAAAGACACTTCTCCAGTGTATGGAATTGAATATCTAGGGATAAGTCAGTGCAAATGTGGGACAAAGGTGACAATCGCAGCGACACGTTTCAGATACAGTACTGTGATTTTATCCTGACCTCACCATCTGTAGTATCTATGCTGAACCTTGTATCCGCTTAATCATCAGCAAAGAACAAAGCCTTCTGAGGCTAGGCACAAGCACGCAAACCAGAATACTTGGTTTTTTTATATCTTAGGAAAGCATGGATCTCACACTCTTCTACTTTCCATATTTCCTAAAGAGCCTGAAAGTGACAACCAGGGGTGTTTGATTGTTTTCCCTTCTGGGCCTGTCTTGCAGTAGGTTGGTTCTGGGTATTCATCTTGCCTAGTTGATCTGTTCTTTGACCATATTGGATGGGTATTGTAGTCTGAAAAATACAATACGCAGACTACAGTAACCATCCAAGACACGTCCAGAAGGAAAACAATCAAACACTTTCAGCCCCAAAACTGAGACCTCTCACACAAATAATAAAAGATCTTCAACCCATCCTGGAGAAGAATACTTCACTTTCCCAAGCCCTTGGTAGCAGACCCCTACTTGCCTAAAGACAACCCCCCAATCTCAAGCAACTATTGACACTCAACAGACTACACAACAGTGAAGCAGGGGTGGGAACTAAACCCTGCAACAAACTGCACATTTACTCTGGCAACAGCATCACTGGACCCAACAACGCCAAACACAACATTAAGGACAATTCTAAAATAATACCTTTCTCTCTAAGAGGACCTACACATTGAAATACTAAGTTAAAATGCCAACTAAAAGCACATTTAGCAGGTAAGTAAGAGCTTGTCATTTGTGCTCATACTCAACAATGTATAAGAAAAATATATATTTCAGGACAGTTACTTTACTGAACAAAACCATAATATCCAAGTTGGCTTTAGAAGAGGCTCTAGCTCAGGGGTGCTCAAACTACCCCGGGGCCCAGATCTGGATCTGGCCCCGGGCACCAATTCATCTGGCCCGCAAAGCCCTCATTGCTCCCAGAAGCAGTAGTAAAATGCGCCCATACATGTGTGTTTTATTTCCGTTTCTGGGAGTAACGAGGGCTTCGTGGGCTGGATGAATCGTGGGCTGGTGCCAGATCTGGCCCCTGGACTATAGTGACCAGCCCTCTGAACCATGTAACTGGCCCGTGGCTCAAACAAGTTTAAGCACCCCAGCCCTAGCTGCTGTGGAAAATATTGACAGAGTCATGAACCCAAGCAAAGCTAGTAGAGTCAGGATCCAAGAATGCTTTTTATTTGTTTTAACATTAACAAAGTGGCTTACAGAAATATTCATAAAATGCACAGTAAACAGTCAAACTAGTTCAGATTAGCATCAGTTTCATATAATTCAAATAATTTCCTATAAAAACAGAGAAGGGGGGGCTTTGTAAATGACAACTGGAGGGATTAACCTTTGATCTCAATATCTTTTCTTGTCCAACAATGTTGATCTTGCACTAACATAATCAAGGACCTTTCTATTAAACATTAACCTCCTTGTCTATGAACCAATCTGAAAATGATATATGAGAAAACCCTAATTTTGAGGTTAGGATGCACAACAGAAAACCGGTCAGTAAAGAGGCTGAGACTAGCCAGATTGTTCATTAAGGCACTTGCTTTTAAGAGGCTGCAGAAAGAAACAAAGTTAGGACAGGAATGGATTACATGGCAACTCACTCACAACCTTTTCTTAATAGGTGCTAGTAGGAAGAGCGAAAGACTTGGACCACACTATTACTTTTTAAATTAAAATATTTCTACACTGCTGCTCACAGGCTGGTTAAAACATCCTGAAAATCATATGGCAATCTAGCACTAAATTCAGTAGTTTGTTTTAAATAATAAAATAAAAAAAATGTCATGGTGACTAGGGGGAAAGATTGCTGAGATGGGTGTTCCCATTGTCCAAAACATTACACCCAGCTTAGTATGTCACCAGAATACTACCCATATTCACAAACACACACATACTTTTGGAGAATAAAACATGAAGAAAAACACAGTTTGAATAAATCCAGCTTGAAAAAAGTAGCAGCCCCCAGTGGAAGGACTTCTGCAGCAAGTCCTGTGTTATTTGTTCATGTAGTCACAGCCTGAGTCAATACAAATACAGTAATGGTTAAGTAGATACCGTATAAAGTAGTTCTTAATCAGTCATATTGTCCTTTGAATCAAAATAGACTGATGTTCTTCCACTCTATCTGTTAGAGAAGGCCTGGTAAGATAGTCCTACTGAGAGCCTTCTTTTCTATACCTTAAGAAAGGAAAATGCCCTGCAGTTATTTGTTAAAAATACACTTCTGAGACAAGCGAGGACCTTTGCTCACAGACCCATCTGAGTCCATTTTACAAGTCCAGCTCAAAGGTTAAACAATAGTTAGATCTTTTCCTTTTGAGGAAACAAAATATGTAGAGGGTATGAATATTGCTTGTTTGTTTGTCCTGTCTAGGATCCTAAGTGTAAAGAGAAACTGTTACAGTACCCAGTAAAGTGGGGGTTCCCAACCTATGGCCCATGGGTCAGATCCAGCCCACAGTGCCAAATAATCCACCCCCAACCTCACTCCAGCCACCCCCACTGCCACTGGATTGGCCCCGGACTCATTTACAGCCACGTAAATGCATTCACAGCAGCCGCAGATGTGTTTTACGGCACCAATCCGGCCCACTCAGCTGTCTGAGGGGCATGATCCGGCCCATGGCTGAAAAATGTTGAGAACCCCTGTAGTAGAGCCTGATTTAAATGTATACAACCCTTTCTCTTGTTCCATTAGATATAGATACTGTAACTCAAGTACCAGCCACTTTTCTGTCCCTTTTGCCTTGTTTACTATATTGCCCAGTGGGGATTTCTGAAGACCTTAAAAGCATGTATATTATTTTGAGTTGAATGGTCTTTATTAAGATATCTTGTTGAGATGGAATTTACCATTGTGGGGAGGGCAACTGCTTTTTCTTTTTTTTTTTTTTTTGCAAAACTGTGTTATCAAGTCTCTGTAATACCCAACATAAGTTGAAATTTTTGAAATGGCAGCCGTGTTACTCTGTGCAAGCATATCAGAGAGTAAACAAAACAAAAAGACAAAAAATGTGACACCTTAAAGACTAACTGCTGTATTTTAATGTTCATTTTCATGTCTTTAAGATGCCACAACTTTTTTGGTCTTTTTGTTTTGTTAACTCTTTGATATGCAGTACCCAAGATCTTCCTGTGTGAACTCTGAGGAAGCTTACACCACTGCCTTCTCTTATAGTTTCTCTATAGACTCAGTGCACCACCATGCTCAGACCGTCTCCTCATGGCCCAAGGACGTGGGTATACATGCTCTGGAGGTATATTTCCCTTCCCAATATGTAGACCAAGTTATGCTGGAGAAATATGATGGTGTCCAGGCAGGGAAATACACAATGGGACTAGGCCAGAAGCAGATGGGCTTCTGTGCCACCCATGAGGACATCAATTCCTTGTGCTTGACTGTGGTACAGCGTCTGGTGGAGAGAAATCAACTATCTTGGGACTCTATTGGCCGACTGGAGGTTGGCACAGAGACCATAATTGACAAGTCTAAAGCTGTCAAGACAGTTTTAATGCAGCTCTTTGAAGAATCAGGAAATACAGACGTTGAAGGCATTGACACAACCAACGCCTGTTATGGAGGCACAGCCTCCCTCTTCAATGCCGCTGACTGGATGGAATCCAGCTCCTGGGATGGTAAGTGAGACCAGACTGGGCCCGGGCATTGTGTCTCCGTGGCATAGTCGCTGTGTTTTAGACATGTCATGGTTCTCGGAACTCCCCACAGCACCAAAAATGGGGAACACGGAAAGGGCCTCCTCGAAGATTGTGGTATTTTGAACTACAATCAGGCGTACCACAGGCAATAGCCACCTTGTGCCACCTAATCTTTCTCACACTAAGTCAGGCGAAAGGAACTGCAGAATGAACTTGCCAAAAAGGTGGCTTCATTTTGACAGTTTCATGTCTGGCCTAGACACAGAAAAAGAAGCAGCACCAGAGACCAAAATAATGCCAGTAGAATTCAAGCGCTAGGAAAGTGGTTGTTCCAGCTGCCCAATTGTCCCAAAAACAACTCTTGCTTCCCCTTGCACTGTAGAGATGGCCTTGGCCGTTGATCTCGCAAGGATGAGCTCACCCTGTCAATGCACATATTTATTTCCTGTTTCACCAGGAAATGTGAAAAGTGTTATTGCACCTTTACAGTTGTAGGCTACCAACTTTAGATCACCTCAACTCAGAATTTCAGCATACAGGTGAAACTCAGAAAATTAGAATATCATGCAAATGTTCATTCAGTTCAGTAATGCAACTTAAAAGGTGAAACAAATATATGCGATAGACTCATTACATGCAAAGCGAGATAGTTCAAGCCTTACTTTGTTATAATATTGATGCTTATGGCTTGCAGCTTATGAAAACCCCAACCCCCAATCTCATGTACCCCATCATCATCACATAATCTCATGTACGCTGCATGCCATGATCATCACAATTATAACGAATTAAGGCGTGACATATCTCGCTTTGCATGTAGTGAGTCTATCTCATATATTTGTTTCACCTTTTAAGTGAAATGAAATAACATTTGTACAATATTCTAATTTTCCGAGTTTCACCTGTATGAAATTTGATAAGGTACAGCTAGAGTCTTCAGTCTTCACCATGGATGGGATTCCTTGCAACAACAGTAAGGTAAAGGTAAAGGTAAAGGTTTCCCTTGCTCGAAAGCCAGTCGTATCCGACTCTAGGGTTCAGTGCTCATCTCTGTTTCTAAGCCGAAGAGCCAGCGCTGTCTGCTTCTGCAGACGTTTCCGTGGTCATGTGGCAGGCATGACTAGACACCGGAGCGCACGGAACGCTGTTACCTTCCCACCGAAGTGGTCCCTATTTATCTACTTGCAATTTCTTGCTTTCGAACTGCTAGGTTGGCAGGAGGTGGGATGAAGACGGGAGCTCATTTCCGTCCTGCAGTACTCGGGAATCGAACTGCTGACCTTCCGCTTCCCAGTCAGCGTCTTAGCGACTTGAGCCACTGCAGTTCCAACAAAACAATTAATTTACCATGAAATTCCCAGTTTCTCCATTCATAGCAATGAGTCTTGGAATGGCAGTCTTCTAGATTTGCAGGTAATTTAATTTGTCATCCCATCTGGAATGTTGAGGTGAATAGGTTTCATTTTTGTATGATAGCTATGAAATGTTTAAACCAAGTGTCAAAAAAGAGTGATTTAATTGTTCATCTGGGATATACCCCAAAGTTACCCTCTTTGGGATTTTTGAATGTTAGTGATGTGGATGGAAAATTTTGCCACTGTGAGGCTAGGCTTGCTCAATAAACTATAATTCCTACTAAGGGGTCTTTGTGAAGAAACCACACTGCTTAAACAGCTTACACCAGTGATGACAAACCTTGGCACTCCAGGTGTTCTTGAACTTCAATTCCCAGAAACCCTTATCAACAGGAGTGCTGACTTGGACTTCTGGTAAATGAAGTACAAGAACACCTGGAGTAGCTTACACCGTTGAAAATGATGTACCCCATCTCTACTGCATGTCTTAGCTAAAGGATTGTGCTTCCAGGTCTTTAGAAGTCCAGTGGTTACCCTTGCTTTAGTTTAGGAGCTCTACCACCAGTGCATGCTGTTTTCTCACATTATGTGCAAGTGATGGGGATAATAATAATATAATAATTACTTGTCAGAAATTACAGCATCAAGTTTTCTCCAACAGAACAAAATGTTCAAGGAACCCAAGTAGCTATGGCAAGCAAGCACAGAAGAGATAAAGTCATTTTCCTTATTTTTAAAAATGCTTATAGTTGCTGGTGGATTTTTGGCTTCTGTATCTGACAACTATAAACATTCACAACATAGGTTCTTGTTCTCAGAAGGACATAGTGTCCAGTACCATGTGACACTAAGTTACAAGTCCTTTCATTTTTACCCCTGGGTTTATTGGGAAATTTTTGGTTATTCCATCTAGCTAGCAGAGTATAAGATAATTTAAAAAGGGACAACTATACAGAGAAAATGTGGAGAGATCAGCCTAGTCCCTGCAGTCTCCTCTCCTTAGTTTCCCCCACAAAACTAGCACTTTGCATGACAAAATCACTCTAGAAGCACTTAAAGTAGAAAAAATATCTCTACTTACATTTACCATTTGTAGTTATAGTCAGCTGCGAGCTGGGGTATTGAGCAATCAGGCAATGTCCTACTCTGCCCCAGCAATCTCTGCCCCTGAGGGCAGAATTTTATTTTTATTTTATTTTTTCTTAACCAAAGGGCGGGAAGGGAAAAGCCAAACGAGCGCTGCATAGGGCTTAACTCAAGGGGAAGCAGAGGTGGGGCGGCAACACCAGCAGGATGGGCGCCTTCCTCCTGCCTTGTCTCTGGCCATTATACATGTTCCTGTCGTCCTTCCTAGGGAATCAAATTTTGCTTACAAGGCAAAATTTCAACCTCTAAGCCACGGTGGCTCCACAACCAATGGAGCTGCTTTTGGTAATCTTATAACAGAGAACTCTATGTTAACCAGAGAGGATATCATTGCTTTTAAAATCTGGGCTGTAGAAGCACTAAATGGGAATCAAACTCTGCCTCAGGATAAGGAGTTGGGGGCGGGGGGCAGGGACAGGCTTGCCTGATCTTCTCAAATAATGACACAGTGATAACACATTTTCCCTTGCTAGGACGCTATGCCTTGGTGGTTTGTGGTGATATCGCTGTCTATGCTACTGGGAATGCACGGCCAACAGGTGGAGCTGGCGCTGTAGCTATGCTGGTTGGACCAGATGCCCCTCTGGCTTTAGAGCGAGGTCAGTACCAGAACATTGCCTTGTCTAAACACAAATCCTGTTTGTGAGGCTAAGAATCTTAGACAGTAGAGGCCCTTCATACCAGCAAGTGGGAGTTGTAGCATGGGAAGCCTTTCCTTAAAATAATTTTCTAAAAAGGAATGTGGAGAAGAGGAGGCTTTTCAGAAATAAGTTTACAAGAGTGCTACTGCTTCAACAGTGTAAGTACTGGAAATAAAAATTGGATTTTATTTCTTTATTTTATTCTGTTTTTATCCCACCTTTTCACCAAGAATGGGACTCACAGTTCAAAATTCCACCTTTGTCACTGGTCCACTGCAGATTGTTATGACACAAAACCACTCCAGGGTGATATCAGATCTGTGGGTATATTCTGCAGCAAATGTAAATACAACTGGCAGAGACAAAGACACAGTCCTGTTGGGCTTCATAAAACTTCTAATAGCTACAGCATTCACATTAGATGTGCATGGATTAGTTCACTGAGGTTTGCAGGACTAGAGATTTCACAGAAGTCCTGCTGTGTGAAAATAAATCTGTGTTGGTAAAATGGACTGATTTCTCACATGTGTTTCAGGGAAATGGAAGGCTAAATGTGCTGGAGAGCTGCATTTCTATTTTATGCGTAGTGATGACCTATTAATCAGAAAGAATGAGTCCCTTATTTTTGAGACATTAGCATGCTTACAGTGTTTTTGCGGTAGCTGCCTTTGCTTTACACTCAACCCTGCCCTATCTTCCCTGTTCTTTTGAAAGGGTATAAAAAGAACTATATTTGCTTGGTTTAAGCACAGAGTTTCTCACAAGAGAGTATTGCCATGTGTTTACAGGGGAAAACCACAGCCAGCCCCCTATTTAGACTTAAGATGAATGCTTGGTTCCAGATCAGACAATGTTGCAAATGTGTATCCAGCAGAAATGTGTCTCCCACCCACCCAAATACAACAACATTGCATGAAGGAGGAAGGTAGGTAGAAAGCAGAGGATTTGTGTAACACCTCCACTAAGGGGACCAGTAAAAGCTGTGTAACTAGAGAGAGCAGTGATCAGGGCAGAATTAACAGAGTAAATAGGGAGAGAGGTCCTGGCACTACAGAAAACAGGCAAAGCAAGGTTAACACCATGTATGACAGTGATGGTGAATCTTTTAGAGACCGAGTGCTCAAACTGCAACCTAAAACCCACTTATTTATCACAAAGTGCCAACACAGCAACAGGTGAGGAAGAAAACGTTCCTATAGGGCTGCTGGGCAGAGGGGCGGGGTGAACTCTGTGCTTGGGGGGAGGAAGTCCTCACATTGGGCTGTTGGGCAGAGGGGTGGGGTGAACTGCGCTGGAGGGAGGAAGGAAGCACTCCCATTGGTCTGCTGGGCAGAGGGGCTGGGCAAACTCTGTGCTGGAGTGGACGGGTGCCCACAGAGAGGGCTCCGAGTGCCACCTCTGGCACACGTGCCATAGGTTCGCCACCACTGATATGTGTGATGGAACCACTGGCATACAGCAGCAGAAGGAAGAACTACAACTACCAATCTTCCTTTTGGTACTGAGTTGTGGTTGTTTTCCATCTTTCATTTAGGATAACTGCTGGTTGGGCATGCTAGTTTGGGGGTGATCCAAACAACGTGCAAGAGGATTACAATAGTTGAGTAGAAGTAGTAGTAGGTATCAAAGCTGTTATAGCTAAAAGGCGGGCTGCCCCTCTGTTGTGTATGTAAGTAACTGTATCACTTTAAGAATGTCTGAATGTAACCTGACAATGATCACAATGTAACTCAGCTGTTAAAGGAACGCGAGCTAGCTGCCCATAGAGGGCAGCTGTGAGCGTTCAGCTCACATGGTTCAAATTCCCCCAATCACCGGCAGCCGTGGGAACCTTCCCGCGCAAGGAACACCTGGAGAAGAAGGGCATGACTCAGAATGACATCACGCAGGTAGCAGCCAATACGCTACCGTGTAACCCTTTTCAAATGTATTGTTGCAGTATAAAAGGAACTGTACCTCCGCCATTACCACATGTTCATCCTGACCATCATGCAATAAAGCTGTGTTTTAGCCCTCACTGCGGCTCCTTCTTTGTCTTCCGTGCAAGACACCAAATTGGCGACGAGGATGGGATACATGGTGTATCCCAAGATCAAGCCTCGCCAATTCGACATCAGCGATCCTGAGCAATGGGAGCTGTACAAGTGCCAGTTTCAGCACGCGATACATGCTGCAGGCATCGACGACGAAGGGAAGGTGCAGTCGCACTTCCTAGCCCAGGTGGGGCCGGCCACGCTGCACATCCTGATGAACCTGCTGGCTCCCCGGAAGGTCGACGCGGTGCCCATTGACCGCATCCTCACAACGCTGAGGGATCACTTCCAGCCGCCCGTCTCTATTTTTCCAGCCCGGGTCGCGTTCCACAGGTGGGACCAGCACCCGGGGGAATCCGTGTCTGCCTACGCGGTGGCCCTCAGGCTGGTGGCCGTTCACTGCCAATGGGAGGACCTGGACATAGCCCTTCGAGACCGCATGCTATGCGGCCTAAGGGACGAGGAGGTCCAGAGAAAGTTGATGACCTGCGACCATCGGCTCACGTTCGACGAGGTGCTGCGAGAGGCCCAAGTGGCTGAGGCGGTGAGGAGCGGGGTCAGAGACTTCAAGTCCCAGGGGGCCACACCTGAGAGGGCCAAGTTGCCCGTGCAAGCAGCCTGGTAGTCTTCGGCACAAGCGGCCTGGCGGGGCCCCCGGCACCCCACAGGCACCCCAGCAACCTCCGAGGAGTCGTCCACGACTGCGGACTCCTGCTCCAGCGAGGACGACAACGTGCAGAGGGTCAAGAGGCACGGAGAAAAGCACCGAGCCAGCGAGAGAGGAAACCACCATTGGGATGGCTGCGGGGCAGCTCACGACCGAACGAGGTGCCCATTCCGGAAGGCCGAGTGCCACAACTGTGGGCGGAAAGGCCACATCACCAGGGTCTGCAGGCATGGGTGAACGGAGGACAAGGGCTCATCGAGATACCCTCAAGCACACCAACACAAGGCGGCCGGCATCGGAAAGGTCTCAGCCAACGACGACGCGGCGGCGGTGAACCACATGGGCCTGGAGCACCGGCGCTTCTTTGTAGAGGTACTGTTACAAGCGCTCCCGGTTAGGATGGAAATAGACTCGGGGTTGTCCTACTCCATCCTGTCCCAGAAGGAGTTCCTGCGCATTCCCCCAAATGCGCCCCCCCCAAGTTGCAGGCCATGAAGTCGAACTTACGGGACATGCAGGGTTATGGGATCCCGGTGTTGGGGGTGGAAAACTTCACGGTGAAGTTCAAAAGGTTCACAGAAAAACTGCCCTTAGTAGTTCTCAAGGAGGGGACCTGTTGCCTTTTGGGAACCCAGTGGTTTGCTCCCCTGGGAATTGAACTGTCCGGCATAAACGCCATAGAGACTGACCCAATTCGGGACGTGTGCGATGCGCACCCTGCAGTTTTCAAGAAGGGGCTCGGAACCTACAGGGGACCCCCGGTTTCTTTTGAGTTGGACCCCCAAATCCGGCCCATACGTCTCAAGCCAAGAAGAGTCCCCTTTGCCCTCAAGGACAAGATTGAGGCGGAATTGGACAAATTGGTGGGGCAGGAGATTTTAGTTCCAGTTGATTCTGCGGAGTGGGAAACTCCAATTGTTACAGTTTTAAAATCCAATGGGGAGGTCAGGATTTGCGCTGACTACAAATGTACAATTAACAAGGCCATTTGGCCAAATGCATACCCGGTGCTGGTAGTTAGCCACTTACTGGCCACTTTACACGGGGGGGGGGGGAGTGTTTTGCAAAGCTAGACCTGGCGCAGGCGTACCAGCAGCTCACTGTAACCCCAGCTGCTGCCGCTGCGCAAACCATCGTCATGCATAAGGGGGCATTCAAGGTAACGCGCCTACAGTTCGGCGTAAATTCGGCCCCCGGGATCTTCCAGTCCCTCGTGGAACGCCTTTTAAAGGGGCTTCCAAGCGTGCTCCCATATTTTGACGATGTTTTGATAACAGCGGGGAGCGAATCGGAACTAGCGAAAAGACTAGACAAGGTCCTATCTGTATTCAAGAGAGCGGGACTGAGGTTGAGAAGGGACAAATGTGTGTTTTTTGCGAGGGAGGTTGAGTTTCTCGGGTTCAAAATAACACCGGAGGGCATCAAGCCATCCGAGTCCAAGGTTGCGGCTGTGCAAAACGCCCCTCGCCCCACCGCGAAGCCGGAGCTGCAGTCATTCCTAGGGCTCCTGAATTTTTACCATTCCTTCTTGCCAAGGAAGGCATCTGTTGTGGAGCCACTGCACAGGCTACTTAAGAAAGATGCAGTTTGGCGGTGGGGAGATAGGCAGGAGAAAGCGTTCAAAGAGCTCAAGGTGCTCTTGTCCTCAGACGCCATCCTGATCCATTTCGACCCGAGGAAACTGGTAGTTTTGGTCTGTGATGCATCACCAGTGGTGGTGGGGGCGGTGCTGTGCCATGTGTTAGAGAACGGGCGGGAAGCCCCAGTTGCCTTCTATTCCAGGTCTCTTTCAAAGGCAGAGCACAACTACACACAAACAGATAGAGAGGCCCTGGCCATAATTGCGTGAACAAAGAAGTTCCACGATTTCCTGTACAGCCGCGAGTTCACAATTGTGACCGATCATAAGCCCCTTTTGGGAATCTTTACTACAGGCAAGCCCACCCCACAAATCCTGTCCCCCAGAATGCTGCGTTGGGCGATTTTCCTCAACGCCTACCAGTACGAACTGGTCCATCGCCCAGGGAAGGAGATCTCCTATGCAGATGTGCTGTCCCAATCTCCCCTCCCTAGTCTAGGAGACCCCAAATGCGAGGTAGAGCAGGATCACCAAGTCCTGCTGATCGAGTCTCTCGACTCATCCCCCATAGTTCCCGCAGACCTCGCCAAAGCCACGGCGGCCGACAAAATCCTGTCCCAAGTCAGTTCCTGGGTGAGAAAAGGGTGGCCCACAACTCCCCCCGAGGAGGAATTCAAATCATTTTTCAGGCGCAGAGTAGAGCTTTCCCTTGAAAGGGGCTGCCTCCTCTGGGGCCAGCGGGTGGTCATCCCAGAGAAGTTATGAGCAAAGGTGCTGAGACTACTGCATACCAGCCACCCAAGAATAGTGCGTTCCAAAGCACTGGCCAGGAGCTACTTCTGGTGGCCCCAGATAGACGCGGATATAGAGCACTTGGTGGGCACATGCGAGAGCTGCCAGAGCTCTCGGCCCGAGGAGTCCCGGCTGCCCCACAGGGAATGGGACACGGACCGCGGGCCATGGTCCCGAGTACACGTCGACTTTGCTGGCCCCTTTCGGGGGTCCATGTTTCTGCTGATAGTCGATTCATATTCCAAATGGCTGGAAGTCATTCCCATGGCCAACACCTCATCTGCCACAACCATTAAACAATTGCGCAAGGTGTTCAGTTGCTTCGGCGTGCCGGACATCCTTGTGAGCGATAACGCCAGTACTTTCACGTCTGCAGAATTCAAGGCATTCATCGAGAGGAATGCCATCCGGCACATTACCTCCACCCTGTTTCACCCTGCCACAAACGGTCAGGTAGAGTGCCAAGTGCACACTACGAAAGATGCACTGCGGCGCATGGGTCCCGGTGAATTGAACCTCCAGCTGTGTCAATTCCTCATTTGTTATAGGGCAACTCCCCTAGCTTCAGGACTTTCGCCGGCTGAGCTCCTCATGCGGAGGAAGCCGGTAACACTTTTTGATCGGTTGGATCCGACCAGGGTGGAGGATGAGGGAAGAAACATAGAGATAGAGAGCTCCAAAAGCTTTGCGGCAGGGCACCCGGTTCACTGCAGGAATTACGCAACCTCGGGACGAACGTGGGTTCCAGGAACAGTCATTGAGCAAATGGGGCCAGTGTCTTACAGGGTTGAATCTAGCACAGGTCTGCTGTGGAGAAGGCACGCTGACCAGCTCAGAAGGCGAGTTACCAATGAAAGAGAGTCAGTGGTAGGGTTCTCCCCCACCCGTTTAGCCCAAGGGGGAGACACGGGGACGTCCCCAGGTGCAAATGCATACCCTTGATTCTCAAACGAGGAGGAGGATACTTTGAAAGAGTGGGATGAGTTTGATTTTATGTTGCCATACCAGGAGGATGTCGCGGAGTGGTCCCCCACCCGTCTGAGTGAGAAGAGTGGTTTTAGTTCATCCCCTGATATTTCCAGTCCTCCCAGTCCTTTTGTTCTAGAGTTTACCCCATCACCAAGACCCCCAACCCAGGCAGTAGGGGGAAGTTCGTTCTCTCCATCCCCAAGACCACCGAGTCAGGCAGCAGGGGGTAGCACAAGTATGACAGTTGCAGGCGCAAGAAACCGGGGCGAGACAACAAGGGTCTCCTCATCGGTCCTGAGATTCGTGCTGGGGGGGGGTCGCCAGGTGCCACGAGCAATAGGCAGGGGTTCACATCCCAGTTACATGTTCCGTTCCCCTCTCCAAATGCAAGGTCGCCGCAGAGTCCCCGCCAGACGACTAATGAGGAACTCGGAGCCCCTAGTTCCCCTGAGCTCAGCCAAGCAGTCGTACGCCCCAACCGCACATGCGGGAAGCCACAATGGTTGAGGGACTTCATCCCATCCTAGGGGGGAGGAGTGTTGTGTATGTAACTGTATCACTTTAAGAATGTCTGAATGTAACCTGACAATGATCACAATGTAACTCAGTTGTTAAAGGAACGCGAGCTAGCTGCCCATAGAGGGCAGCTGCGAGCGTTCAGCTCACATGGTTCAAATTCCCCCAATTACCGGCAGCCGCGGGAACCTTCCCGCGCAAGGAACACCTGGAGAAGAAGGGCGTGACTCAGAATGACTTCACGCAGGTAGCAGCCAATACGCTACCGTGTAACCCTTTTCAAATGTATTGTTGCAGTATAAAAGGAGCTGTACCTCCGCCATTACCACATGTTCATCCTGACCATCATGCAATAAAGCTGTGTTTTAGCCCTCACTGCGGCTCCTTCTTTGTTTTCCGTGCAAGACACCAAACCCTCCCATGAGACTAGCTGGGCAAGGGCCTGCCCTTTTGGAAGCTCTCGGTCCCTGGCACATGTGGCTGTGGAAATGGGAGAAAAGGTATTCATTGTTTGGCAGAAGGACAAAGGATGTCTTTGAGCAAGCCCCACCAAGGATGAGCAGGAGGCTAAAGAGAAGGGAGGAAGCCAGCAAGGAGACATGTGAGAAATTCACATGGAGAAATTCAGGCAGTCCACAGAAAAAGGTTACTTTGTCTCTAGTTTGGTCAGTCCAAGTAGAACAAGAATGAAGCGCCAACAGGTAATATTCCCTCATCAAAGAATAGGCATTTGCCCAGCTGTTTGGTTAGCTTTTCCCCCACACACTGTAACTTGACGACCATGGGCTGCCCTTGACGACCATTCGGAGGCTGCAGCTGGTCCAGAATGCGGCAGCCCGGGTGGTGATGGGATGTGGGCGATATGCCCATGCCTCACCGCTACTTCGGGAGCTGCACTGGTTACCAGTTTGTCTCCGGGTGCAATTCAAGGTGCTGGTTTTGACCTTTAAAGCCCTATATGGCAGTGGGCCAGGATACCTTAGAGACCGCATCGTCCCAAGAGTGTCTGCCCGTCCAACCAGAGCGGACCGGAGGGGCTCTCTAATAGTGCCATCAGCTAGGGGTGCACATCTATCCAGCACCCGAAGGAGGGCCTTCTCCGTGTCCGCACCAACTCTCTGGAACCTCCTGCCAACAGATCTAAGACTTCAAAGAGAATTGCTGCCCTTCAGGAAAGGATTGAAGACCTGGCTGGCAGGGCAGGTGTGGGGCCGGAATGGGAACACGGTCCCCGCCTGCTGGCTTATGTAAACAATTAAGAACTCTATCTTCTTCTTCTTTTTATAGTGGGTGGGATGGGTGGGTGGGATATGGGTCTTGTGTTTTTAGAACTTGTTGTAATGCCGCCCTGAGTCGGGTTCTGCCTGAGTGGGCGGCATATATAAATATGACTATTAAATTAAATTAAAAAATTAAACTGCAGAAGCAGACCAACCCACACCCAGTGAGCTTGCACCTTTCCTGTCAGAGAGTTCTTTTTGAAAATATTTAGTTAGTTAGCTAGTTAAGTTAGTCAGTCTAGTTTTATCTTTTTCCAGCATGTGAAATTTCTGGAAATGGACAAAATCAAGTACAGTAAAACCCTGGGTTACAATGGAGGTCTGTTCCAGCAGCCTCCGTTGTAACCTGAAAAAATTGTAAACTCAAACTTACATAGGGATGCATTGAAAAATATAAAAAACGGTCCTGAATTGCTCGTTATAGATTTAAAAAAAATACATTAGAAATTTGTAAACCAGGATGACATTTCCATAGGATTTGCTGTTGTAAACCGCAGAAAACTTAAACTGAGGCGGTTGTAACCCGGGATTTTACTGTATTGAAAAGGCTCCTACCAGTGAAAGTTTCCAGTACTAGGATGTATATATATATGCTCCTTCACAGAGGGACGGGAGAAGGGGAATGAATTTTTTTACTATGCTAGGCTATCACAAGCCTGTGTCTTCCTTTAGGTTGTCAATCTATCTCCTATTACATGTTCTTCTTTTCCGCTACCTTCTACCTTTACCAGCATAATTGCCTTTTCTAGAGAGCCTTAACTTCTCATGATGTGCCAAAGTTAGGACATCCTCATTTTAATCTTTTTACCTCCAGATATAATTCAGGTTAGATTCGCTCTAGGACACACTTGTTTGTCTTTCTGGCAGCCCAAGGTATCTACAAATCTCTCCTCTAGCATCATATTTCAAACATTTTTCTCTATCAGCTTTCTTCACTACTCAGATTCCACACCTGCACATAGAGAACAGGAATACAAGAGTGTGAACGATCATGGTCTCCAGTGATATATCATTACACTTGATTATCCTTTCTAATTCTGATCCATGAAAGCTTACATTTAAATACAGGAGTTAGTCTTTAAGGTGCCACAATTTTTCTTTTTTGTTGTTTACTCTCTGATATGCTTTCTAATTCCTTTATCGTTGCCCTGCTGAGTTTCAGTCTCTTAGTTTCTTAGCTGCAGTCTCTGTTTGGACTGATGATTGAACTAAAGTATACAAAAATTCTATTTCATTTTTTTCATTATCGACTGTTTCAGAACATTACAAAAATCTGTCCGCAAGTAATTTTACTGATTACAAAAACATTTTCTCTGATAATTTCTGGGTCTATTATGATTCAATTGTACCACAAGCAGTAAAATGATGAATAACCTGCTAAATGGTGACTTTTTTTCCTATTGTTGACACCTACTGGAACATCTGTGGCTTATTTCCCCTCCTAAGGCCTCCGTGGGACGCATATGGAACATGTCTATGACTTCTACAAACCAGACCTAAGTTCAGAGTACCCTGTGGTGGATGGACAGCTTTCCATTCAGTGCTATCTCCGCTCTGTGGATCGGTGCTATGCCACATACCGCAAGAAGATTGAAAAACAGTGGCAGAAAGGTCTGTGCTGTTGGAAGAAGTATAAATGGTGGCTTTTCACTCTTCCTGTCCTAGCCTTTTTAATGTCTCTCTCCAGCTTCATGAAGATGGTAATAAGTCTGTAGCTGCTCACCTGTGTCAGACTCTGTTGAGTGGTGAGAGAAACAGTAAAAAAAATTAAAAACTGTAAAAAAATATTAAAAGGAGCATCCCTTTATCTCCCACATTCTTACTAAGGAGATTGATCATACTGAGACCAACATTTGTGTTATCTGTTAGCAAAAAGAATTCTGAGTTTGCACCTCAGCTCAGCAGTAGGGCCTTGGAGTGCAAATAATGCACATAGTTATGATGAATCACTATGTTAAGTTTGTTAAGTTTTTCTAGTCACAAATAGTATCAGTCTAGCTCCACAAACCACAGACCAGTTCCTCAGTTTCTCCCAAGCCTCAAAAACAGTAGCTGACCCCCAATTGCTGAGGGGAGGTCTCTACCTTGGAAGAAAAACATGGTGATGTGAACTGGTTACCTGCTATCAAATTTGACCACTACTGCCTCATTTCCATTATCACTACCCCATTTTAAATTAATAAAAAGTATTGTGCACTAAAGCAGGATATAGAGGAAAGAGAGGTTAGGCCTGTATATCTCTCTGCTTACACTATAATTGCTGGTGATTTCTGTTTCTCTTAACTTTTCAAATCTTTTTTTCCTTGGAAGCAGCTGGGATTAACAAACAATGCACACTTGAAGACTTCCAGTTCATGATTTTCCACACACCCTTTTGTAAACTGGTGCAGAAGTCCCTGGCACGGCTGGTAATGAATGACTTTCTTGCATCCTCTAATGCTAACACTGAGAGTGGACTTTACAAAGGACTGAAGGAATTCAGGTTAGTGAAAGGTGTAAGGATCCTTCTTACAGTAACACCTGCAAGGGCAAGGGGGAATAAAGAGTGTACTTCATAGGCTTTTAGCAGGAGGTCCACTCTTCTACCTAGACACAGCTGGGCACAGTGCAACATTGCGACTAGAGATGTAACATTTCCGAAAATTTAAAGACATGGGGCGAGGACCTTCCCCCCATCCCCCCCCCCATGGACATTTTCAGAAAAATTGAAAAAAATGTAACACTAGCAACAAAATACTGTAGTAACAAAATGTCACTGACAGCCCAGCCAGCGGGTGACTAAAATTAATGGCTAAAACAACTCGCATCAAAGGGCGTCAGTATCCCACAGGTTCCTTGAACTGCACTATGGTGGTGGTGCAGAAATTGATCAACCAGAGGTTGCTAAAAATAGGCTCTCTCGCTGTGCCCCTATAACTGTCAAACACTAGTGAGAGATGATCAATTGAACCATCTCATGGAGGAAAAAACCAAGTTAAAGTATGATATCCTTGGCTTACGTGAAACTCGGAGAAAAAAGAAATGGAAGTCATCTGAAGAGATGGAAGTACAGGAACATCAGGTTTGGGAAAGGTGATGGCCCACAAACAGTAGGGGGTATCGGATTCATCCTCAACAATGATTGGTTCTCTAAAATTATATCGTATAACATCACCTCATCAAGAATCAGGTCCCTACTTGTTAAACTTACTCCCACCAGCACCATCAAGATCAACCAAATCTACATACCAAAAAGTCAGAGCGACGAAAATGAAGTTGATGAATTTTATGAAGCTCATTTGAATGCTCTGTCTAAAAAAACAAAAAACCTTATACAACAATGATTGGCAATTTTAATGCAAAAATCGGAAGATGCACAGAAGGTGAAAAGTTCATTGGGAGATACAGATCTGGAGAAAGAAATAAAGGAGTGGAAGGCTTGCATTAATGGCAGAGACCAATAAACTGTATGTTGGTAATACCTTGTTTAAAAAGAATATGGAGAGAGGTTGGACCTGGATTGCTCCAAACTCAAAAAAGAAAAATGAGATAGATTTCATCTTAATTGATAAAATGAGACTGCTAAAAGATGTGTCAGTAGTGCCTTCATTTAATACAGGCAGTGATCTTCGATTAGTAAGAGCACAAATAGTGGTCAATGAAAAAATCGAGAAGAAAATCTTAAGATTTGCAAATCAAAAGTGGCTACCAAAATCTTTCAATGAAACTCTGCTAAAGGAAAGCATTTCAAAAGTGGACTGGCACATGGAAGGCAATATAAATGATGATTACAACTTCATTGAAAAACTGATGCAGTGTGCAAATAAAGCACGGATAGTGAAGCCAAAAAAAGTGAGAGGAAGAATTTCAGAGAACACCAAAGTCCTACTGCAGGACAGGAAGGAAATACCAAGAAATGCCAGAAATAAAGTGGAATATTCCCTTTTCAGTAAACTAATAAGAAGGAGACTGCGAGAGGATCTCAAAACCTTTAGGAAGGAGAAGCTTTTTAAGGCAGCGAAAAATCAAAGTAGCATCAGAAAATGTAAGCGGGAAATAACACTCCATAAGTCAGTGATAACTACATTAAAAGATGAAAGAGGAGAAGAAAAGAGGAGAGAAGAAGTAGAAGAAATCTGCTTCTATACAGGATTGTTTTTATCCTGCCTCAACATAGCTATGTCATCACTGACTAAGCCATTGGAGTGTAATTCCCCAGTTTTAACAAGTGAAGTAAGACGTCCATTCCACCAGATGTCATTAGTCAAGGCTCTAGGAAAGGCAATATAAAAACAAATTTTAAAGGCTGATAACCATGAGTTATGGAAATCCCTTGCACAACGTTTCAGCAGGTACAGTATATTGAAATGAAAAAAAAAAATCCCTGAAAGTTGGAAAGAGTCTTCTACAGTGCTACTATGCAAAAAAAAAAGAGAGAGAGAGAGAGAGAGAGATTGCAGGGACCTTAAAAATTACAGGCTGATATGTTTGCTGTCAAACATTTATACATTATTCACAAAAGTGATAACATACCAACTCTCCAGAACATTAGATGAGCAACAACCAAAAGAGCAGGATGGGTTCCGAAGTAGTTACACCCACTACAGACCACATCTTCACTCATACCCAGCTTACTGAACATTGCAGAGAATATAAACTATCGCTAGCAATAGCATTTGTCGACTGTGAAAAAGCATTTGACAGTGTTGAAGTAAATGCAGTCATCATGCAAACAATCAGCGAACAGGGAGTAAATGCTGAATACAGAGCATTGGTGAGATTTGTTACTCCCTGCTTGATGCCTTTCTCCACTGGTATTCTTATCCCTTTTTTGAATAAAGTAATGGTAGTGGAGCAGTTTGAGTTTGCTTCATTGAGCTGCTTCATGTATTCAGTATTTACTTGCTGTTTGCGCTTGCGCCCTTCAGACTGATTGGCTGAGGGGTGGCACGGCACGGAGGACTCTGGGAACTGTAGTTCTTTTTTCTGGTCACGTTTGTGGGGCGGTTGCCCCCCTCTCAGCGACCAAACCCTTGTGGTGACACTCACAGGATGTTAAGGTAAGTGTGGCCGGCTCTGTTCAGGATGGTTGGGCACACACACACACACTAGCAGATTTTGCCCGGCAGTGCTAGGCTGTTTTAAATGGTTTGGGAAGGTTTTTTTTCTTAATGTTGGTAAAGAGACAGGCTGTTTTAAATTGTGTTGTAAGGGATAATTTTTTTTTGGTAATTTATGTAAAAAAGAGGTGTGTTGGTGGTTAGGGGTGGTTTTGGGTGTGCACAACCACCACTACCCATACAATACCACTCCAACCACCAACACACACATTAAAAATTCCTGGCAAGGCAGGAGTGGTGTGTGTGTGTGTGTGTGTGTGTGTGTGTGTGTGTGTGTGTGTGTGTGTGTGTGTGTGTGTGTGTGTGTGTGTGTGTGTGTGTGTGTGTGTGTGTGTGTGTGTGTATGTGTGTGTGTGTGTGTGTGTGTGTGTGTGTGAGAGAGAGAGAGAGAGAGAGAAAGAGAGAGAGAGAGTGAGTGAGTGAGAGAGTGAGTGAGTGAGTGAGAGAGAGAGAGAAAGAGAAGCAGTGTGTGTGTGTGTGTGTGTCTATATATCTATATGTTGTTGTTCAGTCGCACAGTCGATTCCGACTTTTTGCGACCCTATGGACCATCGCTCTCCAGGCACCTCTGTCCTCCACCATCTATCTATCTATCTATCTATATATATATCTATCTATATATATCTATATCTATATATCTATATCTATCTATCTATCTATATCTATATATCTATATCTATATCTATCTATCTTGTTGTTGTTGTTGTTGTTCAGTCGCACAGTCGACTCCGACCCTTTGCGACCCCATGGACCATTTTCCTCCAGGCGCCTCTGTCCTCTACCATCCCCCTCAGCCCTCCCAGCTCTGTGCCCATTGTGTCTATAATACCATCTAGCCATCTCATCCTTGGCCTCCCCCTTCTTCTTTTGCCCTCCACCTTTCCCAACATCAATGCCTTCTCAAGTGAATCCTCCCTTCTCATTTGATGTCCAAAGTATTTTAGCTTCATCTTTACTATTTGACCTTCCAATGAGCAGTCAGGGTTAATTTCTTCTAAGATTGACCTATTTGTTCTCCTTGCTGTCCAGGGGACTCTCAAAACCCTCCTCCAACACCACATTTCAAAGGCATCTATTCTTCTGCGTTCAGCCTTCCTAATTGTCCAGCTCTCACATCCATACATTACTACTGGGAAAACCATTGCTTTGACTATTCTAATTTTTGTTTGCAATGTAATGTCTCTGCTTTTCACTATGTTCCCCAGGTTTCTCATTGCTTGTCTCCCAAGAATCAGTCGCCTTTTTATTTCATGGCTGCAATCCCCATCTGCAGTGATCTTTGATCCTAAGAAAGTAAAATCTGTCACTGCTTCTACTTCTTCCCCGTCTATTTTCCAGGAACTGATGGGGCCTGTTGCCATTATCTTGGTTTTCTTGATATTGAGTCTCAAGCCAGCTTTTGCACTCTCCTCCTTTAGCCCAATCAAGAGATTCTTTAGGTCTTCCTCACTTTCTGCCATTAGGGTGGTATCGTCTGCATATCTCAGATTATTGATGTTTCTCCCAGCGATTTTAATCCCATATTGTGATTCCTCCATCCCTGCACTGCGCATTATGTGCTCTGTGTATAGGTTGAATAAGCATGGTGACAAAATGCAGCCTTGTCTTACTCCTTTTCCTATTCCAAACCACTCTGTTATTCCATGTTCTGTCCTAACTGTTGCTTCTTGGTTCATGTACAGATTTCTCAGGAAGCATATGAGGTGCTCTGGTATTCCCATCTCTTTAATTACTTGCCACATCTTGTTGTGGTCCACACAGTCAAATGCCTTAGTGTAGTCAATAAAACAAAAGTAAACTTGTTTCTGGTATTCCTTTGTTTTCTCCATGATCCAGCGTATGTTGGCGATGTGGTCTCTAGTCCCCCTGCCTCTTCTGAATCCAGCCTGCACCTCTGGTAATTCTCTCTCCACATGCTGCTGAAGTCTGTCCTGTATTATCTTGAGCATCACCTTGCTGGCATGTGGGATGAGCGCGATTGCTCGATAATTTGAACATTCTTTGGCATTGCCCTTTTTTGGGATTGGGACGTATACTGATCTTTTCCAATCCTGTGGCCACTGTTTTGTTTTCCAAATCTGCTGGCATATTGAATGCAGTAATTTGACGCCATCATCTTTTAGCGCTTTGAAAAATTCAACTGGGATACCATCATCTCCACTAGCTTTGTTGTTTGCAGTGCTCTTTAGGGCCTTTATGACTTCACTCTCCAGGATGTCTGGCTCAAGTTCAATTTCTTCATCATTGTGATTATCAGGAGTGTTGAGGTCCTTTTTGTAAAGTTCCTCTGTGTACTCTTTCCATCTTTTCTTAATTTCTTCTGCATCAGCTAGCTCCTTTCCGTCTTTGTCCCTTATCATGGTCATTTTTGCTTTAAATGTTCCCTTGATTTCCCCAATTTTTTTGAAAAGATCTCTGGTTCTGCCTCTTTTGTTGTTTTCCTCCATTTCTCTGCACTGTTCTTTTAGGTAGTTTTCCTTATCTCTCCTTGCTTTTCTTTGAAATTCTGTGTTCAAATGGTTGTAGTTTTTCCTTTCTCCTTTGACTTTTGCATTCCTTCTTTCCTCTGCTATTTTAAGAGCCTCATCAGACAACCACTTTGCTTTCTTACTCTTCTTTTCTTTTGGTATGGTTTTCTTTGCTGCTTCCTGCATGATGTCCCTCATCTCCATCCATAACTTCCGGTACTCTGTCTACCGAGTCTAAGCCATTAAATCTGTTCATCACCTCCACCGTGTATTCTTTAGGGATGCTGTCTAGGTGATATCTTTCTGGTCTCCGTGTTTTCCCTATTTTCTTTAGTCTAAGCCTGAATTTTGCGATCAGTAGGTTGTGATCTGAGCCACAGTCTGCTCCAGGTCTTGTTTTTGCTGACTGTATGGAGGTTCTCCATCTTTGGCTGCAGAGTATGTAGTCAATCTGGTTTCGGTGTTGGCCATCTGGTGATGTCCATGTGTAAAGTCGCCTCTTGTGTTGCTGGAAGAGAGTGTTTGCTATGACCAGTGCGTTCTCTTGGCAGAACTCTATCAATCTTTGCCCTGCTTCATTCTGTGTTCCAAGACCAAATTTGCCTGTTATTCCCTCCACTTTTTGATTTCCTACTTTGGCATTCCAGTCTCCTAATATAATTTGGACATCATTTCTTGGTGTCTGTTCTATGAGGTGTTGTAAGTCCTCATAGAACTGGTCCATTGTGGCTTCATCTGCACCAGTGGTTGGTGCGTATATTTGGATCACAGTGACATTGAAAGGTTTGCCTTGAAATCTGACTGACATCATTCTGTCATTTTTGAGATTGTATCCCATTACTGCTTTTCTCACTCTTTTATTGACAATTATGACTACTCCATTTCTTCTAAGGTTTTCTTGCCCGCAGTAGTAGATATGATGGTTTCCAGAGCTGAATTCGCCCATCCCTGTCCATTTGAGCTCACTGATGCCCAAGATGTCAATGCTTATTCTTTCCATCTCGTTTTTTACCACTTCCAGTTTTCCTTGATTCATAGACCTCACATTCCATGTCCCTATGCAGTATTGTTCCCTGCAACACTGTATTTCTCCTCCTCCTTTCGTATCCCTCCCCCTTTTCAGATCTGCTGTGCTGAGCATCCCCTTGTTTTGCCTTTTGTTTTGGTCCATAGGGTTCTCTTGGCAAACTTTGTGGCGTGCCTCTACGCCAGTCTTTTCCCATCACACATGTTATCACAGTTTAAACAGTTTTAAAACAAAGTATTATCATGCACAATATCACAGTTTATCACATAGTATCAAAGTAAAAGTTGAACTAATTAATGAAAGGGAAAGAAAGAAAGAAAGAAAAAGTCCACTATATCAAGTCTCTATGTAAGTCAGTTTCTTGTACAGTCACTATGTCAGTTGCCATAAGCCATCTATGTTTAGTCAACTATATTATTTCAGTTCGATTACTTATCCTTTGCATGCACACAGCAGCTCTTGCCTCTCTTCGGCCGCATGGAGTCGGTCAAAGGCGCCGGCTCGGACCTCGCTGTGATGGTGGTTGTGGATGGTATCTCCTGGGGGTGGTCGGGGGTCTCCGGAAGTGTCCTTCTCTCTGGCCCCAGGTCTTTGGATGGGGAGGGAGGGGCAGGATCCTTTTACTCACCTCCCCTGTGGGCCTCTCTGCATGGAGTGAGCAGTAGCGCTGGGCCTTGCTGATTCCTTTTTCTTCCTCTCTAGGCCCAGGTCTTTGGATGGGGAGGGAGGGGCAGGATCCTTTTACTCACCTCCCCTGTGGGCCTCTCTGCATGGAATGAGCAGTAGATCTGGGCCTTGCTGATTCCTTTTTCTTCCTCTCTAGGCCCAGGTCTTTGGATGGGGAGGGAGGGGCAGGATCCTTTTACTCACCTCCCCTGTGGGCCTCTCTGCATGGAATGAGCAGATCTATCTATATCTATATATATATATCTATATATATCTATCTATCTATATCTATATATATCTATCTATATATCTATCTATATCTATATCTCTATCTATATCTCTATCTATCTATATCTCTATCTATCTATCTATATCTATCTATCTATCTATCTATATCTATCTATCTATCTATCTATCTATCTATATCTATCTATCTATCTATCTATCTATCTATCTATATCTATATCTATATCTATATATATATATATATATATATATATATATATATATATATATATAGTCCCCCCCAACCCTTCCAGAGCCAGGGGACCCTGCAGAGAGGGGATCCCCCCCCCCCGCAGGACACCCTGTTATTAAAGAGAAGAAACCAAGCTCTTTCTTCTCTTTTAAAACAGTGTTTGGGAGGGGGGTGTATTCAATCTCCTCTCCCTGGTCCCCTGGGTTTGGTAGGGTTGGGGGGACAAAAGGGGTCTGTCCCCCCCAACCCTTCCAGAGCCAGGGGACCCAGCAAAGAGGGGATCATTCCCCCCAAAAAAACAAAACAATCTGTTTTTAAAGAGAAGAAACCAAGTGGTTTCTTCTCTTTTAAAATGGAGTGTGTGTGTGTTGGGGGGGGGGGGTTATTCGATCTCCTCTCCCTGGTCCCCTGGGTTTGGTAGGGTTGGGGGGACAAAAGGGGTCTGTCCCCCCAACCCTTCTGGATCCAGCACCTTTCATTGCCTCCCTCACCCACCCCCTAACCCTTACCTAACCCTTATCTTTTCCTGGCTCCCTCGAGCTGGGTCTTTCAAAGTCTTTCCCTCCGGCTCCCACCGTTGTTTTTTTTTAAAGTCAGCACACGTTCCCAGCCTCCTCTGTGCTCGTATCCCTCAGCCTGATTGGCTGAGGGGTTGCACAGTGCAAAGGACGCTGGGAATTGAAGTCTTTTTTCTTTGTTCACATTCGGGTGGCTCCTGCCCCACTGCCACATTTCTCAACCCGACAGTTACCTGCGAACCTGGTTCGGGTGAGTGCAGGGAGGCTCGGTCGGGGCTAGTGGGGCCTGGTGCAACATCCTTTGTCACATTCCAACGGTTAATGCACAGATTTATAGGTATAGATATAGATAGTCTGGTCACTCAAGGAGGGGTGGGGGGAACACATCACTAGCACCTTTTTTACAAATTGAAAGCCACCCTGATACTTTGGGAACATAAGATATGACTGTGTACAATTTGACTGACATAAAATTATCACATTTGGTATATTAAAAATACAGTGTATTCAAACAATTATTATTAATGGAAAGCTCATGGAATAGGAACAAGAATCATGGGAAATCTGTTGGTTAGAATAAAGGAACACAATCATAACATATTACGAAAATGATACCTGACTCCTGTAAGATAAAACCAAATGGATTGAACACAATCTAAGGACTGTTGGAGATGCCAGGAAAGTCCAGGAACCTATATGCATATGTGGTGGGGATGTAAACTTATACAGTACTTACTGTCTGGGAAAGATTGGAACAGGAGATCAGCAAGATATTTGGAAGTAAGTTAAAGTTAGACCCTAAGATTGCAATTGTAACATAGCTGCAACATTGATCAAGACAAAAAGGAGTTACTGACAATTTTATCAATGGCAAGAATTAGGATCACTAGAGCCTGGAAACCCATTCCCAAACTTAGAATAGAAGAATGGTATAAAGAAGTATGGGACTTTGCATTAAACGATAAACTAATATGGGAGTTAAACAACAAGAAAGGTATTTTTTAAAAAAACAGGTTCTGGGAAATTTGGAAGCCATTTATTGAATACATATTGAAAAAAAATCAAGGGTATAAACCTGTACAGGAAACATTGAGTTTCTGGAAAACAAATAATGACGGTTAAATATTTATTAGCAAAAATTATTAACAGTAATCCCCTAACCTAAGTAGTGGAGGGAACACTAGGTTTTGTTCATGGTTTTAAATACAAATGTTTTGTCACCATGTATGCTTACGGTCTTGGTTTACGTTTGTCATGTTTTTATGCTGAGAGGTGACTGTATTCACATAGATCAGCATAAAACAGGTGGCAATATAAGAGGATGGATAATCATAGTCGATATATAGCAATGTGAAATCTATAATGTTATTAGTTCTTGATTTTGGTTTTATGAAATTACTTTATTATTAAGGGCTGTATACTGCAAACAAATAAGTTTGAAATGGTTTAATGTATGAACTCTCTGCTGTAGTCAGCTATGTCTTACAATTTGTTCTACATGTTTTATGTTTATATTGTTTATATGTAAGAAATAATACAATTTAAGAATTTTGTATTAAAAAGTGTGTAAACAAAGACACACTTAAGTACAAGTACACAGGTGCATAAATACACATTAACAAGTACAGAAGCTGCACTGAAGGAAACTAGTAAAATTCAATCCCCTCAGGTGCAATGTGTATATGCCAGCCCACCCAAGGGTTAGGCTAAAACTAAATGCTCTTCTTTTTTCCTTCAGCAACCTGAAGCTGGAAGATACCTACTTTAACAAAGAGGCTGAGAAAGCTTTCCAGAAGGCAAGCGAGGAGCTGTTCAAACAAAAAACTCAGCCCTCTTTACTCCTCTCTGCTCGCAATGGTAACATGTATACACCATCAGTGTATGGCTGCCTCACATCTCTCCTGGCACAGTAAGCTGCACATGTCTTCTTTTTTGCTGATGCAGGGTTGTGCTCTTTGATAATGGATTCTTCTCACTCCAACAGGAAGGAGCCTGTAACAGTCAGAAAAAAACCATAATTATTGTTGCAGTGCCTTGCTTCTTATACACTTAGAGTAACAGGCAAGGACAGAAACTTCTGTTTATTAAGGTGTCTCTTAGCCAGAGTGCAGGAAAGACTTCTCCTAAGTAAGGGCTGACAAAACCAAACATACTGCTAGTCCATCCTGGGACTGCATTTATTCAGTGATGCACAAAATGGTGAATTCCGTCTACTTCTCGGATAGCAGAAACAAAGACACAGTGTTCAGTAGCATAAAGAAGAGCAATGTACTGCTCCCTGTCACTATTTTGGCCAATTCACAGTTTGAACAACATAAAGGCATTTGTACTTTAGAACTTGAGATTCTCTGCATGCTGACATGAGAATAGGCTCTACTAAATAAAGAAGAATAAGATTGTTCTGAAAATTACAGAATGATGTCAAATAGTACAATTCTGACTGTGGTCCCCATTCTGACTGAACAGACATAGAAAAATTTTAATGGTTTCAGTTTCTTGTTATCATGGTACCTAATTTTTCTGTAGTCATTATTTTTATCTTCTTCAAATGAAATCTGCTTTATTTCTGCTTTATTTCTTCCTCCTCCTTTGCAGTAGTAATTTAAAGCTGTTTCTATTTTCTGCCAGGATTCTAGCATTCTTATTGTTTCTCCCACCAATTTTTACTCTTCTTTCCTCAGAAACTAATCCAGCTTTCTGCATTATCTCCACACACAGAATGAACAAAGAGACAGATAAAATACATGCTCTAGCGAACCTAAAGCAAGGCAAAATCATGACATTTCTTCTACACATTCCCCTATGACCAAAACACATCTTTTTCTCCATCCCTCCTCACCCAGGGTTTTAACTACCAGTAATTAAAGCACAGTATGCAAAGTTCGTCAACTTAGTTCCATTCCCACAGTTTTCAGCCTGTTATGACTACATAATAGGTAAACTAATCAGCACATGCTGAAGGCCAAATTCACAGGCATCTCTAGCTCTGCCTAGAGAATTAACAACTCAAGGTAACTACTTTACTCATTTACAGCAAAACCCCTATATTAATTCATTACATAATCTATAAAGCACCAACCAATTTCCTTCTAGTTTTTTGATACATTCTCCAAATGTTAATATATATTTACAATATACTCTCTAGTACTTCTTTCCTTCTGAATCCACCTTGAACATCTTACATTTCTTTGCTTTAATATCTTAGGCAGCAATTTATTCACATGGGAAATGCACACTTTGGCATTTTTATTTGGGATTGGAATATATATTGAATGTTTTCTAATCTCTGAGCAATTCATTTTCCCCCATCATATTTTCGGGCATATTATCATTAGGATATAATTAGATTCAGTCTTAATTAGCCCCAATGTAGGAAAATTGTCCAATCTAGGAAAATTGTGGCTTCAAGGAAGAAATGTGGCATTTTCCCTTTCAGAGATGACCTGCATTGGGGTTTTTTCTGATACTTTACAGGTACTCTGCCCAGCAGCTGGCTGGCTGTAGAATTGGGGTCTTCTCCTATGGCTCAGGACTAGCAGCCAGCATGTTTTCCCTGAAGGTATCCCAGAATTCTGCTCCAGGTGAGTAATCCAAGAGTGAGTTACATAATTAATTATGCTTTGAAAGAAATATTGAAGACAGTTCCTTAGGCAGGCAAACCCTGTCTGCAGAAACAGCCATCCATCAAACTGTTGCTGCTAATCCAGCAGCTAGCTGACAAAGAAGGCAAACTGTAGCTCCAGAACAGACTGTATGGAGATATGATAATTTGGGAAAACTGACTTTCTGGATCAAATGCATAAAATCAGGGGTTAGCCACCTATGGCCTGTGGCACCAAATCCAGCCCACGCCCTCTCTCCAGCCTCTGCTTCCACAAGTGGCTGTGGACACATTTACAGCAGCCACGGATGTGTATAAGGCAGTATTTATGGCAAGGGGGCCACCAGTCCGTCCCCCTCAACTGTCTGAGGGAGCATGACCTAAAAAGGTTGCCGATGCCTGCATAAGATAATCAACAATCCCACCAAAGTAAAAAAAGACTGATGGCAGCCCAGAAAGGACACAAGATGCATAGTGGACATGAAACTTGAAACTGGTTGACTGAGTGGGAGAAGTGGAAAAATGGAGTTGGAGGATGGCTGGCTGGTGCTGGGGAAAGGCATAGGTGATGTGACGGAACACTAAAGAAAAGCAGTCTGTGGTTCTTAAGTTGAACTGTCAAAGATTAAAACAAAGGTGGTGGAAAGACTCAAGCAGCAACCTGTTCACTCAAAAGCCAAATGAACAACAAAAAAGGCATATCCCTTGCTTAAGAGCCTGATTACAAGGTGGGAGTGGTGGGATGAACTTCATAAAACACAAATGCACTTTTGAACCCACAGGTCTTTTCCTTTGACATAACTTTGTTTGTCTTCAGAGACATAATGTCTTCAGAGACATTAGTCAACTTTGAGGGCTGTTCCAAGTCATCAGAGTCACAAAACTCATTTGATGACTTTGAGCAGGGGTTCCCAACCTAAGGCTTGTGGGCCAGATTCGGCCCCTGTCACCATTTCATGTGGGCCACATCTCACCTCCAAGGGCATTTGAGAAACAAAATGGTCACCCCTTTGAAGCAGTTGGGACAAAATGGCTGCCCCCATTGTGCAGGCTGGGCAAAATGGCCATCCAGCCCTCAAAGCTGACTGAGAGAATGTGACCTGGCCCCTGGCTTGAAAAGGATGGGAACCCCTGGCTTTGAGCCAACTTGGTGTTCTTTATATCAATGTTGTTTGGCTAGGATGCAGCATGACCTCATCCCCATTTTTGTGGTTTAAGTTTGCTAGACCAGTACAGTGGTACCTCGGATAAAGTCCGATTCGGATAAAGTCTGATTTGGATAAAGTTGCGGTTTTCATGCACACGTGATGCATCGCATAAAGTCCAATACTGCTTAAAAATGGAAGTTATCTGAGGTATTTGGTATAGGAACCTCGGATAAAGTCCATTTTTGGACGTTATCCGATGCATCACCCATTTAATTTGGATAAAGTCCAAAATCGGATAAAGTCCAAACTTGTGGAATGGAGTTTGGACTTTATCCGAGGTTCTACTGTATTACCCTGTAGCCCCACCCAAAAGAAGAAGACGACAAATGAAAGCAAAATCGTCATTCCTGGAAATATCCAGTTATGGCAATTTTCTTTGAAAGCAAGATATATATCTTATATTCTATTTTTCTCCCAAAGTTTTTTGCTTTTTAACATAATTTGGAGGCTGCAAGATATTATGTCTTCTCTCTCTTCTAGGCTCCCATTTGGATAAACTGGTTTCTAGCCTTTCAGATCTGACGGTCCGCCTGGACTCTCGGAAATGTGTCCCTCCGGAGCAGTTTGCTGAGATCATGAAAGTCAGAGAGGACACTCATCATTTGGGTGAGAGCAAAAGAAAACATTGAGTGGCCATGATTTTGTCTTGAGAACATAGCAATGTTACCTGCTTTCCCAGATGGTCCTAAGAATGCCCATGAGGAGTGGGGGGAGACCCACCACAAGATGGAAAATATGCAGCTTTCCCAGGAATGCTGTCCAAGCACGAGAATGTGGGGATGTGGTTTCTTGCATGTGGATGTCACTCATGAAAGTTGATATAATTTGCATTTCTGATGTGAAGAGTTTTAAATTGTGATGACTGCCACGTGTTCCCCTTGTGACAAAAATGCATTAAATCAGATTCTACTGCTGAGCTGGGCAATACAGTTACAGAAGGCCTGGAAGACTTTCTCTTGAGTTTCTGTTTTCTTCTATCTGCAAAGTAATTAAAGACCACTTTGCCCAAAAGAATCCAGTCTCTACCACAGTGAAGGCAGTGTCCATCAAGGTATATAAATGACGATGTTGGCACAAAGCATTCCTTTTACATCACCTGATTTGTTTATTGGGGGGGGGGGGGGAGTCAGAAATGCAAAGAGTTGTACTCTGTTGTATATAGCTTTGCCCTGACTTAGCCATTTGGTCCTGCTATTGCTAAGCTTTAGGAAGACTTGGCAGCTTCACAGAGTAAAGAGATGGTATTTGGCCCCTTTCCCTGAGACACAAGTCAGAACTGAATTAGGTACACAAGAACAGAGTGCTCTTGAGTGAATTTTACATTCTTGCACATGAAATATCCCAGCAACAAATACAGGGGAGGGAAGAGTGAGTGGCCACTACTTTTTAAGACAGAGCTTCCCAACCTTTTCAAGCTGGGGGCTGGGTCACATTCCCTCAGTCAACTTTGAGGGCTGGACAGCCATTTTGCCCTTCCTGCATGATGGGGGTGGTCATTTGTCCCAACAGCTTCAAAAGGGTGGCCATTTTCTTTCTCAAATGCCCTTGGAGGGGTGTAGGGGCCACATAAAATGGTGCTGTGGGCCAGATCTGGCCCATGGGCCTTAGGTTGGGAACCCCTGTTTTGAGAAATACTGTGGCTGATAATTCTTCCATATTTTAACAATGGACCTTTTTTTTCTGCAGTGGATCACACTCCCCATGGATCCAAAGAGGACCTCTTCCCAGGAACTTGGTATGTGGAGCGAGTGGATGACAAGAACCGTAGGAAGTATGCAAGGAAACCCATCTAGAAGAGAAATGAGTGGTATTGGGCCTTTCCTGGTAAGTCAGAATCCCAACCCAGAGAAGTAGGCACGTAAGGGAGGAGTACTGGGGATGGTTATTTTGTCACACAAGGAACAAAAGGAAATCAGCAATGCTTTTGATATGTGGAGCAAATGGCCTCCTGGGTGAAGTGTCTTTGTCTTGCAATAGGTTTCTCCAATATGCATCAGAAACAGGCTCCATCTTAGTATTTCCTTTGTGACAGAGAACCATTCAGCTAACCAGACTCATTTCTATCCCCCTTTAAAGTCTTGCAGACATCTGGAGAGAAACTGAAGTAACAACCTAACTGTCTGAAAGCACCATAAACCAGCACTTCTGGAGACAACAACTATTTCTCCATGATTCAGCACCATTCCATATCCAAATGTTCTTTTTTTAACATGAAGCTATTTTACATCTGGCTTTACAACTTTGCATTTATGTGACCCATCTTCTGCCTCTTGTAACATCTGAACTCCCCAGTTTGCTTCACTGCTTCTTCCCTTAGCATATTTTCAGGTCGTATACAATAGGATGTAACATGAAGAGCTGACATTTCCAGCCAAGGGAGAGAACCTGCACCTGCACAACCCACAACTGCAGAGTCTTTTAAAATCTTCTATAGGTTATCATTCCTTTCTTACCTAAATTCTCAAAATATTATACTCCTAGCTGGTTCTAAACAGCATTTGATTGATTTTTGTATGGTCTGAAAGTTTGTTGCAACTAACGAATCTCCCCAACTAGCTTAGAAACATAATTGAATGGCTGCATAAAAGTACTGTAGTTTTTTAAAAAGGGAATAAAGCCGAAACCCTTTTGCACTGTGCCATAGTTTTTGCTGTTGTTCAGTCACACAGTCGATTCCGACCCTTCGTGACTCCATGGACCACCACCCTCCAGGCACTTCTGACCTCCACCATCCTCCTCAACCCACCCAGCTCTTTGCCCACTGCATCTACAATACCATCTAGCATCTCATTTTTGGCCACCCCCTTCTTCTTTTGCCCTCCACCTTTCCCAGTATCAAGGTTTTCTCAAGTGAATCCTCTCTTCTATATATAGGGGGTGTTATGCTCATGCCTCACCACTGCTTTGGAAGCTGCACTGGTTGCCAGTGTGCCTTCACGTGCAATTCAAGATGCTGGTTTTGACCTTTAAAGCCCTATATGACAGTGGACCTGGATACTTAAGGGACCACGTCACCCCAAGGTATTTTTCCCGTCCTGTGAGGGTAGACCGGAGAGGCTCAGTGCTGGTCCCTTTACAAGAGAAGCTCATCTGACTGGGACCAGAAGAAGAGCCTTTTCGGTGGCTGCCCCAGCCCTGTAGAACCTCCTTCCTCCTGAGGTTCACCTCCAGTCAGAGCTGCTCCCCTTTAGGAAGGCCGTTTTAGTATATGGGACCAAAGACAATGAACAGCCGAAAGGTTGGCTTAACACAGGTTTATTGCATGATGATCCAGGGGGAACATGAGGTAATGGCGGATGAGTAGCTCAATATATACAGTGGCTATACATTTGAATGTGGCTCCTCGACAGTCTATTGGTTACTGTCCGCATGACGTCACGGACGGTCACGCCCTTCTTGTCCAGGTGTAGGTGATGGCGGGAATCTTCCCGCGCTGTTGTTTGCTGGTGAGTCTGGGCCAGGAGAGCTTGAACGCTCGCTATTGCCACCAGGTGGTCATTAGCTCGCGTCCTATTGCAAGGGCTGCAGTTAAGCAGCTGCTGGTTATAATGTTACACAAGCATGGTTACATTGGATACACGTGAATGGATACATTGTAAAAGGTACAGTCATAGAACACAACATCCCTCCCCCCTAGGATGGGACGAAGTCCCTCAGCCAAGATGGCTTATTGCAAACGCGTTTGGGCCGCGATGTGGGCTGACCCGCCCCAGGGGTGCTACTGCTTCCTCGTTCCCTGGTCCCTTGTCCTGAAACGGGAGAGGGAGACTTGTTAGAGGCTTGCCGTGGTTTGGCGGTTTTGGGGGAGGGGAAAAACTCCATTGTGGGCAGACCGGAGACACTCGGGGCTAACGAAAAACCCCTCTTCTCGCTTGGACGGGTGGGGGACCACTCCGCAAAACTTCCCCGGTCCTGAAAATCAAAATCTAACTCTGTTGTGGTATCCGTATTAGTGGGGAGATCCCGCGGGATATCTATGAGATCGGCTTCCCTTCTCTCTGCTGACCGATCCCGCAAGATATCTACGAGGACTGATTCCCTTTCCTCCCCCCTTGGTGGGGACCCATGGCCCCCCTTTCCTCCCCCTTGGGCTGAACGGGTGGGGGAGAACCCTAACGCTGAGTCTTGTGTCCCGCGGTCCGTGCCCTGTTCGCCGGGGATCCTGCGCCGGAGCTGGTCTGCGTGTCGCCTCCAGAGTAGACCTGTGCCGGTCTCGACGCGGTACGAGACGGGGCCGGTCCGCTCTAGGATGACGCCCGGTACCCAGGCCGGACCCGCGCTGGCATAATTCCTGCAATACACGGGGGCACCCACGTCGAAACTCTTTGTGTCCTCTATCCCAATGTTCCTCCCCTTGTCCTCTACTCTCATGGGGTCTAGCCTAGTTAGTATGGTGGTCAGCTTCCTGCGCATCAGCAGCTCTGCGGGGGAGTATCCTGACGCTAGGGGAGTCACTCGGTAGCCTAGCAGAAACTGGCACACTTGATGGTTTAGGTCCCCGGGCCCCATGCGCCGCAGCGCGTCCTTGGTGGTGCGCACAAGGCGCTCTACTTGGCCGTTTGTGGCAGGGTGAAAAGGAGCGGAGGTGATGTGCCGAATGGCGTTGATTTCTGTGAATGCCCTGAACTCGGAGGACGTGAAACAACTTGCGTTGTCGCTTACGAGGGTGTCGGGTAAACCGAACGTTGAAAAGACCCTCCGCAAATGCTTTATGGTTGTGGCCGTGGACGTGCTTGCAACCGGAATGACCTCCAACCACTTGGAGAAGGCATCCACCACAAGGAGAAACAGCGTCCCACGGAACGGGCCAGCAAAGTCTACATGAACTCGGGACCACGGCCCCTTCGCCGCGTCCCACTCCCTGTGAGGCAGGCGGGCTTCTTCTGGCCTGGAACCTTGGCAGGGCTCACAAGTGCCGACCATGTGCTCGATGTCGGCGTATAGCTGGGGCCACCAGAAATAGCTCCGTGCCAGGGCTTTGGAGCGCACAATCCCAGGGTGACTGACGTGCAGGAGTTTGAGTACCCTTGGCCGTAAGGACGCCGGGATCACTACTCGCTGGCCCCACAGAAGGCACCCCCTCTCAAGGGACAACTCTAACTTCTTTCGGAAAAATGGGTCGAACTACGCTGCCGGTGAGGACGCTGGCCACCCTTTCTGCACCCAGGAGCTAACCCTTGCTAAAATGTTGTCCTTGCTGGTCGCCTTGGCGATGTCGGCGGGCAGTATTGGGGGCGAGTCGAGGACTTCTATCATCAGCACCTGATGGTCTGGCTCCTCCCCGCCCACGTGGCTGTTCTCTTGGGGAAGGGGGGACCTCGATAGAGCGTCCGCATGGCTGATCTCCCTCCCGGGCCTGTACACTAACGCGTGCTGATACGCGTTGAGAAAAATGGCCCACCTAAGCATCCTAGGGGACAGGATCTGTGGCGTGGGCTTATCTGCGGTAAAGATGCCTAGCAGGGGCTTGTGATCGGTTACTATTGTGAAGGGGCGGCCATACAGGAAGTCGTGGAACTTTTTGGTTCCCGCAATTATCGCTAACGCTTCTCTGTCTGTCTGGGCGTAGTTTCTCTCCGCTTGGGACAGGGACCTGGAATAGAACGCTATCGGGGCCTCCCTCCCGTTTTCCAGCACGTGGCACAGCACCGCCCCCACCCCCACCGGGGATGCATCACAGATGAGGACCACTGGCCTCTTGGGGTTGAAATGGGTGAGGATGGCGTCAGACGCCAGAAGCTGCTTTAGCTCACTAAATGCCCTCTCTTGCTGGTCGCCCCACTTCCATGCCTCGTCCTTTTTAAGCAGCCTGTGCAACGGCTCGGCCACGGCTGCTTTCCAGGGAAGGAAGGAGTGATAAAAGTTCAGCAGCCCTAGGAACGACTGCAACTCGGGCTTGGAGGTGGGGCGAGGGGCTTGCTTAATGGCGGCTACCTTAGACTTGGACGGCCTTATTCCCTCAGGAGTGACACGGAACCCTAGGAATTCGACCTCGGTCGCGAAGAAGACGCATTTGTCTTTTCGCAGTCTCAACCCCGCCTTTTCGAATATCGCTAGGACCTTGCCCAACCTCTTTGCCAATTCGGCCTGACTCCCCCCTGTTATCAATACGTCATCAAAATAAGGCAACACCCCCTCGAGCCCCTTCAGGAGGCGTTCCACGAGTGACTGGAAAATTCCAGGCGCCGAGTTTACGCCGAATTGAAGGCGCGTCACCTGGAACGCCCCCTTATGGGTGACTATAGTTTGTGCAGCAGCGGCAGCTGGGGTCACCAAGAGCTGCTGGTAAGCTTGTGCTAAGTCGAGCTTAGCGAAACACTTTCCCCCATGTAACCTGGCCAGCAAATGGCTGACTACCGGCACCGGATACGCATTAGGTCGAATGGCCTTGTTGATGGTGCACTTGTAATCAGCGCATATGCGCACCTCCCCGTTGGCCTTTAGTGCTGTTACAATTGGAGTTTCCCACTCCGCAGAATCAACAGGAACAAGAATCCCCTGGCCCACCAATTTGTCCAGTTCCGCCTCTATTTTGTCCTTGAGCGCGAATGGCACCCGGCGCGGTTTGAGTCTTATTGGGCGGACCTCAGGGTCTAGGTCGAATGCTACTGGGGGTCCCTTATATTTCCCAAGTCCCCTTTTGAAGACTTCGGGGTGCGCGTCGCACGCCTCCTGAATCGGGTCAGACCCAACGGCAACGGCGTGCACCCCCCCAATGAACAAACCCAGGGGCTGGAACCATTGAGTCCCGAGGAGGCTGCAATTCCCCCCTTTGAGGACAACTAGGGGGAGAGTCGCAGCGTGTTTCTTAAATTGGACCCGAAAATTCCCCACCCCCAACACCGGAATGCAGTTCCCTTGCACGTCCCGAAGCGTGGACCTCAAAGCTTTGAGTTTGGGCCGCACGTGGGGGGCAATTCTCAGAAACTCCTTCTGGGGAATGATGGAATATGAGGACCCCGAGTCAATTTCCATCCTAATGGGGGCCCCTTGTACTAGTACCTCAACAAAGTAATGGGGGTGTCCCGCGGACACGCTGAACACCGGTGTGTCGTCCTCGCTGTCGTCGGCGATGCGGCCCACGCCGTCTCGCTTCCTCGTGGCCTGGGTGCCGTCCTTGGGTTTCGTCCCGCAGTCTCTCGAGCTCTTCCGGGCCTCGCGCCGCTTCCTGCAGACCTTGGCGATGTGCCCGCGGCGGCCGCAGTTGTGGCACTCGGCCTTTCTGAAGGGGCATTTGGCGCGATCGTGGTTCGCTCCGCAGCCGTCGCAACGCCGGCCTTCTTTCTGGACCTTCCGGACATCCTCGTCGTCGCTGCTCTCCGCGGACGACTTTGAAACTCGCCGGGCCGCGTGCACCGAAACGTGCACCGAAGGCTCTGTCTTGCCCGTCTTTGGCCACCAGTCCTGGAGCTCCTGGACCCCGGCCTTCGTAGCTTCCGCGGCTTGTGCCTCCCTCAGAACCTCCTGCAATGTGGGGGGTGGCTCGCGGTTCATCAATGTGCGCTGAGTTTCGGCATCTCTCAGGCCGCACAGCACGCAGTCTCTTAGCGTGATCTCTACGTTCTCCCATTTGCATGGGCCGGCCGCCAGTCGCAGGGCCGCTGCGAAGTCGGCGACCGTCTCCCCGGGCGCTTGGACTCGCCTCCAAAATGCGCTCCGAGCGGGGAACATCGCCGTCGTGGGCCGGAAGTACTCACGCAGCATGTGCATGAGCTCCTTCACCTTGAATTCACTCGCCCTCCTCGGCGCGATCAGGTCCACCAAAACTCTCTTGGTGTCTGGCCCCAGCATCCGGGTGAAGATGGCCCGTTTCTTTGCCTCATCCGTGACTTCGGATTCCACCAGGGCTCCCTGGAAGTCCATCTCGAAGATGTCCCAGTCTGCCGGTCTCCTGATTTCGAAACCGGCGCATGTCTTGGTCCCGTGGGCAGCCATATCCCACCTTCGTCGCCAATTTAGTATATGGGACCAAAGACAATGAACAGCCGAAAGGTTGGCTTAACACAGGTTTATTGCATGATGATCCAGGGGGAACATGAGGTAATGGCGGATGAGTAGCTCAATATATACAGTGGCTATACATTTGAATGTGGCTCCTCGACAGTCTATTGGTTACTGTCCGCGTGACGTCACGGACGGTCACGCCCTTCTTGTCCAGGTGTAGGTGATGGCGGGAATCTTCCCGCGCTGTTGTTTGCTGGTGAGTCTGGGCCAGGAGAGCTTGAACGCTCGCTATTGCCACCAGGTGGTCATTAGCTCGCGTCCTATTGCAAGGGCTACAGTTAAGCAGCTGCTGGTTATAATGTTACACAAGCATGGTTACATTGGATACACATGAATGGATACATTGTAAAAGGTACATAGAACACAACAGCCGTTAAGAACTGGTTATGCCAGCGGGTGTGGGGGCTGGCAGGTGTGATGGCCCAGTCCTGCTGGCTTATATAGTACAGTACCTTCAACTGACCTGTCTGTTTTTATTCTCCCCCTCCCCCCACATTTTACAATCATTTTTAATTTCCTGTTTTAATTCCTTTTTGATCTCTTAAGGGGTTAGGGTGGGTATTGTAGGGTCTACCTGTTTTGTGTTTCTATTTTAGATAGGGGTTTTTATAATGTTTTAGCTTCAGATGTCTTTTAAGGGTTTTGTAAGCCGCCCTGAGTGGTGTTTACACCAATAGGGCAGGGTATAAATAAACTATCGTAAATAAACTAAACTAAATAAAATCTTTTTTATCTTAATATGATTGATAAAAAAAATAACAGGAATAGAGACAGGGGGTGACATAAGAGAGGATTGAATCTGCCTGTTAGTTGCAGCCTAACATTTCAGCAGCAAATTGAGTGAGCAAATTGGCCAAAGATTTCTTCCACATAGTAGTTTCATGGGGAAGGAGGAGGCAGCTTTTCACCTGACGGTGCAGAGTCCCACAAGACTATCTTTGGGTGACAAAGGGATGATTTATTCTATGGAAATTATGCATGCTCAAAACCTTTTAATGAAGAGCATGCAGAGGCTTGGTAAAGCAAGAGAGGCAGGTAGCTCCCCAGACAGTTATAGGACAAGGTTTCCACTCTATATTACTCATTGAACTCTTCACATGAGATACCGCAGAAGATCGAAAATGATTTGCAAATTGAGGCCCTGCTTCCTTAGTCTTTTAGAAATTTTCCTTTTGCTATTCATGTTGGGAACAGCTTTCTTATGACTATGATGCTGTAAAGGTAAAGGTCACCCTTGCTCGAAAGCCAGTCATATCCGACTCTAAGGTTCAGTGCTCATCTCTGTTTCAAAGCCGAAGAGCCAGTGCTGTCTGCTTCTGCAGACTTTTCCATGGTCATGTGGCAGGCATGACTAGACAGCGCACAGAACGCTGTTTACCTTCCTACCGAAGTGGTCCCTATTTCTTTTTGCAATTTCTTGCTTTCGCACTGCTAGGTTGGCAGAAGCTGGAACAAAGACAGGAGCTCGTTCCTTCCTGCAGTACTCGGTAATCGAACTGCTGACCTGCTGCCTTCCAGTCAGCTTCTTACCCACTTGAGCTATAGCATGGCTACACCATTGTTCAAGCATTCTCAAAAAGGGAATATCTTATGCCACATAGAAAAGGAATATAATAGGTCCCGTCTCTTTCGTTCAATGTTCTTGAGTAGCTAGCTGTATTCTCCTAAACAACAGAGCTAGTCTAAACAGTAAGATAGACCATCAGTCCTTCTCACTAGGACACAATTGCTCTACCTTAAACTTCTTGACTTAAACAGCAACCACACTTTCCTGCCTATTCTGTTAAGGCAGGGACAAGTTGCTGGTGCAGCTCTATCCTGCAGCATCAGACTACAGAAAAACTTGAAAAACTGTAACACGTCTGTAGCACGCCTGGATGGATGGAGGGAAGGAAAACTTATTTGCACTCCAGCTACAGGGAAATGGGACTCCTTGATGTGTCCTCACAAAAGGGAGAAGATGGGCCTATCAGGAAGTACCATCACACCAATCCATGGAGTATTCACGACATGTTACGGTCAGTGTTTACATTATAAATTTTAGAGCATTTTCTCAACCTGCGGCCTACAGCACCATTTCATGTGCCCCCCACCGCTTCCACCACACCAGGAAGTGTCGTGGTGGAGGAAGGGCAAAATGGCCATCTGACCTCCAAATATATCTGAGGGAGCGTGATCCGGCCCTTGGCTTTAAAAGGTTGAGAATTCCTGCTTTAGAGGCTATCCTCTCCCGGTGTTTCCAGAAAGCTATACAGCGGAACCTCATACAACAATCGCCCCGTATAGCAATGAAATCACAAAACAATTAGGTTTTTTTTGGGGGGGGGGGGGAATGGTGTCCCGCAGTCCTGCATAACAATTTTCCCTATGGAAAAAATTGTACAACAATTTTTCAATGGGAAAAACCACTTAGCAAAAAAATCGTTGTATGAGGTACTACTGTACTTCTCCTGCACTGCTCATAATGGTGGAAGATGGAATAAAATTCCTTTTTTGATAGTGACTACTCATATGAGGTGGTCATGAGCCAAGAAAGTAACTACACACAGTGTACATGGGCACATGCCCTGGGAGGAAGACAGAGCTCCTTTCAAGTAACTATACACAGTGTGCATGGGCACATGCCCCGGGAGGACTAGAGCTCCTTTCAAATTAACAGTTCTGGCTTGTTTCTATCTCATGTGCTCTTCAATTACTTCATTTCCTAAAACTGCTATCACATGTACATAATTGGCAGCCACACCCCTGTGAAACAGCCCTCACCTTTTGGAAAGGCAGTCTTTGCCACGGGGACAGGAAACATAATGCCAGTGGTGATCTTATGCAGCAGTTAAGTACTGCAGAACTTGGCTTGGAGTTTGTGACAGCATCCTTCCACTTTTTTGTTCTCTCAGAGCAACATTTCTACTTGAAGAAACTTTCATCACAAAGATATACACACTTTTCCTAATTTATTTTAGTGCGCTTGCAGTGGATTACAAATATGTTGACACTAGATTTTATTTTATTTTAATCGGGAACTAAAGTCTACCATCCGGCTAACATCTCCAAAGCTTGGCTAATGCCACACACACACACACACACATTTAAAAAAACAAACCTAGTAAGTTTCTAGACAGCGACATAGGAGAGGAATGTAAGGAAATTCCTGCGTGGAAGGACCTATGTAGTCCAGCCTTTAGAGAAATGTTATTGGATTTCCATCTGAGCAGTCAGAGTATGGCTTATTGTGTAAACAACAGAGTTTCAGCAACAAATGGCCAAAGATCACAAGCTGTGCATTCCCTACTGTGAAGTGACACAGGAGACTGAGTTCATCATTGCATGTGTGATGTCCAATTCTCAGATAAGCTTCTCAAAGAAGGAAGAGACACCTAATGTATTCTGCTCAGTGGAAAACAACAGTGAAATATGGACAACAAATGTGGCAGTTTAGATATGTGGGAATTTGGCATTGTAATTCTGCCTTCTACTGGGGCAGCTGGGTTTGAGGTCTTCACTCAGTAAAATGACTGGTGAATCAGATGCTAATAATAGATCATGTTGATTCTAGAAGGTCATTTGGGAAATATCTGTGGGTCTACAAATATATATATTTTTAACTGAAATACACCATTTTATGTGTGTGTGTATCTATATCGCTATAAGGTATATTACTAGAGCTGCCCATTAGAGGCCACTATCTGCAATGTAAAACTTAGGGTTTCCTCTTATCCATAGTTTCATGTAACCTTAGTAGATCTCAGAATGTCATTCATCTCCCACACTTAATTTCCACTGTTTACTCCCAAGTCGTCCAAGGAAAGTAATATCTTGTGGCTCAAAAACACACCGGACCACTTCTACAAATTGTTTTATTGGAATGTGTAAATTGGAATAGGCAAATTAAGAAAATTTGTAGGTTCTCCAGCCACATCTTAAAATGTAGCCTGGACAGCCTCCATCACATGATGCTTCAATTCTTGAAGGCTTGGTAGAGGAGAAGAAATGTTCATGGCATTCCATTCTTGCCCACTGAGAGTGCTAGAACGGTGGTAGGACAAGAGCTCTATTTTGGCCTCTCCCAATAAACCTGCAAAGAAAACAAACATTCAGGCCGCACATCCTCAACAGCAGACAGGGAGAAAACCTGGGCCTTCAAGACTTTACAAGGACCTTAGATCTACCAATTGCCCCCCCCTCCCCAGCTGCAATAATAAAAAGTAAGATGAGCTGAATATCATGTAAAGAGGGGATGTGGGCTGCACTTCCCAGCATCCCTCACAGCTGACTAGGGCTAATGGGAGTTGCAATGCAATGTACAGGATAGATAAATCTTTATTGTCATTGTTCTGCACAGAACAACGAGATTGGGGGGGGGGGGGGGGACACTTATCAACCCAACAAAACTATCAACATACTCCCACCCCACATATACAGATTTAACCCTTAAAAAGCTCTAAAACTCTAAAAACTCTATACAGAAACTCCCTCAGACTGCATGGCACTGCATTCAAAGCCAGAACCACTTTTGGGTAGAAACTATTTCTCAAGCGGCTGGTCCTGGTCTTTATGACTCTATACCTTCTTCGAGAAGGCAGAAGCTGAAAGAGATCATTTCCGGGGTGCGTACTATCTTGCACAATCTCTACAGCTTTCTTATAACACCTGGTGGCATATAGAGTCACCCTTTCACTACTCCCACAGTAATGGTCCTACACTTTACAAACAGGTATCTTCTTGAGTACCTGCTTTATGGTAAATGAACAGCCCAAAATTCTCCACATAATTTCCTCACTTGCCTGGGCCCCAGCTCAAGCACATCCTTTTCCAGAAGCTGTTCTTGCTTCTCTTCAAATCATATGACTACTTGGTTCCCCACGTATCCTTTCTATCCAACCTTGCAGCTCTTTCCCTAGATTATAATCCAAACCTTTGCTAATCTGTTTGCCATTCCCATAGTAGGGATTGAAAGGAGGTTATAAACACTTACCCCATGATTGTGAACCTTGGCACTCCAGATGTTTACTTAGACTTCAATTTCCAGAAGCCCAAGCCCCGGTGAATCCACAAAAATGGGTTTACTGCAATTCATCTGGCCCACGCTGCCCTCGTTGCTCCCAGAAGCAGAAATAAAACGTGCCCGTACGGGCGCATTTTACTTCTGTTTCTGGGAGCGACAAAGGCTGGTGTGGGCCGGATGAATCACAGTAAACCCATTCATGTGGATTCACCGGGGCTTGGGCTTCTGGGAATTGAAGTCAAAGAACATCTGGAGTGCCAAGGTATGGGGCTAACCCTTCCTTTCAGTTCTTCTAGCAAAGGCTAGGGCTCCAAGGCAAGATGTCAGAAACACCAACAGTATTGAGGCAGCGGCCTCAGAAAGAATTGGTAGGAGGGCACAGCTGCTGCTTACAACCCAGGGCAGTTGAAACTCTGTCCCTCCAAAAACACCATTCTGGGAAAGAAAAGTGGTATGGGTGGTGATCAGAAAAGCACTACCCTTCCTCAGCTGTAATTCAGCTTATCTACTGCCAGTTCTTCAGCACTGAAAAGGCTAACTGGGCTACCAGGGAGAGAAATGCTTCTGCTTGATTACCAATGACTTTTGGCAACAGGCTGGCACTGGAGGCTTTGGCTCTGTAGAACAGCATCGTTCCAGTGAGGGGAACAGATGGTTTGAAGGCTGCTCCGCTGAGCTGACACAGGACAGGAGTGCTCCCTTGCACTGAGCCAACCACAACATGGGGGGCAGCCTGGGCAGCAAGTTCCAGCAGCCCCTCTTCACTCCCTTCTGTTCTGTCATGGTGAGTGGCAGTGATCTGTGCAGAAAAGAAGTGAAATCTGTGTTGGTGCCTTTAATGGCAAGGAAACCTCCTAGACATCAATCGGTGATACTCAGCAGAAACTGTGGAAGTAAAGGGGCACCAAGGCCTATCATTGTTACAGAACTTTGTGAAGGTAAACACTTCCCAGTATGCCTCACGGCTAGCTTAGGGCTAGTGGGAGTTGCAACCCAATGTATATAGAGCCACCCATTCACTAGAGGTATTTCTAGAAACACAGGATGTGCAGTCTAGAGAAAGTACAGTGTCAGATGATTGTCAGGAAAATGTGCCATCTTCTTTTAAGCAGTCTAGAGAACCCCCAAAGCCCAAAAGGCAAATTCTGGCCGATGTCTTCAGGTTTGCTGGCCTTGGGACAAGGGCAGAGTGGTTAGGGACCAACATACCTTAAACCCAGCTTCCTGCATCAAGAGCAGCCCATTCACCAGATTCACATTCGCAGTTTCTTTTAGGAGTCCCACTGCCACTGCAGGGATCAGGTAACTGCTAGCCTTCTGCAAGGTTGAGCCTGGTGAGAACAATTGACATGGTTAAATCATCCCAATGCCCCGCAAAGCATTATTTCCTCCCTCCATCATGAATCAGAAGACTGGACTGATACATTTCCCAGAAAGTGGGGTCTTTTCTATCCTACACTGTCCCCTCACAAAAGAACACTGGTCTTCAATTGCTTCTTGACAGGGAGCACAAAATCAACAGCTTGGCTGACCTAGACCAGTGATGGTGAACTTTGGCACTCCAGGTGTTCTTACACTTCAATTACTAGAAGCCCAAGTCAGCACTCCTGCCGATCAGGATTTCTGGAAATTGATGTTCAAGAACAGCTGGTGTGCCAAGGTTCGCCATCACTGGCCTAGACCATGTCTTTCCACACACTTCTGTTGCCAACTGCACTCATCTAGCAAGTATGAAACAGTGACAGATGCCTAAATCAGGTGTGGACAGCTATCACGGGACTACAATTGCCAGCATTCATCACTGCTGACTATTCTTACCTAGGACAGCTGTGGTCCATCAACAGCTCTAAAGCCCCACTTTGCTCTCTCCAGTAATAAGGTCATCATCTCCCCTCCTACATTTACACATTTAACGTGTTGTGTAGCTATTTAACTGGTACAGGGAGATGTCTGGGGCAATAAATTATAAAGGTGGCTTCACTTGGTTCATTGTCATGATAATGTCAAAGGGACACAAGCAGAGGGTATTAAAAGAACAACTACCCCTAGAAGCAGGAACTGACACACCTGTGGCTTCAGACAGACCTCAAGACTGTCCAGACTACCTGCAGCTCACTAGAGTTATGAGCTACTAAAGACTAACATTTATTTGACACTAAGATGATAGAGGGTCTTCTGTAAAACCACAAGAAAAAAATCAGTGTTGGGTCTCTTGCACAAAAACTTTGCAGTCCTGCCGGAACAACAATCATAATTTGTAAGAGCTAAGAAAACTGAGTTAACTCACAGGATGCATAGAGAACAAAACTGGTCTTCAGTGAAGGCTTTGCCAGACACGTAAATTGCTGGGGAAAGATGCTTCTCCAAGCACAGGAAGATAATTCGGACAGAAGGTTAGGTGGAAAGAAAGCAAAAGGCAGTATTTCAGATAGGACAGAATGGGTCTGTTAGACTGGAAAGATAAATAAGCAGATGTGTTCTGTGATTCTAGAGGCACTGGAGGCAGAATTTGGCTCCCCAAAATCTGGGTTTTCATATATACAACAGTATGGCTGCAACAGTAGTCTTGAAAGAAGATAGCTAATAAGTAGCAAGATCTTGGTAGAGATGTTTGCAAAACTCAGTTTTTCTTCACACCAAGATTTTTCAAGCTGGACTAAGGGGAAACAAGAGAGCAGATACGGACAGGTAAGGAGATTCAGAAGTAAGAAGGGAATAGCTAGAGCCTAGGTCCTGCTCCTGTATCTCTCATCTCACCGTGGGTGACTATCTGCACGCCTCCATTCACAGAGTGAGTCAGGGCATGTAACACAGTTCCCAGAGCTGTCGCCAGTGCAATCCATGGCTTGGTCTGGGATGCATAAGCATTGATGAGAGCTTGCCCATTTACCTAAGATAATGAAGAACAAAAGTGTATGGGTGTTGCCAGGAAGGCTGGTCAATAACAAATGGGAACCTCTTTATTCATTTTATAGGGACAGGGCTTGCAGTCCCCTTAACATACTTTCTAGGCTCTGGATTCTTTCCATGCCAAGCTTTTTCTTCCTATGGCTTCTTTTAAATCTACCTGAAAACCTACCCTAAGGCAGGGGTGCCCAAACTTTTCAGGCCGTGGACCAGTCATGTGGTTCAGCAGGTCAGTCACGTGGTTTAGTGGGCCGGTCACGTGGTTCCTCCCACCGGAAGCGGAAGTAAAACGCGCCATGCGATCTGTTTTGCAACTGTTATGTTTTGCAACAGAATGAAATAGATTTTTTTTTAGGCTGCCATTTTCTCTGCTTAAACCAAGGGTGTCCAAACTATGACCCAGGGCTGGATCTGGCCCACAGGCTGTAGTTTGGGCACCTCTGCCCTAAGGCCTGCCTTTGAGCAGAAGAGCCCATTTGAGGCCTGGCCATCCCTCCTACTTTGAAACTGGTTTTGACCAACTTGACTGTGTGATGGTCAGTTCCGCTGCTACTGTAATTTGCTAAACAACAGTGTTGGCAGTTAAGCCATGCAGAAAGCCGTGTTTGCAGAGTAAAATATTTTTCAGCCTGGCTCACTTTCTCTGGAAGCAAAAAAGTTACAATCTGACAATCTGGCCGTGTTTTTCTGCAAACCACCTCTGTGCCTACTGTCCAAAAACCACTGGAAAAACACTAGAGCTTTTCTAAAGCTCAGCTATTTTAGAAATCAAGACCAAAATTTTAGAAGCAGAATAAAATACAGACACTAAGCTTAATTTTGTGCATCAAGCCTACCTTGTAAAGCATCACCCAATAACCAGCTTAAGAGGAAATACTCACAGCACCAACCAGTGGCTTGCCTTGGGCTAGATCAACCAGTTGCATAGCAATCTCCCTTCCACAGCGGCTCTGAGCTTCTCTAGTGCTGGCCCCGAGGTGGGGGCAACTGATCACATTGGGGTGGTTTACCAGTGTCTTGTCCTTGGGTGGCTCCTGGAAAGAGCAAACAAGCCTGATTAGCTAGTAACCCTCCCTCACCTCCATAAGACTAGTAACTATAGCAATGTATTCTCCAGTCTGTCCCTGCCTGCTCTGCAAGTTTAAAACAACAGACTGAGGCTGAATCTTGAGAAGGCAGAAGCCCTGAAGTCATGAGTGTGCCAGGTCTAGAATTTGGGGAGTTTACCAGTCCTAGGTAGGACTGTGAACCCAATAAAAGAATAGACTGGTAGCCTGAGAGTACTCTCATATCCATGAACGTCCATGAGGACTTAGGAAACCTGTGTCTATCTGTTAGGATGTAAGTCTTTGACTAACTGGTTGGTTAGGATAATAACTATATTTGCATATCTGCTGTGTTACTTTAAGAGCACTGAGTGTATTACAGAGCAGGTTAACATCTCACTAGCCTGCAAGTACTGTGGATAAAAGGAGGGTTACAAGCACAGTTACTCCAGCCTTGTGCTCACCTTCGGCCTTGTGCTCAACTGCTGCCTGATGTCCAGCACTGCCGTGTGTTTAACTGCTTGACGTCCACGGACTGCTTGGAGCTCTACTACTGTTTGGTGCTCTGCTGCTTGAGTTCATCTACTGCCTAGGACTTGGCTACAACTTGCTGCTTACTGCTGAACCTACTACTTTTGCTACTTATGCTACTTTGCTTGGGACTATTTGCAATTGTACTGTTGTTCTCCATGATTGTTCTGGACTGGTAAGGAGAAAGGAATCTTCTGCTTTACTTTTGAACCACCATCTTGACTATTTCTGCTATTGCTGTGCTTGACTATGAAAAGCCTTTAGACTTCGCTTTCAACCCCGAGTACTGCAGGATGGAATGAGCTCCTGTCTTTGTCCCAGTTCCTGCCAACCTAGCAATTCGAAAGCAAGAAATTGCAAGTAGATAAATATAGACCACTTCAGTGGGAAGGTAACAGCGTTCCGTGTGCTCCGGTGTCTAGTCATGCCTGCCACATGACCACGGAAATGTCTGCAGAAGCAGAAAGCGCTGGCTCTTCGGCTTTGAAATAGAGATGAGCACTGAACCCTAGAGTCGGATACGACTGGCTTTCGAGCAAGGGAAACTATTACCTTTACTTAAACCACTCTTCTCACTATACAGTGTATCTGTGCTGTTCATTGGGCACTCAGACCTTTCACTGATGCGCACTTTCAAGGGTGACTCTACATCCTAACACTATCGTTACCTTGGCATGGAATGTCAGTTGTGCTCTTTCCCAACCAGGAAAGCTTCTCCACCATAACACATACACTGATGTCTCACAATTGGTCTGCTCTAAGGCACTCCCTATGTGGGGCTCCTGTAGAGGTGCAGGTATTTTGTGGTGAAGCAGGTTACATGCATATTATATCATGCCTGTGCTGAGGGAACTATGCTGGTAGTGTTTTTGACCATCTCCGAGGTCTTGTTGTTAATTTATAAAATCTTGAACATATCGAGACCAGATTGCTTGAATAATCTTCTCTATTGATAAGACTATTGGAATATGCTGCAATCTAGTAAATTAAAGGAAGATTCTGCTGGTACACAGCATTTACCAGATCATTCTATGGCAGTGACACAGAAACAGGCATTCCCTGCAATAGTGCTTGTACTTTGGAAAGATAATCTCTCTAGCATGTTTTCACTCTTTTGAAGACAGTTTTTTTTTTAAAAAAAAGCATCTATCCATAAGTAATTGAGATTCAACTGCCAGACAAAGGCCCAATTTCCCTTCCCAAGCTCATGATGAGGAATTACACAGAAGGAAATGCAGTGTCCCAAAGCCTCACCTCTGTGAAAACGTCCAAAGCTGCTCCTCCACACTGGCCAGACTGAAGGGCTCTCAGAAGGGCCCCCTCATCCACAATGCCACCTCGAGCACAGTTGATTACCTGGACCCCAGTCCGACACTGGGCAAAAGTGGCATCATTCAGCAGCCCTTGAAAGTAAATGACAGGAAAAGGAGAGGACTCCTACGCAATGTGCAGATTCATGCTGGCCCCAAGCACATACCGGGTACTTCAATCATCATCCTCACCAATCATCATGGGAAAGAGGAGGTTGATGTTCAATATCCACAATTACACCAGCCCAGACAGAAGAGCTGGATGTCATCCTGACAATCCTGGGTTGTTTCATTTTAAACACATATTTCTAACCATTAACACCAGAGCTGACAATGTACAGGCAGTGTCTGGTGAAGTCTCTGAAGTGAGAGTGCAGACGGACAATGCCAACTCTTTAATTTAAAAGTAGCAAAAACAGAAGTTATGTTCTCCAAATTATGCTTATTCTTTGCACAAATCAGCTTTACTTGGTGCAGAGCCCAGAACCTAGCTTCCCCATTAATCATCAATGGCTGACCCTTTTAGCTTCCTAACCAAATCTTCTTTTTGACTTTGGGGCTTTCTCACACCTGTGACCTCCTTTCTGCAACCCAACCCCTGCAAGTCTGCTTATTGAATCCCACTATCCTCAAGCATGTTGTCAAGCCCCATTATCCAACAGGTCCAATTTTGCTACTTTCACTGCCAAGGCACTCTGCTGCCTGATTCATAAAATGAAGAAGTGTATGTGAGTGTGTGTGTGTGTGTGCGCAGAGTCCAGACCACTGCAAAGGATCCTCTGGCATGGCTGATGGCCACTTGTAATCTCAGTGGCTTCTCTTACCTGTAGTGGAAGGAAGGAGTGGGGTGTGGACTGTGATGAAATCGCACAGTGGCCAGATCTGTTCCAAAGGCAGCTGTTGTACACCAAACGTAGCAGATTCATCAGGAGTGATGATAGGGTCATAGCCTATGGTCTAAAGACAGAGCAGTGGGGTGGAAGGGGAGAGTGCATTCTTTAAAATGCCTTCAGTCCATTTCCCCGCACAAGATGATTTGTGTCTGCTAGTAACTACCAATGGATACCTTAAAGGTTGACTTACCTTCATACCAAAGGACTGCATCCGGATGGCTACTTCTCGTCCAATCCTGCCAAGTCCAAGAATGGCCAGAGTCTTCCCCTGAAGCTCCATCCCCATGAACTAGGGGGAAAATGATACACCAGTGGTAACAAGCTCCAAGCAGTGCAATATGACTCCCTACCTCAGCATCACCACAAAGGCAGCAAGCAATGGTGGAAATGTCAGGCTCTTACCTTCTTGCGATCCCATCTCCCTTCCTTCATTGAAGCTGCAGCCTGAGGAATTTGCCTAAAACAAGAGTCTGTTTTAGCAAGGCCTGACAAGTGTCCAAGGAAGCAACAGAGGAACTAGCTGCACAATTCCCTCAATCATGCAAAAGTCCAAGGTTAAGGATGAAAATGAATCTGCTTGACCCCTCCCCCCAAACTCTGCACCCTACACCTATCAGGGATCCCATAGAGACCTCTGAGGCCACATCTTCTGCAAGAGAAGAGTGTTGCTCAAAGGGCTGATCTCCAGCAAAATGGTAGCAGGAGAAAGGGAGGAGAAATCTGTCCTCACCAGGACCCTGCTGCACATCATCAACTCTCAGAGCTACATCTCTACAAGAAGAAGCTCTGCCTGGTCTACAGAGGCCTTGCATGAAATGAAGAGCGGCGGGTTTTCCCCCAGGCTCTCTGAGCCACAAGCAAAACATAGTTCCAGATGAGGACCATTGCAGCTCCAGGTGTTGCTGGGAGGCCCCTTTTTTGGCAGAAGCCATATCACTTACCGGGCCAAACTCATGATCATGCCACAGGTTAGCTCTGCTGCACTGAGGCTGTTGCCGGTAGGTGTGCTGAGGACCAAAGCAGAAAGAAGGCATATTGGACTTTGCAGAAACAGTAAAGATACCTTTCAAAGCCTTTGGGGTGCATACTTCTCACCCTACAGTAGCTGAATAATTGTAGTTAGAAGAAAACATACACAACAGGCTGCAAGACATTCTTCCTACATAGGCATGGGTACTCTAGGCCCATGGTGGCAAACTTTGGCACTCCAGATGTTCTTAGACTTCAATTCCCAGAAGCCCAAGCACCTACTGATCGCAAAATTCAGGCTTAGACTAAAGAAAATAGGGAAAACACAGAGACCAGAAAGATATCACCTAGACAGCATCCCTAAAGAATACACGGTGGAGGTGATGAACAGATTTAATGGCTTAGACTCGGTAGACAGAGTACCGGAAGAATTATGGACGGAGATGAGGGACATCATGCAGGAAGCAGCAAAGAAAACCATACCAAAAGAAAAGAAGAGTAAGAAAGCAAAGTGGTTGTCTGATGAGGCTCTTAAAATAGCAGAGGAAAGAGGGAATGCAAAAGTCAAAGGAGAAAGGAAAAACTACAACCATTTGAACACAGAATTTCAAAGAAAAGCAAGGAGAGATAAGGAAAACTACCTAAAAGAACAGTGCAGAGAAATGGAGGAAAACAACAAAAGAGGCAGAACCAGAGATCTTTTCAAAAAAATTGGGGAAATCAAGGGAACATTTAAAGCAAAAATGACCATGATAAGGGACAAAGACGGAAAGGAGCTAGCTGATGCAGAAGAAATTAAGAAAAGATGGAAAGAGTACACAGAGGAACTTTACAAAAAGGACCTCAACACTCCTGATAATCACAATGATGAAGAAATTGAACTTGAGCCAGACATCCTGGAGAGTGAAGTCATAAAGGCCCTAAAGAGCACTGCAAACAACAAAGCTAGTGGAGATGATGGTATCCCAGTTGAATTTTTCAAAGCGCTAAAAGATGATGGCGTCAAATTACTGCATTCAATATGCCAGCAGATTTGGAAAACAAAACAGTGGCCACAGGATTGGAAAAGATCAGTATACGTCCCAATCCCAAAAAAGGGCAATGCCAAAGAATGTTCAAATTATCGAGCAATCGCGCTCATCCCACATGCCAGCAAGGTGATGCTCAAGATAATACAGGACAGACTTCAGCAGCATGTGGAGAGAGAATTACCAGAGGTGCAGGCTGGTTTCAGAAGAGGCAGGGGGACTAGAGACCACATCGCCAACATACGCTGGATCATGGAGAAAACAAAGGAATACCAGAAACAAGTTTACTTTTGTTTTATTGACTACACTAAGGCATTTGACTGTGTGGACCACAACAAGATGTGGCAAGTAATTAAAGAGATGGGAATACCAGAGCACCTCATATGCCTCCTGAGAAATCTGTACATGAACCAAGAAGCAACAGTTAGGACAGAACATGGAATAACAGAGTGGTTTGGAATAGGAAAAGGAGTAAGACAAGGCTGCATTTTGTCACCATGCTTATTCAACCTATACACAGAGCACATAATGCGCAGTGCAGGGATGGAGGAATCACAATATGGGATTAAAATCGCTGGGAGAAACATCAATAATCTGAGATATGCAGACGATACCACCCTAATGGCAGAAAGTGAGGAACACCTAAAGAATCTCTTGATTGGGCTGAAGGAGGAGAGTGCAAAAGCTGGATTGAGACTCAATATCAAGAAAACCAAGATAATGGCAACAGGCCCCATCAGTTCCTGGAAAATAGACGGGGAAGAAGTAGAAGCAGTGACAGATTTTACTTTCTTAGGATCAAAGATCACTGCAGATGGGGATTGCAGCCATGAAATAAAAAGGCGACTGATTCTTGGGAGACAAGCGATGAGAAACCTGGGGAACATAGTGAAAAGCAGAGACATCTCATTGCAAACAAAAATTAGAATAGTCAAAGCAATGGTTTTCCCAGTAGTAATGTATGGATGTGAGAGCTGGACAATTAGGAAGGCTGAACACAGAAGAATAGATGCCTTTGAAATGTGGTGTTGGAGGAGGGTTTTGAGAGTCCCCTGGATAGCGAGGAGAACAAATAGGTCAATCTTAGAAGAAATTAACCCTGACTGCTCATTGGAAGGTCAAATAGTAAAGATGAAGCTAAAATACTTTGGACATCAAATGAGAAGGGAAGATTCACTTGAGAAGGCATTGATGTTGGGAAAGGTGTGGGAAGGCATCTGGTTTCTGTCTTGCCTGTCTTCCTAAACATATTGTAAACAAAGACCTCTTTGCTTACTGAGAGACAACGCTTGATTGTGGGCATGCGTAGAATAGTGAAAAAGTATTCTCCTTATTTGGGTTCTGACCTTCTGATTGGCTTGTAGCTTAAGTTTCGTTTCTGTTATACTCTGCTTGAATAAAGAGAAGCCATTATTACCCTTTGTTCAGCCAAAAGTGCAGTGTGTGTGTGTGTGTGCTTTCTCCCTATCTCTTTTCCCTTCTTACTCTGCCTAATGAAGCTGGACTTCTTTAGGTTTTCACTCTTCCTCTGTTTATCTGGGGCTATAAACTGCTGATAGATGAGGCTGATTATCTTTACATGGATCAGATTCCTACAAGTGGCGCTCTGTGGGAGGCTTTGAACTACAATGAGAGCCTTCTTTGAACTCTGCTTCAGCAATTAGCAATTAGCACCTCATGATTGGCGACCGGGGACAAGGTCTTCACTCACTCCGACCAGAGGAAAGGTCCAATCAAGCGCTTGAGAATTACAACAGGGTGAGTGGAAAAATCATGGGATGTGTGCTTGCTTCGCAAATGCAGGAACTTTGTAAAGATATCTCAGATCTTTTGCATATGAATGGGAGACGAGCTGATATGAAGGAAATACAACAGCTGGTCAAAGCTATAGAAAAAAACTGTCATTGGGTTAAATATGATGAATGTTTGGACTTAAAACAGTGGAATCAAATTGGAAATGCATTGCAAAAGCATGAGAGAATTTTTGTTTCAGTGCAATTTACGTGGGAGGAAGTCAGAAACTGCCTTCAAAGCCTTACTCCAAAAAATATTCTGTTCTCACAAAGGCTTGATGGCCCCCTTCCACAGCTTTTGCCTCCAGCCAAGGGAGGGGGTCCAACTGCCCCTCCATCATATGAGAAACAACAGCATAAGCCCCCTGATGGGGATGGGGGTGGAAAAGAAGATGGGACATTATATCCTGCCTTGCAGCAATCAAGCACTTTTAGCCCTACAAAAACACTGTTCTCTGCTGCTTTAACTGCAGCTGTGCTGGATGTGGAATCTACTGAAATATACCCAGTGATCGGGGGGCTCCGGCTGTTGGCAATGCACTGGCAATACCAGATAGATATGAAACCCTCCATTACAAATATCTGAAGGAACTGAGAGTCAGCATACGTGACTATGGGGTTAATGCACCTTTTACAAAAGCTCTGTTGGAAGCCATTGCTTCTCAAAAATTGCTACCAGTTGATTGGAAACAGATGATCAAAGCACTCCTGCCTCCTGCAGAAGCCATGCTCTGCTTGCAAGAGTGGAGGGTTGTGGCTTGGGAGGTACATCATACACGCCCTGCACTCACGATGGATATGTTATGTGGGGAGGGAAATTTTGCCAACCCCACACAGCAGTTGGCACTCACTGATGCCCAGCTGGGAGATATTGCACAGATAGTCATGCACGCCTGGAGTAAGATTCCTTCCAAAGGGGACAGCTCAGTTGCTGGATTTGCAGCAATTAGGCAGGGGCCTAAAGAGAATTACACTGAGTTCATTAACAGACTCATGACTGCCCTCAGCCGCCAGGTGGAAAATGTTCCGGCACGGGAAATGCTCATGAAACAACTGGCTTTTGAAAATGCCAATGAGGATTGTAAGGGGGCTCTGACAGCTGTTTATGCTAGGCCAGGAACATCGATAGCAGACATGATGAAAGTTTGTCAAGATGTGGGGACTCACAGTTAAAAGGCTCAACTTCTGGCAGCTGCAGTTCAATTGCCCACAACTCAGGCTCAAAATAAACGTTGTTTTGGCTGTGGAAAAGAAGGGCATTTTAAAGCACAATGTCGCTCCTCTCAAAAGCAGGCAGCACGCCCTTCAAGGAAGTGTCCCATTTGTCAGAAGGGGTACCATTGGGCCAATCAGTGCCGCTCAAATCCTAATGCCAACCCCTCAGCTGCTCAGCACAAAGACTCTGACTCTTCTCCACAGCAGCAGGGAAATGGGAGTGCGGGCCATGCTCGGGCCCAGGCAAAATAATAGGGCTACCAGAGGTCAGTGAGGAAGCAATAGCGGAGGTTTTGGAAGAAGATATGGAACTTGCCCAAGAAATGATTTCACGATATAGAAAAAACCATCCTCTAAAAGAAGGTCTTTTATTGAGGTTATCCAAGGACTGTACCTTTACTGTGCCAGGGTGTGTGGAGGCTCTTCCCACACTGGTTGATGATGTTATTCCCCAGGGCATGATGGGCATTGTTCTTCCTTGCCCAGACGCCTTGCCCGCTTCTGTACACATTGCAGCAGGGTCAGTTACATTGGGTCACCAAGAAATTGTCGTCCCTGCATCAGCCACGCAACATCTCACCCTGCCTAAGGGACAACCTGTAGGACGTCTTCATCTGCTCCCACTAGGGACCACTGCAACTCCATCCCAGGAGGGGACTGTAACAGCAGCTATGGCGGTGATACAAATCACCGAGGATAGACCGACCCGCTCGCTGATTATGGGTGGACGTTCAGTGTCTGGACTAATCGATACAGGAGCCGATATTTCAGTGGTGGCAAAAAAAGATTGGCCAACTGGATGGGCCGTCCGCCCCTGTAGGGAAGTTTTTGGGGTGGGCGGGTACGAGCCAGCACAGCAAAGTGTTCATCCAATCGTCTTTGAGACCTCAGGGGGAACAAAAGTTTCTCTTCACCCCCTGATTATGGATATTCCTATTACTCTGTGGGGCCGGGATCTCCTGGCTAAAACAGGGTGTACCTTGCAGACAAATTTTTGATACGGGCCTCCCCTGCAGCGCCGTTGCATGCACTTCCACTACCATGGAAAAACACCCCGCCAGTGTGGACGGATCAATGGCCGCTCTCAAGAGAAAAGCTCCAGGCGGCGGAGGCCCTTGTACATGAGCAATTAAATCTGGGACATATTCAAACAACCACTAGTCCTTGGAACTCTCCAATTTTTGTGGTGAAAAAGAAGTCTGGAAAATGGAGATTGTTACATGATTTGAGAAAAGTTAATGAGCACATCTTGCCAATGGGACCTCTACAATCTGGACTTCCTAATCCGAACATGATTCCGGAAGATCATCAACTCATGGTCATAGATTTGAAGGACTGTTTTTATACAATCTTGCTAGCGCCACAAGACAGAGAAAAATTTGCATTTACATTGCCAGTATACAATAATGAACAACCCAGTCAACGGTTTGAATAGTGTGTCTTGCCTATGGTATGGCCAACTCGCTGACTCTATGCCAACATTTTGTGAACATGGCTTTGGAACCTTTCAGGCAACGTCATCCAGAGGTTAAAGTCTATCATTACACAGATGACATTTTATTGCATGGTCCACAAGTCACGGAGAAACACCTGCAGGACCTAGCAGACTTTTTGCAACAAGCGGGCTTGATCATAGCTCCTGAAAAAGTGCAGCGGATGTATCCATTCCAATATCTGGGACATAGGCTCTCAGCTACCGCTTCGACTCCGCTATTGCCAACAATAGCTATTCCAGAGCAGTTCACTCTTGTACAATTGCAACAATTGCTAGGAAACATAAATTGGGCTCGTCCTTTCTTGGCCCTGAGCACTGAGGAACTGTCTCCACTCTTTGCTGCTCTTTCTGGACACACTTCTCCAGCGGACATCATTCCCTGCACAACGGAGATGCGTACAGCTCTTCAACGCCTCAACGAAAAGCTGCATACCATCGTTGTGGATCGGGTGCCCTCAGGCACCATTGCGCTGGCATGCGCTCTTCTTCCCACACCGAGGCTGCCCACTGCTGTTTTGTTCGCGCCTGTCAACGCTCAGAAGGTGGCCATCGTGGAACGACTACACTTGGCGCACACTCCCTCGAAAAACTGTTATCGCCTGCCTGATGCGATTGCTGATCTTTTCCTCAAATGCCGTACTAGGGCAAAGCATTTGACTGGCTATGACGTTGACTTTGTTTGTTTTCCTTTTTCGCAGGATCAGCTAACCGCCTTGCTACAGCATTCTGAGGCATTTCAGGTGGCCATGGCGGACTTTGTGGGACAAGTTAAATTTAACCCCCCCAAGGATAAGCGGTTTACCTTGCTGAATCTCATTTCTTACTCCCTGTCATCCCCGCTTTGCATGCAACCTATCTTGCATGCCGTTACTCTTTTCTCGGATGGCTCCCCCTCCCGTGGAGTCCTTACATGGCAGGGTCCTACTGGGGAATGGGAGGTTGTTTTTACAGGACCTCAAGCATCGGCCCAGCGGTCGGAACTGGCAGCGGTCATACTTGCTTTCTCTACGTTTTCTGATGTGCCTTTTAACCTGATTGTGGATACTCAATATGTTTACCGCCTTATCTTTACTTTAGCTCAAGCTTATTTGTCTCCATCGATGGATAGGGATCTTTTTGCTTTATTCCAACAGCTTCAATGTTTTCTTTCCAACCGTACGGTCCCATTCTTGATTGCCCACATACGCTCTCACACAAGGATCCCAGGTTATTTGACGGAGGGCAATGCACGAGCAGATTCTGCTCTCCGAGACTCTGCTGAGGTTTTTTCTCTCTTTGACAACCCCATTGACAGTCATGCAATGTTTCATCAATCTGCTAAGGTTTTGCATAAATGATTTTCCATTCCTATGTCACAGGCTAGAGACATTGTGTCATCCTGTGCTTCCTGTACGAAGTCTCCTATATTCCTGCCATTTGATGCTGTTAATCCTCGAGGAACAGAAGCCAATCAGCTATGGCTCCGCTTTCTAAGTTACATGTGACTGTTGATACCTTCTCTGGATTTATATGGGCTACACCCTTACGGGGGGAAACATCCAGACATGTTATACAACATTGCATTCGTTCGTTTGCGGTAATGGGTAAACCTAAACGCCTTAAGACAGACAATGGGCCATCATATGTTTCTTCTGTCTTTCAGGACTTTTGTCGTCAGTGGGACATTAAGCTAACCCATGGAATACCCTATAACTCGACTGGACAGGCGATTGTTGAAAGAGCCCACCTGACATTCAAAAATTTGTTACACAAGCAAGTGGGAGATAGAGGGGTTCCTGTGGCTGAAATACCTACAGCTGTTGCTAAAGTGCTGTATACTCTTAATTTTCTTCTTGCTCCCCATAACAGGTCACACTCTCCAGTCGAATTGCATTTCAGGACCGAGGAGTGTCTTCCTAAGCCATTGGTCGTTTATCGGCAGCAACCGGATCCTGAGTGGAAGGGTCCTGTGCCTCTAATCACCTGGGGACGAGGATACGCAGCGGTTTCTACAACCTCAGGACCTCTGTGGATTCCTGCTCGAGCGATCCGCCCATGGAGAGAGAAGAAGGTTACTCAGCTCCAGGATGGTGGTTCACCAGTAAACTAAATGTGCTGACATTTGTTCTTTTCTTTCTTACTGTGCTTCCAGCTGTAAGAACAATACCTCATGGGGGCAACCCCAACTTTTGGATTCGTCATGCTAACTATATGTTTGAAGTTCATGGTAAGAATGCAACGTTATACTATGAGCATCCACTGGCAGTGTCTCGAATGGCCTTTCTTCCGGCATTGTTCAACACGCCAGAGTTGGTTATTGGACATTTGCAACATCTTGATAGGTCTACACTCTTCTCTAATCCTCCAGAACAATTTAACAACACCCGCTGGCGAAGCATGACATTCAAGAAATACACTAAAGGACTTTGTTTCTGCTGTCATAGTTCTGGAGTCTGGAATAGTAAATGGAAGCACTGGACTCAAGCAAAAAGGGTTTTGCAGAATGTAGGCAATTATACGGGTTGTGACGATTATTTTTGGTTATGGGGTAGTTATAACAGTTCTTATAAGCTTAATTATACCTTGTTTAACACTACTATTGAAGATATATATGATGTGTTTCCTATGTTTACTCCTGATTATTCTGCTATAGATAGTGGTTCAATTTGCAATGGATGGCAAATCAAGGATCCCAACATGTGGTTCTTTTTTAATGGAGTTGCCACGAATTTCCATCCAGGACAATATCAATGTGCAGCATTGGGTTATTTTACCTTACCCGTACAAGTGCAAATGCCGCTTCAGGCGGATGCACGGCGCCGGAGAGCTGCTGCCGGTCCGATGGGTTCTGGTTGCAATGATGAAGTGATAATCGATGTTCAGCTTTCTGATGGTAGCTCCTGGGGGAAAGCTATAGGGGGTGCTATCACTGGAGCACTCACCTTGGGATCATACCCAGGTGTCATTTCCCAGGAGAATAGAAGGTCCATTTTGGGACTCACCTGTAGGCTGGAGAAATCAATCAATGCCACAGGGAGGGTCATACGGGATCTTCAAATGGAAATCACTGAGCTTCATCAAGACCAAATGCAGGACAGACTAGCCATAGATTACCTGTTAGCAAAATCCGGAGGATTTTGTAAACTGGTCGGGAACCAGGGATGTCGGGTAAAATTCCAGGATCTGAATAATACTATTGAGAAAGAACTTCAGAATTTACAGGAGAGCATTACTAACAATGTACGCACTGATGTTAATCTCTTTGATTGGGTGACTTCTTGGTTGCCTGATTTATCTGTCCTTAGACAAGTTTTCTTTTATGGGTTCATTATTATTATCTGCCTTATACCTTTGTGTTTTTGCATTAATTGTATTCCTAATCTTATTTCTATGTGTAACGCATGTCCACGCATGCGTAGAAGGGAGACATCGAGTTTTGCACGACGGCAATTGTACTCAATGAGGTATCATCCTCCTCCGGAACAAAGTACCATGAGTCAGGAGGGGTACGATGTCCAGGAGGACAGTGATGATGTATATGGAGGAGTAGTTATGGAGTATGATGACATGCAGGGGTATGATTAGCCGTCCCTCTCTCAAATTTAAATGAAAAAGGAGGACATGTGGGAAGGCATCTGGTTTCTGTCTTGCCTGTCTTCCTAAACATATTGTAAACAAAGACCTCTTTGCTTACTGAGAGACAATGCTTGATTGTGGGCATGCGTAGAATAGTGAAAAAGTATTCTCCTTATTTGGGTTCTGACCTTCTGATTGGCTTGTAGCTTAAGTTTCGTTTCTGTTATACTCTGCTTGAATAAAGAGAAGCCATTATTACCCTTTGTTCAGCCAAAAGTGTAGTGTGTGTGTGTGTGCTTTCTCCCTATCTCTTTTCCCTTCTTACTCTGCCTAATGAAGCTGGACTTCTTTAGGTTTTCACTCTTCCTCTGTTTATCTGGGGCTATAAACTGCTGATAGATGAGGCTGATTATCTTTACATGGATCAGATTCCTACAGAAAGGTGGAGGGCAAAAGAAGAAGGGGGAGGCCAAGGATGAGATGGCTAGATGGTATTATAGACACAATGGGCACAGAGCTGGGAGGGCTGAGGGGGATGGTAGAGGACAGAGGCGCCTGGAGGAAAATGGTCCATGGGGTCGCAAAGGGTCGGAGTCGACTGTGCGACTGAACAACAACAACAACAACAAGCACCCTGTGAATCTACACAGATGGGTTTACTGCGATCCATCTGGCCTGCACTGCCCTTATTGCTCCTGGAAGTGGAAGTAAAATGTACCTGTATGGGCGCACTTTACTTCCGCTTCTCAGAGCGACGAATGCAGCGTGGGCCGGATTAATCGCAGTTAACCCATTCGTGTGGATTCACAGGGTGCTTGGGCTTCTGAGAATTGAAGTCTAAAAACATCTGGAGTGCCAAGGTTTGCCATCATGGCTCTAGGCCCAAACTTTAACAACAAACCCTGGAATTGAGGCTGAGGGATGTGGAGGAGACTGGCGCTTGAACAGCCACTTGAACAGCCACTCTTCTGCTTTGGTGCCTGTATGGGAGTATGGAATATGGAAAACATCCTGTGCAAAAAAGAAGATACCTTTCTGTTCAACTCAGGTTCGTACAAATTTCAGAAAATAACTTCTAGCATTGCCTCTGATAAGAATAAGAATTGTGTCAAGATCCCAGCACAGGCAAAATGATACGTCCTCCCCTTTTAAAACAAAGGGAAACATCCTCCTCCCCCACCTCCCTCTGAGGCATGTATCAAAGCAGATGATTGTGCGGCTGAGCCCACAACTCAGCTGCAACACGGTAAAGCCAAAATTCAGCACTAGGAATGTAAACCAAAGGAACTTTGAGCTTGCATGCACGCACGCACGCATGTACGCACGCACGCACGCACTCTCTCTCTCTTCACTGCATCCATGAGGAGGAGAGTGGAAATCTTCCTTCTGTTTTTAGTTAAGTGCCATCATTAAAAGCATAATTAGAAGTACAAGCTAACATTAAAGTACAGTTTAGTGTGACAAGCCAAGCAGAGTGATGTCATCGACAACTCTATAAGTTATGATCATTTCATACTGCATTTGCTCTGTCTAGCTAATGCTCTTTCTTAACCCTAACAGACCACTCAATATATTAATCAGGTAGTTTAAATAACTATTGACAAGCTAAAAACATTCCTTAGTAGTCAAGCAGTGTTCTCTTAAGTTGTTAATTATTTTTAATTCATTTACTTAGCAACCTTTCTCCCATACTCGGGACCATTAGCACTCCTGAGATACCACTTTCTCCCAAACAAGGAGAGAGAAAGGTTTCAGCTGTAGTTTTACACAGCTCTATAGCATGTTATTGCTATTAAACTCCTATGATGTTCTCCAGGACAAGAGCAAACAATAAGGTCTGCTGTTGAAGTAATTAAAACAGAGACTTCTTGTTGAGTTAGCAAATGGAAGCGAATTATCAATTGAAGATGGCACAATTGTACTCTTGCATTTTCATTTTCAAAATGCTCATTAAACATGTGAAAATATTTAATAATTTCAAACACGGTATATATTTTCCCCAAGAAAAGGACCAGGTAATCTAGAAAAGAGCAGAGCATGCCCTTGCAGACAGAGGCAACCACAAAACAGCTAATCTTCAAATCAGCTTAAAGACTGTTCCCCAAGATAAGGATCAAAGAACACATCCTTCATTCCTGCAGAGTCCCTCTGCTCCTGTTGTGGAGAAGGGGGATGAAATCCCAGCAAGGGATGGTGAGAATGGGTGTTCATGTCACTGGGTGCTGTGCTTTTGGGGCTCCTGAGAAAGGCAGTGAAGAGATGGGGCTGAGGAGAACAGAACAGAGAAAGGGGTACAAAATAACCCTTCCGATCCTATAAAAGCAATGTGGGCAGTAGGAAGGAAGAGATGAACATTTACACAAACAGGTCACTTTCATGTGTATGATTAGGGGACATGGTAAGATGTCTCCTTTCACAACTCCAGAGTGTGAGCTGGGGAAGGGAAAAGGTGGAGGGGGTGCCCCTGCACAGCCACAGCAGAAGGTGAAGAATTAGAGGAGGGTTAGGTTACCAGAATTTGTAAAGCTTTTTTTAAAAAGAGTGAAACTGATCAGGGAAGAAGAGAACAAAATAGAACCTCGTATAACGAAAATAATTGGTTCCACAAGGCACTTGGTTATACGTTGTTTTTTCATTGTATGATGCATGCATTGTACAATGAAAATCTCTATGGGAAAAATCATACAATGAAAAATCGTACAAAGAAAACTTTCATTGTACGATTTTCCCCATAGATATTTTCATTGTACGATGCACCCATTTGTTCCAAAATTCTCTTTGTTGTACAATTTTTCCATTGTATGATGCATTTGTTATACAAGGTCCACTGTACAACAGACTGGCAACTAAGGCATCAGGATCCTCCCTAATAATAGAATGAAAAAGAGAAACCAATAGTGTTGAAAAGGGGAAGGGGAGAATCAGACAAAAAGGTATGGAAAGGTACCAATGCTGCATTCGCAGAACCATTCATCCTCTCCTCCTTGGGAGTCTGAATCTGGCAGCCCTCCGCTTTCCTCCTCTACTGACTGGCATGGGCAAGAACCAAAGTGTGGCTCCACCCCACATACAGCCTTCCTCTGATCTCTCATACCTCACTGCCCCCACTTGAGAAACAGCTGGCAGCTTACTTCATAACCAGGATGCCTTTCCTTGTAGCAGCTTCAACATCAACATTGTCGACGCCGGTGCCTGCTCTCCCAATAACTTTCAGCTTCTCAGCAGCATTTATGATGTCTGCAGTGACTTTGGTTGCCGAGCGTACAATCAGCCCATCACAGTCCTGAAGGGGGGAAATGTGGTGAGCAATCAGGCCTAAAGTGAGTAAAATGTTGTGCAGACATCCAGAAGCCAGGCTGAGCCTACAGCAGGGGTGCCCAAACTACAGCCTATACAGGCGTGTTTTACTTCCACTTCTGGGAGCGACAATGGCTTCGTGGGCCAGATGAATTGGCATTGGGGCCTGGATCTTGCCCCTGGGCCATAGTGACTGGCCCCCTGAACCACATGAACTGCCCACAGCCTGAAAGGTTTGGGCACCCCTGGCCTACAGCATGATTCTTAGCATAGTTCACGTTCTCTCCCAGTCCCATCTCTAAGCCTTCAGAAGTCAGATATTTTGTCTGTGATATAATGCTAAAAGTGTTGCTGTTTTGTACATTTCATTAGCAATAGCAATTACACTTATATACCACCCCATATAAGCCCTTAGTGCACTCTCTGGGCAGTTCACAAGTTAATTAGAATTTTGCCCCCAACATGCTGGGTCCTCATTTTACCGATTTCAGAAGAATAGAAGGCTGAGTCAACCTTGATCCCTGGTCAGGACTGAACTCACAGCCTTTTGGTTGCAGTACAGCAGTTTAACCACTGCACCACCAGGGTTCTTTTACTGCTTTTTATTCTGCTTTTGCCCGTGATGATGAAACTAGAAACTAGAGTGAAGCACCATTCTTCCCAGCCACTAGAAATCTTATCCAGCCAATCACAAGGGACATTAGGTGGTTTTACACTTACTTAGACTCCCATTAAAGAGTTAGGGGCAACCCTATTTGTCCATGAGAGTGAGGCAAATGCTACAGTTAAGGCAATACATTTATTCCTTCCGAGTGGTGAAGGCAGAGTATATTCATGAGGGATGGTATCTAGATCATACCTGAGTTTTCCCTACTTTCTTCATTCTAAGCATTGTTGTCATAATGAGGAAGAGCAATTACACTTTTAAACCACCTGCAACACTTAGAGCACTCTCTGTGTGGTTCACATGGTAATTATCATTCTAAGCCTGAATTTGGCAGCCAGTAGCTCATGATCAGAGCCATAGTCCACTCCAGGTCTCATCTTTGATGACTGTATGGAGCTTCTCCATATTTGGCTGCATAGTACAGAATCAATCTGATTTTGGTATTGGCCATCTGGTGATGTCCATGTGTAGAGTCGCCTCTTAGGTTGTTGGAAGAGGGTGTTTGCGATGACCAGTGCATTCTCTTGGCAAACCTCTATTAGCCTTTGCCCTTCTTCATACTCCAAGACCATATACTCCAAGACCAAACTTGCCTGTTATTCCAGTTACCTTTTGACTTCCTAGTTTGGCATTCCAATCTTCTAAGGACATCATTTTTGGTGTCAGTTCTAGAAGGTGTTGTAGGTCTTCATAGAACTGGTTGACTACAGCCTCTTCTGCATCAGCGGTTGGGGCATAGACATGGACTTCGTCGATTGCTTTTAAACCCAATTTTATCTTTTTCTGATTAGCATTATTAAACTCAAAATCCACTATTAAATTCAAAACTCTTCTGATTAGATCTGACATTTGTCTTCCTTGAAGAAATCCAGCCTGGTACAGCCTGGTATTTATGTATTCTCCTATGAAGCTGCTTAACCTATTTGTTATTATTGATGTGAATAATTTTGCATCTTGATTTATCAGTGAAATAGGACAGTATAAATCTATTAAAAGCTTATCTTTTCCAGGTTTAGGGATCAAAACCCCAGGATGGAGGTGTCTCGCCTCCCTCTAGAATGTAGTTAAATATTTCTTTTTCATTTTAGGAATCAGGAACAACAGGGATGGTAAGAATGGGTGTTCATGTCACTGGGTGCTGTGCTTTTGGGTCCCTGAGAAAGGCAGTGAAGAGATGGGGCTGAGGAGAACAGAGAAAGGGGTACAAAGTAACCCTTCCGATCCTATAAAAGCAATGTGGGCAGTAGGAAGGAAGAGATGAAAATTTACACAAACAGGTCACTTTCATGTGTATGATTAGGGGACATGGTAAGATGTCTCCTTTCACAACTCCAGAGTTTGAGCTGGGGAAAGGAAAAGATGGAGGGGGTGCCCCTGCACAGCCACAGCAGAAGGTGAAGAATTAGAGGAGGGTTAGGTTACCAGAATTTGTAAAGCTTTTTTAAAAAAGAGGGAAACTGATCAGGGAAGAAGAGAACAAAATAGAACCTCGTATAACGAAAATAATTGGTTCCACAAGGCACTTCGTTATACGGTTTTTTCCGTTGCATGATGCATGCATTGTACAATGAAAATCTCTATGGGAAAAATCATACAATGAAAAATCTTACAAAGAAAACTTTCATTGTACGATTTTCCCCATAGATATTTTCATTGTACAATGCACCCTTTTTCCATATTCTTATCCTGCAGTTCTTTCCTTAATGTCAAAACGCTGTTCAACTCTTTTTTTTCTCTTTAGCCTGCATGTGTTGTTTTTCTATAACCTTTATTTCTTTTTTCTAAATTATTCTGTGGCGGGGCACACCCAAAGGGGGTGCACCCACGCACTGGAGATAATGGCATGAGTTGTGCCTGCCTCCTCCTCGGGCACTAAAAGGTTCACCATCACTGCTATAGAACATGGCAGTCTGCCTCTTCAGCTCCAAAGACTACCTTCATCCGTGGGCTGCACTGTCTTTTTTCAGTCTCAATTTTCAAAGTGCTTGTTTTGACTGAGAGAGGCTCCAGCATTTTAAACCCAGAGGAAAATGCCTCCCGGCTACACAAACTTAGCTTGGTTCACGGGCCAAGCTTCTGTTCAACATCAGCAAGCCAAAAAATCCTGGCAGCAGAATAATGCTAAATTGCCTACTGCAGCTATTGTGCAAGTGCTGATTGCTTATCTCAAAAAGAAAAAAGAAATATCTTTGTTTGTGCAGTGAGGCTTTGGATGCCTCTGCACATACAGATCAAGAACATGCACTCCACTGTGCATGTGATCTGACACTATTAAAACTATGCTTCAGTACTGAAACAAACAGCTACATCAGGGTTCTCAACCTTTTTCAAGCCGAGGGCTGGATCACGCTTCCTCAGACAACTTTGGGGGCCGGACAGCCATTTTGTCCTGCCTGAACGATGGGGACAGCCTGTACATTAAAAAGGAACCACATATGGCACTTCCGGGTGCAGCAGAGATGGGCTACATGAAATGGCGTCGCGGGCTGCAGGCTGAGAATCCCTGAGCTACATCCTTAATTCTTTGTCATCTGTCATTGACTTTGGCTGGCAAACTGTACAATAGAGAGCAAATGCAAGCGCGGCGCCAAAATGGCCGCCGCGCTCTTTGCGCCCCCCCCCCACCGGACGAAGGCATCCGGGTAGTTAGGGGGCGTGGCCAGCTCCCTTATAAAAGGGGTGGCCACGAGGCAGCCGCGCTGCCATTTTGCGAAGCGACGGAGCGGAGAAGTTTTTCCCTCTTACCTCCGTCGCTCTTGCCTTTCGCCGGGAAGCCTATTGGGTGGCGTTTTTTCCTTCTCTTTCTCCGGCTTCCCAACAGATCGTTGCTATGCCCTCTAAGAAGAAGGCAACTGCGAACGCGGTTCGCTCCGCGCGGAGGCGCCAGCCGGGTCGGAGGACTGCGGCTGCGCCTCCTCAGCAGCCCCCCTTGCCAGAGCCCACCGGGACCGGTGGGATGGGGTTGATAGCCCCTTGGCCTGAGGCGGCCCGTCCGCATACCGGCCCAGCAGGGGCCGCGGCCCCCGGCCCGCAAGCAATGGCCACTGCCCCTGGCATGGCCCATTCTTCGGGGCCTTCTTCTATTAGTACGCAGCTTCCTGCGGGGGGTTCCAGTCATGGGGGGTGGTTGGGTTCCCTACCCTGGCAGGGTATGCCCCCGGCCCTGCAGGGGCCGGGCCTGAGCTCTTGGCCGTATTCGGGCCCTGCGATCCAGGGACCTGGACCGGCGCCTGCGGCCCATGGGCCGGCTGGCCCTTTGCCCCCCCTGGGATTAGGGGGCTATGTTAATGTTGAGGCCCTTCTGGCCCGTGTTGCGGCCCTCGAGGCATCCCTCGCGAGGGTTAACCACCCGGGGGTCCCTTTTGGGGTGCAGGTTGATGCTTCGTCTGCCGTGCCCCGGCAGGCGGCGGGACGGGTCGAGCTGCCCGAGGCGCGTGGGCCGGCGTCGGCCACTGCCTCGCAGCTCCCCAATCAACAGGCTGGTGCGGAGCAGGCCCCATCGACGAGCTCAGTTGCGGTCGTGAGTTCCGACACCCCCAGTGGGCCGGAACCCCCGGTGGGGGCGGCCCACGGGGGTGCAGCATGTGAGTATGCAGTTCAATCTAGTGCACCCACACACCTGGCTACCTTGGGGGGAACATTTCAGTCGTCGTCGTAAGCCGCCACGCACGTGGGCCAACTGGTTGCCAGCGTACCTCATATACATGGCGGTTTACCTCAGGGCCAGGCCAGATCTGGCAATCCCGATGGTCCAGTATTTGGACAATATATACCGGGCGATGGTTGACTTCCCGGGTCCGTCGTGGTTGGCTTACGATGAAGAATTTCGTATGCGAATTCCCCTGCACCCAGAGATGAGGTGGGACGAGCCCTGCCAGAAGCTGTGGCTTCTGTACATGACTCCCACGCGCCCTGCGCCTGGGGAAAGATACCATTGTGGACATGCGGTCCAGCGAGCGGCCCCAGCACAGATACCCCGCCAGGTGGCGGGGCAGGGGGTTCCAGGCCGCCTGCTGTGCTGGACTTTCTCGTCCAATGGTTCCTGCAATAGAAAGAATTGCCGGTTCAGGCATGAGTGTCCCTCTTGTGCTGGCCCCCATGCTGCATCCACCTGCCCCAGGCCTGGAGGGATGCGGGGCAGGGGTAGGGGTGGACAAGGGGCTGGCAAGACTGCCGCAGAGGGAGCTGGTCCATCGAAAGGCCCCCTCCCCAATTAATGTGGACATGTTGGAGCGTTGGCTCGCATTGTACCCGAGGGAGGCAGATGCAGTTTACCTGCTTCAGGGTTTTCGACTGGGGTTCCATATTCCTTTCACGGGTGATAGGTCCCCCCAAGACGCCCCCAACCTTTTGTCCCTTAGGGGAAGGGAGGAGGTGGCTGCTGCCAGCATTGCTAAGGAGATTGCTGCGGGCAGGGTCGCTGGCCCTTTCCCTGCACCCCCGTTCCCCAACCTTAAAGTGTCACCCTTGGGCTTAGTGCCCAAGAAATCACAGGGTGAGTTCCGCCTAATTCACCACTTGTCCTACCCAGCCGGCAGATCGGTCAATGATGCTATCCCTGATGACCTTTGCTCGGTCAGGTATACATCTTTTGACCAAGCGCTGCGCATGGTGCGCTCATGTGGCCCGGGTGCGCTGTTAGCTAAGTGCGACATTATGTCTGCCTTTCGACTCCTGCCGGTCCACCCGGGTGACTTTGAGTTGCTGGGTTTCAAGTTCCGGGGAGAATATTATTTTGATAAGGCCATGCCTTTTGGCTGTTCCATATCATGCTCGGCATTCGAGCGTTTCAGCACCTTCCTAGAGTGGGCTTTTGTCCGCAGGTCAGGGTCCCGGTCTGTAGCCCATTACCTGGATGATTTTTTATTTGGGGGTGAACGGGGCTGGGACACGTGCACACGTCTCCTCAACACATTTCAGACGCTAATGGAGGAACTTGGTGTCCCTTTAGCGCCCGAAAAGACCGAGGGCCCATCTACCCAGCTAGTCTTCCTGGGGGTGGAGATTGACACGGTAGCGCAGGCTTCTAGGTTACCAGGGGATAAGGTGTTATCTCGGACTTGCTTGCTAAACGCAAGGCATCACTGCGGGAACTGCAGGTGCTACATGGTCACCTCAATTTCGCTTGCAGGGTGGTCGCACCGGGCAGGGCATTTGCTCGGCGCTTGTGCGACGCCATGACAGGCTTATCCAGGCCCCACCATAGGGTGAGACTGACCCAGGGTATTAAGGCAGATATGCTTATCTGGCTCCAGTTTCTGAGGGAGTTCAATGGGGTGTCATTTTGGAGGTCTGACCTTCTGGCTTCCCCTCGTTTCCAGATACAGTCCGATGCCTCGGGATCCCTGGGTTATGGGATGTACTTCAATGGGAAGTGGGCCTATGGTGGGTGGCCACCAGCCTAGTCTGGCACGGGTCGCCTGCGTGATCTTACTTATCTGGAATTTTTTCCCATTCTGGGGGCCTTGATGCTATGGGGTGAGGAGTGGGCCAACTCGGTTGTTCATTTCTGGTGTGACAATGCAGCCGTTGTCCACATTGTCAACTCACAAACCTCTAAATCACCCAGGGTCATGGACCTGGTGCGCCAGTTTGTATTGCGCTGCCTGCGCCTCAATGTGCTGTTCAGGGCCAGGCATGTCCCGGGTGTCAATAATGATATCGCTGACGCTTTGTCCCGCCTGCAGATCTCCCGGTTCCGCGCCTTGGCCCCGGATGCGGAGGAATTTCCCTCGCCACTCCCGGACGAGATATGGACCATTGGCAAGGAGAGGTGAACCGGGCGATCGGCATGTCGCTAGCGCCACGCACGCGTAAGGCGTATCACCACGTATTCAATTCTTTCCGAGCGTTCTGTGCCCAATTCCGGCTGCCAGACACCTGGCCGATCCCAGTGGCCCACATCCTTCGATTTATGGTTCACCTACATGCCCAGGGCCTCGCGCCTCGTACCATAGCATCCAGGCTGTCAGCGCTGGCTTTCATGGCCAAAGTAGGCGGTCATGCGGACAATACCGCCGACTTCCGTGTGAGACACGTTTTGGAGGGGTGGGTGCGGGAGCGTGGGCGTAGCCTGGACGACCGCCACCCAATTTCCCCAGGGGTTCTTACCCAACTAGCTCGGGGCTGGCATGACCTATGTTTTGATAGGTATGAGGCAGCCCTGTTTCATGCGGCTACAACGGTAGCCTTTTTTTTTTTGGAGCGCTCCGCATCAGCGAGCTTGTGATGCTGTCTAAGGCGGATGCAAGTCGTAGGGCACTGGAACTCGAAGATGTCTATGTGGCCAATGATTGGGCTCAGTTGAGGATACGCTCCTCTAAAACGGATCAGCACGGCGTAGGCAGTGGAGTAAGACTGCTACGATGTTCTTTGGCAGACATCTGTCCGGTTGGTGCCCTACAGGATTTCCTTGCACTGCGTGGCACGCACCATGGCCCGTTTTTCTGTCACCAAGGTGGGTCTCCCCTTACTAAATTTCAATTTTGGAGGGTGCCGGGAAGGCACTAGCCAGTGTTGGCCTCCCTGGGGCTCGTTGCGGCACCCATTCATTCAGGATAGGGGCGGCTTCTAATGCAGCTGTTTTTGGGTACTCCGCGGCTGAAATACGCCGCATGGGAGGGTGGGGATCACAATGTTTTCAGTTTTGTGTTCGCCCTCTTCAACCGTGAGTACCAGTTTAGACACTGCACTGTTTCTCCTCCCGCCCCCGCCCCCATTTTTTCCTTGACAGACCCTGGGTGTCATATTACACCGGTGACAGTATGGCTGGTGGGCCATAGCCACGTGCACAGGGCAGCGCGTTACGCTGCACAGGGCAGCGCGTTACGCTAAACAGGGCAGCGCGTTACGCTGCACAGGGCAGCGCGTTACGCTGCACAGGGCAGCGCGTTACGCTGCGGCGACAGAGTGGGGACCCCGACTGGGACTGGGTGCATCCGCACGTCTCAGGTGGTATGGTAAGCGCGGCATGTTATGGCGGGAACTGTTGCCATTCCTTTTCTACATCAGGGATGATGACTCGCCTGATGTCCTGGTTATGTACCTTGGGGGTAATGGCTTGGGACAGGTCACTGGCCTATCGCGGAAGCTTGCGATTTGCAGTGACCTGCCCTACTCACATTATGTGTGGCCTGCCACAACCCTCAATTGGTCGGACACGATACCGCGGTACGCTTACAGGGGAGCGTTCGGCCTCGAGGCTCTTGACCGAGCCGACGCTCCGTGAACGGGGCTATTGCCCGGTTCCTTTTCGACAAGGGTGGGGGACGCGTCATTCGCCTCCCCGCCATCAGTCTGCAAAATTACGAGCTTCACTCAGGGGATGGGGCCCATCTGTCGCAGGGAGGTATGTTAGTGGACTGGCGAGCAGGCCTGTTGACCGAGCTGACGGTCTTGGGGGGGGCGGTGAGCCTTTTGGGAAGCCTCCCCGTGTGGCGGGTAGCACTGGTAAGGTAAACATTTATGACCCACAGGTATCCGGCAGGTTCGCAATTGACTGGACAACACTAGACAGGCATAAGTTGGTTAAACGTTGTCCGGTCAACGACGAACCAGGCGACGGGGTGATGGCTACAGCTAGACAGCATGCATCACCCCGTGATTTCACGGATACGCGTCAGAGGGTGGGGTCATTAGTTAGATATTGACTACGGTCAACAATTTGTTTGTTGTCAACAAACAAATTGATACAAATAGATACATTGTAGCAATTGCCGTCAGCAATTTTGGGTGGTACCTTACCAGTGTTACTTCGGCCTGCTTGCCTTAAGAATTATAATTGGTCAATTACCAATAGAAATTTATAATTCGGACTAGGGCATGAATCAATAAATGTGGCCCAATGCCGTTATCCACTTTCATCAGTGTCTGAGTCCTTTATTGGGGGGTGCGCCTGCAAACCCCTATGGCTGAAGTATGCCTGTCTCTGACCTCAGGGCTAGAAAGTTAGGGATGCTAGTAGATCCAGAGGATAGATACTTTCAGCATTATCAATTCAGAGCTAATGTCAAAGACAAGCCGAAGCAAATTAAGCTAAATCAAGTACCCCTAGACAAGCAGATTTGTAGGACTGGGATAAGTCACATTGCTTTCATACATTCCAACCATGTTTTCTATTGTGAAGTTTTGTCCACATAACTCTCATCAAAAAGTCTTCTTTACAAAAAGAAATGTAAGACACCATTGAGAGCAAGAGGTAAATAAGAATAGGAACACGTGTGGTGCAGTGGTTAAACTGTAATACTGCAGCCAAAACATTGTGAGTTCAATCCTGATGGGCTCCAAGTTGACTCACCTCCCATCCTTCCGAGCTTGGTAAAATGAGTACCCAGCATGTTGGGGGCCAAAATGATAATGAAAAGTAAAAAAAGGAATTTTAAAGAAATAACATTTTAAGGAAATATGGGGAGAGTTTCTTGACTATGTGTTGATAAAAGGAAAGAAACCAGGCCAAGAACAAATGTCATTTTGGGAAAAAGGATAAATTACAAGTTATAGAGATGATAGAATAAAGAAAATAAAAGAATCATAAGTATTGTTCTGCTGGGTGAAGGGAGCACATAGTATTTTTTATATTGTATAGAGTTTTTGTTGTTTATTTGTATGTTTATGGGGTTTTTTTCAATGTGCATTTTTCTTTAATTTTGTATACAAATTAATAAAAATTAAAAATGCCAAGAAACACACACAAAAAATGATAGTTACCATGTGAACCACACAGAGAGTGCTCTAAGTGCTGCAGGTGGTTTAAAAGTGTAATTGCTCTTGCTCATTATGACAACAATAAAGTGTGAGAAAGTGTGATCACAACTGATTAGGAAGTCCTATCACACAAGACTTACTGAAGTTCAAGAGACTTGCACAAGACACTGGCATGATGCAGAACCGCCTGACAGATTGTGCCCAATGTCTTCATTTAACTCCATCAATCTGAATTTTTCTCATAAAATACACACATTCTACTAGTAGTAAGATTCTATTCAACACTCTAAACCCCTTGCTAGTTTATTTTCTACCAAAACCCAGAATTACACAGGAATATTTCTTGGGAGGGGAAGCTCTGTGGGTTGGCTCTGAATCTACATTTTACAAGTCCCAGGTGTACTGAAAGGAGGAGAAGTGGTCCCCTAGGATTCCTACTTTCCCCTGTGCCTTCTGAAAACCTGTTCTGGAGCGCTAGTGTGCTCTCTAGAGCAGCTGGGTAGACAAGGCAGAGTTGGGGGGGGGGGAGGAAAGGAAGTGGCACCATTGCCTCTCGCCAGGGGGTTCCCATTGGATCACAGCGACTTGCATGAAAAGAGTGTTGAGTGGCATGGTGAAGATTCCCCATGCCCGGTTGGGCACCAGTGGTCTCTGGCAGAGGTTAAACCAGCGGGCAAACTCCTGGCCTCTGGCCCTTGTCAGGGCATAAGGGGGGTGAATTAATGATAGGGATTAATTCGGCTGCTTCTAGCCTGACCGACGACTCTGCCGAATAAGCATCTCGCAGACCTCAATTACCTATTGGCATAATCACTCATCTCCTGGTCAAGGAAATCTCCGGTGCAAACAGTGAATATGTTTGCCCCTGTCTAAGCCCTAAACAATGGTCTCCCTCGTCCCGTGTTTGTCCGAGATAATTAACTTCCCTTTTGAGAGGTTCCCCAATTAACCTGAGTAAACAGGTGATGTGATTGACTTTCGGGTGATGGTTTTTTCTACCTGCCTTCTGATCTATAAAAGGTGTATGTATTTTCCCAATAAACGACTGATCTGATCTCGCTCCTGTTGCCTCGTGTTGTCATTGATCAGTCTCCTCCGGGACTTAACGCCGCCCTAGCGGCCAAACATCGCTACAGCTGGTGACCCCGATGTGATTCTACTTGTGAGTAAGAGACCCCGGAGAGGTCTACTCGTGAGTAGCGATCCACGCGGTCCGGTTCTACGCTTGAACCGCGACCTGTCATCCCGGCCGGCAGCCAGCCGATCGGAGAAGTGGCCTGCGGCGAGGCATTCCAGAGAGACATTCCTACAGCTTGCTCCCCGCTTTCGAGGAGGTTGCCATAGAGGGAAACGCGTTCCGCTCAGGGCAAGCTGTGAGCCCCTGACATCGCAGAGGCCGTCGAAGGGCCCGTGGCAGAAGGTCCACGCTCCGAGGTCTACCCCAGACACCCGACGCCCGAACCTGTTGCCTGCAAAGACGCGTCGACTCGTCCCGAGGAGGAATCTTCCGGAGACCCCATCGCAGGTAATATGGGGACTTGTTCTCATAGACCAAGTCCGTCCGCTAGCCAAAGAACTCATGAGGAGGAGTTCAGAATCCTGGCCAGGGTTTTTAAATTACGCTTTCACAGCAGGGAATTAGCGAGACTTTTGGCGTATCTCAGGGAACACTGCCTACTTTACCCAGAAGTAGGTACGTTAACCCTGCAGCTCTGGGATCAGATAGGAGACTGCATTCAGCAACCCCCGAAAGCTCCAGGAGGGATAGTTCGTACTTGGAGGAAGTGTAGGAGACTCTTGGCTGAGATCGAGCCAGTCCGGGTAGAGGCCAAAGAACCCCCGTTAGTCGAACCATCAGGCAAGCCAGTCGAACCGACTGCGCTCACGGCACTCTATCCGTCAATTAGCTATCGGCAGAGTAGCGTAGGGAGCCTTCCCGCGGTGACAGCTGCAGACGTCACCGAAGGAACGCAAGGAATGAGAAGCGCAGGCGCCTCTCTGACAGCTCCGGGTTCCCTAGTCGTGAAGAGTGCCCTTCAGCGCACAGCTGAGATAGAACTCAAGAAGGGGGAATTGTCAGTTGAACAACTAGCTGAACTTAGACAGATTTGTCCAATCCGCATGGAGATGGACGCGCTCACGGGCGCACAGCAGATAGTACACTCCCCAGTCCCGTACAAGCTTCTCATGGCTTTACGGAAAGCAATTTCAGAGACAGGGCTCCAAAGTCGTTTTACTAGGGGCACGCTTCAGCAAGTATGCGAAACCACCATGTGGATTCCTCATGATTGGAAAGCCGTCATGAGGATGATGCTAACCCCCAGCCAGTACATGATCTGGGACAGCGAGTTTCGCCTAGAGGCTCAAACTCGAGCTGCCAGGATGGGAGGCGCGGTAATCCCTGACCAGTTGTATGGTTCAGGTGCCTTTGAGCCCATCAACGCTCAAATCAACTTGCCTCTCGCCACTCTAGAAATGTCAGCCGAGGCTGCCTATAGGGCATACTTCAAGGTCCCAGCATCTGGCAAAACGGCGAAAAATTACACCGCTATCAAGCAGGGAGCCCAGGAGCCCTACATGGACTTCATCAATCGCCTGGAGGAAGCAATTAGCAGGCAGATTGATAATGAGCAAGCCCAACAAGAGCTCATGATTAAGCTAGCAAAGGACAACCCCAACTTGGACTGCCGTAAAATCTTGCAGTCCCTGGGCAATCGCCCTGACTTGACCTTAACGGACATGATCCGAGCATGCTCCGACGTTGGCACAGACTCCTACAAGATGGGTCTGCTAGCGGCAGCAGTGCAGGGGGGAAAAGACATCAGGGCAATGGCAAGATCAAGGGAGCATGCCACGCTTGTGGCAAGGTCGGACACTTCGCTAGGGAGTGCCGATCCAAGGGAGGCGGACAAAAGTCCGGCCGTCCCAAGGCTCCGAACACCCCCTGCCCGAAGTGCAAGAAAGGCTATCATTGGGCCAGGTATTGTCCGAGTTCGGGAAACCGGAATCCGGGCACGTCTCTGGCCCCAGTCCAAACAGAGGCTTCCTTCACCCAGATCCAGAACTCCCCAGAACTAGACTAGGTTTAAGGCACATTCCAGGCACTGCGAGGGCACAGGCCAGCCCCAAGGGTAGCACAGGGCTAGAATTGGCTTGCCAGGCGGACGTTACATGCGATCTGCCGGGCACAGTCTATCTAGTCGACTCTCAGTATATGGGACCCCTACCCAGAGGCTTTATAGGTTTAGTTTTGCCCCGTAGTGTAGCTGGAGCACGTGGAATTTTTATAATTCCAGGAGTCATTGACTCGAATTTTTCAGGCGTTCTCCAGGTCCAGCTTTGGACACACCTGCCCCAAACAATCCACAAGGGAGACACCCTAGCGCAACTGATCATGGTTCCTTGTCACTCGCCAGCAGGCAGCCAGAGAAGGCTCAGTGACAGCTCAGAGTCCGGTTCAGCAGACCGCTTGAGCGCGAGTGAGGCAGTGCAAGGATACCAGGTCTTAGCGACAGTGGAGACCAACATTGAGTGGAAGCAGCGCCCCGTTATCGAGGTATTTTTGAACAAAAGAGTGTTCTCAGGGTTACTCGATACCGGAGCGGATGTGACCGTGATAAGCAGAAGCCAGTGGCCGAGGGAGTGGGCCATTGAGCCGGTCTCCGATGTGTGGGGGGTAGGCGGTGTTCAGGAAGCGTTTAGAAGCCGAGAGTGGGTAGAAGTCACAATCCCAAGGGCTGACGACACGGCGGTGATTCGGCCGCACATTCTTGACGTGCACGTCAATCTTTGGGGGCGAGACATTCTGCAGCAGTACGGTGCCACCCTTACCTTCGGGTAATGGCGTTGCCACTTAAATGGCTCACCGATACTCCGGTCTGGGTAGAACAATGGCCGGTAGTGGGAGAGAAATTGGTTGCTCTCAAGCAGCTAGTTAAAGAACAGCTAGACGCAGGACACATAGAATAGTCCACGAGTCCTTGGAATTCGCCATTTTTTGTTATTAAGAAGAAGTCGGGGAAGTGGCGACTCCTCCACGATCTCAGAGAGATCAATAAATGCATTCAGCCAATGGGTCCGCTTCAATGCGGCATCCCGAATCCTAACATGATTCCCGAGGGGTGGGAGATTTTAGTAGTAGATCTCAAGGATTGCTTTTATACAATCCCCTTAGACCCCAGGGACCGGGAAAGGTTCGCCTTTACAGTGCCGGTTGTGAACCACAGTGAGCCCACGCAGCGTTACGCGTGGAAATATTTGCCACAGGGCATGCTCAATTCGCCCACTTTGTGCCAAATATATGTTCACGACGCACTGGCAAAGTTCCGAAGCCTTTACCCTAAAGCTATTGTTTGTCATTTCATGGACGATATTTTAGTAGCGTTGCCGCAACTTGGCAGCAAAATGTTTTCTGACCTCCAGGCCAGCCTGGGGGACAAAGGTTTACTCATAGCCCCGGAAAAGGTGCAGAGAACCGAGCCCTTCTCATACCTGGGCCATCGGCTTCTCCGTTCCTTTGCCGCACCGGTCTTGCCTCAGATAAATTTACAGGACTCAGTCACCCTGGTAGAATTACAGCAAGTTTTAGGGAATATCAATTGGGCCAGACCGTATTTCCGACTGGATACGGATCTTCTGAAGCCGCTCTTCTCGCTGCTGACCTTAGGTAAGCAGCCGGCAGACCGGATAAAAATTTCTCGAGACGCGCGCTTGGCGCTCGAGAAAGTGAACCAGGTTCTCAGCCAGAGGTGGGTGGATAGGATCGCCCAGGGGCCGTATGCCCCGATCCTGAACTTGTACATCGTACGGTCGGGATCCATGTTCACTGGGGCGCTAGGAGTAGACTCAGAGAAGGGAGCGAAAATTGTGGAGTGGGTGTACTTGCCTAACACTTCTTCACGGAACATCGTTCCGCCCCAGGAGCTGGTCTCCGCGGTGGTTTACCGCGGCAGGCTGAGAGCTAGGGACATTTCAGGGAATGATTTGGCCAAAATTGTAGTCCCGTTCACCAAGGAACAAATTCATCAGTTAATGCAGCTAGGTGACTCGCTTCCGATAGCTTTGGAAGGTTTCACTGGAAGTTTAGCGTACCACTTGCCCAAAGACCCCAGACTTGTCTCACTCCAGACAGGAACAGTCAGCTTGTTCAAATTGCTTTCGCTGGTCCCATTTCAGGGGGCCAAGACAGTTTTTACTGATGGAGGTCGCACATATGGTGTTCTGACCTGGCAGGAGGGCGAAGCTTGGCGCACGCTGTTAACTCTTCGACAGAAGTCCGCGCAGCGGGCAGAGTTGGCAGCCGTGAACCTTGCCTTGCGCACCTTCGCCCAGGAGCGTTTAAATATCATAACTGACAGTCTGTATGTTAGAAATTTACTTCACAGTCTACCGGGAGCTTATATCACTCCCGCGATAGACAAAAACTTGCTCAGTCTGTTTCTCACTGCTCAATTTCATTTGCGAAACTGCACGGAGCCGCTCTATATTGCCCACATCCGCAGTCATCAAGACCTACCTGGTCCGATTTCCGCGGGCAATAGCAGAGCGGATGCGGCGGCAAAGGAAATTCAGCAACGCTCAGTTTTGGGAGTTTTTACTACTCCAATCCAGAGTCATGCCTTTTTTCACCAAAATGCCAAAGCTCTCGCTAGACAGTTCAATCTGCCACTTTCTCAAGCCCAGGGCATAGTCCGCTCTTGCCAGCATTGTGCAGGGGCGCCGGGGGGGGCCCTCGTGGGGGGTCAACCCACGGGGGACAGAGGCTAATCAGGTGTGGCAGATGGATGTCACGCATGTGCCGCAGTTTGGCAGATGGCAATACATGCATGTATGCATTGACACTTTTTCACAGTTTGTTTGGGCAACCCTTGTCAACCAGTCCGATTTTTGCCTCAGGCAGAAAGGGGAAACTGCCTCCCACGTGGAGCAGCACCTCCTTTCCTGCATTGCGGCTATGGGCAAGCCGCGGCACGTGAAAACGGATAACGCCCCTTCCTACTGCTCTAGGCAGTTGGCCGCCTTCATGGCTACATGGGACATCAAGCATACATTTGGCATTCCCTACAATCCGCAAGGGCAAGCGATTGTAGAGCGGGTCAATCAGACGCTAAAGTCCTACATTGACAAACAAACAGAAAGGGGGGAGCCACCAGCCCTCCCCAAATCACAGGGACAAGCACAGTTCTGTCTGAATAAGGTGTTGTTCACATACAATCACCTCAATGTTTTTTCGGATTGTACGCCGCAGGAGAAGCACTTCCGCCGTTCGGAAGCTCTCCCGCGACCTATGGTCCGGTACCGAGTGCCACCAGACCCTTCTTGGAGGGGCCCGGTGCCGCTCATAACCTGGGGAAGAGGGTATGCTGCAGTTATGTCTCCTACAGGCGTCGTTTGGATCCTGGCTCGGTGCGTCAAGCCTCATTTGGAACCTCATGGCATGGACCCAGACCGACCCGAGTCCGATCCCGGAGATGGAGGACCTCACCCTGACCGAGGAGACCCACCGGGAGAAGCGGCGGCCGCGGACCCCAGCACAGAGGATAACCTGGGGGATGGTCAAGTCCCTTTGCAGTGAGGTCCAGGACGCCCTCCGACGTGAGGAGAAGGAGCCAACACCGGAGAACTTCGTTGCAGCAGTCTTCGCCCAGATTAATGTCAATTCGGCGATCCTCACCATCATCCTGGCCCTCTCCCTGCTTTTCGGGGGAGGCGCTCAGGCCGCCTCACTGGAGGCCAGCGATTTAATGCCAGGCGGAGACCTCTCTGCCCGGATGCAGTACAACATTTGGGAAAGGTTGGCTACCCTTGTCAACCAGTCCGATTTTTGCCTCAGGCAGGACGTCGGCTCTGCCTCGATCCTCAGCACCTGCCTTATCCCGGTGTGCCATTCTCCAGGCGCACACCCCCGGGACGGGGACTGGCTGGTGAAGCGATTCTTCAGCCCGTACATCCCAACAGCTTCCTCGGAATATGCTTGTTGGGAGATGCGGCTAACCATGACTTTACCGGCTGATGCGGCCACTCTCCACACTCCTCGAGTGGCGGTCAGCCCGAACTCTACCTGTGGCCGAATCTACGGTTGCTCCGGACTCGGCCGAACCCAGCGCCGATGTCTCGATGTGGGCAGTGGCAATTGGACTTGCAGTAACCCAGTGCCACGTGGCACAGCATATGCACATATCACCCTACCATCTGGATGGTTTTTCACTTGTAACCAGTATATGTTTAACTACATTCCTGCTAATATTACAGACTCTATATGTTGTATCAGTCGGTTGACACTCTTGCTCCCCACTAAGGATATGATCGCCCCAAGCCCTAATGTTCCCAATGTTTCTAATGTTTCCAATGTTCCCTCACTCATACGGCACACTCGCACCACTCTGTTAGATAGCTCATGTGAAAGCAGCTTTAGGGTAATGAGACCTGCCGAGTATCTCTCCTTGGCAGTCAACATCTTTGGCGTGCCAGGCTTAGCCGTCGGCAACGCAAAAAGGATTGGTCGCTTGGCTTGCGGTCTAGCAAAGGCCATCAACCATACCTCTTCAGCGATAGCGCTCCTCAATCAGGAGCAGGCGGAACTTCGCCATGCCATTCTCAATAATCGAGCGGCTATCGACTACCTCCTATTGTTGCACCACTTGGGCTGCGAGTCTTTTCACGGTATGTGCTGCTTTAACCTTACGGACAACTCTCGTAAGATTCAAAGCCAGCTCACGGATCTTCACGCCATAGTGGCTGGCATCACAGAAGGCTCTGCATGGGGGGCTTGGTGGAGCTCACTATGGAAATGGATGTGGTCGTGGATTCCATGGGGGTGGCTTCAAACGGTAATCAAAGTGGTGGTGGGGGTAGTTATACTAGGCATTGCAGTTTGCTGTCTTGCTCAATGTATCCCCTTGCTGACCTCGAAGTGCTGCCGCAGAAGGGAACCCCGTGACGTCATCCCCGATCAACAGCTGGTGCCGCTTCTGCGCAGAGTCGCCAGTCAGGCTCTTAATATAAAAAAGTAAGGGGAGGTGAAGATTCCCCGTGCCCGGTTGGGCACCAGTGGTCTCTGGCAGAGGTTAAACCAGCGGGCAAACTCCTGGCCTCTGGCCCTTGTCAGGGCATAAGGGGGGTGAATTAATGATAGGGATTAATTCGGCTGCTTCTAGCCTGACCGACGACTCTGCCGAATAAGCATCTCGCAGACCTCAATTACCTATTGGCATAATCACTCATCTCCTGGTCAAGGAAATCTCCGGTGCAAACAGTGAATATGTTTGCCCCTGTCTAAGCCCTAAACAATGGTCTCCCTCGTCCCGTGTTTGTCCGAGATAATTAACTTCCCTTTTGAGAGGTTCCCCAATTAACCTGAGTAAACAGGTGATGTGATTGACTTTCGGGTGATGGTTTTTTCTACCTGCCTTCTGATCTATAAAAGGTGTATGTATTTTCCCAATAAACGACTGATCTGATCTCGCTCCTGTTGCCTCGTGTTGTCATTGATCAGTCTCCTCCGGGACTTAACGCCGCCCTAGCGGCCAAACATCGCTACACATGGAGTGTTGAAAGGAGTGTTTAGAGTGTTGAACGGAATCTTACTACTAGTAGAATGTGTGTAATTTATGAGGAAAATTCAGATTGATGGAGCTTTCCATTCCCAGATTCACAAATCTGGATACAGTCTCATGAAATGGACTTAGTAATATGTAAATCAGGGGTTCACAACCTACAGCCCCGCAGGCTGGACCTGGCCTGTGGCACCACATATCTGGCCCCCGACCCCACTCCAGCTGCTCCCGCAGACCACGGGAATCAGCCGTGGACTTATTTATGGCCACATAAATCCATCTACAACAACCGTAAATGAGTCCACAGCCATCACAAACACGTTTACTATAGCCATAAATGAGTCCACGACCATCGCACAAGCCTGAGGGGACCTAGTCTGGCCCACAGCAGAAAAATGTTGAGAACCCCTAGTGTTGACAACCCGTTCAACAACCTCACTTTGATTTACTGTATCTGATCAGTTGTGTACATAAATGTGTCAATGTGTTACAATTACACAAGGTTACCATTAACATTGATATATATTGTATCTATTCATCGTGTCACTTACTACTTTTTAGAAAACACTCCAGTTCTAAAAGATGAAAAACATCCACCTTAAAGAAACAAATTCATGACATTTGGAACTTGGGGGAAGTTCTGACCTTTTTCAGGCTGAGCCAATTCTTGGAGTCGTTATTTAGCGAGGAGTATATGTCTCTGCGACGACATTTTATATATAGATTTAAAATTTAGCAATGATTCTAAGGGGGCAGCTTTAGTTCCATGAGAAAACATCCAGCTTGGCTCGTGAAATATTAGCCTCTTGTGGTGAGCTAAGTGACATGTTCTACATTCTCACTGTTTGTTGTTTAAAAAAATCCCCCTTTTAATATTTCCCTAGTCACCCAAGCCTTGGCTCGCATGAGGGCCCAATTATTTCAATTATTGTGAGTGCCCTGTTTTCTATTCCCATGGCACCTAGACTACTGGAGGGTAGAGGAAAGGGAGTTGGCCTACAAGTGGCAACAGCTGTCAAGTCCAAAGCTGTCGGGTCCACTAATGAGACCCCAGGCACATGCAGGATTCCATATTCTTCCCAATCTGCCTCCCAGTGAGTTTCTGCAATTGGGCGGCTCCTCCTCTACTCTGCCAGCAGAATGGCATGTCTGCGGCTAAGTAACAATACATCTTTTCTTATGCTAGCATGTCCTCAGTCATGTGCAAAGCCTTCCCCATTGATGCCCAGTGGCCACGACTCCAGCTCTGCTGTCCAAACACTGCAGAATGACCTGATACTTTCCCCATCAGTCTTGATCTGGGAATGGCTTTGAAAGGGCCTGAGTGTGGTGGTGGTGGTGGTTCTCCCCTCTTTCACTCCCAGCGCCTTTTAGGGTCCATGGGCTTGGGGGGGGGGCGCACACTCTTTTGAAGTGGCAGTCACGTTAATCAAGGCAACCAAACCAGAGAGTAAAGAAAACAAAATTAAGAAGAGTTAAAAAAAACACGTTGTGACACCTTAAAGACTATCTCCTGTATAGCTTTCGTGGATCAAGCTAAAGTGAAATTGATCCACGAAGATAAAGGTCACCCTTGCTCAAAAGCCAGTCGCATCCGACTCTAGGGTTCTGTGCTCTTCTCTGTTTATAGCCGAAGAGCCAGCGCAGACAATTTCCGTGGACATGTGGCAGGCATGTCTGAACACCAGAGTGCATGGAACACTGTTTTACCTTCCCACTGAAGTGGTCCCTATTGATCTACCTTGCCTGCTGCCTTGTTCAATAAGCACGATCCTCCCTCCCTCTCTCTTTAGGAATGGGGCGGGTGGGTTTCTTTTCATGTGGGTGGTTTTATCTGTACTGCCCTGCAGTACTCGGCTCTCGAACTGCTGACCTGCCGGCCTTCCAGTCAGAGTCTTAACCACTTGAGCCACCGCAGTCCTTATGGTCCACGAAGGTTCACATTAAAATGCAAGAGATAGTCTTTAAGGGGCCACAACATTGTTGTTTTTGTCTTTTTGTTGTTGCTTTATTTACTCTCTGAGATCTTTGTAGTAAAAGGTTTAACTTCACGAGGGCTGGCGTGGCCTCGGAGCTTCCTTCTGGTTGCTGATCCTTCCCTGTTGCCCTCGTTCGTTTTCGTGTCAGAGATTACTCTGGGCTGAAAGGATTTTTGCAGGGAGGGGACTCCCGAATGAGGCTCCTTTCATGCCCCCCATCGTGCAGCTCTTGGGAATCGACTGTGCATAGCTGTCAAGTATCCCGTATCGGCCGGGAAAACCCCTTTTTTTACCTTCTTCCCTGCAATGCCCTATTGCCGCCATTGGAGGGCAGCAAAGGATAAGCATAGCTGTCAAGCATCCCGTATTTGCTGGGCAATTTCCCTTATTTCCAAATCCAAAACTTGACAGGTATGTACCTGTGTTTTCAGTCTCCAAAGTCCTTTCGAAGAGGGGTGTGTGTGTGAGGGAACGCCCCCCCCCCCGCCCTTTTCCGTCTCTTATTCTCCCTGCCTGTACCTTGATCTCCGCCAGCAGCTGCTCCTTGCTGAGATTGGCTTTCTCCAGGACGCGGATGCCGGCCGCCTGCAGGATCCGCTTGCAGCAGGGGTCCAGGCTGTCACTGATCAGCACTTGGCTCAGAGTCGCCGCGTCCGACGCCATCCCGGCCCCTGCGCGCGCTCAGTCAGCGCAACTCCTCCCTGCCAATCAGTGCCACTGCTGCCACGCGAAGGAGGAGGGCGAGAGCGGCTCCCTCCGAGTCCGGCCCCAGATAAAGGCTGCTGCCTCCCCCCCTCCGTCCTATTGGAGCAGAGCGCCCTGGTCCCACCTCCGCCCACTAGCCTCGCCCCGCCCAGCAGCTTTCCCAGGACTCGCGTCGGCCCTTCCTACTTTCCCAAAGACGAAAGGGCTCCGCAGAGGAGGGGGGGGGGGCTCCCATGGCCTTAAAGGGGGTGGGGGGGACACGCACATGGCTACGGTGGCTCAAGCGGCTAAGACGCTGACTGGAAGGCTGCAGGTCAGCAGTTCGATCCCCGAGTACCTTTTACTACGAAGATCTCAGAAAGTAAACAAAACAACAACAAAAAGACAAAAACAAAAAACGTTGTGGCGCCTTAAAGACTAACCGTTAATGTGAACTTTCGTGGACCATAAGGACTGCGGTGGCTCAAGTGGTTAAGAGGCTGACTGGAAGGCCGGCAGGTCAGCAATTCAATCCCCGAGTACTGCAGGACGGAGTGAGCTCCTGTCTGTGTCCCAGCTCCTGTCAATCTAGCACAGTGTTTCTCAACCTTTGGCTTTGGGACTTCAATTCCCAGAAGCCTAAGTCAGTTTCCCAAAGCACTGGTCAGTTAATATACTGACTTAGGCTTCTGGGAACTGAAGTCCAAAAGCCAAAGGTTGAGAAACACTGACTAGCAGTTACAAAGCAAGGAATTGCAAGTAGATCAATAGGGACCACTTTGGTGGGAAGGTAAATAGCATTCTGTGCGTGTCTAGTCATGCCTGCCACATGACAGGGCTGTAGCCAGGTGGTGGCCAGGGTGGCCGTTGCCCACCCTGAGTTAGCAGTTCGTTGTTGTTGTTCAGTCGCACAGTCGAATACGTACGACTGGCTTTCGAGCAAGGGAAACCTTTACCTAATATGTGGTGTGCTTCTCTGCCTGCCCAGCATGGTCCACTACACCTCCCAGTATATAATAATTTCATGTCAGATATTATTCTGGGTCAAAAGGATTTTTGCTGGAGGAACTCCGTTCAGGGGATGCCCAAATGAGGCTCCTTTCATGTCCCCAAGATCTTTTCCCCCACTGAAATAGGAAAAGATCTATCTACTTGCGATTTCTGGCTTTCAATCTGCTAGGTGGGCAGGAGCTGGGACAGAGACGGGAGCTCAATCTGTCATGCAGTACCTGAGTCTCGAACTGCCAACTTGCTGGCCTTCCAGCTAACAAGGCAAGCTTCTTAACCACTGAGCCACCGCCACCACTTACTGGCCTGTAATACTTTAAGAACTATAGTCCCCCAAAATAACATTCCCCAGGCATTATTATTTTTTTTGCAAAGAATGGAGGAGAAGACGTTGGGATTATTATTTGCTAATGGGTCTGTTATGTATTGAATGTAATGATGCAATGCTCCCTTTAACAGAATGTAACCAGTCAATGTATACAATTGTATCTAATCAGGAACACATTGTAACAGGCTGTATAAGGATGCGAGCTAAGTGGCCACAGGTGGCAGTAGCGAGCATCCAGCTCACATGGTACAGATTCCCCAATACCTGAAGAGCGGGAAACCTTCCCGCCACACTGCACCTGGAGAAGATGGGAGTGACGATCAATGACGTCACGCGGACAGTAGCCAATGAGCTACCACACCGGCATATTCAAATGTACAGTGTACTATAAATAGAGCTGTTTGTCCGCCATTACCTCGTGTTCACCCTGACCATCATGCAATAAAGTTGTGTTTAGCCTTGTTACGGCTCCTTCTATTGTCTTCATTGCAAGACACCAAATTGGCAACGAGGATGGGATGGCGTCCCGAAAAATGAACATCGCGCCTTTTGACACCACAAAGCCAGAGAAATGGGAACTCTACGAACAGCAGTTCCTATATGCGATGGACCTCGAGGACATCGAGGAAGAAGCCCAGCGCCGAGCGTACCTGCTGGCCCAGTGCGGCCTGGAAACGCTAGAGCTGGCAACGAACATCCTGACGCCGAGGCCACTCAGGGAGGTACCCCTAGACGAGATCCTCACCAAGCTGAGGAAGCATTTCCGCCCGAAAGTGTCGGTGTTCCCGGCAAGGCTGGCCTTTCAGTAGCGGTGCCAGCAGGCCGGTGAGTCCGCGGCCGACTTTGTGGCAGCTCTGAGGGTGGCTGCCGTGCCTTGCCGGTGGAGAACGTCCCTGAGCGAGGCACTGCGAGACAGGCTCCTGCTGGGCCTGCAAGATGAGGGGGCCAGGAAAAATTACTGGCCAAGGACGAGAGCATCTCCTTCGAGCATGTCCTACGAATTGCCCAAGCCGCCGAGTCAGTGCAACAAGGCGAACGGGTGTGCCAGGCCAGGACCGTGGTGGCTGGGGACCCCCCGCCTGTGGTCCCAGTCCACAGCTGTTCCTCCCACGGAGAGCAGGGGCCCTCCGAGTCCACCACGTCCACCTCCGACTTCAGCGAGGACGACGATGTGCAGCGGGTGCAGAGGAGGCCCGAGGTTCGAGACCGCGCCAGAGAGGACTGCCGCTGCGACGGATGCGGGGCATTCCACAACCGGAGTCAGTGCCCATTCCAGAAGGCAGAGTGCCACAGCTGCGGGCGGCGCAGGCACATCGCAAAGGTCTGCAGGCAGTGACGGGACAACGGCAAGGGCCAGGCGGAACGGCCCCAATGGAAAGCGAATGGGGTCGGCAGGATCTTCGACGACGACGAGCCGCAGGAGCACTGCGTGTCTCAACGAGTTCCCAACAACCACGACCAGGCAGTTCAGAGCATGCCATTGAGGCACACCCGGTTTTTTGTTGAGGTACTGATACAAGGGGTCCCGGTTAGGATGGAGATAGACTCGGGGTCGTCGTACTCCATCATCTCCCACCGGGAATTTTTGCGTATTCCCCCAAAGTCATGCCCCAAGCTGAAAGCCCTAAAGACTAATCTACGGATGGGACATTCAGGGGAAAGGTATCCCAGTGTTGGGGGTGGGGGAGTTCAAGGTGAAGTTCAAGAGGCGCTCCACGCAGTTGCCCCTAATGGTCTTAAGGGACGGGTCCTGCTGCCTCCTAGGGACACAGTGGTTTGGGCCCCTGGGGGTTTTCATTGGGGGCAACCTAGCAGTTCGAAAGCAAGAAATTCAATGGGGGCAACCTAGCAGTTCGAAAGCAAGAAATTGCAAGTAGATAAATAGGGACCACTTCGGTGGGAAGGTAACAGCGTTCCGTGCGCTCCGGTGTCTAGTCATGCCTGCCACATGACCACGGAAACGTCTGCAGAAGCAGACAGCGCTGGCTCTTCGGCTTAGAAACAGAGATGAGCACTGCACCCTAGAGTCGGATACGACTGGCTTTCGAGCAAGGGAAACCTTTACCTTTATACATGCCGTGCAGGCTGACCCGATCACGGAGGAGTGTAACGCACACCCTGCCGTCTTCGAGAAGGGGCTCGGGAAGTTCAAGGGGCCCCCAGTTTCATTCGACATGGATCCCGACATCCGGCCCATCAGGCTCAAGCAACGGAGAGTGCTATTCACACTGAAGGACAAAATTGAGACTGAACTGGACAAACTGGTGGGTCAGGGGATTTTGGTACCTGTGGTCTCTGCCAAGTGGGAAACCCCCATTGTTACAGCGCTTAAGACTAACAGGGAGGTCAGAATCTGCGCTGACTACAAGTGCACGATTAATAAGGCAATTCGGCCAAATGTGCACCCGGTGCCGGTAGTAAGTCACCTGTAAGTCAACTTTGCACGGGGGGAGGTGTTTCACCAAGCTAGATTTAGCACAGGCATATCAGCAATTAACAGTGACCCCAGCTGCAGCCGCCGCTCAAACCATAGTTACTCATAAAGGAGCTTTTAAAGTAACATGCCTCCAATGCGGCGTGAATTCGGCCCCAGGAATTTTTCAGTCCCTCGTGGAACGGCTCTTGAAGGGGCTCCCAGGTGTTTTCCCTTACTTTGACTTTTTGATAACGGCGGGGGGGGGGGATAATTGGCCAAGAGGTTAGACCGGGTGCTAACCGTGTTCGAGAAAGCTGGGCTCAGGTTGAGAAAAGATAAGTGTGTGTTTTTTGCAGAAGAAGTAGAGTTTCTGGGTTTCCGGATAACCCCTGAGGGCATCAAGCCTGCAGAGTCAAAGGTGTCGGCAGTGCAGAACGCCCCTCGCCCCACCACCAAGGCTGAACTACAGTCCTTCCTAGGACTCCTAAATTTTTACCACTCTTTCCTGCCGGGAAAGGCGTCGGTGGCAGAGGCGCTGCACAAACTACTCAAAAAAGACGTGGCTTGGTGGTGAGGTGATAGCCAGGAACGGACATTCCGTGGGCTCAAGCAGCTTCTATCCTCCGAGGCTGTCTTGACCTACTTCGATCCCAAGAAACCTGTTGTGTTGGTCTGTGATGCCTCACCGGTGGGGGTGGGGGCAGTCCTCTGCCACGTGCTAGAGAGCGGGTGAGAAGCCCCGGTGGCGTTCTATTCAAGATCCCTGTCCAAGGCAGAGCGCAACTATGTGCAAACAGACAGGGAAGCCCTGGCGATAGTTGCGGGAACCAAAAAGTTCCACGATTTCCTCTATGGCCGACCATTCACAGTCGTGACCAACCATAAGCCCCTGTTAGGAATCTTTACCACTAACAAGCCCACCCCACAGATCTTTTCCCCGAGGATGCTGTGGTGGGCCATTTTCCTCAATGCGTACCAGTATGCGTTGACCTATCGTGCCGGCAAGGAGATCAGCCACGCTGATGCCCTTTCCAGGTCACCCCTCCCACAGGCAGGGGACCCAGAGTGTGAAGTAGAGCAGGACCACCAGGTGTTCCTGAATGAGGCCCTAGAGTCGCCCTCGATACTGCCAGCGGAGATTGCTAAAGCTACAGCGAAGGACAAGTCGTTGGCCCTAGTCAGTTCATGGGTGCAAAAAGGGTGGCCAGCAACCTCCCCCACAAAGGAATTCAAGGTTTATGGCAGAAGGAGAGACGAGCTGTCCTTAGAGAGGGGCTGCCGACTCTGGGGGCAGCGGGTAATAATCCCCAAAGCTTTGAGGTCACAGGTACTCAAGATGTTACATATCAGCCACCCGGGGATTGTGTGCTCTAAAGCGCTAGCCAGGAGTTACGTCTGGTGGCCCAAGTTGGACGCAGACATAGAACACATGATTGGCACTTGCGAGAGTTGCCAGAGTACCTGCCCCGAAGAGTCTCGACTTCCTCGTAGAGAATGGGACGCAGCCCGAGGGCCGTGGTCGCGTCTGCATGTATATTTCGCGGGTCCCTTCAGGGGCACCCTGTTCCTCATAATAGTGGACACTTACTCCAAGTGGTTGGAGGTAATCCCAATGGCCAGTACATCATCAGCTGCGATGGTTAAGCAATTGTGGAGAGTATTCAGCTGCTTCGGTTTACCCAACGTACTCGTGAGCGATAATGCCACAACTTTCATGTCAGCAGAGTTCCAGGGGTTTATAGAGATAAATAAGATTTGCCACATCACCTCTGCCCCTTTCCACCCCGTTATAAATGGTCAAGCGGAACTCTTGGTGAGAACAACGAAGGACGCGCTGCGTCGGATGGGCCCCAGGGATTTGAATCTGCAACTATGCCAATTCCTATTAAGGTATTGAGTAACCCCTTTAGCATCGGGTTTGTCGCCCGCTGAACTCCTTATGCGTAGGAAACCCGCCACAATCCTCTCGCGCCTAGACCCAACCAGGGAGGAGGACACGAGTAGAAACATAGAAATAGGTATCACCAAGAGTTTCGGAATTGGCAAGGCAGTGCATTGCAGGAATTAGTCGGCCGCCGGGCCGACTTGGGTGCCCGGAGTAGTGGTCGGGCAAACGGGGCCAGTCTTGTACAATGTCGAGAGAAAAACAGGACTCCTCTGGAGGAGGCACGCCGACCAGCTCAGGAGTAGGGTGGTAGGTAGGCAAGACATATAGTGGCCTAAGACTTTTGCACAGTACTATATTTTCTTCCTGCCTCCTAAAAGCCCAGAGTAAACTTTCTGCCTCTTTGGCCACACACACATACACATCAGTTGCACTTTGGGGAGCTCCAGTGCTCAGAGGACAAAGTACTTTTTACCTTTGCAGCTCAATTGCAAATCTAGAGAGCAGTCTCACAAACCTTAGGCAAGGGGATGGATAAATAATGTAGAAATATGGGGGTCACAATATAATGCAGGAGTGAACTGATTCACTCCCAGAAATCCCCCACTTACACCTTTAAAGCCAGTTCAGGGGTTCAATACTTTTTGATGGATTCATTCCATTCCTAGCACATGCAGTTGCTAGGAATGGACAGAACTGAGCCTTGCAGCTGTTAAAAGCTCCTTCTGGTTTCAGTTTACAGCATTGTAAAGTGACTTAAAAAGGAAATTGAACACTTCTGCTGCTTTTTCGCAGAGAAGCAAGGGAAGTGAAATTAGATTTTTTAAAAAGTCTGCTGGATCATCACTGATGCACTGAATCACTTAGATTAAATTTCATTTTCTTTGTCTTTGTGTGAAATGCCAATCAAAATGGCAGCTGCAATTTATCCATCAGTGCCATACACAAGGCAAAAACAGAAAAATTCACTTCCCCTGCCATCTGCAGAAGAGCAGGGGCAGTGTTCAGTTTGCTGATATCCTGAAATGGCTCTTTTATTAAGCCACTTGACGATATCAGAAATAGTGTTGCTTAAGGTCAATCCGCCATTTATACATGAAGATTGTACCAAATCGTATTGTTCTTCCTCCAGACCTCAGAATGCACTGGCCAGCACCAAAGCAATCAGTGTGATTGCACCCTTTCTCTCTTCCTCACACACACATGTACACAATCATGCACTGATCAGTCAGTGTTACGCTGCTACAGGTGCCCACAGGTGCCCAGGCACCGGTAGCAGAAATTCCCCCAGGCCATGCCCCCTCCCTACCCCATGGGTCATTGTGTAGGGAGGCCAAGTGGGTGTGGCCCACAGAGTTAGCCATGCCTACAGAGTTAGCCACACCCATGGTGGGGGTAGTAATTTTTTTTTGCAGCGCATTGATCTGAAAGCTTTCTTGCAAATTAACGAGTCAGAAAGTGGACCTTGATCCCACTGGCAGTCAGCAAAATCCATCACAAGATAGCAGGAGCTGAGTCTGCAGAAATAAGAGGAGTTTTGGTTGGTTGGTTGGTTGGGGCTTTTAAAAAATTAAGTTAGAATCCAGTTTGGTGCCTGAAATCTTTTTACAGTGATTGAGTTTTTTATACCCTTTAGAGTTTGAAAATTGCTATCCTAATGCTATGTTCCTTTAGCATGCAGGATTAGGAGAAGGCAAGAATTTCTAAAAAGATTCTGTTCAGAGGTATATTCATTCCTCAGTTAGATGGGTTCTTTTTGAATGAATTTTTTTTTCTGTATCAAGATGCACACAAAGGTGCTTTCTGGATTGAAAGGATTTTTGCTGGAGGAACTCCGCTCAGGGGATGTCCAAATGAGGCTCCTTTCATTTCCCCAAGATTTCCCCCCAATAAAGTGGTCCCTATTTATCTACTTGCAATTTCTTGCTTTTGACCTGCTAGGTTGGCAGGAGCTGGGACAGAGACAGGTGTTCATTCCGTCATACAGAACTCAGGTCTTGAACTGCCGACTTGCCGACCTTCCAGTTAACAAGGCAAGCTTCTTAACCACTGAATAATGCTATGAACAGTGCAACAAGTTCCTTTCTTGTTACCAAATCAAAATCTGTTTCACTTTATTTTGTGATGCAGGGAAGGTTTTACGCATTACTGCAGGTGATGGTACTTATGCTTTTCCACGCTTCTCTGCCATTTTAAGAATTATATGTGGACTTTTTTAGTTTGCTTACTTATATATACTGTACATACACACACCCCAATATGTATACATGCTGTGAGAAAGTTCTGCTTGGAACTGGAGGGAAAGTGCCCACCCATCTGTAAGAGTTGCACAAAGCAAATAGTCAGCTTGGTCTTTGATAATGAATGTACATAACCTGTCGGTCACAGCAGTTGGTTGTCCTGTAATCGGCCCCTGAATCAAGGTCGGTTTCAGGAGCTCTAGTCACAAACGTTTTCTCTGCAAATTTATTCTCGAAAGAGGTACCGAGTGTTTCAGAAACTACTGCAACCTAGTGCATAAGCTAGAGAGATGGTGACTGCAGGTAACAGTCTAAGAGCTGCAATTTGCCCTATGCAAGATAACTGACACAGCAGAGTCCTTAGGAAATAAATTCCCCCACAGGCCACATGAATCTCCAGTTTTAATGCACAGTAAAACCCCTACTTACGAAAAAAGTTTGTCCCATAGGCTTTTGCTTAAATTGGTTTTTTATTTAATTCGAAGCAACCCCATAGGGATTTTTTTTATGTAACTCGAAGCAAACCCATAGGGAAATGAATTTTTACATAACTCAAAGCAAACCCATAGGAAAAAGAATCTTTATGTAACTCGAAGCAAACCTATAGGAAATCATGTAAATCTGGACATTGTTTTAGCACAAAATCATTATGTAAGTCGAATTTTATGTAACTCGAGGCATATGTAAGTTGGGGTTTTACTGTATTCCTTTTAAGGAGGTTCCTCTACAAACAAAGATAGCTCCAGTTATTCAATTTTTGTCTCCTAGTTGAGTACTTTAATCTTTCCACTTGTAACAGCTACCAGCCGAAGGAAGTTCATCTGTACTCTATTGTCTATTAGCCTAACTCCTAAGTAACAAGTACCTGGAAAAAACACCACTTAATATTGTAAACCTCATTTTCAGTCTGAAAAGCTAATCATCACTTGCATGCCAACCTTACCTAGCTGACATATTATCTTTCTTGGATAAGCAAATACAGTACAATGCACTGAGAGAAGAAAATCCCTTCTTCTACGAGAGGTTCCCTTTTCTGATAGGATTTGAAAGGTAGCAATGACACATCTGCCGCCATTTCCCCCGCATAAAATCATATAAAATGAACTTGGAGAGGCCCTATAGGGACATGGAGTCTAGACCCCCATTCAATGCAGGCATCCAAAACAAAATACTGTACAGTAAAACTCCGGCTTACGGAATTAATCCATTCCGTGGGGTTTTCCTTATAGCAAAATTTCCTTATCGCGAAGCGCCCATAGGAATGCATTGTGCAGTTTCCCACAGGAATGCATTGAAAACAAAAATTCTGTAAAGTGAAGCGCAGTTTTTCATAGGAATGGATTGAAAGCCAAAAAAACTGTTCTAAAAAATTTCCGTAAGCCGAGGCATTATTTTCAATGGATTTCTTTCTGTAAGTCAAGTTTTCCATTACCTGAAGTGTCCATAACCCAGGGTTCCACTATACTGTATATCTGACAGGAGGCTGGCTTTCTCTTAAATGCCTCCAGTGTTGGAGAGCTCACTATCTCCCAAGGTAATTGGCTGTATAGTCTACTGCTCTAACAATTAGGATTTCCTCCCTCCCCCGATATTCAAGCAAAATCTGGTTTCCTGTATAACTGGAGCCTATCATTATAATTCCAACATGTTGATATTATTCTTAAACTGTGGAGCCCAGACCTGGATACAAGACTCCAGGCAACACCCAACCAAAGTAAAACACCATGTTACTATTACACTGCATTTCAATCGATGCAGCCTATAATTGCACACTTCCCAGTTTGCCATCATCTGCAAATTTGATGAACATCTCCTCTACTCCTTAATCCAAGTTATTTATAACAATCTTTAATATTTTATTTTATGAATAAAGGGCAAACATTAAACTTAAAAAAACATTACTAGAAGGTGAAAATTGTAAGTCAGCAAACAGCTGCTGTTGCAATGCAATGGATGGATGCAATGAGTGACGTTAAGTTCAGGGTATCTGCAAACAGGCAAAGCAATGTATTACAGAGTTCTACCTCATGCAGGTTTGTTTATCCTAACTCATAAATTACTTATATTTTTCCATCAGTCTTGGAAACCCCTCAATTTTCCTCTCAATTATTCCACGTTGTATAAAAACCCTACAGCTGTCTGTTTCTGTGACCTACCACTTTGCCCCACTCTACTGCTACACAGCTCTGCAAAGCTAAAGTACCCTTTATATTACTATGCCCAACACTGCCAGCCTCTTATCAGTACAAGCAAGGTACAAACTGATCTGAAAGTTGATTTCCTTATGTTGGTGTTACTGAATAACTTGTTTGGGTTAAAGGGGGAAGTTTTATTCATTTGCTTGCATGATTGTTTAGTTATGGCCTGCTTTTGCTATACACATGTTCCTCTTGCTAAGTATTTAATAACACATTTTAATGAGAGCAAATACATTTTGATATTGCTAATTTTAATACTGTTTTTCATCTGAATTGTATGATGTGCTTAATTATTAAATTATGTGTGGTTTCTGAAAACTGCATTTGTGGGTGGTAATGGCAGAATGCAGAGCTTCACTGAGGTGCTGAGGAGAAAAGGGGAAGCTCTGAATATGGTTTGTTTATTGTTCAGTTGCACAGTCAGCTCTGACTCTTTGCGACCCCATGGACCATTGCTCTCCAGGCACCCCTGTCCTCCACCATCCTCCTCAGTCCACAAAGCTCCGTGCCCATTGTGTCTACAATACCATCCAGCCATCTCATCTTCGGCCATCCCCTTCTTCTTTTGCCCTCCACCTTCCCCAGCATCAAGGCTTTCTCAAGTGAATCCTCTCTTCTCATTTGATGTCCAAAATACTTTAGCTTCATCTTTGTTATTTGTCCTTCTAATGAGCAGTCAGGGCTAATCTCTTCTAATATTGACCTATTTGTTCTCCTCGCTGTCCAGGGGACTCTCAAAACTCTCCTCCAGCACCACATCACAAAGGCATCTATTTTTCTTTGCTCAGCCTTTCTAATGGTCCAGCTCTCACAACCATACATTACCACTGGGAATACCATTATGTTCTCTGTGTATAAGTTGAATAAGCAGGGTGACAAAATGCAGCCTTGTCTTCCTCCTTTTCCTATTCCAAACCACTCCGTCATTCCATACTCTGTCCTAACTGTTGCTTCTTGACTCATGTACAGATTTCTCATGAGGCATATAAGGTGTTCTGGTATTCCAATCTCTTTAATTACTTGCCACATTTTGTTGTGATCCACACAATCAAAGGCCTTGGTGTAGTCAATGAAGCAGAAGTAAACTTGTTTCTAATATTCCTTTGTTTTCTCCATGATCCAATGTATGTTGGCAATGTGGTCTCTGGTCCCCCTACCTCTTCAGAAACCAGCCTGCACCTCTGGTAGTTCTCTCTCTACATGCTGCTGCAGTCTATCCTGTATTATCTTGAGCATCACTTTGCTAGCCTTTTGGATGAGCGCAATTGTTCGATAATTTGAACATTTTTTGGCATTGCCCTTTTTTGGGATTGGGACATATACCGATCTTTTCCAATCCTGTGGCAGAATATGGTAGAAAGAAAGAAAGGGCCAAACGGTGTGGGTATCAGCAAGATACCCACGTTTGAGGCAAATTTGTCTTTAGAGCAAAAAACACTTTTTTTCAAGAAAGACTGTGTTGATTTCAAAAAAGACTGTGTGTTTTTGGAAATTAATAACCTCATATAACTATTGCTCTAAAGACAAATTTGCCTCAAATGGTTTCTTTCTCTTGCTGAATATGGTAGAGTCATATGGTAGAGGATTTTCTCAAAAGGGGATCTCCCCCATGAAAATGACACCTCAGGAGAGGTGTGCTTTGATGTGCCCCAAAGTCTTTGCGAACTCACACAGACAAAGTCGGAAGGCAGAATACCTTGGTACGAAGCAGGAGGACAGGGTGAAATCTGAGCTTTGTTACAGTTGGTACAACCCAGCAGAGGCTATAGAATCATAATAAAGCCACCACTTTCTACACTGCTACTTTGTAAATTGCCTTAACGGAGAAGTAAAGAAAAGCCTTCCCTTGAGTATCCGATAAGACTTTTTGCACCAGAGTTTCTTGAACAAATATAGAGGGAGAAAAGGAGAGGATGTTAAAGAGCTTTAAAGGAAAACAATCTGTCTAAAACAGGCATCCTCAACCTTTTTAAGATAGGGGCCAGTGCACACACCCTCAGACTGTTGATGGGCCGGACTGGTGGGGGGCCATTCGACAATTATGTGATCCATTTTTTTGGAAAAATTGACACCCCCCCCCCCAATGTTATCCGACTGTAATTTTAGCTTTGACCTCCCTCCCCCCTTTAAAATTACATAATCCAGAGCTTTTGTATTGAAACACTAACTTTTAGAGCTTTTCACTATTGGTGCCTAATGCACAATAGCTCCAAATGGATTATATAATCTTTGACCTGACACACACACCCGCCCCCCACGTAATTTTTCCGTAATTCAGATGGTAGAACCCCTCTCCCTTTCCAGGATCACGTAATTGTTGAATGGACCCTGTAAGAACATAAAATACAAACATGGCCTGGAACAAGTATTGTTGAACAGCATTTCTTCCTGGAACTGATCACTGCACAACAACAATATTGCTACTGGTAATAACACATGCGATTTAGATGATATCAAGTGTGCTGATTCCAAATCTGAACTCAGAATTTGCCTATCATGTACAGATTTTAAGTTATAGGAGTGCTATAGCTGTTAAAATTGTTGGTAATTGGGTAATGTATTTTTACATGGGAACATTGTAACAGTTGCAGCTACTGCTATGCCTGCTGCCACCTCAACTGAATCACATCCCCTGGTGGCATGTATGTTCCAGCAGCAGCTGAGCATGTCTGGGCAAGTCAGTGAGCTGACATCAGAAATAGATATACTGTATAAGGTGAGACAGACCAAGGGCTCGTCTGTAGTGCGAAACCATCTTATTTGGATAGTACAGCTAGGCCATAGTGAGTCTGTTTTGAGCTAAAGATGAGTTGGCACAGCTGTGTTAATAAACCAGACAATTTCTGTTACATTTGTGGCAAATATATCCCACATGATCAATGCAAGAACCTAACCAAGAGGGTGAGATGTGCTTATAAGTATTACTTTGGATGTGAAATTGAAGATCAGGATAAAAGCTGGGCACCTCAAATCTGTTGTCAGGCATGTTACGTTGGCCTAACACAATGGCTGAATGGGAAAAGGAATAAAATGCAACTTGCTGTGACTAAGGTTTGGCAGGAGCCAAAAAACCATCACTCAGACTGCTACATTTGTATGAGTAAACTTGCTGGCTTTTCAAAGAAGATTAAGTCAAAAATTGTCTATCCTGATTGTGAATCTGCTCTGAAGCCAGTGCCATATGTTGCAGAGTATCCAGTGACAGGCCATCCTACATCTGTTGTTACTGAGAGTGATATGTTAGATGAGGAACCGGAGGATGTCATTGTTAATGAATGTTATGAATCCCAATTTGAAGAGGGTAAGCCACATTTTATAAACCAATCAGATTTAGATGATCTAGTAAGGGCCATGTATTGTCAAAAGAGAAGTCTGAACTGTTAGCCTCCAGATTAAAGGCGTGGAATTTTCTAAAAAAAGGGAACAACAACATCACACTTAAGTTTACCTTTCACCACTTCATATTAGACTTGGATTAATGAAACACTTTGTCGTTGCAATGGATATGGATGATATGGGTTTTTAGTAGCTGAAGGACAAGTTTGGAAAAGTTATAACAGATGCTAAACTGAACAACAACAAAAACTGAAAGCAGGCATTTTTGTTGGTCCCCAAATCTGCAATTTGATGTGTGATGCCACATTCAGGGACAATCTCAACCCAGTTGAACTTGCTGATTGGGATTCATTTGTGCTAGTTCAGTTGCACAAAACTTTCTGGGCAACATGCTGAACTTGTGAACAACATCAAACAGCATACTATCAACTTTACTGCCGGATGTCACTTAAAATTCATTTCTTACATTCCTATCTGGACTTCTTCCCACAAAATTTGGGTGATGTGAGTAATGAACAAGGGCAGAGGTTCCACCAGGACATTTCTGTTATTGAAACAAGAAATCAAGGCTGGTGCAACCCCAACATGATGGGCGACTACTGCTGATTTCTGCAACGGGAGATAGCGGAGAGCTACAAACGCAAAAGCAAGTGCCTGAAACACTCCTGAAGTGTACATGTGTGTTGAACAAGGACTCAGGTGAATTATATGTAATTGTATATGTTGTTACAAAATAAAACTACGTTTTGTAATGTCATGGAACTATGAGGCAAAAGTTAGTTATGTATAGAGATTACATAGTAACTGCAGAACGAGAGAATGTAGCTAATCGTGTCTATATGCATAATTACCTTAAGATCCCGATGTCCTAGGCAGAATCAGACTTCAGATTTGGATTCAGCACACTTGATTTAGTATAGGACACATAAATTAGACCAAGTAGCAGACAATATTATTTTTTTGTGATGCAGTATTGGCCTTAACCTACCTTATTTTGATCATTATAGGGTAAGCGCCACCTGTTGGATGCACTCATTGAACTGCAATTTAAAAATTCTTAATACTGTACTGGGGCTCCACCTGCTGAATTGGAGAAACATTTACTGCAAATTTTGGATTTATAATAGCATTCCGTGCGCTCCGGTGTCTATATATAATAGTGTTATAATGGTAACAGCGTTCCGTGCGCTCCGGTGTCTAGTCATGCCTGCCACATGACCACGGAAACGTCTGCAGAAGCAGACAATGCTGGCTCATTGGCTTAGAAACAGAGATGAGCACTGCACCCTAGAGTCGGATACGACTGGCTTTCGAGCAAGGGAAACCTTTACCTTTAATAGACTATGAATGAGTGAGCTCCCGTCTTTGTCCCAGCTCCTGCCAACCTAGCAGTTCGAAAGCAAGAAATTGCAAGTAGATAAATAGGGACCACTTCGGTGGGAAGGTAACAGCGTTCTGTGTGCTTCGGTGTCTAGTCATGCCTGCCACATGACCACGGAAACGTCTGCAGAAGCAGACAGCGCTGGCTCTTCGGCTTTGAAACAGAGATGAGCACTGAACCCTAGAGTTGGATACAACTGGCTTTCGAGCAAGGGAAACCTTTACCTTATGAATGATAACTTATGAAACTTAAATTTGACATTTTATAAATTATATGGAAAACAGAAAAGGAAAAACAAAGCTCTGGCCCAGAGAACACGTTTGAGAAGATTTTTCCCTACTTTTGTTTTGCAAAGAAAAAGTGCAATCAGAGATGGAATTAGAAAGCCAATTAAAAGGAATTACTACTTTACTGAAAAGTAATCATGATGCGCAAAAGTTGGAATTAAAATTGTTGGGAGAAACATGAACAATTTGAGATATGCAGATGATCTACCCTAATGACAGAAAGTGAAGAATACCTAAAGAAGCTCCTGGTTATGTTGAAAGGAGAGAGTGCAAAAGCTGGCTAGAGACCATACCTGTCAACCCGTGGCTTCGGAAAAACGGGAGCTGCGCACATCGCTTGTGCGCAGGTCGCGTTCCATGCATGCGTGGAAAGGTTTTACCCCTTCCACGCATGCGCGGAAGCGCTACGCCGCTTGTGCAGCCCTTACGCAAGCGACGTAGCGCTTCCGCGCATGCGTGGAAGGAGTAAAACCCTTCCGCACATGCGCGGAAAGCGTTTCCCCCGCTGCCAAATTACGGGGTTTTGGCAACGGGGGACGGGTTATGACGTCAATCGATGTCAATTTACGGGGTAATCCCGGCCAAATCGGGAAGGTTGACAGGTATGCTAGAGACTCAACATCAAGAAAACCAAGATAATGGCAACAGGCTTTATCAGTCCCTGGAAAATAGATGGAAAAGAAGTAGAAGCAGTGACAGATTTTATTTTCTTAGGATCAAAGATCACTGCAGATGGTAATTGCAGCCATGAAATAAAAAGGCGACTAATTCTTGGGAGGCAAGAGATGAGAAACCTGGGGAACATACTTAAAAGTAGAGACATCACCTTGCAAACAAAAGTCCGCATGGTCAAAGCAATTGTATTTCCGGTAGTAATGTATGGCTGTGAGAGCTGTACCATAAAGAAAGCTGAGCGCAAAAGAATAGATGCCTTTGAGATGTGGTGTTGGAGGAGAAATTTGAGAGTACCCTGGACAGCAAAGAGAACAAATAGGTCAATCTTAGAAGAAATCAACCCCGACTGCTCCTTGGAAGGTCAAATATTGAAGATGAAGTTAAAGTACTTTGGACATCAAATGAGAAGAGAGGATTCACTTGAGAAAGCCTTGATGCTGGGAAAGGTGGACAACAATTTCAAGAGTTTGATAAAAAGATTGCATGCCTGTCATCTAAGACCCAGAAAATGGAAGCTGGGATAGCAGATATCATCACATCAATCCTGGACACTCAAGAAATGCACATGACCATTGCAGAAAAGCAGCAATTAACACAGAAGAGAAATAAAGTTTAACTCAGATGCAAAAATAACCGGTACTACAACCAAAGGCCAATATATCCTGACAACAACATGGACTCTACCTTCAGTCTATACACTCCGACAGGTAGCCACATCTCTCATATTTTCTTCCTTGTCCCTCCCCTTTCAACCCCTTCTCCTGCTTTGGGAGGTCAAGCTTTCCAATTCTCACGGCTGTAGCAGGATTCTAGATTTGCGGGGGGGGGGGGGGGGGGGGCGTGTTTCAAGCGGTGCAAAAAAAAACAGGGGGGGGGGGGAAACAATGTCACACTCACATATATAACATTGGCATCATGGGGAGGGTGAGGCGGACAGTTAGCTCAGGAGGGTTTTTTCCCCCCTGCCCCCCCCCCCCCATGGCTCTGCCAATCCTCCTTCATTTCTCGCTTTCCCTGTTAAATGGCCTTTTCAAAAACAGGGGGTCAGCAAACCAGTGCCACCATTTCAGGGCAGTGTGTCCACCTTTCCCATGGGAACAAGGGAGTCGGAGAAAGCTCAGCTCCTTGCCCAACGTCCCTGGCCAGCACCCTCTCTGGCCAGCAATTTTGACCAGGCTCCAAAGTGGTGCCTATATCAACTCCAGTGTCCAGCATCTCCCAGCCAAACAGCTGGTCTAGAGCATCAAGAGAACACTTGAGAGACAATGCTCACTTCTGATCATGAAAGGAGCCTCATTTGAGCGTTTCCTGAACGGAGTTTCTCCAGCAAATATCCTCTCAACCCAGAATAATTTCTGATATGTAATAATAATAATAATAATAATAATAATAATAATAATAATAATAATAATAATAATAATCAGACACTCTGTGTGAGCAACAGTAGGGAGGACTGGTAAGAGGAAGTTGCTGGAACAGCACCAACTGGCTATTCCACACCTCCCTTGCTGGAGGCTACCTTGCCTCTGTTGTTGTTGTTGTTGTTGTTGTTGTTGTTGTTAGGTAAAGGTCTCCCTTCTGACCCTAGAGTTCAGTGCTCATCTCTGTTTATTGCCAAAGAGCAGATGTTTAAGTGGACATGTAGCAGGCATGCCTCAACACCGGAGTGCACGGAACTCCGTGGTCCCTATTTATCTACTTGCAATGTCTTGCTTTTGAACTGCTAGGTTAGCAGGAGCTGGGACAGAGACGGGAGCTCACTCTGTCGCGCAGTTGTTGTTACATGCGGGCAAATCATAGCCAATTTTTAGTGACCCTATGAATAAAAGGGGACTGCAGTGACTCAAGTGGCTAAGACGCTGACTGGAAGGTCGGCAGGTCAGCAGTTCGAGAGCAGAGTACTGCAGGACGGAGTGAGCTCCCGTCTGTGTCCCAGCTCCTGCCAACCTAGCAGTTTGGAAGCGAGAAATTGCAAGTAGATAAGTAGGGACCACTTCGGTGGGACGGTAAACAGCATTCCGTGCGCTCCGTAGTCATGCCTGCCACATGACCACAGAAACGTCTGCAGGAACCGACAGCGCTGGCTCTTCGGCTTTGAAACAGAGATGAGCACCGAACCCTAGAGTCGGATACGACTGGCTTTCGAGCAAGGGAGACCTTTCCCTTTACTATGAAGGAAAGAATTGTCAAAATGCCTTGCAAAACCAAGCCCGTGGCTTCCTTTAAGGATTTGATCGCTCTCACATTGGGTCTTCTTCCTCTTTCCCTGTTGCCTCCAGTCTTTCCCAAAGACTCTTTGCTTTTTCACGATGGGTCCCAAAGATCTGGCGTCAGGAACTGCAGAATGAGCTCACTCAAAAGGTGCCTTCAATTTGGGGCAGCTTCAAGTCCTGCCTGAAGAAGAAGAAGCAGCGGCTGTTTTCCTCCCGCGAAGTCTCCTCCTTCCTTCCCAAAGCCCCAGCCTGGCGCCCCGCCCAAGTCAGGGAGCCACCCGTGGGCGCGATGACGACGCGAAGGATGCTCCTCACACACACACACAGACAGACAGACAGACAGACAGACAGACAGACACACACACACACACACACACACACACACACACACACACACACACACACACACCTGTGTGTGAGCGGGACCCCTGCGCCAGGCCGTGTGGCGCCTGCTTCCCAGCGGGGAATGGGGATGAAGGTAAGGGACGGAGGGATGGGGTTGGGGGGGGGGGCTCGCTCGCCCTATGGCGCCTCGGAACCAGTGTTACCTACGGAGAGCGGTGGGCTACAATGGGGATCGGTGGTGGCCCATGATTGGTGGCTGATCCGACCCCTTGCGCACGAGTGTGTGTGTGTGTATGGGGGAGACACTGGGGAGCTTTTGGTTGTTTACTGTACATGACTGGATGCTGTAGGTTGGGTGGCTTTGGGCTTGGGCTGTGGCCGGACGATCCTGCCTTCCTTGTGGCTGGGAGGAAGATTGGGAATCGATTTCGCAGTGTTCCCACCAAGGATGGCAGACTCCCTCCGTTTAACAGGGATGGCGAACCTCTTGGCACTCCACCTGCTCTTGAACTTCAATTCCCAGAAGCCCCGATCAGCAGGAGTGCTGACTTGGCCTTCTGGGAATTGGAGTCCAAGAACAGCTGGATGGATGGCCGAGGTTAGCCACCAGGGCCCTATAGGCATACTATTATATCAGCAATGGCTGTTCCTTCCATTAAGCACAGGAGTTAAGGCGGCTCACAACATCAGTTAAAACCCATTTGTTGTTGTTCAGGCACACAGTCGATTCTGACCCTTTGTGACCCCATGGACCATTTTCCTCCAAGCACCTCTATCCTCCACCATCCTCCTCAGCCCACCCATCTCTGTGCCCACTGTGTCCACAATACCGCCATCTCATCTTTGGACGCCCCCTTCTACTCTTGGCCTCCACCTTTCCCAGCATCAATGCCTTCTCTACTAATTAAAACCAAATACTATAACATACCTGTCAAGTGCGGCTCCGGACAATACGGGACCTGCGCAGAATGGTTCTGCGCAGGTCCGTTTTGCGCATGCGTAAAAGCCATTTACGCATCCGTACAACGGACATGCCCAGAATGGTTCTGCACAAGTCCATTCTACGCATGCGTAGAAGGCTTTTACGCATGCGTACAACGGACCTGCGCAAAACCGTTCTGCGCTGGTTGGTTCTACGCATGCGTAGAAGGGTTCTACGCATCCCCTTCTGCACAGAATCCTTCTACGCATGTGTAGAAGGGTTCTACGCATGCGTAGAAAGGATCTGTGCAGAAGGGGTGCATAGTAACTCCTTTCCCCCCGCTGCCAAGATCCGGGATAGCGGCAGCTCTGGGCAGGAAAGGACGAAAATCGGCGCCGAAATACGGGAGATCCCGGCCAATCTGGGATACTTGGCAGGTATGCTATAAAATTCTCTAAAAACGTCCATAAAACCTCCCCAATCCGCTCAAAAAGAACGACACCCGGGCAGGAACCCGGGCAGGGCTAAATAAGCTAGCAGGGCTGGGTTGTGGTACCAGTTGTACCCCACACCTGCTGGCATAGCCACATTTTTAAGGCCTTCCTGAAGGGAAGCAACACTACCTGGAGGTGCAATTCAAGTGGCAGGAGGTTCCATAGAGCTGCAGCAGATACCAAGAAGGCTCTCCTCCTGGTCCCAGTGAGATGTGCCCCCCCCCGCCCCCAGCTGATGGGACCACTAAGGAGTCAGGTCACACTCCCTCAGACACCTGGGGGGGGGGGGCTTGATGGCCATTTTATTATTTACACTACAGTGTTTGTTTGTTTGTCTGAATTTGTATTGCCACTCACTGGCCAAGGTGACTCCGGGTGGCTCACAAATATAAAACATATACAGCATAAAATTACAAAAACCTTAAAACTTTAAAACCACTAAAAATATCCTCCCAACCATTAAAATTATAACTAAGAGCAACCTAAAGGACCAAAAGGATCAATTAACATAGCTTCCTTAAAGGGATATACTGCTTTACCAAACAGGAAGCACAACAAATGGCAGAGGTAGTAATAATCTGTGATATGTGGGTGGGAGTATAAATATTTTAAGCAAACAAGCAAACAAACAAATATATAAGTGCAGGGATGTAAAAAAAGGAAGGCATCAGATATTAGTATTGGGAATAGTGCTTTTTAATCTATACAGAAATTATAAGGATTTAATGATCAGTAGTGAGATAGTCAGTTTAGGTCACCCTCCACCCCCACCCCCCCATTCCATGAAGGATATGTTCCACGACCTACTGTGGATACCTAAACCATAGATGACAGTGAACCCTGTATTTACAAAGTATACATTGGCTTTTAGTGTTCAGCTTTGGTAATCCACCATATAAATATGATACATGCATACATACATATTTTTCCCCATGGATTTTTTTATTGAATACTGTATTTTTAGACCTGCAGATAACTGAAACCACAGATACTGAACTGCAGACATTGGTGTGTGTGAGTGTGTGTGAGAGAGAGCATTTTGAATACATGATTTAAAAAGGTATAACCAATGGTATAAACTAAAATGGATAATTAGGAACTTTGAAGAAAGTTATTATTGTGTATGGGACCAAAGACGATGAACAGCCGAAAGGTTGGCTTAACACAGGTTTATTGCATGATGATCCAGGGGGAACATGAGGTAATGGCGGATGGGTAGCTCAATATATACAGTGGCTATACATTTGAATGTGGCTCCTCGACAGTCTATTGGTTACTGTCCGCGTGACGTCACGGACGGTCACGCCCTTCTTGTCCAGGTGTAGGTGATGGCGGGAATCTTCCCGCGCTGTTGTTTGCTGGTGAGTCTGGGCCAGGAGAGCTTGAACGCTCGCTATTGCCACCAGGTGGTCATTAGCTCGCGTCCTATTGCAAGGGCTACAGTTAAGCAGCTGCTGGTTATAATGTTACACAAGCATGGTTACATTGGATACACGTGAATGGATACATTGTAAACGGTACAGTCATAGAACACAACATCCCTCCCCCCTAGGATGGGACGAAGTCCCTCAGCCAAGATGGCTTATTGCAAATGCGTTTGGGCCGCGATGTGGGCTGACCCGCCCCAGGGGCGCTACTGCTTCCTCGTTCCCTGGTCCCTTGTCCTGAAACGGGAGAGGGAGACTTGTTAGAGGCTTGCCGTGGTTTGGCGGTTTTGGGGGAAGGGAAAAACTCCATTGTGGGCAGACCGGAGACACTCGGGGCTAACGAAAAACCCCTCTTCTCGCTTGGACGGGTGGGGGACCACTCCACAAAACTTCCCCGGTCCTGAAAATCAAAATCTAACTCTGTTGGGGTATCCGTATTAGTGGGGAGATCCCGCGGGATATCTATGAGATCGGCTTCCCTTCTCTCTGCTGACCGATCCCGCAAGATATCTACGAGGACAGATTCCCTTTCCTCCCCCCTTGGTGGGGACCCATGGCCCCCCTTTCCTCCCCCTTGGGCTGAACGGGTGGGGGAGAACCCTAACGCTGAGTCTTGTGTCCCGCGGTCCGTGCCCTGTTCGCCGGGGATCCTGCGCCGGAGCTGGTCTGCGTGCCGCCTCCAGAGTAGACCTGTGCCGGTCTCGACGCGGTACGAGACGGGGCCGGTCCGCTCTAGGATGACGCCCGGTACCCAGGCCGGACCCGCGCTGGCATAATTCCTGCAATACACGGGGGCACCCACGTCGAAACTCTTTGTGTCCTCTATCCCAATGTTCCTCCCCTTTTCCTCTACTCTCATGGGGTCTAGTCTAGTTAGTATGGTGGTCAGCTTCCTGCGCATCAGCAGCTCTGCGGGGGAGTATCCTGACGCTAGGGGAGTCACTCGGTAACCTAGCAGAAACTGGCACACTTGATGGTTTAGGTCCCCGGGCCCCATGCGCCGCAGCGCGTCCTTGGTGGTGCGCACAAGGCGCTCTACTTGGCCGTTTGTGGCAGGGTGAAAAGGAGTGGAGGTGATGTGCCGAATGGCGTTGATTTCTGTGAATGCCCTGAACTCAGAGGACGTGAAGCAACTTGCGTTGTCGCTTACGAGGGTGTCGGGTAAACCGAACGTGGAAAAGACCCTCCGCAAATGCTTTATGGTTGTGGCCGTGGACGTGCTTGTAACCGGAATGACCTCCAACCACTTGGAGAAGGCATCCACCACAAGGAGAAACAGCGTCCCACGGAACGGGCCAGCAAAGTCTACATGAACTCGGGACCACGGCCCCTTCGCCGCGTCCCACTCCCTGTGAGGCAGGCGGGCTTCTTCTGGCCTGGAACTTTGGCAGGGCTCACAAGTGCCGACCATGTGCTCGATGTCGGCGTCTAGCTGGGGCCACCAGAAATAGCTCCGTGCCAGGGCTTTGGAGCGCACAATCCCAGGGTGACTGACGTGCAGGAGTTTGAGTACCCTCGGCCGTAAGGACGCCGGGATCACCACTCGCTGGCCCCACAGAAGGCACCCCCTCTCAAGGGACAACTCTAACTTCTTTCGGAAAAATGGGTTGAACTCCGCTGCCGGTGAGGACGCTGGCCACCCTTTCTGTATCCAGGAGCTAACCCTTGCTAAAATGTTGTCCTTGCCGGTCGCCTTGGCGATGTCGGCGGGCAGTATTGGGGGCGAGTCGAGGACTTCTATCATCAGCACCTGATGGTCTGGCCCCACCCTGCCCACGTGGCTGTTCTCTTGGGGAAGGGGGGACCTCGATAGAGCGTCCGCATGGCTGATCTCCCTCCCAGGCCTGTACACTAACGTGTGCTGATACGCGTTGAGAAAAATGGCCCACCTAAGCATCCTAGGGGACAGGATCTGTGGCGTGGGCTTATCTGCGGTAAAGATGCCTAGCAGGGGCTTGTGATCGGTTACGATTGTGAAGGGGCGGCCATACAGGAAGTCGTGGAACTTTTTTGTTCCCGCAATTATCACTAATGCTTCCCTGTCTGTCTGGGCGTAGTTTCTCTCCGCTTGGGACAGGGACCTGGAATAGAACGCTATCGGGGCCTCCCTCCCGTTTTCCAGCACGTGGCACAGCACCGCCCCCACCCCCACCGGGGATGCATCACAGATCAGGACCACTGGCCGCTTGGGGTTGAAATGGGTGAGGATGGCGTCAGACGCCAGAAGCTGCTTTAGCTCACTAAATGCCCTCTCTTGCTGGTCGCCCCACTTCCATGCCTCGTCCTTTTTAAGTAGCCTGTGCAATGGCTCGGCCACGGCTGCTTTCCGGGGAAGGAAGGAGTGATAAAAGTTCAGCAGCCCTAGGAACGACTGCAACTCGGGCTTGGAGGTGGGGCAAGGGGCTTGCTTGATGGCGGCTACCTTAGACTTGGATGGCCTTATTCCCTCAGGAGTGACACGGAACCCTAGGAATTCGACCTCGGTCGCGAAGAAGACCTCGGTCGCAAAGAAGACGAAAAGACAAAGGCGTCTTCTTCGCAGTCTCAACCCCGCCTTTTCGAATATCGCCAGGACCTTGCCCAACCTCTTTGCCAATTCGGCCTGACTCCCCCCCGTTATCAATACGTCATCAAAATAAGGCAACACCCCCTCGAGCCCCTTCAGGAGGCGTTCCACGAGTGACTGGAAAATTCCAGGCGCCGAGTTTACGCCGAATTGAAGGCGCGTCACCTGGAACGCCCCCTTATGGGTGACTATAGTTTGTGCAGCAGCGGCAGCTGGGGTCACCGAGAGCTGCTGGTAGGCTTGTGCTAAGTCGAGCTTAGCGAAACACTTTCCCCCATGTAACCTGGCCAGCAAATGGCTGACTACCGGCACCGGATACGCATTAGGTCGAATGGCCTTGTTGATGGTGCACTTGTAATCAGCGCATATGCGCACCTCCCCGTTGGCCTTTAGTGCTGTTACAATTGGAGTTTCCCACTCCGCAGAATCAACAGGAACAAGAATCCCCTGGCCCACCAATTTGTCCAGTTCCGCCTCTATTTTGTCCTTGAGCGCGAATGGCACCCGGCGCGGTTTGAGTCTTATTGGGTGGACCTCAGGGTCTAGGTCGAATGCTACTGGGGGTCCCTTATATTTCCCAAGTCCCTTTTTGAAGACTTCGGGGTGCGCGTCGCACACCTCCTGAATCGGGTCAGTCCCAACGGCAACGGCGTGCACCCCCCCAATGAACAAACCCAGGGGCTGGAACCATTGAGTCCCGAGGAGGCTGCAATTCCCCTCTTTGAGAACAACTAGGGGGAGAGTCGCGGCGTGTTTCTTAAATTGGACCCAAAAATTCCCCACCCCCAACACCGGAATGCAGTTCCCTTGCACGTCCCGAAGCGTGGACCTCAAAGCTTTGAGTTTGGGCCGCACGTGGGGGGCAATTCTCAGAAACTCCTTCTGGGGAATGATGGAATATGAGGACCCCGAGTCAATTTCCATCCTAATGGGGGCCCCTTGTACTAGTACCTCAACAAAGTAACGGGGGTGTCCCGCGGACACGCTGAACACCGGTGCGTCATCCTCGCTGTCGTCGGCGATGCGGCCCACGCCGTCTCGCTTCCTCGTGGCCTGGGTGCCGTCCTTGGGTCTCGTCCCGCGGTCCCTCGAGCTCTTCCGGGCCTCGCGCCGCTTCCTGCAGACCTTGGCGATGTGCCCGCGGCGACCGCAGTTGTGGCACTCGGCCTTTCTGAAGGGGCATTTGGCACGGTCGTGGTTCGCTCCGCAGCCGTCGCAACGCCGGCCTTCTTTCCGGACCTTCCGGACGTCCTTGTCGTCGCTGCTCTCCGCGGACGACTTCGAAACTCGCCGGGCCGCGTGCACCGAAACGTGCACCGAAGGCTCTGTCTTGCCCGTCTTTGGCCACCAGTCCTGGAGCTCCTGGACCCCGGCCTTCGTAGCTTCCGCGGCTTGTGCCTCCCTCAGAACCTCCTGCAATGTGGGGGGTGGCTCGCGGTTCATCAATGTGCGCTGAGTTTCGGCATCTCTCAGGCCGCACAGCACGCAGTCTCTTAGCGTGATCTCTACGTTCTCCCATTTGCATGGGCCGGCCGCCAGTCGCAGGGCCGCTGCGAAGTTGGCGACCGTCTCCCCGGGCGCTTGGACTCGCCTCCAAAACGCGCTCTGAGCGGGGAACATCGCCGTCGTGGGCCGGAAGTACTCACGCAGCATGTGCATGAGCTCCTTCACCTTGAATTCACTCGCCCTCCTCGGCGCGATCAGGTCCACCAAAACTCTCTTGGTGTCTGGCCCCAGCATCCGGGTGAAGATGGCCCGTTTCTTTGCCTCATCCGTAACTTCGGATTCCACCAGAGCTCCCTGGAAGTCCATCTCGAAGATGTCCCAGTCTGCCGGTCTCCTGATTTCGAAACCGGCGCATGTCTTGGTCCCGTGGGCAGCCATATCCCACCTTCGTCGCCAATATTGTGTATGGGACCAAAGACGATGAACAGCCGAAAGGTTGGCTTAACACAGGTTTATTGCATGATGATCCAGGGGGAACATGAGGTAATGGCGGATGGGTAGCTCAATATATACAGTGGCTATACATTTGAATGTGGCTCCTCGACAGTCTATTGGTTACTGTCCGCGTGACGTCACGGACGGTCACGCCCTTCTTGTCCAGGTGTAGGTGATGGCGGGAATCTTCCCGCACTGTTGTTTGCTGGTGAGTCTGGGCCAGGAGAGCTTGAACGCTCGCTATTGCCACCAGGTGGTCATTAGCTCGCGTCCTATTGCAAGGGCTACAGTTAAGCAGCTGCTGGTTATAATGTTACACAAGCATGGTTACATTGGATACACGTGAATGGATACATTGTAAAAGGTACAGTCATAGAACACAACAGTTATCTGAACAGATTAAAAGGTGCCAGTATATAGATTCTTGAGGAAAGTGTCTCAAGTCAAAATGGTTGAAGGCTGGAAGAGTTTTGTATTGTTAATGAAACCAAATTGCCGAGAGCGTTAGGCTCATCTAGCATTGGGTTTCCTGTGAAATGGGAATAAGGCAGGTTCTGCTCTCTATGGTTTTGGAGCCTTTTTAGTTAGTCCTGGAAGGATCAGTTGAGGTTAGTTTTGTGAATGAAATTGTGAGTAGAGCAACATGAAGGGCTCATAATCCCCCCCCCCCCCCCCCGCGCGCACAACTGCTCTGTTTCAACATGGAGTCGTATTCTCCCCCTTTAGATAAGAAAGCAGCCTGAAAGAGAGTATTTTTGGGGGGAAACAACAGGGATTAAAAAGGTTAAACAGTTTTCCCCTTCGTTTTCTTGTTTTGTATCCATTCTCAACTTCATCTTTTGAGACTACTGATCCTTTTAAAAAAAAAAATCATATCCATCTGGGAAATGAATTCACTTCCCTCTCAGGCAACACTAGATTTGGGCTTCTCTGGATACATAGTTCTAGACATGTAGTTCCAGTGCCTGCCCTTTTGCAGGTTTAAAACTTCATTGATGGAGCTCTGGTCCTGCCCACAGGAGCCATTAGTGGTAGCCGGCACCAAGAATAGTACATTCCTGAGAGACCAAATGTGCAGCTGTCTTTCTGCCCAGAACACAGTAAACCATATACAGTATTCACTTTGAACCTGTCTACTTTCTTTAAAAAAATGAATCATCCTGGAATGCACAACAGGAGCCTCTAAAGCTGGATTCATAAGCAGGCAGGCTGCTGCCCAACATTGTCTTTTGGGACCCCTTAAACCAGGGGTGCCCAAACTTTTCAGGCCATGGGCCGGTCATGTGGTTCAGCGGGCTGGTCACGTGGTTCAGCAGGCCAGACATGTGGTTCCTCCCACTGGAAGCAGAATTAAAATGCGCCTTGCAATCTGTTTTGCAACAGAATTAGATAGAGTTTAAGCTGCCATTTTCTCTGCTTAAACTGGGGTACCCAAACTACGGCCTGCAGGCTGGATCTGGCTCCCTATGCCAATTTGTCTTGCCACACCTCTCTCGTTGCTCCCGGAAGTGGAAGTAAAACACGCCCATACGGGCACGGTTTACTTCCGCTTGTGGGAGCGATGATGGCTGCATGGGCTGGACGAATTGGTGTTGGGGGCCAGATCCGGCCTGTGAGCTGTAGTTTGGGCACTCCTGCCTTAAACAACGTCATGGTGCTTAGACGTAGACGAATGCACAGGTCTGAAAGAAGAGCTTATGTTCAAAGCGTGAGTCTCAGGAGATTGAGGGGATCCCCTTCTTTAAACGTGGTAGCCTGACACTGGCAGCTTTTGCTCTTTAATCCCTCTTGTGTTGCTCAAGGGCTGTCTGTACTGGTTGCAGTTTTTTGATGACTCTCTGGGCCCCACCTCCCTATGACTGCTGTACCGAGATTCCTCAACCAGCCTCCAGCTGGCCAGCCAGCCAGTCATTTGGGAGGCTTCTGATTCTCATGACAGCAAATACCCCCCCCCCCCACACACACACACACACACACCGCACTCCTTCTTCTTCCTTTCCTTGCCTTCTTAGGCCTTTGTTCCCTTTCGGGAAAGTGGCTATTTCAGTTTGTCACATCTCATCAGCAAGAAGATTGTTCTTTGCAAAGGGAAAACCATACTTGAGGCTCTTCATTCTCTGGCTCTTCTTCCTTCCCACCGGTGAAGAGCAGTTCCCTTGGGGCATGGCAGAAGGGGTAAGTGGTACTTCATATCCTCCTGAAAATAATGTTACTACAGCCTTCTTTGGGATGCCTTCCTTCCTATGCTTTTCAGTGGGTGTGGCATGAGCTTCTTCATGTGGTGCATTGATATAAGCTTGCTTTCTGTGGTTGTTCTGCCTCTAGGAGACCTTCATACAGAGTTCTCTGGAGCATGGTGCCTTAAGATTGCCACCAGGCAGCTGGTATAGCCTGTCCCTTAAAAAGCAGACTCTCATGTTCATGACACACAATGGCTTGTCATACAGTCTAGTCTTGGCTTATCTTTGAGGCTCCTGGAAACAGATCAATAAGACTCTGAGATGGAGATGTCTCTGGCTGTTCCTTTGAACTCATGCACTGAGCAGAACTCCAGGTAGAACATTTCCTCCTCTTTCATGGGCTGCACTGCTGAGCCACCTCATGGTGCCAGACCTGCTCAGCATAGCTATAGGCTTTTTTGTGAGCATCCCTTCACAACGTTGCTCAGGAAGTTTGTTCCTGACATGCTTGTTGTTGTTGTTGTTCAGTCGCACAGTCGAGTCCGACCCTTTGCGACCCCATGGACCACTGCATGCCAGGCACCCTATCCTCCACCATCCTCCACAGCCCGCTCAGCTCTGCACCCATTGCATCAACAATGCCATCTAGCCATCTCATCCTCTGCCGCCCCCTTCTCCTTTTTGTCCTCAATCTTTCCCAGCATCAAGGCCTTCTCGAGTGAGTCCTCTCTTCTCATTTGGTGGCCAAAGTACTTTAGCTTCATCTTTAATATTTGTCCTTCTAAGGAGCAGTCAGGGTTGATTTCCTTCAGGATCGACCTATTTGATCTCTGTCCAGGGTACTCTCAAAATACTTATTACTATGCTATATGCTCTCCTGTAGTTTTCATGGTTTGTCCAGTGTTTGCATTCTTTATGCCATCTTTTCCCATCTGTGTGTCCCAGATAGCATGTGTGATGACAGGAATTGTCATACAGCATATCTGGAAGCACACCAAGTTGAAGGGGGGTGCTTTATATTGTGGTGAGGCACCATGGAGACTTTAAGTACTATTGTGGGTTTAAAAAAATCAATGGTGCTTTGGAAGACATTTCTCCTTTAGATTCATGGAGCTGGGTTATGTTGACTTTATTGCCTGTTATAAAGTCATGTTTTTCTCAGCAATGCCATTATTGAGATCCCTTTGTATTCTTGACTGCACACAAAGTTGACTTGTTCTTTCTAAACTTATTATTTATCTTTTCCATCAGCTCATACTTTGATTCTACTGAGATTGCTATGAATGTTTAGCCTGTCTGAGGTGACTGTAATCTGTCTCTCACTTCTGTTTTAAATGGGATGCAAATTTGATCTGTATTGTCTGCTTCTTCATTAATTTTCTTTAGAATTATTAATGAAAACATTGAATCACATTATAACCAGGCCTCACAGAAGTGTAGTATCTAGCGGAATATATCCTGGACTTGTTTTAAGTATGCCCTGAGAGCATTTATGTTTGAAATATTTGTGATAAAGAGGAAATTTGCAAGGGAGTGGGGAATGACAAGCTAGACCAGGAGTTCTCAACCTTTTTAAGCGAGGTGGTGGCGGTGGTGGTGGTGATAGTGGTCACACTGCCTCAGACAGCTTTGAGGGCTGGATGGCCATTTTACTCTTCCTCCACTATATGGCACTTCTAGGTGTGGTGGAAGCGGTGGGGGGCCACATAAAATGGTGCCATGGGCTGCATCCAGCCCACAAGCCACAGGTTGAGAATCCCTGAGCTAGACCTTCTGAAATCCCTACAAAATTATAAGACCCAGTGCTCTGGTTTTATCTGGCTTACTCTGAAATTCATTTGTATTGCTTCAGGTGGCTTTTGGGAAGAAAGGGAGCATAGATTATTTGCTTCCGGGAGCAACGAGGGTGGCACTGGCTGGATGAATTGCAGTAAACACATTCGTGTGTATTCACAGGGGCTTGGGCTTCTGGGAATTGAAGTCCAAGAACATCTTGGGCACCAAGGTTCGCCATCATGGGGTTAGGCTGTACAGTCAGAGCAAATGTTCATAGGACCATCTCTTCTTTTTCTGGTTCTATATTAATGGTGGTGAGAGACCAGATTTTACATTTCATGCACAAAATCATGCAGCTGATAAAAGCGATGAGAAAAATTAAGTCGGTCATAGCAATTTTTGTCACAGTGTGTGGATTTTATGGAAGAAAGAAATTTACCACATTTCACTCTTTTAACTGTTCCTTGGGAATTATGATCTCTGCCTTGTACATATAGTAGCATGAGTTTGGCAACTCTGAGTCATCTGGAAAGGGGTTAATTCTCTGGCTGTGACTTGCAAACAGATCACATCTTATTTCCTGCCCTGCTGGAGGATGTCTGTTGGGTGTATAGACTTCATATTGATTGCAACCTGATCACCTTGGCACTCCCCTCCTAAGGGGATATGTAATTTCTCTTGCTTTCTGTGTGTCTCAGTGCTCTTCCATGCAGTGTAAGGGGAAATAGTGCTATATTGAAACTGAAGAGCATCCATTTCTGTCCTGACCCTCCATCTGCTGATTCTTGAAGCCTTTGATTGGAACCACAAAAAAGCTGCCTGACAAAATGTTCTACTTTCATTAAGAATATTTAGTCTATGACTGTGTAATGACACTTAATTACTAACTAAACTATCTTGTCATTCATTATTAAATGACTATCTTGTCATTCATGATTGTATTCAGAATATGTCTGCAGCTATAGGGAGGAGATGAAGCACTTAATCTAACTGTTGTTCTGATGGCTGTAGGAAGGACCTCTGTATACCATCTATTACAACTGGAGATCAGTGGTTGGAAGTGGAGGTAGAAACTTGATTAATGTGGGAAATTCCACTACACAGAGAGATGTGGTTCCTAGAAGTCATTTACTAATATTATATTTCTTGTCACCTAGAATAATATGTAGCTTTAAGAAGCATAACTACTGAAGAGGTAATGTAATTGACCCCAACTGTCAACTCTAGAACAACTAAAGGTTTCCTGGTCACTGGCCACCTTCTTCAAGTAATTCAGCTGTCATAGAACTTATATTTGAGGTGAACAACATTTGGTTGTGTATCTACCTAGAGCAAGGGTTCCCAACCTTTTCAAGCCAGGGGCTGGCTCATGTTCTCTCAGTCAGCTTCACGGGCCAGATGGCCATTCTGCCCTGCCTGTACAATGGGGGTGGCCATTTTGTCTCAACAGCTTCAAAGGGGCAGTCATTTTGTTTCTCAAATGCCCTTGGAAGGGTGCAGGGCCACATGAAATGGTGCTATGGGTCGGATCTGGCCCATGGGCCTTAGGTTGGGAGCCCCTGACCTAGAGCTTTGTGAAAGGCTTGGAAGAGCTTTAGACACACAGAAATACAGCTGTGTCAGATTGCTTTATATTGCTGATGCCTCTTTTAGTTGTGGCTCTTCCCAATTTCCATTGCAGATCTATTGTATGGGAAGTGACTGCACTAAGTAAGCTTTGGTTGCTCCTAGGACAACTCAGTCCCATTGCCTGAAATGTTATTGTTTTTGTTATGCGCCATCAAATCATCTCTAACTTATAGTGACCCTCTGAATGAGAGATCTCATTTACCTACCCCTGCTTTGGGGAGTCTGTCCATCTCACACCTGTTCTAATTGAGGCAGACTCAGTGGATGTAACTTCGGCTTCAGCTTGTTCAGTATTAATGAACCCTAAAGATGTGAAAAGGATCCTAAGAATGATGAAGGCCACCATGTGTTTATTGAACCCTTGCCCTTCCTGGCTCATAAAAGCAGCCTTGGGAGGTCTGGCTGAGTGGATAAAGGGAATGGAAGGATTCAAATCTGTTTAATCAAGGCAGTCACAGGATCGCTGTTGAAAAGGCCCTCCTTGAGGAATTTTTCATGTCGGCCAGTCTCTAATATTCCATTTTTTGTTTTTGTTTGCCAAAGTGCTTGACCAGATCTATTTCAATCTGGTTTCAGGCCAGAAGACAGCAATAAATTTGGTCATGTCAATGAATGATCTATGCCAGGAATTGTGCATAGAAAGTATGTTGGTTCTCCTTGACCTGTCAGCAGCTTTCAGTATTATCAACCATGGTATTCTTTTGGGGTCACTTCTCTTCGATGGACTAGTGTGGTGTTGTCTTACAATGTCTTGAAGGCCCAATCTCAGAAAGTGGTATAGGTGGACTTCTGCTTGACACTGGCCATTAACCTGTGGTATCCCTCAGGTCTCTTTCTTGTCCCCTATGATATCGAACATTTGCACAAAACTATTGGATGAGGTTGTCATTGGAAGTGTTGTAGTTTGGTACCATTGGTATGCTGATGATATTCAACTCCATTTTAACTTTCAGTCTAAATTTGAAGAATTTATTTTGGTGCTGAACCAATATCTAAAGTCAGTAATGGACTGGATGAGCATGAACAATCTGAAACTTAATCCAGATTAGACAGAGGCACTCTTGCTCAGTCAAAGGTGGATCAGGAGATAAGAATTCATCTTGTACCTGAAGACTCATGTTCATAGTTTGAGTGTACCTGTGGATTCATCCTTGAGCCTGGATATTCAGGCCTCATTGGTGCCCAGAAATGCAGATGCACTGTTAAAGCTGAGATCCCAGTTGCACCTGTTCCTGGAGATGTCTGACATTGGTTACAGTGACACTTAATAGCATCCCAAATGTATTACTATAATGCAGTCTATGTGGAACTGTCCTTCTGGTGGCAAGCAAAGTGTTTTTATTCAGGTGTGCCTTCAGAAATTAAGTGCCTCAAACTGTAAGGTTTTACTCCATGTAATATTTAAAGTACCGTATTTTCCGGTGTATAAGATGACTGGGCGTATAAGACGACCCCCAACTTTTCCAGTTAAAATATAGAGTTTGGAATATACTTGCCGTATAAGACTACCTCTCTTCCAATGCACACCAAATAAAAATTAACCTACTCTCAACCCGAAGAGGCACAGCCCTCCAAGTTGAATGGGCAGGTTCTGGTGGAGAGCCAATCCAGGCTCATGTTCTCCTCCTCGAGGTACAGGAAGATGTGTGCAGCTTGCTTCCCCTTGCTTCATACTCCCCACACAGAGCAGGGACTCGGCCGCGGCACCCCCCACCATATGCGCCGTACATATGAAGCAAGGGGAAACAAGCTGCAGTTAAGTACCTGTCCTATAAGACGACCCCCGATTTTGGCACAGATTTTTCGGGGTTAAAAAGTAGTCTTATATGCCAGAAAATACAGTACTTCCATTTTAATTACTTGAATTAATTTTTGTAATTCCATTGTATTTTAATCTATTTTTAACAGTTCTGCAAACTGCCCTTGAGTTCACATATGAATAAAAGAAATTTGATCTCTACTAGGTTTAATGTTGTGTTTTATTTTACAGAAAAAAAGACAAGCTGGTTCCTAGAAGCAGGCATATAATGATGGGTAAGAACCTTCTCTCTTGAGCAACACTATCATGGATAAGTTTATTCTTGCTCTTTGAGGCTTAGGCTTTCTTCAACACAATCACTTTCGTATATGCAACTTACATGTGTTTCCGCCCATTCTAGTTGTGATACAACATAAAGGTTTGTGGTGATACCTGTCATGTATTATGGCCTGTCAGACACTTAACCCATATTTGGTAGAAGTTGTCAAACTGCTTCTCAGAATGTGTTTTTAATCTTTAACTAGTATTCACAGTGTTTCAAGAGGATGCTTATATACTGCCATCAACCTGTCTCAAATTTCACATGGGTCTAAATAATGTCTTCCATTCACTGCCTTCCTGTGCTTTTCCATTCACCCTTTTTTTACCACACATGTACAGACAAGCACACACACAAACTATTAAAGAGGAAAAGGAGGAATGGTTGCATAGAGTATTGATTGGTAGAACTATGAGCAAGTTTGGAAGCACCCCAGCTGCTTGGGAAAACATGTTGTATAACAGTCTTCAACAACCTAATGCCTTCTAGATAGATTGGACTTCAATCTCTACAATGAGAATGAACATTTATCCTTGTAATTCAGTCCATTGATCATTGATGATGATAACAAGGAGGAGGAGGAGAATGTGTGGTCAAGTCAATTCTGACTTATGGTGACCCTTTCCAAGGTTTTCTAAGTATAAAATACACAGCAGTACTTTACCATTCCCTTCTTCTTGATGCACCCAGAGACTGCAATTTACCCGAGGCCACATAGGTTGGCTCTTCTCCATGGGAGAAGGAATCAAACTCCCAACCTCTGGATCTGCAGCCAAATACCTAAACCAGACAGCTAGTCCACTGAAAAGATGCCATATTAATTAAAAACTGCTATGTATGGTTATGTAGGCATCATTCTATGCCAAAAACTGATTATTAAAAAAAAATCTTGCCTCTTCTCTCCCTTTGCTCATGTAACCTCCTCCAAATCCTCATAATATGAAGAACATTGCCAAATAAGTGAGGGACCCATCATGCTATTCTAATGGTGGCAGGTCTGCTCCTTATTCCATGCTTGAATTCAATAATTTAGGTTCAAATACAGTAAAACCTCACATAAAGAGTGCTTCGCTTAGAGACTAACTCGCCTAAAGAGCAGAATTTTCTCTGAATGGCTGCTTCGCTTAACAACTAAAACCAAACAAAAACTCGCTTAACAAGTAAATCAAAGAAAATAGATTTTGGTTGATATGGAAACCTTTTGTGGATTATGCGTTAAGGAAAGGTGAAGGAATTAGACCAGTACCAGATCAAATGGTTTATTGGAAGTATTGAAAAAATATGAGGCAGTCGCGTCTCCCTCTTGGCATTGTATATATCATCTGGTGTATTATGTCTTATATTTTTATTTTTATTCTTTTATTCTTTACTTTTTTGAATAGTCACTATTGAAGAAATGTATTATGAGTTTTGCTAATAATAATAATAATTCTAATTTGACTGTATATTTTAGAATTAATTGACAAGGTTTGAGATATGTAGCTTAGAACGAGATAGTTATGTAATTATAACTCATTATAATGGCTTAAAGCGCCCTGATTTTCTAATGCCAATGCTGTAGCTTTCAAGCTAGTTGTCCTGCCTTGTTTGTGATTAAAGTTTGGATGTGAAAAGTGAATGCCTGCATCTGACTTCATATTGTTCCTTATGTCTGCTTCCAGCTGCGCTTGTGGATACCGTACAGCAGAAACACCAGAGGTAGTCCAAAATGTTGAGCTATCTCAACCCAGGGACTCTGCAGCCAACAGCCACCACAGAAGACTTGGATGGGACTTGTTCTGTGGAGCAAGGGCAGCCTGAAGTTACTAGTGGCTCAGAGACAACCTTGCCTGAGAATCACCTCCCAGGAGACTTTGAGCAGTGTTCCACTGCTGAAACCCAGACCTTGCGAGATTTTGAGAAGGTAAGTACAATGTAAAAGGGGTCTCATAACTGTAATTATTTTTTGCTATACATTTTTTCCTTAGATTCATTGGGAATTCCCTCTATAGCAGGGGTTCCCAGCCTTTTCAAGCTGGGGGAGGGTCACACTCTCTCAGTCAGCTTCGAGGGCCGGACGGCCATTTTGCCCTGCCTGCACGATGGCGGTGGCCATTTTATCCCAACAACTTCAAAGGGGTGGGCATTTTATTTCTCAAATGTCCTTGGAGAGGTGGGTTGCCACATGAAATAGCACCACAGGTCAGATCCGGCCCACACGTCTTAGGTTGGGAACCCCTGCTCTATAGTCAATAACATGTAGAAAAAAAGTTTAAAGTACTCTGAAGTTAAGAAACTTATCTGTTTTGAAAGGATTGGTGCTTTTTGCCCCTAAAATAATGTTATCTGTATATCTTAAATTATTGATACTGTATTGCTTCCACCAGTTTTCACTTCTCCTTCCTCTGACCTAATCCATTCTTTTATAGATTAAATGGAAAGAGATGAAATATACTCAGTTTCTCCATGTTCTTTCCTCACAAGAGCTTCTTGTCCACAGTATAAATTCTATGTTATTCTTTGGAATGACAAAACTACGCAGCTTGGAAAAGACTGCTAAAACAAACAACCAGTTTCAACAGGAGAAAATGTAAAGTTCTACAATTTTGCAGGACACTCCCCCCCCCCCCAAGAATAATAAAATCATGAAGTTGAAAGTGAGCTGTAAGGCCATTGAGTCCAACTCCCTGCTCACTGCAGGAATCCAAATTAAAGTACTGTATAGGTGACAGACAGATATATTATTTTCTCTTGAATGGCTCCAGTGTTGGAGTCTTCACCACTTCTCAAGATTCCACTGTTGCACCACTCTAATAGCTAGAAAGAAAGTTTCATCTGTTACTCAACTGAAATCTGGTTTACTGTAAATTGGGCCCATTATTACATGTCCTGCACTGTAGAGTGAGTGGGAACAGATCTTGTTCTTCTTCTGCATGAACACCTTTAAAATATTTAGAGAATTGCTGTCATGTCTCTCCCGTGTCTTTCTTTTTCAAGGCCAAATAATATGCCTAGTTTTTTCAGCATTTCTTCATAGGGTTTGGTTTCCAGTACCCTAATCATCATTGCCCTCCTTTGAGCTTGATCTACTTTGTCTGAATCCATCTTAAAGTGCAGGGTCTAGAACAGGACATAGACATGAAGATGGGGCCGCCTAACAAGTGCTGAATAGAGAACTAGTACTTCCTGTGATTCTGAGACAGAGATTTCTGTTAATGCCGCCTAAAATGTCATTTGCCTTTTTGTTTAGCCTCATTGCACTGTTGGCTCATATTTAGCTTGAGATCTACAACAGTTACAAGATCCTTATCGCATACAGTACTGCCGAGACAGCTATCTTTGATCTTGTAACCATGAGTTTGGTTTCTTTTTCCTAGCTGCAGATAGCTGAGCAGGCTGGACTGGTGGTTCCTCCACCGTAAACACTGCCATAAAACTCATCCATGGCTGTCGTAAACACATTTATGACAGCTGTGGGTGCATTTATAGCTGTCGTAAATGTTTCTGGTGGCAGTGACGAAGCAGGCCACATGAAATGGTGCCATGGGCCGGGCCGGGCCCACAGGCCGTAGGTTACAAACCCCTGAACTAAAGTGAGAAATCATGTTGTGATATCCAGATATATTCAGATCTATACTGGGTTGGTTATTGCTGTCATTTATTTTCTTTTTTCATGTTTGTATCTGAAGTAATAAAATCAGAAGGGCTGTTCATTTTTATGTTGAAAGAATAACACCTCCATCTACCCAGAGACAGACTTTGGGGAAAAATCAGTCTAGTGATTCAAGAACAGAACTAAAACAAAATTTGGTCGGTCAGAATTGAAGCCTGGAAGACATCAGCACTTACTGGATCCATAGACATCAGTGCAAGTTCAGACATCTGTCTTGACCTTATTTGGAGCCCCCTTCAATCCTTCATTTATTTATTTTTTTAAGCTAATGTAGGCCCATACAAAAGAAGCCAGGTGCAGGATTGTGTGGGGAAATCAGATCTCTTCATTCAGATCTCTTCATTCTCGCCTTCCCCCTGTAGTTATGTGCCCTCATCATCTTACCCAAACCATACCTGGCCTAGTCACAATCTGTTTATATCTCTCTTCAGTGAGGTTGGCTGCCAAATTTGCCCTGTTTTGCTCAGAGCTGCTAATCTCTTGCAGTTGGTGAGGGACAGCGGAGGCCTCCTCAACACAGCTCATATTACACCCTGTGTTGGTGTGTGTTCATGTAGGATGATCCTCTGCCAAAGATTCCCCAAATGCCTCCTGGAGATAAAAATAGAAAGCAAGCCATGCTCTGCTGTGGAGCTAAGTGGCCAGTTCAGATCCACAGGGTAGCTGGCCCTCAAAACATTGAGTTCTTCCCCGTGTCTCTTTAGGTCTCTCAGGCCATGGTCCTCTAGCCATTTTACTGGCCTTCTCATCCTTTCTTGGTTTCATAATGTTATTAGAGTGAAAGGGGTGTGAGAAGACTTCCACCCCATGGATCCCCAACCATGTCTAACGGATATCGTACTTTGTCCCAGCACCTCAATGACCTGAAGAAAGAGAACTTCAGCCTCAAGCTACGCATCTACTTCTTAGAGGAGCACATTCAGCAGAAGTATGAAGCCAGCAGAGAGGATGTCTACAGGCGGGTAAGTTAGCTGGGCTTGTCTGAGTGAACTTTTGTTTTGGTTTTCTGGGGTACTTTGTTGAAAAAAAAAGATAATTTTTTTACACCTTGGGCCATTCCCTGCAGGCAGATCACTCTCCCCCCCAAAAAAAAAAACAACAACAAAAAACCTTAAACTCTGGTTAAGATCAGTTCTTCAGTAAGTCTTTTATCCAAATCAGGGTCACTTCTGTTCCATTTGGAAATAATTGAATAAAAATTCATATTCACTCACAGGGAATGAGAAGTCAAATAGAAGTGAGAAATTTGAAATTGCCTGCACTTTTTACAATATTAGAAACATCTGTCTAAAGGTATCCATCATGCAGAAGAAATGATTAAATATGTAGAATATAGGTAGAATATTTTTTTTGTGAACAAAGTTACATAAAGGTAAAAAGTGTAATGTTTATTTGGAAGTAAATCAGAAAATGTTAATACTGTGTGTATCAAACCTATACATCTGAAAAGTTTAGTGGAAGAAAAGAATGATGATACCACTGTTACAATGTGGTCATATTAAAGTTTAACATCTGAGCAGTTGAATCTTCCCTGTGGGGGTTATTATTTACAAGGTTTCTCTCTGGTTATGTAAATTACTTTCTCAAAGGCATACAATAGGAAGATACATTACTAATGGATTTTAATATATATAATACATATACTGATATATATAAAGAGAACAAGTACTGGCTAATGAATGCACCCCATCTGAATGGGTTAGCTTTGAAGAAAGTTATTAAATTGGGAATATAAACTGCCTTGGGGCTGGATCATCCTCTTCTTTGGCTCCGTTAGAACGTGTGAGCAATGGGGCTATGTTTTGGGGACATTGGTAACCGAGGGATTGCGTAGTTGATTTTGTTGTGTTGGAGCTTGAATGTTTATTGCATATTTTACTGTTTAAACTACTGTATTGTATCTGTATTTCTAACATTGTATTTGATGCTCTGTGATTTTGCTTTTGTAATGCTTTATTTACTGTGATATTGATTTTGATACTTATCTTGTGATGTTGTTATGATGATATTGATATGTTGTATTTTTTGTGATATTTTTGTGATATTTTTATACTGTAACTTGTAAATTGTACTTTGTAAATCGCATTGAATCTCCCATTGGGCAGAGAATTGCAGTATATAAATTAAAATTCAAATCAAATCAAATCTGACTTTAGACAATGGGCAAGAAACGTCCTTGGTGGGCAAATTCAAGGACATGTTGTTATTGTTTTCAGGAAATTGCTCTTGATTTTTAGAATGATATAGTCTGTTCCTCCAGTGTATATGGGAAATGAACAGTTACTACAAAATGTTATGAATATCCAGTATGTTTTAAAACAGGGAAACTAATACTTGTTTATATGGAGCTTCCTTGAGGCCAGGAAAGGCTTAAGTACATGGTGAATGTAACCCAACCCAGCTCAGTTTTAATCTTGAATTTCCCCGGTCTACTTTTTGATTAATTAGGAGCACCTCTGTCTTATACACATTAAACTTCTATCTGTTTGCTCTAATTCACCCAATAACTGACACCAGACACTAATTGAAGAGCAAAGCAGCTTCCCTAGAATTAGATAGAGAGGAGAAGTGGAATTGGGTATCATCATCAAATGGATGGCACTGAATGACTGAACTTCAGACAATATCTTCCAGTGCTTTAACATATACTGTATAATGAATAGCATGGGGGACAAAACAGAAGCCTGAGGGATACCACAGATCAATGGACAGGTCATTAAACAGGAGTTCCTGAGCACCATCTTCTCAGCTCACCCTCCAGGAAGGAACTGTTAAATAGTGTCTCCAAGTTCCACCGAAGTGGGACAACCCAGAAGGATACCATGGTTGATCATGTTGAAAGCTGCTGAGAAGTCTTGCAGAACCATAACATTTTCCCTTCTAGTTTCCAGCATAGTTCTCTACTAATGTGACCAAATTTGTCTTTGTTCCATAACTAGGAATTCATTCTTCCTAGAGAGGTGGGGCATAAGTACTACAACAACAACAACAACAGGGCTGAAGCCAGATTTAGATGTATCTAGATAATCCATATCTTCCAGATATCCTTGAAGCTGCAAGATCACTACACACTCCAATACTTTGCCCCCAAAATGAGATACTGGATACTTGCTGATAATTTAGTCCAATAGAATTAAAGAGGGTTTTTAAACTAGATGTCTTACTGTTGCCTCCTTTAGGTGCCTCCTATAAGGAGACATTCATCACTCCCATTATCCACTCAGTCAGTCCTCTCCTAGCTGCATTTATGAACCAAGAAGGGCAAGGTTCCCCTCACATGTGGTAGCTATCACTTCTCCAATGATCCCATCTCAATCCTCTGTCTTTAATGATTGAAACCTGTCCATTTTCACTGGACCAGAAGCCAAGTTACATCCCCAGGACTTTCATCAACTATAGCATCCAAATCAGAACTGATCCAAGTGTGACTTTACCTGCAAAGGAAATCCAAAATTCTTCATAGCAGGTTGTTGAGCACTCAACACTTGACATGAGCATATTTTTGTCTTATCCACTGAAGTCATGTCACAGACTCCACTCAGCTGGCCATGACACTTAGTCTACAGAGCATTGGTTGTTGCAGTTGACAAGTTGGAGATATATTTGTGTGACACATACTCGGCTTTCCTTAAAGAGCTCATTTGTTATAGTGGGCTCAAGTGTAACAAAATATTAAGTGGGAAGAATTTGTTAAATTGGGAGATAAGTCATTGGTCCAAGGCCATTTGGTGACCTTCTTAGCTAGATAGAATTTGGACCTTGATTGATCACATGCAGAAAAACATTCTTGCCACAATATACCTTTGGTTTTGACAGATGAGCATTTAGGGAAGCAGGCTGCCTCAGGAAGTCTCTTGTCAAGTTGTTGTCAGCGAGGGCACAAAGCTAACATCAAGGTTGAAAATTTGCCACAGAAAGTTGCCTTGAGACTAGTCAATTTCAGAGTGTATTGAGATTCTTTAGTACCAGATGGTATCTAGTACTCTGGCACAGCAGAACTAAGGAAAATGAATTTGCTGCTGAAATCTTCATGTTTTATATGGCCTGAACCAAGCAGGGGAATAGCCCTGAGCTAATCCTTACATACTGACTTTCTTTCAAGGCTGTTCTGTTCACTAGACATTTTAGGCTGCCAGTTCACATTGGGATGTGCAGATTTCCATCATGCCCCACAGGAACATCTCTTCTTATTGTCTGTCCAGATGATTTTCATTCAAGGGCTACAATCCAATAAACTCACTCACAAAAGTACAGCAGTCTTGGTCATGGAGGTGGAAGAGGCTATGCCAGATGGACTGGATGTGAAGGAGCACCTTGATAATATCCTCAAGGTTGCGGCAGTCCATTGCAGTCCTGGTGTTAAATCCTGATTGTCTCATTTCATATGTGCCGCAGGAGATGGCTCCGTGATCATAGTGTGTGGGTCACTTCATGGCAAGCTGGGATCCACCTTAAACAAATTCACACCAATAGCATTTTTCCTGCTTCAGGAAAAATTCATTCTCAGATACAAGTTGCAGTTGTTGGCATTGACAGCAGCAGTTCTCTTGTAGCAAACATTGCAATTTGCTGCCAGAGTCAAATAAGCCCTTCACTTTCCTGATGCTTTCATCTTTTCTTTTTCCTTTTCTCTTGGTGCAAGTTCTGCTATTACGTCCTCTGGGATGGCTGGTTCTTAGAGAAATCATGACATCTGCCCCTCTTGATATCTCCATTCTGAAACCTTCAGGACTGTGGTTCACTAGGATCTCTGCCATGACCAGAACAACTACAAATGCTGCCTTTGTCCTCAGATACACAGTCAGAATCTTCTCTGTTTCAGAAAAATGCACCAAAGGTACCATTTGATCACACCAGAAGGAGTCATGCAGAGGAAGAGTTTACACATGGAAATCATTTTGACTCTTCTTTTAGAACTCTTGGAAAATATAAACAAGTCTCTATATACAGTACTGGCATATTTTGCCCGGCAGTGCCGGGCTTTTTAAAATTGTGTTGGATAGTAAAGGGTTTCTTTTTTTTCTTTTACAAATGGTGCTGGGCTGTTTTAAATGGTGTTGAAAGGTTTTGTGGTTTTGTGGCTTTGAGGCGCTGCGTCCGCCTGTGGCGGACTTGCGCTCCCAGTGTGTGTTTTATTTTATTTTTTTGTGCCCTGGCTTCCTTAGTGCCGGGCTCTTTAAATTGGTTTTTGAAGTTTTTTGTTTTTTGTTTATGCAAATTTTATTTTGATTTTTTTATTTTAAATTTTTTTATTTAAAATTTAATTTTGGTTTATGCAAATTTTATTTTAATTTATTTGATTTAAATTATTTGTTTAAATTTTAAATTTATTTTTGTTTTTTAAAATCTTTATTTTTATGCATTTTTTATTTTTTGTTTTGGTGTTTTGGGTTTTTTTTGAGTGAAAAGTGATTTCTGGTTTTTTTGGGAATTTTTTGAGATTAGTGTGAATATTTTTGAATTTTTGGCTAACTTATTTGATTTGTTTGGGAATTAATCCTTTATTTTGAAATATTTTTGAATGTTTTTTCTCTTGTGGCCTCTGGGTGGGGGTGGTGAGCTTTGCTTCCTCTCTACAATTCTTCTCTTCTGTCCTCTGGGTGCTTCTGGTAAGTGTTTCCTTTCTTTGCTCATTTGATTTCCGGTGGTCATGAAGTCAAGATGTCTGTTGGTAGGCTCTCTGATTTTTTGGGGGGTGGGGGGGTGGTTTCGATTTTTTTTGGGGGGGGGTCTGTGTGTTTTTTATTGTTTGTTTTTGGCTGTGTTTGTGTTTTCTTTTTGGATTTTTGAGTGTTTTTGATTGTTTTTGGTTTGGTTTTTGGGGTTAACTTTTTCAGTGGCTTTCTTTCCCGCGGGCCATGCTGGCTGGCCCGTGGGGAAGAGGGGCACTGGTGGTGGAGGGTTCCCCTGCGGGCCATGCTGGCTGGCCCATGGGGAAGAAGGGCTTGGGGTGGGGGCTTTTTTTGCTTTCTTCTCCACAGGCCATGCTGGCTGGCCTGTGGGGAAGAAGGGCACCGGCGGCAGGGGTTCCTTTTTCCCCCCCGCGGGCCATGCTGGCTGGCCCGTGGGGAAGAAGGACAGCGGCGGCGGGCTTTTTTTAACTTTTATTTTTCGCGCGCCGGCCGCCTCAGCGTTCTGTGCGCTAATGGCGCACAGGACGCTGGGGCTTGTAGTTTTGCCTGCGCATGTTTGCATACTTTAGCGGTTTGTTTCCTGCAGCTTTTTTTTTGATTGGCCGCGGCACATTTTCGAACGTTCCTTTTGCCGTTGGGAATTGAAGTTCCCTTTTATTGTTTGTGACTGGGGGGCTCCTGCCCCCGGGTCGAAAATTTCAACCCGACAGTTACCTGCGAACCGGGTTCGGGCGAGTGAACGGAGGCCCATTACGGGCTAGTTGGGCCTGGTGCAACATCCTTTGTCACATTCCAACGGTTAATGCACCATTTTATAGGTATAGATAGTGATCCAGTAGACATTATATATTCCCCAGAAGCTTTTGACAAAGGAGCTAACTACATTGACTATTTATCCTTCAGTTTGTGTAAAATTTGACATGAATAAAAATAAAGTAAAAACCAACTACTACCTGATGCAAAGCTATGCATGGGAAAGTTTTTCATTGGGAAATATCTCTTTTTGTTCAGCCAGCAGCAGGTAGTTTATTTTACAATACTTCCATTCAGCTAGCATTGATTTTCTCTATTTTATGGAATGTGTGACTCAGTGCAAATGGATAGTTGCAAAGATGTCACTGGATGTGCTATTACATAAGTTCCTGTCAACTGAACAGCTTTTCTCTCCTCTGCTGAACATTTTTTCTGTTTTTCTTTTAAAAATTATGCTTGCCAAAGGTAGTGTTTTGTTTTGTTTGCTCTCTGATATGCTTGCACAGACTAACACGGCTACCATTTCAAAAAAGATAGTGGTGTATCAGATAAACGGTACAGTATGTGAATTCTGGAAAAATAAAGATGATGACAAAGGGAAGGGATAGTTCTGGTAAAAATTACTAATCTCAGCAAAGATTGCTCTTTTCACAGTTTTCTGCCCCTGCTGACTCCTGTAATACAATAATTGATCAAATTGCTATGGACAGCTGTGGCAGTTTCATTTGTGAAAAGTAGTAGGAACCTAGTTTGAAAAACTTCAAAACAATCAGGGTTTCCACTGCTGTGTAGTTGCGTATTAAACATCCCATATTAAAGGCTTATAAGAAAATATAGGAGTCCCAAAATAAAAGGCCATGAACTAAGACAGAGTGAAGAACAATAAGTTGGCAGTTTCTGTAGCACGAGATAATCCACTGTCACCACTCTGATGACAGGTGATTCTATATTTTGTATTTCTCTGGTTGTTTTTGTGAACTTTTTCTGATGTTGTTGTAGCGGACTGTGATACAGTACTTTGTTAGCCGCCCTGAGTCACATTGTGAGTGGGTGGCATACAAGTGTAAACATAAATAAATAAATACTAAGTGATTTTAGTAAAAAAAATCATCAGGATTTGCTCGTTAGGTCCATAGTAAAACTTAGATAGGGTAAAGCTAAAACTATTATAATTAGTAAAACATCGTAGCAACTTCAATTACTATAGGATAAAAGCCTTAAAAAGAAGGGGAGGAGAGGAGAAAGCAGTTTTGCAACCTCATCCTACAGGAACAGGAACCGGATGCCAAGTGATTTTAGTAGGCATCTTTAGATTCATGAGCATGTGAAGAAACAAGTACAGGCAAGTACATATACCCAGATTGCCACCAATAAATAAAGCAACACACCCATTGCCCAGAGATTCACTCACACAGGCACACACACAAATGCACGCGTGCACATACTATGTACATATGTACTGTGGTACTTGTGATATACTCTTTTTTAATATAATTTTTATTGAATTTTTCAAAAATATATAAACATACAATAACAATACATCATAAAAATACATTTTAACAAAAAAATAACTAACATATTTGATAGTTGATCCCATACATTTTTATACTCATCTTTATAATAAAACATCCCATATTGAAAACTGGTTTAGTAGTTAACATCTATCCTACTTCCTGATATTGTTCCCAAATATCTTTATTTATTGCTACCACTAAATCTATTTGTAATATACCATTCAATAATAGTTTAGTATAAGTACAACCATCAAAATCCAAAGTACACATAAAATACACCCTGTGATTTATTTACATTGCCCTGGAAAGCTCAGAGTATCTCATTATTCACCTCCAAAAGCTACTTTGTTCCGGTACAGGTCTGTTTCTTTCTGGGCCCGCAATGGAGTGATCCACGAAAGGTTTCCAAATATTCCAAAATCTGTTCTCTTTTAGCTTATCTCTTTTTTCTTTTTTCTCCCATGTCAGTTTATCGTTCAAAGCTAAATTCCACATTTCTTTATACCATTCCTCCGTTTGTATAGTTACCTCATTTTTCCAATATCTGGCAATATATTGTCTACCCGTTGTTAACATTATTTCTAATAACACTTTTTCTTCCTTGTTTAAATTCATCCCATCCACATCTGTAAGCATAATGGTACCTGACACCAGTTTGATCTTTTTGCCCAATATTTCATTAATCTCCTTTTCTATTCTACCCCAAAAATCCTTTATCATTTTACAACCCCACCACATATGTTCATAAGTTCCTATAGTATCTTTACATCTCCAACATAAATTGTCCTTTTTGTTATCAATCTGGTGTAACCTCACTGGTGTCAGATACCATCTCCACAGCATTTTATAGTTGTGTTCTTTAATTCTAACTGACATAGTTATCACTATCCTCTTTTTCCATTTATTTCTCCATACATCTTTTTCTATCTTTATATTCAAATCCTGCTCCCACTTCAATTTCAAATCCTCCTGTGGATCACCCCCCCCATTTATTAAAATATAGAGTTTACTTACTAAGCCCTTAATGCTTCTATCGCCTTTCCTAATTTTTAATACTAGTTCTTCAAACTCCGTCTTTTCTCTATCTATATCTATTTCTCTTGCATATTTGACATTCCAATTATTAACCTTCATTATCTGAAACCAATTCAATTTCAACTGTTCGAACAACTTTTTCTTCCTACTTTCAACACTGCAAATCCGTAACCAGTCTTTCATCAGGAAAACATCATTTTCTTCCAACATTTCCTTTATTTCTTTGTTTATTTTTAATGGAAAACAGGCCATATCTGCTAGTTCCAAAATTGGGGAGAAATTTGGTGCCAGTCCATTCTTCAACCTTTTCCACACACCCATAACTCCCTTCTTCATTATATTATTAATGGTTATCTTTCCTGCTTCTGCCTATCTTCTTAAAATCTTTCATCTCCAATTCCTCCCATATCGTTTTTTCTCTTGCCAAGATCTTCACTACATTCTTAATTTGAAAAGCACGGTAATATGCCAATAGATTTGGCATTCCTAAACTCCCTTCTTTCTGAGGTAGGTACCATAATTTTTTTGGTAGTCTAGACTTTTTACCTCCATTACAAAAGTTATTGAACAACTTTTGAAACTCATTGATTTCTTTGTCTTTCAATTGAATTGCCAATGCATCAAATAAAAAATTAATTCTAGGTAACAACATCATTTTAGTAAGTGCAATTCTCCCAAACTATGACAATTTCAGCTTTTGGAAACTTTGTATTCTAATCTTAATCTCCGTTTTTAAACTATCATAATTCAAACTTTTAAGCTCTTCCATACTATTTGATATAAGTATCCCCAAATATTTCAACTTATCTTTAATTTGAATATTACTTAGTCCCTTTATTTTCTTAATTTCCCTTTTACCCAAATTACACAACATCATTTCCGATTTATCCCAATTTATCTTCAAACCTGTGATATCCTCGAACTCCTTAAGTTGCATTCTGATCCTATCCATAACCTTCTCTGGATGTTTAACAATTATCAATGTGTCATCGGCATACATGCTTATTTTATTACCCATTATCCCTTCTATTTTTACATCCTCTCTTATCATTTTTGCCAATATTTCCATTGCCATGATAAACAATATAGGAGACAATGGACAGCCTTGTCTGGTGCCTGCCTCTAACTTTACCCCATCTGTGACCTCATCATTTACTCTAATACTGGCTATCCCTTTCTGATATAATAAATCAATTACTCTTCTAAATTTATCACCAAATCCGTAGCTTTTAATTATTTCCTTGATCGAGGTCCATTGTAGGGAATCAAATGCTTTAAAGATATCTAAAGATATTAAACCCACTTTTTCTCTTGTTTGATTCACATTATCTATTAGATCTAATACTCTTCTAGTCAAATCTGCCATATGCCTCCCTTTTAAGAAGCCCACTTGGTCTTCATTTGTATATTCCCCCATGAACTTGTTTAAACGATTTGCCAATATTGCTGTGAAGATCTTAGCATCTTGATTTATAAGAGAGATTGGTCTGTACGATTCCACCTTCTCCAAATTCTTTCCCGGTTTTGGCAACAGAACGATTGTGGTTCTATACCATGAAGTCGGAATTTGCCCACCGTCTAATATATAATTATACAATTTTGCTAATTTTGGTGCCACCACATCTTTAAATTCCTTGTAGAAATGGGCCGGTAAACCATCCTCGCCTGGAGCTTGGCCTAACTTCAGCCCCGCTATTACTTCTTTTACCTCCTTTTCTGAAACTTGCTCTTCCATACTATCCCGATATTCCTGTTTTATTCCACTTGTTGTTTGCCTCTCTAACAACTTTTTAAGCTTCTCCTCATCTATCTCTTTTTTGCATACAAAGTTTGATAAAATTTCTTCACAATTTCACACTTGTCCATAATCTTCTTACATCTTACCCCCTAGATCATTAACCAAAACTTCCATTTCTCTTTTTTGTCTTTTAGCTTTTGCCGCTTTTGCCAATAATCTTGAATTTTTATTATTGAATTCAAAATACTCCCTATTTAAATAAATCAAATCTCTTTTGACCTTTTCTATTTCTTTACCAGCCAATTCTACTTTCAGTCTTTGCAGTTTTGTAAAAATTTTCATATCTTTGTTTTTTGAATGTTCTTCCTGTAACTGTTTTATTTCTTTTTCACTTTTATCTTGTGCCAACCTGTATTTTTTATATCTGTTACTTGCCAACTTTATACATTCCCCTCTAAAAACCAACTTCATGGCATCCCAAACCATGTTAAAATTTACCTCATCATTATCATTCCATTGCCAGCTTTCCATCCAGCTTTTTGTAATTTGTTCTTTACTCTTTTGATCTTTAAATAAACTGGGATTGTACTTCCAAGTCCTCCTTCTTCTACCATCTTTCTGCCACCTCAAATCCAAAACCACTTTGGTATGATCTGATTCCTTAAAAATTCCAATTTCAATCTCCTCGATATTTTTGACCATATTTTCAGATACAAATATATAATCTATTCTGGAATAGGAATTATGAACGTGTGAAAAATATGAGTACCCCCTTTCGGACCCCCTAATCTCTCTTGTGATATACTCTTGTCTGCAGCTAGAATACAGTATATTATTTATTTATTTATTTATTTATTTATTGAATTTCTATACCGTCCATCTCGGCATTATCCCACTCTGGGCGGTGAACCAACAGAAAATAAATAACAACGAATCAAAACCTACCGACAACAAATACATCATAGACTAAACTAAACTGAACTAAAATAATTGGCATCAGAGGACATCAAAATTGAACCTAACTGGCTAATCTATCCACAGCTCCTTGCCTAATAAGAAGGTAAAGATAACCATAGCTCAGGAGCAGAATCTATGCTTTGTGATACATGTAGAAGATCCAAGTTTCAGTCTCTGTGCCACTAGTTAGAAGGATCTCAGGCAGACTTAATGTCCTGAAGAGACAATACTCGGCTAGCTAGACCTATTGTCTGACTGTGTTTTTCATATACTCCTAAGTTAGAATGTGCAATTACATTTTCCATAACTAAAGATAAATGTCACTGCAATGTTGACAGCTGCCCTCAAAAATTGTGAGAAGCAAGTGCAGCTGACATACTGTGGAACTGCCAGCCAATGGCTTGTTGTTCCCAGGTGGAAGAGTTATAAATAGCCTGCCTACTGAATGGGATGGAAGTGTGGTTTGTCTCTTGCTGGCTGTGGGACTCAGCGGTGTAAGTAAAAGATAGTGTGGCAGGCTCAGGGATGGTGGTTTTGTGGCAGAAAAAGGGAGTGTAGAATTTAAACCACTCTATTTGCCAAGTGTTCCATGAACAGATACCCTTGATGAGAGAGAGAGGTAGGTGTGACCCTGTTGAGTCTCTCTGTATCTGTTTTTTAAAGTAACATCAAAAATGGGGAGAATACTAGTTAGTTGTACAGTATTTTACTTTTGATAACATCACTCATTCTAACCTCTGGATAGGCTGTCCAAGTTCAACGGTTACCACGGTTCTACTCCCATTTGGAAGTCTCTGTGATTCTGTAGGAGGTATTGCAGAAGTGCTGTTAAAACCAATGGCAGGCTTTTATTCTCTTTCCTATCCTGTTTAACATATGGAGAATATTAGAATGCCCTGTATTTGGCACTGCACTCTACATGGAAATTGCACTTGGTCCTAAACTGGGTGGCAAGATTACTAACTGGAACTGTTCATATCATGCTTTATTGGCTCCCATTCCTCTTCTAGGTTGAAAGACTGTGTCTTTAATCTTTGAAACCCTTCATAGTATAGGATTAAATTACAGTAGAACTCCATATAACGATTTTAATCCATGCCATGGAGCTCATCGCTATGCAATTTTCGTCATAAGAACATAAGAACAGCCTTGCTGGAACAGGCCACAGCCCATCCAGTCCAGCATTCTGTCTCACACAGTGACTCACCATTTCCTTCAGTGTATTCCCAAGGAGATGCCTTCACCTGCTTAGGATTCCCTGGAAATGGCATTGAGAGATATCCTGCCTATCTCTCCAACCCAGAGGTTGTCCTTAGGTAGCCATAATTATAGCCATTGATACACTTGTCCTCCATGAACTTGTCTAATCCTTTCTTAAAGCTGTCAAGACTGACAGCTGTCACCACTTCTTCTGGCAGGGAGTTCCATAGACCAGTAATCCTCTGGGTGAAAAAGTACTTTCTCTTATTTGTTTGAGAACTAGTACCCAAAAGTTTCATCGAGTGTCCCCTAGTTCTAGTGTTGTGCGATAGGGAAAACAGTTTTTCCTTATCTACTTTGTCCACACCGTGCATGATTTTATAAACTTCAATCAGGTCACCTCTTAGACGCCGTCGTTCAAGAGTGAAAAGGCCCAACCGTTGCAGCCTCAGATGGTAAGGAAGGTGTTCCAGTCCCCTAATCATTCTGGTTGCCCTCCTCTGTACTTTCTCCAACTCCATAATATCCTTCTGGAGGTATGGCGACCAGAACTGTACACAATATTCCAGATGGGGCCTCACCATAGATTTATAAAGAGGCAAAATGACAATTGCTGACTTATTTTCTATACCCTTCCTAATGATCCCTAACATTGAGTTTGCTTTTTTCACTGCTGAGGCACACTGGGTTGACATCTTCATTGAGCTGTCCACCAGGACACCAAGGTCCCTTTCCTGGTTTGTCGCAGAGAGTTCAGACCCCATCAGTTTATAAATGTAATTGGGGTTTTTTGCCCCAACATGCATCACTCTGCACTTACTGATGTTGAAGCTCATTTGCCACTGTTTTGCCCACTCCCCCAGTGTCAAGAGATCCCTCTGGAGCTCTTCACAATCGTCATTGTACAATTATCCCTATGGAAAAATCCGTACAATGATTTTCCCTATGGAAAAAACTGTACAACAATTTTTGGCTCTAAATGGGTTTTTTCTTTGAAAAATCATTGTACGGATTTTTCCATAGGGATGATCATTATGTGGAATGCCTTTCCTCCCTCCAAGTCTAATCGCTATGCGATTTCATCGCTGTACGGGGCGATTGTTATATGGAGTTCTACTGTACCTGAAACGTGGTACTCCTGTCAAATAGACTGAGCTGGGTGGCTGGAATGGAGAGAGTCTTCTTGATGGTGGTTCCCCAGCTGTTGAAAGGATCACCTTTTAAAAATGTCACAGTCATTGTGGTGATAGTAGGAAGTTTTTTTAAAAAAATTACCTCAGGCCTTTCAAGAAGCTGTGGTTGAGTTCCAGCAGTGTTCTTCATTGGAGCCCACTGCTTTTACTAGAACCAATGTTTCCCTCTCATTCTCTCAGTCCCTATTCACACTAAAACACTGTTCTGGCAGGCTGGTATACCTTATGGTATGCCTCCTATATGATGTTATGAACCTCAGTCCATAATTCTTCAGGTACTCTTGTCTGTCAAGTCTAATCCCTTAAATCTATTCTTCACCTCCACCATATATTCATGAGGAATGTTATCTAGAGCATACCAGAGTGGCCTAATTGTTTCCCCTACTTTCTTCATTCTAAGCCTGAATTTGGAAATCAGTAGCTCATGATCTGAGCCACAGCCCACTCCAGGTCTTTTCTTTGCTGACTATAGAGCAGGGGTTGGCAACCTTTTTATGCCATGGGCCAGACCATGCCCCCTCAGACAGCTGTGAGGGCTGGAGGTGTGGTTCTTCCCACCACTACTGCCTCTTCCAGTGGTGGTGGCAGTGGGTGCATTCATGGTGCGTTGTTGGATTTTTTTCACCACTTCCCATGGTGGCAGGAGTGAGGGCGGCAGTTGTTGTTTTTTTGTTGTGGTTTTTCGGGTTTTATTGGGTGTGCGTGTTTTTTTTCAGTAGGTTTTGGTGGGTTTCCAGCACTTACAGCATGGTTTCGGTGCAGTTTCAGTGCTTCTGCGAGTCATATGTTGCGAATCCCTGGTATAGAGCTTCTCTATCTTTGGCTGCAGATTATGTAATCAATCTGATTTCGGTGTTGGCCATCTTGTGATGTCCATGTGTAGAGTCACCTTTTAGGTTGTTGGAAGATGGTGTTTGCTATGACCAGTGCATTATCTTGGTGAAACTCTATTAGCCTTTGTCATGCTTCATTCTGTGTTCCAAAGCCAAACTTGCCCCTATTGATTTGCTAATTTTTACAAAAGAAACTTCTCTTGCAAACTGATGCATCACATCCAAAGGATGGATGCAAAAGAAACACTGTGGCACTACACATCTGCCAGTGAGTTAGCATAATTTTTTTTTGTGGCAACCTGTTAGTTATGGTACATCAAATTTCATAATGTTCCTTGACTAATCATCTTCCTGAGATGGGTATCCAGCATATACTGTACTGTACTTATTTGTTTATTTATTATTTCAATTTCTATACTGCCCACTTGGCCAAGGCCAACTCAGGGCGGTTCACAATCATAATAAAAACATGATTAAAAACTGCTTAAACAACTACCCTCCCCCTAAAAAAGGGTGCAGGGACCGAGGGGGCCGGAATTTCTGTACTGTACATATATCTCTGCTGTTTCTCTCCCTGGGGATTTTCCATTATTGTCAATTGTAAAGAGCTACAATGTTAGCTTTATGTTAAGCTGGACAGCCACAGTGTGCTTCTGTACCTGTGTATAAATTGATGCCATGGGGTTTTATTCTTAATGTCTGATGAAGTGGAAAGCTCACATTTAAATACAGGAGTTAGTCTTTAAGGTGCCACAACTCTTTTGTATTTTTGTTTTGTTTACTCTCTGATACGCTTGCACAGACTAACATGGCCATCACTTCAAATATTGAAACAAGGAAGTCAAAATTCAAATCTCAGCTTAGTCACAGAATATGACTGGATGGCATGTCTAGAATACAGGCAAAGCCCCGTCAATTGGGTGATACTACAACCCCGATATCTAATCCATTTGCTATTTCGTGACACTAGAAATCTTTAGCCTGGAGCAGCCATCTCATTTTGCCCTAACTTGCCTACTTTGTGGTTTGTAGTAAATGGAGGTGAATATGAGCAGTGTAGTTGGGAAGGGGATGACAATTGAAGAAAAGAAAGAGACTCATACAATCCTAGTTATGATGACAGATGATGGTAAGCAACTTATCTTCCCCAACCTTAAGTTCTTGCAAAACTTGACTACAGAGACAAAACAGTGTGTATCTGAAGAGAGCAAGAGAGAAAGATACATATTCCTTCCACACCTCATAACCCAGTGATGGCAGCCTTTTAGAGACTGAGTGCCCAAACAGAGGGGTGGGGTGAACATAGCTGTCAAGTATCCCTTATTGGCCGGGAAAACCCATTATTTTACCCTCTTTCCCGCCATCATCCTTTATTAATTAGACTGCAATGCCCTATTGCCGCCATTGGAGGGCAGCACAGGATAAGCATAGCTGTCAAGTATCCCTTATTTGCCGGGAAATTTCCCTTATTTCCAAATCCAAAACTTGACAGGTATGGGGGTGAACTATGTGCTGGGGGAGGGAGGAAGTGCTCCCATTGGATTGCCGGGCAGAGGGGCAGGGCAAACTCCATGCTGGGGTGATGGGGCGTGTGCCAACAGAGAGGGCTGGGAGTGCCGCATCTGGCACACATGCCGTGGGTTTGCCACCACTGTCACAACCCATGTGGTGTGTGATAGGGGTAGATGGGGCGAGCTGAAATGGAAAAACCCTGAGCTGTCTCGAAACAGGTGGTTCTTAACTAAGGGCCGGCAAAATTAAGGAAGATCCCAGAGGTTTTTCTTAAAAATTACAGGCAGGCAAAACTGCATAGACAAACCAGAGCTTTTGGCAAAAATTACCGTTACCTTGTCATGTGGAGTATTATTCTAAGCAACAGGGCCTCACAAACAGTACCACATGAGAGAATCAGTTCATTAAATTCCTCCATTTTAATGTAATAGAATGTAGAATACTTGTCTTTAGCTGGATAATACCCACCAAACATTATAGTTTGTCACATCCTCTAAAATAGTAAAGCAGTTCTCATTGGAGCCCTCAAGTTGATTACCTCATAGGCTATACTTAAACCAAATATTCACCAGGAATAATATTCTTCTATTTTTGTTTTTGGAGCTGGAGAAGCAGTAAGAGTTTCTGATTTGAAGTTGCTTAGGACCTTGTCTATCATGACCCTGACCTACCGGTAATGTAATGGGTATGAATCTGAACCAAGAGAAGGATAGACAGGGCTAGGGTAGAAGTTCAGCTCTTCCCCGTTCTCACTTTCTTCTCTTGCTTTTTGGCTCCTTTACTGGCTAATTTGGCTCCTCTGCTGGTGTGTTGAAAGCAGCCAGCATAAGGAGTTGTGCAAGCACAGGCCTCTTGCATTGCCATAAGGCCTGCTGTACTGGCAGAAAGAGGCTTCTGTCTATTCCAAATACAGTAGAACCCCGTATAACGAAAAACCTCCATTCTGCAGAGATCTTCTGTTGTGTATTAAGGCAGAATTGCAAGTTGCTCAAGCAATGCCTTGCAAAGAGAAAATGGCGGTTTCCCGCCATCCAAATTAAGAGCTAAAGTTGGCGCGAAATCTCCCTCTTGGGGCACGCTCATTATGCGTTCATTATGCTAATCAGAGTTCTGTGATTGGGTACACTTTTGCATCCTGTTCCTCATTGGTTAATACTTGTATATCCTGTTATGATTGGTTGGTTATGATTGTCTAGCGGGCCAATACATTGTATCAAAGAGGCACCCCCGGGGAGACACTATATAAGCCCCACAGATAAACAAGGGTGGGGCCGGATCGGATCCATACTTCCCTTATGCACAGGTTAGCCAGCAACGTGCTAAGCCTGGGTCTCCTCTAAACGCTATCACTCAAAGGGTGTAGCTTAGGCATTGCCTCTTCTACGGCAGAATCCAGAGGGACTGATTTCACGGGATTCATATAGCCATCTTATGTCCGGAGCACCTTGTAAGTGTAACCTGAAAGACTGTTAAATAAACTCCTGTTGTTCTGTTCATCGTTGCCTGGACTATTGCTTATAAGGGCCAGACACGACACCTTCGCTATACGATTTTTTCGCTATATGGATCCCTATGGACGATGCACCATATAACGAAAAGAAAATGTTTGTTATAGGAATCACTATTGGCGATACCCCGTACAGCAAAAAAAAATTCCCCTTGTACAGGATATTGCCAATAGTGATTCGTATAATGAACTTTTTTTTGTTATACGATGCATTGGCAATAGTATGGATATTTCATTATATGAAGTGTTTGTTATACAGGGTTCCATTGTACCTTTGAGTTTCAGTAACTTAGAAAATGAGGGAAAGGACTAGATCCTTTGAGAACCTTACCTGGCAGAAAGATGGAATGTAAAAATAGCATACATTTGTGTTAACTAAGTGAAAAATATAGGAGCATGAGTGAATATCGTCTAGTTTGAGTTGTTTCCAAATATTTGCTGAACAAATCAAGACCACCATGCTGTGGGCTGATTGATTCAAGCTTGAATTGATTTGTTCTCAGGTTTCTGCAGATTTTTAAAATGTATTTGTATGTTTCCAGACTGGGGAAGGTAGGTGAATGGTGGTAAACAAAGGGATAGACTGACATGGGGGCATTACATAGCACCATCCATGTTGGGGATCTGGTGGACTTTTCACTACATAAGCAAAACCCCTACCAGCTTCCTTCTTTCTTTTCTTAGTATACCCCCATCAAAGTATACTTAAGGAAAACATTGTTGGGGTGTGGAAGATGTCCCTTTAGTTTCCCCAGTCAATAGCCTGGCTTAAGAATGTGCCCACTCACTGTCTAATCCAAATCAGAGTGCTGTACCCTTTGGCACTTATCCACTCTGGAACCTACACAGCAGGGAAGAACATGGTACTGTACTGCAAAGAAAGGTAAGCAGCAGGCATTTAAAAATAAGGGAAAGTAGAAAATAGCAGAGAGCAGAGAAAGTCCTTGGTAATACCTAGATCTATCTAATCATAGCTCATACAAAAGAGCCAGTCATCTATCCTACATTACACACCCAGTCCTAAATATAGCAAAAATTCAGTCTATCTCTTAAAAGAAAGAGCAAGAAAGTTCTAAAACATGGTCAATTTAACAGTGTACCACCACACTTTTTGATATGTGGATGCAAGATGGATGCTTAATCTGGTGAGTGAGGAATAGGGTCCAGTGAAGTCAATTTGATCCCTCTCCAGGAGTTAAACAATTGGTGATTGATTCCAAGAGACATTTGGTTTTAATTGGGGCTTCATTGTCAATCTTCTTCTGCCGCCTTTTGCTACTACAGTGGTACCTCGGATAAAGTCCGATTCGGATAAATTTGCGGTTTTCAGGCACACGTAATGCATCGCATAAAGTCCAAAACCACTAAAAATGGACATTATCCGAGGTATTTGGTATAGGAACCTCGGATAAAGTCCATTTTTGGACGTTATCCGATGCATCGCCCATTTGATTCGGATAAAATCCAAAATCGGATAAAGTCCAAACTTGTGGAACTGAGTTTGGACTTTATCCGAGGTTCTACTGTAGTTCCAAGTATTTTGCTCAACTTTTAGCATTTTTAACCTCCAGAACAGAAGCTTCTTGGGCTTTTGGCTAACATCAAGTGTAGTGTCTGTCCTTATCAGTTATTTGTAGAAGCGTACAACTATGGACTTCTTGAACTTCCCAGTAGTAGACCCAGAAATGCACTAATATTCCAGCTCTACCTAATTTACACATTATCAATGTTGGTGCCTATCTCTAGTAACAAGTGAATAAGTGGATGAAGGAAGGAAGGAGGGTTTCATTGTAGTCTTAATACTCAGCTATATGGTCCACCCTGCCCATGGGAGTTACTATAGATCCATTCAGTACATATTTGCAGATTTGTTGATTCTGACTGAGCAGAAAGAAAGAGGGTACAATTATTCCATAGTGCAGAAAATTCTTCTTTCTATGCTCCAAAGAATATTTTTCTGCACCACTGCAAGCTGCTCAGTCCTTATTCTACAATAAGGGAATGATAACCTCTTCTCTACCTAGAAAACCCTGGAAAGAGTTTCCATAAGTCAGAATTGACCTGAAAGCATACAATTATTATTATGATCTGAAGCCTTCAAAATATTTCTAAACTGTTTCTTTAGCTCCATAGGATAAGAGTCAAATTATGACAAGGGAGATTTCATCTAAATATTGGGAAGAATTTCTTGACAGTAAGAACTGTTCAATAGTGAAGTGGACTAACTCAGGTGGTGGTGGTCATTCCTTCAGTTGAGGTTTTAAAGTGGAGGTAGCTAGATGGCCACCTGTTAGGAATGATTAAGCTGTGGATTTCCTTTTTCATTGGAGGGGTTAGACTTTATAAACTTTGAGGTTTCTTCTAGTTCTACAGTTCCATGATTCTATGAGATGCCAACTATCTTTTATATCTACTTGTTGCCACCCGTCAGTACTGCTGTGTGCTAGTATTGTACAAGTGGAATAATAAACCTTCCAGTCCTTATTAACTCTTTCCCATTCCAAGCAACCCCATGTTTGAAGGGTGAGTGAACAGCACCCATTTTTTTCAGTGTAGATGGGGTGAAGAGAAAATGTTCATCAACAAAATGAATTTTATCATATTATATTTTAACTACATTTTATTACACTCCAGTTTTTCCATTGCTTTTGTAAGCTGTCCAGAGAATATGGTGACTGAGTAGATTTGTATAAACAGAGTAAGTAAATAAATATAAATGTAAACTACGTACTTCACCCTGAAATAAATAGGTGGACTACATGGTGCCATAGGATTTTTCCTTTGGTTTTTGTTTTCATTTGGTTAGTAGGAAATGGCCCATCCAAAAAGAAGTAATCCGCCTTTAGTTCATCATGCAGCTTTTCACTAGGCTCCTTTATTTTGCTTGGTGCAAAGTCTCAGCCAGCCATTCTACTAGTTTGAATGTGATTTTCAGTACTTACCATTATTGTAAACTTTCTCCCTTCTGACCGGCAGATGAAATGGAGGTTGTAATCAGTGGTGGGCATCAGCAGGTTCGCAACAGTATGCCAGAACCGGTAGCAGAAATTCTGGCTGGCTCCACCCATCCAAGTTTTGAAATAAAGTAGTCCTAATTCAGGTACTGCAGTGGCTCAAGTGGCTAAGATGCTGACTGGGAGGCAGAAGGTCAGCGGTTCAATTCCCAAGTACTGCAGGATGGAATGAGCTCCCATCTTTGTCCCAGCTCCTGCCAACCTAGCAGTTCGAAAGCAAGAAATTGAAAGTTGATAAATAGGGACTACTTCAGTGGGAAGGTAACAGCATTCCGTGCGCTCCGGTGTCTAGTCATGCCTGCCACATGACCACGGAAACGTCTGCAGAAGCAGACAAGGCTGGCTCTTTGGCTTTGAAACAGAGATGAGCACTGAACCCTAGAGTCGGATACGACTGGCTTTCGAGCAAGGGAAACCTTTACCTTTACCTTAGTTCAGGTGCAATGCAGGACGTTCCCCCTGACCATGTCCACTATACCACACCCACAGTGTGGTAGTAAAAAAAATTTGGGGAGCTCACCACTGGTTCTAATAGCAGGGTTTTAGAGTACTTTGCATAGCCGGATATCATTAGGGAAGCTCTTTCTGGCTAGGAAGGTGAAATTTGAAGCATCAACTTTTTGTTCCAACATCTCATGCTTTTACCCTTACTGCAGAACTAGTAAGTAGGCATCATGTGGGGAGTGAGCCAATTGTAGATAGGCAGCTCAGATTCTCTGTCTGAAGCAACTGATCTCTGCCTTCAAATCAGGCGACTGAAGTGAGGACATTCTGTTCCAGAGGACCCAAGTGTTAATGTTGGCTTCTCAATGCCATTCTATTCATGGGATACTGAATAACACGGCTTAATCTTGCACTGAATGCAGCCCTTAAGGGATATGAAGGAGGTGGCCAAGTGAGAAATCTGTGCAGACTGGCTGGACTGATGGGTGGCTTTGCAGATGGTAATTTGTTTGGTTCATAACTACAATCACCATTGGCAATCCGCTTCTTGGTGTAAGAATTGCAGGGAGATCTATGAGCAAGTCCAGGTCTAGCCTACTTGTTAGAGTTTTTTTTGTTTTTTTTGGCGGGGGGGGGGCATGGACACGAGTGCCCCAACATCCATTCAAGCATCCTCTTTGAACCCCTGTCAGGAGGTTCTATTTTTGAGGTGTGCTCTCATATACACCATTCCCATCACCCATGGATGCTGGAAATAGTGTATATAAGGGCTTTGCAGACATCAAAGGCTGTTTCCAGTGTGAGCATACAGTATCTCATATTATAGAAATTGACATTAAACTGCTCTTCTGTATAATTAATTTTTTTCTCCCTTCTAGCTGATCGTTGTAGTGCTGTATTGGTTAGGAGAGTTTACTTCTTTCTTTTCTCTGTAGTGTTGATCAAAATTATGGCTTTGAGTTAATCAGAGTTACAAAAAAAAAAGAAAAAAAATCTTAAACTCTCCTAACTGCTGCAGTGCTGCAATGATCAAGTAGCAACTGGGGTGTGTGTGTGTGTGTGTGTGTGTGTGTGTGTGTGTGTGTGTGTGTGTGTGTGTGTGTGTGTGTGTGTGTGTGTGTGTGTGTGTGTGTGTGTGTGATTACATTTTCCCTCCCCCACCGCAGACACAGAGAGCAGGGGATGTGTTTCATTTGTTTGTACAGTATTATAAAGTAGCTTGTGAATTATTTCATCATACAGGCAAAGGTCTTTTGTATTGTTTGGATTGGGGGAGTGGACTAAATGTCCAAGTGCCTTGTGAGTAACAAGGTCATCTTCTGCTCATTTGTGGAATTTTTATTTTATTTTATTTATTAGATTTTTATACCACCATTCTGGGATATTTTCCCACCATGGGCAGTTTACAATAGTTAAAACTATAAATATAAAACAAATTGGGATAAAAGTTGAGAAAGGAATTGTAGATATATTTGGGATAGACATTAAATTGGATGCAGGTAGTGTGTTATTGTTCGAACTGGATAAATTGAATCTAAGTGTCAATGTAGTAGAATTGTTAACAATTATACAGTATTATCAATCGCAAGGTTATGTATAGCTAAGAACTGGAAGAGTGTCTGACAAGTTATCTTTTTGGATTAAAAATTGATGTGTATTGCTACCTGGCTTCCCTTGACAATGCAACCATCACTAGGGTGATTAAAAAAATAAAAAAAGGTGGATGTATGCCAATAATATGGTATGACTATCAGAGTTATATAACATATAGATCTTGTATTTACTGTAGCTTAAGGTGGTTCATTATTTGTAAGATATTTTTAAGTCATTTCTGTTCTTGTTTATGATTATTTGTTTATGTGTGTGTGTGTATATTTATATATGTGTGTGTATTTATATATATATGAGCATTTTTGTCATATATATGTATTTGTATGTTTATGTATGTGTATTTATGTGTAATTAAATAAAAATTATAAAGAAATAAAGAAATTAAAACTATATATATATATATATATATACACAACAACAATGGATGGAAAACGGGCGTGGCATAGTCCAATGCAACACTTATTCATTGGTTATAGGGAGAATGTTCTTATAAGCCTCTTTAAAAGTACAATTTTTAGATGTTTCTTGAAAACATACAACGCTTCCATCGCCGGCTCCCTCACCCACCCCGCCCGGCGGGGGAGGTAGGAGCACAGCTGACTGACATTGATGCGGCGGGACTTTTAAAAACTGCGCCGCCAACACCACCGGAGCCACGCTTCCATCGCCAGCTCCCTCCCCCCACCCCGCCCGGCGGGGGAGGTAGGAGCACAGCTGACTGACATTGGTGCGGCGGGACTTTTAAAAACTGCGCCACCAGCACCACCGGAGCCACGCTTCCATCGCCGGCTCCCTCCCCCACCCCGCCCGGCGGGGGAGGTAGAAGCACAGCTGACTGACATTGATGTGGCGGGACTTTTAAAAACTGCGCCGCCAGCACCACCGGAGCCATGCTTCCATCGCCAGCTCCCTCCCCCCACCCTGCCCGGCGGGGGAGGTAGAAGCACAGCTGACTGACATTGATGCGGCGGGACTTTTAAAAACCGCTACTACCAGAGTAGCCAATGCCGGTATATTGCCTGGCCTCGGCTGCCTTGGGGCTGGATCGTCCTCTTCTTTGGCTCTGTTAGAACATATGAGCAATGGGGCTATGTTTTGGGGACATTGGTAGCCGAGGGGTTGCGTAGTTGATTTTGTTGTGTTGGAGCTTGAATGTTTATTGCATATTTTACTGTTTAAATTACTGTATTGTATCTGTATTTCTAACATTGTATTTCATGCTCTGTGATTTTGCTTTTGTAATGCTTTGTTCACTGTGATATTGATTTTTGATACTTTATTGCGATGTTGTTATGATGATATTGATATGTTGTATTTTTTGTGATATTTTTGTGATATTTTTATACTGTAACTTGTAAATTGTACTTTGTAAACCGCATTGAGTCTCCCATTGGGCAGAGAACTGCGGTATATAAATTTAATTAATTAATTAATTAATTAATTAATTAATAATAATAATAATAATAATAATAATAATAATAATAATAATAATAATAATAATAATAATAATAATAATAATAATAATAATAATAATAAACAACATCCAGTGATGGGGCCTGGTGTAACTCCACCATCAGATCATTCCATAGTCTGGGCAACACCACCAAGAAGGCTCTATTCCTCATTGCCACCTTCCTTGGCATCCTCAGTGTTAGCATTTAGAGCAAAGCAGATTGGGATGAATGAGTGATATGGGTGGAAGTTCTATAGAAGAGGCACAGCCTTACAGATAGGAAGGTCCCAAACCGTGAAGGGCTTTGTGCCCACAGTGCATTCCCCTCAGTAGTATCTTGGAGGCACTTCTTATCTCCAACAATCATGGCTATGGCTTCTTCTTCTTCTTCTTCTTCTTCTTCTTCTTCTTTTTCTTCTTTTTCTGTGTATCACACCAGAATACTGCTAATGTCTTTTCAAATAGGTTGAAGAGAAATGAATTTTTGCATTTCCTTTTAATTATTGCTAACACCCCAGTGATTCTCTGAAGAAGCTTTTTTAATTGTACTTGTAGAGCCTTCTTGGTGGTGTTGCCCAGACTATGGAATGATCTGATGGTGGAGTTACACCAGGACCTACCAGGCAGGCAGAGCTCAGAAGCCTCAATGCGTGGATGAGGCGGTGGTGTCGAGAGGAGGGCTTCAGATTTGTCAGGAACTGGAGAACATTTTGGGACAAGCCAAATCTGTTCAGGAGGGATGGGTTGCATTTAAACCATGATGGGACCAGATTGCTGGCACTCAACATCAAAAAGGCTGCAGAGCAGCTTTTAAACTGATAACTGGGGGAAAGCCGACAGGAGCTGGGCAGCATCCGGTTCGGGAAAGTGTGTACTTGAGTAGTGAGGAGGATGCAAAAATTACTGAGCAGAGCAAGGAGCTAGTCACCAGCACTCTAGCAGAAGGATGCAAGAGGCAGTCTAACAATGCAACTAGACTCAAAAGACTGTATCAGGAAAGCATATATAAATGCTTGTATACAAATGCCAGAAGCCTCCGTAACAAAATAGGGGAGCTGGAATACTTAGCAATAGATAAAAATATTGATATTATTGGTATCACTGAAACCTGGTGGACGGATGATAACCAATGGGATACAGTTATCCCAGGCTACAAACTGTACAGGAAGGATAGGAAGGGGCAAACAGGAGGTGGTGTAGCCTTGTATGTCAAAGAAGTGATAAAATCGTATGAATTGGAATATCTAGGTGATTTGGAGTCACCATTAGAAGCTCTGTGGGTAAGAGTACCAGGCCACAAGGATGGTCTAACAGTAGGCATATACTATCGGCCTCCGACCCAAACTCTTGAGGGAGACTGGCAGTTGGAGAATGTTGTAAAGGAGGCATCCAGGAAGGGAAGCCTGGTTACAATGGGGGACTTCAATTACCCTCACATAGACTGGGTGAACTGTTGTTCAGCACACGATAAAGAGATAAAGTTCCTAGATATGCTCAATGATTGTTCCCTGGGACAGATGGTTGAAGACCCAACTAGAGGTACAAGAATCCTTGACTTGATCCTGAGTAATACTCAGGATCTGGTGCAAGATGTTAATGTGACTGATCCAATAGGGAACAGTGACCACAACTCAATTATGTTTAACTTGATCATAGACCGCAAGTCACTGATAAAATCTAACACAGAGACCTTAAATTTTCAAAAAGGAAATTTCCCAAAGATGAGGAAACTAGTAAAAAAGAAACTGAAAGGGAAAATTGAGAGAGTCCAAACACTCCAAGAGGCATGGAGGCTGTTTACAAAAACAATAACAGAGGCTCAATTGGAATGCATACCCAAAAGGAAAAAGGGCACTGCCAGGTCCAAGAGGACTCCGATGTGGCTTACAGGAGCTGTTCGGGAAGTGATCAAGAGCAAGAGAAGCTCATTTAGAAGATGGAAGGCTTGTCCGAATGAGGACAGCAGGCAGAAACATAAATTCTGGCAGAACAAATGCAAGGCAACAATCAGGAAAGCAAAGCAAGACTTTGAGGAGCGTATAGCTAAAAATACTCAGAGAAATAACAAAGACTTCTTTAAGTACATTAGAAGTAAGAACCCAACTAGGAAGGCCATTGGACCATTAGATGACAATGGAAGGCAAGGGGTTATTAAAGAGGAAACAGAGATTGCAGAGAGACTCAATGAATTCTTTGCTTCAGTATTCACTGAAGAAGACAGAGACCACATGCCCAAAACAGAGCCTATCTTCGTAGGGAGGGAAACCGAAGAATTAAGCAAGATAGAAATAACCAGGGAGGAGGTCCTTGCATGTCTTGTTAAGCTAAACACTAACAAATCCCCAGGACCAGATGGCATCCATCCACGAGTTCTCAGGGAACTTAAAGATGAAATTGCTGATATCCTAGCCAAAATATATAATCTTTCCCTCAAATCAGGCTTTGTGCCTGATGACTGGAAGGTAGCGAATGTAACACCAATTTTCAAAAAAGGATCCAGGGGTGATCCAGGAAATTACCGGCCTGTCAGTTTGACATGTGTCCCAGGTAAAGTGATGGAAACCATCCTAAAAGATAGAATTAATAGGCACATAGAAGAGAAGGCGCTGCTAAAGGAGAGCCAACATGGCTTTTGCAAGGGCAAATCATGGCTCACTAATCTGTTGGAATTTTTTGAGAGTGTCAACAAGCATGTGGATAAGGGGGATCCAGTTGACATTGTTTATCTGGACTTTCAGAAGGCTTTTGACAAGGTCCCACACCAAAGGCTCTTGAATAAACTTACCAGTCATGGAATAAAGGGACAGGTCTTGTCCTGGATCAGCAACTGGCTAAGGGACAGGAAACAGAGGGTAGCACTAAATGGACACTTCTCCAAGTGGAGGGAAGTAAAGAGTGGGGTCCCCCAAGGTTCAGTACTGGGACCCCTGCTTTTCAACCTCTTCATAAATGATCTAGAGGTAGGAGTAAAAAGCAAGGTAGCCAAATTTGCTGATGACACTAAATTATACAGGGTAGTGAAAACTGTGAGAGATTGTGAAGAGCTCCAGAGGGATCTCTTGACACTGGGGGAGTGGGCAAAACAGTGGCAAATGAGCTTCAACATCAGTAAGTGCAGAGTGATGCATGTTGGGGCAAAAAACCCCAATTACATTTATAAACTGATGGGGTCTGAACTCTCTGCGACAAACCAGGAAAGGGACCTTGGTGTCCTGGTGGACAGCTCAATGAAGGTGTCAACCCAGTGTGCCTCAGCAGTGAAAAAAGCAAACTCAATGTTAGGGATCATTAGGAAGGGTATAGAAAATAAGTCAGCAAGTGTCATTTTGCCTCTTTATAAATCTATGGTGAGGCCCCATCTGGAATATTGTGTACAGTTCTGGTCGCCATACCTCCAGAAGGATATTATGGAGTTGGAGAAAGTACAGAGGAGGGCAACCAGAATGATTAGGGGACTGGAACACCTTCCTTACCATCTGAGGCTGCAACGGTTGGGCCTTTTCACTCTTGAACGACGGCGTCTAAGAGGTGACCTGATTGAAGTTTATAAAATCATGCACGGTGTGGACAAAGTAGATAAGGAAAAACTGTTTTCCCTATCGCACAACACTAGAACTAGGGGACACTCCATGAAACTTTTGGGTACTAGTTCTCAAACAAATAAGAGAAAGTACTTTTTCACCCAGAGGATTACTGGTCTATGGAACTCCCTGCCAGAAGAAGTGGTGACAGCTGTTAGTCTTGACAGCTTTAAGAAAGGATTAGACAAGTTCATGGAGGACAAGGCTATCAATGGCTATAATTATGGCTACCTAAGGACAACCTCCGGGTTGGAGAGATAGGCAGGATATCTCTCAATGCCATTTCCAGGGAATCCTAAGCAGGTGAAGGCATCTCCTTGGGAATACCCTGAAGGAAATGGTGAGCCACTGTGTGAGACAGAATGCTGGACTGGATGGGCTGTGGCCTGTTCCAGCAAGGCTGTTCTTATGTTCTTATGTTCTTAAAGCTATTTCAAAGACCACACTGACTTATAACTGAACCAAAACAGAGCAATCCTACCTGCACACACAAAACACCACAAACTTAACAGCCTCTGAGAGAGACCCCCCAAAAGTGCAAATGGGCATTGACGAGGAACAAGCTAGTTCACAATGGCATGTACCAGAGGGGCTCCCTAGTTGTGCCTTCAGCTAGAGTGGCCCGCCTCTCTGGCACACGAAGAAGGGCCTTCACCGTGTCAGCACATAAGAACATAAGAATAGCCTTGCTGAAACAGGCCACAGCCCAACCAGTCCAGCATTCTGTCTCACACAGTGGCTCACCATTTCCTTCAGGGTATTCCCAAGGAGATGCCTTCACCTGCTTAGGATTCCCTGGAAATGGAATTGAGAGATATCCTGCCTATCTCTCCAACACCGAGGTTGTCCTTAAGTATCCATAATTATAGCCATTTATCAATTGTCCTCCATGAACTTGTCTAATCCTTTCTTAAAGCTGTCAAGACTGACAGCTGTCACCACTTCTTCTGGCAGGGAGTTCCATAGACCAGTGATCCTCTGGGTGAAAAAGTACTTTCTCTTATTTGTTTGAGAATTAGTACCCAAAAGTTTCATCGAGTGTCCCCTAGTTCTAGTGTTATGCGATAGGGAAAACAGTTTTTCCTTATCTAGTTTGTCCACACCGTGCATGATTTTATAAACTTCAATCAGGTCACCTCTTAGACGCCGTCGCTCAAGAGTGAAAAGGCCCAAACGTTGCAGCCTCAGATGGTAAGGAAGGTGTTCCAGTCCCTTCATCATTCTGGTTGCCCTCCTCTGCACTTTCTCCAACTCCATAATATCCTTCTGGAGGTATGGCGACCAGAACTGTACACAGTATTCCAGATGGGACCTCACCATAGATTTATAAAGAGGCAAAATGACACTTGCTGACTTATTTTCTATACCCTTCCTAATGATCCCTAGCATTGAGTTTGCTTTTTTCACTGCTGAGGCACACTGGGTTGACACCTTCATTGAATTGTCCACCAGGACACCAAGGTCCCTTTCCTGGTTTGTCGCAGAGTTCAGACCCCATCAGTTTATAAACGTAATTGGTTTTTTTTGCCCCAACATGGATCACTCTGCACTTACTAGTGTTGAAGCTCATTTGCCACTGTTTTGCCCACTCCCCCAGTGTCAAGAGATCCCTCTGGAGCTCCTCACAATCTCTCACAGTTTTCACTACCCTGTATAATTTAGTGTCGTCAGCAAATTTGGCTACCTTGCTATTTACTCCTACCTCTAGATCATTTATGAAGAGGTTGAAAAGCAGGGGTCCCAGTACTGAACCTTGGGGGACCCCACTCTTTACTTCCCTCCACTTGGAGAAGTGTCCATTTAGTGCTACCCTCTGTTTCCTGTCCCTTAGCCAGTTGCTGATCCAGGACAAGACCTGTCCCTTTATTCCATGACTGGCAAGTTTAATCAAGAGCCTTTGGTGTGGGACCTTGTCAAAAGCCTTCTGAAAGTCCAGATAAACAATGTCAACTGGATCCCCCTTATCCACATGCTTGTTGACACTCTCAAAAAATTCTAACAGATTAGTGAGGCATGATTTGCCCTTGCAAAAGCCATGTTGGCTCTCCTTTAGCAGCGCCTTCTCTTCTTTGTGCCTATTAATTCTATCTTTTAGGATGGTTTCCATCACTTTACCTGGGACACATGTCAAACTGACCGGTCGGTAATTTCCTGGATCACCCCTGGATCCTTTTTTGAAAATTGGTGTTACATTCGCTACCTTCCAGTCATCAGGCACAAAGCCTGATTTGAGGGAAAGATTATATATTTTGGCTAGGAGATCAGCAATTTCATCTTTAAGTTCCCTGAGAACTCGTGGATGGATGCCATCTGGTCCTGGTGATTTGTTAGTGTTTAGTTTAACAAGACATGCAAGGACCTCCTCCCTGGTTATTTCTATCTGGCTTAATTCTTCGGTTTCCCTCCCTACGAAGATAGGCTCTGTTTTGGGCATGTGGTCTCTGTCTTCTTCAGTGAATACTGAAGCAAAGAATTCATTGAGTCTCTCTGCAATCTCTGTTTCCTCTTTAATAAACCCTTGCCTTCCATTGTCATCTAATGGTTCAATGGCCTTCCAGCCCTCTGGAACCTCCTTCCAACAGAATTGAGGCTACAGACAGAACTGCTGCCCTTCAGGAAAAGTCTGAAAACCTGGCTGGCAAGGCAGGTGTGGGGCCTTAATGGGAATTCGGCTCCAGCCTGTTTGCTCCTTCCCAGTTAGTACTTAGTTAATATCCCTCCCTTTGTGTTGTTTTATCCCCCCCCCCCAATTCCCTTTTATTTCTTTTTAATTGGGGTGGGGGTAGTAGGGTGGGGAAGTGAGTGGGCGATTTGGGATTTTAAAATCTGTTTTTATACATTTTTAACTGTTGTATGCCGCCCTGAGTCGGGTTCTCCTGATTGGGCGGCATATAAATTTAAATAAATAAATAAATTGTCAGGAAAAGTAGCAAACCAGCTCATCCCCAATCCGAACCAGCCACAAGACAAATGTCTGTTAGAGTACAACTTCATTGAGGAAGGCTCATGTTGATGACAGCATGGACAATGCAAATATTCTGTTATAGTAAAAGACTCCCTTGCTCGAAAGCAAGTGTTGTTGGCCACAAACCTTGCAGATCTTCAGTTGATGCTGGATTGAGTTAGAGCTTCAAATGCAGAATATGGTTTGGATCTCAACACCAAGAAGACTAATATGGTTATAAGCCGAACAGCAACTCAGGGCAAACCAATGGCAGGAACAAAAGAAATTGAAAGAGTGGATAAAATTGTCTATTTGGGGAGTATGCTAAATGAAAATTGGGATCCCGAGGTAGAGATTAAAGTACAAATAGAAAAGGCAAGATCCACCTTCATAAAAATGCAACATTTGTTATGCAGTAGAGATCTAACTCTCACTACAAAGATCTGAATAGTGAGATGTTATGTATCCCCAGTGTTGCTATATGGAGTCGAAGCTTGGACATTGACTAAAGCATCTGAAAAGAGAATTGAAGCTTTTGAAATGTGGATCTACAGACGTCTGCTAAGGATATAATGGGTTGACCATGTGACTAATGTAGAAGTGTTGCGCCGGATGGATAAGGTACCTCCAGACTTGATTACTGTAATGCGCTCTACATGGGGCTGCCCTTGATGACCATTCGGAGGCTGTAGCTGGTCCAGAATGCGGCGGCCAGGGTAGTGATGGGTTGCAGGTGTTATGTCCGTGCCTCGCCTCTGCTCAGGGAGTTGCACTGGTTACCAGTTTGTCTCCGGGTGCAATTCAAGGTGTTGGTTTTGACCTTTAAAGCCCTTCATGGTAGTGGGCCAGGTTACCTAAGAGACCGCATCGCTCCAAGGGAGTCTGCCCGACCCACAAGGGCGGGCTGGAGGGGCTCCCTCAGTGTTCCATTGGCTAGAGGGGCTCACCTCTCTAGCACTAGGAGGAGGGCCTTCTCTGTGTCCGTCCCAATCCTTTGGAACCTCTTGCCAGCAGATCTGCGGCTACAGACAGAATTGCTACCCTTTAGGAAAGGGTTGAAAACCTGGCTGGCAGGGCAAATATGGGGGACCGACATGGTGGTTGCTCCTCCTCGTTGGCTCTATTAGTGGATTGGTCCCTCTACTGATGGATGGGGGAGGGAGGGGTATTTTAAATTGGGGAAGTTTTTATAGAGTCTTTAATGTATTTTTATTATTTTAATTGGATTTTAGGGGTGTATGTATAGTGTTTGTGGGTTGCCCTAGGGCAAGTGGGCAGGATATAAGTTTAAGAAATAAATAAAAAATAAATAAAGAACAAGATCTATTTAAGACCATTAAGCAAAGAAAGCTCCAATACCTTGGCCATATCATGAGGAACAACATGAAGTATAGAATACTCCAACTCACTCTGCAAGGAAAGATCCCTGGGAAGAGAAGCCCTGGACGTAGACGGACTTTGTGGCTATATAACAAAAAGGCAGTTTTATCTGGACAAAACAATAATGCTTAGAAAGCCTAAAGGCAATAGGAACAGAGGAAAATAAAATCTGAGATGGATAGACTCCATAAAGATGAAATGGAGCATCTGCTTCTAATTGAGCCTATGAGTGCATGTGAACTCTAGCAAGGTTAGATAGGTGAGTTTCTCTTGGCTCTCAGTTTTCCTGCTTACATCTAGTATGCTAACCACACAACTAAGTTGTGCTTTGAAAAGAGGTGGATTTTTGTTTGCAAGACCTAAGCAGTGTTTTTAATTAAAGAAAGTGACATGCAGGATTTAACACCCGGGACTACAATGGACCACCGCAGCCTTGAGGATATGTCGCACTTCATGTGTGCCGTGGATGATGGCTCTGAGATCATAGTGTGTGGATCATTTCATGGCAAGATGGGACCCACTTTAAACAAATTCATCCCAGTGACATTTTTCCTGCTTCAGGAAAAAATACATTCTTGGATGCGAGCTGCAATTGATGACGTCGCCAAATTATAGGATGTCTTGAATTTGGAGGTTACTAATTCATAGGGTCACCACGTGTTGGATGTGATTTGACAAGATGTAACAAGAGAACATGTAAGAGACAATGCAAGCACGGCGCCAAAATGGCCGCCGCGCTCTTTGCGCCCCCCCCCCCCACCGGACGAAGGCATCCAGGTAGTTAGGGGGCGTGGCCAGCTCCCTTATAAAAGGGGTGGCCACGAGGCAGCCGTGATGCCATTTTGCGAAGCGACGGAGCGGAGAAGTTTTTCCCCTCTTACCTCCGTCGCTCTTTCCTTCGCCGGGAAGCCTATTGGGTGGTGTTTTTTTTTTCCTTCTCTTTCTCCGGCTTCCCAGCAGATCGTTGCTATGCCCTCTAAGAAGAAGGCAACTGCGAACGCGGTTCGCTCCGCGCGGAGGCGCCAGCCGGGTCGGAGGACCGCGACTGCGCCTCCTCAGCAGCCCCCCTTGCCAGAGCCCACCGGGACCGGTGGGATGGGGTTGATAGCCCCTTGGCCTGAGGCGGGCCGTCCGCATACCGGCCCGGCAGGGGCCGCGGCCCCCGGCCCGCAAGCAATGGCCACTGCCCCTGGCATGGCCCATTCTTCGGGGCCTTCTTCTATTAGTACGCAGCTTCCTGCGGGGGGTTCCAGCCATGGGGCCACCCCCCATGGGTTCCCTACCCTGGCAGGGTATGCCCCCGGCCCTGCAGGGGCCGGGCCTGGGCTCTTGGCCGTATTCGGGCCCCGGGATCCAGGGACCTGGACCGGTGCCTGCGGCCCATGGGCCGGCTGGCCCTTTGCCCCCCCTGGGATTAGGGGGCTATGTTAATGTTGAGGCCCTTCTGGCCCGTGTTGCGGCCCTCGAGGCATCCCTCGCGAGGGTTAACCACCCGGGGGTCCCTTTTTGGGGCGCAGGTTGATGCTTCGTCTGCCGGGCTCCGGCAGGCGGCGGGACGGGTCGAGCTGCCCGAGGCGCGTGGGCCGGCGTCGGCCACTGCCTCGCAGCTCCCCAATCAACAGGCTGGTGCGGAGCAGGCCCCATCGATGAGCTCAGTCGCGGTCGTGAGCTCCGACGCCCCCAGTGGGCCGGAACCCCCGGTGGGGGCGGCCCACGGGGGTGCAGCATGTGAGTATGCGGTTCAATCTAGTGCACCCTCACACCTGGCTACCTTGGGGGGAACATTTCAGTGGCCGTGGCCTCGCACGGGTGGCGCGACGGTTCAGTCGCCGACGTCCCACCCGGCGACTTCACTTCCCACCCAGGGCCCTGTTTGGGGTGGCGCCTCCTACTCAGTGGGGAACGTGTTAGGGGTGACCGGGTTGGTCCAGGCTCCTTTCGCAATGCCCACGGTTCCCACCGTGCCGATGTCGGCATTGCCGACAGCGGGGTATTCCAATAGAAGAAGGCCCCTTGGGGATCATCTGGCCCAGGCTACTGAGGAAAAGATCTGGTGTGGGGAGTATGTGGACATCTTCTCCCTTCTTAACAGAGAGCCCACCAAGGAGGAGAGGGAGGGGCAGGATGAGAAGGATAAGGAACAGGCACGTCGCCGTAAGCCGCCACGCACGTGGGCCAACTGGTTGCCAGCGTACCTCATATACATGGCGGTTTACCTCAGGGCCAGGCCAGATCTGGCAATCCCGATGGTCCAGTATTTGGACAATATATACCGGGCGATGGTTGACTTCCCGGGCCCGTCGTGGTTGGCTTACGATGAAGAATTCCGTATGCGAATTCCCCTGCACCCAGAGATGAGGTGGGACGAGCCCTGCCAGAAGCTGTGGCTTCTGTACATGACTCCCACGCGCCCTGCGCCTGGGGAAAGATACCATTGTGGACACGCGGTCCAGCGAGCGGCCCCAGCACAGATACCCCGCCAGGTGGCGGGGCAGGGGGTTCCAGCCCGCCTGCTGTGCTGGACTTTCTCGTCCAATGGTTCCTGCAATAGGAAGAATTGCCGGTTCAGGCATGAGTGTCCCTCTTGTGCTGGCCCCCATGCTGCATCCGCCTGCCCCAGGCCTGGAGGGATGCGGGGCAGGGGTAGGGGTGGACAAGGGGCTGGCAAGACTGCCGCAGAGGGAGCTGGTCCATCGAAAGGCCCCCTCCCCAATTAATGTGGACATGTTGGAGCGTTGGCTCGCATTGTACCCGAGGGAGGCAGATGCAGTTTACCTGCTTCAGGGTTTTCGACTGGGGTTCCGTATTCCTTTCACGGGTGATAGGTCCCCCCAAGACGCCCCCAACCTTTTGTCCCTTAGGGGAAGGGAGGAGGTGGCTGCTGCCAGCATTGCTAAGGAGATTGCTGCAGGCAGGGTCGCTGGCCCTTTCCCTGCACCCCCGTTCCCCAACCTTAAAGTGTCACCCTTGGGCTTAGTGCCCAAGAAATCACAGGGTGAGTTCCGCCTAATTCATCACTTGTCCTACCCAGCCGGCAGATCGGTCAATGATGCTATCCCTGATGACCTTTGCTCGGTCAGGTATACATCTTTTGACCAAGCGCTGCGCATGGTGCGCTCATGTGTCCCGGGTGCGCTGTTAGCTAAGTGTGACATTAAGTCTGCCTTTCGACTCCTGCCGGTCCACCCGGGTGACTTTGAGTTGCTGGGTTTCAAGTTCCGGGGTGAATATTATTTCGATAAGGCCATGCCTTTTGGCTGTTCCATATCATGCTCGGCATTCGAGCGTTTCAGCACCTTCCTAGAGTGGGCTTTTGTCCGCAGGTCAGGGTCCCGGTCTGTAGCCCATTACCTGGATGATTTTTTATTTGGGGGTGAACAGGGCTGGGACACGTGCACACGTCTCCTCAACACATTTCAGACGCTAATGGAGGAACTTGGTGTCCCTTTAGCGCCCGAAAAGACCGGGGGCCCATCTACCCAGCTAGTCTTCCTGGGGGTGGAGATTGACACGGTAGCGCAGGCTTCTAGGTTACCAGGGGATAAGGTGTCAAGGATAGTGGCCCTTATCTCGGACTTGCTTGCTAAACGCAAGGCATCACTGCGGGAACTGCAGGTGCTACATGGTCACCTCAATTTCGCTTGCAGGGTGGTCGCACCGGGCAGGGCATTTGCTCGGCGCTTGTGCGACGCCATGACAGGCTTATACAGGCCCCACCATAGGGTGAGACTGACCCAGGGTATTAAGGCAGATATGCTTATCTGGCTCCAGTTTCTGAGGGAGTTCAATGGGGTGTCATTTTGGAGGTCTGACCTTCTGGCTTCCCCTCGTTTCCAGATACAGTCCGATGCCTCGGGATCCCTGGGTTATGGGATGTACTTCAATGGGAAGTGGGCCTATGGTGGGTGGCCACCAGCCTGGTCTGGCACGGGTCGCCTGCGTGATCTTACTTATCTGGAATTTTTTCCCATTCTGGGGGCCTTGATGCTATGGGGTGAGGAGTGGGCCAACTCGGTTGTTCATTTCTGGTGTGACAATGGGGCCGTTGTCCACATTGTCAACTCACAAACCTCTAAATCACCCAGGGTCATGGACCTGGTGCGCCAGTTTGTATTGCGCTGCCTGCGCCTCAATGTGCTGTTCAGGGCCAGGCATGTCCCGGGTGTCAATAATGATATCGCTGACGCTTTGTCCCGCCTGTAGATCTCCCGGTTCCGCGCCTTGGCCCCGGATGCGGAGGAATTTCCCTCGCCACTCCCGGACGAGATATGGACCATTGGCAAGGAGAGGTGAACCGGGCGATCGGCATGTCGCTAGCGCCACGCACGTGTAAGGCGTATCACCACGCATTCAATTCTTACCGAGCGTTCTGTGCCCAATTCCGGCTGCCAGACACCTGGCCGATCCCAGTGGCCCACATCCTTCGATTTATGGTTCACCTACATGCCCAGGGCCTCGCGCCTCGTACCATAGCATCCAGGCTGTCAGCGCTGGCTTTCATGGCCAAAGTAGGCGGTCATGCGGACAATACCGCTGACTTCCGTGTGAGACACGTTTTGGAGGGGTGGGTGCGGGAGCGTGGGCGTAGCCTGGACGACCACCACCCAATTTTCCCAGGGGTTCTTACCCAACTAGCTCGGGGCTGGCATGACCTATGTTTTGATAGGTATGAGGCAGCCCTGTTTCATGCGGCTACAACGGTAGCCTTTTTTGGAGCACTCCGCATCAGCGAGCTTGTGATGCTGTCTAAGGCGGATGCAAGTCGTAGGGCACTGGAACTCGAAGATGTCTATGTGGCCAATGATTGGGCTCAGTTGAGGATACGCTCCTCTAAAATGGATCAGCACGGCGTAGGCAGTGGAGTAAGACTGCTACGATGTTCTTTGGCAGACATCTGTCCGGTTGGTGCCCTACAGGATTTCCTTGCACTGCGTGGCACGCACCATGGCCCGTTTTTCTGTCACCGAGATGGGTCTCCCCTTACTAAATTTCAATTTTGGAAGGTGACCGGCAAAGCGCTGGCCAGTGCTGGCCTCCCAGGGGCCCGTTACGGCACCCATTCGTTCAGGATAGGGGCGGCTTCCACTGCGGCTGCTTTTGGGTACTCCGGGGCTGAAATACGCCGCATGGGGAGGTGGGGATCGCAATGTTTTCAGTTTTATGTCCGCCCTCTTCCACCGTGAGTACCAGTTGAGTCACCGCACCTTTTCTCTTCCTCGTTTTTTCCCTTGACAGACCCTGGGTGTCGTATTACACCGGTGACAGTATGGCTGGTGGGCCATAGCTACGTGCACATGGCAGTGCGTTACGCTGCGGCGACAGAGTGGGGACCCCGACTGGGACTGGGTGCATACGCAAGTCTCACATGGTATGGTAAGCCCGGGATGTTATGGCGGGAACTGTTGCCATTCCTTTTTTCAGGCCGGAATGCTGACCCGCCTGACATTCTAAGCATGCGATTTGCGCCGACCTCGCCTACCTACATTACGTGTGGCCCGCCACAACCCTCGTTTGGTCAGACATGGTACCGCGGCACACTTATAGAGGAGGGTTCGACCTCCAGGCCCTTGACCGTGCTAGACGCACGGTAAACAGGGCTGTTTCCCGGTTCCTTGTCGACAGTGGTTGGGGGCGGGTCAGTCGTCACCCCGCCATTAGTCTGCAAAATTATGACCTTTACGCAGTGGATGGGGTCCATCTGTCGCGAGGAGGTATGGACCTCCTGTTAGGTGATTGGCGAGCAGGCCTGTTGACCGAGCTGACGGTCTGGGGGGGGGCGTCGAGCCTTTATTGAAGCCTCTCCGTGCGGCGGGTAGCACTGGTAAGGTAAACATTTATGACCCACAGGTATCCGGCAGGTTCGCAATTGACTGGACAACACTAGACAGGCATAAGTTGGTTAAACGTTGTCCGGTCAACGACGAACCAGGCGACGGGGTGATGGCTACAGCTAGACAGCATGCATCACCCCGTGATTTCACGGATACGCGTCAGAGGGTGGGGTCATTAGTTAGATATTGACTACGGTCAACAATTTGTTTGTTGTCAACAAACAAATCGATACAAATAGATACATTGTAACAATTGTCGTTGGCAATTTTGGGTGGTACCTTACCAGTGTTACTTCGGCCTGCTTGCCTTAAGAATTATAATTGGTCAATTACCAATAGAAATTTATAATTCGGACTAGGGCATGAATCAATAAATGTGGCCCAATGCCGTTATCCACTTTCATCAGTGTCTGAGTCCTTTATTGGGGGGTGCGCCTGCAATGAGCTTTGCATATCAGCTCCACCCATAGCAATCCCAGTCCTTCTCCTCTGGGTACCACCTGCCCTGTATTGAACTGAGAGGTCAGAAAGGGACTTCTGACTGAATGTGTCTGAAGGGAGTTTCTGGTTATGCAAATGTTAGCAGGAATCCTCTTCTGTTTAGTACAGGTAGGCCAGCTTCTTAAGAAGGTGGGTCTTGTGCACATGATGGTACTTGGAAGAGGATCAGCGTTTGTGGCCTCATGTCTTTCACTTACTTTGTTCAGGCTCAGTACTGACTAGAGAGATTCATCCACCCATCTAAACTAGTGAAGAAATTATGTAAGGGCATAATTTGGATAACAAGTGAACATCCCTTTACAGAAAGACAGCAGTTGAATTGAGTTACCTTGCACTTTTTCACCTACAAAGTGAAGAGTATGTACTCTGAGCACAAGCACTTTCCTCAAACCAGCATAGTAATGGGATAGCTTACAGGGGTTACTCTCTTACATAATTTTATTTATTCAGCTAAAACATTTATGTTTCATTCTTTCTTCCAAACATCTCAAGCAGGCTTTCTTGTGTGGCTCTCCCCCACTTAAGCATTTGAGTTGCAAGGGCAGAGGTGTGCCGCCTTGGAGCAGGCTATTCTAATTCCTGCTTCTTTCTTCCTTTCAGAACATCGAGCTGAAGGTAGAAGTGGAGAGCCTTAAGCGAGAACTTCAGAAGAAGCAGCAAATATTGAATAGACCTTGGTAAGTGACAATATAGATGGGTCCGCATGACATAGCTCATGTTCAAACACTATAGGGATGTGCCATTTTACATGATTGGTAGGAGGGAGAAAAAAATATTTCCATTACAGTACTATAATTCTCTCATAGGATAGGTCTGTAATCCTGTGCACTCCCATTGACATGAAAATAAATGACAAACCTGGCTTTTCTCTAGCTTGGAGACACATAAACGTGAAGTATTTCTTTTTTTAAAAAAAACAAAAACTTTTTAATCTAATATATCAGTTAAAGTTGGCATGGCATAAATCTAAATGGCAAAATATTCTCCTAGATTCTCTGGACAGGCAATCAAACGTTTCCTTTTCCACTGAACCCTAACGCATGTGGAAGGAGGATTTTGTCTTCAGTGTCTTTTAAGCTAATATGATCAAGAAAGCTACCCAAAGCTCACAAAGGCCATAATAAAAATCTTTTGTAAGCTGTCATGAGCATTATTTTTGATAAACAGAATAAATAAATGTTTCCCATCTTTCTAGTATAGGAACGTTTCAGGGGTTAAAAGGCAAGCCCTGAAGAGGGGGCGGGGGGACTGGCACTGCCTAGTAGAAGCTTTTGAAGTCAAAGCACTTCTCCTTGCTTTTTTCTTCTTAAATTGGCTACTTTACTAGGTTTATAAAATACATGTACTTGCATGTATTGTCTATGTGACCCACATGTAACTTTTGTTTTCACTAGTTTGTACTATGTATTTCAGGACAGCAGCAGACGAATTGAGCAGCCAGAATGATAATGGGATTTGTCAACAGGAAAATGACCATGCATGTGATATCCTGGAGAAGAAAATTAAGCAGCTGCAAGAGGTGAGGAAATCAGCTTCCAACAATGGTGATATGTTTTGCTCATATTATTATTCTTCATCTTCTTCTGCTGTATCTGAATCCAAATATTGGCGATCCTCATGGCATTCAGCCATGGAGACTTTCCTGAGACTATAATGCAGTGGCCTTTCATCTGCCTTCCGCATCACAGCATGACACCCATACCACTGATCCTGCTCCGTGAGTCACTTTCTGGTCCTGAGCCCTATAGGCACAAAAAGTCCTCCTCAGCCCCAGGCCAGTGTTGATGAAGTTGCTGCCCTCCATCAAGATGGATTCATGTAGGATTTAATCCACTTGGGGACCATCACCCATCCCTGTGGACATCAGCAGCCAAGGCCATTAGTCCTCAGGGTTGTCAGGTTAGTTGTCAGGTTAGTGCCTCACGCTTGGTGTTGAGTCACTGGCAATATTATCTATTCATGTTATAGTAGAGAAGAATCTCAATATTTCTTGGAGAAGATGACTGATGACTATGTCATGATAATCTGAATGGCATCATCATTTAATTGACAACACGAAAGTGTCCATGAAATTTACTTAGTCTGTTAAACTAAGCTGAGGAGAAATGAAAGTGTTTCCTTTTGTTATTGTTTTGAATTCTTGAACAGTAGGGCTTCGTGCCATATCTGGACAGAGACCCCAGTGGTCCAAGGAAACATTAGGATTGGATTTTACCCATGAGCACACACACTTGAATTCATGAACTCAAGAGTGGGGGAGGGGCACCTACCACTTTCAAGTGACTTTGAAGTAACTTTGAGGTAACCTTGAGAGAGGGAGATGGGTAATCCCTAGATAACGATCTAATCTCAAGGACATCACTTTCTCACAGGTGCATCACACCTCATAAAACATCCTTTAAAAAGTGCTGTAAGAGACAGATTTAGTCAGTCAGGAGATCGGGAGAGGACTAGAGGACTTCATGGAAGCCTTTGAAGCACCACATTCCTGAGATGAGAAAAGGAGAAATGGGACTTTGAAAATGCGGCCAACAGAAGGGAAAATTCGGATTTAGCCGATTCCCCAGAGAAGACACTCTGAGGAAATTCCAGTTTGGATACTTTGCCAATTCTCCAGCAGAAATACTTTGAAATGTTCAGGAGGAGTCCAAAGCGAGACTTAGAAATATTTCAGACTTCTAGTCTGGAGAAGTAACTCTTAGAGACAATCATTTTTTTGTTTTATATAGTCAAGTGCTAGGCAGGATTATGCGTCTAGGAATCAGTTAGCCGATGTAGAACCCTGGAATGAGATTTATTATTTTGTTTTTGCTAAACCAGGTTTTTCTTATAGCTGTTGCTATGTTTTGCTTATTGGAGCATCGATTTGCTTTATGGACAATGCTTTGCTTTTTATTCACTAAAATGTGGGTCCACGCCAGCTTTATTTAAAAGGGATTTTGGAAGCGTCGTGTCATGTTTGCTGAAATCATGAGAAGCGGTATTTTCAACTCCTTGTTTCATGTTACTACAAAAGCCTTCTATGGCTCACTGAAAGAGATCTGCCTGGATGGGTTACGAGGGAGGCCGGCTCAAGTGTAGCGTACAAGTTACGGGGTTTATGTGTTGGAGCTGTGGAAGCATAATTTGCCCTAATCCTGAGTGAAAAGAATACCGACAGGTATGTTGTACCACCTCGGCCCTCCGGACTGCCATAACCACGTGGTGATTCCGTGGGTATCCTTGAGCAGACTAAGGCTAAATCGGGTACAAGGGTGGGGCAAGAATGAGGACAGCAGGCAGAAACATAAATTCTGGCAGAACAAATGCAAGGCAACAATCAGGAAAGCAAAGCAAGACTTTGAGGAGCATATAGCTAAAAATACTCAGAGAAATAACAAAGATTTCTTTAAGTACATTAGAAGTAAGAACCCAACTAGGAATGCCATTGGACCATTAGATGACAATGGAAGGCAAGGGGTTATTAAAAAGAAAACAGAGATTGCAGAGTGACTCAATGAATTCTTTGCTTCAGTATTCACTGAAGAAGACAGAGACCACATGCCCAAAACAGAGCCTATCTTGGTAGGGAGGGAAACCGAAGAGTTAAGCAAGATAGAAATAACCAGGGAGGAGGTCCTTGCACGTCTTGTTAAGCTAAACACTAACAAATCACCAGGACCAGATGGCATCCATCCACGAGTTCTCAGGAAACTTAAAGATGAAATTGCTGATCTCCTAGCCAAAATATATAATCTTTCCCTCAAATCAGGCTTTGTGCCTGATGACTGGAAGGTAGCGAATGTAACACCAATTTTCAAAAAAGGATCCAGGGGTGATCCAGGAAATTACCGACCGGTCAGTTTGACATGTGTCCCAGGTAAAGTGATGGAAACCATCCTAAAAGATAGAATTAATAGGCCTTTTGACTCTGCATGTGCTCTTAAGCAGAGCTGCTGCTGAGGAGAGCCAAACAAAGGAAGTGAGCACTGGTAAGTTTTGCAGTTGGAGTAGAGCTGCTTTAGAGGCCTCCACTAATTTAAACTGATAATTTAAACTGCTGAGAGCCACCTCTGTTCAAACAGAGGAAGCAGTTTGAAGCTTCCAGAAGCAGGGGGGCAGAGCCACACCAGGCCCTTCCCTGAACTGTGACTCATAGGGGCGGAGCCACACTAGCCTTTAAAAGCTCTAAGCTCTTTCAGGGTCAGCCCTTTTGACTCTGCATGTGCTCTTAAGCAGAGCTGCTGCTGAGGAGAGCCAAACAAAGGAAGTGAGCACTGGTAAGTTTTGCAGTTGGAGTAGAGCTGCTTTAGAGGCCTCCACTAATTTAAATTGATAATTTAAACTGCTGAGAGCCACCTCTGTTCAAACAGAGGAAGCAGTTTGAAGCTTCCAGAAGCAGGGGGGCAGAGCCACACCAGGCCCTTCCCTGAACTGTGACTCATAGGGGCCACACTAGCCTTTAAAAGCTCTAAGCTCTTTCAGGGTCAGCCCTTTTGACTCTGCATGTGCTCTTAAGCAGAGCTGCTGCTGAGGAGAGCCAAACAAAGGAAGTGAGCACTGGTAAGTTTTGCAGTTGGAGTAGAGCTGCTTTAGAGGCCCGCGCGCCGTTACAAACTAGTAACAAAGGAAGAATATAGTCTTACTAGGTAGAAAGGTAGTAAACGTGTACATTTTTGAGCCCCGGAATACTGCACTTGTTAAAATGGATTCTGAGGGAACAGTTGTAGTTACCTGCAATACTTGTGCCATGTTTGTGTTCTTGCCAAAGCATATGGAGAACTACACTTGCAGCAAGTGCAAGCTGGTTGCACTACTAGAAGAGAAGGTCCAGCAGCTAGAGGCCCGCATATCTAACCATCAACAAATTAAGGAGCTTGAGCTGTTCTTGGACAGAGCAGAACAGACTATGCTGGACAAAGTAGAGACAGGGCACAGTTCTGAGGGAGAAGGCCCTTCACTAACTCAGGAGGGAGATGTTTGGAGGAATGTGACTCAAAGGAGGAAAAGAGTAGGGGATCACTCTGAGAGTCTGAAATTACAGAATAAATTTGAGGCTCTTTCCCTCATCACACCTGATGAGGAACACACAGAGGAACAACTGGTTCCACCTGATGATCTCTCCTTCATCACACTTGATGAGATCCAGGAAGATAAACAACAGGAACAAACTGAGTTTCTCTCCCTTAATATGGTTGATGAGGTGCATGTAGATGAACAGATTGCAGGAGAGAGGCTCCCTGTACTAGGCGATTCAATAATTAGAAATACAGAGCAATGGATTTGTGATGCACATGATAACCATGTGGTGACTTGCCTGCCAGGTGCAAAAGTTGCAGACATCACAAGAAATCTAGATAGATTGTTAGAGAGAACTGGGAACGAGCCAGTTGTCATGGTACATGTTGGTACCAATGATGTTGGGAAGGCCAAGCGGTCTGTCCTGGAAGCCAAATTCAGGTTGTTAGGAAGAAGATTGAAGTCCCGGACTTCCAAGGTAGCATTTTCAGAAGTGCTGCCTGTCCCTCGCGCAGGACCTACCAGGCAGGCAGAGCTCAGAAACCTCAATGCGTGGATGAGGCGGTGGTGTCGAGAGGAGGGTTTCAGATTTGTCAGGAACTGGAGAACATTTTGGGACAAGCCAAATCTGTTCAGGAGGGATGGGTTGCATTTGAACTATGATGGGACCAGATTGCTGGCACTCAACATCAAAAAGGCTGCAGAGCAGCTTTTAAACTGATAACTGGGGGAAAGACGACAGGAGCTGGGCAGCATCCGGTTCGGAAAAGTGTGTACTTGAGTAGTGAGGAGGATGCAAAATTTACTGAGCAGAGCGAGGAGCTAGTCACTAGCATTCTAGCAGAAGGATGCAAGAGGCAGTCTAACAATGCAACTGGACACAAAAGACTGTGTCAGAAAAGCATATATAAATGCTTGTATACAAATGCCAGAAGCCTCCGGAACAAAATAGGGGAGCTGGAATACTTAGCAATAGATAAGAATATTGATATTATTGGTATCACTGAAACCTGGTGGACGGATGATAACCAATGGGATACAGTTATCCCAGGCTACAAACTGTACAGGAAGGATAGGAAGGGGCAAATGGGAGGTGGTGTGGCCTTGTATGTCAAAGAAGTGATAAAATCATATGAATTGGAATATCTAGGTGATTTGGAGTCACCATTAGAAGCTCTGTGTACCAGGCCACAAGGATGGTCTAACAGTAGGCATATACTATCGGCCTCCGACCCAAACTCTTGAGGGAGACTGGCAGTTGGAGAATGTTGTAAAGGAGGCATCCAAGAAGGGAAGCCTGGTTATATTGGGGGACTTCAATTACCCTCACATAGACTGGGTGAACTGTTGTTCAGCACATGATAAAGAGATAAAGTTCCTAGATATGCTAAATGATTGTTCCCTGGGACAGATGGTTGAAGACCCAACTAGAGGTACAAGAATCCTTGACTTGATCCTGAGTAATACTCAGGATCTGGTGCAAGATGTTAATGTGACTGATCCAATAGGGAACAGTGACCACAACTCAATTATGTTAAACTTGATCATAGACCGCAAGTCACTGATAAAATCTAACACAGAGACCTTAAATTTTCAAAAAGGAAATTTCCCAAAGTTGAGGAAACTAGTAAAAAAGAAGCTGAAAGGGAAAATTGAGAGAGTCCAAACACTCCAAGAGGCATGGAGGCTGTTTACAAAAACAATAACAGAGGCTCAATTGGAATGCATACCCAAAAGGGAAAAGGGCACTGCCAGGTCCAAGAGGACTCCAATGTGGCTTACAGGAGCTGTTCGGGAAGTGATCAAGAGCAAGAGAAGCTCATTTAGAAGATGGAAGTCTTGTCCGAATGAGGACAGCAGGCAGAAACATAAATTCTGGCAGAACAAATGCAAGGCAACAATCAGGAAAGCAAAGCAAGACTTTGAGGAGCGTATAGCTAAAAATACTCAGAGAAATAACAAAGACTTCTTTAAGTACATTAGAAGTAAGAACCCAACTAGGAAGGCCATTGGACCATTAGATGACAATGGAAGGCAAGGGGTTATTATTCACTGAAGAAGACAGAGACCACATGCCCAAAACAGAGCCTATCTTCGTAGGGAGGGAAACCGAAGAATTAAGCCAGATAGAAATAACCAGGGAGGAGGTCCTTGCATGTCTTGTTAAACTAAACACTAACAAATCACCAGGACCAGATGGCATCCATCCACAAGTTCTCAGGGAACTTAAAGATGAAATTGCTGATCTCCTAGCCAAAATATATAATCTTTCCCTCAAATCAGGCTTTGTGCCTGATGACTGGAAGGTAGCGAATGTAACACCAATTTTCAAAAAAGGATCCAGGGGTGATCCAGGGAATTACCGACCTGTCAGTTTGACATGTGTCCCAGGTAAAGTGATGGAAACCATCCTAAAAGATAGAATTAATAGGCACATAGAAGAGAAGGCTCTGCTAAAGGAGAGCCAACATGGCTTTTGCAAGGGCAAATCATGCCTCACTAATCTTTTGGAATTTTTTGAGAGTGTCAACAAGCATGTGGATAAGGGGGATCCAGTTGACATTGTTTATCTGAACTTTCAGAAGGCTTTTGACAAGGTCCCACACCAAAGGCTCTTGGATAAACTTGCCAGTCATGGAATAAAGGGACAGGTCTTGTCCTGGATCAGCAACTGGCTAAGGGACAGGAAACAGAGGGTAGCACTAAATGGACACTTCTCCAAGTGGAGGGAAGTAAAGAGTGGGGTCCCCCAAGGTACAGTACTGGGACCCCTGCTTTTCAACCTCTTCATAAATGATCTAGAGGTAGGAGTAAATAGCAAGGTAGCCAAATTTGCTGACGACACTAAATTATACAGGGTAGTGAAAACTGTGAGAGATTGTGAGGAGCTCCAGAGGGATCTCTTGACACTGGGGGAGTGGGCAAAACAGTGGCAAATGAGCTTCAACACTAGTAAGTGCAGAGTGATGCATGTTGGGGCAAAAAACCCCAATTACATTTATAAACTGATTGGTTCTGAACTCTCTGCGACAAACCAGGAAAGGGACCTTGGTGTCCTGGTGGACAACTCAATGAAGGTGTCAACCCAGTGTGCCTCAGCAGTGAAAAAAGCAAACTCAATGCTAGGGATCATTAGGAAGGGTATAGAAAATAAGTCAGCAAGTGTCATTTTGCCTCTTTATAAATCTATGGTGAGGCCCCATCTGGAATACTGTCTACAGTTCTGGTCGCCATACCTCCAGAAGGATATTATGGAGTTGGAGAAAGTGCAGAGGAGGGCAACCAGAATGATGAAGGGACTGGAACACCTTCCTTACCATCTGAGGCTGCAACGGTTGGGCCTTTTCACTCTTGAGCGACAGCGTCTAAGAGGTGACCTGATTGAAGTTTATAAAATCATGCACGGTGTGGACAAAGTAGATAAGGAAAAACTGTTTTCCCTATTGCACAACACTAGAACTAGGGGACACTCGATGAAACTTTTGGGTACTAGTTCTCAAACAAATAAGAGAAAGTACTTTTTCACCCAGAGGATTACTGGTCTATGGAACTCCCTGCCAGAAGAAGTGGTGACAGCTGTCAGTCTTGACAGCTTTAAGAAAGGATTAGACAAGTTCATGGAGGACAAGGGTATCAATGGCTATAATTATGGATACTTAAGGACAACCTTGGGGTTGGAGAGATAGGCAGGATATCTCTCAATGCCATTTCCAGGGAATCCTAAGCAGGGGAAGGCATCTCCTTGGGAATACCCTGAAGGAAATGGTGAGCCACTGTGTGAGACAGAATGCTGGACTGGATGGGCTGTGACCTGTTCTAGCAAGGCTGTTCTTATGTTATGTTCTTATATAAGAAGTGAGAGAGACTATTAACCTGAAAAATCCAGAAGAACCTGCTACAGGTTTCTCTTGCCTTCTCTTGAACATCCACTACCAGTTATAGCCAGAGGATGGTGAATCAAAGACAAGATTTGAGACATTAATGCTTTCAATGATCCTCATTATAGCCCTAATTCAGTGCTTGGGGGGACGAACGTTTGAAAGATAAATTTAAGTAGCTTTTTATTAAAGCTAATACAAAGCTAAAAAGTCTCCTCTGAGGGCTCTCTGCAGTACCTACTTTTGATCCACTAAGCAAATTGATTAGTTATTAAATTCCAGATGGGAGGAAGTCTTATAAATAGCTCTGCCTTTATTTAGAATTTGAAATTCTATATGCAGTAAGGTTAACTTGCATCACTTGTTGCTTTGTGAAGTACTGCTTGAATTTAGCAAACTATACTCTATCACAACTGACATTATTATAAAGCTTTATTGAAAGATTGAAACAGGAAATAATATTTTACAACCATAGTAGCATCTGATCTGGGTGTTCTGTGAATTTTTCTGGGACTTCTGTCTGTGAACCAATCTCTGGAGTTCAAGATTTTATTTAATGACCTTCTACTTCTTCTATTGGGAAAAGGCTTTATATCCTTACATATTTCATGCATGGAAAGAACATAGAGGCAGGCCTCATAACTGCACATGATTAGTTAGCCCTTAATATATGGTGACTAATTCAATTATTTGATGCTTAATATTTATCTCCTAGTCATAAACCTATTGCAGCTTCAGAGCTTAATGCAAAGCAGTAACTTCCTTATACTGTATCTACAAAAAGATACTTCATTTCAAATATTTTAGTAGGTCACACTTTTAGCTGATGGAGTCTATGCTATGTTAAGAGTGTGAATACAAAACATGGGAGGTAGGAGATATTCCAATTTGATTAAAGTGGGATAAATGGGTATATGGCTGTTGTGTGACATGAGCAGAAACTGCAGTGAAACTGCAGAAAGTGCTTCATAGTAATGTCAGAAGTAGCTTCCAAGATTCATGTGAAATTTCATGCAAAGTATTGGCCATATATTCAACAAATGCTTTTCAGGTTCCTGAAAAATTGAGGTTATATCCAAGCATTGTCTCTCATATCTATTTACTCCTCCACAAATAATAACAACAAACCTACAGGAATGCCACGCATGACAGGTGATAGTTGGCAGAGTTAGGGGGGAAATCACATGTAGCAGCCTTAAGTGCCAGGTGATAAAGTTAGATCTTGTATCACCTCAATTCTCACCAGTTTCTCTGCTAAAGAAAACTACAGTACTCTGATCTCTTTGGGTCTGGGTATGACAGCAACCTCCAAAAACTGTGATATGAACTCTTTGAGATGCCTATACAAATGCAGTGGAATCCACAGTTTTTTCAAGTCTTCTGGATATAAACATTTTGCTTGGTCTCCTCTCTGGTTGTGTCTCCAGGAAGTCAAGGCCACAAAAACCAAAGCAGAGATGATGGCAACTCTGGCTGAGGCCGAGAAGGGACGCTGCCTACAACTCACTAGGCAGCTGATGGAGTTCTCCAAGAAGCAAGATGAGACCAGAAAAGGCCAGGCTCTTTTGGAAACCTACAGTGTTTCTTTGGCTGAAAAGGACAAGTGCGTATCTGTGGGTTTTATTGCACCAATTTAATTTTTGTTTGAAGTGGTAGCCATGTTAGTCTGCGCAAGCATATCAGAAAGTAAACAAAACAAAACCGCAAACAAAGACAAAAATGTTGTGGCACCTTAAAGACTAACTTCTATATTTAAATGTGAGCTTTCGTGGACCAAGTCCACTTCATCAAACATAAGAGTGAGGCCCCATGGCATCTATTTACAAACCCAGATGCCAACTATGTCCCCACATTTACTCTGGCAACCGCATTACTGGACCCAACAATGCCACACACAACATTAAGAGCAATTTTACTTGTTCCTCTGCTAATGTGATTTTTGCTATCTTTTGCACACACACAAAAAGCCCTTCTGCACTCTACATAGGACAAACAGGACAATCTTTGTGCAAAAGAGTTAATGGACATAAATCAGATATCAAGAATGACAATACACAGAAACCTGTTTCAAACCACTTTAATCTACCTGGACACTCGGCCACAGATTTGAAGGTTGCTAGTCTAGAACAGAGAATTTACAAGACTAGAATCCAGAGAGAGACAGCAGAGATTAAGGACACGCATCTCAGGGGTTTGAATATCAATCAAGGGTTTCTGGGACATTAACAAATTTGACGCACCACAACTAACAGATTGTTAAATGCTGCATTTTTGCCTGGGTCACTCAAACCATTGTCAATAGATGCTAACTCATTGGTAAGTATGTAATGTCACAATGTTTGTTGCATCCATCCTTTGGATGTGATGCATCAGCTTGCAAGAAAAGTTTGTTTTGCAACCATTTAAAAATTGATAGGGGCAGGTTTCATAGAAGGTTTGAATAACAACAGGATTTTCCATTGTTGTCAGTTGTAAAGAGCTACAATGTTACTTTTCTGTTATGCTGGCCAATCATTGTGTGCCTGTGTACCTGATGTGTATAAATTAATGATGCCACGAGGCCTCACTCTTATGTCTGATGAAGTGGATTTGATCCACAAAGGCTCACATTTAAATACAAGAGTTAGTCTTTAATGTTCCACTCTAATTTAGTTTTTGACTTTTTTTGCTGTTTTGTTTACTTTACACTCTAATTTAGTTTTTGTCACTCATAAGGCAAAACCTTCAGGAAGGTTCAGGAATTTTTTTTATTTTTGTTTCACATTTCTTGGATTTGAGACCTACGCAAACTTTGGCTCTCCCTTTTTGATCTGTACTTAATTTGTGGTCTAGTAGTTATAAAATTATTTGTCCTTTCAGTTCTTTTATTTGTGGGGTGTTGTGGGTGGGGAAGAGAACGTGCTGTTAAGGATGTGAATCCCAGAGGAATCATTCTGCATTTTCAGTGTCTCTAGCTCAAGTGGCTAAGATGCTGACTGGAAGGCGGCAGGTCAGCAGTTCGACTCCCTAGTACTGTAGGATAGATTGAGCTCCCATCTTTGTCCTAGCTCCTGCCAACCTAACATTTTGAAAGCAAGAAATTGCAAGTAGATAAATAGGGACCACTTCGGTGGTGAGGTAAAGAGTGTTCCGTGTGCTGTCTAGTCATGCCTGCCACGTGACTACGGAAACATCTGCAGAAGCAGACAGTGCTGGCTCTCCGGCTTTGAAACAGAGATGAGCACTGAACCCTAGAGTCGGATACGACTGACTTTCAAGCAAGGGGAACCTTTACCTTTACCTTTAATATACTGGTAAAGCCTAGCTGCATGCATAGTAAGTGGCCACACCAGTGACTTCCCTGTTGTATACAGTATATTGTATGGGTATTGTACTGTTTCCTCGCTTTAGCCAGGAAAAGTGACCAGTTAATTTCTCCTCTGTAGGAGAATTGAGGAGCTGACATGGAATCTGAGAAACAAGGAGCAGCTGCTGAAGCTGTTGTCAACAGAGAAACAGAACCTGCTGCAATGTTTCAAGGAGGCACAGAAAATGGAAGTGCAGGTAATACTGCTGATGAAGTGAATGCTTACCCACTATGAATGCAGTATGGACAATATTTTCCCGACTATTTCATCAACTGCTCCCAGTAGAATGCAGTCTTGGATTAATACTGAAAGACTAAAGAAGGTAGAATATAAAATATGAGTGAGTAACCAAGTTGAGGAGGATAGGAAATGTTGAGCAAAATTGAGCTTACATTCTTAGTATAGACAGGTATGTTTTTTCTATAGCCATATGTGATGTCTACTTCTACCTGGATATTGTTGAAGCTGGTCTGATTAGAGGATGCAGTCCAATGTTTTTCAGCATGCCTTTTACCTGCTTTTAGGCTCCCTTTCTCACTAGCCCAGAGTCTTGTACCTCTTTCGCCAGCACAAAATGAACTTTGATGCAACTAGGTAGTTAAAGGAGCAAGTATCCCAGCAACCCACACAATTTGTTTTTTTCTCATAGTTTTTTTTTGTTTGTCCTTTCCAATGCTTACATTGTTTGTTTTTAATATTGCAAGCCACCTTAGGTCCTGTAGAGGAGAAAATGGGTTATAAATATTTTAAATGAATAAATAACTAAGTGTGGGGAATGACTCCTGTCTATGTCCTCTCTTTTAGAGTTGCTAGATTTCTAACAGTCCAGTCCAGTCCTTGGGAATGAGGAAAGACATCGCCTAAGTGCCTTTCTTTGCAGCAAACTGAGTACTCACAAAAGAGTGTCAAACTGTTGATTGGTAGAGAATCAGTTGTCCTGTATAGAGGAAAAGATTCCATATAGGTTGATTCTCCTTGTGACTCTTTCTTTCTCAACATAATTGGGATTCTGACAACTTGTTTGGTGGGCTGGAGAGAGCTAGAGAAGGCAACATCAGAGAGGAGGGCACCCTGTGCATTCTCTTTCTTTGTTCATACATACAGTATAGGGGTGAGACGGCATGAGTAATCTGCATTTTTCTGGCACTGAATTGGAAGCCCTCTGATTTCCTGCCCCTCATCCAGGTTACTTCTTTTAGGAATAACCACTTTCTCATTTCAAGCAAAAAGTAAAAATCATTAGGGTTGCCTCTCCAGGCTCACCAGATTTTGAGAATGAGACTGCTAGATGGTATTATTGACGCAATGAGCACAAAACTAGGAGGGTTGAGGAGGATGGTGGAGGATAGGGGTGTCTGGCATGCAATGGTCCATGGGGTTGCAAAGGGTCGGACTCGACTATGCAACTGAACAACAACAACAAATTTATAGTTATTATTCAATTTTCGCTAGTCATGTTTCCTTCCAGCCCTCAAACTGCAATATTTTGTTGTGAGGAAAATATAATACCACCTTCATGTCCCATTTAAAGAATCTGGTAGTGAGCCCCCTGAGATTTCTGAATCTGTAGGGCTAGACAATTTGTGAAATTTCACTGAGTAAGTTTAACAGGTATATGTTACAGCAGACATGAAGAACTTTTGGCTAATGCTGTGGTATCATGGAAGTTGTAATGTGACAATATTAGGAGGGCCTTGTGTCATATCTTGTGGTCAGTGTGATGCTGTTGTGTGACATTTTAAATGGCCTGCCGTATTATTTAATTGTAAAATACAGTAGAACTCTGCATAATGAAAAAACTCCATTCCATGGAGCTCTTTGCTATGCGGGTTTTTTCGTTATGCAAAGCTAATGGGAGATGCCCCAGATAACAAACAAAACATGTTCGTTATCCAGGGTTCCCATTGACCGGGTATACCCCGGTTACCAAAAAACCCCTCATAACAAAAAAATCATTATGCGGGGCATCACCATTGCCTAATGAACGCTTCATTATGTGAATTTTTCGTTATACGATTTTTTCGTTATACAAAGCGTTCGTTATGCGAGGTACCACTGTAATTGAATTTTAAAGAGTATTTTGTATATGTGTCAAGAGGGAATATTCTGTCTTCCGCTCGTTTTACTTTTCTCCTTCCGCTCTTCCTTTTTTGTTTTGCTGGAAGACAGTCCTTTTTTGCATCAGAGTACTTATCACTTCTAACAAGGAAACAGAGTAGCAAATATGTACCTATGGATATTTTTGCAGTCTGTGCTTCATTCATTACATAGAGCTACAGGAATAGGATATTACAGTACTGCCTGTCTTTGTAATAATGTTGAGGGAAAGATTGAGATAAGAAGGTGCTCAATTAACCATTTGGAAAGCATGTGTGCTAGTTTGAAAATTTCCTGCTCACAGATTGACCTCTTAGGAAAATCTATAGTAGCCTTTCCCCTGTGAAATGGAACATCTGGCTCATGCACATGACTCCCTGTCCATTGTACTGACACTATTTCTCCCTCAATATTTCATGTTTCCCAACTTCATTAATGATCCCATTCCATTACAGTCCCATGCATTGTCAAATTCTTTGAAACACCTATTCTCCCGTAGTTACAGCACTATGTACTGCTGTTTGGCACTTGATGCTACACTGTGTTAATTAACATGGATTCCCAATCCAGTGGTTGCATTTTAAAAAATACTGGCAGAGTAATCCAATCCAAAAGATAGAGACTCCAATTATAAACCCTACTGTTGACTGAAAGCTAGATTCATTACAAGGGCATTACCTTCTGCATTTATTTACTGAAGTACAAATTTGAGTAAACTGATTTTTTTTAAAAAAAATTTAGTATTAAAGGAAGGCATCCTACCTATTTTTCAATCTGGAAAATAAAGAAAATTCTGATACAACCATAGAGGAATAACCACTCTAATGGTGTACTTTTCACTGATTCAGTGCACATCTTTGGTTGAATTGCTTTTAATTACTGGCTTTTAACTGGGATTCTAATAACCACTTCAGCCCAGGCTTATTAGTACCTGGGCTTATGAAAAAACATGCACTCAATTCAGAAAATCTTTTCCCAGGGTAATTATCTGGATCAACCTGGTTCTGAAGGTAAATTTGGATTTTGGAGAAAAACATATTCCATCTGATATTTCTGGTTTGAAATGTCTGTGGATGTTAATTTAACAAATCTCCAAGAAAAGTTGATCCACTATGAGCTTATCAAGAAGGGAGGATAATTTGAGAATTAGAGGGCATTCCTCCTTTTAAACCAGGGTGCACAATATTTTTACATTCCTCTCCCTCTTCAAAAATGTACATGTGCATATATACTGTATATTTTCAGATCGTTTCTTCAGACTGCTGTACCAAACCAGATAGCTGGAGAAGGAAAAAGGCTCAAATTCCCATTTACTGAAGCCAATTTCCTACCTCCTGTCACCTTCTTGTACTTTGATCAGATTCCTTTGATAACTGTTGCACTGACACAAAAACTATTATTATTATTGTAACACAGCAAAGAAATGTCCAAAAAAATAGGAATCTGGGATGTACTCTCGCGCACGGGCCAGAGGCAAATAAGCCGACATAATTTTTCCTGTTACATGCATACCTGTCAACCCGCGGCTCCGGAAAAACGGGACCTGCGCAGATTGCTTGTGCGCAGGTTGCTTTCCACACATGCATGGAAGCGCTACGCTGCTTGCGCAGCCCCTACGCAAGTGGCGTAGTGCTTCCGCGCATGCGTGGAAAACGTTTCCCCCCACTGCCAAATTACGGGGTTTTGGCAGTGCGGGGCTGTTGTGTTTTGGGATCAAGGAGACAGCGGAGGCTTGATTCATGAAGAGGCAATAGGGCAAGATCGCCCGGTCGGAGTTTATTAGGAATAACAGACAAAGACATTCCAGAGAAGAGTATGCAATCTATTCTTATTGGTTACCTGCAATAGCATAAGCTTACTTAATTGGCTAAATATCAGCATGTCTGCCTCGTGCTCACCTTGCTAATTGGAAGAAAGCTGCGTGATAGCTGAATGACTGCGTGCCATGCCTGGGCATAGTGGGGAGGGCCAAAAGCCTTGAGTCAGAGGCCCAAACTGGGGCCTCTAAGTTACGGCGTGAAAACAGATGAGGTAAGGAGAACGATCACCCACGATTTATGACCATGGCGTGCCAATAAGCCACAGCGATCGTGCTGTGAAACTCCTCACACGGGGCGGGTTATGACTTCAATCGACGTCAAATTCCGGGGTAATCCTGGCCAAATCGGGATGGTTGACAGGTATGGTTACATGTACGATGTAGCCAAAAATGTAGAGTGAAAGGATTATGATACTCTCTAGTGTTCCTATATCGTACAGAAATACCTCATACAAAGTCCACTTCATACAATATTAAATTCATACAACATCGCCTAATTTCTTGAAAAAAGTTGCCTCATACAAGCATTATGAGGCATTGGGGTTTTTCCCAGGTTGCATTGTGCCTGGGCAGTATAAAAGGCAGGACGCATGTGTTTAGGAGTGTTTTTGAGCGCGATTTTGGATTTTTTTGAATTTTTTCGTCATAATTTTTAGAAGCATTCCTGGGATTTTTTGCAGCATTCTTCAGGTTCTTGGACAATCAAGGTTGTTTGACATGTTTTTGTAATGTTTTTAGCCTTTAGACAATGATTTCTTAAAGTTCTGTCAGTTTCCTTGACTTTCCCCTGAAGTCTGTGCTATTACAGTACAATGTATCTCTATGGAAACAACGTTGTATGAGGCATTGCGGCTAGGATTTTGCATGCCTCATACAAAGTCCAAATCCGTATAAAGTCCAAACTTGTGGAACCAAGTTTGGACGTTGTATGAGGTGTCATTGTAATTACATCTGTGACACTTCATTCTGTGGTTCCGTTATACTGAAGTAATAAGTGATTTGATGGGAGGGGGTGTGTTGTGTACAGTGTGTGTCATTGCGTCAGAGTGACTGAGAGGGGGCAGCCTTCAGCCCTCCGTTATTGGCCGTTAAGGAAAGGTGGATGGTGGTGTTCTCCCCGCAGGCTAGGAAACGTCGCGTCTGCACGGCGCACGACGGGGCCTGCTTAGCATTTTCGTCTTTTTTTTTCCGTGCCGCAGGGAAACTACGGTTCCCGGGGAGTAGTTCTGTGTTGAACGCATGCGCACTGGCGACCTGCCCGGCCGCCATCTTGAAATCTGAGCCGCAATCTGAAAAAAAGAATCAGCCGCTGGCGCAGTGTTTCTCAACCTTTGGCTTTTGGACTTCAATTCCCAGAAGCCTAAGTCAGTTTCCCAAAGCACTGATCAGTTAATTTACTGACTTAGGATTCTGGGAATTGAAGTCCAAAAGACAAAGGTTGAGAAACACTGCGGGCTGGAGCATCAGTCTCTGCTCTCGCGGCGGCCTTTCGAAAAGATGGGGCGAGGCCGGGGAGGAGGAGGGCCTGTTCACCTCTGGCTCTGAGCGGGAGTGTCTTTTTTGGGGGTGTAGGTGGGGCGCTCGTCCGTCGCCTGGTTACCGCCAGCCAGGCGGGTGGGAGATGGCAGTGGGGGCTGGAGGAGGGGGCTGCTGTGGGTGGCACTGGGCGTGGGCCGCCTTTGGAGCTAGATAGCTGGGCGGAGGCCGGCGGGTCCTTTGAGGAGGCGGGTGGGGCGGCCGCGACAGGGAAGGCAGCAGTAGTGACAGGACGGCGCCCCTGCCCGCCGGCAGGATGAGGGAGACCTGCCGGATCTGCGGCCGGGAGCTGTGCGGCAACCAGCGGCGCTGGATCTTCCACACGGCCGCCAAGCTCAACCTGCAGGTGCTGCTTTCGCACGTGCTGGGCACGGAGGTGTGCCGAGACGGCCGCCGCGGCGAGTTCGCCTGCAGCAAGTGCGCCTTCATGCTGGAGCGCGTCTACCGCTTCGACACCGTCATCGCCCGCGTCGAAGCCCTCTCCCTGGAGCGCCTGCAGAAGCTGCTGCTGGAGAAGGAGCGCCTCAAGGGATGCCTCGCCGGCCTGTACAAGAAGAACAACGGCGGCGACCCGGCGGGCGGCGGCGGCGCCCCGGAGAAGGCGGACTCGACGAGCCTGCTGCCCGAGGCCCGCTACTCGGCTCTGCTTCAGGAGGACTTTGCCTATTCGGGCTTTGAATGCTGGACGGCCTCGGAGGAGCGCCTCGGGGGGGAGCCCCACCACCACACCTGCCACCACCACCACCACGGCCCCGACGGCGGGACGGGCGGCGGCGGCAGCAGCAGCAGCAGCCACCCGCGGCCCAGGCGCTGCCGGGGTTGCAGTGTGCTGCGCGTGGCGGATGCAGACTACGAGGCCATTTGCAAAATCCCACGGAAAGTGTCCACCAGGAATGCTTCCTGCGGACCCTCGCCCTCCCCTCGGTGCCCGGCGGCGGCGGCTGCCAGCCTTTGCAGTGAAGAGCTGCTGCTGCCCCCCGGCGAGGGTGAGGTGGTCGTGGCCGCTGCTGAGCTGCCTGGGGGTAAAGCCCCTCTGGAGGAAGAAAGCATGGAAGAGGAGACGCCAGGGTCGTCGCTGGAGTCCTTGGATCATGCCACCCTGGCCGCCAGTGCTTCCTCGCAACAGAAAGATGATGAGGCAGACACAGAGGAGGCAAAAAGAAGCGGCAAGTGCGGGTGTTGCACAGGGGACCGTGGCCCCCACTGCTTGCCTTTGCACAGGTTGGATCTAGCCCTTAACCTGGTCAAAACCTTTGGCTGCAAGCCTGTCCAGAGTCCGAAGGGGAGCAAGCTGCCGATCCCTATAAAGCCAATGAGTCCCCTTTGTCAGGATCTAGCAGCGGATAAAAGCATGAGTCCCAGCTTCCTGAATGTGGCACTAAAATCTCATTCCGGATCCACCTTCGCCTTTCCTTTGGAAATGTCTGACCTTCGGGAATTGTGGGAAGATCTGTGTGCTGATTATATCCCAATTCAAGTTAAGGTAAAGGTTCCCCTTGCTCAAAAGCCGGTCGTATCTGACTCTAGTGGGCAGTGCTCATCTGTTTCAAAAGCCGAAGAGCCAGCGCTGTCTGCTGCTGCAGACGTTTCCGTGGTCATGTGGCAGACACCGAAGCGCACGGAGCGCTGTTTCTCCCCCCCCCCCCCCAAAAGTGGTCCCTATTTATCTACTTGCAATGTCTTGCTTTCGAACTGCTAGGTTGGCAGGAGCTGGGACAAAGACAGCTCATTCCGTCCTGCAGTACTTGGGAATCGAACCGCTGACCTTCCGCCTCCCAGTCAGCGTCTTAGGCACTTGAGCCACTGCAGTCCCTTCAAGTTAAGGTAGAGGATTGTTTTTTGCCATCTCTGCTCATTTATTGCCGAGTCAGATTCATCTTCCTGCTCATTTGGGGTTTACAGGTGAAACTCGGAAAATTAGAATATCGTGCAAATGTTCATTCAATCCAGTAATGCGACTTAAAAGGTGAAACAAATATATGAGATAGACTCATTACATGCCAAGCCTTACTTTGTTATAATATTGATGTTTATGGTGTACAGTTTATGAAAACCCCAACACCCCCCCCCATCTCATGTACTCCATAATCATCACATAATCTCATGTACACTGTATGTCATGATCATCACAATTATAACGAATTAAGGCATGACATATTTCGCTTTGCATATAGTGAGTCTATCTCATATATTTGTTTCCCCTTTTAAGTGAAATGAATGAACATTTGGACGATATTCTAATTTTCCGAGTTTCACCTGTACTTTCAAGTTCCATCCACCCTGTTCTCATCTGGTTCTTGCATGTTTCTTCTCTTCTGAAAATAGCACTTTTTTATTGTTACAGAGTGGTCTCTCTGGAGATTTTCTCCTGGCCTTGCTTATTTACATTTTGTTGAAAGATTAGGCCCAGTTAGAGTAGACACATTGAATGCTGAGTTAGTTAAGTGCCACAAGTCAGGACTGATTTACAGTGACACTAGTAGGGGTTTCAAAGTAAGTGAGATGTTCGAGGAGTGATTTTTTTTCCTGTTATACACTTCCAGGGTGTTTCCATAGCATTGCTGGGGAATTAAACCCAGGTCTCTTCGAGTCTTAATCTATCCTCTTATCCCCTACACAACACTGGGTATTAATTGAATGACTAGGGTTTATTAAATTAACACTTAATTACGTACTAGTAGTTCAGTCCCAGTGATTGAACAAGTCTGTTCATCCTGGAATTACCAATTGGATTTATTCCTCAAAAACTAATGGCAGTTGCTTGTCACTTTTGGGCCATAGTCATTGGCACTACAGGTGCCAAGTGTTGAGTCTGTATTTCTTCATGGATTCATGCTATCACTAAGCATTTGAAATCTTGTTAGGTGCAACTTCTTAATGCTATTTAAGAATGCATTTGTCAGCTTTAATTTGGGAATATCCTTATCAGTCTAATTGAATTCACATTAGTAGTCAGTGTTAATTTCAGTTAGCTGTAGAAAGTTTCATCACCATAGCAATGCACCTGCCAATCATTCTTGGTAGTAGGCATTTTCTCTTCATGGGATTGGTGTGATTTTCATATTCTAGCTCTGATAATTTGAAACTCATGGGGATGCTGTTAATTACTTGGTGGAGAGCTAATAGAAGTGTCACATTCAGAGCTAGGTTGAACTAGAGATTATGGAAATATAATCATAATGTTTTGGATTATCTGTATATTTGGATGTTGATCTTTAACTGTATTATATCATTATTTACTTTTCTAGAAAATGAGACTCGTTTAGGATTGGCTTCATGACTACCCTCCAAGCTAGACCATTTTCTGTAGGCTTGGGACTGTTTGTACAGAAAGTGTGAGATTCTGGCCTGAGTTGCTGCTACAGAAATTCTTATTGGCAGCCTACATCATTGTAACTGAAGTTCTAAAATCAATTGGTCTTCAATTGATAGGTCATGAACCACCATTTATTTGCTGGCTGGTCCAGACTAATTTTTGCAAATGACAAACAAATTGTCATTTTAAAATAGATTAATAAAAATATGTGAGAAGAATAGAATATGTGAGCTTATAATGAGCTGCATCAGGGTTTTCCAGATATAAAGTACTCAGAAGTAGCAATCACTTTCTCAGTGCAATACCCTAAAACTGTGAAAATTGCCCAAGATTATACAGGCTACCTCTTCTCCCAAGAAGGCACAGGCGGAATTGAACTCTCATCCTGCAGATATGCAGTCAACTCATTGAGGCATCATTGCAGATAAAACACAGATACTTGATCTGGAGAATCTATACATTAGTTTCTTAAGGAGAAACCGGTTTTTCTTTTGAAAAATATAATTGATATAACCGGTTCTGATTTGCAAAAGTCTGTGAATGGAATCATTGTTTCTTATGCACATTGTGGAGGGTGAGTTTAACTTAGTGTTGTTGTTCTTTTCCTCCACACTTGCATACTTACTTTCCATGGTAACCTAACACTCCTAAATTGTTTTTATTCCTAAATTCCCAGAGCTAAATTTAGAAAGTCAGAAATGTGCCAACCAAATAAGTTTGCATGAAAGCTTACTTGAGCCAAGTATTGGTATTACTGTCTTGTAATATGAAGATGACTATGTCGCCCAAAGTTATGCTTGTCAGACTATGACCTATGAGATCTGGAGTCATGCTAATTAAGACATGCTGTTCAATTGGTCTTCACTGTCCCTATCTAGTGTGTCATAAATCATCAGTTTAATTGGTAATAAAATATATTTTAATACTTCTGTGCCCTAAACTCTTTGATTTTGCTTTATTTTCCCCAATATGTAACAAAGTTAACTTACAGTTAGCTAAAGGCAAAGGTTTTTGCAATTTCTATTATCTGGAAACATGAATGAACAGCTGATGTGTTGTTTAATGTTGGTATGTGCTGTCAAGTGATTTATGACACCATAATAGGGTTGTTTCTGTTGTTTTGAGATGTTCAGGGAGTACTTTTACCATTGCCATTCTCCAGTGAGCTTTCATGACCGAGTAGGGATTTCACCGTTTGGCCCTTTTTGTTTCTACTTGAGTAGGGATTTCAGCCAAGATCTCCTGAGTCTTAGCCTGACATACTGTCTACTATGCCACGTTGGCAGTCAGGTTTGTTTTGACAGCGATTTGTTGCTGTTCTGGTCTCAGTGAATGGAGCTGCTAAGAAAAATTCAAAATTTGATTTGAGAAGGGAGGGATGCATAGAGGATAATGAAAAAATGGATCATTGATATAACACTGAGTATGTTACATCCAAAGCCTAGAAATAATTTCTTTATTTTAATTTGTTAAAATCTGCTTGTTTAAAATTTGCCTAAAGTGAGTATATCAGCAGTAATTCAATGTTTTAATTTAATTAATGTTTCCATGAAGAGATAATGATAACCTAACATTTTTCCTGTTAATCATTGATATGCTCTCAGCCTGAGAGGCCAGAACCCTGACATTTCATTTTCTTTGGAAGATTAAATAGCATATTAATTCCTTTGGTATCTACTGGAAAGAAGTTGGGAGTGGAGGTGGGAGCTGATTTATTCTAATTTAGGATGCAACAGTCAGCAGTTGGGACCAAGGAGCAAACATATAAAACCTAAAAGCGCATACTCTCTGCCTGCATCTCCCTTTTCATTTTTAAAAACCTCTCTGAAAGTATAGCACAAAAAAAATACTGTATGTATCTGCTCAGGTGCAAATCTTATTGAGTTCAATGGAGCTTAATCTAAGATACTTGAGTTGAGGAATACAGTCTTCATTTTAAGATGATCCAACAATGAGGTTTTTAGGACTCCATGTCAGTTCAGTATTTAGAACTAAAAAAACTGGAGAGAACTTAGAAAAAAAGAGATCAAGTTATGTGGTGACAAGGCAAGTGCACAGAATTTCAGCCAGTGTATGTACATGTAATGAGTGGTTATGAAGCAAGAAGATTCAACTGGTGGAGTATTGTGTATCAGTGACAAAAGGAGCAAATGACAGATTGAATAACAAATATAGCCAAAAAAATACCTTTTTTGAATTAGGCAATAACATGGCAGTGGGGAGAACTATTAGAACCTGCAACGTTTAATATTTTTTCATGAGATCCCACAATTCATGATTTAGCTAGCAGAGTAATTGATGCCACCACAATAACCTGGAACAATTTCATCTTCCACTATTAGGATCAGGAAAATAATCTTTGAATTTCTAGTGTTTACACCTAACGGTGTAAGCTTTGCTTGTGTCTAAGGTCTTAGTATTGCTTGTATATGGTAAATTAGACAACAGATAAAATAAAATGTGGCTGTTTCTGTCACTACATATTTTTTCCAGATTAATTGATTTCTTGGTAGTGTCATACAGCAACAAAAAGCTGGTAATTTACTAAGATGCATCAATTTAAGTATACTGCACAGATCAACAGAAATAATTATACCATTCTTCCCTGTTTTGGTCAGACCTCACAATATTGTGTGCAGTTCTGGGCATCGCAGTCTCAGAAGCAGCAACCAGGATGATAAAAAGTCTGGAAACCAAGCTATGATGAATAGTTGAGAGAATTTGGCATGCTGATCATAGAGAAGAGACAACTGAAAAATGACATGATAAACATCTTAAAATAATTAAAGGCCTGTCATGTGGAAGTTATAGCAAGTTTAATTTTTCCTGCTTCAAAGTGTGGGATTAAATCAATGGATTTGAATTACAAGAGAGGTTATTTCAACTAAACATAGGAAGAACTTCCTGCCAGTAATTGCTGTTTGATGGTAGAACATGCTGTCTTGGAAGATGGAAGATTCTCCTTCATTGGAAATTTTTAAGTAGAGGTTGGATAGCTATAAAATATCTGCTTTAGCAATAGGTTTCATGCTTCTACAGGGATGGGCTTCATGATCCAAGGACGACTGAAATCCTGTTGCACAGCTGTGCGGGAACAACAGGAATAATATCAGTAGCAAATCATCTCTGATTAAAGGCAAATAACATGATTAAAGCAAATTTTGAGGTACCACTTGTACACTATATGATAAAGTTGCATGCACCCTGAAATCAAATGAAGCCTTTAAAAAGTTGCATTTTGCCACTGCTGATCATATAATCACTGTTGTGCATTGAGAGCTGTGCAACCAGATTTCAGCCTATGGTTCAATGATTGATGTATTTTTGGACTAGTTTGGTATGAATCTGAGTTAAATTAGTTCATTTGTTTTAATTTTCTTTGGGCTTGGGTTAATTTATTTAACCATGGCCCAGTTTAATTTAATCAAGAATATCCCGCTATCTTATTTTAGGATTTTTGTCGCAACCAACATAATTAAGATGGTTGTACTGTACTTAAATTCCACCTTTATTTTGTAAGTGACTTATCTTATTCTGTCTTCACAACCATTCTGTGAAATAGGTTAGACTGAGATTGTGACTTCCGTCAGACGTTGCCTCTGATTCAGTTCACGCCCATTCTAGCCCAACATGGTACTTATTTCAGCAAATGTCAACTTTTTTCTCTCTCTAGAATTTGTATGAAGATCAGAAGCAGCTGTTTCAATGTGACATGTCACCAGACAAACAAACACTTGAGTTAAATAATACAGAACTGCTGGAAAAAATCAGCTGCCTCAGTGTAACCAATAAGGTAAGTTTTTAAAATGTCACAAGAGCTATAAATAGCTTTGGATAAAATGTGGTGGGAGGACAAAATTGCATCCAATTAAGACACTATAGCATGATGGACATAAGTAAAGGTAAAGATTTCCCTTGCTCGAAAGCCAGTCATATTTGACTCTAGGGTTAAGTGCTCATCCCTGTTTCAGAGCCGAAGAGCCAGAGCTGTCTGCTTCTGCAGACGTTTGTGATCATGTGGCAGGAATAACTAGACGCCGGAGTGCACGGAGCGCTGTTTACCTTCCCGCCGAAGTGGTCCCTATTTATCTACTTGCAATTTCTTGCTTTTGAACTGCTAGGTTGGCAGGAGCTGGGACAAAGACGGGAGCTCATTCCGTCCTGCAGTACTCGGGAATCAAACTGCTGACCTTCCGCCTCCCAGTCAGCGTCTTAGCCACTTGAGCCACTGCATTGACATAAACCTATTTAAACCTTCCAATCCCTCCATGCCAAGTGGAGCACAAAGAAAAGATCCAGAGCACCATTCTATCCTTGCTTAGATATGGATGGCTTCAATATGCCATTATATTAATACAGTACTTCTTAAAAGTCACTTTCAAAAATCTGCCAGGTGTGTGCAACCCCTCTAGTCCCTTAGCAATCCATGAGAGCAGTGATACATTTGAGCAATATGAAGGTCCACATAGTGTAAGATCTAAAAATACAAACACATGATTAGACTAGAGAGGCTATAGATTTGACACTGTGTTTTACATTTAACCTAATTCTGCAGCTGTGGGCCTACAAATTTGTATTCTTTTTTAAAAAAATATTTTATTTAAACTTTAAAGCATTATACAACAACAAGTAAATGCAAAAAGAAAAAAATCATATACATAGATCATATTAATACAAATAACATGTATATCCATCACTCTGGGGTCCTCAGTACTTTTCTAAAACTGTTACTCAAACTAACTGTACATACTGTATTAGAAATATCTTTTCCCCGATCTCCAAAATATCATATGTTCATTTCTAGGTTTGACACCCTTAGATTTTCACTGTACAAGGATGGTTAAAAAATGAAATATTATTAGTAAACATTTACAGGTGAAACTCGGAAAATTAGAATATCGTGCAAATGTCCATTCATTTCACTTAAGAACTTAAAAGGTGAAACAAATATATGAGATAGACTCACTACATGCAAAGCGAGATATGTCAAGCCTTAATTTGTTATAATTGTGATGATCATGACGTACACCTTACATGAGATTATGTGATGATTATGGGGTACATTATGGGGTTGAGGTTTTCATAAGCTGTAAGCCATAAGCATCAATATTACAACAAAGTAAGGCTTGAACTATCTCGCTTTGCATGCAATGAGTCTATCTCATATATTTGTTTCACCTTTTAAGTCGCATTACTGAACTGAATGAACATTTGCACAATATTCTAATTTTCCAAGTTTCACCTGTATGCTTCTAATGATAAACTGGCAAATTCCATAGATAATTTAATTAAGGTAATAAAGGGAATTAATATAAGTAAAAAGTTAATAGCTGGAGATTGGAATTCAGTTTGTTCTGAATATTTGGATAGATCTGGGATTAATAAGAGGAAAATGAACTTGGATCTAAACCCTAACATACATAAAATAAAAAAATAAAAATAAAAATTTCCTTTCCCAGCCCCATCCATTCCCCTACACTGTAACATTGAACTTCTAGTCCCCCCCCCCCTTCCAAGTTGTTTTCCTGCTTGGTCAATGCTAATCTTGTGGAGGGAAGGCCTGTTGTTCTTCCCTGCTATTCTAAATCCCATCGTTTATCGTTTTCCCATCCCCTCTACTTGAATTTTTATCCTCTATTATAATTCTATCAGTCCCTATTCTATTACCTATATCTAGTTTGTTACAGATTTACAACATGTATGTCACTTATAATATCTATATGTTTATTTGTTAGTTTTTGCTTCCTCTTTGCATACAAATTTGTATTCAAAAGAAGATCTGAAACTATGTAGGTTTCCTCCCAAATTTTCCTATAATTGGAGACAGTAAACTCCCATTGGTACTAGAGATGCTTTAAAGACAGGGACTCTAGTGAATATGTAGCACAATTGTTGAATAAATCTATGTCATATATATCAAATAGTATATTTGCAACAAAACAGTGAAATTAAACCTGCACTGTACAATGCCTGAGTCAAAATTGTGTTTGTTTATGACTTTTAGCAACTTCAAGACAAACTGAATGAAATAAATTTTGAATTGAAATCTGTTCAGCACACGTCATGGACTCAGGATCACAAGATCCAGAAGTTGACTGAAACCTTGAAGAGCAAAGATAATGAGGTTTGTAATGATGTTGTGTCTTTGCACATTAAAATGCTGACACAGATTTGGTCAGTGAAAAAATCACTTTTGGCTGTCTTGTATAGCATGAAAGATCTTCCAGGCATGTACAGTAACGTTGCTCCCAGATAACAGTGGTTCCAAAGAAGTTAGGATGCCTGGCTTAGCATTTGTGGGGACTTTGTCTTGCTGGTCAGGCAGGAGGAAACCTGACTCCTTCCCTTTATTTATCTTCTCATTTTAAACTGCTCATTCTTCTATCCTGTAGTCTGAAGAACTGAATCGTGTGATTGAAGGGCAGAATGAGATGATAGCCAAGCTACGGGAGATGCTACATAAAAGCCAGCTTGGACAATTGATGGTATGGTTCTTATTTGGATATGTCTTTTAAAGAAGGTTGTCTTTGTAAGGATAAGACTCCCATGCTTCAAACACACACACACTTTAAAATTACGTAATCCAGAGCTGAATTTCTGTTGATTAGAAATAGACTGCACAAGCAATTCAATAATCACAAATTGGATCAAAATTCCCAGAGATCATTTTTAAACCTTAAAAAGTGCCATGTTTCGAAGCCACAACAGCTCCAAATGGATTACGTAATCTTTGACCTGAAGCCCGCCCCCGCCCCCACGTAATTTTCCATAATTCAGATGGCAGACCCCCTCCCCCCAAGGATCACGTAATTGTTGAATGGTCCCTTATCCCTCCTCTTCTAGGGTTTTAACCAATTAAAGCACAGCATACAATGTTCATCATCTTAGTTCTGTTCTCACAGTTTTCAGCCTGTTATGACTACATTCAAAGTAAACTAACAAGCACCTGCATTGAAAGTCATTTCCCAGGCCTCTCTAGCACTGCCCAGGGAATTAAGAACTCCAGGAAACTACTTTACTCATTAAAAGCAAAGCCCCTAAGTTAATTCATTACAGAATTATAAAATACAGTAATGGGTTGGAAGAGGCTGTAAGACTGTCAGATTCAATTCTCTGCTCAATTCAGGAAACCAAATGGAAGTAGATCTGAAAGATGGCTGTCTGGCTTTCCCTTGAACCACCTACAGTCTTGGAGAGCAACTCCTGAGAAAATTGGTTCCATTATCCTACTGCTCTAACAATTAGAAGATTTTTCCTGACATTCAACTGAAATCTGGCTTCTGGTAACTTGAACCAATTATTACATGTCCTGCACTTTGGGATGATTAAAAACATCTGACCCACTTCTGTTTGACAACCTTTCAAACAGTCTTCTTTTCTTAAGTTTAAACTTGCCCAGTTCTTTCATTCTTTCCTTGTAGCACTTGGTTTCTAGTCCCTTGACGATCCTTGTTGCCTTCCTCTGAATTTGTTCTAGTTTGTTGGCATCCTTCTTCAAGTACAGTGTCCAAAACTGGACACAGCACTCAAGATAAAGCCTAGCCTAGGGGAGCAAATACTTCAAGGGATTTTGAGACTATTTCTGTTAATACAGCCTAAAGTAGCATTTGCATTTTTGCAGCCACTTTGCACTGTTGGCTCCTACTGTGGGCCGTAGTTTGGGCACCCCTGATCTAAAGGGTTATCAAAAAGAAGACAGAGCAAGCTTGTTTTCTGTGGCTTCAGTATATAAGACCTGAAAAAATGAGTTTGTATTACAAGAAAGAAGTTTTCAGTTAAACGTTGAGGAAACTCCTCACAGTAAGGCCTTTTGACGATGGAATGGATTTTCTTGGAAGAGACTGGGTAGCTTTTCATTCAAGAGTTTTAAATAAAGTAGATGGCCATCTGTCAGGAACATTTTAGGTTTAGGTTCACTGTTTTGGCATGCAGTTGGACTGGATGACCCCGGGGATTCTTTCAAGATGTACACTTCTCTGCAGTTTGAAATTGAGTGTCAAAGGAGATAGGAAGCTGTGCAGATAACCATAGCACTGTTTCAAAGATTAATCTAATTCTACTCCAAGTTTGTACATCAAATTTAATGGGAAACTCAGATATCTTTTCCTTTTGTTTGTCTTTAAGCAAACTTTTTGGGAGAGGCTGGAGGAGACATATGCAAGAGAAGAACAACAGATTAGATATTTTGTTTCTTCTCTGTCTAGGCCAGACGTGAAACTGCCAAAATGAAGGTACCTTTTGGTGAGTTAATTCTGCAGTTCCTTTTGCCTGACCTAGTGTGAGAAAGATTAGCTGGCAACACAAGGTTGCTGTTAACAGGGTACCCCCGATTGTGGTTCAAAAATACCACAATCTTCAAGGAGGCTCTTTCTGTGTACCCCAACAGATTAGATTGGGGGAGTTGTTGGCCCTTCTTGTGTAATTCAAGTGCATATGTTGAAATCAGCTGAATATTGTGGGCATGTTCATTTACATCTGTTTCTAGACAAGCCATCTAAAATGTGTGTCTCAGTAGTGGAAATCTGTGAGAATGGAGATGTCCTATAATAGACTTTGGAATATTATTTTCAGAAATATTTCAACATTTTATTGATCTTTAATTTCACAGTCTAAACATTCTGCTGTTTTATATTTCTATATCTTGCTAGAACTCTGAGAGTGCTTCTGCATCACAACAGCAACAAATAGCACTTTGTAATGTGCAGAACACACTTTTCTTCACTCAGCTAGAAGTACAGCGTCTGAAGAGGGTT